>JAECWK010000126.1:12832325-14172791 GCA_018150405.1 Drosophila varians
TGATATTACCAATTAATGATAATTATTTTGGATAGGTCCTTCAAAATCGAAACTTCGAAATCATATTTTTAAAGGATATTACTTGATGGGGCATCTGAAACCTTCCAATTAAATATCCTTTTTTAGTCCTTTTTAGGGTTAACCCTCGTAAAGGATTGCGGAATCATAACACCAAGTTAGCTGACAGTTTGTTGGGTTAACTCGGCGATATGCATGCGAAATGCGAATGTAAATGCCCTACGACCATATCCTGCGAGCGGAGCAGGATATGCAGATATATACATATATGTATAGTCAGATATATATGTATATGGAATGCATGTGAGGCGGCAATTCGATTTACATATTACTAAAGGGAAAGTCTGCTCCGAATAAACTTGGGCGGGAGCAGTTTTTAAATTTGCAAACATGAGCATGTAGATGGCAATGAATAAATTAAGCGTCCTCCTCCTCCTGCTCAACACTTTCGCTATTTATTAAAATATAAATTGACTTTTGCTTCACACGTCAAATGGGAGGTCCTTCCTCGCCGCATACATACGTCCTCTTGGGGACTTGGGCCGGAAGGAAACACCAACTAGGGGTCCAAGTTCAAAACACACAAAAATGCATCCAAAAATCGAGAGATTTCATTTTAAATAAATATTAAAATATTAAAAATATTTAATTTAAAAGGAAAGTGTTTTATATCCTTGTATAGTCCTGTAACTAATAGGCGATATTGTACCTGATATCATATAGTTTTTTTTATTATTTCTTTATTATTATTTCGCTATTGTATTTATCACAAATATTTCTATTATTTATTATAATTTTTTTAAAGAAAAATACAGAAAGCAAATTCGCGCCTATTGTTCTTGAATTCAAGGCCCAGGACATACTCGTTGTCCTGGGAAATGTTTAGTCCGCTTTGGCAAACTTTTCGCCATTTTCCCCAATCCCTCGAGTGGATTCTAGATTCTCGTTCTTCTTATTTATTCTTTTTTTTATCAATAATTCTTGCGGCTGGCATTGCAGCTTTATTTTCTGTTTTAATCACTTTTTATTATGCGCCGTCCTTGAGGAAGTGGGGGGTGGCAGGCTGCAAGGATGCCAGGATGCCAGCATGCCAGGATAGTGGGTGGTGTTAACAAAGTGTTTGCCAGAGGCCCGGCAAAGGCAAGGAAAACAATCACGTGGCCAGGAGATAGACAGCCTGACAACGGCAACTCCTTTTTGTCCCTCCATCCTTTTTTTTCGCAACATCAACAATAACAAGAGCGCCAGATACTTTTGCTGCTGCTGCTGGAAAAAAAAGGATATATCTGTAACTGTATCTGTGTATCTGTATCGTGGACTTGGTAGGGAGGTGGGAAGGAGGGAGGGGGAGGGGGGAGGGGAAAAGGACGAAACGTCAACAGCAGCCGCGGCGACAAGGATACGACAACTTCAGGACGAATGCTGGGGCGAAACTTCTTTGGCAGGAGCAGGAAGCAGGGAGCAGGGAGCGGGGAGCGGTAGCAGAAGAAGAAGAATGGGAAAAGGACGAAGAGAAAGAAGAAGAAGAGAAAGAACACAACGAGCCGAGAAAACTCAATTAAACTTTTGTAATTACAGCTAAAACGGAAGAAGATATTTATCCAGTATAATTGCATTGAAGGCAAATGAAAGAAAAGGAAAGCCGGAGAAGGGCGAAAAAAGCAGAAGAAGAAGAAGAAGAAGAAGAAAGCCAGAGAAAACAGAAAGGAAGGTGGAAGGAGGGGGGGGAAGGCCAGGAATGGCGACACTCACACATAGGCAGAGGCACAGAGAATAGGAAAAAAAAAACCAAAGCGAACGAAAGCAGAAAGCATAAATAAATAAAAGAAAGCCGGCTGGAGAGAGACAGGGAAAAGAGGGAGATAGGGAGAGAGGGAGAGACACTCGGATCCTCGTTTTCGTATCCCTCAGATACAAGATACAAGATACCAGATACAAGATAAGGGCTACGAGCTAGAAAAACCCACAGGTGGCTGAAAAGGGGGTCGAATATTCAACAAGTCCTTTTTTCTTCTCCACTTTCCTTTCTTCTCAGTTTTCTATCAACTTTCGTTGTTGGATAAAAAGTTTTTGAAAAACCAAAATAATACATTTCTTAAGCTTTTCATAACTTTTTGTTAATAATATTTTAATAATATAAGCTTACTAAATAAATTAATTTAATTATTTAGCAAACAATTGTTAAAATAGAAATAAATTAAATTAATATGAATATACATTTTCAAAAAGGAAAAATTGAAAGCAGCTTGAAATTTGAATATTAAGAATTTTAAAAGTAATAATTTAAAAAAAAATTGCAAATATTTTGAAAGCAAAAAAGTTTAAAAATTATATTATATTTATCGTTTATATATCCAATTAACAATAAACTACTATTTTAGTTAAAATTTTTTATTATTTTACTAGTGTTTTTATTTTCTAATTTAAAAAAAATATATTTTCTAATTATTTCTATTATATGTTACGTTTTTCTATTTTTTTAAAAGCATAGGGGTTTCTATTTATATTTAATCAAACCAAAACTTATTTAAATGACTAATTCAAATGGAAAAATGTGTAATTAAATTTATAATTTATAGTTGTCTCAATTTTGCAAAATAAAACTGCATTTAATAAAATAATTTAAAAAAAGGAACGAAGCCAAATTTGCGGCCTGATTAGTTGCGTTTTTTAATTAAATTTTAACAGTTATGTGCGCCTTTTGAGAAATTACCGTTCAATCGAACTGTAAACAAAATTAGTGAGAAATATGCATCAAAATTTTTTGGCCAACAAATGGGCCAAATTGAAGCCAATTTTTTACAGTCCGCTGAAATGGTTTAGAGTTGGAGTTACAATTTGCCATTTGTAATTGTTTCTATTTTTTTTATTTTTTTTGTTTTTTTTTGCTTGATTCTATTGACATTTGGCGGAGCATCAAAATGCAAAATGTTTTCAAATTGTTCAGGTTCGTTTTCCGTTATGTCCGTTGTGTCCGTTTTTGTCCGTTATGTCCGAGTGTCCGTTGTGTCCGAGTGTCCGTTGTGTCCGAGGGTCAATTTTGTCTGAAGGACTATTTTGTCCGACATGTCCGTGTGTCCTCTATGTCCGCTATGTCCGTTTTTGTCCTTTTTGTCCGTTGTGTCCACATGTCCCTGTGTCCGTTTGCTGATGAAGACATTAATTTGATGCAAATCGCGTCAACAGAACACAATCGAAGTGCTAATTGCGCTTCTTTCAATTCACAATCCGACACCGAGTGCCCCCCAGCCCCCAGCCCCCACTTACCAGTCCCACAATGGAGGCTAACAAACAGCAGCCAATCGCCAATGATGATGATGATGATGATGGCGATGATGATGCCGATGAGGTGGCCAGGTC
Organism: Drosophila varians; assembly: GCA_018150405.1. NCBI lineage: Eukaryota > Metazoa > Arthropoda > Insecta > Diptera > Drosophilidae > Drosophila > Drosophila varians. The sequence continues at coordinate 12,835,704 of JAECWK010000126.1, forward strand.
AGGTCAGGTAAATGCAACTCCATCCCCTGCAGTCCAATCACAGTCTCCAGTCTCCGCCTCGTCCTGCCAAAGTTCAGGGTTCACTTCATTATGTATGCGTGACACAGACAATGGGCCACTGATGGACGTGCTGCAATTGCACCACCCCCCCTCTACCCCCCTATCCTGGCCCTCACAGTAAGTCCAGTGGCTATTACTAGGACCAGGTACCGTTAGTAGCACCGACTAGTAGCTGCCACCGCAAACACAGACGCTCCATTTCCAGCCACTTTGCCATTGCCCCCCCGCCCTCCACCCCCCCAAAAAAACAATATACAAATAATCCTTCAAGCACAAGAAGAAAAAATTAATTGTATAAGAATAATATAAAATTATGATATAATTATTAATAATATTTAAATATTAGAAATTCAAAATAAACTTGTTAAAATTATGATATAATTATTAATAATATTTAAATATTAGAAATTCAAAATAAACTTGTTGCTTCTCCAAATAGTTTTAAAATGGTTAATTCTACTTTAAGTTATTCTAAAAGTTTGCAGTTTCTTCAAAATCTTGAAGGGATATTTTTCAAGTTTATAATAATTAACTTAACTAATTAACTTAAATTCTTAACTTTTATGGTAAATAAAATTTTATTTGTAATCTTCTGGGATCTTGTAATATTTGTATTATTTATATATTATTTATATTTGAATTGTATTTCCTTTTTATTAATAATATTAATTTGTTTAACTTAGAATTACATTTTTTATTGTTCTAAATTTTATATGAATAGAAAATATAAGCAAAAAACTACATAGACTACTTTCAGGCGCGTTTTGAAAAAAACCCCTACGAATACGCTGTATTGTAAAACAGTTTTTTTTTTTTTGGGATATACCAGCGATTTCTCTCAGTGCATCGCATTCAGGACCAAAACCTGTGAACCTGAGCTGTTGCTGCCACTGCGACTCGGACGGAATAAAATGTTTTGTAAATCTGAAACGCTTGTCTATGGCAATGACATGTACAATGTGGACTCTTCCCCCCTTTTTGGTGGCACGGAGCGGTGACCCTCCCTCCCCCCCTTCCCACCACCCTTTTTGGAGGAGGCGACACCTTTGGAGGAGGCGAGCGGAGTCAAATGGCCGAGTATGCGGTGCCAGTTTATCTATTTGCCAGCCTGACCAGCTTGTTAAGTTTCCTCTTCAACCAAAGGATGCTCTTTCTCCTGCCACTCTCTCCGCTTTCACCGACTGGCCAAAGCAAAGCCAAAGCCAAAGCCACAAGTGACGGGAAGCAATGCCAAGAGTCCTGTTCCTGCTACTCTTCCTGGAAAAGAGCGAGACCGCAGAAACGAATGGCCCGTCACTCACTCACTCGCTCATTACACTGGAAAAAATTAATTTATACACTTCATATACATTGTCTTCATATTAATCATGTAATTTAATTAATTTATTAAATAAATATTTGGAATAAATGTTATATATATTTTTTGATAATAATTAAGATTAAATTAAAGTTAAGAACTTTTATTGCGACATTTGATTTCTTCAATGTATGTATGTCCTTTTGTCCTTTAATGTATGTCCCCTAAGGACCTGTAGGTTCCATATTAAAAATTAAATATAATTATATTCTTCTTCTCTATCTTTTCTAAACCTTTATACCCTTTTTTGGTTTTCAAATAAAATTCCTATACCATTTTTTCCTTAAGATTAAAAATAGGTCTCTAAGTCACAAAGTCTAAGTCAAATTTTCAAAAGAAATAAATTCAAAAAAAGGAAAGGCTTATAGCAGGTCCTAGACATATAGCCCCAAAAACGCGCCCTTCGCTTGACTCCAGTACCGGGTATACATAGTCAACATTTCTTGTTCGAATTCTTCCAAGGAAAGTACTGATTCGTTTCAGTGCCCTAATCTCCTGTTGAAAAGGAATCTGCCTGCAGAGTTGCTCATCAGAAAGACGGTGCTTCGGGAAGTTTACGATCCCCCTTGCTGGCACCGCCTCCGCCCATGGACGGCAAAATGGCAAACGGCATCATCAAAGTGTCATTGGCAAAGTTATCTGGTCGCTTGTAATTTAATGTGAGCGTTACTATAAAAACTCGACCATTTTGTGCCACACTGTCCCGGTCCATGGGCGGGGTGGTGGCAGCAAGGGGCACTCTCTATAACTCAAACCCGAAAGGTATAAAGTCCATTCTTAATATATGTACTGGCATTTTTTTTTTGTTGTTATCCATTTTAGCACAGATTGGATTTGTAAACGCAATTTTCGCTTACACAACATTATTTTAATGTAATTTTTCTATTTATTGGATCGGAGTTTTAGGCTGGACCTGAACAGGATAATTTTTAAAGGGGGGTAGCTCTATAAAAATGTTTCAACTTATTAAAAAGTAGTAATTGCTTTAAAAACTTGTAGGAATTTGTAGAAAAAAAAAAACAAGAATTTGCGGAAACAAGTTCCACCCTAAAAAAGGGCATCATTTATGTGCAAGGATTTTTTGTTGTTTTTATTATGTGCTCCATATTATAGATTTAAGTGCAGACATTAAGCGGGTTAACGCAGTTCCCACATTCCAGGCCATTATTATGAATCCGCGCTACGGCTCTCTATTCAATTTTATAAGCTCTTTGCATATAAAAGGCAAAACAATGCCAATGGCCACAGGAATCCAGGACCTTTTTCGTCCTCCCAAAGTGCCTAAGTGCAGCAGCAGCAGCAGCAGCAGTGGCAGTGGCAGTGGCAGTGGCTCTGCCAGGAGGTCAACTTTAATGGGGGAACGTCCACGGAAATGTTTTCATAAAAGCCCGCCCCTTCACCCCTGGGCCCCCCTTCTCGGACACAACAATTTATGAGGGCTTCCATGTCTGCTCATTAAATCCTCATGTCCCTTTGCGATATTTTCGTATTCTGCAGGACATTTTCGCAGAGGACATCGAACGGCCGAATCCTTGGCCATCAAAGTCGATTACCTAGAAAATGCCCCAGCAATGCCCAGCAAATCGATTAAGTTGCATTAGCAGCGAGTCCCGCCGTATCCTGGCCCTCTCCTTCAGTTCAAAGTTGAGCTCCTTTTTCGGGACCTCGGTCGATTGTCGAATTACATTATCAGCTCTCCTGGCGGAGTGTCTGTGTTTTGACAGCTGTTTTTGGCCATTGACAGTCGCTTCTTGACAAGACACCCACAAATACACAAATACGGTTCCAGGACCCAGGACCCAGGACCCCGCCCGGCCAGGGTATGCCAACACAGCCCCTACCTGCCACCGGGGACCCCCGCCCCCCGCCACCCCGCAATTCTCATTTGAACACTAAAAAAAATATATTAAGACGTAAATATTAGTATATTATAAATTATTTAGTGATTATTATTTAATTATTTTTAATTATTATTATTATTTTATAATTATTTTTAATACAAATCTTTAATTTGTTGACTTTTGAAAATTATTTGAAATGCCTAAAAGTAGACTTCTCGTATGGACGTTGTTAAAATTAAAAACAAATTTAAAAATTAATGGGATTAATGGTTTATGTTGCAATAAATTAAAAAATACATTTTTTTTAATATCATTGATGGCTTTACTTTTGTGTTTATTATAAAGCCCTTAAATAATTAAATAAATTAAACTTTAGCTATTACGAAGTATTATTTATTATTATTTAAAGTTTAAATTTTTGCAAATTTCTTTAATATTAAAATAATTGTGAGAACTTTCTAAGATCCTACTTATTGGAATATTAACCTTTTCATAATATTTAACAGAGACAAAAAGAAAAAAAATTTGGGATAGAATGAAATTCATTTACAATTTAATACGATTTTTTATTCATATAATTAATGACCCAAAAAATTCTCCTTTAATGTTATATTTAAATAATAAATTAACAAATTTTATGATATAATGCTTTGATGTATTTTGAAATCGTTGTTTTGATAATAATTTGATAATAATTTCATTAATATTTTTCATTTATGTTTCTAGTTTAACGATTAGATTATTACCAAGATTTTGGATTAAAAATCCAAACGTATTTGTAAATAATATTTAATAATATTTATTTATTTTATTATGTTTATTTATTATTTTTGTTATACGATATTTTTGAAACTATCTGGAAAATCAATGGCAATATTCTTCAAATTGATAAAAATTCAAAATTTTAATTATTTTTTTTCTTTGTAAATATTTTTCGCGCAGTGCTATTACAGCGTTTTTATGCCGGGGAGTTGATTTCGCCACGACTTGAGGGGGGAGGGGGGATCGTCCTGCCATCCGGAGGTTCCATCCAGGGCTTCGATGAGAAACTCTTTGAGTTCGAGCCGAGAAACTATCCCAGTATGGCCCAGAAAGTTGAAGGGCTTTTTTGGGTAGTCCTGCAGACGGTCCAGTTGCCTCAAAGGATCGACTTTGCCGGGCTGCCCCCGCCACATACCCGCCACATCCCCGTCACTTGAGCAAAGTTTGCCATTTACCTGGAAGGCGAAATAAAGTGCAAACGACGCCCCAGAAAGGATGTACAAGGAGTACACCCTGAAGCACAAGTTCAATAATAAAAATCACTTTTATTGCTCAATATATTCTAATTACGATAATTTCCACGTAAACGCAACAAAAACTTGACTAATTTCCGTTGTTCCTTGCGCTTTGGTCCTTGCGCTTGGTCCTTGCCTTGGCCCGTTGTTGCTAATTCATGAAGTGTCCCTGATAAAGTCTAATTATTCCATGAATATCGAAAAAGTGTTCACCTTGCGGTCGTAAGTAGTTTTTTTGACGGAGGGAAAAAAGGCCAAAGGCTGGATGTCCTAGCTGCCCCGGCAGCCCCTCAGGCCCCGGCTGTCCTGGCTAGATTTTATGGTAATTTGCGTGTAATGAAAACTAATAGCAATTGATTGTGCGACGTGTACGAACGTGCCAAGGACCCCTTCTTTTTTTTTTTCCTCTAGAGATGAGAGTTGCACTTCAAGGACTCTTTTTTATTGTAAAAAGGGGGAAAAAATAATTAGCCCGTTTTTGTTGTCGCAAGGCAAGGCCACACTGGCAATAGAGTGTGACCCTGCTCCAAGATTTTTGGTCTCTTCTACGGGATATCTCAATATCCTGCCCATCCTTGGCGAAAAGCACCCTTTATCGCTCGGCTGGCAAATGGAAATTGTCGCTGACTAAGTAAACAACAGGACTGACACCTGATAATGGTTATATATTGTAAGGACACCCCATCCCCCACACATGTGTGGGTGTCCTTAATGCGCCCTGCGGCCATTCCAGCTGTGGTCATCAAAACCTAACGGCCAGGACCGAAAACTGATTGTTTGGGATTTCCTCCTTCCCTCTCCCCTCCCCTGAATAGAAATAGCTGAGTCACAGGGTCCTTACAATCCTTCGAAGCATTTGTAGTTTATGTAAATGATTATCACATCAGTCTAAGGATATTTCGTGTGAAATTATTAAAGGCTGGCAGGTGCAGGGGGCCTTTAAGCTGCTTAATGACTGCCAAATGCCAGGTGCAGGATCTCAGAGATTTTTCGCCACGAAATCCTTGGGAAATCCTTTGCAGCATGCAAGCTGCACCTCCTTTTGCCCCATTTTTGGGGCATGGCATGCAACGGATATTTGTCGGATGCCGCATCCTTCGGATGCTACTGATAAGCTCCTTGCACGCGACCATTCATTTGGCACTCGAAGGACACGAAGGATGCCCACAATTTTTCCTTGATTAACTCTCGAGTGGAATATCAATGGCGCATCTCGCAGATACAATATCTGTATCTCAATATGGGCTCGACATTTTCATTATTGTCGGGCTTGGGCTGATTTATGCCTCTCCTTTTTGGCAGACAAACCGCCGGAAAATGAAGGCCATGAATCAGTTGGCCAGGACGATACTCCGCATATAAATGCCGCCGGGCCTCCATGCTATCCTGGCTATCCTGGCTACCCGGAAAAGTTCAACGATAAACTTTTCCGCCCCCCAGTCCCCGGCCTTGACTCCAAACTCAATCATTGTTCGGCATTTGAAAAGAAATCGAGACAAGCCCATATCCTGGTATGTCCTTACGGGTTCAGGTTCCTAAGAATTTTTTTTATTTATTTTTTTATATCCATTTTCATATTTATATATTTTTTAAAGAAAGTTAATTATATACATTTTTTATTGTAGCATTTAACTTTTATCTATTTCATTTTTTTTATAAACTTTTTACATCTAAGTTTTGCATAAAAAGAATCAGAAAGTAACTTCCCTTCTTAAAATAATTAAACATTTTTTTAAATTTAAAAATAAATTAATAATTAAACATCACTTTCGTCCTCATAATTAAACAAAAAAAAATTGAAAAACGCTTTTTTTAAACTTGGAATTATGAACTAGAATAAAGGGACTGTCGGAACTTTCGTTGATATATTTCCCAAAAAATTGTTTTTTAATTTTAATAAATTAATTCGACTTTGAATAACGAGCCAAATATTTAAAGGTTGAATTTTGTGAAGGCCCCAACAAATATTCAATTGAAGAAAACAAGAAATCAAGTCAACGGAATAAACTGATCCATTAAAATCGTTTTCGAAAGTGGAAACTGTGGCACTGCGTTTCAATTCTCTCAAACAAATAGTTTTGTTTTTTTTTTTTTATGGTAGGGGGGGGCCTCTCAGTTTGTTTGCTTTTTAAGTTAAAATTAACAAAATACATAAATAAACATTGAGATTTTGCGAGAAAATTTTAAAGAGGCGCGTGCCTTCAAAAAAACCAAAAGCTTTTGTAGCTTTTTTTCTGATTGGATTTTGGGATATGGAATAGGGGATTACCTATAAGTTAAATGGGGTTTCTAATTAAATAAATGAATTGAAATAATTAATAAAAATTTTATTTGAATTAAGGGAATATTAAAACTGAATTTCTTTTTTAATAATTTGGAAATATTCTTTTGTTTATCCCAAAGTTGAATTCTGTTTCCAAGGAGACTCTTCTTTTTTTTCCCCCTTTTGAAAATACCAAACAAACGAAGCTTTTCTCATTTTCTCTGGCAGCATTTTCTCTGGGCCCCAAAGTTTTTGTGAGGGAAAATAATGTGGAAGAAGAGCGACGACGATCGCATATACAAAATACAAGGAAAATAAATAAAAACATATATTCTGTCTATATGGATCGAAGGCGACGGATGAAAAAAGGAGAAACAAGAAAATTGTTCGGAGCGAATGGATCGGCGCTCTCACAGATACGCCGCCACAGATACAGATACAGATACTGGGCAGAGTCTGAGATACAATTCGGGTATATCACTTTCAGATAGGAACGCGAACCAGAGCGGACTATATCCGACGGATACTCGAATCTATTTATTGTTACTTTCAGATACTTGATTTTTTTGTTGTTTTTTTTGATTTTTTTCAATTGTTGCACGTTGATTCGGCGGGGGCCATGTTTCGGGGAACGTGCAACACGGCGTATACGTGATGCGGGATGCCTCAGGCAGGCAAGTGACAGTGCGTGACCCGTGACCCCCACTTATTTTTCTTCGAGTGTAAAGTGAAAGTGAAAGAAATTACAGGTGGACGAGAATGTCCCAGAAAACTGTGTACACCTGACGCTATGACGTCACACCCCCATAGAACTATATACCAGCTGAAGAAAAAAGAAAAGAAAACTCAAGAATGGAGAAAATAGGTGAATAGGTGAATAGGAGAATAGGGGAATAGAAGAATAGGTGGAGGAAAAGTAAGAGAGAGCGAGAGAACCGCACAATCATACAGTTCATTTGCGATGTGTTTTTCGGGGCATTAAAACAAAAGCCTTTCCACTACGAATTATTTATTATTGTGTGCACCGAAATGCGGAATGTGTTTATAGTAGACCACCCCCTATATACCCTTCTCCCACACCCCTTTCCACACCCCTTTAAATCTTAAAAATCCTCTCTTTCAACATTTTCTTCTTCTATTTTCCCCCAAAAAAATCCAAAATCCAAAAATCCAACGCTCGAACACGTGCTCGGACCGAACCTCGTCAATCAATCAATCAATCAGATTCGGGCTCCATAAACTACTTGTCATCTCAATCGCCGATGGCCTATCAATTCGAGTTCAATCACCGATTGCCGCGATTGGCCGCGAAAATAACACAAAAGTGAAAATGAATCGCCGCTGGAGAATCCGTTCATCAGGATAACCGATCCTGTGAGTTGCAACTTTTACTTTCCTCTTCAGTTTCAAAATAGAATTTTCAGTTTAAAATATTTACTTAATTTTATTAATTTTTCGAGTCGCTTTCCTCTTAAGCCTTTGATTTAAAATAAAAAGCTAAGTTCTAGAAAATGTAGATTTTTTTATAGATTTAAATAACTTCAAACTTTGCTCTTCTTTTTTACAATATTAAAATAACAAATAACAAAAACCTCATCAATTATAACAAATAAAAATGTTATACATTTTTCTTTTGAAAGTTAGGCATTCCGAAAAATAAAAACTTTTCATTGAGAAAAACTTTAAAAATGTTTTATCCATAAACTTATTTTATTTAAGATATTCTTTAAAATAAGTATTACATAAAAAATAGACGCACATATAATTTTATTATTTTTTTAATATAAAACCAACTTTTCAATATTTTTTTACCATTACTTATAAGCAAATTTTTTTTTTTATTTTTCCTAGAATCTTGAATAGTTATTAAAACAAAATACCTTGCTATTTAACATAATAATTTAATGTTTAACAATTATGCTTCATTATATATTTTTTTTATATTTGAAAAAATCAAAACAAATACCTTTCCTTTTGAACAAACAAATATTTTTTGAAGTAATTAAAAGGCCACACAAATTTTCGGGATTAACTTGGCTAAAAGGCAATCACAACAATGCCAAAACAAAAAGTCTATACACAGAAATTGGACAAATTTTTAAATAAATAAATAAATTTGAATATTTTGAGAGCCATTCACAAAAATATAGAACCATAAAAAACCAATGAAAATGCGATTTTTTTGTGAAAGAAAGTAAAAAAGTATTTTTTAATTTCTGTAAATATTTGCACAAAGTATAATTATAATAAAAATATATAAATAAATAGAATTTTAACAATTTAAATATTTGTAAAACTTTATTTCGGGAAAAACAAGAATTTTGTTGTAGTATTTAATTCCTTTTGTTTTAATTATAATTTTTTATAAATTTATAAATTGATTTTTAGTTTAAATTTGAAAATGTTTTTGGTAAAATGTTTTTTTTTAGTTTAACAAATCTATAAAGTGTTAAGAAAAAAGGAAAAGAACGAAATTTTAGCCAAGGACCTTCTTGTCGAATAGTTGCGCCATAAATTGGAAAGACAACAGAAAACACGAAAAGCCAAATAAATATTTTCCAGGGACTCTCCGCAGAATCGGAATTCTTTTCGATTTTGTAATGCGACAGTCAGCCTTGATGGACTTGTTGGACTTGGGAAGTGGGAGCCTTAACCCTGAAATCGGCCAGAGACTATATAGACTATAGACTATATAGAATATTGGTTGATTCCTTTGGCGATCGGTGGGATTTGGCACATCTTGTTTGTGTTTCTATCGTATCCGGCAATCAATTGGCACGCAATCGCGCACAATTCGCCACTTAATTTCTATTTTTAATAACATTAACAACAATCGGGCCGGGCATGGAAATGGAAATGGAAAGCGCTATGGCGGCAAAAAAAAAAATAAAAAAAAAAAATTCTGAAAAATGAATCAAGAGCTTATTTTTGGGGCCCGAAATCCCAAAAACCCCAACAACCAAAAACAACACAAAAAAAAAATAATATTTTTGCGCGGATTCCCTCCAACAACTTTTCCTCCGGTTCTGTGTGGGCCGTTAGCTTTCCAATAAATTTCAGCCTCTCTCCAGTCAACTTTCCAAAAAATCCAAAACAAAAAAAAAAACCCAAAAACAACAAACAAAACCCATCAAAATAATCTAGAAACTGAATTCAAATGGTAATCAAGAAAAATTCCAAACAAATTATGTTGAAATTATGTTCTCGCCGATGAATCAAAATTCTGTTTTTCCCCCAAAATAAAATTTTCCAAAGAAAAATATTTGGCATTAAAAATCCAACTTTATGGCTAAAAGAAATCATTTTCTATTCTCGAGTCGAATGACAAAGGACATTAATGATTGAAAGTAAAAAGGAAGTAAATTAATCATAAATTCCATCAATTTTTTTTTTTTTATAATTTTATAATTTAAAGAAAAAAATTATTTTAATTAAAAACAGTTTCCCAATTTTTTTAAAACTTACTCGGCTTATTAATAATTACTTACCATACATTAATAAAAATAATTAATTATTTAATTAATTTATTAATAATTAAAATAATTTTTGAGAAAGAATTAATTTTAAATTTTGAGGAAATTTATGCGATATTTTTTCAATATATTATTTTGTTAATTTTAAAATAGGAGAAACGACATTTATAAAATTATTATTAATTCTTTGCACTATTCCCTATTTATTAAATATTCATTTAGAAATTGTTAATGAATTTATTTATATATAAATCGTTTTCCTTGTTCAACTTTTCAATTATGGATATTGTTTTTTTTTAAATTTACAATTATTTAATTTATTAAAATCAATTATACTTTCCAAGTATAAAGAATACTCTTATTCTTTTATTCCAAGTATCATTCGTTTAATTATTCGTTTTATTTTATTTTATTATGCATTTATTTTGTAGACACATTTAATGTATAATAATAGTTATTTATAATAATTTGTATTTATAATAATTGGTAGTTTATATTTTTATTTTATTTAAATAATCCAAAAATTTATTTGTTCTGTAGCATTTCCCTCAGTGTAATTAATAGATCCTCAGTGATCGTCAGACAAATGGTTCCTCAACACTTTTCCGCCCCCTTAAAAATAAAAAAAAAAATTTTTGTCAATGTCATTTCGGAATACGTGACACAATTTCCCCCGAGGGGCAAAAAAATTAAAAAAAAAAAAAAAAAAAAAAGGGGCGGACGGTTAAAGGCCAATGTCGGTGCGGCAACAAAAACAACAAGATCCCATACAAAATATTGTATAATTGTAGCATTTTTCTCTCTGTGTGTTGTCTTTCAGGTATCCATCAACGCGGCTTTAAACCTGGCCAAGAAGAGCCAGAAAAAACCAAAAAGCATTAAATAGAAAGCAAAAAGCATAAAGCAAAAAGCAGAAAGCATAAAGCAAAAAAGCAAAAACACAGCTGACTGAGAATGCAAAGTGTTTATTTAAAAGAAATATAAAAGAAAAAGAAAAATCGCCTTGTAGTCGCCATAGAGCGCCAAAACAGAAACACAAAACAGAAGCCCCAAGAAAAGATCGCCACAAACGAAAGTAAATGGAAACAAAAGAACGAGATATATATTTTTGTGTTTAGATGGGAATCGGAATCAGGAGACCGCAGACCCACACCCACACCCACAACCACACCCAGACCCACACCCAGATCCATCCCCAGACCCCAAGATGATGTTCACACGCGCGCAGGTGCGAAAGCAAAAGTCCAGCAATTCCAGCAGCCAGCGACCCCGCAGCTCCGGCGGCGGCGGCGGCTCCTCCTCCTCCCGGCACCTGCCCGGCCAGGGGGGTTACGAGGTGAGCATGGGGCGGTCCACCGGGGCGGCGGGCTAAAGGGGGCCCCAGAGATAGGGGAAAGGGCAGGGTTGCCTTTAGGGTCTTGTCCTGTTTCTATTTATTTTTCTATGTTTCTATTTAATATTTAATAATATATATATTTATATATATTTATATAATAATATATTTAATAATATATATAATTTATTTAAATTAATTTAATTTATTTAAATATAATATATATATATGCTGTAGAATATAGGCGAACTATCCTAAAGATAATCAATTAAATATTCTAAAATTAAATATTTAAAACAGAGACAAAAAAGTTAAAGGACGAAAATTAATTTTTTTTTAAACACTTTAATATTTTTGAATGATATATGACACCCGGTACTTTCAAATAATTCATTAATTTGTTTCATTATATATTATTGTATTATATATGGTATATGATATAGCCGGTAACTCAAAATTATTCATTAATTTGTATCCTTAAAATTAGCTTCCTTTTATGGGATAATCTTTTATAAAACTTATCAGAAACTCAAAAACTTTATTTTATCATTTTTTTGTATTTCGAAGATGGGATACATTTAGTATAATTATTATTATATATTATTTTGTATTGTATTTAGGTAAAAAAAATAATAAATACTTAGCAATTCCAAACACGTTTTCTTTTTGAAAAAGCGAATATAGAATCATTAACTTTTTTAGATATAAAATTTTTCTCATACTCTCCCTAATCATAAAAGAAAACTGGGCCCCACGAAAAATACAAAAATTAAATCCAAACTATTTAAAAATCTCAAAACTACTAAATATCTGGATGGAAGAAATGTAATTAAAGCCCACAGACTTTCTGTTTTTGAAACAAACAAAACTTTATTTAGAAAACCAGGAACGTTAGATTTCTTTTGGGAAAATCCATTTGAAAATTTAACACTAATGTGTAAACATTTTGTAAAGTACTTGGAAATTATTTGTGGTATTCTTAGTCTAAAACTCTTTGCAGGTGTAGAAAATTCATAAATAATTAATAAAATATTTTTCATTTTATTTTTCAGAGTCGCTACAAACAGAGCTCGAGTAGCAGCAGTGGCGCCGGAAGTGGTTTGAGTGGCAGCAGTGCCTCCGGCGGAGCTCGAAGGGATCGGGACAGGGACAGGGACAGGGATCATTATGGCAAGCAGCATTCCTTTGAGCTGCCCAGGCAGCACTCCAAGGAGGAGGCCTATCACCGGGACAGGGACAGGGACAGGGACAGGGAGAGCAGCACAGGCTTAGGCGAGAAAGGATGCGGCGGCGTTACTGGGAGTGGCGTCTACGTGGACAGGCGAACTCGTCCAAGGAGCATAACCAATCGTCGGGGCGCCATCAAGCACCAGAAGTGAGTTGAAAGCTTTCCAGGCTGTAGATACCCGGTACTTCCATAATAATTCCAGTTGAAAATTAAAAAAAAAACTTTAAATAAAATTTAGGCAGGATATGTCCAATGTATATCAAGTCTTCAATTTATTAAAAGTACCGGCTATAAATATTTAACGGTATCTAATATAATTTTAAAATTAAAAACAAAAATCAAATACAGAACCCACGACATCAACGGACATCGTTTTGTGGCCAAATTCTTTCGACAGCCGACTTTTTGTGCCTTTTGCAATTTGTTCCTCTGGGGCTTTGGCAAACAAGGCTATCAATGCATTAGTAAGTATCTAAACTTAAAAATATTAAATAAATATATTTAACTAATTTGTATCCGACCGGGCACAGTTTGCCAGACAGTGGTCCATAAAAAGTGTCACGAAAAGTTGTTGGGCAAATGTTCCGGATCCGTCTTCACCTCAGCTAGTACCATTGTGAGTGTTTCTATTTTATTTTCTTACTTTAAAAAATTGTTAATTATGATTTGTAATAATTTATAACGAATTGTAGTTGCTGCGGGAACGCTTCAAGATCGACATGCCACATCGTTTCAAGCCCCACACTTTTATGTCGCCCACTTTTTGCGATCACTGTGGCTCCCTGATGGGCGGTTTTTTTATTCAAGGCCTCAAATGTGAAGGTGAGTTCAACATTTTTTAAATATATGCCTTTTTTTAATTTACAATTTCCTAAAACTTGAAAAAAAGAGCACTTAAACGCAAATCATTAGTATTTTTTTTATCAACAAATAATTGTGGAATACATGTATAAAAATATTTTTTAAAAAACATATATTTTATATTTCCCAAGTATTTAATTTTCTGCCATAAATAATTAACATTTTGCTGAATCCTGTAATATCTTTATTTTGAACTTGAAATGTTTATTTTGCAAAGGTTTCCCAATATTTTAAAAAATACCTAAAAGTTAAAATATTTAAAATTTAAAATCTTTTAAATCAATTTAAAACTTTTGTGCTCTCTTTTCAAGTCTTTAATATAGAATTTAAAAAATTTACCTTATTCTGTTGCGATTTTGAATGGATTGCGTTTTGAAAAGCTTCGAAAAGGTGGCACCATCTATGCCACAGGTGAAAAAAAAGCTTAATTATCGAAAGCTCTTCCGATTTTGTAGCGATTTAAAGAACCCGAGGCTTTTGAGCTTTAACTGTACCAGGGAAATGTAACGGTCAACTCAGATAAAGGGTAAAAAATCAGGATTTACAGGGAAATAGTCAACGAATAAAGGGAAAACTATTACTCCATCTGAATATTTATTTTGTTGATTTCTTTCAAAAGGAATTTTGTATATTTCTTTCCCGTACTTTTCCTTTTCGAGGAGAAAAAGAAACCATCTTGCAATACATAAATATTATATTTTTAATTTCTGGTAATTAATGAATGCGTCCGTTTTTCGTTGTGCCGTGAAAAAGAATATATTTCTCGCCATTTACATGCCATGATTGGGTCTCTGCGACTTTTCCTGTTTCAAAAGTGTCGGAATAAATTTTTTAAATTCAAATTGGGCCATTCCCTGTTAATAAAAAAAAGGAAAACAAATTTTTGCTAAAAAGTAGAAAAGCAAGAGATGCGAGAGCCAAAAAAAGAATTGAAATTCTTGGGTGATGCCATAATTTTGACATGCAACCGCATTATGCAGATGTGCGAAATTGTGCAACTTTTTAGAAGAAAGCAGAGAATACTTTCACTTGGCGATCAAGACGGAAATAATGCCAAGAAGCCCGATCGGCCAGAAATCGTTTTTTTTTTTTTGGGAAAAAACTGCATTGGGAATCAATTTATTGCGACTCTGCCAACTGAGACACTCAAAAACCACAATTTAGTATCGAAACTTGCCAAATATTTTATTTTTGAGCGACTTTTAAATGCCCTTTTTCTCTTTTTAAAATATAAATCTTTTTGCTTACATATAGAAAATAATAAATAATATATCTGGATATTCTTCAGTAAAAAAAATATAAATTAAAATTGTAACAAACAATTTTAAAGTAAATTTGTACAAGATAAAGGATTTCAAATTTTTTTAACGAAAAGATTTTCAATTTTATTTTAAAAAAGCTTTTATATATTTATTATTTATTAATATTAATATTGAGATTAAAGGTAATTAAGCAGCGTTTTTTACATTTTTGATATTAAAGTTTTTTTAACAGAATTAATATTGAATTAATATCTACATTGTCATTATTTTTTTTTATGTTCTTCTTCTACGAATCATCTGGAAATTTATACAATTTTGAAATTTTGTCATTAAAAATTGATTTAAAAATTAGCCATATTTTGCAAACATTTTTATTTCTGATAAACAAGTTTTTAGAGATTCTAACTTTCTAAATTAAGATTACACTGTACTACAAGCAACAAAATTAATTCCACTTTCAATAATTCCCTATAAAACTTGAAATTACATTTAAGAATAGATTTAAAAAAAAACAAAATTCCTATAAAAAATATGTACAGATTTTCAATTTAATTTTTTTGTTACGCATTTATTTACACCTGAATATTTTTCAGTGTTTAAGGCTAAGACTAGCCTATTTTTTTGAGTGCACCTTTGCAAGTGACATGACAGGAATGCAGTCGCAAAAATATCGTTCCCCTGTTTTTCAGTTTCCTCTAATTTTTGTTTTTCGATTTTTTTTTTTTTTTTTTTTTTGTTGTGCTATAAATTGCAAAGATTAAGTACCGAGTCGGTGAGAAATGTGAGAAAAAAGAAGGCATGTTGCAGTTCTATTTCTGGTTGTTTGGCGCGTTTCCCATCGCCCCGCCCTCCGGCCGACAAACTATAAATGATTTTTTTGCGGAACCGAAAAGCGTCACCACTGGGAATCGCATTTACGCGGACTTTTTGCCACAAAATTGTTCGAACCATCCTACGTTAGGCATTTCTGGCATTTGTTTTCGATTTCTTTTCCTTTTTCCCCGTTAAAAAAAAAAAGAAATTGCCAAAACGATGGACAATTTTCGAGAAAACATCTTTATAGCAGGTGCCACAAGGGAGCAGATTGATTGCTAAAATATTCGCACTCGCCGGCCGCTTGGGATGGCATTTTCCATTTTCTGCCAAAAACCAAAACCCCAAAAAAAATTTCATCAAATCTCTCTCTAATTTCTAAAATTTTTGGTATGGTTTTTTAATGTTTTGGATGCTTTTTAAGCTCCAACGAAAATTTATTAGAAAACATTTTAAACCAAAACTTAAAGGTGCAATATCAGGAAATAGGTGGTGGCATTCATCAAAATTATAAAAAAAATGCATTTTAATTATAAAAAACTTATTAGCATTTTTCCGCATTTTAAAAACACTTTTTAGATATTATTATTAGTATTAATGAATTGCATGTATTATTTTTTCAGTATTTTTGTCATATATTTTTTTGAAGATTTTAAATTTTATATATTTTTTTTTATGTTCTTTTTGAAAAATTAAAATTAAATACTCTTTTTTATTGAACATTTTACTCTTTTCACTTTCGCTTTTAATTTTGTAATTTAATCTTATTCTTCAATTAATTCTCCAAAGATTTAATGATGCTATAAAAAGTGAAGGGGAAAAGGGTAGAGTATCCCTCGAAATCTGAAATGTCAAAAAAGTATAAAGACTTTGATGTTTCGTTACACTACAAAAATTTCATTATAATTTATGGCTTGGACACATTTTAGTGACAATTAATTGGTCACACATTTTATGGCAAAAAAAACTGACTTTCGAAAGGGCGTTTCGAATATTGTTTAGAGTTAAAGACTGACAATGCATTTCAGTAATTTTTTTGTAATTGAAATTTATGTTAATAACTGTTTAATGTCTCGGAGAGTCCAAAATTTTCGCTCTCATTTTCGCTTTTACTTTCGCTGTGCAAATATTTAAAAAAAAATAATTTTCGAAATTCGAAAAAGCGCTGGTCTTGGTGTGAAAATTTATGGCAGGTGTGTGCGGTAATGGGGGTGTGGGGGGTGTGTGGCATATTTCGAAATTGGCAGACAGAACAGCGATGATCTGGGGCCTCTTGCCCCAACACAAGATGGAAGATACATCCTCAAGATACAGATACAAAGAAAGGAAAGGCCGCCACACGTGTATCTCGAAGTTAGTCTCTCTCACACCGACACTCACCACGCCACAGATACTTACATACGAATATATACACATATACATATAAATATATATATATGTATACTCAGATATAGACTTCGAAAACGTCGAGATCAGGAATCGGAATTGAAAATTTTTCAGCATTTCAGTAGTTTCCGTTAATGCGTTCGTCTCGTCCACTTGGCTGGCATTTTCCTTCTTTTCCATTATTTTCATTTTTTTTTTTAATGCTGTCGCGTTAACGGTAAAATCTGAATATTTCCACTCTAATAAAAATGTAACAATAGTGCGGTTGTAAAATAGTCGAAAGGAAAAGCTAAAAAGTTTCAACGAAAAAGAGAAAAACACAAACAAAAATCTGTCAAATATTGAATGCGTGGAAAATTGCAGACAAACGACTCGTGAGCGCTTACGTCATTCAGAAAAAATCAAAAAAATATATATATACCGGAATATATGTCCAAACTTGGCACATGTGGGCTAACGCAAAAGCCAATAATAAACCAAAAAAAAATAAATATAAATAAATAAATAGCACAAAAAATGACATTATTGGAAAAGTATCGATTCCAGTCAACCGTTTCTGACCTTCAGTTCGAAACCAATGACATTGTTGTTTCAAATTGAATTCCTAAAAATTCCGGCTAAAAAATATTCAACAATTACATTTCAATTTTTGGCAAACCAATGACGAATTTCCACAAAACGGCAGATTTCAGAAAAGTAAACAGTTTGGTTTAGATTCCGGACTCTATTCGGGATTTCAAAGAAAAGCCATTAAAGGTTTTAATCTTAACAAAAAAAGACAACAACGAATAGAAATAAAAAATAAAGATTCTATAGATTAATATTTAATTTACTTAAAATTGAATAATTTCATAAAATAAAGTTGATCAAAAAGTAATATAATTTCCAAGAAAAATTATTGTTATATTTTTTCAAAACTCTAAATATATTTTTTAAATTAAAATTAAAAATAAAGTATACATCATATATTAGGAAATTCCATTAATTTTAAAATAATACTAATATTTATGTATTTTCCCAAAGAATATTGAAACTCGAAAGAAAATCATGTTCAGAAATATTTCAAAACCCATTCAAAGCCCAAAAAGTAATTTTCTTTGAAAATATTTCATTTCATAAATATTTTTTTAATAAGAAGAAAAAAGGTAGATTTGCAAAATAAAAAGTAAATAAAAGTAAATATTCTTAAAGAAAAACTGAAGCATCTACAAACTCATTTCTACTTTCTCCACAAAAAAAGATTTAAACAATTTTTAAATCAAAACTAGACTCCCAAGAATTAAACAGAAAATGCAAAAACAAATTCAGATAATTTCCCAATATTATGGCAACAATCCTCGTCATGATTACCCACAAAATAAAATGCCAAAAATTAGGAAGGAAAATTAATCGATTTGGATGCAAATTCGATCCGACTGGGCGGTCGATCAAGGAGAATTAGACCTTTTTGGGCCAATTAGGCCAGAAGAGCTAGTCGAGAGATGGTCGAGAGATGGCCGGGGACATTATGACAGCAGTTTTGAAATTTCTAAAAATTGTATAATTAAATGACAGAGCCGAGCGGCCGCAGAGGGCGTATACATATGTAAATACATAATGCGGTACAAAATATATTATATATAGATTTATAGCGTATTTTCGAGCAAGCGTTAACCTGCGAGAAATGAAGTGAAGTGCCATCGAATTTATGGGAAGAAATCCTCAATCTAAATTTATCGCATTGCCCAAGCGGTCTTGGCCAAGTGGTATTAGCCTTGTTAGTGGCCAACAATTGCAATTAAATTGAGTTATTGACACGAAACCAAGTGGCTTTTAGCCGGAAACTGCGTCTCCACAGATTCCCCTCAATCCAAGCCAATTCCCATTTGTTTATCGCACACCTATTGAGTCAATAAATTAAATAAATCTTTGATTGCCCAATTAAGTTGATTCCATTTTGTGTTGTCAGTATTTTTAGGCATTCGTGGAATTAGTTGGAAAAGTCAACAAAAACATTGATTGGTTTCGAAATGAATTTTTTCTGGAATCACAATGAATCTTTTCGAATCGCTCAAGTTTTAAAAAAGTCTGGAAAATTGTTTCAAAAACCAAAAACAATTTAACTTGAAAATCTGAAACCTTTCTGAAAAAGACAAAATATTAGAAAATAATTGGAATCAGAATTTGCACTCAACGATTTCTTTTTAAACTATTGAAATAATTCTTGCTATAAAAACTCTATTTAATTATACAACAATTTCAATTAAAAAATATTAGTGGAAATAAATTAAAACACTTTTAAAATTAAATGAATCTTTTAAACCTAAAAACTGGCAGTAAAAAAATGTTTTTGAAACTTGAAGTTCAAATAAACACAAAATAAAAAGCAGACTTTGTTTATTCATTTTAAAGCCTTTTAAAAAATAGTTTTCTAGGGAAAAAACTTAAAAGATTTATATACATTTTATATTATAAACACATCTAAAAAAAAAAACACTTTTATTTTAAATATAAAACTTGAAAAATAAATTCGAAAAGATGCTGATTTTCAGTAAAGAAAAAAAACAATCCCAGCTTTGAATACAAAACTATTAAACAATAATTCAATAAATAAATAAAATATTTAAACCCCTATAAACAATGTCAATTAAATGAAGAATATTTAAAAAAATATATAAAAATAGGAAATAATTTAATTCTACATTTGAAACTTGAAAATAAAAACAAAAAGCAACGAATTTTAAAGCTATAAGAAAACCCAAAACGATTTGAATAACTTTAATAAGAAAGTAAAAATAAAACCAATAAAAAAAATAAAAAATATTCAATCCCCAAAATGTGCCATTTAGAAAGAAGATTTTAAATAAATATTTTACAGCGTTAAGGCGGCGAAAAAAAATGAAATCTTAAGCAGAGCAAAGCTTCAAAAATCGAAAAACCAACGAAGATAAGAAACAAAGGAGAATCCTTAGAGTAAAAAGTGATATATACATATTTTTTTAAAGTGTTTTTTTGTGCGAGAATTGTGTGAAAAATGCCACTGTACTCGGACAGCACGAACTATTACTACAGCGGCGGGAGCAGCCAGCTGTACTCGCCGTACTACAGCTCCGGGCTGGGTCTGAACCTGCCCGGCTCCGGGGGCTACACCTCCAGCTACAACCGCTCCTACCCGGCCAGCTACATGGTGCCGCTGGGGTCGAGCTCGCCCCGCTCCCCCAGCTACACGAGCGGCAGCTCCGCGACAGGATCGGGGAGCTCCCTGCACGGCCTGGGCTCCCGGTATCAGCCGAAGCTCACCACGATCACGGAGAGCGGACGGCACAGCGGGCACAGCAGCTTGATGCCCTTGACCCGCATCCAGTCGCCGAAGTACACCTCCGCCAGTTACTCCACCGCCACGCCCACCTCCCGCTACATCCCGCCCCGCCCCATTGCCATCAATACGGCGGACATCGATGTGAGCTCGTCGCGATATCGTCGCGGGGTGACACCCAAGGAGGAGCGAGACAGGGACCGCGAAAAGGATAAGGACAGGGACAAGGAGGAAGTCAAGAAACATGAAGCCAGGCCAGAGGCCAAAGAGGAAGTGAAAGAGGAGGAGCCCCCCAAGGATAACTACCTGGAAGTCCCCGAAGCCGGGCCGAAAAGACGCTCCACCATCCGGAGGAATCGCGCCGTTGTCCGACTCTCCACAATCCGGCGGCGCAGCAAGGACCGTCCCGACGAGGACACCAACAAATCCGAGCAGCCCATCCAGCAGCCGGAACACCAGTTCCGGGACCTTCCACCGGCCACCGAGCCGAGCCTGAGCTGGCGCCAGAAACTGGCCGAGGAGCTGGCCGCCTTTCCGGTCACGAGCAACAAAAAATCGCCCGGGGAGCTGCTGCGGGAGAGATTCTTCATCCGGGATGGGAAGGAGGAGTCGCCCGTGGCCAACCAGGCCAAGGTCCAGGAGCTTACCCAGCCGCAGAGTGCCCAGAAGAGCGAGGCCCCCAAGGAGGTGGCCGGCCAAGAAAAGGACGACTCCGAGTCCCTCGACGACCAGGAGGAGCTCGAGGAGATGCAGGAGAAGATCCGGCGGCTGAGCCTGGTCCAGTGTCCCACCTTCCACGACATTTGCGAGGACATATCCTCCGACAAGATTGACGACGATCTAAATGCCGGAGAGCTGAGGCGACGCGCTTCCATCATCCAGGAGCAGGAGCAGGAGATCCTCAACAAGCTGCAAAAGTCCAGCTCCGGCAGCTTCCAGCTGATCCACATGGAGCGGCGCTCCAGCCACGACAGCACCACCACGGCCGACGAAAGCGGCACCGAGAGGTCGAAGCGCCGCTCCAAAAAGTCCAAGAAGATGCGCCACAAAATCACGGCCATCGTGGAGGTGGAAAATGCCCCAGCCCCCTCCGCCAAGGTCGAGCACATGCCCAGTGTCCTGGAGCTGAACGAGGAGGCCTCTGGCGCGGTCCAAGGACTCGTCTCCACCTCGGGATCCAGCTCCACGCCCAGCCCCAGTCCGAAGCCCAAGTTTACGGTGAACGTGGAGAGCGTCGAGGAGCACCATCAGATCCACAAGGTGTTCAAGCTGCCCAAGAAAAAGCCGGAGCCGGCCCTGCCCGAGGGATTTATGAAGGCGGCACCCAAGGCAAACAAGACGTCGCCCTTGAAGAAGGCTCCTCCCAAGCTGGAGGAGAAAAAGGAGCCTCCCAAGCAGCACGTGAGTGTGGCGCAGATTTTCACGTTCGACGAGGCGGCCATTAAGAAGCAGGATCAGGACAAAAAGGAGCCCAAAGTCGAGGGGGTGGCGACGCCCAAGCCCATCAGGAAGGCCATCCAGAAGTCGGAGAGTGGCGAGGACTTTTGGTCGCAGATCGGCTCGCGGGAAACCCTTTACATGAGCAATCGCAAAAAGGCCCTGACCGAGCGGCAGGAGCGTCTTCTGGAGGAGGAGCAGCAGCCCCATTCTCCAACAACACCCAAAGAACCAAAGACAGTCGCAGGCGAAACCAAGCCTAAGGCTCCCGAGCCCAAGACACCCAAGCTCAAGTCGGAAATAACCATCGAACTGAAAGCCACACCAACTGCAACCACTTCCAAGACTCCAGACATCTCAACACCAAAGCCGGCTGCGCCCAAAGCTGCAACAACGAGCGATGTTGCAAACAAAACTGCAACTAAACCAGCAACTACACCAACAAGTGTCGCCACAAAAGCGCAAGTCGACTCTGCCAAAAGTGCAACAACTCCGTTGGAGGCTGCCAAGACCAAGACAACCACCGCAGATGTGGCCAGGACAAAGACACCGGCCAAGAAAGACTCACCAACCAAAACAAAGGAGGAAGCCAAACCCAAAATAGCCGCAACCAAGGATAATCTCATCAAAATTGAGACCAAAGAAACGGAAAAGCCAAAAACGGCTATTCCAACAGCGGCCCAAGCCAAATCAGTTACACCAAAAGGCCCGGAGGTCAAGTCAGCCACAAAAGGTCATGCTGACGGGACAGCTGCCAAGTCTGAGAAGGAATCTCCTAAAGCTAAAGCAGCAACATCAGTTGCAATCGAAACAAAGCCAGCAACACCAACAGGTACACCAGCAACACCAACAATTGCGCCAACAACCCCGGAGGTCAAGTCAACCACAAAAGATCCGGCAAAGTCTGAGAAGGATTCACCGAAAGTCAAAGCAGCAGCATCGGTAGAAGACCAAGCCAAACATGCAACACCAACAATTACACCAACAACACCAACGCCCAACGCCAAGTTGACAACAAAAACAGAGGAAATTCCATTGACAGCAGTCGCCGCAAATACAACAATGGCAGCTGCAAAGACAACAACATCTGCGCTGGCGAGCAAGCAGTCTGGCAACACTGCAACAGCTACAACAGCAACCGCAACAGCAACTACAACAGCTACAACAGCTACAACAGCAACGGCCAAATCAAAACTGAACGAAAGAACAGGGCCAAAAATAAATAGCGGGCAAATGGCCAAGTCACCTGAACAACAACAGGCAATCGAAACGAAAATAAATAAAACAACGCACAAGGAACAGCAAGAGCAGCCAGCATCCCAGCAGCAGCAATCCCAGACGGAAACCAAAACGAAATTGACGGAAACAGTCAAGTCAAAGGTGCAATCACCGAAAGCCGGCAAAATAAATGTTGCCAAAAAGAAGACAGCCGCGGCAGCAGTGGCCGCAGCGCCAGCGCCAGCGGCAGCAACATCTATTGCAGCTGCAACACTTATTGATGCAACAGCAACAGCAACAGCAACGGCAACGGCGAGCAATGTGACCCCAATCAATGCCGATCAATTTATAACTTTGGCCCCAACAAAGGCGGCCAAAATATCACCAGTGCAACAGCAACATGCGTCATCGCAAGCTGCAACTGCAACAACGCCTACGAATTTGAAAACAATTAAGCAAGAGCCAGCGCCGAATGTTGCTGCTGCTGCTGCTGTTGAGGCAGCAACATCTGTTGCTGAGACTGATAGTATTGCTACTGTTGGTGTTGCTACTGCCGATGCTGGTGTTGGTGATGTAGACAACAACAGCTGCGGCAATAATTTATCAAAGTTTGCAACAGTATCGAATTTGGCACAGTGTCTGCGAGACGTTGACGCTGAATTAGAGGACTATATACCATCGTCGGCGGAAGATTCCGATTCCGAATCCGAATCCGATTCCGATTCCGATACCGAATTCGCATCCGATTCCGATTCCGAGGACAGTGCGGCGGAATATTCCAGTGCGAACGGTAATCGCCGGCTCCTCACTGAAAGCATGAAGAAGAAACAGCGCAAGGAGAAGCGAAAGCAAAAGAAAGCGGCCGCCGCCGCCGCCAATCCGCCACGCTTCGATCCCCACAAGAAGATCAAAATCGACACCACCAACAAGTGCTACGTGAAGGAGGAGGCGCCCCGCTATCCGCTGGTGGCCACGCCACGGCCCCTGTGGAAGCGCGAGAAGATCGTCTACTCGGACGAGAATACGGACGACGAGAGCGGCAGCGAGGCGGGCAGCGAGTCCTTGGAGGAGGAGGCCACCAGCGACGAGGAGAGCGGCGAGGAGTGCAGCTCCTCCGGCAGCAGCCAGAGCTCCGCGGGCTCAGCGGGACGGCCGGGACGGCCAGGCCGGCCGGGGCTCCCCAAGGATGGCGGCTCCTCATCGGCCGCCACCGAGTCCTTCCCCGCTGCGGCGGCGGCGGCCACACTGGGCGTGGCTGGCACTCCAGCCGGCACCTCGCCCTCCATCATCCGGATGAGCACCTGCAGCAACGATTCCGGATTCGAGGGCGGCACCGCCCCCTCCAGTCCCAAGAAGATGTTAGGTAAGGCCCCAAGCAGGCACTCTCTCCTCCTCTCCCCGTTTGTCATTCTATTTGTCATTCTCTTGGTCCTCTAAATACACGGAAAGAAATTATGGGGTGAAAAAAATTGCAAAAAGGGCGCAGTAATTATTTCCTTCAATCAAAAAACTTGACAATTTTTTAATAATTTAATATATGAAAGTATTAAAATATTAATTCCAATATATATTTTTTTCGAGTGTATTTTCTCTCATTTACATATAACCAATAATAAATATAAATAAATAAGAATTAAAATAATAATCAATAAATTAACAAATCAACAAAATTTCTAAAAAATTAACAAAGAAAATATACAATTGCCTCAAAATCCAAAAAACTTTAAATTACTTAAAAATAAATTAAGAAATTCTTTATTTATAAAAATATATAAAAACATTAACTCTATTAATGTTGTCCAACAAAATTGATTATTTGATAAAAAAAAATGGGGAAAATGTTTAAAATATAAATAAATAAATAAAAAATAGATAAATTCATAAAAATCAATATAAAAATAATATAATAAAATATAAAATAAAAATATAAAAAATCATAAAATATAAAAATGGTTTTATATAAAATATTATATTTTCCCGTTTTTACGAGTAATTTTTTTATACTTTCATTATTTTTTATTTCTTATTAATAAACCTTTTGATTTTGATAATATTTGGTTTATTTTAAAGTAAAATTCCTAAAAAAAAAACGTTTAACCCTTTTAAGGACCAAGTCCAAGTCCAATAATCGAAGAACTCAATTGGAACTTTCAAGTTCCAGTGCCAAGTAAATAATTATTACTTTGCCGCCCACAACACACTATAATTTCTCTCTGTGTATTTGGCCAAAAACATAGCTGCCGCCCCCTCACCCCTCACCCCTCACCCCGATTCCCAGTTGGTCACTTGAGTGCGGCACGTGTCCCAGTAAAAATACGAGAAAAACAACAAATTCTATGGGGATAGAGCTCTCTTACTTTGGTGAAAAGCATTTCGGAATGCTTTCGGTTTCAGACAGACCTATAGACATGGGGTATACGAGGGATATACTATATAAAGACAGCCGAAGGCATCCAAACAATTCCGATGAAACGCCAAAAAAGAAAAAAAAAAAGCTGAAAAAAAATAGAAACCAAATCATAATAATGTTCAATAGGTAATACATAGTACATGATCCGGGGATGAAGAATATGGTATAAAAATATAGTCACCGAAACGTTTGGGCCTAGTAATAGACCTCGATCCAAGCTGTTAACTAGGAAGTGCAAAATATCGGGATATATATATATATACGGAATACGGAATATATTGGATAGATTGGTTCAGTGACCTGCGTGGCTGGAGGAGAATTGTGCGAAAAAATATGATATGTGAATGAGTGGAAATTTTGAAAAATTAGTTTCGAAATATTTTCGAAACTAGAAATACATATTGTTGGCTATTTTTTTCCAAGTGTCTTAATCGGAAAAGTTATCCATTTTGTTGTAATATTTGTGAAGAATCCAAAAGATTCACTCGAATTTTCTAATATATATATTTTTTCTGAGTGGATTATGGGAAATACTTCCTATATCGTCCGTTGTTTTATGTAATTTTTTTTTCGGTGAGAATTTTATCGTTAATCGTTGATTACTGTTCCGTGGTTGGTGGCTTCCGCGCCTTCCTTGATGTTTTTGCGAGAATCTGCTAGAGAATCGCAGCCAGAAGAGGCGAGAAACCGAACTAGAAAAAAAAAAGGAAAAGAAAGAAACTCAAAGAAAATAAGACACAAAGACAATCGACAAGTTGGCATTTTACTTTTAGCCAAAACAACAAATGAAAACAAATTGTTTAGGTCATCGTCGTGGGAGAAGAAAGCTTCTCGCACCAATTAATAATATACATCTCTATATATAATTTATTTATATATATATATATATATATATATGTGTGTGTGTATGTATATATTATCTGGTAATCTGGCCGAATACTATCGCCTATATACAACGCAGTTATGAGCCAGATAGTAAATCCGATTCGATTCGATTCGCGATTATATAAACTTTCGAACACACTGCGTATACGTGATATCCGGACATGGGCTCCCAAAATTTATTGAAATTGCAATCAAAGTGCCGCAAACAATTGCTCTTCTCGAATTGTTTATGTTTCAAACAAAAAAGAAACTCAAAATCCGCTTTAAGGAAAATAATCAACGGCAACTCATGGTCCTCCTCCCTACACTGAGCCGTTTATTTTGTGAATTTATTTGACTCGGAAATACATGTTTGGGGATTTGTAGATTTTGAAATTAATTCCAGGGATTTCCAAAAATGTTTTCGAAATTTTTTCAAACAATATTTCTTCTTGGAAAATATTTTTTAAAATTTTTAAAAAATTTGAGATTTTTGGAACTAAAATTTTATCACTGGCTTCTCAGAAAAATATGCATTTACTTGCAAAATATATTTAAACGTATCAAATATGTTTTAAATATTTATTTATTTTTTTTAACTTTAAAATATAATTTTATTTCACAATCCCCTGGATTACAAACTTTTAATAAAAAGTTTTCGAAAGTTTCTTGAAAAATTCCAATTGAAAATTATTTTAGAAATACTATAAGAAAGTAAAGTCAATTATTTTTTAATGTAAATTGTTAGAGTTCACTTGTAAAATAATGACATTGAAAATTTACTGTATACATTTTCTTATAGTATTTTTATTTAATTATCAACTTTGGGTCGCACTCTAAAAGATTCTAAATTTTTATTTATTTTTAATAATATTTTAAATAATTATTTATTTTTTAAAAATGGGGAATAGAATAGGATAGAGCTTAAAACAAAAAGGTTTCCTAGTAAATATTATTTACTAATTTCAAATCGGAAAAGTTAAAAAAGCTACAAAAGTAATTATTTAGTCAAAAAAGAAAGCAAACGCAACAAAAATCGCAACAGAATATTGAATAAGCAGGCATAAAAAAATTAATAAAAATTTGTTTGCAATCAATTTCGCCGTGGATGACACAAAATGCGATGCGTGGGCGTCGTATTGCCACCATATTCCGCATTCAAAAAAAATTCAAAATTGAAATAAAACCGAAAACAATCAGAATGTGACGTGAATTGCCACAAGAAATGCGAACGCCTCACGGCCAATTTATGCGGCGTCAATCAGAAACTCATCGTCGAGGCACTCAACTACGTGAAGCGAGGTAAAGTCCGCAAAAATCCACTAAAAATCCCAACAAAAAATTGCAAAAAAAACTTAAAAAAAAAGTAAGGCAGAAAATATCCACAAGCTGCAATAAAAAAAATCAGAACGAGCACGTTGAAGGCCGCAAAAAATTATTAAAAATCTTTGTAATTGATGGGCTTGATTTTTCTCAAATTGGCGATTTTAAAATTAGAATTTAAAATGTAATAATTGCCAATTAGTGGGGGGAAAGTGCATTAAAATATTTCAAATTAATTTATTTCAATTAATTGTTTCTTAAACTATTTTATCGAAAGAAAATAAACTTTGAGTAGTTTCAAAAAAATTAAACTTAATGGGAAAAGTATAAAAAAATTTAAAAAAAATTAAAAGAGTATAAAACTCTAATAAAAAATAAAATTATTTTAAAAACAAAATTAGAAAAGAAAGGAAACAATTTTTTTGTTCAATTACAATATAATTCTTACATATACATTTTTTTAATAAATTAATTTATAGATTTATTTTTGTATGCTTTATAAATGTATCTTTAACTTTAAATTTAAATTTATTTTTAAATGTTTATTTTAAATTTATTAAAAAAAACCCTCCAAAAAAAACAAGTTTTAGAAAATTTTTGAACCAGTTTTGAGCAAAATCAAGCCCTAGAAGAAAGTCATGAAACAAAAAGAGATAAAATAATAGAGATAGAAGGATATAGAAAAATAAGAAAATAAATGAATATTATTTATTAAATGAAACAATTAGGCGCCCGAGAAGCCCGCGACTCCCCCAGTACTCCGCCCAGTCTGAACCCGGCCTATAAGATCGAACCCGGCGAGGAACACGATGGTATGCCGAATACAAATGATACATATCCTTTATCCTAGATCCTAGATCCCCCCAAATAATTAGCCACTCAAGTGACACTGGAAAAAAAGAAAAGAAATCATTTTCTATCCGATTTTTAATATCAATATTTTATCCTCGATCTCGACTAACATTTATATTCTATATTCTATACGACCTGCTCTGTCTCGCTCTCCAACTTGCTGTCTCGCTCGCACAGAAACATCATACACATATTCACAATTCCAAAAATCCGGACGTTTCACTGCGCCAGCCACAGTAATACCTAGATTTAAGAACTATTCGGTAGATGATTTTCACTTTCTGGCCGTCCTCGGCAAAGGCAGTTTCGGCAAGGTGAGTCCTTTTCGTCCTTACTTCATATTTTTGATTAAATTGGGTCCTTTGATAGGTGCTGCTGGCCGAGCTGCGGGACACCACGTACTACTATGCCATCAAGTGCCTGAAAAAGGATGTCGTCCTGGAGGACGACGACGTCGACTCGACGCTCATCGAGCGCAAGGTCCTGGCCCTGGGCACCAAACATCCCTATTTGTGTCATTTGTTCTGCACTTTCCAAACGGAGGTGGGTTTCTTTTCTATATTTTATTTTATTATTAAAATATTATAATTATTTTTTTAATATAAACAAATTAGTTTAAATTAAAAACCACAAATAATTTTGGTTTTCTAATTTTTTGGTTCAGCTTTCGGTGGAAGACGCCATTTTAAACTTTTATCGTAGAACTTTTTTTAAAAACCAAATTATTTAAAATAAATTTATTTTATAAAAATTATAAATAAATTATTAAAGAGTTTTTTGCCTTAAATTCTGTTAAAAAAAAAACAAATTAAAGACAAAAACTTTTAAAAATGTGAAACTAATTGATAAATAAAAATAAATAAAAGACCACATGAATAAAATAATAATAAATTATTAAATATATACAAAATACCATAAAATAGCATCAAAAATAAAAAAAAAAACATTTTTCATACAAAAGTAAATTAGTTTCTTAAAAAATTAAATCAAAAAAAGCAAAGGCTGTTTTTTCTTAGTTGAAAATTGGAAAAATAATAATTTTGACAAAAGATTTATGATTTTAACAAAATAATTAATTTAAAAAACTTTTTATTACTTATTTAAAGATATTTTAGTTTCTAATAATTGTATTCTTAGCTCTTAAGGTCCCCAAGCCTCAAGTTCGAAACAAAAAGCCGCCAAAGTTTCCATTTTTATTTGAAAAATCAAAATAATTCCAGAATATTTAGAAAAAAAGTTGCATTTATTTTCGAAAAAAAGAAAGTCCTTGCACCTTTTCAATTGCCGTTTGGAGGTAATCCCCGCAAACAAAGGTGTGTCTGTTGGCAAATAAATATCCAAATGTTGGATAGAACAATCGATTGGGTCTATAAATAGCCAGAGAAAAGGTAAAACGCTCTATAATTAAAAATATATTTAATTGGGACTGCGTCTGGCCATCGATTGGGGCACACGACATTCGGACAGACGGACTAATGGACAGAGGGACAGATGGACAGATGGACAGAGGGACAGAGGGACAGAGGATTATTCGGACATCATGTAGATCAGGGTGCCTGTCCGTCTGTTTCGTGTTTTTAGCATTCGCAGATGCATCTCGGGATGCACTTGTATCTGTATCTTTTTAGCGGTAAATGCATCTCAGCTGCATCTTGCCACTTGCATTGACACCGATTAGAAGGTATTTTAATTATTTATGACTTTGGCGGCCGCGAATTCAATTCTCAATTGATTCAAATCTCTCCTCTCGCCACACTTTCATTTCATTCTATTTTTTCTCCTTTTAATTTTTTCCATTTTTTCCATTTGTTTGGATCGATTTGTGCCGTAGAGCCACCTGTTCTTCGTGATGGAGTATTTGAATGGCGGCGATCTCATGTTCCACATCCAGGAGAGCGGACGCTTCTCCGAGGAGCGGGCCCGGTTCTATGGCGCCGAAATAATCTCCGGCCTCAAGTTCCTCCACAAAAAGGGCATTATCTATAGGTGAGTCTTATCGTAAGTCCACAAAAATAGTTCATATCCCATGGATCTCATAAAAAATGTAGAATTGAATTCCGATTTATCCAAATTCTTCTGTATTATTTTTGGGACACCCGGAATTTATTCAGTGGAACTTTTACAAGGACCTCCATTTTATTTATTATTTTATTTACATATTTATTGAGAAATTGATCTAATTGTTTTCCAAGGGATCTCAAACTGGATAACGTCCTGCTGGACTACGAGGGACACGTTCGCATTGCCGACTTTGGAATGTGCAAACTGCAAATCTATTTGGACAAAACCGCCGATAGTTTTTGCGGCACACCCGATTACATGGCGCCCGAAATCATAAAGGTAAGTAGACATTACGTATTTATATAATATGCTTTTATTTATAATTATTTTGATTGTTGTCAGGGTGAAAAGTACAATCAAAATGTGGATTGGTGGTCATTCGGGGTGCTGCTCTACGAAATGCTGATCGGTCAGTCGCCATTCAGTGGCTGCGACGAGGACGAGCTCTTCTGGTCCATTTGCAACGAGATTCCATGGTTCCCCGTTTACATATCCGCCGAGGCCACCGGAATCCTCAAGGGGGTAAGTAGTTTGTAATCCACTTACTATCTAAAAATAGTAAAAATATATATTTAAATAAATATTTTCCGTCTCGGGATTATTCCCGCTATTCGAGCTGTACGATAAACGGCAGCGCACCTTGGCTCGTTAAGCAGGAGTAAAAAAACTGAATTTAAATTATTCAAAAATGAAATAAAAATTCCAAAGTTTCCCTCTAATCAAGTTTCTAATCATTTTAATTGCTTTTGGGATATTTTATAGCTCCTGGAAAAGGATTATACGAAGCGCATTGGGTCTCAGTATAGTCCAGCTGGCGATATAGCCGATCACATATTCTTCCGGCCCATCGACTGGGCTCTGCTGGAGAAGCGACAAATAGAGCCGCCCTTCAAGCCCCAAGTGGTAAGACGATCACAGCCCAAAAAAAAAAAACGATATACACTATATGGTATCCTTTCCAGAAACATCCATTGGATACGCAATACTTCGATCGGGTCTTCACCAGGGAACGGGTGCGATTGACCCCCATCGATAAGGAAATACTGGCCTCGATGGATCAGAAACAGTTCCATGGCTTCACCTACACCAATCCGCACATCACCCTGGACTAGAGCTTAATCGATATCCTAAATCATAAATAATCTTTAGAGCAACAGTATTTGTATATGTAAATATTCTGAGGAGCAAAGAAGTGGAATGTGTTGGATGCGGAAGGAGATGGAGTGTGGAAAGGTCGAATAATCTATTTAGCTAAGTTTTAAAAATCACTTAATTTCCTAGTCAGCTAGCAATACTTCTATGTCTAAGTCCCTCTACACTCTAATTGTACAGATATCCCTCCTCCTTCTCATATATTAATCTCTATATATAAACCCATTTTTTTTGGCAACTTTTTGTTCTTAATTTTAGTGATTAAGCCAAGTCTACGTCTACTATAAATAAATAATTACAAAAAAAATAAACAAAAAAATGCAGCAGGTGGTTTGTGATTGAGGCTTGTGATTGTGATTGAACAATGTGTGTCAATCAACTCGGAATGGTATTTAGCTACCGTTAGTTGCTCGTTTGCTCATGATTATGGATGAGTACAGTGCGTTTCGTGCGGCTAGTGCGGCAAGAAATGGGTTCGGATGAGTTTTTGAATTTCTTGATTGAAGGAATATATCAATATATTAAAAATTGAATATTAATATATTTTATGATTGAATGAAATCTCTTTACTTTCATAATTTATATATTTATTATGTTTGCCATTTTTCTTTTTTTTTAAGTTTGCCAGAGAATTATCTTTGTTTTGATACATTGTTTCAACTATAATAAAACATTCTTTATCTCCCCAATTATTTGAAAAATAACAAAAAAAAAGAATATAAGAATATATCAAAGATTTTAAAAGATTATTTTCGACACAAACTAATAGCTATGAAACGCACTGTCCGTATGCAAATGTGGAGCAGTGAGAGTGATCTGTGAAGCGTTGAACTTTTGACTTGTCAACTGCAAAACTTTTCGAATCGAGTGAAAATTCTGAAAATCGTGACATTTTTTTATGTTGTGGCTTTTGTTTTGGTTTTCGAATGCGGGTGTCTTTTGTCTCAATGCTAATGCGTCGGAGATACGAGCTACTATTCAGGCATTATTCGGGCACTTGCATGGACCAGATATGGAAATATATGGTAGTATTTTTTGTTTGGGTCACAACGCAATGGGCAGCGAGAGTGGACGGGTTGTGTGTCTTAATAGCCGGCATGGTACATATAATGGCCCAAACCGAATGGCCTGTGTGAACCAGTTTAATGGCCATTCCTCTCGCACCGAAAAATGTCGAGGAATCCAAAGAATTATTCTCGTTAACTCTGGCATTAATCACATGTCGGTCTGTGTTTTAATAAATTTGTACCATCCACTGGCCACCGGCCACTGGCCACAATAAAATAGACAAAATAATAGGAGAATAATAGGGGAATAATAGGGGAATGAAGAGTAAGTCGCCAAACAATAAACAATAAACGTCGAGAGGCCTCGCCAGTTATGTTTTTATTTTTTCAATTCAAACTGTTGGCCATCTCCAGGAACAGTGGAATGAGTATCAGGGATTTCCGGTAAATTATTGCGGTACTTGAATCTTTATTTTCGATTTTTTCCTCATTAATAGGATACTATTATTAATATATGTTTAGAAAATTTTTTTATACTTGTTCGATTATTACTTAATTTATTTATTATAATTATTTTATTAACACGTTTCGAATTTTTAAAGTTTATGGTAATCTATAAAAATTAATATGACATTTATATTTTCATTTGAAATGGTTACTTTTATAACCGGTATACTTATATTACTTATATTTTTTATACCGCGTACTAATATTACCGTGCATTACTATAATAATTAACTTATCCTTTAAAAAAAACTATATAAGCAAACTTAGTACAAAATAGGCAAGTTTTGAACTAATATATAAGAATTTTATCTTTTAATTCCTTTTAAAGCTTAAAAAATCGTTTTATTTGGTCACCTATTTTCTGAGAAAATGAATATTTTGAAAATAAATATTAAAAATAACTTTATTTTGGAAAGAAATAACTATCAAAGATAAATAGGCCCAAAAATATATGAAAGTTATGTTATTCAACTTAAAAATTGTTAAATATATCACATAAAATAGTTACAATAGTTTATATTGTTTATAGATCCTGTAAAAGTCCTTAACGCTATTATTTTTTTTACATTTTTTACTTTGATTAATAAATAATAAATTGATTAATTCAAATAAAATAAAAACTATTTTTCATGAATATTTTCAAGTTTAATCCATAGCTTCGTCCCACTGTGCGGCCGTGTACCGAACGGTATTTTCTCTAATTAATTCGCTTTTACGAGCCTCTCAGCTGTGAGTCGCGTTGAACGGACTCGAGTTTATTCGGTTTACTCAGTTGGTGGCACACGGGTCGGTTTGTGGGTCGTTCGTCCAAATAGTTCTCGAATCGTGGCCGTGTTTATTTTTTTAATGTGATCCTAAAATGAGATAAAAAGGACCAAGCCCCCGAAATGCTAGCCATGAACACCCTGAGCCTGCTGGGCCTGCTGGGCCTGCTCGGCCTGGTGAGGAGCTATCAGGGCCATCAGCCTCTAATCAGGAATATAATTAAGGTGCGGGCCAGCGGCTTTATGCCCTTTGAATCGGATCTGCTGCTGCCGTTGGGGATCCTGCGGCAGCTTCAGTCGCAGGATCGCACCTCGCGCTTCATGCCCCAAAGACCGAAGCCCACTTCGAGGCCGAAGGCCGTCCGGCAGCAGGTTCGCCTGGAGAGGGCCCATCCCTTGCGGGAGGCCAAGGGCGTCCAGCTCTACAATCTGATCGACGACGATGGCGAGTTGCTGCTCAACCTGAAGGTCCACCAGGAGCCGAAGGTGGTCCTGCCGCCGCAGGAGCGCGCAAAATACCAGCAGGACTACGACTCGCCGTGGCTGCCCTCGCAGTGGCGACCCACCAGCGAGTATCCTTTGGCGGTTACTTCCTCCTCGCCACGCCCACTGCCCCTGCACCAGTATCTGGGCCAAGGCAATCGGATCGAGGCGAGTCCTGCGAAGCGCAGGCGCCACGACTTTTGGCCTCACAAGTAATTAAGCAGAAAAAAATATTTAATACATTTTTTTAATTAAAAAGATTTTTTTAATTTTTTTTGTAAAACTCGAATTGAAATCCATGAGATACATTCGTTTGTATCTGTGAGATACTCGAACTCAGCTCTCTAAAGGTCACCAAGGTTTATGTTAATTTCCAAATCGATTGACTTGAAAGTGAAACCGAACTTACACACAAAAAAATACAAACCGAAAGTAAATCTTTTGAAAGAAATGCTAATTCTTTCATTTTACGATCTGTGAATCAAGTTTCGGCTTTAAATATATTTTTTTAAGCTTCCGGAAATAATAGATGAGATTTATCGACATTCAAATTTTTCTAATTTATTTCTTTTATTTTTTTCAAAGAAAACTTTTAAAATTTAAAGTAAAAAATCGACAAACTTTCAAGACACTTCTTTTAAAGACCTTTTAAAAAATAAATTCCACACTTAAAAAAATATAAAACTACACTTAAGACAAGATACCAAAAAAAATAAGAAAAAAATATATTTATAATTTTTTAATATTTAAAACTAAGTATAAAACTTGGAACTACGAAAAAAAATATTTTATATTATTATTTTTAAATTTAATTATTTTTAAATATTTATTCAATAAGAGACATTTTCATTTCATAATTTTTAATAATTTATTTATTTCCACAATCTTATCCATTTTATATTATTTTTTATAAGTTTACAGTTTAAATTTTGAAATGTGTCAATTTTTAAAATCAATCTAAATTTTGTTTGGATTTCGGATTCTCTGAATTAAAATAAATGTTTAAATTAATCTAAAAGTTAAAAAATTTTTTTAGCGAAAGTTTTTGTTTAATTTAAATTTAAAGTCTATAAGCAAAAACAAGATTTTAAAGAATTTCAATTTAATTTTTAAAAAGATTTAAACATTTAACTTAAAACTTTTTAACTTTGATGTTATTTTTATAAAATCCGAAATATTTTATTATTTTTTTATTATTTGTTTTAATTATTAACAATATAACTATTTTTTCTAGCTCCAATATTTCTTAAAAACCAAAGCTCTTATATTTATAACTAAAACATAAAATATATTTAATAAAATGTTTATAACATTAATTAATATTTTGTAAAATTTGAATAGAATATAAAATATATGTAAAATCATTATAAAAAATATTAAAAACAATAAATAATTGTATTGTAATTTTAAGATTTTTTTAATACACAAAATATAAATAAAACTTTTTGAATTTTAATTATGATAAAAAATAAAATCGAAAAAAATCAAATGAATTAATTTATTTAATTATTTTATGAATGAATTAATTTATTGTTTTTAAAGGTCAAGGATTTGGGAAATGAAACAAATTATTTAATTAATTTTTTTTTATTAATAATATTTAGATGGATGGATTTTTAGATCATATCCTTTATTATTCCAATATTAATTTGAGAAAAATTTCAACCTCAGAAAGGATGATCCAAGGAGAAGAGAACCAAAGGGAGTACCGGGTGTCGTATACCTTTTATAACGCCAGAAATAAAACTCTTTCGTGGTTTTTTTTTTATAATTTACAAATGGCATTTATTTTTTTTCGTATTTTTTTGTGACAAGTGAGAATGGATTTAACAGGAAAAAAAAAGGATGGGAAGAAAAAAAAAGGATAGGAGCCTAAAACTACTTAACAACAAGGACTAAAAAAAACGTGGGGGATCAGTTGCTCTCATCGAAACGGAATCGGTTCGAATCACAGTGTGGAGGCATCTTCCAAGGACCTACTTCCAGCTGGACGAGGGCGGCAGGTAGCCGGGGGAGGGGGCAGCCACGGGGGGCAAGTACTCGTTGCTGGGCGGGAGGTACTCGTTGCTGATGGCAATGCCGGCGTCCCCGTGTCCACCATGGGCGTGGCCGCCCTCCTCGTGGATGACCTGGATGGTCTTGACCTCCTCGAAGCCACCGCCGTGTCCTCCATGTCCGTGGTCGTGTCCTCCGTGGGCGTGACCGCCCTCCTCATGGATCACCTTGATGGTCTTGACCTCCTGGTGGCCTCCATGTCCTCCACCATGTCCGTGGCCGCCGGAGTAGCCGCCGGTGTAGCCGCCGCCCCCCAGGGCGTGGCCGCCTTCCTCATGGATGACCTTGACAGTCTTGATTTCCTGGTGGCCACCGTGTCCGTGTCCATGACCGCCGGAGTAGCCGCCGGAATAGCCGCCGGAGAAGCCTCCATGGCCACCCTCCTGGTGGATGACCTTAACAGTCTTGATCTCCTGGTGGCCGCCAGAGTAGCCGCCGCCATGGGCATGACCACCGCCATGGGCGTGTCCGCCCTCCTCGTGGATGACCTTGATGGTCTTGACCTCCTGGTGTCCACCGTGTCCGTGTCCGCCGGAGTAGCCGCCGGTGTAGCCACCGCCGCCCAGGGCGTGTCCTTCCTCGTGGATCACCTTGACAGTCTTGATCTCCTGGTGTCCACCGTGTCCGTGTCCGCCGGAGTAGCCACCGCCGGAGTAGCCACCGCCGGAGTAGCCGCCGCCGGAGTAGCCACCGCCGGAGTAGCCGCCTCCATGGCCACCAGAGTAGCCGCCACCCTCCTGGTGGATGACCTTCACAGTCTTGACCTCCTGGTGGCCGCCGGAGTAGCCGCCAGTGTAGCCGCCGCCGCCCAGGGCGAAGCCACCGCCACCGCCGCCGCCGCCGGAGTAGCCGCGGCCCTCCTGGTGGATCACCTTGATGGTCTTCACCTCCTGGTGGACAGCTCCTCCTCCACCACCGCCGCCAGAGCCGATTCCGTAGCTGTAACCACCGCCTCCACCTCCGCCGCCGCCGCCACCGCCGGAGCCGCCAATGAAACCGGCGGATGAGGTGGCCACCAGAGTAGCCAAGAGACACACAAAGATCTGCAAAGGATTCGACAATAAATTATTGAAACTGTAATGTTTCTGGAGAGGATGGAGGGGGGGAGGGAGGGGGGAGGACGCACCTTCATTGCTGGAAGTTTCTTGCTTGGGGGTCGAAAACCGAATTGGAACTTCACGTAGCCGAAGAGGTAGCTGGTCGCCAACTGATGCTCCAATCCCGGCTAGCTGCGGCTTTTATAGCTCCGCCGGTTACGAGATGCATCTCCGGTCCGCTCCGCCGGCTTTCGTCATCGCCGCCGCCGTCGCCGTCGCCGCTTAGAAGAGATCCAACAACAAGAAACCCAAAAAACGAAAAAGTCGAAAAAGTCCAAAATGCAAATTGGTGGAATGAGAAATGAAAAATAGAAGAAAAAAAAAATAAATAAATAATAAAAAGCAGTTCCATAATTGGCCCAGCCACCGAAATTAATCCCCGTGGCTCCGGCTGGATAGGAGGGGGGAGGCGGGGCTCCGCGACCTCTGAGACCTTTGAGATCCCCCCACGGGGTCACCTGATCGATGCGTCAGGTCAGTTCGGTTCCCGATGCATCTGCTTCCTATCCCACATAAAAATAGCCCTCAAGGTTTTTATTAAAAATAATACTTAATTATACATTATATATTATTTTTAAGAGATTTACTAATTAAAGTTACATAATCTTTAATTTTAAAATGTTATATATATTTACATAAAATTTAACAAAAATATGCAATAAAATACATAAAAATTATAAATAATATTCCGTTTTTCATTTACTTTTTTTAATAGATATATAAAATTTAATATATATTCATATTTTATTTTTATATATTACGTATTTTATATATGTATTATACCTTCACTTTTTCTACGCGAGGTTTCTCCACATAATTTTGTTTACAAACTTTAAAAAAAAATAAAGGAAAAGAAACTTTATACACCCATAAATTATAAAACTTACATGGACACATAAACTATAAAAAATATAAAAACAAATAATTAAATATATAATTTATATACAATACTATGCATATAAAATATATTTTTATAAATAATTTAAATCATTCAAAATACTTTTAGGAGCAAGCGTCTAAAATAATATTAAATAAATAATATTAAATATTAATTGATAAATATAAATTTTAACATTCAATAAATTACTTTTAATAAAATAATATTACTTTTAAATAAACTTGTTCTTAAAAATTCATTAAATATCTATAATATAGACTAGGTTTTTATTTATTACTCCAAAACAATTATTTAAATTATTTAATTTCATGTTAAAAATTAATGTTGATTCAAAGTACTACACAGTACTTACTATTTTTTAAATAATTACTTTGTCCGTTTTGTAGCTTAACTTTTTATTTAAAATAATTTTATTTATTTAAATTAGTATTTAAATAAGTAATACTAATGTTTATAAACATATAAAAATATAAAAACTTCATGTAAAATAATATGGTTTGGTAATATTTATTTTATTTAAATGCCATTTAATCATTTAAGAACCTGTGAAGAGATAAATTTTGTTTTTAATTCGCATTAAATATTATTATTAAATTATTAATTAACTGCAATAATGATTTCGCCAGTAAAGAAAAGTTGGTTTAAAATAAAAATAAATATTTAATTTGTAAATTTTCGATTTAAAAACCATTTTTGCTTATCGAAAAACTAAAGACATAAAACCGAAAACCGTAAATAGAAATGGAAATGGAATTAAAAAAAAAAACCGCGTCACCAGATATGCAAATTATTGCAATAATTTCGCCGTCATTCCCCATTAGGTCCCTCGCCAATTCCCCGCCGATTCCCCGTCGATTTTGATAGTGCTCCGAAACTATAACAAGTCCACCGTAACGCCCCTCTCCGGCCCCTTTTTTTTTGGATGGGATTGACCAACGCGGGAATTGTGTAAAACGAGGTAAAAAAAAAAAAAAAAAGAAATGGTTGTCGAAGAAGAAGCCTCAAAATGATTCAGTTTTTTCTTTTCTCGTTTGGCTTTTGGCCAAAAAAATTGGAATCATTTAAATAATATTACAATATCAAATTGGGTTTGCAGCGGGGCGATTAATCACATCAGACACGGGACAACCCCCAGATGTTGAAAACGAAACAAATCGATCCAGACTCGGAGCGGGAATCGATTCCTATCGACGTGGGGAATACCCTGGGATCTATCAAGGGATTACATTATTTTAATTTCGCTTTCCTTAGGGAATTTCTCCTCTCCTCTTCCTTCCATTAGAAATTATAATACTTAATATTTAACTTTAGAAAATACCATTTTACGAAATAATTATTAAAAATGTACAATATTATAACGTATTCAAAAAAAAAATAACACTAACTTGGTAGCTTGTCCATCTAAAACTTGTTAAAAATTATAGTGCTTCGAAAATGAAAAATATTAATTTACTTTTGTTAAATAGTTCAATAAATAATAAGAATAAAAAATATTCAGAATATAACATGTTAATATGTATATTATTTATGACTAAAAATATTTTAATATTTTTTTACACTAACAAAAATATGTAGATAATTAAAATAACCTTTAAAAATCAAAATTAATTCCAGGGTATCTGATTTTTTTGTAATCTAATTTGTGGTTAAAACCACCAGATGTTGGATTAATTTGTTTTCTTGGTTTTACAAAAGGCTTTTCAAGTCTTACGATTTTGTTTGGTAATTACAAGCTCATTAAACAAAACTAAAAAATATATAAAAACCCAAAAGAAATATATAAGTAAATAAATATTTTACAAAAATATTTTAATCTAATAAAATGTTATTCATAAAAAAAAAGTTCTAAATATAAAACTCTTAATAGATTCAAAAGTCAAATAGTTTTGAAAGTTTTTTAGTTAAAAAAAAAAAACGAAACTTTCTCTTTTCCTGTTTAATCAGAGAGAGATGGTTATATGGGCCAGCCAGGAATCTGAAAGGGATGGAGAATGGGAGGAAAGTAAAAGCGTTTTTTATATTTTTGTTCATTATGGATTAACTTTATCAATTCGCCTTTGTGTGTTTCGCTTCAATTACAATACATCTCTAAGAATATTTTAATCCGATGGTAAACAAACAAAAAAATAATGGTATCTTAATTATTTCTTTTTTTTTAATTCGTACAAAAATGCTTTTTTTCACATGCGTTTTTTTCCTGTGATTTTTGATGATTCTGGGTTTTGTTTTTAGTTTTTTTTATTTTTCGTTTTTAATGATTAATGATTTTTTCTTGTGTTGCTGTACGAAAAAAAGGCTGCACTTGAAATCAGCTCTTTAAATATTAGAATTATACAAACATAATAATATTAACAACATTAGAGTAATGCAAGTGAAAGGGGGGCGTTGGGTAACGGAAATGGAAACGGAAAGGATCCAGGATCAGAAAAAATTAAATTAATGCAAGCTTTACTGTGTAAAAAAAAGGAATAAACATAGTTTTTTTTTTGCAGGCCAATAAATATTAATGTCGAAAAAAATAAAATATTTAAAAATAAAATAACGGAAAAGAACATTCCATTTGGTTGTATGTATGCGTGTGTTGGTGTGAGTGTGTGTGTGGTTTTTTTTTAGCCTAAAGTACGTAAGTAGAGTTTTTATTTAAGACTTAATGTCGGTTGCGTTGAGGGGGAAGGAAAGGATGGAGTAGGAGGAGGAGGAGGAGGGAAAGTGGTGTGGCATCCGCATCCGTATCCGCATCATGTCCCTGCCCAGACCCGGATCCGGATACAAGGCAACGATCACGCGATCGCACAGCTATTCCGGCTGCCGCTCGTCGGCGTCTTGCAGCGGTTCTTGCTCTTGGAGCTCTGCGTCAAGGAGTTGTAGCACTGCGACGTGGTCAGCGCGTATGACTTGAGCGTCGACTTGACAGACGGCGGCAGCGGCAGCGAGTCGATCGCGTACACGCTCGTCCTCCTCACGATCGTCCTGCAGCACAGCTCCTGCAGCGACAGCACTGAAAATGCATTTAAACATTGATTAATATATTTTTTTTCTTTATTCCTTGAAAATCGATCCTAAATCCTTAGTTAATAATCACCCTTATTGCTGCGCCAGATATGCTCCATGCCATTCCTGTGCAGCGCCATGCGCGCCAGCTCGCAAAAGGACTCGCGGATGTTGAAGTCGCAGAGCGGCGATATCTCGAAGCAGGACATGTTGTTGCGGCTGGCGTAGGTCTCGGCCTGCTTGGCCGCCACCTGCCGCTTGAAGGCCAAATGGAGGCGGTTGCCCACCAGGACCTTTGGAATACCAGGAGCGTGCTAAAACGAAATCAAATATATTTTTATGGAAAAAAACAGGAAAAAGAATTGGAAACTGACCTCATCGACCTCTTTGAGCCACCGATCGATGCCGTCAAAGCTCCACTTGTTGGTTATGTCGTAGACAAGGATAATGCCCTGGGCGCCGCGCGAATACGACCGGATGATGGTGCAGAAGCGCCCCTGGCCGGAGGTGTCCCACAGCTGCAGCTTCACCCGCTTGCCCTCGAGCAGAATGGTGGTGGTCTTGTATGCTACCGTTTTGAGGATGTGAGAGGTGCAGTCTATTAGATAGGATTTCAATTCCACATTCAGGATCACACGCACAAGAGAGCGACACGAGCGAAAAAGGACACTCCGGACTCACCGTTCCCACTGCAGAAGGGACTCTCCGTGGAGGGGTCCTCCAGGTTGGAGAGGATCTCGTGCTTGCCCACATCGCTGTCGCCCACCAGTAGAACCTTCAGCAGATAGTCATAGTCCTTGGTCATGGTTCCCATGTGGCTATAACAAAAAATATAATAATAAATTAGTTAACTAATCATTTATAAAAAAAAGGAAATGTAAAAATAAGTATTTCCTTGAAAATTCAATAATTTCGTGAAATTTTTAAGGATTTTTTAATCATGTTGTGGCTATCATTTCGAGAATATTGAGTTTTTGTCATAAATATTTAAACTTGATTGTTAATAATTATTAATTTAATAATAACATTAATAATTTTGGAGCATTTTAAATTTTATAATTACTGGAAAAATAATTTTTAAAAAACTGGATTTAAACAAAAATTCTACAGTTCTTAGAAATAAATACGACTCGTAAAAATATATCTTTGTTGGCGGCAAAGGCGCACGTTTTTCCGCCTCGAGAAATAATTTCTTGGAAGATTGTCGAAAAGTTTTTCTTGGAAACAAAAAACAAAGAAACCCTAAAGAGGAACCAACAAGTATTTGATAATTAAAATAATAAAAAAATTATGATAAACTAAGCGTAGTATTTTCTCTTAAATGACTATAAAAATAAAAAAAATTTATATATAATTTTTTAAAAATTATCAATAAATAAATCAAAAATAAAGGAACCTTAAAGAATTGTGTTTTTATAATTTTCTTTTTAATAAATTAATTAAAACTATATAAGGAAACGTTAGTTAATATAAGTTTTAATTATTTAAAAATGGAGGAAGAAACCTTTAATATTTGTATTAAATATTTGTATTAAATATTGTATAAATATTGTACAAAATTAAAAACTAAATAAAGATTTTAAGCTATCAATTAATAATGAAAAAAGCTTTAATTAAAAATTATTTATAACAAATCCAAGAAAGAAATGGAAAATTAGTTCCGAGTTGATATTTTAAAAGAATTTTTTAACTAATTTTAAATAAAAAAAACGGAATATGTTAAGAAAATAATTAACTATAATTTTTATAACTAACGTAATTTTTTATAATTAAAAGTAGAGTAATGCGATTTTTACTGGGAAGTAAAGAAAAAGGGCGTGTTTTGAGGAGGCAACCCCAAACCCCAAAGAAAAGCGACCGCATCGACCCAGTCTGGGGATG
Organism: Drosophila varians; assembly: GCA_018150405.1. Lineage (NCBI taxonomy): Eukaryota > Metazoa > Arthropoda > Insecta > Diptera > Drosophilidae > Drosophila > Drosophila varians. Next base: position 12,879,153 of record JAECWK010000126.1, read on the forward strand.
CGGAACGAGTATATATATATAATATAATATACCACCTTAAAGTAAACAAATAGAGGGCCATAATAAAAATACTTGTGACCCATTCTTGGGCAAGAGATTTGTGGCCAAAAGCGGTTCCACTTGTGCAGAGTTCCTAACCGGGCTAACCGGTATGCACCGGCGGAATTTCGTTCTATTTCTGTGTTCTCACAATTTTTTTTTTCTTTTTTCTGCTTGTTTGTAAACTAAAACTTAACTAATTTATTTTATTTTAATTTTTTTTTTTGTGAGTCACGCGCGGCAGCCCACACGGCGAATGCAGAAAAAAATGTAAAGTGCAATGGGCGGTGGAATTTGTGTTTATTTTTAGCACATGCACTGTAAAGGGTTTTTATTTTGATTTCCTTTTATTTATTTATTTTGAATGGATTTTTGCGAAAACACACACATGTGCTTTTTGGGTGTGTTTTGATTTTCCCTTTTTTCCCTTTTTTAGTGCAAATTGTTTTGGCAATAAATAATTGTTTTGGCCAGTCACTAGTGAATGTTTATACCAAAAACAAAATTATTTACTAATTAAACACAACAAATATGGGGGAAATCGAAATAAAACATTTAAGTGCATGGGTGTGCGTGTGTTTTGATTATTGTTGTTGCTCTGTTTGCTCGTTTTCGCCCAATCGCCCCTGCCGCCCTGCCGCATTTAATTAATTACAAACTAATCGCCACTCTACAAGTTGTACGGCTCGAATCTCGAATGTGTGTTGCTTTTTGCAGCATTTCTCTGCGTTTATCTTACCATTTAGAATGCACGCAATTTCATTTTCGTATTTGTAATAGTGATGAGCGATAGCCCTCGCCCTTAGATCGCCCGTCGCACTGCCGTCGCAATCCCTCGTTGAATCCGGAACAGTTGCTCAAATTCAATCGGCAGATGGGTTTTCCATTTGTTGTTATTAGCCGCCAGTTGTTTGTGTGTTTTTGTTGCTTAAAATTCCAATCTAAGCGAAAAAATTGCAATTTTGCTCATCTCTTCATAGAGATGCGCCAGTTAGAGGTGCGACAATCGGCAATCGTTGGTATCGATACTAGCGATGAGCATGCAAAGCCGTGTTGCCACTGTAGATGGCAGTTCTTATTATTAACATCTTTAATAAAAAAGCACTTAAGTATTTTTAAAATAAACGACAAATTACAAACTAAAGTTACAATTCTCCTATAATTTTCCCCGTATCTCGTGAGGAGGAAATAGGCGATCCTATTTTGTCTTCCAGCACGCTTTCCAGCGAGAAATTCTTCATAGCGAAAATGGATTCTTCAAAAAAGTCTAAAGCTTATTCATTATTGCAAAGATTTCTCTCTATATTCCATTAATTTCGTTCAAACTCCAGCTGGTAGGCAACTCCAGTCTTTTATTAATGTCAATTTCTTTTTGTTTCTCCCACTTTTTATATGAAACTAATTTTTATAAACAATTTTGAAAAACTGATTTATAACTTTAAATTGTGAGCAGGTCTTCCAGATAAGTTAGTATATGTTAGATCTAGGATCTTTTTGTAAAATGTAAAGTTTATTCCAAATTTTTAACAGCTTTATTCCAAAAAGTAACATATAGTTTTTGTTTTCTTTTATTTTACTTTAAAATATTTCACAAGAAACATAATGCATATTCTAATATATTTTAAGAATACAATATTTTTTTAGATTACAATTTTATTTTTAAATTTTGGTGACTTTTAGTGCAAGAGAAGTGGCAGCCCCACAACATACCGTAAGTGCCATCTCTAATGGATAAAATTATCGCTCGTAACAGAGCTTCGATAATCTTAACAGCGCGCCGTTAACAGCACCGGAAAGAAGCAGCACGATAACAGCACGAAAAAACAGAAACAAAGCGAAGCACGGACGAACGTCGTTTGGACCACAGAAATTCGAAGCGCAGCCAAATATACACACACGATAATCCCACATTCGCAGTGGCGTTCGCGTTTAATAAATGCACATCCAGTTTTATTTATAAACTCGTGTTAGGGCGCCAAGTTCTGCAATCGGTTCGGGAACTATATATGTACATTTTTTATAAAGTGCAGGTCACCGACGACGCTGCTGCCGCCGCCGCCGCCGCCGCTGCCTTTGCTGCTTCTGCTTCTATCTCTGCCAACGTTGCAGTCGCCGCTGTCGCTGATTTTTTTAACGGTGCTAAATGTGCTAATATTTGTTGTTTTCCTTCTTTATAATTTTTTTTTTATTGTGTTTGGGTTTTTTTGCGGCGGAAATTGCCTTAAACTGTGTGTCAGTGTGTGCGTGTGTGCTTGAATCTCGAATCCAATCAAGCGGTAATTTCTGCGCGAGTGTGCGTCGCGTCCAAGTTGTACCGTTATTTGGTGCACCTATGCTGGCCCTGGCCCCGCCCACACCGCCGCCCCCACAAAATGCCCCGCTGACAGCTGTGAAACCGAATATTTACCCTGCAACCGCAATGCAGTCGACGTCGACTGCGACGTCAACGTCAAACGGCGCTGCCGTCGTCGATGAGCGGACGCGTCTGTTGAGCGATGAAAGTACCGTTATATCGTCGTCGCCTCCTTTAACGTCCTCGCCCGCTATTGCTGTCTCTGTTGCGCCGCCCACAACGCTGCCGCTGGTGCATACAACAACAACAACCACAACAATCATACAACAACAACAACAACAGCAACCGTCCCAGCAGCAACAACAAAACAATAATAACAACAATAATGCGGTTAGAAATGTGGCCAATACGACAAACCAACACCAACACCAAACCCAAAATCAAAACAACAATAATGCAACAGGAGAGACAGAGACAGCAACAGCAACAACATCAACAGCTGATGAAGAGGATCTGTCCAGCGATCTGAGCGATAAATTCCCACGCCCCCAGAAGAAGCCCGGCAAACTCAGCAAGCTCGGCACCAAGCAAGTCGGCCTCAAACGGTAATACTTCGCCTATCCCTATCCCATTCTCTCTCTCCGTATTCCCCCTTCTCTCTATCTCTTCTGTTACCTCTTCTCACCTTGTTTGCTAATAAGAATATTTACACTCGAGTGTGAAAATCCACTTAAATACCTTTGTACTAATCGTTCCAATGGGAAGAAAAACGCACACACACACACTATTCCCATGAAAAATGGCAAAAGCTGAGAAACAATGGCGGTTTCCTAATTTGTTTAACAAAATCCATTTACCTGGCCAGTCTCCCGGGGACCTATCTATGTACATCCATTGTATCCGGGGGAAAATTAAAAAACACAAAAGCTAATTAAAACTCGATTAATCTCTTAACAGTTAGCAATCAATTCTTTATAAAGCCACTTTCCTAAAAACGTTTTTCAAAAACATTTACAAAAAAGTAAAAAATAAAAGTAAATATATTTAAAAATAAGTAAATATATTTTATAGGTATATAGCATCGTTATTATTTTATTTATTTTATATTTATTTCATAAAAAAATATATTTTTTATTTAATAAATTTATATAACTTTCGAAAATAAACAATTTTCCAATAATTTACCCATTTTTCATCCATTTATAAAGTTCAGGAAGTAGAAACTGAAAGACTGGCCTCTTATTTTTGATGAACTCCAAAACCATCAATCATCAATCAGAAACGAATAAAGAAACTGGAAAAAATGTAGTCCCATTCCGGTTTTCACTTTAGAACCTTTTAGGATTTGGCATCTCAATATGGGGGCCACCTTTTTGGACAGTTTTGGCTCCAAATAAGTATGGAAATAATTTCACTGACAGTTTCGTAATAATTTTTAGATGGTCTCGTATATTTCAACTTGTTTTTGGATACAGGTTTTTATTCAAACGCTTTTTATTCCAAGGTTTATGGCCCTCAAAGTTCCTATAAAAAAATGGTAACCCTGGTCTCAAAAGAATTTTATTAGATTATTAGATAATATATCTAAAGTTTCATGAAATATAAAATATTTACGAATAATAAGCATAAATCTTTAAATGTTACTCTAATTTTATATAAAAAATTTATGTATATTCAAATTTTGTTAATTTTAATGGAAGTAAAAGGTTTTTAGAGCTTCCATCTTCAACTTTAAAATAGAAACAGAGGAACAGTACAAATGAATTCCCATTCTCACCTGTAATTTTTCTATAATTAGATTTGGTCGGGCATTTTTCTCAATTTATTTTCGGATTTTTCTTTTTTAAAATATTCCATTTTCCCGTTATTTTGTAGCGTCTCCTTTGGCTCCTCGAAAGGCTCGATGGTGGAGACGCTGGTTTTCGAGACGCCGACGCCCTTGTCGGAGCATGTGGAGTCCACCTTCGGGTTCGACGTTGCGGCAGGATCCGCTCGAGACGCCGCTGCCGCCGCTGGACAGCCGCAGTCGGCGTCGACGTCGACGCATCCGTCGCACCTGCCGCTGTCGGGCAGCTACAGTGGAGACTACGCCAAGGCGAACATGGACGACAGCGGCATCGAGGTTCAGGAAGAGTGAGTACTCCCACAAAAAAAAAAAAACGAAAACCCATTTTCTTTCCCATCTTTGTGGCCTTAAGTTTTATTAGGTTTTAATTTTTTTTTTTTTCATCATCTTTGTGTTTTTTTTTATGATTGTATTATGCGATGGTACATGTGCCCCGAAAATAAGCCTACTTTTACCTCATTAAAACTTCCGTCTAATGACTTTTTGGCAGCTTTCACTTTTGTTTCGTTTTGTTAGGCAATGTTTTTAGGGCTAATCCCCCTTCTAACGCGGAAACTAAGCAAATCCAGTCACTGAATACCATTTTCCCACCAACATCAACCCAAATAGCAAGCGATGAACTCTCCGAGTCCCATCGAAAAATGAGGAATACCCTGCCCCCATCCCCGGGTTGCCTTCTAAAGCCTCAAACCCCTAAAACTCGGGAAGCTTGAGACACACAAACTTTTGAATCGATAATTACCGCTCACCGTCCTCGTCGTCAGCAGTTTGATTTAAAAACTTTGTTTGCTTTAACAGGCTTGGTGCTTCTTGGACAGTGGTTACTCGTTTATAAAGAATTTGTTATCATGAGAGAAATATTTTAAGGGAAATTTAAGAAATATTTAAGGAAAGGGAAATATATACCCAAATATAATAAAATAAATGTCTGCCAAAAGAAGTATATAAATATAATGAAAATATGTTTAGGATGGATGATTAGGAGGATTTTTAACAGAGAAAAAAGATTACCTGGCGTAAATAAAGTTTCTAAATAAAAGGATATAATTTTATATTATTATTGGAATTAAAACATAAAACAAAGTTTTATAAAATAAAGACAATACATTAAAAAAGGCGTTTTTTAAACAGAATAAAAATATCTATATTTTTCTATTGTCTATTATTTTTTACTTCATTTTAAAAATAGAGGCACCACTGTACTTGAACTCACGCCTACCTTGAGTTTGAAATAGTAGTCGCCGTTTTCAAAGAACTTTTTATGATAAGAAAAAACTGCAGAAATGGCAAAATGGCAAATAATTGCGGAAACAATAAAAAGCGGCTATAAAAATAAATGCCACTAAAAGTCAGGAAAAAAAGGTATCAAAGTGAATTTTTAAACTTTAATTTAAAATAGCAAAAAGGGATTTCGATAGCAAAGGAACCACTGTACTTGAACCTCTCCTTTTTGTCTCTCTCCATCCTTTCTCTGCCTCTCGGGAGTGCACTCTCCCGCGTTATCAGTTCAATTGGAAGATGGGTTTGTTTATTTGGGTTCTTCGTCTGGTTCAACCACCGAGGGAACTCCAATTGGAGTTGCAATGCGCCGGCGCTTAACCAGAAATACCGTTAAACAGCGTCATCGCTTTATTACATAATGATTGGGTGTGGGTCTGTGTGTGTGTGTGAGTGTGTGCATTTTAAAGAAATATATATGTAGGTATATAAGTGGGTCAACTTGATTCGGTGGTTGATGACCCACATCTTTTTTCGGGTGCACTGCATCGTGTGTATCTTGTGCCTTGCAAATGTATTTGTTTGAGAACGGATTGCCAGCTGCCGCACCCACCGCAACGATTCGAAACGGGCGCTAGCTTAAAGTCGATAACTTTAGTGGCGCTATTAAGCTCGCTAATCGATTGTTGCGTTGGTTGTGCGCCACTAATGCGATACATTTAATCTTTCATCGATTTTCAAACTTTAATAAGCGCACAACAACGATACCTGTCTTATGGTCATCGAATCTAATTTGCCGACAATTTGTTTTACATTGCCTTTAAAGCTTGTCGCTTTTCTTATTTTTATTTCCCATTTTTGGTAGAGATTAGACCTAACACATGTTGTGACCTTTTTCGTTCGTTCGCCAGGCGTGTTTCTTTTTTTTCCAATTCTTTTTTTTTTTTTTAATCTTTCTTGGGTGTGTGTGCGGAGCTTTGAGCGTGATGTCATCGGCTTTGAGCTCGCCACTTGCTGTAGAACTTTCTTTCTTTACAGTTAGTCAGACGCACCAAAAGAAACACAAGAAGCAATTAAATAAAAAAATAAAAAAAAAAAAAAGAAATAACAGCTTAGAAAAGTCAGCAATCTTTGTGCTGTAGCTTCTGCCTATTGATTACCTGGAAAGAATAAAAAAAATGTATGAAACTGTAAATAGTACCAAAGATTTATTGTTGCTGCTATTTTTTATTTATTTATAATAATTTGTTTACAAATATACTCAAATATGACACCAAAACGCAAATTTAAAATATTTTAGGGATTGTACTTTATTGAAGTTTTGAATCTTAAATTTGAAAATATTTCAATAAAATATATATTTTTGTAATTAATTTATTTTGGAATTGTTTTTTAAGTGATAGATATGATATAGAGGCATTTCGCTTTTTCTACATCTAATAGTTTTCTAAAAATTGCATTTGAATTCGATTTTTTCGATATACAAGTATATTTTATTTATCGACATTTTCTTGATAAATAATGTAAAGACTTTTTACATAATTTTGCTTAAGAAGAATATGTTTCAGATCAAATCTTTTCAAAAAATCGACCAATGTAAAATTTGAAAATTTTTCAATATGATGCATTGGTAAATACAATTTTTTTTTACAGTTTATGAGTAATGAAAGGAGGCTGTGTGAAGATGCTGACCTCGACATGATTTCGTTTTCAATTTTTTTTTCCCCCGATTTCTGCCCGTCCGGGCTATAGGCTATAGAAATTCGATCGCCCAGGCCGGGCCGGCCCGGTGGGCCTTGCACATATCCATGGCTATTGTGAAAGTACATCTCAAGCTGTCCCGCCTGTCACTCACCCAATTGATTTTCCGGTACCCACGGCACACTTGACATGCATATACCATAATCATCATAATCACGTTCATAATCGTAATTATCATCAAAGGCAGACGGGGGCAACAAACACAAAAAAAAAAAAAGAGAAAAGCTATTGTCACATTTTTTTTTTTGTAATGCTAACGGTAATTGTGCCGCTGGTCAGTAGTGCGTGTGTAATTACCAAAGCCCCTCTATAGAGACGCTTCGGGCTCTTCCCATTGTTTTGCTATTTCTTTTTTAAATTACCAATTTCCTATCCAAAACAAAGTTTTAAAAAAGGCTCTAGTTGCAAAAAAAAAATATACAGATATTGTAAATACATTGTTTTTACAAATACTGTAGGGATCCAGTACTCCATAACTTATCCTCTAAATATTAAAAAAAAATTACGAAATAAATTCCAACTAAACCAAAAGAGAAATATGAATTTATTAAAGCATTTCTTGCAAAAATATTCATTCTAGTTTTGTATAAATATTCCATATAATATATACGGACCATCAATAACGAAAATCCAACATTTTATAACCCATAGAATTAATAAAAATTCATCAATCAAACTTAATAAGTCAAGACCCCAAAAATGTTGAGCGCGGAAAAAGGTGAAAAATATTTTTCGAATACGTCACAGATTGCGATTTTCGAAAATCGCAATTTATTTGGGAATTATGCCAATTTTTATTATTTTTCAAACAAACCAAAAATGGTTTCATAAGCTTTTACCCCCAAAAACCAAAACTAAATCAAAATTAATCGTTTTCCACCCACCTATTAATAATTTCCATTTAAAAATAATAATATTTTATTTTTCATTTTGATACCAACCTCATCATCAATCTTCGAGGCGAGGCCTTATCATTTGCTAGCGAACTTATCAATAAGTAGCGCCAAATATAGTAATACCAAATCACCTAAGTCCCAAAAAAATTGGGGAGCGTAAATCAAGCGCAGAATTAATCGGGATCGGTGCTAGTAAATTCTATAAATAGATCTCTGTGGTCAGACCTTTAGTTATGCTATGCATGATGTCGCATTCAAATGGGATCGCTTTTGAGTCGCCTGCCTGCCCACCGTGCACTCTGGTCCTATTACCTAGTTCCGTGCTGGTACAGTCTGGGGTAGGTTAATAGAATCTACACCTACGTGTTTTTTCACTGAAAATCATTTATACTTCCAATGGGAAGCCGAAAGAGACAAGTTTATATTTTGCAAGAATTGAGAATTCTTACAGAAAAATTTAAAGAAAAAAATTTTTAATTTAAATATTTTCAGATATTAAATGGTACCGTTTAAAAATAAAAACATTTTAAAATAAAAAAATTACAAAAATATATATGAGAAAGATATTAGAAAATATAATAATTATAATATAATAAAAAAAAAAAAATTATTTAATGTATTTCGACTTTTTGAAGTATTTAGAAAACTATTTTTTTTTTAAACTTATCCTATTTAAAAGAAACATAAATGTAAATTTTGTAATATTATTTAATAATGTAAGTTTAATTCGATAATAGCTAATCGCAAATTAAAAATTTACTAAGAACCTTATTTTACCAAAGTTGATTAAAACTTTAAAGTTTGTTTGAATACTCAAAAAAATGAAAATATTGAAGTAACAAAAAGAACTCAATTTGTAAAATTTACAGACGCAGTAATATTTCGAATACTTCCCCAACAAAGTTCCCTCGGGTGTAGCTTGTGTGTGGTTTTTTTGGTTTGTGAGCGTTCCAAATAGTTGCCGCATTTGTTCTGATGTGATGTTTTGTATTTCTGGGATGTCAGTTTGTCATTTGGTCAGCTTTTTCATTTCGCCGACTGTTTGACAACAATAGATGGAATAAACGACGAATATGTTGGTGGGGGCGATGGGACCCAAATTTTCGGCAGCAACCCGGTGGCAACCCTGTTTCAATCAACTGGAAAATGTGCTCCAAACAACGACCCACTCCACCCCATTCCAGCAGCTTCCCCAATTTTTACCTTTCTCTCTCTCTCTTGTTATTATTTTTTATTTTCGCTGCCTGTGTATAACAAGGGGCCAGAGAGACAGAGAGAGCCGCTCTCTCGTTGAAACGGCGACGCGCTGGCTCTCTCGCCCTTTCCAAGACACTGCCCGCCCACCGCCCACCACCCAAAGCGCCCCAACTCGCGTGCTTTTATTACTTTGGTGAGTGCGCAAAAAAGTGATGTCATGTTTGTTGGTTTTGGCGACGTTGCCAGATGTGGCGCATTCGCGTTTTGTTTGTTTTCCGTATTTGCCATTTTACAAAAATGCGCGCTTCGTGCTCGCCCGATGTTCCGTTCCTGTTGTTTTTGTTATTTTGTGGCTTATACGCGATTTTCTTATTGCTTCTTGCTTATTGCGCATCTTGTTGCGTCTTTACAAGATGCGACGCAAAAACACTGGCCAGCCGAATATTTTATTAAAATGGAACCAGGATGTTCTTTTTTCTTCAAAAGGGAAACCCCAGAAAATCGGTAAATTTGGAGAATTTTTTAATGCAAACTACTAAGCTTTTTTTTTAAATTTCAAAACCACAATATATTATCGATGGATTAAAAAAAAAGATGATTTTCACGTAAATGATAATCATAAAACTAAATCAACTAATCAAAAAACTAAAGGCTTTTTAGTTTTTTGATTATTACACTCGCAGTTTTATTCGAAAAGTAAAATCAAACGATTTAAAAGACAATTTTTTTGTGCAATGAACAATTCGTTAAAATTTCAGAAATAGGACAGATTTTAAAATTATTTTGTATATTTTGTTGCCTAGTGTAGTATCTGGTTTTCAATACAGCAGCTGCCAAAATTCCAAATACAAAAGCACGAATTGCCGGCTGCTGGGGCGGCTGTGTTTGTTTTCGTTTGTTTGTCCGAAATGCGAAGATTTTTCTAGCCAGGAAATGTGCGAAATGAAAAATTAGGCAATGTTTTTGTTTCGCTTAAAAATAGATCGCAATAAAAGCATGACAAAAGATAAATGTATTGTGTTTGGATCCGTCCGGGGAGTGTCTGGAGCACATTAAAAAAAAGCTCATTAAAACAGCATGTTAATTGTTCTTTGTGTCTTTTGCCGCGAAAGTGCAGCGGGATGGATTTAAAAAGAGAGATTTATGAGTTCAAAAGTTTAACTTTAATGGGTTTTTATACGATTGTTATACGAGTTAATGTTTACAAAATGATCAGTACTCGGGTAGATCCAATAATATTTAGCCATGACTATATAGTTAGTGGTTAGGAAAAGCGAGAAGTAATAATTGGAAAGCTAAAATTTATGTAAATAAAATTTTAAGAAAAGTTCTATAATTCTTGAAGTACATTTTTCAAAAGCGCGCCATTACTAAAAGCTAGGTGGCAACGCCAGACGAACTTCAGGAGAGAGAGGGCGCTCTCTTCGCAAACATTCGTGCTGGCATGCGAGAGGGCGCGTGTGTGTGTGTGTTTTGTATCTTTTACTTTTTAGTAGCAAGCATCGTCAAACAGTTCATTTAGCCAGGCAATCCAATCGCAACCACAACAGAACGCAAAAGTTCGAGCCGTCGAAAAAGCGCAACAACAACAGAAACGAAAAGCATCAAATACGCGCTCTGCCTGCTTCGCGCCCCTCTTCATTCTTTTTTTTTTTTTTACGCGCGTGGAATATTTAAAACGGTGCGTGTTAATCTTAAGTTAATAATATTAAAGTGCAAAACAGAAGGAGCTATCTCCAAATTACAAAGAAAAAAAGGAGAAACAAAAAAAAAAAAGAGGGAAAAAGTAACAGTTACAGTTACCTTGCCAAAGTCAATCGTGCGTGTGGAAAGAGTGCGCGCTAGGGTGTGTGGGTGGGAGGGAGAGTGTAAGAATGAGGGGGTGGTGGTGGTGATGGTGAGTGAGAGAGAAAGAGTGGGAGAGAGAGAGAGGCACACGCAAGTGCAAGTGGTTGGTGTGTGTGAAAAGGAAACGAAACGAAAAACGCTTGAATTAAATAGCAAACTACGGTAAAAATGGTAAAAATGGCACAAAAATTGAACAATGTGAAAGTAATTCGGGGTATTTGGTTCACCGACACACAAACACACACATAGAGTTTAGTTGTAATTGTTGTTTTTAGTTTGCTCCATGGGATGCGCGCAGTGAGTTCATCGCAAAAAATAATACACACACACACACAAACACATAAACACTAACTAACTAACGGAAAAAGAGGGAGCAAAGAGAGCGGGAGATGAGCCACCGCACCCGTCCACTCTCCTCCAATCCCCCCCCCACCGTTTCTTTTTTGCCCACTTTAAGCTACCCCACTGAACGCAATTAAAATAAATGTGAATGTATTTGTGTGCGTACGTGTGTGTTAAAATAGCGCCTTGTTTGTACATAAATTAGCCTTAGTCGCTCCTATTTATACAATATATATACATATATACACACATTATACAATATACGTGTTGAAATTATAAAATCGAATGAAATTCCACCAACAACAACAACAACAAATAGACGCCGTATTGCACTTCCCTCCCTCTCTTTCTCCCCGTATATATCCATTCCATATTAACCTGCAAGTGCCTGCGTATATATGTGTGTGTGTGGCTGCCATCCGGCTGTTTGGTTTTCCAATTTTCAAGTGCAAAAACGCGAAATTTATTTTTTTCCGCTTTTATTCTCATTTTTGTGTTTTTGTGCGGGTGGGGCCGCATAATTTGTTAAATTCATTTTCACTCTCAATATGACCATCTCGGTCGCACTCACTGGCCCATAGTTCAGGGAGCATGGGGCATGGGGCAGACCCATCTTCCTCTTCTTCCTCGCGTGCTTGCCCCAAAAACAAAACCAAAACTAATTGAAAAGCCGCTGCGCTGCCGGCGTCATAGCCCGCAAAACATCAGTGTTGCCAGGCAGAAGCTCCTCAAGCTGATCCACTTCCAGCTGAGAATTTTCAAAAAAAAAAAACTTCCAATAATATTTACGATTTTTCCTTTACAAATCGAAGAGTTTTTAAAATTTCAACGTCTGTCCCGCAATGCTCTTGAAGGTTTACATATTTCTATAATACTCTTGTTGAGTTTTTATTTCTATTATTCCTATTTTAAAGGGGCTTTTTTTTAAACTTTTTTAAAACATTTTTATCAGTTCCTCGAAACGGAAGAAAGTTTTTTTTTTTTAAGTTTTGCCACTGAGACATGAAACTTTGTTTATTTTAGATATTTTTAAAATTGTTAAGCTTTTCCTAATTATGTTGTTCTTTATAAGAGTCTGCCGCTTTTTTAGACAAACTTATAGTGTTTGTGGGATTAATGCTAGAAATTTTTGGCACATTAGGAATTTGTTTTTTAATCGAATTAGAAAATAATTAAGTACACCCAAATGAATTATTTATTTATACTATCCTAATTATTTATTTATACTATTAAACTATCCATGATTTTTTCAAGCGGATAAGTATATTTTATAATAAATTGTCGAAAAGCTTATGTGAGGATAAAAAATAAAGAAAATTATTATGTATATTAATAAGAAAAACTTTTAATTTGGATATTTTTTAGACAAGACAATTTTTAGTAGTTTCAATATATTTAGAAATATTGTAGAAAATATTTCAAGTTGGGGTTAAAAATTCCATATAGAACAGTTTTATTTTGGCTCCATTTTTGGCTTTTGCTTCATTTCCATTATACAAATTCTATCTATAAAGGCCGATGACATGCTTGGGGATTAGCGGGAAAACTGCTAGATTAGCGTCACTATTGGAGTGGAGCGTTGGCGGCAATTTTGATGCGCTCATCGCAGCTGATGCTGCTGTTTAATTTTTTTTTTTTTTTTTTCTTTTTGTTTTCCCAGCGTCTACTTCAGTTTCCCATTTACAGTTCATGTTGACTTCCCCTGCTACTCCCCCAGCTACTTATCCGCCTCGTTTTCCTGATCTCCTTCGTAATGGCAACAAGTTTTATTATTATTATTTTTTTTTTTTTGAAGTTTTTTGTTCGCATTTAATTTTCTCATGTTTTTTAAGTTTTATGAGTTGAGCTGGTGTCGTCTTCTTCAAATCTTTCTACAGCTTCGTGCTTGAAATCTTTAATCTACACCGAAAACGTATTTTGTTTTTTTTTTATGTTTGTTGAAAACTTGTTTCTGTTGTTTTTTTTTTTTTTTTTTTTGTGTTGGCTTGTAACTTGTGTTCTTGTTCCAGTTGTAGACAGTTGTACTTGTTTTTTATTTTGATGTTATTTTTTTTTTTTTGCTCGTTCATTCGCATATCAATTTCGGCACATGACGTAATCTTCACATGTTCAACAACAAAAAAAATGAGGAAAAAAATTACTTTGGGTTATGAAGTGTATTTGAAAATGTAAACAGATAAAAAATGTGTGTGTGTGTGGTGGGTGGTTTGTTGGTTGGTTGGGGGAGGGGGACTATATAGTGTGTTTCCAATTTGTTTGGTTCGATTCCCGAATATTTTTTTGACAGGTTCATTCTTCCAAAGTTCAAAGTTCTGATACAAAAAGATACAATAGAGATTCTTGATTCCCCTTCTCTTCTCTTGGGTTTCTTCAGCTCCGTTTTCAGCTTCCAGTTCGTAGATCGATTACAGTTCGGATTCTTACACCATTCCCCCGCCCCACCCCCCTATCATGGCCAATCAAGCCGTCATAAATGAAGTCATCGACATAAACCAGTTTAAAGATAAAAAAAAAACAAAAAAAAATTGAAAACAAAAACAAAAAATGAGCTTTACCTGTAAAGCAAAGTGCGCCGTAAAATCAAATCCATTTCCAAACTGATTTATCAAGTTTATTTCAGGGGCAAACAAAAATCTCAAAATGAAAATCAAAAAACCCAAAACCATTTCCAAACTGGATGGATCAAGTTCAGGGTCACGACAACTTTTAATGCCAAAAGTTTATAATAGATTGGAATGGATTTTTTTTATTTGAGAACTGGGACCAACTTTAATTTCCTTTCCTTTGGTTAAAGTTTGGAAATGTGTGAATGTGGATTTTTTTGACCAATTTTCTTAAATTTTGCTGAATTAAAAAAATATTTCCTACTAGGGCTATACATTTTATTCTGAAAACTTCTAAAAAATTCTATCCAGAAACCAAAGTTTGCTACTTCAAAATCGTTGATATAATTTCAAACATTTTTTATTACAAAGTTATCAAAAAAAAAAACTTAAAAAATAATCAGAGTTTAATTAAAAGTTAAATAAAAATTTTTAGTAATGCTTTCAAAATCTAAATCTTCAAATAAACTAAAAGTCAAAAAAAAAAATTTGTAACCCTAAATTAAAGTTCAACATTTTTGGAAAAGTGGAATTTTTTTTTTTTGGAAAAGTTTAAATATTTTGATCCACCAAAAATTGCCTAGAATTTTCTTAAATAAACAAAATAATTAAACAAACAAACAAAATTAAAACTTAGAGGTTAAATAAAATACTTTTTACTTTAGTCAAAGTTTCAAAATTCTGGATATAATTTCTTAAATTTTTATTGAAGTTTTCTAAAACCATTATGAAGTTGATAAATAAATACAAGAGTTTGGAATATTTTTATCCCTTAAGAATTCAATATTTATCAAAATTTTTTATTAAAACTCAACTAATAAATTTCTGAATTTCGAAAAAATTTAATTGGATTTCTACTCTTTGAATTTTTTCTTAAAAGAAAGTTTCAAGTTAAGATTTGTTAAGTAAAGTAGGCCACGAATTGTTCCAAATCGTGTCAAGTTTTTAGGGACATAGTGACCCACTATTTTAGTAGCATTGTCAGTTGTAGAGTCGGTCGGGTTGTGTCCCGGAATCGTCAGAATTCGATTTGGTTTCGTCGAGTTACGATCGTTACAAAACAGTAAAATAAACAGTATGGATCGCCTATTTTTGGCCGAAAGCTATCCTTACGAGGATGATATGATGGAAGCCGACGAGATGCTCTATTCCAGTGCAGAAATGAATCCCGACGACAATCCCGAACTGTCTGTGATGAATTTTGCCATTTCGGATGCTGCCAAGCAGAGCGTGATTGGAGTGTAAAAATTATTATAAATTTCCTCTCTTCCGACTCTACGATTTTCCATTTCCATTTCGCGGGGAAAAGTCGTCTAATCCGTAGCAGCGCCAGGCTTTCAATCAATTCAGATTGACGGGAAAAAAAACATTGTTGTGTTGGGAAAAAAAGCCAATTGGCAAAATGACTTAATTTAATTGACATTGAGGTGGTGGGCTCTGGCTCTCCTCTGTAGATGACGCACTTGCTCAACTATTTTAAGGTCACATGCGGCGATGCGTGATTTTTTCTCTAATTCAGTTTTAATTTATTTTTTTATTCCTAATTCGATTTGTGTTTTTTTTTTCATTCCAGATCGGAGCGCTCGATTGTACGCGTTTCCATTTACCAAAGCAGCCAGCCGCAGCAGATCTGTCCACCGGCGGAGTACCTGCTGGATTCCATTGACAGCGGACTCGCCTACAAGTACAACTTGGACTACGAGACGGCGATGGCGGCGATGCAGCAGCAGCACCAGCTCGGCCTGGGAGCGGCCTACGACCGCCAACAGAGGTGCGTGTCGTCCAATACCCTTGCCACCCAAAGGGTTTAATTTTTATTAAATAGGTTGAAGTATATAAAGTATCGGATATTATATTAAATCGAGCCGTACGATAAACGACAGCGCCCCTAAATTGGTGGGCCATACAGCCACGACCTACTCTTCCTGTCCATCTAATTTAGATTCTTTGGATTCCTTTAATATGCCGCTTTAGTAAAAATCCATCCCATTTTCTTATTTTTTACTAAGGTATATGTATTATCTGTCTAGGAATTAGATTAATGACATGGCCTTTTTAGTTTAGAAAAAAATCTCTAATTTACATAGGCCTTACGAGGCTAGAATTGTAATTCTCTTCGTGGATGTAGGTTTACGTACATATTTCTTATTTATTTAAGATAAGGCAAAGATAAACCTATTATAAAGACTATAGTATATAATAAAATAAAATATATTATAATAAAAATATATAAAAAATTAATATTTTCCTGTAGCACTGACTCCGGCTGGGATAATCCATTTCGTCCAGGCGGCGATCTCTCAAGAGAGGCTGATGAAATCGTCAACATGATTAGGGGTAAGTTTTGGGTCCATCTTAGGGGAGTTTTCGGGACATCGTTTATAACATTTTAGCAATATTAAGTTTATTAACAATCAAAATGTTGAAAATACATTTTTCCTAAACTTAAAAAGTTTTAAATTCTAAATTGACAAAATTTTAGTTATTTTAAACTTTTTTAAAATCAATCTAAATGAAAAAAAAAAAAAAAAAGAATGTCCATGTTTCTTAGAATTTCGCAGAAAATAGATTATTTTATAAAAATTTGTTTACACAACCACTTCCAACCTAATTATTTTAAATATTTATTTTTAATTAAAAACTTTGACCTATATTATAGTTTTTAACTATCAAATATTTTGTTATAACCATATGCTTCTCAAAATAATTGTTTTCCAAATTTTTGTAATAAATTTTAATACTACATTTTATTTTTTCACGTTTATGGAGGTTGAATTTTAATATTTTCATTTTCTGGAAAAATCCTCACAAATTTTATATTTTCGGGGCACAGAGTGTATTATATTTGACATTTGTTTATTTTCTGTTTTTTTTTTTGTTTAAAAATTGAAATTGGCACGTTTTATTCTCAAAAATCTATAACTATATAAACTATATAAGAAGCATAATTTTTTGGGGCAATGTCATAGATATTTTTACAAATAATTGCGCATTTCGAAAATTATTAGAAAAAAATAAAGAATTTATTCTTTTTGAGATAAAATATAGTTTTTTGAGAAAATGTAGAATATTTTTTTAAGAATAGTAATGAAAAAGTAGCGCCTATTCACGATTTTAGTTTTAACAAATTCAAAAATTCTACAAAAAAGTAAGAACAATTATTTAATGTTAATAAATTTGTAATTTGTAATGATTTTTATATTTAAAATTTTGATAGAGTTAATTTCTTCCCTTTTTTAGGAATATACCTTAGTTATTGGAGGAATAATTAAATATAATTAAAAATAATTAAAATATATATATTTTTATGTTCTATAACACAATTGTTATTTCTCCAATAACCATTAAATATTAAATAAATTATTAAAAAAATAACAAGTGAATAACTAATAAACAATAGGGTATTATAATTACATTTATTCCACTAAAAAAATAGAATAAATAAAGAAATAGAAATAGAATAGAATAGAAATAGAAATAACTAGTTTTGTGGGAAAACCGTGTGGGTGGGAAAGTGGAAACCCACAAAGGCAATGGCAAGCGATGTTACTGATTCTGGTTCCCCCTTTTTCTTTTTCTGGTTTTCCCCCCATTTCGTAACCGTAACCGGCAGGAGGTAAACCCATCACACCCACAGAGGACCGTACAATAGGCAATGGGAGCGCACATGCGGATGATAATGGATGCAATGGCGGGACGGCGATTGGCGAGAGCGTGACCAAAACAAACGTGAGTATTTGCATATGGTGAGGGAAGGGGGTTACCCATCCACTGATGCACTTCATCCACTTTTTGCAGCTCTCGCAGAATCAAGCAACAGCACAAAATGGTACAAATTCCCATGCCGGCAAGCTGGAGACTGGCGGAAAATCAGCGACGTCGGCGGATCAGAGCAATGGAGGCGGCGGCGGCGGCAGTGGCGGCAATAATGGGGTGACAAATCTGGGACAGGTGTCCAAGCAGGTGGTGCCCGGACCCACGTCCGCCAGCCACGTGGTCATCGACGAGAAGAAGAGCAAGAAAAAGGGCTGCTGCGTAATCCAATAATTGGCAGAGTCCTTGGCAGAAGGCAAACGACGTAAAACCAGAAGAGACGGAAGAAGAAGCTAAAACACAGCGAAACGGAGGACAAAATAAGAGAACAATGAACACGGATGAACACCGAAATGAACAGAGATGAACACAGAAATGAACAGTGGGAGAGAGGAAAAGAGAGGGAAATATTTTCCGGCTAGCCGTGTTTTATTTTTTTTTTTTGTGGATGTTAATGTTTTTTGGGGAAGAAAACGAAACCGAAACTGAAACCGGAGCTGTTGATATTTTTCATGCCGCATAAAACGCTTTGCTTTGCCGTGCAAAAAAAAAAAACAAAAAACTCAAAAAAAAAAACGAGGAAGAACAAAAAATATACAAAGAAAATTGGAAGCTCTCTCTGACCAACAAAAAAGAAGAATGAAATAGACAAAATATTAAATGAGAATCCATCAAAGCAGCAAACGAAGAACACTGAGAGCCAAAATTATAGCAGCAGCAGCAACGCAGCTGGGGAAAAAAAATCCAAAACTTGAATTGTAAATCTTAAAAAAAAAAACGAGACGAGACGAGACGAGGAGGAAGCAAACAGGCATCTATATATTTAGATATATATTTGTTAGTCTGGAATAATTGCAATTCACCATTATTATACATATTATACATAATATTTTGTCCCCCCTTTTTTTTTTTTTTGTAACGCGACTTCGACCTAAAAATGGATTTTTTATAATTGTAAAATTTAGTGCAGCTTTTTAAAAGATAGTAGACGGAGGCGGATGAGAAAGTATATTAAAAGGAAAAATCGAAAATACGTTTTGCTGCTTGCATGCAAAAACTATAAAAAATTTCAAAAACAACAAAGCATAAAAAAAAAGTATAATATAAAGAATAATGTATTTATTTTTATTTATATGAGGACGATGAAAGTATGATGAAAGTAAATTAAATGTTAAACCTTAAAACAAATATACACACACACCCCACACACATACATATACAAAACACACACGCGTATATACTATATATATATGAAAGAGAAATAAAGCAAACGAGACGATGAACAGAGGAAACAGTAGAAACAGAAATTTAAAATCCCAATTTTCTAAGGCTACAAAAACAAAAATGAAATTATTTTTTAAAACATTATATACATGATTCACACTCTGGGCTCTGAAAGTGTGGGTGCATTGACTTTTGGGGCCCACTGTGGGCGGCTGATCAAACAAAATTTACAGTTCGAATCGGTGCTGAGAAAGGGAGAGAAGCTTACAATTTCTCTTTGAAGAAATGGACAGGAAAAGTGTAGAACAAGAAAAAAAGGAAGAACCACCGCTTAGGCACCACTTACGCCCCCTCCCCTTCCCCCCAAAAATTAAAAAATAAAAAAATAAAAACAAAATCAAAATAAATGAAGCAGGTACAAGACAGTTTACACTGAGCGAAAGATGAAATAAAAGCAGCAACCAAATAGCAAAGTAAAGAGAACACCGAAAAAGGAAGTAACACCCACACTCTCTCACTCACCACCCACACACTCTCTCACACACCTACAGCCTGAGCATCTATGTGCTGCATTTGATAAACGTAAAATAAATATAAAAAATAATAAAAATAAAAAAACATATATATATATATATATGTATATGTATACATAAGCAGACAGATATATGAAATAGCAATATATTGTTTCCAAACAAAAACCAAATTATGCAAAATCCGCAAAAGAAATCAGTAAAAAGAAGTGTGGCAGCCAGAGCAGCAATAAAATCAATATTTAATATTGTAAATTTCCGATTCCAAAAAAAAAAAAGAAAACAAAACCAACAAAATGTTAAGTTATTGTATAAAAAAAATCCTAAATAAAAAAACCGAAAATAAAAAATGAATTAAAATTGGTTTTTCTTAGCATAGTTTCGAGGGCCCCTGGAAAACCAAAGCCTTCCACTAGGCAGAGTCGAAAATGTAATTAAATATATATTGGAATGGTAAAGCGTCATTTTATTGGATCGATGGATAATTGATTTCATTCTTCCAACCATACAAGACATTTAATGTCCAAATAAAATCAATATTTTATGAATAAAATGCTAATATCCAAGAATGCGGGGGAACCTTTCGACCTTTGCAGGTCACTTTCTTTAATCTTTCATCAAAAAGGACTATAGGGACTATAGGGAAGTCCATTAAAACACGCAACATTCTTTGTTTCCAAGGAACATTAAAAACATACTTATTTTCCATTTTTTTTTATTATTAAATAAGAAAATCAATCAAATAATTTTTCTCATCTCCATTTTGAATTCATCGTTATAATACTTTTAAATAGGCTTTGATCCCTGTTCTTTAGTTTGTAAATAAAACCATTTTTAATATTAAAGATTAATATTAATAGAATATAACGTGATGGTTTTGTATCTTTACTTTTATAATATAATAACATATATTATAAACTATGAAAAAGAATCGTAAAAACAAAAGAATGTTACTCAGAAAATGGTTCTTAAAATTTCGAATATAATTTTTTTTAAATTTATTTTATTATTTAAAATAAACTTAGTTGAAACCCAGCGTTTCGTAAAATAATGTATAAAATTATAAGATTATTTAAAAAAAAAGTTTAGAACGACATACGATGTGTTAACGAAATATTGATAAGCGTAGCGATAGTCCGAGCATCGGCACTTTAGTATTTTCTCTCTGTCAGAAAATATATTGCCATATTTATTCCTATGCGATATTTAGTAAAAAAATTATCGATATTTCGAGAACCTACCCTGTGCACCCCGCTCGGGGCACCCTGCACTCCGCAACTGACGGCGAAAAAGCGGACTGGCAACACTGCTCTACCCCGCACCGTAAACGTTTCGCTTGGCGAATTTTTCTGTTGCCGTTGCTGTTGAATTTTTCGCGCGCACAAAACTCTTGGAGCTGTGGAATTGATGCCCTCCAGTGAGGAGCACTAGTTGGAATGGAGGAAGGTGAGTACAGAGCACGGTTTCTCCACCACCGGTTTCTCCACATAAACAGCGTACTCATGTGGTCCGCCCACCCCCTCTCCTTCCACACAGAGTATTCGGCGTCATCTTCAGCCGGCGGTGGCGGCGGCGGCGGAGCTGGTGGGAAAAAGGCCGGCGTGGGCAAGCAGCACAACACGCTGCCCTTCTGGGGCAACGAGACCTCAATGAACCTCAATCCCCTGATCCTGGCCAACATCCAAAGCTCCAGCTACTTCAAAGGTGAGACTTTTCTTGCTTTCAGCATCGCATTTTTACCGCCTTTTTCTGCCTGCTCCGGGCATTCTTGTTTTTTGTTAGGTTTTTGATAGAAAGAAGGCGTTGCGAGGCTCTGTCAACCATTTCCCAGGCTTCCTGCTTCCTTATGGCGTAGTTTGTTGTTAGATTTGTGCAGAAGTTTATATATTTTTACACAAGAAAGGTTTATAATTGACAGGAACTTTATAACCATCCTCGTAAAATTATTATTTCACTCTATATAGTTTTTTATTGAAATTTATCAGTCCTGCTCCTTATGTAGACCGAGAAAAATGCGATTTGGTCATCCCCAGCCAAGTTCCTTCCAGTTATGTCGAGAATTTTTCATTCTTAAGAAGGAAACAAAGTTTTAAAAATGTTTCCCCCTTATTGTTACTTCAAGAAAGCCTCCAATTAATCCTAAAACTTTTTCCAGTACACCTCTTCAAGCTGAAAACGTACCACGAGGTGGTGGACGAGATATACTACCAGGTGAAGCACATGGAGCCGTGGGAGCGCGGATCGAGGAAGACCTCCGGCCAGACGGGCATGTGCGGCGGTGTGAGTGGTTTATGAAATGTAGCGCTAATCGTTGGCGATGCTCCCAATTGACTAACAAACTGGTCGGATACTAATTATTGTCCCATTTCCAGGTGCGTGGCGTCGGCGCCGGCGGCATCGTGTCCACGGCCTACTGCCTGCTCTACAAGCTCTACACGCTGCGCCTCACCCGGAAGCAGATCAACGGCCTGCTCAACCACACAGACTCGGCCTATATCCGGGCACTAGGTAGGTGTTGGTAAGTTGCATGAGTTCAGCCACAGCCGTCGCTTGCTCCTGCTCCCTCTTGCTCCCTTTTTGCTCCCTCAAACACTGATGGCCTTATACCGTTGGGCTGCGCCTCGCTCCCGGGGTGGTTCGATTACGGTTGGATGTTTGGTGGATGTTTGCCCATCGAACAGGTTTATTTTCATCTATAGGTCCGATTTCTAGTTTTATTGTTTCATCAAAACCATAATAGGTCCAATTTCCAGCTGCCGGAATCTAGTTTTGTTGTCCTTCCGTTTCACGTTCTCTTCAAAGAAAAAATCCTTTCACTCTGCAGAATGAAGAGCTAATTTTGAAGAAGCTTCTATTCATTATTGGGTGAAACATTCGTTTATATTGTTAAAATTTTTTTTAATAGACTTTGAAGAGCTTCATAACTCAATGGAAATTATTGCTATAGGAATGTTAACAATTTATGGGAGTTTCTTAGGAGACAGTCTAGAAAAATTGTAATTTATTGATAGTTTTTTTTATTTAAACTTTTAAATGTATATTTCATTATTTTCTACGGATTTTATTTTGCTTTTTTTATCACGCTTATTCCTTGCTTTTCTAAAATATTATAGTTCCAATTTTTAATCAACAATATTAACTATTATAATAGTTGTTTCTTGTTCTTCTTAAACTAAAATAAACATTGATTCAAATTTTAATATTTAATAATTAAAACAAACTCGAAAACATAAAATAATCTGTAAAGTATATCCCTTTCTCTTTTATATTTAAAACTATAATTATATTTAAAAATATTTATCCATATTTGGAATAATTTAATAAGCATTATTATTATTATTATTAATTATTAATAAACAACTTTTTAAAGAAAACCTAAAAGGACATTTACAGGATAGGATCACGATCATATTTATTTTAAATTAAGGATTTTTGTCCAGGAGCCTATTTTTGTATCGAACTGTTAAAATTTTTTCTAAAGTAATACAAAAATATTGCAACTACAAAATATAAAGTCTACAGTATCATCTATTTGTATGCCGATCCACGATCCACCCTCATAATCGATCCACCCCGCTATGGAAATCCTTTCCCTTTAGGATAATCAATTCCCAATCAACTTTTAACCTCTGACATCTCCTTCGTCCTTTCCAGGTTTCATGTACTTGCGATACACGCAGCCGCCCGGGGATCTGTACGACTGGTATGAGGACTACCTGCAGGACGAGGAGGAGATCGACGTGAAGGCGGGCGGCGGCCAGGTGAGTCAACTGTATGAGCACCAATCACATGTACCCGGCACCCCCTTGAAGCGACTTCGCCACTAATCCCTCTCCTTGTTCCAGGTCCTGACCATTGGCCAGATGGTTTACCAGTTCATGACCAAGTTGGACTGGTTCTCCACGCTCTTCCCGCGCATACCCGTGCCCATCCAGAAACAGATCGAGAAGCGAATCGAGCAGTATTGCCGCGAGCAGGCCATCACCGTCAGCCAGTTGAGCACGGGCCGGCCGCCAGCGGGGACGGGGGCGGGTGGAGGCGGTGCAGGCGGCGCCGCCCAGGAGGGGGACTACCAGGACTATGACGGCAGTAGGGGTCAGGCCATGATGGGCTCCGGTGCCCGGGCCAATGCCTATCCACCACCGATGAACAATTACCGGAACGATCACGACGATCGTGACTACTACGCGCCCGCCTCGGGATCTGCCTATGGGCGAGGACGCGGCGGCTACGAGGACTATCCACCGGCGCCGCTGGAAAGGGAGAGGGAGCGCGACAGGGACCGGGAGCGGGACAGAGATCGGGACAGGGAGAGGGAGAAGGATAAGGAGCACGACCGCCACCGCAGCAAGCACAAGAAGAAGCATAAGCACAGACAGGGCTCGCGGAGCCGGAGCAGAAGCCGGAGTCGCCACCGATCCGAGCGGCACGAGCGGAAGCGGGAGCGGAGCAGCCGGAGTCGCCACAACGATCATTACGAGGAGCGGGACCGGCGCTACCGGTGAAGATCAAGACATGTCCCACATAGCAGCACCACCCCCTCTCCCGGGCCAACGTCCACAGATCCTAGGAACTAGTTTCCAATCCAATCCAATACAGCTCCCCTCCCCTCCAGTTGTTTGCTTTCTAACTTTTATGTACTCCACGCCAGAAGTTAATTTTTTTTTTTTAAATATTAAAATAATTCAATTTTTGGGATGGCCCGGAGCGGCCTCCAAACTCAGGTTCTACACGACTATTGACCCACAACCACAACAACTACACCACCCGACACGCCTAGACACGAACAGGAACGAGGCAGCAAGGCTATAATAAGTAATTTTTGACCGCACAACAGGACAGTACGGCGTGTCCTGTGTGTGTCCCGATTGAATAGTTTCCATGTTGTGTTTTTGCAAATAAAGTCAAAAGTAATTTGTTTAAACTTGATCCTTTCAATGGAGCCTTCAAAACTAAAAAGGGTAGTCTTAAGGATATTTTTTAGCAACCTTAAGCCATAGAGATAAGTTTGTTTTTTAATATTTCCATTTAATTTCCCTTCGAAATAGCCAATAAAAATGTTAAGTTCTATTAAAATATTCATTTCCCTCACCTTAATCCATTGGCGTTTCAAAATTTGTGAATTAAAGTAAGTTCCAATCGTTTGTGGTTGATTGACCTTGGAAATTGCGATTATGACACGTAATACTGCTAATTATTTACCTTTTGGAATGAGTAATCCCCCGTAAATAATATCACGGGTTCGGAAATAACTTGGATCCATTTTATTGGGGCTACAAGCTATAATTTGTAAAACATTCTCAATTAAATTAATTGTTTGCAGGACACTAGGCAGACTTTTTTAGTAATTTATTTCTTTAAAATTACGCCCATTTAATAATATCCCTTGTTTTATATTATTTCTGATTTCTCACATTTAGTTAGAAAAATAATTTAAAAGGTTTATTATTTAAAAAAAAAGGCTTTTCTGGGATATTTTTGTATTATTATAATATTATTATACGATTGCATATTATTTTTTAATATTAAGTTAAGGCATTGATTTTTTTTTTAATTTTAAGACATATCCTTAAAGAATATGTTTTTTTGTAAGAATCATTTTTCAAAAATCATTTAATGGGATTCCCTTTAATATTTTTAAGAAAACAATACAAAATTAATGAACTATATGTTTATTTGAGTGGAGAATAAATCTTCTAATCTTTTTTTTTTGTTTTATTTATTGTTATAGAAAATGTCTGTAATTGAAGATTTACTTATTTAAGAAATTTAAATTAAAATATAAATATTTTTTATCTTGTGTATCTTATGTATTTATTATCATATGGTATATATGTACATATGTGCTATCATATCATATAACTACGTATCATACCATATTTAAGTGTTTTGGGGATTCCAAATTGACAGTTTTCGAATATTTGAACCTCCTACCTTATGAAAGTTTTTTTATGTGTAGAAATTATTTATATATTTGATTTGTTTATTTTCGAATATAAATGTGAGATTCGCATAGAAAGTTTGTTTTTTTCGAGTTATAAAATAAGATCCATATATAATCATATATATCTCTTATGTATAGGATCTCATAATTATTTGAAAAATGTGTTTCCTTCTTCGTGCCTTTATTTAAGGTTTAATATTTTTGACACCTGTTTTATTATTTCGCTTTGAAAGAGTATTAACCCCTTTGATCGAATTTTTTTTTGGGGATCTCGAAAATGCCCGGCCCCGAAAACTGAGGCTGTGATGGAGCGAGCTGCGTAAATTCTGGTGGGGCAGGTGCCAGGCTAGTCGGCTGGGCCTCTTGGCCTGGTCGGGGCGAGTTCCGAGTTCCCAATTCCGAATTTTGAACTTGAGCAGAAAGTTTCGGCTTCAGTCAGTGTGCAACGCCTGCGCCGAGTTGTCGCCTCTCGGGCGACCCGGGACCGTTCCGTTACGTTCCGATCACGCTCCCAGTATTCGAATCTGAGTCCGAATTCGACCTCGAATCGGTGTCCGAAACGAAACGAATGTAATTAATCGAACCATAATCCGATCGAATTCGATCCGATCAGATCCCCGCCAATCCCCGCCAGCAAATAGGCAGACGCAGACGCACACGCAGGCCCCAATATCAATTCCCATTCGTATCAATGTCAGTCCGAGTAATCCAAACGCCACTAGAAATCGCCACTGAAAAAAAACTGCATAGTTTACTATTTTGAAAAAAATTATTTTCTTTTATGTTTCCTAATGGGAATTCAATTTATATTTAAAAAATTGGTTTTGAAAAGATGATTCCAATGATTTTGAAAAATTTAATATTAATTGGAAACTTTTTACGGTTTTAAACGTTTATTATAACTTTAAGATAACATTTTTAAATTCTAAAACATTAACTTCAAGTTAATATTAACTTCTAAATGTTCTTTATATGAAATGGCTTTTAAAATTTAATATTTTTCGTATTTACGCGTATTATGGATAGAATTATATTTTTCAATTTTATTTTTTAACAAATAATATTAAAAATGGATTAAAGTATTTAAACTCTTATACAAAAATGTTTACCAAAAAAATATATAACTCGAATATTAAAAATCGCGTTCCTGTAATGAAAATTACATAGTTTAGGATTTTTTAATCGTTTAAATATAAACTGCTACATATTATAATACATATGTATCTATAATATATTTTATACATATTATAATTTAGTAATAATATATAATGATAGGATAATACAAAAAAGCATTTATTTTTAATTTAAATTAAAATGAAATATTTCTGAAAAAGTATACTCTCTCATCTCCAATGGCAGATGACATGCAACGCCGGAAAGACGGAAAATATTTTGAATACTTTCCGAAATCACAATAATTTTTTTCTTGTGTAACAACAATAAACGGCACACAATTCACGCGTGTGAGATTATTCGAATCCGAATGCGAATGCGAGAGTTTGAATGCGTCAGGCGGCTCGTTTTGGCCATTTTGGGAAAACAAAAAGCGACGGAATGGATAGCTTATGGCCGAAAGCAAATGAGCCAAGTTTATGGCTGAGCCGGCACCTATTTTTTTTTTCGTAACTCCCCCGTCCCCCGTAAGTGATAGGTACAAGTCCCCTCATTTCCATCACCTTTTGTTTCTTCCAGTGTGCGATCTCGTTTTCATACATTGGGAACCTGAATGTTTTGATACCCTTTTTGGTTATAAAAAAAAACAATAAAATATATTAAATATATTTTATTTAAAAAATATTAGAATTAACACGATTATAAATCGAGTTTAATAGTTTAATCTGGGATTAATAGAATTGAGGTTTTTCTTCCTTTTTAAACAAATTTAATAGTTATCAAGGATTATACCATTTTTTATTATTTATTATCTATTATTTTTCTAGAAAAATGTCAACATTTATAATAAAAATATCTATTTAAATTTACATTTTTAAATCTATTATAAATATGAACGAGAATGGAAAGCTAACTTCGGACGGAGCCGAAGCTTATATACCCTTGCAGTTAAATAGCGGCTTCTATTGACTTAAGATATAGTAAATATCGGATATAGTTGGCAGATCTTTACAAAAACATTCATAACAACCTTAGATTCGTATAAAATGGATTTTAAAAGAAGTCCGACGCTTCTACACCCAAAAACACGAAAGTTGTGGCATTTCCGATCGTTCAGTTATATAGAAGCTATAGGATATAGTCGGCCGATCCGTATGAAATTTTTTAGATCGGCTTAAATTCCCATAAAAGGGGATTTGTGCAAATTTCAAGTTTCTATCTTCAATAACATGGAAGTTATAGCATTTCCGATCAATCAGTTATATAGGAGCTATAAGATATAGTCGGCCGATCCGTATGAAATTTTTCAAATCGGCCTAAATTCACCTTATAGTAAACCTGTGCAAATTTCAATATTCTATCTTCAATAACATGGAAGTTATAGCATTTCCGATCAATCAGTTATATAGAAGCTATAGGATATAGTCGACCGATCCGTATGATATTTTCCAGATCGGCTTAAAAAGGAATCTGTGCAAATTTCAAGTTTCTATCTTCAAAAACGTGGAAGTTATAGCATTTCCGATCAATCATATAGCAGCTATAGGATATAGTCGGCCGATCCGTATGAAATTTTCCAGATCGGCCTAAATTCCCCTTATAGTCAATCTGTGCAAATTTAAAGTTTCTATCTTCAAAAACGTGGAAGTTACAGCATTTCCGATCAATCAGATATATGGCAGCTATAGGATATAGTCGGCCGATCCCGGCCGTTCCGACTTATATACTGCGTGCAAAGGAAAGAAGGGTGTGTGCAAAGTTTCAAGACGATAGCTCAAAAACTGAGAGACTAGTTTGCGTAGAAACAGACAGACGGACAGACGGACAGACGGACAGACGGACATGCTTATATCGACTCAGGAGGTGATCCTGATCCAGAATATATATACTTTATGGGGTCCTGGATGTCTCCTTCACTGCGTTGCACACTTCTGACCAAAATTATAATACCCTCTGCAAGGGTATAAAAATAACTAAAACTTCATAGTATTAATAGTTTTTATATAAAGAAATTATTTTTTTTGTTTTATAAACCGAATGGAATGTCTTGTAAAATATTAAGTTATGTTAACTAATTAATTAATTAAGTCCTAAACTTAAAAAAAAACATGAAGCTTAAAAAATGTGCAAGTTGATAATTAAAAAGAAAATCTTTTAAATTTCAATATTATTTCATTATAATATAATATAGAATATAAAGCTAAAAAATAATCATTTTTATACCCTTGCAGAGGGTATTATAATTTTGGTCAGAAGTGTGCAACGCAGTGAAGGAGACATCCAGGACCCCATAAAGTATATATATTCTGGATCAGGATCACCTCCTGAGTCGATATAAGCATGTCCGTCTGTCCGTCTGTCCGTCTGTCCGTCTGTCCGTCTGTCTGTTTCTACGCAAACTAGTCTCTCAGTTTTTGAGCTATCGTCTTGAAACTTTGCACACACCCTTCTTTCCTTTGCACGCAGTATATAAGTCGGAACGGCCGGGATCGGCCGACTATATCCTATAGCTGCCATATATCTGATTGATCGGAAATGCTGTAACTTCCACGTTTTTGAAGATAGAAACTTGAAATTTGCACAGATTGACTATAAGGGGAATTTAGGCCGATCTGGAAAATTTCATACGGATCGGCCGACTATATCCTATAGCTGCTATATGATTGATCGGAAATGCTATAACTTCCACGTTTTTGAAGATAGAAACTTGAAATTTGCACAGATTCCTTTTTATGGGAATTTAAGCCGATCTGGAAAATATCATACGGATCGGTCGACTATATCCTATAGCTTCTATATAACTGATTGATCGGAAATGCTATAACTTCCATGTTATTGAAGATAGAAGATTGAAATTTGCACAGGTTTACTATAAGGTGAATTTAGGCCGATTTGAAAAATTTCATACGGATCGGCCGACTATATCCTATAGCTTCTATATAACTGAACGATCGGAAATGCCACAACTTTCGTGTTTTTGGGTGTAGAAGCGTCGGACTTCTTTTAAAATCCATTTTATACGAATCTAAGGTTGTTTTGAATGTTTTTGTAAAGATCGGCCAACTATATCCGATATTTACTATATCTTAAGTCAATAGAAGCCGCTATTTAACTGCAAGGGTATATAAGCTTCGGCTCCGTCCGAAGTTAGCTTTCCATTCTCGTTTGAAAAGATTCCGTTGCAAAGAATTGTAAAAATCGTCTATTGATAAAGTCGTAGTCTTGAGAAGTCGTTGGAGCTTTGAAAAGCTTCCAAGTCGGCGATTCCGGTCAGTGGGGCAGCTCGATGCGAATGAGAGGGCGTGGCTGGGAGGCGGTGCAAGGGTGCAAGGTGGTGGAGTTGGGCGTTGATCCATGAATGCAACCGCTCATTATCCTTCCCACTTACTCATTTCTTTTCTTTTATTAACTATTTTTGCGTTTTGCGTTTACATATTTTGCCTCTCAGTTCCATCAAATGCATTGACGTAATTGGCGAGGCGAAAAAAACTTAACGTATAGATATATCGATCTCGATCGCAGGTGTGTAAACCTAAAGTGGTTTTGATTTCACAACTATTGACGGGGATGGGGGCATTGGGGGGGGGGGTATAGTCTTTAAGCCGGTAACCACGTCATTCTGGCCGGGGCCTATCAGCGTCAGCAACTAGCGTCCGTGCGTCTTGTCACTCACTCGAAAGTAACAATAAACAAAAAACAAAATACGAAAAAAACAGAAATCTTTAAGAATCAACAAAAATGAACAACAGCTACGGGCAGGGTAGAAATGAAAAAATCACATAAAACAATAAAAAAATTGCATTTTTTAATTGCCCCTTGTTATTTATACCGCAGCGATTTCGCCGTCATTCGTGCGTTGACAATTGGACAGGGCTACACTGAAAAGAATGGGGGGTTCCCAAGTGGAAGAGCTTTTTCAAGGGATATACGTTTTTAAGCCTAATACTCCTTATATTTTCTTAACTAAAAAAAAAGAAATGTAAATGAAGAGACAATTTGCTCAAAATTAATTTTCCCATTAAGGGATTATAATACAAAATTTGTAAAACATAAAAAATATTACCTTAAACTGGGATCAATGGTGCAGATATTATTTTTCCATATCTTCAGTGTCCAACTTGTCTTTATTTCAAACTTAAAGAAAATATAAACCTCTTTTAGGAAATTTTATGAAATAATGTTTTTTTTTGCTTTAAATTTAAAGAATTTTAAGGACCTAGTCTTTATTTCCTGAATTTTATAAACATATTCATTATATAATAATTCTTATAGATAGCTCTTAACCTTTCCTTGACGGAAGTTTTTTTTAAAAGTTTTGAAATCTTCTAGTTTCTTAGAAAATCTTTAATTTTTTTTATTAAAATGTATATCTTTAAGAAGATTCTCTTTAAGTACTTTATAGATGTCCTTGCCATTTTTTTAAAATAATTTTTATATACTTCTTTATAAGAGAAAAGAAACATGCATTTTTTCCACAAGAGGACACCTGTATCTTGGATTCTCGCAGTGTAGGGAGTTGAGTAATCTCCGCGCCCTGGTCTACGGTTATAACCGTTAACCCCTCCATCTTGCTGGCCCCCAGCGCCCCAAGGCCCCCTCTCTATCTTGGTAAATACTCGCCCCTTCCCGCTCTCTCCCCGACTCCGTCTCTGTCTGTGGCTGTTGCGTCTGCGTCGTTCGCCCCACTGACGTCATAGCCGCTGGCGTTGGACAAAGTGCGATGCCGCACCGTGGAGTGGGTGGGGATTTCGCAGCCCGTGAATCACGTGTTGTCATAGATTCCGGTCACACCGATAATACATAGGTATTCCTACGGCAACGTTTTGTCAATGAACCTGACGGTGGCACATTTTTTTTTTTGGTTTCTATATTTCAACCAAAAGGAATGAATAATAGCCATTAATGTATTTTTATTCAAAACAAATTTATTTGTTGAAGGTGAATCTTTTTATAGTTTTTAGAATTTAGTTTAACTATGAAAGTGTTTCCATTCTCTGAAGTCACTAAAAATAGTCATAAACAACTAAAATGCTTACTTTTTTTAACACTTTACTATTATTTTTTTTTGAACAAAATATAAAATGAGTATTACAAGCATTCTAGGAAAAGTAATTTTGTTGTCGTCAAAATTAAATTTGGGGTTTTGCCTACAACATTATAGGTTTTCATGAATAATTGTTACAATATTCAGATTTTCGCATAAAGAAAAAGGTTATTATTTTTTTTGGTAGTTGAAGTGTTTTACAATGGAAATGCTTACCTTTTTCCAGAATTGCATTTTAATTATAAGCTGTAGTTAGAAAATATAAAAATGTATATAAAATATATAATATATTCTTAAATATCTAATATATTTTATCATAAGTTTATAATTTTTAGCATCGAAACTGCTTACTTGTTTTCTAGAAGTTATTTTTAACACAAAAATGTCTCACTGTCTTGTTTTTAAATAATTTAAACTTAAAGCCTTACGTTTTTTGTGTTAAAAACTAATTATGTATTTGCTTTAAGATTTATACGTTTTATGGTATTAAACCCATAAAAGTTTTAATGGATAGGCTTTCGCATATAGACAATGACCATCAATTAATTTTTTTGTGAATTATTGCTTACTTTTTTTTTGCTGACTCGACAGAAAGTCGACGCCCACCGTGTGGCTTGGGTGGGGAATAGAGGGCGATAAGTCAACGTTTTTGTCCCATTGTGCGTCAGTTTGCATGAAATTGCATCGCCTTGTCATTCTGTCATTTTGTCAATGTGGCATTGTGTGCGTGCGTCTGGTGTTTGCTGTTGTGACTGCTGTGCTCAAATGCAATTTACAATTACGCGAGAGAACGTACGTATAGTAGTTACATTCTGTGGCAGCAATTGGAGCATTTCGTCGCTGAAACGTGTGCGTGTGTGCGTGTGTACGTGCGGGATCATTGCACATTACGTCAACGTTTCAAGATCACAATTACCACCCCTCCCCCTTACCCCCTCATGCACATACATACATATGTATGTGTTTCAATTGCGACAAAAAAGTAATTCAACGCGAAAAACCAAGTGTCCAGCAGGAGGAGGAGGAGGAGGAGGAGGAGGAGTAGAACTATCAACAATAATACGCCCGCAACAGCTGTTTCCCAGCCACCACCACCACGCCGCCACGCTCGCACCCCGGCCCCCACTTCGGGCCCCCTCTTTTTTTTCTCCAGCGAAAACGGGCAGCGCTGCAGAGAAGCAGAAAAAACGATTTCAGTTCAGCGACGGCAGCGCACAGGTGCCATTCGGAAAGTGCGGACGTGTATGTAGAGAATGTTTGCCGGCCTCACAACCACAAATACAAACTTATCCTGGTCCTCAGATCCTCAAAATCCTCAAGAAATCCCCAAATCTCCAACCACTTCACCCCATACTCTAACCTCGTGACTTTCTTTCGTTACTTCTCCGTTACTTTCGTTGCAGTTACAAATTGAACCGTTAGTTGGCTGCTCTCACTTGGTTCTAGGTTACTCTCTCCACTCTCACCTACTCTCACACAGATCCTGTCTTTGTCCCTTTTTCCCCTTCTTTCACTCCCCAACACCCCAACACCCAATAACTTTGACACCCCAGTTTCTCACTCTCTCCATCGCCACCTGTTCTCTCACCTTTCCATACTCTCACTGATCCTGCCACTGATACCCATCTCCCTTCCACCCATGCGAGATGAGTGCGTGCAAAGCTACGGTAGCAACGGGAACGGGAGTGGTAGCGGGAGCGGGAGCGGGTGCGGGTGCGGGCACGGATTCGCGGACATCGGACGCCCCCGCTTTGCCAAAGATAACGAAGCCAGCAGCGGCGCCGCCGTCGACGATGGCAACGCTGACGAGCGACGCGAGTTCGGTTAAAATTGAAAATAAATGGCCGGAGGCAGAGGCGACGGCGCTCAGTTATCAGAGAGCAGCGAAGCGTGCAGCACCGCAAATATCCCAGCTCGTAGAGATAGCAACAAAGGCAAAGATACGGAGACCCAAACCGAAACCAGTACGGAGCGCCATCGAAAATCCATGTAAAGATATCTCCCGGAACCTGGCCCTTCGCAAGGCGCGACTGAAAGCGGATTTCTTTGGCGATTCGAGAGAGTCGGAGGACGGCAAGAACCGGACGCTAAACCAAAATCCATACCAAATCCCAAGCCAAAACCATACCTGGGCCAGAGCGGAGCCACACAAGCCCGTCCAGCAGCTGATTGAACAGTTCCAGGCCATGATTGTCCAGCAAGAGCAGCAGCAGCAGCAGCAGCAGCAACGGCAGGAGGCCTCCAAGGAGGCGGCACTGCCAGGAGCCACTGCCTCCAACTCGGACGAGGGCTGCAATGTCACGGGCGGGGGACTGAGCCCCTACAGCAGCGACAACGAAGACCTAAGCGGCGGAGGAGGAGGTGGAGGAGGCGGAGGCGCACTCTCCCCACGCCTGCGCAAGGGCAAGGTCACCCGGTGCGCCAGCAGCGACTCCGCCCTGGGCCTGGAGGTGGACGACAGCAGCATGGACACCATGCCGGTGGCCCCGCCCCAGCGGAGGATGACCCTGACGGTCACGGATCTGCCACTAAGACCGGCCCTGCTGCCCCTGGCCGAGCCCACCGCCCTGCCGGACTCCCCCCTGACCTCGCCCACCGCCGCAGCCGCCGCCAGCGTGGCCGTGCCCACCAAGGTGCTGCTGGAGGAGCGGGTGGTGGCCGCCCCCGGGTCGCGGCGCGAGTCCACGCAGAGCTCCTACAGCGAGCTGGGCGCCAGCGGTTTTCCGGTGGGGGTGCGGTATGTGCGCACCCCCTCGGTGGTGGTCAGCGACTACTCCGATGACATCACCGCCTGCGGGATCAGCATGGAGGAGATGGAGTACTTTCGCCTGCAAAGGGCGCGCTGCCAGCGGCGTTGCTCCCTGGAAGCGGGACATGGCCATGCCGGATCCGGGACGGGATCCGGGGCCGGAGGGCCGCCCGGATGCGCCAAAGACGAAGGCCAGTCGGATGTCAGTGCCGCCAGCAGCTGCAGCAACCTGTACTACTGCGGCTCCACCATCTCCGCCCTGGATGGGGGCGAGTGCATTGTGAACGGGGTGCGGGTGGCCCTCGCCCGTAAGGGCAGCACCCAGAGCAGCAGTCTCAGCGACGAGGACGAAGAGGACGAGGAGCTGGAGCTGGAGGTGGAGGTGGATGAGCGGCTGGAGCAGGAGCGTCGGCTGGAGGAGGAGGCGTACGAGCGGGGGGAGCGAGAGAGGCAGCTCAGCGAACTCCTGGCGGCCACCCAGCTGGGCGAGCAGCGAACAGGCCAGCGGGACCGCTCCAAGAAGGTAGGGGCTCCACTTGGCCACACAGACGTCGTCACAAACCAGGGCAATCTCAAACTAGACTAGAATACCCCAAATCCAAAAAATATTTGGCAGTCCTGTGCTCCACGAGTACCGGGTATTACACACCAAAAAGTCGGCAAAGGACGAAGGCTCCCTCCTTGCCCGAATCATTTAAATACTAACTGTAATTTTTAAAAACATTTTTTTTCTAATCATAGCGAAGGACTGACAGGCAACCGATTGAGTTTGCCACGAACAGAGGAGAAAGTATTAGTTATTTGATAAAAAAAAAAAATCTACAAGTCCAATAATATGGATTCTATACATATATTTTAGAGAGCTTTGAAATTATATATACAATTTAGAAATAGTTTTTATGAAATAATTAAAAAGAAACAAAATCAAAAAAGTAAAAACAAAAGAGTTTTGGTTATTTCCTTTTCAATTTCAAATATTAAATATCTCTAATTAAATTAATATATAAAAAAAGAGAAGAAGAAAAGTTGGAGAAGTTTGTAATTCTCATTTTGAAGGATAATATTTTGGAATACATAATAATTATTTTGTGGTAAATATTTATGAAAATAATTCTATTTATCCAAGAACTTTAGAAAATGACGTTCGAAAATTTTCAAATGTTTATTTTAATTCGTAGAATTGTTCCGAAAGAAATCTCTATATCTTCCAGATACCAGTTCCCGACTTCAAATGACGTTTTCCCCTCTGTTGGTGTGCGGTGTGCGTGTGTGTTAGCTTAAAAGGCTGTTAATTAATTTGATTTTTATCTTATCGCAGAAGCAACAAAAAATTAGGTTTTATTCTTCTTTTTTTCCGGCGTGTGTGTGTGTGAATGAGAAAGTTATGGCTCAAGTTAAAAAATTAGGAGGGGTGCCTTGATAAAAAATAAAGATGGAAAAAGTATACAAAAACAGAAAAAACGTAGCTTGGTGCGTTCATTCCATTTTTCCATTTTTATCTAGAAACAAAAAAAAAAAAAAACAAAAACGACAGCTTATCTTAGTTAACTGTATACTATATACTAGATAAATATTATGTATGTACATAAACCTATATACCCACTATATATGTATATAACTGCACATATTTAATCTTATATAAGAGACAACTCTATCGTCGCCACAATGGCAAAAAGTTTGTAAAGCTAATAAAAATATTGGTAACCGAATTTTTCAGAGTCACGATAGCGATAATAAAGCAATCCAAAATCCCCATGGATATGGTATATATATGGTACATATGTATGTATGTTTTTACCCACAGACCCGACATAGACCTCCCCCACCACTTTCTCTATAGAATAATTGTTTATATGCGATATCAGTGTCTGTGTCTGTGTTTGGTTAATAATGTTACGCGCTTATCAAGCGGGTTTATCTCCCCGGCATTTATACTATATATGGCATAGTCGGGCAATAATCGGAGGGATCCCACAAAATAGCCAGAGCCTTCCACCTTCCACCCATGAGGGTGCTGTGTGCCATTCCATATAAGCATACATATACCTATATATTGGAGGTAGACTGGGGGATATCTATGATGATCCCACCTGCCCGACTTAGTCAGTTGTATAACGCCCGCCCTAGTGTCATTCTTTGCTTTAAAAAGAGCGATATCTCCCCGGATACGTCACCGTTCCCATTACCTGCGCGTCTGGGCCTGGGCCGGATTACTCCATAAGTCACGGGAATGGTGTTTACGAAAACAATTATATTAAAAAAAAAACACTCAACCTCTTGCAATCTGACCATTGCCCATGAAATGTTACTCCATCCGGGAGATACGATCTGGGAATAGAGTAGAACCCGTAGAGCTTTATAAAATTTCTTCTCTACAACTAATAAAAGAAAGATTTTTTAAAATGTGATCTAAAATATGGTAGTTATACGGATTGGAGATTTAAGATTATTGGTAAAAAAAAAGATAAAGATAATGATCCATTGTTATTTTTGGAACTATCTATGTAAACTACTAAGGTGAACTACCAAAATAAATACCGATTTGGCAAAGTTTCTTTATAGAGATATATGTGGAAGACAGGATAATCAGTGAATCTTTTGAAAATGTTTTAATTAGGGATTATCCTTATTATATATCTTTTATAGTGTTGCAAGTTTATAGGTTTCTAAAATAATACACAGAAATGATAGATAGTATTACATAGAGCACAGTAGTATATATTAAATATATATATATATATATATATAGTACACTAATGGGGTTTATGAGCTTAAAATTTTTCTAATAAATAGTATAAATATTGGTTAATTTCAAGATTACTATTATTATTCTTAATATAATATTTATTAAGGTATTATTTTGGGTGGTAGGGGTATTTGGGACTAAAGAATAAACTATTTAGAAAAAAATTGTAAAAAGGCTAGGACTTTCTTAAGAAACCTAAGATATAGAAGAAATAATTATTTTTGTATATTTTTCATATTTCCGTAACAGAATATGTTTATCTAAGAGTCCCCAAAGAGTCCAAAAAATCGGATAACTTCAAACAAGAATTATATTAATTTTCCCTGAAGGGAAGTTCCCGCTAAACGCTGTCACTTTCTTTGCCATTCCATTATCTTTTATTATCTTTCCAGCTAAGAGGCTTAAATTCCAATTAATTTGCCAAAGGCCGTCGTCAGGTTTCATTCATGTTCAAAGTCGGGGCGGGGCATTATCTGATATATATACGGCCATCTCATGATGCTGGGCACATTTTGTAAATTTCGCGTGATATCTTCGGTGTTTGGCATTCCTGGGACTAGCGTTTCCTGGTATCCTACCCGTACCCCTACAAGTACCAAGGCCCCGTCACCTTCGCCTTATCAGCGCTACGGGAAGGCTGAGGTTCTTGGCATTCCATTTATGGAATGGAAATGGGTCTCTGACTATCAGTCTCTGGAATGGGTATTGTTTTGTTATTGTTGGTCCATTGTGGACATTGCAGCGTGGGCAGCTTCATACAAATGCCATTTTGATTCCATTATTTTTTTTTCTATTTTTTTTTTTTGTATTTTTCGTCTTCCATCTTTTGCTTACTTAAAGATAAGTCCCTGTGTGGGTGCCCCAAAGTCGCCGACAATCACCATTCGGCTGGCCGGCTGACGTCGTCGTGACGTCACTGGATACTGGAGTGCCTTTGTTTGTGACTGACCCCTTCCCCTCCCCTCCACTCCCCCCTCCGCCCACTCATCCGTGTCATGATCATTAATAATATCAGCCATTCGAGCCCCGGCTCGGTTCCATTCGAGGCCAGATATACGCCGAAAAAACAAGACTCGAAATATTCCATGAACTCATGAAATTATCTGCAAGAGTGCAGCGAAAATGGTGAAAAGATATTCGGGATTCTAATCTCATAACTGAGGCAGTGATTTATTATTCGGCTGATATTGGAGATATTTAATCGATTAAAATGAGTTTGAAAATATTGGTCATATTAGGAACAAGAATTTATAAAAGAAATATCTTAGGGATCCCCGGAATTTAATAATATATGGTTTTTTGACAAGTTTTTTTTTTTTAATTGGGTACCGGATATCGTATATTCAGAAATATAAACTTTTGATTATTAAATATTTTGTTTTTTTTTTGAAAGAAAAATAATTAATTTATTTGAGATTTACAATTTAGTGATACATAAACTTGGGATATGCGATATGTTTAGGATATAAATTTAAAAAATAAATTATGCAAAATACCATATTATGTACCAATATAGTTTTATATAAACTATAATAATAATTTGTGGTAGGGTCAGGATTTTCTTCAAGTGTCTCCAAAGAGAACCAAGTCGCTGCCAGAGCCTGTCACTCCCGGTATATCTTCTTTATAGACCGGATAATATTGATACGAGCTCTTCCATAATGAACAGGAAATACAACGCTCATTGGCGATTTAAAAGCCATTAACTTATGGCTTTTCTAATTTTGTGACTGGAATTATCAGGAAAATCAATTACGAGCCAGGCCAACTTATCTTGGGAACAATTATATGTCCCAGGCACTAAAACTGGCGATACAGAATTAGAAACCACGACCCAAGTACGGCTGTAAATATTTACAGATTTTATTGTTTATTAATAATTTTTTCAATTGCAATAGTATAGCTTTTTTTATTACATAATTTATTGATACTAAGTTTGTATTAAAATGGTTATATATTCAGGAGGAAATCTGGTATTTTCCAGTTTTTACTTGAAAAAAAAACTTCCCTCATGACCACGACTGTGGTGTTTAAATGGAAAAGCACGAAAAGCCTCTCCTTTTAACACATTTTACAATCGATGGTATTAAAATAATAATAACATTAATTATGCAAACGTAGCAATATTATTTATTATACCTCTTTAAGATCATTTTTCCCTTTTTTATAATAATTTCAGAAGGTCCTGATGATATAATAATATTCCTGAATTAGTACTAATTTTCAATTACTCTTTATTCTTTTCTTAATGAAATTATTATTTCAATTATTTTGCATCATATAATATTATTTTATGAAGCTATAACATTATAATATTATTATATGAGTATGAAAAAAGTTTTTCAAAGAGTTCCAATCGAAAAAACACAAACTTTCTATAATTTTTAATTATTGATAACAGAAGGTCTATCAATATCTTATTTGTTTATGTGAATAACAATTTCCGATAATGGGAATAGTAATCGAAATCAATATTATCGAAATTCTTTAATTTTTTTTTTATGTATATAAAAAGTATACCATCTTTATATTAGTACCGGGTATGAATATTTCTTTTATCGAAAATATTTTTTTCAACGAGTTTATTGTTAAAGTAGATAAAATTCTTGTGTAATATTTAATTTTTTTTTTTTAAATTTGCTTCCATTCACAATAATAGGTAATATGTGGAGGGGAAAGCGAATGGATCGTGTGCTGGTTTATGGTCTCTGTGGGTCGTGAACATCCGTCAACCGTCACCCGGACTCGGACTCGGACACGGAATCGTTACCCCCACCCACTTGTAGAACCTCCGCCATTCCAGATGCAAAAACAGCGTCATATCTAATCAACACATCGTCCAAACTCGGGGGCTTGGGACTAGGTTTCTGTTTCTGTTTCTGTTTCGCTTTGGATTTGGGTTCGGGAATTATGACGCCCACTAATTGAGTGAGAAATCGATTTAGCAGCGAGATCTGCGGTGGATGGGAGCCGGGAGAACATTTGGACACGATCCGTCGACCTTCGCTCAAGTCGCCACTTCCGTTGACGTCAGAGATTGTAATTTGTATTTGCTCCGGGCCCTGCCCCCCACTCCACGCCAGTCCATCCATCTTATCCAAGTCTGGCCCTGGTAGCCCCCTCTAGGAATTTAAGACCCAGCTTGGCCATTCGATTGGGTTGCCGGCTATCGGAATAATCGGTAATTAAAGTCATTGCTGGAATCGAGTGATCGATTTCGTCATCGATTCGGAACTACCCCGGAATTATGTAACGCCTGTCATATACAATTATTATCTTGTCATGTCGAATGACTGAAATAGGTGTGTGGGAGTTGTGAAAATTAAGGGCCTATTTACTATCGATATATCAGTGATATATTAATGATAACGATATTTTATTTTTATGGTTTATGGGGTATACGACACTTTAAATGCTTGAATTTTGTTTATGAGGTATAAAACATTTTTGTGAGTTTTTTATAAAAAAAAATCTAATATTTTTTAAAATTTTTACTTCAATTTTGTAATATATTTGGTTTTTTTTAATAGATTTTTCTTTATTCTCATTTTCAATCCATTAAAAATATTTGTATTTCCTTAAAAAGTGACTTTATTTTTTGGCAAGTCTTTCTGCTTTTACATTGAAATTAATTGAAGTGCTTAAATAAATAAATTAGCTTTGCTACACTTAAAAATAAAATTATAAAAAATTACAAATTATGAAAAACAAAAAGCAAAATTTGAAAACATAAAAATTTTTATTTGTTACTATTTGTAATTTGTAGTACATTTTTTTTTCAAAGTGTAGCTGTGGGTCAGGGGCTCCACCAGCATCCACCGAACCACCGATCCCATCCGTGGAAACCACAATTCCAGGCCGGGGGCCCTTCGAAGTTCGCCTTTATGGGTTCTCGGCTGTTTGCAATTTGCGTCATTTGCTCTGGTCGAAGTTGTTTTGTTTTTAGGTTTTTTTATTTCTTTAGTTTTTTGTTTTTTTTTTTATTTTCCTGCTGGTTCTCTGATTCCTCGCCTGGTTTTGTTTGTTTTTCCACTGAATTGAATCCGAGACGTCGATCTCGGTGGCGACTCAACGATGCGGCAACTCACGTACAAAAAAATTATGGAACTGGCTTATAATTAAAAAATAATTAGAAAAAAATATAAAAAAATTATATTTTACAAATAATTTTTAATTTTTGTCCAACTTTTAGGAGACCTTTCCTTGAGGAAAACCCATCCCCTAATTAGCATTTATTCATGAATCATTTATTTTTTAATTAT
This sequence comes from Drosophila varians, assembly GCA_018150405.1. Classification (NCBI taxonomy): domain Eukaryota; kingdom Metazoa; phylum Arthropoda; class Insecta; order Diptera; family Drosophilidae; genus Drosophila; species Drosophila varians. The sequence goes on from JAECWK010000126.1 coordinate 12,920,621, forward strand.
TATTTTTTCCCTTCCCTTTTTTTTTGTTTTGAAATAAAAAAAAGTGAAAAGAAAATGTTTATCACAACAAATGACAATAAAAACATAAATGACTCATTTGTTTCTGCCATAATATTATTGACTCAACTGGTTTATTTATAAATTTTTACCAATAGATCAAAGATCGGTGATAGATAGATCTATATCACTAAATCATAAAGTTATTGTTGTGTATTTCTTATCAGGTGGAAAAAAGAGAGCGGTACGTCTATGGGGCGACACCAAAAAGACAAGCGTTCTTTTTCTTCCAAGTTTAATGATTTTTTTGATAAAAGTTTGCTTTATTTTTTGGTATTAGTCTTTTGAATGCTCTATTTTTTTGTCTTAAAAATTTATTTTTATTGATTTGTACAATATATACATTAAAAATAATTGTTTATAGAGATACTATAAAAAGAATAAATATTTTAAAAATTATTACATTTATTTGTCCTTTCAGAAATATATAATTCATCCATAGAATTTACATAGGATTTTAAAATTGTTTTTTTTTTTATATATATTTATAAAATGTATTTATTTTTTAATTTCTTAAAATGTTTTTCTATAAACAAATATTTTCTTATCTTTATGCCATCCTTAAAAAAGTAAAAATCTAAGTGAGTCTGAAATTTTTTGCAGTGCAATGTTGCGTTGCGTGACAACATATTTGTCATTGCTGCAAGTGCAGGCACTTCCTCTCCCTATCCCTGCCACTTGCCACTTGCCACTCCCCTCCCTTGAAAGGCTGCCCTCAAAGGTTATGTTCCTGTGTTGCATGTCCCCCGGGCGATGCGATGGCACCCGTAACACACGCGCCACCACCAGCATGCAACATGCAATGTGCAACCTGCCACTTGCAACATCCTCCTGGCTGTTAGGGTTTCGTATTCCCATGGACTTTGGCAAATAATTATAAATGAAAACCAGTATTCTCCACCACCCTCCCCCCCCCCACACACACACACAAAGGAGACGTAATCGCCCGAAAACAAACCGAAAATTTTTGTTGCATTTGTTGCATTATTCAATTCCAGTTAATTGCAGGTTGCGGCAAATTGCGCTGCGGCTTGACGCACGAAAACAAAAATTATAAAAAATCACTTGCACTTGTTGTAGCCAATTTTTGCTCAGACGCTAAAAATAACGCAAAGTTCCCAGCATTTACAAGTAATTTTGCCATTGTCTAGATTTCTATTTGACGTATTTAGTTTTTCAATTACAAATAATAATAATAATTTTAATAACAATAAAAATAGTCGGAGGAGGCCACAAGGAAAGGGTATTACGGGGCACAAGACGCTCCCCAAACATGGCCGTGTTTTGGGCCAACAAGGCCCGATAAGGCCCAGCAAGAGCACTCGTACAAGCCAAACGATATTGCCTTCCAATATTAGATGGCCCAGAGATAACGATAACCGGGAATAGATAGGGACCCTCCGGATGCAACTCTACCCATCCGATTCCACAAGAGAGTCAGAAATTCCAAACAACATTGACATTACAAAAAATAATATTTCAATATTTTGGGGTTAAGGAAAAACAAATAAAATAATTATTTAAAAATAAAGGATTCTTATTTCTATTTATTATTGAAGCTACATCTTTAAAGTTTCTACTTTTTATGGAATTTTATATCTGAAAATCTATCTAAAAAAGTATTTCAAAAGAATACTAAGGCAGAATAATAAACTTTTTAAAAGTTTTCAATATATATTTATTATATATATATTTAAATTCAAGGAAACTTTGGATATGTTTTTTATAAACAAATTTAAACAAACTTAAAAAACTAAGTGAGTTTTTTTAAGCTAAAAAAAGATTGAATAAATTGTTACTAATATATAAATTAAGTTGTTTATAATAAAAGGAAAGCCACGAAACTCGTAGTTCTTTCTAAGTCTAGAAAAATATTGAAAATATGTGGAATTAATTTTTTTAACTTAATAATAACTAAATAATCAATTAATTAAAAATAAGTAACAACAACTGTCCTTATGCTTTGGAAGCTATAAAACAATTACCGTAAATAATAATTATTTCCTTTAATTAACAAATTATAAAAGAAATAATAACTTAAAAGTCAATGTATAGAAAATAATTAACTAAGTACAACACATTATACGTTTTCATTTTCAAAAAAAAAATATGCTTAGTTAAAAAAAATAATAAAGTTAAAATGATACAAATTCTTTGCAAAAATATTCATAAATTTTAAAACAAGTTAAATTATTTTGTGTCACAATATTTTGAAGTCATCATTAAAAAATGAATAAAATAAAATGCTAATAAATAAATACATTAACTAATTAGTTGAAGACCTTTACTCTGTTATAAATTGAATTAAATTATATTATTATTATTATTATTATTATTATTATTATTATTATTATTATTGTTATTATTATTATTATTATTATTATTATTATTATTATTATTATTATATTGATATCTAAATAATATAACAATTTAGTTACCCTTTTAAAAATGTGGCAAAATATGCACTAATCTCTGATTAGAAAAATGTGTCTCAAGGAGACATTTGAATTTTTCACTCCAGTCCCCACCGATAACAGGACACTTTATGGAGTCGGATACCCCAAACCCATTCCCATTCCCATTCCCATACCCACTTCCATTCCCATTTCTTGCCTCATTCCGTATGTATCTTTGGATCTTTTGGCCGGGTATATGACAGGCTATGAGTCGCTGGCCAGGATCGGGATTGCCATTGCCAATTGTCCGGGGCAGCTGCCTGCTTATCGCTTTGAGCCATCAGTGTGACTCCATAAAACACTTAGTAGAGACCCTGATTGGGGGCGTGGCAGCGGGGGGGCGTCAAGTGGTCAATTAATAGCATACAAATATTGTGACAGCCGCGCGCTCGTCATAAAAGTTTCCTCCCGCGCCGCTCCCCCACCAACTTTATGCAATAGTCCCAGTAAAGGGTCCGGGTCTGGGGACTGGGGACTGGGGACTGGGGACTGCACCTGGAACTGGGGGCTGGGGGCTGGGGAAGATGGAGCGCTACCGATTAGAGCCGCTGGCAATTTGCATTATGCAAATCAAATGGCAGCGGCAATTTGCCGCCGCAATTAGTCGCCTTGTCAGAGGATCGGCGACAAGGAGTCCAAGCTCTGTCTTGGGCCAAGGAGAAGCCATTCCACTCTACACAGAGAGAAAAATATTTCCAAAAATATTCGTTTCCAATATTTATTTATATCCGTTATTTATCCATATTTTCTTTTAAATTCTTAACATTTTTACAACTTAAAATTTTATGCAAATTTTGATGACGAATGTAACACCCAAAGTACCGGATATCATATGTTTTTATTCTTTTGAAATTTCCAAATTTAATTTAAAAATAATGCTAAAAAGGCTGAATAATAATTAGTTTTACTACCTAACAGAAGTTTATACATCAATTTTTAAATTATTATTTTTATAAGTGATACCCGATACTTCTAAAAGCTCTTCTTAAATCTTTTTCAGACATAATTCAGATTCAAGATAATAATAAAACGATATTAATTATTTTACTTTAACTTTAGGATGTAACTTTACATATTTTTGAAATAATAAAAAAAAATTTTTTAAAGATAAAAAATATGTATAATCCCCAATTTAACTCCCGTTTATCGCAATTTCAAATGTCATCAAAACAAATTAATGAACTTAAATGTTAAGTACAAAATTAGAATTGAAATAAATGTCTTTCGGTTATTAAAACAAAATGATCAAATAAAATTTATAACAATTAATGACCAAATATTTAATGAAAATTAGCCTAATTTATTGGAGTAATTCTGAATTTAAAACAAAACAAAATGCAACAATTAACAGTAAAAGACGTGTAATTAATATAATTTTTATATCAAATAATAATTCATCGGTCGCAGATGTTGACCTTTTGACTTTGAAATAGGTTTTTTTTTTGTTTTTTTTATTGAAGAACTTTTTTAAAGAAACAAAAATATTTCTTTCTCCCCTTGAATATTGAAATATTTTCTCTGTATCGTATTACTGTTTCGTCCAGTGTAGCTTACATTATCTTGTGTAAATATTTAGTTCCCAAACCGATTTTATTTATTTTATTACAAATATATTTTTGATGTTTACTTTTTAAGCAATGCTGGCATTGGTTTTGTAATTTATTTAAATATTTGCTTGTTGAGAAATCGAGGAAATAATTAAAAATTAACAGTTAAGTTTATAACGATTTGAAATTGGTTTTGTGTTTTAATAAATAGAGGAAAACATTACTTTTTGCATTAATATTGTTTTACAAATTTTATTATCAATTTTATTATTATTTTGTGTAGAGTTTATATTTAGAAACTGAAAAGGTTTTTAAATGAATAACCTTTTAATGTTTTATAAATATTTAAATTACTCTACAAATTTATCATTATGATTCCGAAAATAAATTCTAGAAACTAAAAATAGTTATTTGTAGAAAATTTAATTAAATTAAAAAAAAAAACAGAATTTTTAACATATTTTGTTAATAATGTTTTAAAAGTCTAAAAGTTTTTATACAGTTTAATTGAAATTTTGTTAAGGTTTTTTCGTTAACTATGTGATACCTGGTACAATTACAGGGTGACCCTACAGAGCCTGAAGGCTTTATAAAAAATATATTTTTAATAAATTTTCCAATAAATTGTTAGAAGGTAAAATTTTCTTCGCCCAAATTTTTATTTGCAATATGTTGTGTGGATTTTTCTCAGTGCATAGTTAGAGGTGGCAAGGCTGGGTGGGAGAGAGGCCCTTGATGCGTCCGGGTTCTGTGGCGGCGGTTTGCATGTTTCAATCAGCGTCATTATTCCATCATGTTGTCGCAGTGTCGCTGCCTGATTTATGTGGCGATTACCGTGGCTGTGGATTGTGCGGCATTAGTTGGGGCAACTTCAGGACTTGGAGGGTGCCCCACCCCCACACCACCGCCATGCCCCATGCCCCATGCCCCTTTCTGCGATCGGTTTTTTTTTTTTTTTGTTTTGTTTTTCTTCTTTGTCGATCGGAAAACCGATGATGGGTTCGGTTTTTTATATATTTTGTGCCTTCGGTTGTTTGGTTTGGTTTTTGGTTTGGCTTGGAGCTTTGCTTGTTGCCGCCGCGAGTCGCATTTCTCAGTTGCCCGAGCGCCGTTCCAAAGTCAACACAAGTCGCGTCGATCGCACTCCGTTTTGCTCCGATTTCCGATTTCTGATTTCTGATTCGAATCCGAAAAAAAACGAAAACATATATAATACGAAAATAAATAAACAATTTGTCGGTTTTGTTTACCCATATATTTTTTGTGTGTGTGCGCTGGTGTGTGTGTGGATTTTGTTGTGGCAGCGAGGCAAGAGCAGTGAGTATCTACAAGATGCAAGACACAAGAAATCTATAGCTTTCATAAGGCGAGGAGGCCTCCGAGGAGGAAATGGCCAGGCCGAGCGACAAGACATGCAACTACCATAAAAAGCAGCTGGCAGTTGCGCATTTTTCAGTTGCGCTTTTTATGGCCACTGTACAGTGGACACACGGACAGAGCGGACAGTGCGGACACAGTAGAGACTGGCGTGTGGAGCACCGACAAAGAGAGACGCGATAAACTTTGACTGGGATCATCTCCATAAATCAAACCAAAAATATTCCAACCAAAAAGGGTATTTAGTGTGGCCAGATATGCGAGGGGACTCACGGGGGGGTATGTATACCCCATTTGATTTATGGCCGCCCGCCGCCAACAAGTTAATTGAAAACGAAGCGTGACAGTGAAATTTGCCACCGCACGCCAACGTTGAAAAATGGCCAAAGATGTCCCGCCGATTTTCGACTGGATTTTTATAAAAAAAAAAAAATAAAAAAAAAGAAAAAATACTGGAAATAAAACCGGGAAAATGTTAGCGATGAGGTGGTGAGAAAGGGGAGGCTCGGCAGGGGAGGGGAGGGGAGTAACCGTTTTTAAGCACTTTTCCAAATGTGCCACTAAACTGACAGATTTGGCCATAATAAAAAATTTAAAAGCCCAATACAGGCCGCACACTGGACCGAACGGACTCCCGGACAGGCGGACAGAGTTGGTGTGGAGTCTGGAAAATAAGTTGCCAACTTTAATTTATTGTGACATAACGGTATAATCTGACATAAATTATTGATAAGACGAGCGCCCATAAAAGTACAAGACAGTTGGCTTAACCAACAACAACAACAACAACAACACAAACGTGGGCCAGGGGTGTGGAAAATCAAAGGGGGGAGGGGCATAAATAGTGGCGAAAAGCTGGAAAACCAAAGCTTAACCGGGTGGCGGGGCAAATGGAGGAGTCAATAGCAGATCTCGCCGCCGCTTTTTATTTTCAAACTCAACGAATTCACTTTGCTCTTCTTTTTTTAGTTTTTTTTTTATATATTTTTGTTATAAAATAAATTTTGCTAAATATTAAAACACAAATATTTTAAGGCTATGAGAAACTTATTATTTAATATTTGTTTTCCAAAAATCTGGCTTTCCTTTAATAAACTTTAGTTCTATACAAAGTACGTTTATTAAGGATTTAAGATTTAAGGATTTTTTTTAGATTTATATTCATGGAAAATCATAGTAAACCATTTTCATAAAAATAAATAGCATGCTTAATGCAAACAATAATTTGAATTTAATTATTTTTGTGTTTTTTACAATAATTTCATAGTTAGAGTTTTTTTCATCATTTTTCATTTATTATATTCATCCACAGATTGTAAAAATGTTTTATGGGTAGCAAGTGTTTCGGAAATATTCATATTTAATTTTTTTAATGGAATACATTAATGTAAATACATTGTTTTTTTATTTTTTCTTAACGCTTTGGTATACTTTTTCATTTAAAAAAATTTGTAATTTGGTTTCTTAATATTATTTTGCATTTTTTTGGAATCATTTGTTTTGTTTTGATTATAAAAAAAATATCTTAAAAAATGCAAATAAAATAAAAATTAAGTGGGTAGATCCTCAGATACGTTTCAGTATTGTTTAGATTTATTTGTTGAATATTTATGGTGCAGTACTCCTCCTATCTTGTGGAAATACTTTCGATCAACGAATCAATTTGATTTCCATGCACGTTTTTTTCAAAACAAATATTCAGTTGAATAATTTGGAAAACTCAATCAATAATTGAGGGGAGGGGGGAGGGAGGGGAGGCGCAAACATTATGTAAGATATCTAGGGACGTGTGAAAAATTAATTATTTTATGCATTCTCGAGGTGCAACGAAGCCTGGGAGTCGAGTGTGTTTTGGTTGGTTGGGTGTTGAATTGCAAAAGGGGGAAGCTATTTCAACCAGATTGTTTTCTCTAGCCACTTTCGGGGTCACCAAATGGATTTTTTATTATGCTATTTTTTAGCTTTTGTTATTTAGTGACGAGACTGTTAATTTTGTTTTAAAATTATATATTTATTTTTAAATTATTTTCTCGTATTTCCCATGTTTTTCTTTTTGTTTGAAACTATTTGGTAAATGATATTTTCCAAATCCATGAGGTCCTGCCAGGGAGAAACACACGACTTATATTATTGAATCACATCATTTTATATTAATAAATAATTTATATTATTTTATTTATTTTTAATAATTTTTAGAGGTGTGTTTACTTAGGTTTTTCTTAAAAAAAATACATTTTAATTCCTAAGTTAATATCTCAAATTTTCCTTTAACCCCTTTTCGGGGTCACCAAAAGCCAAGACAAAATTTTATTCAAATTGGAATAATACGCAAAGGAGGGAACTGTTTGATTGGAATAGATGATCTGGCGGGTTGACTATTAAATTGTAATACCCATTTGGGATCTCCGATTTATGGTCAGGGTATAACAACAGCAAAAGCACCAGAGCCAGCGCTTATAAATCATTTGGCTAAAAAACAAAAACAACTGGTAACTGGTCGGAGCTGCAGTTGGAGTTGGCAATAGGAGTTGGTCCGGTCCGGTCCGGGCCAGAGGAGTTCGTGGTCTGGACTTGCTCTTTGGCAAAAGTATCTTTTGGATCTATTATTTAACTTTTATGTGCGCATAAATGCGGCGATATGATGCCGATGACGACTGGCAAGCTGGCTAACTCGGCTAACTTGGCTAAGAGAGCCTGTTTTTTTTTCGACTGGAGAAGGGGAGATGGGGAGAAGGGGGCCTGGAGAAGGAGTAGGAGCACCAACCATCTCCCATTTCCCGGCCGTGTCTGCTGCACTTTCATGTTAATTAACAAGAAACTTTTATCAGCTGGGCGATTAAGCGAATGCCACTTCTGACGCCCCGGCTCCAATCTCCAATGGCCCGGCCAATCCTCGTGGCCCCATGTGATCCCCGCGGATAACAAATTGCGGTCCATAAATTTTTGTGCTGCTCGCCGGATAGCCAATGTCCAAAGAAGCCACAAGGCGATAAGATTTGGGGCGTGGTGCCGTGGTGCGGGGTATCCAATATCCAATATTGATACTGGACCTGCCAGCCCAAATAGATTGCGATGATTAATTTAAATTGGATAAGTCTCGAGATAAATCCGAGCGACTGGACAGATGGATGAATGGTCGGATGGTCGGATGGATGGGTGGATGGGTGGATGGAGGGAGGTCTCAGTCGCCTGTCAATACACATTTTGTTTTATTTCTCTCGATTTTCGAATTAACGACGTAGAAGGCTGGCTTGGCCGACTCGGAGATTAACTATTTTTTTTTTTAAGTCGCCATGTTAGTGTCTCTTACTAGAGATAATCCTAGATTTAAAAAAAAAATAATCCTAATTAATCATAATAAAATATTATTCTCGACTATACATACCCCGTACTCAGGCGCTACGAAATCCCATACTTGTTTAGAAAAGTTTTCACTACATCCTTGAATCAAGATAATAATTATTTTTCATAAGTAATTAATAAAATAAAAATAAAAATGATTAAGAATCTTAAATTTTAAAGAATTCCCTATTTAAATTTTCACATTTAGAAATCATTAATTTTTTTTTTATTCTTTTTATTTTAAATTCAAAACTTGAGATTCCATATTTTTTCTACTAAAAATACCAAATATCTATTTATAACACATTCTTTTATAATTTTTGATAATTAAAAAAAGTATTTTAATTAATATATAAGCTTACTAATTTAAAAAAAAATTATTTTCTTTGCAGGTATGTTACCACTGTCGCCTCTTTAGAACAAATAGTCGGGATTTAAGAAGGATTCTAAGTGGAAAACCTTGCGGGAAAACGAAAGACTTAGGCAAAGAACTCGCCTGCTGCGGAGGTGGACGGGGGACCAGGAGCGGCTGCGGGAGCGGGTGGGGGCGCGGCAGAGGAGACAGAGGTTGGCGGACCTGGACCCGGTCCCGGTCCAAGTCCCGGACCTGTATCCGGCTCGGGCCTAGGCCTGGCTGGCAGCCGTCTGGCGGAGATGGCCCTGTTTCCCTCCTCATCGCGTCCGCGGACGCTCATGGAGCAGCTGCTGGCGCGTAAAATCGAGGCTGCCGCCGCTGCCTCTGCCGCCGCCTCTGGCTCTCCCCCAGCCCCCGGCTCCGGCTCTGGCACGCCCACATCCCCCACCTCGCCCACATCCAGCGGGAGTCCGCTCCCCATCGGAGGCGTGGGCCTGGGCGGCGGCATGGGCATGGGCATGGGCCTGGGCATGGGCGTTGGCCTGGGAGTGGGAGTGGGTCTGGGCCTGGGCATGGGCGTGGTCAGCCGGCTGCGCCGCACTGACTCCCTGGACTCCACCAGCAGCCTGGGCTCCCTGGCCTTTGGCGAGGACGTTTGCCGCTGCGACGACTGTCTCCTGGGCATCGTCGATCTCTACGTGATTAGTGCCGCCGAGGCGGCCAAGAAAAAGGTAAGACATTTCTAGAATTTGTGCGGTTTTTGTGGGGATTTCGGTCGTAGAATTTTTAGGCGAAAAGTCTCTACTGAGTGCCTATCGTTAAAAGATTATAAAAAATGAAATAACTAATAGCTTTTAATATTTCTTAATAGTTTTTATTTTTAAACTACTTATTACCAACTTTATATTATAAGACTTTATATTATAAGAAATTAAGTATTATATAAGGAATATAGTATTTTGGATATTCGTTATAATATTAAATATATTTTATTTTGATGCTAAGATTTGATATAGGTATGCACCGTATAAAACAAGTGTAAGATGTAATATCTTTTTGCTTTAATTATATTTAAGTTTATATTTAAATTATTTAGTATTTAAAAGTTTAAGGTCAATATTATGAGTATACAATTCTTAAATCCCTGGTATACAAATCTTCTAATTTTAATAAGTTACCGAAAAATAGGTATAATTGCAAATTTTAAAATATGTTACAGTATTTCAAGTTCTTTTTTTAACCTCTTAATATATATTTTAGTATACAATTTTAAATATCATAAATATTCTAAAATGTTTGAAATACATCCAAAAATAGGGTCGATATTTTAGAAACGCTTTCCAAAAAATACAAATTATACGCAATTTATAGGCCACGCGATCATTTCGAAGCTTACTTTGTACCTGAAAGCTTGGCAGCCCAGGTAGTTGTCTTTGCTGGCACAGGTGGGCTTCGGAGAAAGCTTTTGAGTTCAGATAATGATCGGAGATTCCGCCAGGGATCTTTGGAAGAAGATGAAAGTCGGAAACAATTGGGATTTAAACTGCAGTATCAGTATCAGTGTTTCTCACAAGAAACGTTCTCACAAAAAGAATAAACAAAATAATAAAATAATATAATAATATAATAAATGATCAAGTGGTTTGTATTTTAAAGAGTGTATTTAAAAAGGAATTGCATGTTTAGCTTTGACTGTGTTTGAATGAAAAGTGAAATGACTTTAGTTTGACCTTTAAAAAAAGTTCGCAAAAATTAAATAGGAATGTTTTTATTTAAAAGTAATAAAAGCGTTTAAAAAATCGATTTTAAAGTGATGTTTTTAAGGAATGATTTAGCCAACAAGGTCTGGCTAGAAAAAAGCTAGATTAGAAGCACTGACGTGGACCGGTCTGGGCCGAAAAGCTCTGCCAACGGGCCATTGACGTCACAAGAGGCGACTGGGAGAGAGGCGTAGAGAGAGCAGCCGGTCATGCGTAAAGCGTGGATCGTGTGAAAATGAGATCGTTCAACTGATAAGCCCGAATTAAAAGTGGGTGGAGGGGGGTTGGGGGGTGGCCATGGTTGGGGGCGGGGGTTGGAGATGCGCATCTAATTTAATGTCTCTTCCTGGAGAATTAAGAGCTTGAAGATGCGGCAACGGCTCATTTACAGTTACACAAGAGTTGGCCACTTGGCCTTCAGCTTTCTCCAAGGAGAAAGTGGCCGTGACTCATATTTAATAAGGATCTTGACGGCGATCGCCAGCAAAGATTTCTGTCTCTTCTTCCCTGCTTTTCCTGCTGCTCATTCTGTTCATCGCCGGCTCTCCGGCTGTCCAGCTGTCCAGCTGTCCGCCCTGTCCCTTCCCCCATCACCATTCGTGACGCACTCGTAAAGCTAATGGTCGTCGATCAAACAACAATGCTCGGCAATTAATCAAATAACATGCTTTCATTAATATGGTAAACACACAAAAGTGCCATAGCGCCGTATTTCAATTAATTAAAATTAAAATAAAAGATCTTTTCAATGACAAAGGCCACAATGGCCACCGCTGTTCAACGGTTCAACACTTGTGCACTGCAAAAAAAAATTTCAGTAGATTAAGTATTGTTACATAATTGGTAAACATCCAAAAATAATTATTATTTTATTAACTGAATATGAGGTTAAAAATATTGAATTTTTTTTTTTAATAATGTCAGGTGATAATAGACTTTGTGGGAATATTTTCTTTTTGATACTAAAACACTGGTGAAAATACTGTGTGATTGGCTTGCGTTGAAAAATCCCCCATTATTCCCAACATTTTTTTGATATCAAGAATATTAGAAAAATTTCTAAAATATATATCAGATATACTCTTTTTATATATTTTTTTAAATATTTCCTGTTCATTTTATTAAATTAGACATTTTATTAGATAAGTATTCTCGTTGTTATTATTAAAAAAATGTCATTGTTAAAAATTATCAAGTCGCAATCTCGATTCACTTAGATTCTGAAAGTTTGTAGGCATAGGAAAAGTTACCCCAATGACATCCAATAAATTGGAATGAGGACCTTTTCAAGTGAAGTACATATTTCTATATCCATTAATATGAGTGTTTAATTTTGATATTTTTAATTTTCTTTTTAAATCTTTTAACATGATTCCCATATAAAAAAAGTAGGCCTTTGTTTCGAAATTGATTTTGGTCTCTAAAACATTTTTATCTGATATTCAGTTTAGGAGCAAAAGTATTACAAGAATTCAGTGATAAATTTTAGTTTTTTATTTTTATTTACAAATTTTTCTCAAGTGGATAACTTTTAGTCCAAAAGGGGTGAGTACCTGACCGTGCAGTGGAAATGTAGTTGCAAGGTCTATCGATGGGAGGATCATCGCCATATCATCGCCATTGACGTTCCGCCCGGTGGCCTTCACTTCGCTGCGCTTTGATCATTAATCGACGTCATCGCGGGCCAGTCTAGGCCAAGCTGGCGGTGATGAGCTTTGTTCCCTGCCCCGGGCTTGGGTTTCAAAAGCCGACCACCCTCTTCCAGCCACCCGGCTCTCGCACCGCCATTGCCAGGGCCCCATCCTGATAATGAGGCCCTCCCCCGGTTCCATCCTCCCCCCAGAAAAAGTTTTCTCTTATCAGTTTTCGATTTCCATTTACTTTTGGAGAGGTTATTATAATTTCCACTCAAGTTCTGGAATTTTTCAAAGCTCAAAGCCCACAGATAATTTTCCCTTGGGTGCGATGAGTACCGGGTATAAATATTCTCTAACAAATTCGATTTTTCTAATAAATTTATTTCAAACTTTTCTTAAATGTAACGACAGTTGGTTCTTTTGACCCTAATAGTAGATTATATTTAATAATCTTATTTATTTATAATTTATTTATAATTTTTTTTCTTAAATATTTATAATTGCTTTAATAATAATAATAGATAGATTGTTTTTTATATTCCAAAATTCTACCTGAAAAGTTTAATCGAAATATAGATCGACATTGACGTCTTTTGAGGAACTTGAGGATTTTTTTGCAATTATTTTAAATTGTTAATTTTTTTTAATATTACTCCGGGATTTACAGGATTAGAATAGATACAGGATAGTATTCTACACTTTCAGATGCAAAGTGGGAAGCTCAACTGATGGATCCCATGGATATTATAAAACTAATCTGGTAACGCAGGGGCAAGGGTATTAAAGCTTGCGAGTTGGGACCTGGTTTCCTGTTCGATTCGAGGATTTGTGGGCTTTTGATGATAGGACTCTGGATCTACTACAAATAGGTGGCCGTTGCTGTTGCTTTTTTCCTGATTTTTGCTGCTCATCGCCGGCGGTGGAGCTCTCAGTTCGGTTCGGTTCAGTTTGCTTTCAGTTTGGTTTGGTTTGGGTTTTGGTTTTGGTTTCGGTTTTGGTTTTGGTTCCGTTTCCAGAGCAGAGTCTCGACCAGTTGAGCTTTTGCTGCGATCGCGTGCGGCTGGCTGGCTTCGCGGTCTCGTCTCGTATTTATTTTCATTATTTTTTCATTATTATTTATTATAAAAAAAAAGAATACCAACAACCCAAAAAAAACGTATTATCATTAACCGAGAACCGCTCTCCAAACGAACGCACAAAAATTATTAAAATTTGTTTCGTTTGTTCATTTTTTTTCGGTTAAATTCAATTTGAATTTCGTTGTGAATGCGACTCCAAGTTTATATTTGCAAAAAATATATTATTGACAATTTTTGTTTGGTTTTTGTGTTATTTTGATAAGAAAAGTTTGTGACAAAAAATCGAGCAGGTAGAGTGATCTTTGAATTCCATTTTTTATTTTTATTTTATTTATTTGATATGAACACCTTAAACAAATGCTAGAAAGCCCACAAAATACTAAAAAATTTGAACAATTTGATATGGAAATCTTAAACCAATGCTAAAAATCTATTAAATTGAAAATAAACTATTTAAAAATGTGAAAACCTTAAATGTTATATAAATATTTAGACAAAAATACCTTTAAATGTTTTGAAATATATATTTTAAAGTTTATTTAATAAAATGTATTAAATTGTTAATAAATTCTTGAAATATTTAGAAAACACCTTTTATAAACTATATCAACTCTTTTGAACATAAATGGAATGTAATAAATGGAAATAAACCTTAAAGAATATCAAAGTTTATCGAAATTGTTAAAAAAGTTTGGATTTTAACTTGTAGATGTGGAAACTTGAAACGTATTTAAATCAAATATTCGAAAATAAACAAACTAATAAATATTTATATTTTTTGTAAGTCAACTTGAAATGTTTTGAAAGTGGAAACCCTAGAAAGTGTTTAAAAAATATATCAAGAAATCCCTATTTTTAAAATTTAATGTTTCGAAAGTGGAAACCTTGGCCGAAAACTCTTCAAAACCCGATTCCAAAATATTATAAAGTTCAGTTTTCGAGTTTAGGTTTTTGTAAAGGAAACAAAAAAAAAAGAAAAAAATGTGTGTGGCTTCTGGTGTTTGTTTCTGTGTGTTGCTTTTGTAAAGTGTGTTAATTGAAGCACGCGCCAACCCCCCGCAGCCCCCACCCCCAAACCAGAGAGCGAGCGAGGGGAGAGAGAGAGAGAGAGAGAGGGAGGGAAAGTGTTAAGGGGGGGACTCCACTCTTATACTAGATGACTTCAATTGCGAACTGACTTTTGCACCGAAAAATGCAAAGTGTTCGGGTTTATGTAAACATTTACACACTAACGCAAAACGGCGACGTCAATGGGGCGGCCCCCCATCCACCCGACCCAAGCCCCACCCTACTACGCAGTTTGGCCTCCGCCACCCGCCGCCACCCAGCACCACCCACTACCCCCTATTTGGAAGTGGCAGGCACTTTTCGCAGTTAAATGCGAATTATATAATTGAAGAGCAGCATACGAAATTCGTGTTTATTCGGCCATTCGGCAATTGAGGCTCATTAAGGTGGCCAAAAATGGCACCCGGCCCACCCCCGGCCCGCCTTAATGGGCGCTTCATCCGCCCAGCCACCCATTCACAATCCCAAAACCGAAGCAAAAAACTCAAAACCCAAAACCAAAATCCATTCTGTGCGTCAATGGGAGTCCAAACAAAAAAAAAAAAACAAAACAAAAAATAAAAGTTAATTTTGAAGAGAATGCGAGAAGAAAAAAAATGCTCACACTCGGAGATATACAAAAAAAAAAAAAGAAAGATTGAGGAGGCGGGACGGGAGGGGACAGTTGCCAGCAAATTGTTTACTTTATTAATTTTAAGCTTTCGGTAGTTAAAAAAACCAACAACAACAAAAATAACAAACACAAACGCGAAATACTGAGAGAAATTGTTGGGGAATGTGAATGGCGGGCATTAAGCGCGTTGTGTCCACTTAAGGAGTGGGTGGTGCTCGGCCATGTACACGGAGAGAAATAGTTTATTAAAAAATAGTTAATAATAAATAAGATACTCAAAAGCTGTGAATCATTTGCCCTAAAATTTCATGTAAAATTTTTTTTAATATTTTGTAAACCTTTAATGCAAGATTGTGCAATACGGAAATAAATAATGAGTTGACACGCTTTCTTATGAGTTGTAAAAAAAAGCTTTAAATTATTACTGGAAGTAAAAAATCAAATAAGTTTCTCAATTTGCACTTTAACAAATTACAATAACATTTTCCTTAAACCATTTTAAATTGCCTCTTAAAGGTTACAGCTTTTAAGAATTTTAATAACTTTTCTAATAAATAAATATTTGTTTGGACATAATAATTACAATATAGTAGGCTGTGCGGCTCGTTACCTTGATGGCTATCGTTCAAAATGGTATTTTTGTTTCATTAAAATGTTTTGGAAAACGTTTGAAATATTCTTTAAACACATTTTTGTTAATAACTGAAATTTCAATCTTTTTATTCCTAATATAATAATAATAATAAAAACTTTTCTAAATGCATTTATCAAATCTTTTCTGGAAGAATGTATTGAATAAAAACCATATTATTAGTAAAAATGGAAAAATATAACACTACTTTGTTTTTTTACATTTTTCAAAACCGAAGTCTTGTTATTTTTTTATTTAAAAAGATTTTTGTAATGTCCGTTTTCAGGACTTTCAAATAAAATGATGCTTTCAATCTATATTCTGCTTTGATAGTAAAAATTTTTGAATGACTGCAAATCTTTTAGTAGGCGTTAGACCAAGTCTTTGCAAACCTTTTTCCGTGTGTAGGAAATAATATAAGACGAGTGTCTGGAAGGGGAGTGTCTGGGAGGGAGAGGCGTGCCGGTGTCCAAGTGGGGGTGGCAAGTGCAGCCGACACCAACCCCACCCACCCCACACCTACCCACAAATACCAACTATATGGTATATACACGATCTGATGTATCTATATTCACGCTACACACCGCGATGTATCCGAGTCGTTATCGTCGACGTTTTTGTTTTTTTTTTCTTTTTTGCTGTTTTTGTTACTGGTGTTGACGACATCGAAGATTGTACAATTGTTTTTATTAGATAACGAACAGAAAATTAGTATTTAAGGATGGATCCGAGGCGCAACTGAGCAAGCCCTCGCCGCCACAATTGAGAAAAATAAAAAGAATCGAGAGCCTTGGTAATGGTCAATAAATTTTGGGAGGAACAATGGAAGCCAATAGACAATTTAATTAAAGCAGAATAGAAAAAACACCATAAATTAAGCCGAGACAATAAACATTGGATCATTATTGTTTATAGGTCATCTATGACGTATACGGGATATTTATTTCTCTTATTCGGTATTTATTTCCATTTGTTATGCAGATTTGGGTCATAAATATCAAGTATACGCCGTGTATCGGCCTTTATCACTCGTATGACCTATAAGGGTCACCCAATATCAAGTGTGCGACCTGTATGACCTATAAGGGCATTAAAATATCAATAATATTACAGGGCTTCGGGTGTCAACGACGATTGTCGTTTGCATTTTCTACTATAATCTGGACTTTTGTCAAGATCGACAGGGGCGTAGACACTTGAAGTCCTCTACTTGGCTCTTAAACCCTTTTAACTGGAACTGGACACAAATGGTCCCATTTTTAAGCTTTTTAAAAAATATTAAGCAGCCCTTAAAATACAAGCAATTAGTAACTAAATTATATTTTACTTTATTTTCTCATATCAATTAAGCCCGAAGAATACAAATATTATAGAAGAATAATGCCTTTTGTTCTCTTCTTCAAATATAGATTCGTATTTGTCTTTGAATAAACTTTCTCATTAAATTAGTTTGTTTATTATAATTTCTTATTATTGTTTAATAATTAATAATTTCTGCAATTCTTATAAATAATGTTTATTTCGACTCGAATGCATAAAAATACTTAAAATATGAACGTGAATCCATTTAAATTTTTTTGGTCCAAAGCCCTAAATCAATTTGGAAAGCTCCAAGGCTCAATTTTAATTTATTTCCTCATCTGATTGATATCAAACCAATTAAGACTACATTATTCTAATTTTGTGTGATTAGTAAATTAGTGAAATGAAATATTTGTGGTTCCTCAAAACGAATGAAGATTTTTTTTGATGGTGGTCTAGAATTCCAAAGTTCCATGTTTATTTTGTTGGTGTAGTTGTTGTTGTAGTTGTTGGTGTAGTTTTTATAGTTTTTTCTTTAAACGTTATTCTTGTAGTTTTTATAGTTGTTGCAGTTGTTGGTGTAGTTTAGTTTTATAGTTTTTCTTGTAGTTTTTATAGTTGTTGCTATAATTGTTGTTGGTGTAGCTGTTGGTGTAGTTGCTTCGTTATCGCCTGGCGACGTCGCCGTCAACATTTGCAAATGACGTCAAATGTTATAAAGAAATTTCAGTCTGTATAAGTGGCTTGTATGCGGCAATGTATATAGGTATATATACGATCTAGCGTTATAATGTATTTTGTTGTTGTTGTTGTTGGTTTTTGTGCAGTGGCGTAACTGGATAGCCGGTCGCCACTGTCGCTGGCATTTCCATTATTATCATAATGTGCTTTTCGATTTGGGTTTCGGATTGGATTGGATTGCCTTGCCCGACTCTGGGCGGTTTTTGTTGACTTTGTTGGCTTGTGGCTGTTGTGCTACGCGGTTGTTGCCAATTGCCAGTTGCCAATTGTCGTTCGGCTGGTGGTTTTCTATTGCCACTTGCCACTTTGGATGCCGCAGATGGAGCTGCCAAGATGCCAACACGCTCCGACAATGCCTCCTACTTGGCCCGTCTGGCTGCCTGTCTCTTGCTTTTCTGTCTGTTACATGGCACATACACATGTATGTATTAAATCTAATCAATTTTGATTGATGTGTGCGCATTACACCAACACCAACAACACCAACAACAACAACAATAACAACAAAATCGACAAACCCAAAAGCTGTCAAAGGCCAAAAGCATTGCAGTATCGAATTATTGATACCCTTGAAAGGAAATGCAAGTACCCTTTTTAATGGCATAATATTCATTTATTTATTTATTCCATAAATTTTTGATTTTTTGCCAAAAAAAAAGGAACATGTACTTTAAAGTTTAGTATGGTTTTTCGTCTTAAAAAAACAAAGAAACATCCAAAGAATTACTTAGACCCAATAAATTTTTTTAATAGTTATTATATTGGAGATTTGTTGTCCAGTGGGGAATCCAATACCTTTAATGAAACGAAACATTATACTTTATTAACTTAAATTTTTTGTATACCTTTTAAATATTCAAAAATGTATTTCTTTGAATCTACAAATCATTTTATATGATTCGAAGCTCCCTTGCCCCCATTTGGCAATTATACTGTTTTCTATTTTTAGGAAACTTTTCGCAGTCTCTTGTTAAAATCAATACGGCAACCTGACTTATAAAAATCTTTGTAAACAATACATTTTTTTTAGTTTTTTTAGTTGAGCTGCTAACAAAAGCTTAACAGAAAAGTGTGAAAACCTTAGGTCCATGGCTATAAATAAAACCAATTACTTAATAGCCCAGAAATCGGTTTTGCAAATAGATGTTATGTCTTTGATAAACAAATAACTTTACGGAAGTTTAGATATTTCGGGAAGTTTGCTTAGCTTTTGTGAGATCTGAAACTATATTTTATATATATTCATTTCATTTTAAAGTAAAAATAATTAAATAATTTTATGATCGAAGTTTAGTTTTGTTTGTGGTTTTTTGTTTTTAACACATATGACTTTTGCGGTTTTAATGTTTTTTAATCAAATGATAACAGAACCTTTCAAAAAGTGAAAAAATTAAAAAAAATTAAGTTTACAATTGGATTAATTTTATTAAAATAAAATGCTTAACATAAATTAATTTGTTTTTCTGCGTTTTCTCTTTGAAAACAATTAAAGTTTGAGATCGTTTTTCTAGGGGTACGATAAAATCCAAGAAATAGATAAAACGTTTTAAAATGATTATCAGAAGAGTATAAAAAAATTAATAAATAATATTGTTATTTTTGAAGTATTTTTTAAGGGGGATTGTTTATTGTTTATTGAGTTATGAACAGTTTTTGTGAGCTATACCAATTTTTAAAGCGTAATGCTGTTCTTCCCCTTTATTAAATATAATTATTTTTTTAATTAACATTTTTTTAACATTTAAAACTTGTTTCGCATGTTTAGAGGCATCCCCTTCAATTGTAGGGTGTTTTCGTAGTTCAAAGACCCTGGTCCTCTCCTCAATCAACCGTTATGATCGACAGATCCGACGGATCCGATAGATCAGAAGGAGTAGGAGGTGGAGGAGGTTCAGGGGGGCAAGGAAGGCGTTTTTAGGAGCGAACGGGTTCGCAAATGCGAAGAAATCGCATCTCCCTCCCTCTCTCTCTGTCTCTGTCTCTCTCTCTCTCTCTCTCTCTATCTCTGTCTCTAAATATATATGCGCATCTCTTTCGTTGGCGGCTTCTCTATCTCTGTCTATGTGATTCCCGGTTGCAGTTGCAGTTGCAGTCGCCTCAGTTCGCTTCCAGTACTCCGATGCACTTAACCGAGTGCCGTGGGCCAGATTCCATGTAAGATGTCCGTGTGCGCCCTGAATCCCAATCCGAATCCGAATCCGAATCCAGGCCAGAATCCCAGCCAGAAGCAACAGAAGCCGTCGAGTCCAAAGCCGCGTCCCGGATCGCTGATAACCGGAAACGGAAACGGTAATCAACGGGTCAAGGGCCTCGTCACCCCGCCCACTCCGCCGCCTTCGCCGCAGGTCCGCATCTACGAGGACTTTGACAGGATGAGCGCCAAGGAGGTGTACTACAACGAGGCCGGCAAGAAGGTCACCGTGAAGCTGCTCCACTTCCCCGACGTTCCCCCAGAAGAGATTTCCAAGCTGAAGTTCGACGACGACGACGACGACGATGAGGAGGAGAAGGATGAGGAGGTGGTGGAGGAGAACGATCTGGATGGAAAGGGGGGAGCGGCTGACGGGGAGGAGGCGGACGAGGACAGCGACTCCGGCGGCAAGCCCAATCCCACGGACTCCGGTGAGGGGGAGAAGGCCCCAGCGGAGGCGGCTGCCGGCAATCCCAAGAAGATCTTCCGCCGGAAACTCTCCGGCAACAACATGCAGGCCCGGAAGTGCAGCCTGGCCTTCGCCCAGGCCCACGGCATCCGGCAGCGGGCCGAGAAGAAGCTATCGATGCCCACCATCAGCATCACGGCCAACTCCGGCGACCACGTGGCCAGCCACCACCAGAACGGCGGCCTCCGGCTGAGCCTGGGCCGCAAGCTCTCCCACCAGTACTCCGTGCCCCTCGGCTCGCCCACCTCCCCGGGCCCGGGTCCGCGACGCTCCCACTCCCCGCTGGGCCAGAGCCTGTGCCCCGGCTACATCCAGTACTCCAAGTCGCTGCTGGAGGTGCCCATGCCCCGGGACTATGGTTATGCCAGCAGCGACGATCTCAGCTCCGAGTGGGACTCGGACGTGTCCACATCGGCGGCCGGCTCCGCCGCGGGATCGGGCTCCTCGGGTTCCTCCTCAGCCACGGCCGGCGGATCGGGTCACAAGAAGGTAGGATGAGGGGCTCCCCACACCCACAAAAAAAGGGGGAGGGGGGTCTAAAAAATATGGGGTTTCTATAATTTTATTAGACTTTATTTATTTATAATATTAATATTTAATTCTTGAGATTATGTTTATAGCTTTTTACTCTTTTTAGGTATTTTAAAAAATATTTTAAAAATAAAATAATTTAAATTAAATATTAGTTCATTAAATTAAATAATATAAATTTAAAGTAAGCTGCTAAAAAAAACCTATTTTTAACAAATCATATCCTTTTAGTATAAATATATTTATTTTAAGTAGTTTTGTTAAGTTATTTATTTTAAGTAGTAACAAATTGAAATTAGAATATAATTTTATTTTAAACGAACTCAGCACAGTTTAAACATTAAATATCTTTATTTCTTAACTAAAATATAATAATAGTTTCACTTTAGATCAAATAAAAACTCTTTAATTTAGTTTTGTATTTTATTCATACTTTTCTAAAAACTCAATCGAATATTTAATTTAAACTAATTTCTTTAAATATATTTATTATTTTTTTTGTAAATATTTATAAAACTTAAACCAAGATATTTAAGGGACAGTCTCTATTTTATTAATTACTACTATAAATAAATAGTATATTTATGAAATTTTGAAATACATTCGATTAGGAGAATTATTAGCTTAAATTTTCATTTATATTTTACTCCTTATTTATTTTATGCTTTATTTTTCATGTTTTATTTTATATATTTTCATAATTTTTAAATAATAATGATTAACTTTGATTACCAGTCGTATACGTAATTTCAAAAACGAAAAGTTTCAAACCAGGAAATGTTTAGTTTATAATAATCTTTTCTACATATCCTTTTTGATACATTTTTTTAATAAAACTCGGAAAATATGAAAGGCATATTTATTAATTAAAGGTACACCTGTCTCTTAGACTGATGTATTATTTATTTTCCAGTAGTTTGATTAGTTTTTATAGATAGTTTGTCATAGATCGAATATTTATAGTTCTACGTCCTTCCATTTTTTTTTTTTTTTGAAAAATATATTCATTTTGGCTTTTTCTGCTTTTGAAAATTATATTTAATAAATTATTAAATACAATATTTACGTAAAAATATTGAAAAATATTCAACCATCGTGAAATGTAAAATATTGCAACTCACTTTTTTATGGCACTTGGTAGGCCCCATTTTTCGACCAGATTTATCAGATGGATAAGAGAAACGTGTGTAGACTTTAAGTGGGCCAAGAAATCGGAGGAAAAGCATTGAGACCATCAGGTGTCTCCTATAAATTGTAAAAAGTAAATAAACGAAATAATAATAAACGATCCGATCACTGAATAAGCGAAAATTTTCCATTGGCCTGTTTCTCGCACCTGTTCTAGTTTTCACGGAATTGGGGAGGAACTTTGGAGAGAAGATTATAAACAATTTAGCGGAACCATGCTTAAATATTGTTTATACAAAGTCACAACAACAGTCGTCCATCAAACTCTGATATTTACGCAAATGGAAATGGAAGATAATTGAATAATCGTACACTTTTAATTAATATTCAAGGGGTTCTATTTTTATGGCTGCGAGTCGCAGAATTTCAAAAGAAACTGCCAAGCTAATCGTATTATTCACACTGATCCTTTCAGAGCTCCGGCTGGCGCAAGATCCGGAACATTGTACAGTGGACACCCTTCTTCCAGACGTACAAGAAGCAACGGTATCCATGGGTGCAATTGGCAGGACATCAGGGCAACTTCAAGGCCGGTCCCGAGCCGGGCACCGTTCTCAAGAAGCTCTGTCCCAAGGAGGAGGAGTGCTTCCAGATCCTCATGCAGGACCTCCTGCGTCCCTACGTGCCCGTTTACAAGGGCCAGGTGACCAGCGAGGACGGTGAATGTGAGTGGCAGTGTCCTTAATTTTTTTTACCGCCCCCTTAATCCTTAATCCTTGCACACGCCACACAGTGTACCTGCAGCTGCAGGACCTGCTGAGCGACTATGTCCAGCCCTGTGTCATGGACTGCAAGGTGGGTGTGCGCACCTACCTCGAGGAGGAGCTGTCCAAGGCCAAGGAGAAGCCCAAGCTGCGCAAGGACATGTACGACAAGATGATCCAGATCGACGCCAACGCCCCCACCGCCGAGGAGCACGCCGCCAAGGCGGTCACCAAGCCGCGCTACATGGTCTGGCGGGAGACCATCTCCAGCACCGCCACCTTGGGCTTCCGGATTGAGGTGAGTTTTATTGGGGGCTACCAAAAAGTTACTTATAGATCTTTTTTTTTCTGTGCCTAAAGCCTTCTATTTTCTTTTTTTTTAAGCATTATAAAAAGATTTCAAAATAGTGTGTCAGTTTGTCCGTGAGAATGTCCACTAGTTTGTCTATAACATTGTCTATTAAAGTGTCTAGTATTTTATATATTTGATTTTTTATTAGACTATCTCTTGCTATTCTTTTTTTTTTTTATTTTTTTGTCTATACACAATTTCCTTTCCTTCGTCCTTTTTTTTTTTTGGTGATTACCTTGTCCACTCGATTGTCTATTAGATTGTCCACTGGATTGTCTATTATATTGTCCATTAGATTGTCTATTGGATTGCCCACTAGATTGTCTATTAGATTGTCCACTGGATTGTCTATTAGATTGACTTCCAATGTCCATAATTTTATTGTCTCATGTCACTTTTGCCAATTTCTTCATTACTAGTTCTTCTTATTTGTTTTTCTTTCATGTCCATTTATGTATACATTATACATATAACATTATCGTAGGTTATTATTCCTTTTGTCCGTTAAATTCATAATTTTAGAAAGGGTCCACTTAATCTATTTTCAACCTAAAGTTCTACGTCAATAGACTTAATAGAGTAATGAATCCCTAATCAAAACATAAGTCAAAAGCCTCTCCGTTTAGAGTAAAAATAGACGTCTTTATGGTAGATTCTTCCCCCTAAATTAGTTTTAATCAATCAATTTACAAATTGAAGTTAATCTAACCTGACAGGGCATCAAGAAGAGCGACGGCACTAGTTCCAAAGATTTCAAGACGACTAAGTCACGTGAACAAATCAAGCTGGCCTTCGTCGAGTTCCTCAGCGGTCATCCCCACATTCTGGTAAATACGAAATAATCATTTTTTTGAGTGACTCCCGGAAATAAGAAATGGAATTTTTTGTAAAGCCCCGGTACATCCAGCGTCTGAGGGCCATTCGGGCCACGCTGGCGGTGTCGGAGTTCTTCCAGACGCACGAGGTGATCGGTAGCTCCCTGCTGTTCGTCCACGACCAGACCCACGCCAGCATCTGGCTGATCGACTTTGCCAAGACAGTGGAGCTGCCGCCGCAGCTCCGGATCGACCACTACTCGGCCTGGAAGGTGGGCAACCACGAGGACGGCTATCTCATCGGGATCAACAACCTGATTGACATTTTCGTGGAGCTGCAGGCTACCATGGAGGCCGTGCCGGACTCCGTCCCATCCGCCCTCCAGGACCCCAAGGACGAGGAGAAGGGGAATGACAACGAGCTAGACGAGGACAAACCCTAAACCCAGAGGGTATCGGGGCTGGGCCCCATAAAGAAAAAAAAAAGACACTTCCATAACCCGAATCGATTAACCCCAATTTTAGGCTAAGTTAGTTCATAA
Source organism: Drosophila varians (assembly GCA_018150405.1). NCBI lineage: Eukaryota > Metazoa > Arthropoda > Insecta > Diptera > Drosophilidae > Drosophila > Drosophila varians. The sequence goes on from JAECWK010000126.1 coordinate 12,945,378, forward strand.
TTTTCCACATTTTTTTTGTTTTTTTTTTACTTAACCCCTTAAACTATGCTTGAACTCTTTGTCTGCGTACACTGTTAACCCATTAAGTTTAAAATCAAAGACTGAAACCACACGTATACATATATCTTAGAGTATGTACTCGTGCTGATGCTGCTGTTACTGCTACTGCTGCTGTTCTGTAGTGTAATTTATTTATCCAAAACACGATCGATCCCCTCTGTCGAGAACCACCACAGATTGTCCTGACGATTGTCCTTCGAAGCGCATCCGAGGACACCCATCAATACGCGACACTAGCCTAGGTTAAGTGATTTATATAATGTTCATGCGACTACCTACTAAATACTACTAATGTGCACTATTAAATTCAGTTAAACCAGAGTTGCCTTTCGCTTTCTTTGTATTTCGAAACTTATCGGTTGGATTGCTTGAGTCGGAATTTCATTGTGGAATTTATCGATAACTTGGCTAATGGCGGACCTGAGTATTTTATATCTTTCCGATCATAGTACTGTTTATTCTTTATTTAATACGAATTTCCCAAGGGGTGTAAAGGGATTCTAAGGGATATAAAAAAATGTTAAAATGAGCGATTAAATGATTAATTACAAATAAAAAACAGTGCCGATTCTTCCCTGAATACTTTATTATTAAAAAATCGTTTTTTTTTAGTTTTTTTGCGGATGTCCCATTTAAAATCCGATTCGTAATCGAATTCTATTCCGGAAGCAGAATTTTCAAATCGTTCGCTCTGCAGCAAAATTTCTCATATTAACTCTTTCGAATAAAAACCCTTTGCTCCCGAATTCCGATAAAAATTTCTAAGAATGGTTTCTTCCTTTTTGTTCGATACTTGACGCAGTTTGAAGGCGACTGGAATGCTCATTTCAAAATTCTATTCCGTTCTCATATCGGATTTAAAAAGGCCTAAATATTCGCATTAAGTTGTAAAAAAGTGCATTTTTTTTACGTTCTATTTCTATCAATGAATCGAATTTTTTTTTATGGGCTATTTATAAAATACGGAGAACTGAATTTGTACATGAAAGATGTTTATTAAAAAGCACTGCAAGTATGCAGGAAACAGCTTATACAATGAATAGAGAAATATTTAATTTTTGACAATATCGCATGCAATGTTTTGTGCCTCCAAGAAGTTGATTTTTCTTACGTGAGATTTTTCAGATTAACGATAAATTCGGTTCCCTCTATTTTCGCCCAGTATTATTTGATTAACATTTTCGCTTAAAATAACTGTTCAGTATTTAAAAATTAAGTGCTTGTGAATATTCTGAATATTTTGCATCCGTTTCGAGAACAGAAGATATAAAACCCAAAATTTTAGCCCATATTTCTCTATAATAAAAAAAAACTCCAATTGAGTCCTCAAAGTCATGTTTTATTGGAAATGTTCCACGAAATTATTCGTGTTCAATAAAAATATAAGCTACATAATATTATCTATTTAAAGTTAAGCATAAAAAAGATTAGTAATTCTGCGAATCTATACGTCCAGGACTGCAGACTGTCAGGCCAGCTGCGGCGACGTTCTGTCCCCAGAAATCAAAATGTTGTCTGCAAACGTTTCATCGGCGTTTCTACCCTTCGAGGCTTTAACTGCCCTTTGTCGTCCTTTTTCCGCGCCAGCAAATGTTGGCACCTCGTTCTTCGCATCAGCATTTTCGGAATACCTGTCAAATAAAAAGATACAAAATGTTAGAAAACTAGAAAAACCTAGAAAAAATGAACTTTCGGAATTTGGAAAATTTTGTGATGGAACCCCTTAAAAAAATTATAAAATTTTTAAATCGATTTAAGGTGAAAACTTTAATTAAGGAAATGGGCTACTGAATGTCCTGATTATAGAAAAACTTGCTTCTTCCGTATCGGATAGCAGTTGGCAGAAATATGCGCATCGGAAGCGGCCAAAATATAGATTTTCGGAATTTGGCAATTTTTGTGATGGTACCCCTTAAAAAAAATTATAACATTTTTAAATCGATTTAAGGTGAAAACTTTAATTGGGGAAATGGGCTACTGAATGTCCAGATTATAGAAAAGCTTACTTCTTCCGGATCGGATAGCAGTTGGCAGAAATATGCGCATCGGAAGCGGCCAAAATATAGATTTTCGGAATTTGGCAATTTTTGTGATGGTACCCCTTAAAAAAATTATAAAATTTTTAAATCGATTTAAGGTGAAAACTTTAATTGGGGAAATGGGCTACTGAATGTCCAGATTATAGAAAAGCTTACTTCTTCCGGATCGGATAGCAGTTGGCAGAAATATGCGCATCGGAAGCGGCCAAAATATAGATTTTCGGAGTTTGGCAATTTTTGTGATGGTACCCCTTAAAAAAATTATAAAATTTTTAAATCGATTTAAGGTGAAAACTTTAATTGAGGAAATGGGCTACTGAATGTCCTGATTATAGAAAAACTTGCTTCTTCCGTATCGGATAGCAGTTGGCAGAAATATGCGCATCGGAAGCGGCCAAAATATAGATTTTCGGAATTTGGCAATTTTTGTGATGGTACCCCTTAAAAAATTTTAAAATTTTTAAATCGATTTAAGGTGAAAACTTTAATTGAGGAAATGAGAAATATGCGCATCGGAAGCGGCCAAAATATAGATTTTCGGAATTTGGCAATTTTTGTGATGGTACCCCTTAAAAAAATTATAAAATTTTTAAATCGATTTAAGGTGAAAACTTTAACTGAGGAAATGGGCTACTGAATGTCCAGATTATAGAAAAGCTTACTTCTTCCGGATCGGATAGCAGTTGGCAGAAATATGCGCATCGGAAGCGGCCAAAATATAGATTTTCGGAATTTGGCAATTTTGTGATGGTACCCCTTAAAAAATTTTAAAATTTTTAAATCGATTTAAGGTGAAAACTTTAATTGAGGAAATGAGAAATATGCGCATCGGAAGCGGCCAAAATATAGATTTTCGGAATTTGGCAATTTTTGTGATGGTACCCCTTAAAAAAATTATAAAATTTTTAAATCGATTTAAGGTGAAAACTTTAACTGAGGAAATGGGCTACTGAATGTCCAGATTATAGAAAAGCTTACTTCTTCCGGATCGGATAGCAGTTGGCAGAAATATGCGCATCGGAAGCGGCCAAACTATAGATTTTCGGAATTTGGCAATTTTTGTGATGGTACCCCTTAAAAAATTATAAAATTTTTAAATCGATTTAAGGTGAAAACTTTAATTGAGGAAATGGGCTACTGAATGTCCTGATTATAGAAAAGCTTACTTCTTCCGGATCGGATAGCAGTTGGCAGAAATATGCGCATCGGAAGCGGCCAAAATATAGATTTTCGGAATTTGGCAATTTTTGTGATGGTACCCCTTAAAAAAATTATAAAATTTTTAAATCGATTTAAGGTGAAAACTTTAACTGAGGAAATGGGCTACTGAATGTCCAGATTATAGAAAAGCTTACTTCTTCCGGATCGGATAGCAGTTGGCAGAAATATGCGCATCGGAAGCGGCCAAACTATAGATTTTCGGAATTTGGCAATTTTTGTGATGGTACCCCTTAAAAAATTATAAAATTTTTAAATCGATTTAAGGTGAAAACTTTAATTGAGGAAATGGGCTACTGAATGTCCTGATTATAGAAAAGCTTACTTCTTCCTGATCGGATAGCAGTTGGCAGAAATATGCGCATCGGAAGCGGCCAAAATATAGATTTTCGGAATTTGGCAATTTTTGTGATGGTACCCCTTAAAAAAATTATAAAATTTTTAAATCGATTTAAGGTGAAAACTTTAATTGGAGAAATGGGCTACTGAATGTCCAGATTATAGAAAAGCTTACTTCTTCCTGATCGGATAGCAGTTGGCAGAAATATGCGCATCGGAAGCGGCCAAACTATAGATTTTCGGAATTTGGCAATTTTTGTGATGGTACCCCTTAAAAAATTATAAAATTTTTAAATCGATTTAAGGTGAAAACTTTAATTGAGGAAATGGGCTACTGAATGTCCTGATTATAGAAAAGCTTACTTCTTCCTGATCGGATAGCAGTTGGCAGAAATATGCGCATCGGAAGCGGCCAAAATATAGATTTTCGGAATTTGGCAATTTTTGTGATGGTACCCCTTAAAAAAATTATAAAATTTTTAAATCGATTTAAGGTGAAAACTTTAACTGAGGAAATGGGCTACTGAATGTCCAGATTATAGAAAAGCTTACTTCTTCCGGATCGGATAGCAGTTGGCAGAAATATGCGCATCGGAAGCGGCCAAACTATAGATTTTCGGAATTTGGCAATTTTTGTGATGGTACCCCTTAAAAAATTATAAAATTTTTAAATCGATTTAAGGTGAAAACTTTAATTGAGGAAATGGGCTACTGAATGTCCTGATTATAGAAAAGCTTACTTCTTCCTGATCGGATAGCAGTTGGCAGAAATATGCGCATCGGAAGCGGCCAAAATATAGATTTTCGGAATTTGGCAATTTTTGTGATGGTACCCCTTAAAAAAATTATAAAATTTTTAAATCGATTTAAGGTGAAAACTTTAATTGGAGAAATGGGCTACTGAATGTCCAGATTATAGAAAAGCTTACTTCTTCCGGATCGGATAGCAGTTGGCAGAAATATGCGCATCGGAAGCGGCCAAAATATAGATTTTCGGAATTTGGCAATTTTTGTGATGGTACCCCTTAAAAAATTATAAAATTTTTAAATCGATTTAAGGTGAAAACTTTAATTGAGGAAATGGGCTACTGAATGTCCTGATTATAGAAAAGCTTACTTCTTCCTGATCGGATAGCAGTTGGCAGAAATATGCGCATCGGAAGCGGCCAAAATATAGATTTTCGGAATTTGGCAATTTTTGTGATGGTACCCCTTAAAAAAATTATAAAATTTTTAAATCGATTTAAGGTGAAAACTTTAATTGGAGAAATGGGCTACTGAATGTCCAGATTATAGAAAAGCTTACTTCTTCCTGATCGGATAGCAGTTGGCAGAAATATGCGCATCGGAAGCGGCCAAACTATAGATTTTCGGAATTTGGCAATTTTTGTGATGGTACCCCTTAAAAAATTATAAAATTTTTAAATCGATTTAAGGTGAAAACTTTAATTGAGGAAATGGGCTACTGAATGTCCTGATTATAGAAAAGCTTACTTCTTCCTGATCGGATAGCAGTTGGCAGAAATATGCGCATCGGAAGCGGCCAAAATATAGATTTTCGGAATTTGGCAATTTTTGTGATGGTACCCCTTAAAAAAATTATAAAATTTTTAAATCGATTTAAGGTGAAAACTTTAACTGAGGAAATGGGCTACTGAATGTCCAGATTATAGAAAAGCTTACTTCTTCCGGATCGGATAGCAGTTGGCAGAAATATGCGCATCGGAAGCGGCCAAACTATAGATTTTCGGAATTTGGCAATTTTTGTGATGGTACCCCTTAAAAAATTATAAAATTTTTAAATCGATTTAAGGTGAAAACTTTAATTGAGGAAATGGGCTACTGAATGTCCTGATTATAGAAAAGCTTACTTCTTCCTGATCGGATAGCAGTTGGCAGAAATATGCGCATCGGAAGCGGCCAAAATATAGATTTTCGGAATTTGGCAATTTTTGTGATGGTACCCCTTAAAAAAATTATAAAATTTTTAAATCGATTTAAGGTGAAAACTTTAACTGAGGAAATGGGCTACTGAATGTCCAGATTATAGAAAAGCTTACTTCTTCCGGATCGGATAGCAGTTGGCAGAAATATGCGCATCGGAAGCGGCCAAAATATAGATTTTCGGAATTTGGCAATTTTTGTGATGGTACCCCTTAAAAAAATTATAAAATTTTTAAATCGATTTAAGGTGAAAACTTTAATTGGAGAAATGGGCTACTGAATGTCCAGATTATAGAAAAGCTTACTTCTTCCTGATCGGATAGCAGTTGGCAGAAATATGCGCATCGGAAGCGGCCAAACTATAGATTTTCGGAATTTGGCAATTTTTGTGATGGTACCCCTTAAAAAATTATAAAATTTTTAAATCGATTTAAGGTGAAAACTTTAATTGAGGAAATGGGCTACTGAATGTCCTGATTATAGAAAAGCTTACTTCTTCCTGATCGGATAGCAGTTGGCAGAAATATGCGCATCGGAAGCGGCCAAAATATAGATTTTCGGAATTTGGCAATTTTTGTGATGGTACCCCTTAAAAAAATTATAAAATTTTTAAATCGATTTAAGGTGAAAACTTTAACTGAGGAAATGGGCTACTGAATGTCCAGATTATAGAAAAGCTTACTTCTTCCGGATCGGATAGCAGTTGGCAGAAATATGCGCATCGGAAGCGGCCAAAATATAGATTTTCGGAATTTGGCAATTTTTGTGATGGTACCCCTTAAAAAAATTATAAAATTTTTAAATCGATTTAAGGTGAAAACTTTAATTGGAGAAATGGGCTACTGAATGTCCAGATTATAGAAAAGCTTACTTCTTCCGGATCGGATAGCAGTTGGCAGAAATATGCGCATCGGAAGCGGCCAAAATATAGATTTTCGGAATTTGGCAATTTTTGTGATGGTACCCCTTAAAAAAATTATAAAATTTTTAAATCGATTTAAGGTGAAAACTTTAACTGAGGAAATGGGCTACTGAATGTCCAGATTATAGAAAAGCTTACTTCTTCCGGATCGGATAGCAGTTGGCAGAAATATGCGCATCGGAAGCGGCCAAACTATAGATTTTCGGAATTTGGCAATTTTTGTGATGGTACCCCTTAAAAAATTATAAAATTTTTAAATCGATTTAAGGTGAAAACTTTAATTGAGGAAATGGGCTACTGAATGTCCTGATTAAAGAAAAGCTTACTTCTTCCTGATCGGATAGCAGTTGGCAGAAATATGCGCATCGGAAGCGGCCAAAATATAGATTTTCGGAATTTGGCAATTTTTGTGATGGTACCCCTTAAAAAAATTATAAAATTTTTAAATCGATTTAAGGTGAAAACTTTAACTGAGGAAATGGGCTACTGAATGTCCAGATTATAGAAAAGCTTACTTCTTCCGGATCGGATAGCAGTTGGCAGAAATATGCGCATCGGAAGCGGCCAAACTATAGATTTTCGGAATTTGGCAATTTTTGTGATGGTACCCCTTAAAAAATTATAAAATTTTTAAATCGATTTAAGGTGAAAACTTTAATTGAGGAAATGGGCTACTGAATGTCCTGATTATAGAAAAGCTTACTTCTTCCTGATCGGATAGCAGTTGGCAGAAATATGCGCATCGGAAGCGGCCAAAATATAGATTTTCGGAATTTGGCAATTTTTGTGATGGTACCCCTTAAAAAAATTATAAAATTTTTAAATCGATTTAAGGTGAAAACTTAAATTGGAGAAATGGGCTACTGAATGTCCAGATTATAGAAAAGCTTACTTCTTCCGGATCGGATAGCAGTTGGCAGAAATATGCGCATCGGAAGCGGCCAAAATATAGATTTTCGGAATTTGGCAATTTTGTGATGGTACCCCTTAAAAAAATTATAAAATTTTTAAATCGATTTAAGGTGAAAACTTTAACTGAGGAAATGGGCTACTGAATGTCCTGATTATAGAAAAACTTGCTTCTTCCGTATCGGATAGCAGTTGGCAGAAATATGCGCATCGGAAGCGGCCAAAATATAGATTTTCGGAATTTGGCAATTTTTGTGATGGTACCCCTTAAAAAAATTATAAAATTTTTAAATCGATTTAAGGTGAAAACTTTAACTGAGGAAATGGGCTACTGAATGTCCAGATTATAGAAAGGTTACTTCTTCCGGATCGGATAGCAGTTGGCAGAAATATGCGCATCGGAAGCGGCCAAAATATAGATTTTCGGAATTTGGCAATTTTTGTGATGGTACTCCTTAAAAAATTATAAAATTTTTAAATCGATTAAAGGTGAAAACTTTAATTGAGGAAATGGGCTACTGAATGTCCAGATTATAGAAAAGCTTACTTCTTCCGGATCGGATAGCAGTTGGCAGAAATATGCGCATCGGAAGCGGCCAAAATATAGATTTTCGGAATTTGGCAATTTTTGTGATGGTACCCCTTAAAAAAATTATAAAATTTTTAAATCGATTTAAGGTGAAAACTTTAATTGGAGAAATGGGCTACTGAATGTCCAGATTATAGAAAAGCTTACTTCTTCCGGATCGGATAGCAGTTGGCAGAAATATGCGCATCGGAAGCGGCCAAAATATAGATTTTCGGAATTTGGCAATTTTTGTGATGGTACCCCTTAAAAAATTATAAAATTTTTAAATCGATTTAAGGTGAAAACTTTAATTGGAGAAATGGGCTACTGAATGTCCAGATTATAGAAAAGCTTACTTCTTCCTGATCGGATAGCAGTTGGCAGAAATATGCGCATCGGAAGCGGCCAAAATATAGATTTTCGGAATTTGGCAATTTTTGTGATGGTACCCCTTAAAAAAATTATAAAATTTTTAAATCGATTTAAGGTGAAAACTTTAATTGGAGAAATGGGCTACTGAATGTCCAGATTATAGAAAAGCTTACTTCTTCCGGATCGGATAGCAGTTGGCAGAAATATGCGCATCGGAAGCGGCCAAAATATAGATTTTCGGAATTTGGCAATTTTTGTGATGGTACCCCTTAAAAAAATTATAAAATTTTTAAATCGATTTAAGGTGAAAACTTTAACTGAGGAAATGGGCTACTGAATGTCCTGATTATAGAAAAACTTGCTTCTTCCGTATCGGATAGCAGTTGGCAGAAATATGCGCATCGGAAGCGGCCAAAATATAGATTTTCGGAATTTGGCAATTTTTGTGATGGTACCCCTTAAAAAAATTATAAAATTTTTAAATCGATTTAAGGTGAAAACTTTAACTGAGGAAATGGGCTACTGAATGTCCAGATTATAGAAAAGCTTACTTCTTCCGGATCGGATAGCAGTTGGCAGAAATATGCGCATCGGAAGCGGCCAAACTATAGATTTTCGGAATTTGGCAATTTTGTGATGGTACCCCTTAAAAAATTATAAAATTTTTAAATCGATTTAAGGTGAAAACTTTAATTGAGGAAATGGGCTACTGAATGTCCTGATTATAGAAAAGCTTACTTCTTCCTGATCGGATAGCAGTTGGCAGAAATATGCGCATCGGAAGCGGCCAAAATATAGATTTTCGAATTTGGCAATTTTTGTGATGGTACCCCTTAAAAAAATTATAAAATTTTTAAATCGATTTAAGGTGAAAACTTAAATTGGAGAAATGGGCTACTGAATGTCCAGATTATAGAAAAGCTTACTTCTTCCGGATCGGATAGCAGTTGGCAGAAATATGCGCATCGGAAGCGGCCAAAATATAGATTTTCGGAATTTGGCAATTTTTGTGATGGTACCCCTTAAAAAATTATAAAATTTTTAAATCGATTTAAGGTGAAAACTTTAACTGAGGAAATGGGCTACTGAATGTCCTGATTATAGAAAAACTTGCTTCTTCCGTATCGGATAGCAGTTGGCAGAAATATGCGCATCGGAAGCGGCCAAAATATAGATTTTCGGAATTTGGCAATTTTTGTGATGGTACCCCTTAAAAAAATTATAAAATTTTTAAATCGATTTAAGGTGAAAACTTTAACTGAGGAAATGGGCTACTGAATGTCCAGATTATAGAAAGGTTACTTCTTCCGGATCGGATAGCAGTTGGCAGAAATATGCGCATCGGAAGCGGCCAAAATATAGATTTTCGGAATTTGGCAATTTTTGTGATGGTACTCCTTAAAAAATTATAAAATTTTTAAATCGATTAAAGGTGAAAACTTTAATTGAGGAAATGGGCTACTGAATGTCCAGATTATAGAAAAGCTTACTTCTTCCGGATCGGATAGCAGTTGGCAGAAATATGCGCATCGGAAGCGGCCAAAATATAGATTTTCGGAATTTGGCAATTTTTGTGATGGTACCCCTTAAAAAAATTATAAAATTTTTAAATCGATTTAAGGTGAAAACTTTAATTGGAGAAATGGGCTACTGAATGTCCAGATTATAGAAAAGCTTACTTCTTCCGGATCGGATAGCAGTTGGCAGAAATATGCGCATCGGAAGCGGCCAAAATATAGATTTTCGGAATTTGGCAATTTTTGTGATGGTACCCCTTAAAAAAATTATAAAATTTTTAAATCGATTTAAGGTGAAAACTTAAATTGGAGAAATGGGCTACTGAATGTCCAGATTATAGAAAAGCTTACTTCTTCCGGATCGGATAGCAGTTGGCAGAAATATGCGCATCGGAAGCGGCCAAAATATAGATTTTCGGAATTTGGCAATTTTTGTGATGGTACCCCTTAAAAAATTATAAAATTTTTAAATCGATTTAAGGTGAAAACTTTAATTGAGGAAATGGGCTACTGAATGTCCTGATTATAGAAAAACTTGCTTCTTCCGTATCGGATAGCAGTTGGCAGAAATATGCGCATCGGAAGCGGCCAAAATATAGATTTTCGGAATTTGGCAATTTTTGTGATGGTACCCCTTAAAAAAATTATAAAATTTTTAAATCGATTTAAGGTGAAAACTTAAATTGGAGAAATGGGCTACTGAATGTCCAGATTATAGAAAAGCTTACTTCTTCCGGATCGGATAGCAGTTGGCAGAAATATGCGCATCGGAAGCGGCCAAACTATAGATTTTCGGAATTTGGCAATTTTTGTGATGGTACCCCTTAAAAAATTATAAAATTTTTAAATCGATTTAAGGTGAAAACTTTAATTGAGGAAATGGGCTACTGAATGTCCTGATTATAGAAAAGCTTACTTCTTCCTGATCGGATAGCAGTTGGCAGAAATATGCGCATCGGAAGCGGCCAAAATATAGATTTTCGGAATTTGGCAATTTTTGTGATGGTACCCCTTAAAAAATTATAAAATTTTTAAATCGATTTAAGGTGAAAACTTAAATTGGAGAAATGGGCTACTGAATGTCCAGATTATAGAAAAGCTTACTTCTTCCGGATCGGATAGCAGTTGGCAGAAATATGCGCATCGGAAGCGGCCAAAATATAGATTTTCGGAATTTGGCAATTTTTGTGATGGTACCCCTTAAAAAATTATAAAATTTTTAAATCGATTAAAGGTGAAAACTTTAACTGAGGAAATGGGCTACTGAATGTCCTGATTATAGAAAAACTTGCTTCTTCCGTATCGGATAGCAGTTGGCAGAAATATGCGCATCGGAAGCGGCCAAAATATAGATTTTCGGAATTTGGCAATTTTTGTGATGGTACCCCTTAAAAAAATTATAAAATTTTTAAATCGATTTAAGGTGAAAACTTTAACTGAGGAAATGGGCTACTGAATGTCCAGATTATAGAAAGGTTACTTCTTCCGGATCGGATAGCAGTTGGCAGAAATATGCGCATCGGAAGCGGCCAAAATATAGATTTTCGGAATTTGGCAATTTTTGTGATGGTACTCCTTAAAAAAATTATAAAATTTTTAAATCGATTAAAGGTGAAAACTTTAATTGAGGAAATGGGCTACTGAATGTCCAGATTATAGAAAAGCTTACTTCTTCCGGATCGGATAGCAGTTGGCAGAAATATGCGCATCGGAAGCGGCCAAAATATAGATTTTCGGAATTTGGCAATTTTTGTGATGGTACCCCTTAAAAAAATTATAAAATTTTTAAATCGATTTAAGGTGAAAACTTTAATTGGAGAAATGGGCTACTGAATGTCCAGATTATAGAAAAGCTTACTTCTTCCGGATCGGATAGCAGTTGGCAGAAATATGCGCATCGGAAGCGGCCAAAATATAGATTTTCGGAATTTGGCAATTTTTGTGATGGTACCCCTTAAAAAATTATAAAATTTTTAAATCGATTTAAGGTGAAAACTTTAATTGAGGAAATGGGCTACTGAATGTCCTGATTATAGAAAAGCTTACTTCTTCCTGATCGGATAGCAGTTGGCAGAAATATGCGCATCGGAAGCGGCCAAAATATAGATTTTCGGAATTTGGCAATTTTTGTGATGGTACCCCTTAAAAAATTATAAAATTTTTAAATCGATTTAAGGTGAAAACTTAAATTGGAGAAATGGGCTACTGAATGTCCAGATTATAGAAAAGCTTACTTCTTCCGGATCGGATAGCAGTTGGCAGAAATATGCGCATCGGAAGCGGCCAAAATATAGATTTTCGGAATTTGGCAATTTTTGTGATGGTACCCCTTAAAAAAATTATAAAATTTTTAAATCGATTTAAGGTGAAAACTTTAATTGGAGAAATGGGCTACTGAATGTCCAGATTATAGAAAAGCTTACTTCTTCCGGATCGGATAGCAGTTGGCAGAAATATGCGCATCGGAAGCGGCCAAAATATAGATTTTCGGAATTTGGCAATTTTTGTGATGGTACCCCTTAAAAAAATTATAAAATTTTTAAATCGATTTAAGGTGAAAACTTTAACTGAGGAAATGGGCTACTGAATGTCCTGATTATAGAAAAACTTGCTTCTTCCGTATCGGATAGCAGTTGGCAGAAATATGCGCATCGGAAGCGGCCAAAATATAGATTTTCGAATTTGGCAATTTTTGTGATGGTACCCCTTAAAAAAATTATAAAATTTTTAAATCGATTTAAGGTGAAAACTTTAATTGGAGAAATGGGCTACTGAATGTCCAGATTATAGAAAAGCTTACTTCTTCCGGATCGGATAGCAGTTGGCAGAAATATGCGCATCGGAAGCGGCCAAAATATAGATTTTCGGAATTTGGCAATTTTTGTGATGGTACCCCTTAAAAAAATTATAAAATTTTTAAATCGATTTAAGGTGAAAACTTAAATTGGAGAAATGGGCTACTGAATGTCCAGATTATAGAAAAGCTTACTTCTTCCGGATCGGATAGCAGTTGGCAGAAATATGCGCATCGGAAGCGGCCAAAATATAGATTTTCGGAATTTGGCAATTTTTGTGATGGTACCCCTTAAAAAATTATAAAATTTTTAAATCGATTTAAGGTGAAAACTTTAATTGAGGAAATGGGCTACTGAATGTCCTGATTATAGAAAAGCTTACTTCTTCCTGATCGGATAGCAGTTGGCAGAAATATGCGCATCGGAAGCGGCCAAAATATAGATTTTCGGAATTTGGCAATTTTTGTGATGGTACCCCTTAAAAAATTATAAAATTTTTAAATCGATTTAAGGTAAAAACTTAAATTGGAGAAATGGGCTACTGAATGTCCAGATTATAGAAAAGCTTACTTCTTCCGGATCGGATAGCAGTTGGCAGAAATATGCGCATCGGAAGCGGCCAAACTATAGATTTTCGGAATTTGGCAATTTTTGTGATGGTACCCCTTAAAAAATTATAAAATTTTTAAATCGATTTAAGGTGAAAACTTTAACTGAGGAAATGGGCTACTGAATGTCCTGATTATAGAAAAACTTGCTTCTTCCGTATCGGATAGCAGTTGGCAGAAATATGCGCATCGGAAGCGGCCAAAATATAGATTTTCGGAATTTGGCAATTTTTGTGATGGTACCCCTTAAAAAAATTATAAAATTTTTAAATCGATTAAAGGTGAAAACTTTAATTGAGGAAATGGGCTACTGAATGTCCAGATTATAGAAAAGCTTACTTCTTCCGGATCGGATAGCAGTTGGCAGAAATATGCGCATCGGAAGCGGCCAAAATATAGATTTTCGGAATTTGGCAATTTTTGTGATGGTACCCCTTAAAAAATTATAAAATTTTTAAATCGATTTAAGGTGAAAACTTTAATTGAGGAAATGGGCTACTGAATGTCCAGATTATAGAAAAGCTTACTTCTTCCGGATCGGATAGCAGTTGGCAGAAATATGCGCATCGGAAGCGGCCAAAATATAGATTTTCGGAATTTGGCAATTTTTGTGATGGTACCCCTTAAAAAATTATAAAATTTTTAAATCGATTTAAGGTGAAAACTTTAACTGAGGAAATGGGCTACTGAATGTCCTGATTATAGAAAAACTTGCTTCTTCCGTATCGGATAGCAGTTGGCAGAAATATGCGCATCGGAAGCGGCCAAACTATAGATTTTCGAAATTTGGCAATTTTTGTGATGGTACCCCTTAAAAAAATTATAAAATTTTTAAATCGATTTAAGGTGAAAACTTTAATTGGAGAAATGGGCTACTGAATGTCCAGATTATAGAAAAGCTTACTTCTTCCGGATCGGATAGCAGTTGGCAGAAATATGCGCATCGGAAGCGGCCAAAATATAGATTTTCGGAATTTGGCAATTTTTGTGATGGTACCCCTTAAAAAAATTATAAAATTTTTAAATCGATTTAAGGTGAAAACTTTAATTGGAGAAATGGGCTACTGAATGTCCAGATTATAGAAAAGCTTACTTCTTCCGGATCGGATAGCAGTTGGCAGAAATATGCGCATCGGAAGCGGCCAAAATATAGATTTTCGGAATTTGGCAATTTTTGTGATGGTACCCCTTAAAAAATTATAAAATTTTTAAATCGATTTAAGGTGAAAACTTTAACTGAGGAAATGGGCTACTGAATGTCCTGATTATAGAAAAACTTGCTTCTTCCGTATCGGATAGCAGTTGGCAGAAATATGCGCATCGGAAGCGGCCAAACTATAGATTTTCGAAATTTGGCAATTTTTGTGATGGTACCCCTTAAAAAAATTATAAAATTTTTAAATCGATTTAAGGTGAAAACTTTAATTGGAGAAATGGGCTACTGAATGTCCAGATTATAGAAAAGCTTACTTCTTCCGGATCGGATAGCAGTTGGCAGAAATATGCGCATCGGAAGCGGCCAAAATATAGATTTTCGGAATTTGGCAATTTTTGTGATGGTACCCCTTAAAAAAATTATAAAATTTTTAAATCGATTTAAGGTGAAAACTTTAATTGGAGAAATGGGCTACTGAATGTCCAGATTATAGAAAAGCTTACTTCTTCCGGATCGGATAGCAGTTGGCAGAAATATGCGCATCGGAAGCGGCCAAAATATAGATTTTCGGAATTTGGCAATTTTTGTGATGGTACCCCTTAAAAAAATTATAAAATTTTTAAATCGATTTAAGGTGAAAACTTTAACTGAGGAAATGGGCTACTGAATGTCCTGATTATAGAAAAACTTGCTTCTTCCGTATCGGATAGCAGTTGGCAGAAATATGCGCATCGGAAGCGGCCAAACTATAGATTTTCGAAATTTGGCAATTTTTGTGATGGTACCCCTTAAAAAAATTATAAAATTTTTAAATCGATTTAAGGTGAAAACTTTAATTGGAGAAATGGGCTACTGAATGTCCAGATTATAGAAAAGCTTACTTCTTCCGGATCGGATAGCAGTTGGCAGAAATATGCGCATCGGAAGCGGCCAAAATATAGATTTTCGGAATTTGGCAATTTTTGTGATGGTACCCCTTAAAAAAATTATAAAATTTTTAAATCGATTTAAGGTGAAAACTTTAATTGGAGAAATGGGCTACTGAATGTCCAGATTATAGAAAAGCTTACTTCTTCCGGATCGGATAGCAGTTGGCAGAAATATGCGCATCGGAAGCGGCCAAAATATAGATTTTCGGAATTTGGCAATTTTTGTGATGGTACCCCTTAAAAAAATTATAAAATTTTTAAATCGATTTAAGGTGAAAACTTTAATTGGAGAAATGGGCTACTGAATGTCCAGATTATAGAAAAGCTTACTTCTTCCGGATCGGATAGCAGTTGGCAGAAATATGCGCATCGGAAGCGGCCAAAATATAGATTTTCGGAATTTGGCAATTTTTGTGATGGTACCCCTTAAAAAATTATAAAATTTTTAAATCGATTTAAGGTGAAAACTTTAACTGAGGAAATGGGCTACTGAATGTCCTGATTATAGAAAAACTTGCTTCTTCCGTATCGGATAGCAGTTGGCAGAAATATGCGCATCGGAAGCGGCCAAACTATAGATTTTCGGAATTTGGCAATTTTTGTGATGGTACCCCTTAAAAAAATTATAAAATTTTTAAATCGATTTAAGGTGAAAACTTTAATTGGAGAAATGGGTTACTGAATGTCCAGATTATAGAAAAGCTTACTTCTTCCGGATCGGATAGCAGTTGGCAGAAATATGCGCATCGGAAGCGGCCAAAATATAGATTTTCGGAATTTGGCAATTTTTGTGATGGTACCCCTTAAAAAATTATAAAATTTTTAAATCGATTTAAGGTGAAAACTTTAACTGAGGAAATGGGCTACTGAATGTCCTGATTATAGAAAAACTTGCTTCTTCCGTATCGGATAGCAGTTGGCAGAAATATGCGCATCGGAAGCGGCCAAACTATAGATTTTCGGAATTTGGCAATTTTTGTGATGGTACCCCTTAAAAAAATTATAAAATTTTTAAATCGATTTAAGGTGAAAACTTTAATTGGAGAAATGGGTTACTGAATGTCCAGATTATAGAAAAGCTTACTTCTTCCGGATCGGATAGCAGTTGGCAGAAATATGCGCATCGGAAGCGGCCAAAATATAGATTTTCGGAATTTGGCAATTTTTGTGATGGTACCCCTTAAAAAATTATAAAATTTTTAAATCGATTTAAGGTGAAAACTTTAACTGAGGAAATGGGCTACTGAATGTCCAGATTATAGAAAAGCTTACTTCTTCCGGATCGGATAGCAGTTGGCAGAAATATGCGCATCGGAAGCGGCCAAAATATAGATTTTCGGAATTTGGCAATTTTTGTGATGGTACCCCTTAAAAAATTATAAAATTTTTAAATCGATTTAAGGTGAAAACTTTAACTGAGGAAATGGGCTACTGAATGTCCTGATTATAGAAAAACTTGCCTCTTCCGTATCGGATAGCAGTTGGCAGAAATATGCGCATCGGAAGCGGCCAAACTATAGATTTTCGGAATTTGGCAATTTTTGTGATGGTACCCCTTAAAAAAATTATAAAATTTTTAAATCGATTTAAGGTGAAAACTTTAATTGGAGAAATGGGTTACTGAATGTCCAGATTATAGAAAAGCTTACTTCTTCCGGATCGGATAGCAGTTGGCAGAAATATGCGCATCGGAAGCGGCCAAAATATAGATTTTCGGAATTTGGCAATTTTTGTGATGGTACCCCTTAAAAAAATTATAAAATTTTTAAATCGATTTAAGGTGAAAACTTTAACTGAGGAAATGGGCTACTGAATGTCCTGATTATAGAAAAACTTGCTTCTTCCGTATCGGATAGCAGTTGGCAGAAATATGCGCATCGGAAGCGGCCAAACTATAGATTTTCGGAATTTGGCAATTTTTGTGATGGTACCCCTTAAAAAATTATAAAATTTTTAAATCGATTTAAGGTGAAAACTTTAATTGAGGAAATGGGCTACTGAATGTCCTGATTATAGAAAAGCTTACTTCTTCCTGATCGGATAGCAGTTGGCAGAAATATGCGCATCGGAAGCGGCCAAAATATAGATTTTCGGAATTTGGCAATTTTTGTGATGGTACCCCTTAAAAAAATTATAAAATTTTTAAATCGATTTAAGGTGAAAACTTTAATTGGAGAAATGGGTTACTGAATGTCCAGATTATAGAAAAGCTTACTTCTTCCGGATCGGATAGCAGTTGGCAGAAATATGCGCATCGGAAGCGGCCAAAATATAGATTTTCGGAATTTGGCAATTTTTGTGATGGTACCCCTTAAAAAAATTATAAAATTTTTAAATCGATTTAAGGTGAAAACTTTAACTGAGGAAATGGGCTACTGAATGTCCTGATTATAGAAAAACTTGCTTCTTCCGTATCGGATAGCAGTTGGCAGAAATATGCGCATCGGAAGCGGCCAAAATATAGATTTTCGGAATTTGGCAATTTTTGTGATGGTACCCCTTAAAAAATTATAAAATTTTTAAATCGATTTAAGGTGAAAACTTTAATTGAGCAAATGGGCTTCTGAATGTCCTGATTATAGAAAAGCTTACTTCTTCCGGATCGGATAGCAGTTGGCAGAAATATGCGCATCGGAAGCGGCCAAAATATAGATTTTCGGAATTTGGCAATTTTTGTGATGGTACCCCTTAAAAAATTATAAAATTTTTAAATCGATTTAAGGTGAAAACTTTAATTGGAGAAATGGGCTACTGAATGTCCAGATTATAGAAAAGCTTACTTCTTCCGGATCGGATAGCAGTTGGCAGAAATATGCGCATCGGAAGCGGCCAAAATATAGATTTTCGGAATTTGGCAATTTTTGTGATGGTACCCCTTAAAAAAATTATAAAATTTTTAAATCGATTTAAGGTGAAAACTTTAACTGAGGAAATGGGCTACTGAATGTCCTGATTATAGAAAAACTTGCTTCTTCCGTATCGGATAGCAGTTGGCAGAAATATGCGCATCGGAAGCGGCCAAAATATAGATTTTCGGAATTTGGCAATTTTTGTGATGGTACCCCTTAAAAAAATTATAAAATTTTTAAATCGATTTAAGGTGAAAACTTTAATTGAGGAAATGGGCTACTGAATGTCCTGATTATAGAAAAGCTTACTTCTTCCTGATCGGATAGCAGTTGGCAGAAATATGCGCATCGGAAGCGGCCAAAATATAGATTTTCGGAATTTGGCAATTTTTGTGATGGTACCCCTTAAAAAAATTATAAAATTTTTAAATCGATTTAAGGTGAAAACTTTAATTGAGCAAATGGGCTTCTGAATGTCCTGATTATAGAAAAGCTTACTTCTTCCGGATCGGATAGCAGTTGGCAGAAATATGCGCATCGGAAGCGGCCAAAATATAGATTTTCGGAATTTGGCAATTTTGTGATGGTACCCCTTAAAAAAATTATAAAATTTTTAAATCGATTTAAGGTGAAAACTTTAATTGGAGAAATGGGCTACTGAATGTCCAGATTATAGAAAAGCTTACTTCTTCCGGATCGGATAGCAGTTGGCAGAAATATGCGCATCGGAAGCGGCCAAAATATAGATTTTCGGAATTTGGCAATTTTTGTGATGGTACCCCTTAAAAAATTATAAAATTTTTAAATCGATTTAAGGTGAAAACTTTAACTGAGGAAATGGGCTACTGAATGTCCTGATTATAGAAAAACTTGCTTCTTCCGTATCGAATAGCAGTTGGCAGAAATATGCGCATCGGAAGCGGCCAAAATATAGATTTTCGGAATTTGGCAATTTTTGTGATGGTACCCCTTAAAAAAATTATAAAATTTTTAAATCGATTTAAGGTGAAAACTTTAATTGGAGGAATGGGCTACTGAATGTCCAGATTATAGAAAAGCTTACTTCTTCCGGATCGGATAGCAGTTGGCAGAAATATGCGCATCGGAAGCGGCCAAAATATAGATTTTCGGAATTTGGCAATTTTTGTGATGGTACCCCTTAAAAAAATTATAAAATTTTTAAATCGATTTAAGGTGAAAACTTTAATTGGAGAAATGGGCTACTGAATGTCCAGATTATAGAAAAGCTTACTTCTTCCGGATCGGATAGCAGTTGGCAGAAATATGCGCATCGGAAGCGGCCAAACTATAGATTTTCGGAATTTGGCAATTTTTGTGATGGTACCCCTTAAAAAATTATAAAATTTTTAAATCGATTTAAGGTGAAAACTTTAATTGAGGAAATGGGCTACTGAATGTCCTGATTATAGAAAAGCTTACTTCTTCCTGATCGGATAGCAGTTGGCAGAAATATGCGCATCGGAAGCGGCCAAAATATAGATTTTCGGAATTTGGCAATTTTTGTGATGGTACCCCTTAAAAAAATTATAAAATTTTTAAATCGATTTAAGGTGAAAACTTTAATTGGAGAAATGGGCTACTGAATGTCCAGATTATAGAAAAGCTTACTTCTTCCGGATCGGATAGCAGTTGGCAGAAATATGCGCATCGGAAGCGGCCAAAATATAGATTTTCGGAATTTGGCAATTTTTGTGATGGTACCCCTTAAAAAATTATAAAATTTTTAAATCGATTTAAGGTGAAAACTTTAATTGGAGAAATGGGCTACTGAATGTCCAGATTATAGAAAAGCTTACTTCTTCCGGATCGGATAGCAGTTGGCAGAAATATGCGCATCGGAAGCGGCCAAAATATAGATTTTCGGAATTTGGCAATTTTTGTGATGGTACCCCTTAAAAAAATTATAAAATTTTTAAATCGATTTAAGGTGAAAACTTTAATTGAGCAAATGGGCTTCTGAATATCCTGATTATAGAAAAGCTTACTTCTTCCGGATCGGATAGCAGTTGGCAGAAATATGCGCATCGGAAGCGGCCAAAATATAGATTTTCGGAATTTGGCAATTTTTGTGATGGTACCCCTTAAAAAATTATAAAATTTTTAAATCGATTTAAGGTGAAAACTTTAATTGGAGAAATGGGCTACTGAATGTCCAGATTATAGAAAAGCTTACTTCTTCCGTATCGGATAGCAGTTGGCAGAAATATGCGCATCGGAAGCGGCCAAAATATAGATTTTCGAATTTGGCAATTTTTGTGATGGTACCCCTTAAAAAAATTATAAAATTTTTAAATCGATTTAAGGTGAAAACTTTAACTGAGGAAATGGGCTACTGAATGTCCTGATTATAGAAAAACTTGCTTCTTCCGTATCGGATAGCAGTTGGCAGAAATATGCGCATCGGAAGCGGCCAAAATATAGATTTTCGGAATTTGGCAATTTTTGTGATGGTACCCCTTAAAAAAATTATAAAATTTTTAAATCGATTTAAGGTGAAAACTTTAATTGGAGAAATGGGCTACTGAATGTCCAGATTATAGAAAAGCTTACTTCTTCCGGATCGGATAGCAGTTGGCAGAAATATGCGCATCGGAAGCGGCCAAAATATAGATTTTCGGAATTTGGCAATTTTTGTGATGGTACCCCTTAAAAAAATTATAAAATTTTTAAATCGATTTAAGGTGAAAACTTTAACTGAGGAAATGGGCTACTGAATGTCCTGATTATAGAAAAACTTGCTTCTTCCGTATCGGATAGCAGTTGGCAGAAATATGCGCATCGGAAGCGGCCAAAATATAGATTTTCGGAATTTGGCAATTTTTGTGATGGTACCCCTTAAAAAAATTATACAATTTTAAAATCGATTTAAGGTGAAAACTTTAATTGGGGAAATGGGCTTCTGAATGTCCTGATTATAGAAAAGCTTACTTCTTCCGGATTGGATAGCAGTTGGCAGAAATATGCGCATCGGAAGCGGCCAAAATATAGATTTTCGGAATTTGGCAATTTTTGTGATGGTACCCCTTAAAAAATTATAAAATTTTTAAATCGATTTAAGGTGAAAACTTTAATTGGAGAAATGGGCTACTGAATGTCCAGATTATAGAAAAGCTTACTTCTTCCGGATCGGATAGCAGTTGGCAGAAATATGCGCATCGGAAGCGGCCAAAATATAGATTTTCGGAATTTGGCAATTTTTGTGATGGTACCCCTTAAAAAAATTATAAAATTTTTAAATCGATTTAAGGTGAAAACTTTAACTGAGGAAATGGGCTACTGAATGTCCTGATTATAGAAAAACTTGCTTCTTCCGTATCGGATAGCAGTTGGCAGAAATATGCGCATCGGAAGCGGCCAAAATATAGATTTTCGGAATTTGGCAATTTTTGTGATGGTACCCCTTAAAAAAATTATAAAATTTTTAAATCGATTTAAGGTGAAAACTTTAATTAAAGAAATGGGCTACTGAATGTCCAGATTATAGAAAAGCTTACTTCTTCCGGATCGGATAGCAGTTGGCAGAAATATGCGCATCGGAAGCGGCCAAAATATAGATTTTCGGAATTTGGCAATTTTTGTGATGGTACCCCTTAAAAAAATTATAACATTTTTAAATCGATTTAAGGTGAAAACTTTAATTGGAGAAATGGGCTACTGAATGTCCAGATTATAGAAAAGCTTACTTCTTCCGGATCGGATAGCAGTTGGCAGAAATATGCGCATCGGAAGCGGCCAAAATATAGATTTTCGGAATTTGGCAATTTTTGTGATGGTACCCCTTAAAAAATTATAAAATTTTTAAATCGATTTAAGGTGAAAACTTTAATTGAGGAAATGGGCTACTGAATGTCCTGATTATAGAAAAACTTGCTTCTTCCGTATCGGATAGCAGTTGGCAGAAATATGCGCATCGGAAGCGGCCAAAATATAGATTTTCGGAATTTGGCAATTTTTGTGATGGTACCCCTTAAAAAAATTATAAAATTTTTAAATCGATTTAAGGTGAAAACTTTAATTAAAGAAATGGGCTACTGAATGTCCAGATTATAGAAAAGCTTACTTCTTCCGGATCGGATAGCAGTTGGCAGAAATATGCGCATCGGAAGCGGCCAAAATATAGATTTTCGGAATTTGGCAATTTTTGTGATGGTACCCTTAAAAAATTATAAAATTTTTAAATCGATTTAAGGTGAAAACTTTAACTGAGGAAATGGGCTACTGAATGTCCTGATTATAGAAAAACTTGCTTCTTCCGTATCGGATAGCAGTTGGCAGAAATATGCGCATCGGAAGCGGCCAAAATATAGATTTTCGGAATTTGGCAATTTTTGTGATGGTACCCCTTAAAAAAATTATAAAATTTTTAAATCGATTTAAGGTGAAAACTTTAATTGGAGAAATGGGCTACTGAATGTCCAGATTATAGAAAAGCTTACTTCTTCCGGATCGGATAGCAGTTGGCAGAAATATGCGCATCGGAAGCGGCCAAAATATAGATTTTCGGAATTTGGCAATTTTTGTGATGGTACCCCTTAAAAAAATTATAAAATTTTTAAATCGATTTAAGGTGAAAACTTTAATTGGAGAAATGGGCTACTGAATGTCCAGATTATAGAAAAGCTTACTTCTTCCGGATTGGATAGCAGTTGGCAGAAATATGCGCATCGGAAGCGGCCAAAATATAGATTTTCGGAATTTGGCAATTTTTGTGATGGTACCCCTTAAAAAAATTATAAAATTTTTAAATCGATTTAAGGTGAAAACTTTAATTGGAGAAATGGGCTACTGAATGTCCAGATTATAGAAAAGCTTACTTCTTCCGGATCGGATAGCAGTTGGCAGAAATATGCGCATCGGAAGCGGCCAAAATATAGATTTTCGGAATTTGGCAATTTTTGTGATGGTACCCCTTAAAAAAATTATAAAATTTTTAAATCGATTTAAGGTGAAAACTTTAATTGGAGAAATGGGCTACTGAATGTCCAGATTATAGAAAAGCTTACTTCTTCCGGATCGGATAGCAGTTGGCAGAAATATGCGCATCGGAAGCGGCCAAAATATAGATTTTCGGAATTTGGCAATTTTTGTGATGGTACCCCTTAAAAAAATTATAAAATTTTTAAATCGATTTAAGGTGAAAACTTTAATTGGAGAAATGGGCTACTGAATGTCCAGATTATAGAAAAGCTTACTTCTTCCGGATCGGATAGCAGTTGGCAGAAATATGCGCATCGGAAGCGGCCAAAATATAGATTTTCGGAATTTGGCAATTTTTGTGATGGTACCCCTTAAAAAAATTATAAAATTTTTAAATCGATTTAAGGTGAAAACTTTAACTGAGGAAATGGGCTACTGAATGTCCTGATTATAGAAAAACTTGCTTCTTCCGTATCGGATAGCAGTTGGCAGAAATATGCGCATCGGAAGCGGCCAAAATATAGATTTTCGGAATTTGGCAATTTTTGTGATGGTACCCCTTAAAAAATTATAAAATTTTTAAATCGATTTAAGGTGAAAACTTTAATTGGAGAAATGGGCTACTGAATGTCCAGATTATAGAAAAGCTTACTTCTTCCGTATCGGATAGCAGTTGGCAGAAATATGCGCATCGGAAGCGGCCAAAATATAGATTTTCGGAATTTGGCAATTTTTGTGATGGTACCCCTTAAAAAAATTATAAAATTTTTAAATCGATTTAAGGTGAAAACTTTAACTGAGGAAATGGGCTACTGAATGTCCTGATTATAGAAAAACTTGCTTCTTCCGTATCTGATAGCAGTTGGCAGAAATATGCGCATCGGAAGCGGCCAAAATATAGATTTTCGAATTTGGCAATTTTTGTGATGGTACCCCTTAAAAAAATTATAAAATTTTTAAATCGATTTAAGGTGAAAACTTTAATTGAGGAAATGGGCTACTGAATGTCCTGATTATAGAAAAGCTTACTTCTTCCGGATCGGATAGCAGTTGGCAGAAATATGCGCATCGGAAGCGGCCAAAATATAGATTTTCGAATTTGGCAATTTTTGTGATGGTACCCCTTAAAAAAATTATAAAATTTTTAAATCGATTTAAGGTGAAAACTTTAATTGAGGAAAGGGGCTACTGAATGTCCAGATTATAGAAAAGCTTACTTCTTCCGGATCGGATAGCAGTTGGCAGAAATATGCGCATCGGAAGCGGCCAAAATATAGATTTTCGGAATTTGGCAATTTTTGTGATGGTACCCCTTAAAAAAATTATAAAATTTTTAAATCGATTTAAGGTGAAAACTTTAATTGAGGAAAGGGGCTACTGAATGTCCTGATTATAGAAAAGCTTACTTCTTCCGGATCGGATAGCAGTTGGCAGAAATATGCGCATCGGAAGCGGCCAAAATATAGATTTTCGGAATTTGGCAATTTTTGTGATGGTACCCCTTAAAAAAATTATAAAATTTTTAAATCGATTTAAGGTGAAAACTTTAATTAAGGAAATGGGCTACTGAATGTCCTGATTATAGAAAAGCTTACTTCTTCCGGATCGGATAGCAGTTGGCAGAAATATGCGCATCGGAAGCGGCCAAAATATAGATTTTCGGAATTTGGCAATTTTTGTGATGGTACCCCTTAAAAAATTATAAAATTTTTAAATCGATTTAAGGTGAAAACTTTAATTGAGGAAAGGGGCTACTGAATGTCCAGATTATAGAAAAGCTTACTTCTTCCGGATCGGATAGCAGTTGGCAGAAATATGCGCATCGGAAGCGGCCAAAATATAGATTTTCGGAATTTGGCAATTTTTGTGATGGTACCCCTTAAAAAAATTATAAAATTTTTAAATCGATTTAAGGTGAAAACTTTAATTGAGGAAAGGGGCTACTGAATGTCCTGATTATAGAAAAGCTTACTTCTTCCGGATCGGATAGCAGTTGGCAGAAATATGCGCATCGGAAGCGGCCAAAATATAGATTTTCGGAATTTGGCAATTTTTGTGATGGTACCCCTTAAAAAATTATAAAATTTTTAAATCGATTTAAGGTGAAAACTTTAATTGAGGAAATGGGCTACTGAATGTCCTGATTATAGAAAAGCTTACTTCTTCCGGATCGGATAGCAGTTGGCAGAAATATGCGCATCGGAAGCGGCCAAAATATAGATTTTCGGAATTTGGCAATTTTTGTGATGGTACCCCTTAAAAAAATTATAAAATTTTTAAATCAATTTAAGGTGAAAACTTTAATTGGGAAAATGGGCTACTGAATGTCCTGATTATAGAAAAGCTTACTTCTTCCGGATCGGATAGCAGTTGGCAGAAATATGCGCATCGGAAGCGGCCAAAATATAGATTTTCGAATTTGGCAATTTTTGTGATGGTACCCCTTAAAAAATTATAAAATTTTTAAATCGATTTAAGGTGAAAACTTTAATTGGAGAAATGGGCTACTGAATGTCCAGATTATAGAAAAGCTTACTTCTTCCGGATCGGATAGCAGTTGGCAGAAATATGCGCATCGGAAGCGGCCAAAATATAGATTTTCGGAATTTGGCAATTTTTGTGATGGTACCCCTTAAAAAAATTATAAAATTTTTAAATCGATTTAAGGTGAAAACTTTAATTGAGGAAAGGGGCTACTGAATGTCCAGATTATAGAAAAGCTTACTTCTTCCGGATCGGATAGCAGTTGGCAGAAATATGCGCATCGGAAGCGGCCAAAATATAGATTTTCGGAATTTGGCAATTTTTGTGATGGTACCCCTTAAAAAAATTATAAAATTTTTAAATCGCTTTAAGGTGAAAACTTTAATTGGAGAAATGGGCTACTGAATGTCCAGATTATAGAAAAGCTTACTTCTTCCGGATCGGATAGCAGTTGGCAGAAATATGCGCATCGGAAGCGGCCAAAATATAGATTTTCGGAATTTGGCAATTTTTGTGATGGTACCCCTTAAAAAAATTATAAAATTTTTAAATCGATTTAAGGTGAAAACTTTAATTGAGGAAAGGGGCTACTGAATGTCCTGATTATAGAAAAGCTTACTTCTTCCGGATCGGATAGCAGTTGGCAGAAATATGCGCATCGGAAGCGGCCAAAATATAGATTTTCGGAATTTGGCAATTTTTGTGATGGTACCCCTTAAAAAAATTATACAATTTTTAAATCGATTTAAGGTGAAAACTTTAATTGGGGAAATGGGCTTCTGAATGTCCTGATTATAGAAAAGCTTACTTCTTCCGGATCGGATAGCAGTTGGCAGAAATATGCGCATCGGAAGCGGCCAAAATATAGATTTTCGGAATTTGGCAATTTTTGTGATGGTACCCCTTAAAAAATTATAAAATTTTTAAATCGATTTAAGGTGAAAACTTTAATTGAGGAAAGGGGCTACTGAATGTCCTGATTATAGAAAAGCTTACTTCTTCCGGATCGGATAGCAGTTGGCAGAAATATGCGCATCGGAAGCGGCCAAAATATAGATTTTCGAATTTGGCAATTTTTGCGATGGTACCCCTTAAAAAATTATAAAATTTTTAAATCGCTTTAAGGTGAAAACTTTAATTGGAGAAATGGGCTACTGAATGTCCAGATTATAGAAAAGCTTACTTCTTCCGGATCGGATAGCAGTTGGCAGAAATATGCGCATCGGAAGCGGCCAAAATATAGATTTTCGGAATTTGGCAATTTTTGTGATGGTACCCCTTAAAAAATTATAAAATTTTTAAATCGATTTAAGGTGAAAACTTTAATTGGAGAAATGGGCTACTGAATGTCCAGATTATAGAAAAGCTTACTTCTTCCGGATCGGATAGCAGTTGGCAGAAATATGCGCATCGGAAGCGGCCAAAATATAGATTTTCGGAATTTGGCAATTTTTGTGATGGTACCCCTTAAAAAAATTATAAAATTTTTAAATCGATTTAAGGTGAAAACTTTAATTGAGGAAAGGGGCTACTGAATGTCCTGATTATAGAAAAGCTTACTTCTTCCGGATCGGATAGCAGTTAGAAGAAATATGCGCATCGGAAGCGGCCAAAATATAGATTTTCGGAATTTGGCAATTTTTGTGATGGTACCCCTTAAAAAAATTATAAAATTTTTAAATCAATTTAAGGTGAAAACTTTAATTGGGAAAATGGGCTACTGAATGTCCTGATTATAGAAAAGCTTACTTCTTCCGGATCGGATAGCAGTTGGCAGAAATATGCGCATCGGAAGCGGCCAAAATATAGATTTTCGGAATTTGGCAATTTTTGTGATGGTACCCCTTAAAAAATTATAAAATTTTTAAATCAATTTAAGGTGAAAACTTTAATTGGGAAAAAGGGCTACTGAATGTCCTGATTATAGAAAAGCTTACTTCTTCCGGATCGGATAGCAGTTGGCAGAAATATGCGCATCGGAAGCGGCCAAAATATAGATTTTCGGAATTTGGCAATTTTTGTGATGGTACCCCTTAAAAAATTATAAAATTTTTAAATCGATTTAAGGTGAAAACTTTAATTGGAGAAATGGGCTACTGAATGTCCAGATTATAGAAAAGCTTACTTCTTCCGGATCGGATAGCAGTTGGCAGAAATATGCGCATCGGAAGCGGCCAAAATATAGATTTTCGGAATTTGGCAATTTTTGTGATGGTACCCCTTAAAAAAATTATAAAATTTTTAAATCGATTTAAGGTGAAAACTTTAATTGAGGAAAGGGGCTACTGAATGTCCTGATTATAGAAAAGCTTACTTCTTCCGGATCGGATAGCAGTTGGCAGAAATATGCGCATCGGAAGCGGCCAAAATATAGATTTTCGGAATTTGGCAATTTTTGTGATGGTACCCCTTAAAAAAATTATACAATTTTTAAATCGATTTAAGGTGAAAACTTTAATTGGGGAAATGGGCTTCTGAATGTCCTGATTATAGAAAAGCTTACTTCTTCCGGATCGGATAGCAGTTGGCAGAAATATGCGCATCGGAAGCGGCCAAAATATAGATTTTCGGAATTTGGCAATTTTTGTGATGGTACCCCTTAAAAAAATTATAAAATTTTTAAATCGATTTAAGGTGAAAACTTTAATTGAGGAAAGGGGCTACTGAATGTCCTGATTATAGAAAAGCTTACTTCTTCCGGATCGGATAGCAGTTGGCAGAAATATGCGCATCGGAAGCGGCCAAAATATAGATTTTCGGAATTTGGCAATTTTTGTGATGGTACCCCTTAAAAAAATTATAAAATTTTTAAATCAATTTAAGGTGAAAACTTTAATTGGGAAAATGGGCTACTGAATGTCCTGATTATAGAAAAGCTTACTTCTTCCGGATCGGATAGCAGTTGGCAGAAATATGCGCATCGGAAGCGGCCAAAATATAGATTTTCGGAATTTGGCAATTTTTGTGATGGTACCCCTTAAAAAAATTATAAAATTTTTAAATCGATTTAAGGTGAAAACTTTAATTGGAGAAATGGGCTACTGAATGTCCAGATTATAGAAAAGCTTACTTCTTCCGGATCGGATAGCAGTTGGCAGAAATATGCGCATCGGAAGCGGCCAAAATATAGATTTTCGGAATTTGGCAATTTTTGTGATGGTACCCCTTAAAAAAATTATAAAATTTTTAAATCGATTTAAGGTGAAAACTTTAATTGGGAAAATGGGCTACTGAATGTCCTGATTATAGAAAAGCTTACTTCTTCCGGATCGGATAGCAGTTGGCAGAAATATGCGCATCGGAAGCGGCCAAAATATAGATTTTCGGAATTTGGCAATTTTTGTGATGGTACCCCTTAAAAAATTATAAAATTTTTAAATCGATTTAAGGTGAAAACTTTAATTGAGGAAAGGGGCTACTGAATGTCCTGATTATAGAAAAGCTTACTTCTTCCGGATCGGATAGCAGTTGGCAGAAATATGCGCATCGGAAGCGGCCAAAATATAGATTTTCGGAATTTGGCAATTTTTGTGATGGTACCCCTTAAAAAAATTATAAAATTTTTAAATCAATTTAAGGTGAAAACTTTAATTGGGAAAATGGGCTACTGAATGTCCTGATTATAGAAAAGCTTACTTCTTCCGGATCGGATAGCAGTTGGCAGAAATATGCGCATCGGAAGCGGCCAAAATATAGATTTTCGGAATTTGGCAATTTTTGTGATGGTACCCCTTAAAAAATTATAAAATTTTTAAATCAATTTAAGGTGAAAACTTTAATTGGGAAAATGGGCTACTGAATGTCCTGATTATAGAAAAGCTTACTTCTTCCGGATCGGATAGCAGTTGGCAGAAATATGCGCATCGGAAGCGGCCAAAATATAGATTTTCGGAATTTGGCAATTTTTGTGATGGTACCCCTTAAAAAAATTATAAAATTTTTAAATCAATTTAAGGTGAAAACTTTAATTGGGAAAATGGGCTACTGAATGTCCTGATTATAGAAAAGCTTACTTCTTCCGGATCGGATAGCAGTTGGCAGAAATATGCGCATCGGAAGCGGCCAAAATATAGATTTTCGGAATTTGGCAATTTTTGTGATGGTACCCCTTAAAAAAATTATAAAATTTTTAAATCGATTTAAGGTGAAAACTTTAATTGGAGAAATGGGCTACTGAATGTCCAGATTATAGAAAAGCTTACTTCTTCCGGATCGGATAGCAGTTGGCAGAAATATGCGCATCGGAAGCGGCCAAAATATAGATTTTCGGAATTTGGCAATTTTTGTGATGGTACCCCTTAAAAAATTATAAAATTTTTAAATCGATTTAAGGTGAAAACTTTAATTGAGGAAAGGGGCTACTGAATGTCCTGATTATAGAAAAGCTTACTTCTTCCGGATCGGATAGCAGTTGGCAGAAATATGCGCATCGGAAGCGGCCAAAATATAGATTTTCGGAATTTGGCAATTTTTGTGATGGTACCCCTTAAAAAATTATACAATTTTTAAATCGATTTAAGGTGAAAACTTTAATTGGGGAAATGGGCTTCTGAATGTCCTGATTATAGAAAAGCTTACTTCTTCCGGATCGGATAGCAGTTGGCAGAAATATGCGCATCGGAAGCGGCCAAAATATAGATTTTCGGAATTTGGCAATTTTTGTGATGGTACCCCTTAAAAAAATTATAAAATTTTTAAATCGATTTAAGGTGAAAACTTTAATTGAGGAAAGGGGCTACTGAATGTCCTGATTATAGAAAAGCTTACTTCTTCCGGATCGGATAGCAGTTGGCAGAAATATGCGCATCGGAAGCGGCCAAAATATAGATTTTCGGAATTTGGCAATTTTTGTGATGGTACCCCTTAAAAAAATTATAAAATTTTTAAATCAATTTAAGGTGAAAACTTTAATTGGGAAAATGGGCTACTGAATGTCCTGATTATAGAAAAGCTTACTTCTTCCGGATCGGATAGCAGTTGGCAGAAATATGCGCATCGGAAGCGGCCAAAATATAGATTTTCGGAATTTGGCAATTTTTGTGATGGTACCCCTTAAAAAAATTATAAAATTTTTAAATCGATTTAAGGTGAAAACTTTAATTGGAGAAATGGGCTACTGAATGTCCAGATTATAGAAAAGCTTACTTCTTCCGGATCGGATAGCAGTTGGCAGAAATATGCGCATCGGAAGCGGCCAAAATATAGATTTTCGGAATTTGGCAATTTTTGTGATGGTACCCCTTAAAAAATTATAAAATTTTTAAATCGATTTAAGGTGAAAACTTTAATTGGGAAAATGGGCTACTGAATGTCCTGATTATAGAAAAGCTTACTTCTTCCGGATCGGATAGCAGTTGGCAGAAATATGCGCATCGGAAGCGGCCAAAATATAGATTTTCGGAATTTGGCAATTTTTGTGATGGTACCCCTTAAAAAAATTATAAAATTTTTAAATCGATTTAAGGTGAAAACTTTAATTGAGGAAAGGGGCTACTGAATGTCCTGATTATAGAAAAGCTTACTTCTTCCGGATCGGATAGCAGTTGGCAGAAATATGCGCATCGGAAGCGGCCAAAATATAGATTTTCGGAATTTGGCAATTTTTGTGATGGTACCCCTTAAAAAATTATAAAATTTTTAAATCGATTTAAGGTGAAAACTTTAATTGGAGAAATGGGCTACTGAATGTCCTGATTATAGAAAAGCTTACTTCTTCCGGATCGGATAGCAGTTGGCAGAAATATGCGCATCGGAAGCGGCCAAAATATAGATTTTCGGAATTTGGCAATTTTTGTGATGGTACCCCTTAAAAAATTATAAAATTTTTAAATCGATTTAAGGTGAAAACTTTAATTGGGAAAATGGGCTACTGAATGTCCTGATTATAGAAAAGCTTACTTCTTCCGGATCGGATAGCAGTTGGCAGAAATATGCGCATCGGAAGCGGCCAAAATATAGATTTTCGAATTTGGCAATTTTTGTGATGGTACCCCTTAAAAAAATTATAACATTTTTAAATCGATTTAAGGTGAAAACTTTAATTGAGGAAAGGGGCTACTGAATGTCCTGATTATAGAAAAGCTTACTTCTTCCGGATCGGATAGCAGTTGGCAGAAATATGCGCATCGGAAGCGGCCAAAATATAGATTTTCGGAATTTGGCAATTTTTGTGATGGTACCCCTTAAAAAAATTATAAAATTTTTAAATCGATTTAAGGTGAAAACTTTAATTGGAGAAATGGGCTACTGAATGTCCTGATTATAGAAAAGCTTATTTCTTCCGGATCGGATAGCAGTTGGCAGAAATATGCGCATCGGAAGCGGCCAAAATATAGATTTTCGGAATTTGGCAATTTTTGTGATGGTACCCCTTAAAAAAATTATAAAATTTTTAAATCGATTTAAGGTGAAAACTTTAATTGGAGAAATGGGCTACTGAATGTCCTGATTATAGAAAAGCTTACTTCTTCCGGATCGGATAGCAGTTGGCAGAAATATGCGCATCGGAAGCGGCCAAAATATAGATTTTCGGAATTTGGCAATTTTTGTGATGGTACCCCTTAAAAAAATTATAAAATTTTTAAATCGATTTAAGGTGAAAACTTTAATTGAGGAAAGGGGCTACTGAATGTCCTGATTATAGAAAAGCTTACTTCTTCCGGATCGGATAGCAGTTGGCAGAAATATGCGCATCGGAAGCGGCCAAAATATAGATTTTCGGAATTTGGCAATTTTTGTGATGGTACCCCTTAAAAAATTATAAAATTTTTAAATCGATTTAAGGTGAAAACTTTAATTGAGGAAAGGGGCTACTGAATGTCCTGATTATAGAAAAGCTTACTTCTTCCGGATCGGATAGCAGTTGGCAGAAATATGCGCATCGGAAGCGGCCAAAATATAGATTTTCGGAATTTGGCAATTTTTGTGATGGTACCCCTTAAAAAAATTATAAAATTTTTAAATCGATTTAAGGTGAAAACTTTAATTGGAGAAATGGGCTACTGAATGTCCAGATTATAGAAAAGCTTACTTCTTCCGGATCGGATAGCAGTTGGCAGAAATATGCGCATCGGAAGCGGCCAAAATATAGATTTTCGGAATTTGGCAATTTTTGTGATGGTACCCCTTAAAAAAATTATAAAATTTTTAAATCGATTTAAGGTGAAAACTTTAATTGAGGAAATGGGCTTCTGAATGTCCAGATTATAGAAAAGCTTACTTCTTCCTGATAGGATAGCAGTTGGCAGAAATATGCGCATCGGAAGCGGCATAAATATAGATTTTCGGAATTTGGCAATTTTTGTGATGGTACCCCTTAAAAAAATTATAAAATTTTTAAATCGATTTAAGGTGAAAACTTTAATTGGAGAAATGGGCTACTGAATGTCCAGATTATAGAAAAGCTTACTTCTTCCGGATCGGATAGCAGTTGGCAGAAATATGCGCATCGGAAGCGGCCAAAATATAGATTTTCGGAATTTGGCAATTTTTGTGATGGTACCCCTTAAAAAAATTATAAAATTTTTAAATCGATTTAAGGTGAAAACTTTAATTGAGGAAATGGGCTTCTGAATGTCCAGATTATAGAAAAGCTTACTTCTTCCTGATAGGATAGCAGTTGGCAGAAATATGCGCATCGGAAGCGGCCAAAATATAGATTTTCGGAATTTGGCAATTTTTGTGATGGTACCCCTTAAAAAATTATAAAATTTTTAAATCGATTTAAGGTGAAAACTTTAATTGAGGAAATGGGCTTCTGAATGTCCAGATTATAGAAAAGCTTACTTCTTCCTGATAGGATAGCAGTTGGCAGAAATATGCGCATCGGAAGCGGCCAAAATATAGATTTTCGGAATTTGGCAATTTTTGTGATGGTACCCCTTAAAAAAATTATAAAATTTTTAAATCGATTTAAGGTGAAAACTTTAATTGAGGAAATGGGCTTCTGAATGTCCAGATTATAGAAAAGCTTACTTCTTCCTGATAGGATAGCAGTTGGCAGAAATATGCGCATCGGAAGCGGCCAAAATATAGATTTTCGGAATTTGGCAATTTTTGTGATGGTACCCCTTAAAAAATTATAAAATTTTTAAATCGATTTAAGGTGAAAACTTTAATTGAGGAAATGGGCTTCTGAATGTCCAGATTATAGAAAAGCTTACTTCTTCCTGATAGGATAGCAGTTGGCAGAAATATGCGCATCGGAAGCGGCCAAAATATAGATTTTCGGAATTTGGCAATTTTTGTGATGGTACCCCTTAAAAAAATTATAAAATTTTTAAATCGATTTAAGGTGAAAACTTTAATTGGAGAAATGGGCTACTGAATGTCCAGATTATAGAAAAGCTTACTTCTTCCGGATCGGATAGCAGTTGGCAGAAATATGCGCATCGGAAGCGGCCAAAATATAGATTTTCGGAATTTGGCAATTTTTGTGATGGTACCCCTTAAAAAATTATAAAATTTTTAAATCGATTTAAGGTGAAAACTTTAATTGAGGAAATGGGCTTCTGAATGTCCAGATTATAGAAAAGCTTACTTCTTCCTGATAGGATAGCAGTTGGCAGAAATATGCGCATCGGAAGCGGCCAAAATATAGATTTTCGGAATTTGGCAATTTTTGTGATGGTACCCCTTAAAAAAATTATAAAATTTTTAAATCGATTTAAGGTGAAAACTTTAATTGAGGAAATGGGCTTCTGAATGTCCAGATTATAGAAAAGCTTACTTCTTCCGGATCGGATAGCAGTTGGCAGAAATATGCGCATCGGAAGCGGCCAAAATATAGATTTTCGAATTTGGCAATTTTTGTGATGGTACCCCTTAAAAAAATTATAAAATTTTTAAATCGATTTAAGGTGAAAACTTTAATTGGAGAAATGGGCTACTGAATGTCCAGATTATAGAAAAGCTTACTTCTTCCTGATCGGATAGCAGTTGGCAGAAATATGCGCATCGGAAGCGGCCAAAATATAGATTTTCGGAATTTGGCAATTTTTGTGATGGTACCCCTTAAAAAAATTATAAAATTTTTAAATCGATTTAAGGTGAAAACTTTAACTGAGGAAATGGGCTACTGAATGCCCTGATTATAGAAAAACTTGCTTCTTCCGTATCGGATAGCAGTTGGCAGAAATATGCGCATCGGAAGCGGCCAAAATATAGATTTTCGGAATTTGGCAATTTTTGTGATGGTACCCCTTAAAAAATTATAAAATTTTTAAATCGATTTAAGGTGAAAACTTTAATTGGAGAAATGGGCTACTGAATGTCCAGATTATAGAAAAGCTTACTTCTTCCGGATCGGATAGCAGTTGGCAGAAATATGCGCATCGGAAGCGGCCAAAATATAGATTTTCGGAATTTGGCAATTTTTGTGATGGTACCCCTTAAAAAAATTATAAAATTTTTAAATCGATTTAAGGTGAAAACTTTAATTGGAGAAATGGGCTACTGAATGTCCAGATTATAGAAAAGCTTACTTCTTCCTGATCGGATAGCAGTTGGCAGAAATATGCGCATCGGAAGCGGCCAAAATATAGATTTTCGGAATTTGGCAATTTTTGTGATGGTACCCCTTAAAAAAATTATAAAATTTTTAAATCGATTTAAGGTGAAAACTTTAATTGGAGAAATGGGCTACTGAATGTCCAGATTATAGAAAAGCTTACTTCTTCCGGATCGGATAGCAGTTGGCAGAAATATGCGCATCGGAAGCGGCCAAAATATAGATTTTCGGAATTTGGCAATTTTTGTGATGGTACCCCTTAAAAAAATTATAAAATTTTTAAATCGATTTAAGGTGAAAACTTTAATTGGAGAAATGGGCTACTGAATGTCCAGATTATAGAAAAGCTTACTTCTTCCTGATCGGATAGCAGTTGGCAGAAATATGCGCATCGGAAGCGGCCAAAATATAGATTTTCGGAATTTGGCAATTTTTGTGATGGTACCCCTTAAAAAAATTATAAAATTTTTAAATCGATTTAAGGTGAAAACTTTAATTGAGGAAAGGGGCTACTGAATGTCCTGATTATAGAAAAGCTTACTTCTTCCGGATCGGATAGCAGTTGGCAGAAATATGCGCATCGGAAGCGGCCAAAATATAGATTTTCGGAATTTGGCAATTTTTGTGATGGTACCCCTTAAAAAAATTATAAAATTTTTAAATCGATTTAAGGTGAAAACTTTAATTGGAGAAATGGGCTACTGAATGTCCAGATTATAGAAAAGCTTACTTCTTCCGGATCGGATAGCAGTTGGCAGAAATATGCGCATCGGAAGCGGCCAAAATATAGATTTTCGGAATTTGGCAATTTTTGTGATGGTACCCCTTAAAAAATTATAAAATTTTTAAATCGATTTAAGGTGAAAACTTTAATTGAGGAAATGGGCTTCTGAATGTCCAGATTATAGAAAAGCTTACTTCTTCCTGATAGGATAGCAGTTGGCAGAAATATGCGCATCGGAAGCGGCATAAATATAGATTTTCGGAATTTGGCAATTTTTGTGATGGTACCCCTTAAAAAAATTATAAAATTTTTAAATCGATTTAAGGTGAAAACTTTAATTGGAGAAAT
This sequence comes from Drosophila varians, assembly GCA_018150405.1. NCBI lineage: Eukaryota > Metazoa > Arthropoda > Insecta > Diptera > Drosophilidae > Drosophila > Drosophila varians. The sequence goes on from JAECWK010000126.1 coordinate 12,981,605, forward strand.
GGGCTACTGAATGTCCAGATTATAGAAAAGCTTACTTCTTCCGGATCGGATAGCAGTTGGCAGAAATATGCGCATCGGAAGCGGCCAAAATATAGATTTTCGGAATTTGGCAATTTTTGTGATGGTACCCCTTAAAAAATTATAAAATTTTTAAATCGATTTAAGGTGAAAACTTTAATTGAGGAAATGGGCTTCTGAATGTCCAGATTATAGAAAAGCTTACTTCTTCCTGATAGGATAGCAGTTGGCAGAAATATGCGCATCGGAAGCGGCCAAAATATAGATTTTCGGAATTTGGCAATTTTTGTGATGGTACCCCTTAAAAAAATTATAAAATTTTTAAATCGATTTAAGGTGAAAACTTTAATTGAGGAAATGGGCTTCTGAATGTCCAGATTATAGAAAAGCTTACTTCTTCCTGATAGGATAGCAGTTGGCAGAAATATGCGCATCGGAAGCGGCCAAAATATAGATTTTCGGAATTTGGCAATTTTTGTGATGGTACCCCTTAAAAAAATTATAAAATTTTTAAATCGATTTAAGGTGAAAACTTTAATTGAGGAAATGGGCTTCTGAATGTCCAGATTATAGAAAAGCTTACTTCTTCCTGATAGGATAGCAGTTGGCAGAAATATGCGCATCGGAAGCGGCCAAAATATAGATTTTCGGAATTTGGCAATTTTTGTGATGGTACCCCTTAAAAAATTATAAAATTTTTAAATCGATTTAAGGTGAAAACTTTAATTGAGGAAATGGGCTTCTGAATGTCCAGATTATAGAAAAGCTTACTTCTTCCTGATAGGATAGCAGTTGGCAGAAATATGCGCATCGGAAGCGGCCAAAATATAGATTTTCGGAATTTGGCAATTTTTGTGATGGTACCCCTTAAAAAATTATAAAATTTTTAAATCGATTTAAGGTGAAAACTTTAATTGGAGAAATGGGCTACTGAATGTCCAGATTATAGAAAAGCTTACTTCTTCCGGATCGGATAGCAGTTGGCAGAAATATGCGCATCGGAAGCGGCCAAAATATAGATTTTCGGAATTTGGCAATTTTTGTGATGGTACCCCTTAAAAAATTATAAAATTTTTAAATCGATTTAAGGTGAAAACTTTAATTGAGGAAATGGGCTTCTGAATGTCCAGATTATAGAAAAGCTTACTTCTTCCTGATAGGATAGCAGTTGGCAGAAATATGCGCATCGGAAGCGGCCAAAATATAGATTTTCGGAATTTGGCAATTTTTGTGATGGTACCCCTTAAAAAAATTATAAAATTTTTAAATCGATTTAAGGTGAAAACTTTAATTGAGGAAATGGGCTTCTGAATGTCCAGATTATAGAAAAGCTTACTTCTTCCGGATCGGATAGCAGTTGGCAGAAATATGCGCATCGGAAGCGGCCAAAATATAGATTTTCGAATTTGGCAATTTTTGTGATGGTACCCCTTAAAAAATTATAAAATTTTTAAATCGATTTAAGGTGAAAACTTTAATTGGAGAAATGGGCTACTGAATGTCCAGATTATAGAAAAGCTTACTTCTTCCTGATCGGATAGCAGTTGGCAGAAATATGCGCATCGGAAGCGGCCAAAATATAGATTTTCGGAATTTGGCAATTTTTGTGATGGTACCCCTTAAAAAAATTATAAAATTTTTAAATCGATTTAAGGTGAAAACTTTAACTGAGGAAATGGGCTACTGAATGCCCTGATTATAGAAAAACTTGCTTCTTCCGTATCGGATAGCAGTTGGCAGAAATATGCGCATCGGAAGCGGCCAAAATATAGATTTTCGGAATTTGGCAATTTTTGTGATGGTACCCCTTAAAAAAATTATAAAATTTTTAAATCGATTTAAGGTGAAAACTTTAATTAAGGAAATGGGCTTCTGAATGTCCAGATTATAGAAAAGCTTACTTCTTCCTGATAGGATAGCAGTTGGCAGAAATATGCGCATCGGAAACGGCCAAAATATAGATTTTCGGAATTTGGCAATTTTTGTGATGGTACCCCTTAAAAAAATTATAAAATTTTTAAATCGATTTAAGGTGAAAACTTTAATTGAGGAAATGGGCTTCTGAATGTCCAGATTATAGAAAAGCTTACTTCTTCCTGATAGGATAGCAGTTGGCAGAAATATGCGCATCGGAAGCGGCCAAAATATAGATTTTCGGAATTTGGCAATTTTTGTGATGGTACCCCTTAAAAAATTATAAAATTTTTAAATCGATTTAAGGTGAAAACTTTAATTGGAGAAATGGGCTACTGAATGTCCAGATTATAGAAAAGCTTACTTCTTCCGGATCGGATAGCAGTTGGCAGAAATATGCGCATCGGAAGCGGCCAAAATATAGATTTTCGGAATTTGGCAATTTTTGTGATGGTACCCCTTAAAAAATTATAAAATTTTTAAATCGATTTAAGGTGAAAACTTTAATTGAGGAAATGGGCTTCTGAATGTCCAGATTATAGAAAAGCTTACTTCTTCCTGATAGGATAGCAGTTGGCAGAAATATGCGCATCGGAAGCGGCCAAAATATAGATTTTCGGAATTTGGCAATTTTTGTGATGGTACCCCTTAAAAAAATTATAAAATTTTTAAATCGATTTAAGGTGAAAACTTTAATTGAGGAAATGGGCTTCTGAATGTCCAGATTATAGAAAAGCTTACTTCTTCCTGATAGGATAGCAGTTGGCAGAAATATGCGCATCGGAAGCGGCCAAAATATAGATTTTCGGAATTTGGCAATTTTTGTGATGGTACCCCTTAAAAAAATTATAAAATTTTTAAATCGATTTAAGGTGAAAACTTTAATTGAGGAAATGGGCTTCTGAATGTCCAGATTATAGAAAAGCTTACTTCTTCCTGATAGGATAGCAGTTGGCAGAAATATGCGCATCGGAAGCGGCCAAAATATAGATTTTCGGAATTTGGCAATTTTTGTGATGGTACCCCTTAAAAAATTATAAAATTTTTAAATCGATTTAAGGTGAAAACTTTAATTGAGGAAATGGGCTTCTGAATGTCCAGATTATAGAAAAGCTTACTTCTTCCGGATCGGATAGCAGTTGGCAGAAATATGCGCATCGGAAGCGGCCAAAATATAGATTTTCGGAATTTGGCAATTTTTGTGATGGTACCCCTTAAAAAAATTATAAAATTTTTAAATCGATTTAAGGTGAAAACTTTAATTGAGGAAATGGGCTTCTGAATGTCCAGATTATAGAAAAGCTTACTTCTTCCTGATAGGATAGCAGTTGGCAGAAATATGCGCATCGGAAGCGGCCAAAATATAGATTTTCGGAATTTGGCAATTTTTGTGATGGTACCCCTTAAAAAAATTATAAAATTTTTAAATCGATTTAAGGTGAAAACTTTAATTGAGGAAATGGGCTTCTGAATGTCCAGATTATAGAAAAGCTTACTTCTTCCGGATCGGATAGCAGTTGGCAGAAATATGCGCATCGGAAGCGGCCAAAATATAGATTTTCGGAATTTGGCAATTTTTGTGATGGTACCCCTTAAAAAATTATAAAATTTTTAAATCGATTTAAGGTGAAAACTTTAATTGGAGAAATGGGCTACTGAATGTCCAGATTATAGAAAAGCTTACTTCTTCCTGATCGGATAGCAGTTGGCAGAAATATGCGCATCGGAAGCGGCCAAAATATAGATTTTCGGAATTTGGCAATTTTTGTGATGGTACCCCTTAAAAAATTATAAAATTTTTAAATCGATTTAAGGTGAAAACTTTAACTGAGGAAATGGGCTACTGAATGTCCAGATTATAGAAAAGCTTACTTCTTCCGGATCGGATAGCAGTTGGCAGAAATATGCGCATCGGAAGCGGCCAAAATATAGATTTTCGGAATTTGGCAATTTTTGTGATGGTACCCCTTAAAAAAATTATAAAATTTTTAAATCGATTTAAGGTGAAAACTTTAATTGAGGAAATGGGCTTCTGAATGTCCAGATTATAGAAAAGCTTACTTCTTCCTGATAGGATAGCAGTTGGCAGAAATATGCGCATCGGAAGCGGCCAAAATATAGATTTTCGGAATTTGGCAATTTTTGTGATGGTACCCCTTAAAAAAATTATAAAATTTTTAAATCGATTTAAGGTGAAAACTTTAATTGAGGAAATGGGCTTCTGAATGTCCAGATTATAGAAAAGCTTACTTCTTCCTGATAGGATAGCAGTTGGCAGAAATATGCGCATCGGAAGCGGCCAAAATATAGATTTTCGGAATTTGGCAATTTTTGTGATGGTACCCCTTAAAAAATTATAAAATTTTTAAATCGATTTAAGGTGAAAACTTTAATTGGAGAAATGGGCTACTGAATGTCCAGATTATAGAAAAGCTTACTTCTTCCGGATCGGATAGCAGTTGGCAGAAATATGCGCATCGGAAGCGGCCAAAATATAGATTTTCGGAATTTGGCAATTTTTGTGATGGTACCCCTTAAAAAAATTATAAAATTTTTAAATCGATTTAAGGTGAAAACTTTAATTGGAGAAATGGGCTACTGAATGTCCAGATTATAGAAAAGCTTACTTCTTCCTGATAGGATAGCAGTTGGCAGAAATATGCGCATCGGAAGCGGCCAAAATATAGATTTTCGGAATTTGGCAATTTTTGTGATGGTACCCCTTAAAAAAATTATAAAATTTTTAAATCGATTTAAGGTGAAAACTTTAATTGGAGAAATGGGCTACTGAATGTCCAGATTATAGAAAAGCTTACTTCTTCCGGATCGGATAGCAGTTGGCAGAAATATGCGCATCGGAAGCGGCCAAAATATAGATTTTCGGAATTTGGCAATTTTTGTGATGGTACCCCTTAAAAAAATTATAAAATTTTTAAATCGATTTAAGGTGAAAACTTTAATTGGAGAAATGGGCTACTGAATGTCCAGATTATAGAAAAGCTTACTTCTTCCTGATAGGATAGCAGTTGGCAGAAATATGCGCATCGGAAGCGGCCAAAATATAGATTTTCGGAATTTGGCAATTTTTGTGATGGTACCCCTTAAAAAAATTATAAAATTTTTAAATCGATTTAAGGTGAAAACTTTAATTGGAGAAATGGGCTACTGAATGTCCAGATTATAGAAAAGCTTACTTCTTCCGGATCGGATAGCAGTTGGCAGAAATATGCGCATCGGAAGCGGCCAAAATATAGATTTTCGGAATTTGGCAATTTTTGTGATGGTACCCCTTAAAAAAATTATAAAATTTTTAAATCGATTTAAGGTGAAAACTTTAATTGGAGAAATGGGCTACTGAATGTCCAGATTATAGAAAAGCTTACTTCTTCCTGATAGGATAGCAGTTGGCAGAAATATGCGCATCGGAAGCGGCCAAAATATAGATTTTCGAATTTGGCAATTTTTGTGATGGTACCCCTTAAAAAAATTATAAAATTTTTAAATCGATTTAAGGTGAAAACTTTAATTGGAGAAATGGGCTACTGAATGTCCAGATTATAGAAAAGCTTACTTCTTCCGGATCGGATAGCAGTTGGCAGAAATATGCGCATCGGAAGCGGCCAAAATATAGATTTTCGGAATTTGGCAATTTTTGTGATGGTACCCCTTAAAAAAATTATAAAATTTTTAAATCGATTTAAGGTGAAAACTTTAATTGGAGAAATGGGCTACTGAATGTCCAGATTATAGAAAAGCTTACTTCTTCCGGATCGGATAGCAGTTGGCAGAAATATGCGCATCGGAAGCGGCCAAAATATAGATTTTCGGAATTTGGCAATTTTTGTGATGGTACCCCTTAAAAAAATTATAAAATTTTTAAATCGATTTAAGGTGAAAACTTTAACTGAGGAAATGGGCTACTGAATGTCCTGATTATAGAAAAACTTGCTTCTTCCGTATCGGATAGCAGTTGGCAGAAATATGCGCATCGGAAGCGGCCAAAATATAGATTTTCGGAATTTGGCAATTTTTGTGATGGTACCCCTTAAAAAAATTATAAAATTTTTAAATCGATTTAAGGTGAAAACTTTAATTGGAGAAATGGGCTACTGAATGTCCAGATTATAGAAAAGCTTACTTCTTCCTGATCGGATAGCAGTTGGCAGAAATATGCGCATCGGAAGCGGCCAAAATATAGATTTTCGGAATTTGGCAATTTTTGTGATGGTACCCCTTAAAAAAATTATAAAATTTTTAAATCGATTTAAGGTGAAAACTTTAACTGAGGAAATGGGCTACTGAATGTCCAGATTATAGAAAAGCTTACTTCTTCCGGATCGGATAGCAGTTGGCAGAAATATGCGCATCGGAAGCGGCCAAAATATAGATTTTCGGAATTTGGCAATTTTTGTGATGGTACCCCTTAAAAAATTATAAAATTTTTAAATCGATTTAAGGTGAAAACTTTAATTGAGGAAATGGGCTTCTGAATGTCCAGATTATAGAAAAGCTTACTTCTTCCTGATAGGATAGCAGTTGGCAGAAATATGCGCATCGGAAGCGGCCAAAATATAGATTTTCGGAATTTGGCAATTTTTGTGATGGTACCCCTTAAAAAAATTATAAAATTTTTAAATCGATTTAAGGTGAAAACTTTAATTGAGGAAATGGGCTTCTGAATGTCCAGATTATAGAAAAGCTTACTTCTTCCTGATAGGATAGCAGTTGGCAGAAATATGCGCATCGGAAGCGGCCAAAATATAGATTTTCGGAATTTGGCAATTTTTGTGATGGTACCCCTTAAAAAAATTATAAAATTTTTAAATCGATTTAAGGTGAAAACTTTAATTGGAGAAATGGGCTACTGAATGTCCAGATTATAGAAAAGCTTACTTCTTCCGGATCGGATAGCAGTTGGCAGAAATATGCGCATCGGAAGCGGCCAAAATATAGATTTTCGGAATTTGGCAATTTTTGTGATGGTACCCCTTAAAAAATTATAAAATTTTTAAATCGATTTAAGGTGAAAACTTTAATTGGAGAAATGGGCTACTGAATGTCCAGATTATAGAAAAGCTTACTTCTTCCTGATAGGATAGCAGTTGGCAGAAATATGCGCATCGGAAGCGGCCAAAATATAGATTTTCGGAATTTGGCAATTTTTGTGATGGTACCCCTTAAAAAAATTATAAAATTTTTAAATCGATTTAAGGTGAAAACTTTAATTGGAGAAATGGGCTACTGAATGTCCAGATTATAGAAAAGCTTACTTCTTCCGGATCGGATAGCAGTTGGCAGAAATATGCGCATCGGAAGCGGCCAAAATATAGATTTTCGGAATTTGGCAATTTTTGTGATGGTACCCCTTAAAAAAATTATAAAATTTTTAAATCGATTTAAGGTGAAAACTTTAATTGAGGAAATGGGCTTCTGAATGTCCAGATTATAGAAAAGCTTACTTCTTCCTGATAGGATAGCAGTTGGCAGAAATATGCGCATCGGAAGCGGCCAAAATATAGATTTTCGGAATTTGGCAATTTTTGTGATGGTACCCCTTAAAAAAATTATAAAATTTTTAAATCGATTTAAGGTGAAAACTTTAATTGAGGAAATGGGCTTCTGAATGTCCAGATTATAGAAAAGCTTACTTCTTCCTGATAGGATAGCAGTTGGCAGAAATATGCGCATCGGAAGCGGCCAAAATATAGATTTTCGGAATTTGGCAATTTTTGTGATGGTACCCCTTAAAAAAATTATAAAATTTTTAAATCGATTTAAGGTGAAAACTTTAATTGGAGAAATGGGCTACTGAATGTCCAGATTATAGAAAAGCTTACTTCTTCCGGATCGGATAGCAGTTGGCAGAAATATGCGCATCGGAAGCGGCCAAAATATAGATTTTCGGAATTTGGCAATTTTTGTGATGGTACCCCTTAAAAAATTATAAAATTTTTAAATCGATTTAAGGTGAAAACTTTAATTGGAGAAATGGGCTACTGAATGTCCAGATTATAGAAAAGCTTACTTCTTCCTGATAGGATAGCAGTTGGCAGAAATATGCGCATCGGAAGCGGCCAAAATATAGATTTTCGGAATTTGGCAATTTTTGTGATGGTACCCCTTAAAAAAATTATAAAATTTTTAAATCGATTTAAGGTGAAAACTTTAATTGGAGAAATGGGCTACTGAATGTCCAGATTATAGAAAAGCTTACTTCTTCCGGATCGGATAGCAGTTGGCAGAAATATGCGCATCGGAAGCGGCCAAAATATAGATTTTCGGAATTTGGCAATTTTTGTGATGGTACCCCTTAAAAAATTATAAAATTTTTAAATCGATTTAAGGTGAAAACTTTAATTGAGGAAATGGGCTTCTGAATGTCCAGATTATAGAAAAGCTTACTTCTTCCTGATAGGATAGCAGTTGGCAGAAATATGCGCATCGGAAGCGGCCAAAATATAGATTTTCGGAATTTGGCAATTTTTGTGATGGTACCCCTTAAAAAAATTATAAAATTTTTAAATCGATTTAAGGTGAAAACTTTAATTGAGGAAATGGGCTTCTGAATGTCCAGATTATAGAAAAGCTTACTTCTTCCTGATAGGATAGCAGTTGGCAGAAATATGCGCATCGGAAGCGGCCAAAATATAGATTTTCGGAATTTGGCAATTTTTGTGATGGTACCCCTTAAAAAATTATAAAATTTTTAAATCGATTTAAGGTGAAAACTTTAATTGGAGAAATGGGCTACTGAATGTCCAGATTATAGAAAAGCTTACTTCTTCCGGATCGGATAGCAGTTGGCAGAAATATGCGCATCGGAAGCGGCCAAAATATAGATTTTCGGAATTTGGCAATTTTTGTGATGGTACCCCTTAAAAAATTATAAAATTTTTAAATCGATTTAAGGTGAAAACTTTAATTGGAGAAATGGGCTACTGAATGTCCAGATTATAGAAAAGCTTACTTCTTCCTGATAGGATAGCAGTTGGCAGAAATATGCGCATCGGAAGCGGCCAAAATATAGATTTTCGGAATTTGGCAATTTTTGTGATGGTACCCCTTAAAAAATTATAAAATTTTTAAATCGATTTAAGGTGAAAACTTTAATTGGAGAAATGGGCTACTGAATGTCCAGATTATAGAAAAGCTTACTTCTTCCGGATCGGATAGCAGTTGGCAGAAATATGCGCATCGGAAGCGGCCAAAATATAGATTTTCGGAATTTGGCAATTTTTGTGATGGTACCCCTTAAAAAAATTATAAAATTTTTAAATCGATTTAAGGTGAAAACTTTAATTGGAGAAATGGGCTACTGAATGTCCAGATTATAGAAAAGCTTACTTCTTCCGGATCGGATAGCAGTTGGCAGAAATATGCGCATCGGAAGCGGCCAAAATATAGATTTTCGAATTTGGCAATTTTTGTGATGGTACCCCTTAAAAAAATTATAAAATTTTTAAATCGATTTAAGGTGAAAACTTTAACTGAGGAAATGGGCTACTGAATGTCCTGATTATAGAAAAACTTGCTTCTTCCGTATCGGATAGCAGTTGGCAGAAATATGCGCATCGGAAGCGGCCAAAATATAGATTTTCGGAATTTGGCAATTTTTGTGATGGTACCCCTTAAAAAAATTATAAAATTTTTAAATCGATTTAAGGTGAAAACTTTAATTGGAGAAATGGGCTACTGAATGTCCAGATTATAGAAAAGCTTACTTCTTCCTGATCGGATAGCAGTTGGCAGAAATATGCGCATCGGAAGCGGCCAAAATATAGATTTTCGAATTTGGCAATTTTTGTGATGGTACCCCTTAAAAAAATTATAAAATTTTTAAATCGATTTAAGGTGAAAACTTTAACTGAGGAAATGGGCTACTGAATGTCCAGATTATAGAAAAGCTTACTTCTTCCGGATCGGATAGCAGTTGGCAGAAATATGCGCATCGGAAGCGGCCAAAATATAGATTTTCGGAATTTGGCAATTTTTGTGATGGTACCCCTTAAAAAATTATAAAATTTTTAAATCGATTTAAGGTGAAAACTTTAATTGAGGAAATGGGCTTCTGAATGTCCAGATTATAGAAAAGCTTACTTCTTCCTGATAGGATAGCAGTTGGCAGAAATATGCGCATCGGAAGCGGCCAAAATATAGATTTTCGAATTTGGCAATTTTTGTGATGGTACCCCTTAAAAAAATTATAAAATTTTTAAATCGATTTAAGGTGAAAACTTTAATTGGAGAAATGGGCTACTGAATGTCCAGATTATAGAAAAGCTTACTTCTTCCGGATCGGATAGCAGTTGGCAGAAATATGCGCATCGGAAGCGGCCAAAATATAGATTTTCGGAATTTGGCAATTTTTGTGATGGTACCCCTTAAAAAAATTATAAAATTTTTAAATCGATTTAAGGTGAAAACTTTAATTGAGGAAATGGGCTTCTGAATGTCCAGATTATAGAAAAGCTTACTTCTTCCTGATAGGATAGCAGTTGGCAGAAATATGCGCATCGGAAGCGGCCAAAATATAGATTTTCGGAATTTGGCAATTTTTGTGATGGTACCCCTTAAAAAAATTATAAAATTTTTAAATCGATTTAAGGTGAAAACTTTAATTGGAGAAATGGGCTACTGAATGTCCAGATTATAGAAAAGCTTACTTCTTCCGGATCGGATAGCAGTTGGCAGAAATATGCGCATCGGAAGCGGCCAAAATATAGATTTTCGAATTTGGCAATTTTTGTGATGGTACCCCTTAAAAAAATTATAAAATTTTTAAATCGATTTAAGGTGAAAACTTTAATTGGAGAAATGGGCTACTGAATGTCCAGATTATAGAAAAGCTTACTTCTTCCTGATAGGATAGCAGTTGGCAGAAATATGCGCATCGGAAGCGGCCAAAATATAGATTTTCGGAATTTGGCAATTTTTGTGATGGTACCCCTTAAAAAAATTATAAAATTTTTAAATCGATTTAAGGTGAAAACTTTAATTGAGGAAATGGGCTTCTGAATGTCCAGATTATAGAAAAGCTTACTTCTTCCTGATAGGATAGCAGTTGGCAGAAATATGCGCATCGGAAGCGGCCAAAATATAGATTTTCGGAATTTGGCAATTTTTGTGATGGTACCCCTTAAAAAAATTATAAAATTTTTAAATCGATTTAAGGTGAAAACTTTAACTGAGGAAATGGGCTACTGAATGTCCTGATTATAGAAAAACTTGCTTCTTCCGTATCGGATGGCAGTTGGCAGAAATATGCGCATCGGAAGCGGCCAAAATATAGATTTTCGGAATTTGGCAATTTTTGTGATGGTACCCCTTAAAAAAATTATAAAATTTTTAAATCGATTTAAGGTGAAAACTTTAACTGAGGAAATGGGCTACTGAATGTCCTGATTATAGAAAAACTTGCTTCTTCCGTATCGGATAGCAGTTGGCAGAAATATGCGCATCGGAAGCGGCCAAAATATAGATTTTCGGAATTTGGCAATTTTTGTGATGGTACCCCTTAAAAAAATTATAAAATTTTTAAATCGATTTAAGGTGAAAACTTTAATTGGAGAAATGGGCTACTGAATGTCCAGATTATAGAAAAGCTTACTTCTTCCTGATCGGATAGCAGTTGGCAGAAATATGCGCATCGGAAGCGGCCAAAATATAGATTTTCGGAATTTGGCAATTTTTGTGATGGTACCCCTTAAAAAAATTATAAAATTTTTAAATCGATTTAAGGTGAAAACTTTAATTGGAGAAATGGGCTACTGAATGTCCAGATTATAGAAAAGCTTACTTCTTCCGGATCGGATAGCAGTTGGCAGAAATATGCGCATCGGAAGCGGCCAAAATATAGATTTTCGGAATTTGGCAATTTTTGTGATGGTACCCCTTAAAAAAATTATAAAATTTTTAAATCGATTTAAGGTGAAAACTTTAATTGGAGAAATGGGCTACTGAATGTCCAGATTATAGAAAAGCTTACTTCTTCCTGATAGGATAGCAGTTGGCAGAAATATGCGCATCGGAAGCGGCCAAAATATAGATTTTCGGAATTTGGCAATTTTTGTGATGGTACCCCTTAAAAAAATTATAAAATTTTTAAATCGATTTAAGGTGAAAACTTTAACTGAGGAAATGGGCTACTGAATGTCCTGATTATAGAAAAACTTGCTTCTTCCGTATCGGATAGCAGTTGGCAGAAATATGCGCATCGGAAGCGGCCAAAATATAGATTTTCGGAATTTGGCAATTTTTGTGATGGTACCCCTTAAAAAAATTATAAAATTTTTAAATCGATTTAAGGTGAAAACTTTAATTGGAGAAATGGGCTACTGAATGTCCAGATTATAGAAAAGCTTACTTCTTCCTGATCGGATAGCAGTTGGCAGAAATATGCGCATCGGAAGCGGCCAAAATATAGATTTTCGGAATTTGGCAATTTTTGTGATGGTACCCCTTAAAAAATTATAAAATTTTTAAATCGATTTAAGGTGAAAACTTTAACTGAGGAAATGGGCTACTGAATGTCCAGATTATAGAAAAGCTTACTTCTTCCGGATCGGATAGCAGTTGGCAGAAATATGCGCATCGGAAGCGGCCAAAATATAGATTTTCGGAATTTGGCAATTTTTGTGATGGTACCCCTTAAAAAATTATAAAATTTTTAAATCGATTTAAGGTGAAAACTTTAATTGAGGAAAGGGGCTACTGAATGTCCTGATTATAGAAAAGCTTACTTCTTCCGGATCGGATAGCAGTTGGCAGAAATATGCGCATCGGAAGCGGCCAAAATATAGATTTTCGGAATTTGGCAATTTTTGTGATGGTACCCCTTAAAAAAATTATAAAATTTTTAAATCGATTTAAGGTGAAAACTTTAATTGGAGAAATGGGCTACTGAATGTCCAGATTATAGAAAAGCTTACTTCTTCCTGATCGGATAGCAGTTGGCAGAAATATGCGCATCGGAAGCGGCCAAAATATAGATTTTCGGAATTTGGCAATTTTTGTGATGGTACCCCTTAAAAAAATTATAAAATTTTTAAATCGATTTAAGGTGAAAACTTTAACTGAGGAAATGGGCTACTGAATGTCCAGATTATAGAAAAGCTTACTTCTTCCGGATCGGATAGCAGTTGGCAGAAATATGCGCATCGGAAGCGGCCAAAATATAGATTTTCGGAATTTGGCAATTTTTGTGATGGTACCCCTTAAAAAAATTATAAAATTTTTAAATCGATTTAAGGTGAAAACTTTAATTGGAGAAATGGGCTACTGAATGTCCAGATTATAGAAAAGCTTACTTCTTCCTGATCGGATAGCAGTTGGCAGAAATATGCGCATCGGAAGCGGCCAAAATATAGATTTTCGGAATTTGGCAATTTTTGTGATGGTACCCCTTAAAAAAATTATAAAATTTTTAAATCGATTTAAGGTGAAAACTTTAACTGAGGAAATGGGCTACTGAATGTCCAGATTATAGAAAAGCTTACTTCTTCCGGATCGGATAGCAGTTGGCAGAAATATGCGCATCGGAAGCGGCCAAAATATAGATTTTCGGAATTTGGCAATTTTTGTGATGGTACCCCTTAAAAAAATTATAAAATTTTTAAATCGATTTAAGGTGAAAACTTTAACTGAGGAAATGGGCTACTGAATGTCCTGATTATAGAAAAACTTGCTTCTTCCGTATCGGATAGCAGTTGGCAGAAATATGCGCATCGGAAGCGGCCAAAATATAGATTTTCGGAATTTGGCAATTTTTGTGATGGTACCCCTTAAAAAAATTATAAAATTTTTAAATCGATTTAAGGTGAAAACTTTAATTGGAGAAATGGGCTACTGAATGTCCAGATTATAGAAAAGCTTACTTCTTCCTGATCGGATAGCAGTTGGCAGAAATATGCGCATCGGAAGCGGCCAAAATATAGATTTTCGGAATTTGGCAATTTTTGTGATGGTACCCCTTAAAAAAATTATAAAATTTTTAAATCGATTTAAGGTGAAAACTTTAACTGAGGAAATGGGCTACTGAATGTCCAGATTATAGAAAAGCTTACTTCTTCCGGATCGGATAGCAGTTGGCAGAAATATGCGCATCGGAAGCGGCCAAAATATAGATTTTCGGAATTTGGCAATTTTTGTGATGGTACCCCTTAAAAAATTATAAAATTTTTAAATCGATTTAAGGTGAAAACTTTAACTGAGGAAATGGGCTACTGAATGTCCAGATTATAGAAAAGCTTACTTCTTCCGGATCGGATAGCAGTTGGCAGAAATATGCGCATCGGAAGCGGCCAAAATATAGATTTTCGGAATTTGGCAATTTTTGTGATGGTACCCCTTAAAAAATTATAAAATTTTTAAATCGATTTAAGGTGAAAACTTTAATTGGAGAAATGGGCTACTGAATGTCCAGATTATAGAAAAGCTTACTTCTTCCTGATCGGATAGCAGTTGGCAGAAATATGCGCATCGGAAGCGGCCAAAATATAGATTTTCGAATTTGGCAATTTTTGTGATGGTACCCCTTAAAAAAATTATAAAATTTTTAAATCGATTTAAGGTGAAAACTTTAACTGAGGAAATGGGCTACTGAATGTCCAGATTATAGAAAAGCTTACTTCTTCCGGATCGGATAGCAGTTGGCAGAAATATGCGCATCGGAAGCGGCCAAAATATAGATTTTCGGAATTTGGCAATTTTTGTGATGGTACCCCTTAAAAAAATTATAAAATTTTTAAATCGATTTAAGGTGAAAACTTTAATTAAGGAAATGGGCTACTGAATGTCCTGATTATAGAAAAACTTGCTTCTTCCGTATCGGATAGCAGTTGGCAGAAATATGCGCATCGGAAGCGGCCAAAATATAGATTTTCGGAATTTGGCAATTTTGTGATGGTACCCCTTAAAAAATTATAAAATTTTTAAATCGATTTAAGGTGAAAACTTTAATTGGAGAAATGGGCTACTGAATGTCCAGATTATAGAAAAGCTTACTTCTTCCTGATCGGATAGCAGTTGGCAGAAATATGCGCATCGGAAACGGCCAAAATATAGATTTTCGGAATTTGGCAATTTTTGTGATGGTACCCCTTAAAAAAATTATAAAATTTTTAAATCGATTTAAGGTGAAAACTTTAACTGAGGAAATGGGCTACTGAATGTCCAGATTATAGAAAAGCTTACTTCTTCCGGATCGGATAGCAGTTGGCAGAAATATGCGCATCGGAAGCGGCCAAAATATAGATTTTCGGAATTTGGCAATTTTTGTGATGGTACCCCTTAAAAAAATTATAAAATTTTTAAATCGATTTAAGGTGAAAACTTTAATTAAGGAAATGGGCTACTGAATGTCCTGATTATAGAAAAACTTGCTTCTTCCGTATCGGATAGCAGTTGGCAGAAATATGCGCATCGGAAGCGGCCAAAATATAGATTTTCGGAATTTGGCAATTTTTGTGATGGTACCCCTTAAAAAAATTATAAAATTTTTAAATCGATTTAAGGTGAAAACTTTAATTGGAGAAATGGGCTACTGAATGTCCAGATTATAGAAAAGCTTACTTCTTCCGGATCGGATAGCAGTTGGCAGAAATATGCGCATCGGAAGCGGCCAAAATATAGATTTTCGGAATTTGGCAATTTTTGTGATGGTACCCCTTAAAAAAATTATAAAATTTTTAAATCGATTTAAGGTGAAAACTTTAATTGGAGAAATGGGCTACTGAATGTCCAGATTATAGAAAAGCTTACTTCTTCCGGATCGGATAGCAGTTGGCAGAAATATGCGCATCGGAAGCGGCCAAAATATAGATTTTCGAATTTGGCAATTTTTGTGATGGTACCCCTTAAAAAAATTATACAATTTTTAAATCGATTTAAGGTGAAAACTTTAATTGGGGAAATGGGCTTCTGAATGTCCTGATTATAGAAAAGCTTACTTCTTCCGGATCGGATAGCAGTTGGCAGAAATATGCGCATCGGAAGCGGCCAAAATATAGATTTTCGGAATTTGGCAATTTTTGTGATGGTACCCCTTAAAAAAATTATAAAATTTTTAAATCGATTTAAGGTGAAAACTTTAATTGAGGAAATGGGCTACTGAATGTCCAGATTATAGAAAAGCTTACTTCTTCCGTATCGGATAGCAGTTGGCAGAAATATGCGCATCGGAAACGGCCAAAATATAGATTTTCGGAATTTGGCAATTTTTGTGATGGTACCCCTAAAAAAATTATAAAATTTTTAAATCCATTTAAGGTGAAAACTTTAACTGAGGAAATGGGCTACTGAATGTCCAGATTATAGAAAAGCTTACTTCTTCCGGATCGGATAGCAGTTGGCAGAAATATGCGCATCGGAAGCGGCCAAAATATAGATTTTCGGAATTTGGCAATTTTTGTGATGGTACCCCTTAAAAAATTATAAAATTTTTAAATCGATTTAAGGTGAAAACTTTAATTGGAGAAATGGGCTACTGAATGTCCAGATTATAAAAAAAGCTTACTTCTTCCTGATCGGATAGCAGTTGGCAGAAATATGCGCATCGGAAGCGGCCAAAATATAGATTTTCGGAATTTGGCAATTTTTGTGATGGTACCCCTTAAAAAATTATAAAATTTTTAAATCCATTTAAGGTGAAAACTTTATTTAAGGAAATGGGCTACTGAATGTCCTGATTATAGAAAAACTTCTTCTTCCGGATCGGATAGCAGTTGGCAGAAATATGCGCATCGGAAGCGGCCAAAATATAGATTTTCGGAATTTGGCAATTTTTGTGATGGTACCCCTTAAAAAAATTATAAAATTTTTAAATCGATTTAAGGTGAAAACTTTAATTAAGGAAATGGGCTACTGAATGTCCTGATTATAGAAAAGCTTACTTCTTCCTGATCGGATAGCAGTTGGCAGAAATATGCGCATCGGAAGCGGCCAAAATATAGATTTTCGGAATTTGGCAATTTTTGTGATGGTACCCCTTAAAAAAATTATAAAATTTTTAAATCCATTTAAGGTGAAAACTTTAATTAAGGAAATTGGCTACTGAATGTCCTGATTATAGAAAAACTTCTTCTTCCATATCGGATAGCAGTTGGCAGAAATATGCGCATCGGAAGCGGCCAAAATATAGATTTTCGGAATTTGGCAATTTTTGTGATGGTACCCCTTAAAAAAATTATAAAATTTTTAAATCCATTTAAGGTGAAAACTTTATTTAAGGAAATGGGCTACTGAATGTCCTGATTATAGAAAAACTTCTTCTTCCGGATCGGATAGCAGTTGGCAGAAATATGCGCATCGGAAGCGGCCAAAATATAGATTTTCGGAATTTGGCAATTTTTGTGATGGTACCCCTTAAAAAAATTATAAAATTTTTAAATCGATTTAAGGTGAAAACTTTAATTGGAGAAATGGGCTACTGAATGTCCAGATTATAAAAAAAGCTTACTTCTTCCTGATCGGATAGCAGTTGGCAGAAATATGCGCATCGGAAGCGGCCAAAATATAGATTTTCGGAATTTGGCAATTTTTGTGATGGTACCCCTTAAAAAAATTATAAAATTTTTAAATCCATTTAAGGTGAAAACTTTATTTAAGGAAATGGGCTACTGAATGTCCTGATTATAGAAAAACTTCTTCTTCCGGATCGGATAGCAGTTGGCAGAAATATGCGCATCGGAAGCGGCCAAAATATAGATTTTCGGAATTTGGCAATTTTTGTGATGGTACCCCTTAAAAAAATTATAAAATTTTTAAATCGATTTAAGGTGAAAACTTTAATTAAGGAAATGGGCTACTGAATGTCCTGATTATAGAAAAGCTTACTTCTTCCTGATCGGATAGCAGTTGGCAGAAATATGCGCATCGGAAGCGGCCAAAATATAGATTTTCGGAATTTGGCAATTTTTGTGATGGTACCCCTTAAAAAATTATAAAATTTTTAAATCCATTTAAGGTGAAAACTTTAATTAAGGAAATTGGCTACTGAATGTCCTGATTATAGAAAAACTTCTTCTTCCATATCGGATAGCAGTTGGCAGAAATATGCGCATCGGAAGCGGCCAAAATATAGATTTTCGGAATTTGGCAATTTTTGTGATGGTACCCCTTAAAAAATTATAAAATTTTTAAATCCATTTAAGGTGAAAACTTTATTTAAGGAAATGGGCTACTGAATGTCCTGATTATAGAAAAACTTCTTCTTCCGGATCGGATAGCAGTTGGCAGAAATATGCGCATCGGAAGCGGCCAAAATATAGATTTTCGGAATTTGGCAATTTTTGTGATGGTACCCCTTAAAAAATTATAAAATTTTTAAATCGATTTAAGGTGAAAACTTTAATTGAGGAAATGGGCTACTGAATGTCCAGATTATAGAAAAGCTTACTTCTTTCTGATAGGAAAGCAGTTGGCAGAAATATGCGCATCGGAAGCGGCCAAAATATAGATTTTCGGAATTTGGCAATTTTTGTGATGGTACCCCTTAAAAAAATGATAAAATTTTTAAATCGATTTAAGGTGAAAACTTTAATTAAGGAAAGGGGCTACTGAATGTCCTGATTATAGAAAATCTTGCTTTTTCCGTATCGGATAGCAGTTGGCAGAAATATGCGCATCGGAAGCGGCCAAAATATAGATTTTCGGAATTTGGCAATTTTTGTGATGGTACCCCTTAAAAAAATTATAAAATTTTTAAATCCATTTAAGGTGAAAACTTTAATTGGAGAAATGGGCTACTGAATGTCCAGATTATAGAAAAGCTTACTTCTTCCGGATCGGATAGCAGTTGGCAGAAATATGCGCATCGGAAGCGGCCAAAATATAGATTTTCGGAATTTGGCAATTTTTGTGATGGTACCCCTTAAAAAAATTATAAAATTTTTAAATCGATTTAAGGTGAAAACTTTAATTGGAGAAATGGGCTACTGAATGTCCAGATTATAGAAAAGCTTACTTCTTCCGGATCGGATAGCAGTTGGCAGAAATATGCGCATCGGAAGCGGCCAAAATATAGATTTTCGAATTTGGCAATTTTTGTGATGGTACCCCTTAAAAAAATTATAAAATTTTTAAATCGATTTAAGGTGAAAACTTTAATTGGAGAAATGGGCTACTGAATGTCCAGATTATAGAAAAGCTTACTTCTTCCGGATCGGATAGCAGTTGGCAGAAATATGCGCATCGGAAGCGGCCAAAATATAGATTTTCGGAATTTGGCAATTTTTGTGATGGTACCCCTTAAAAAAATTATAAAATTTTTAAATCGATTTAAGGTGAAAACTTGAATTGGGGAAATGGGCTACTGAATGTCCAGATTATAAAAAAAGCTTACTTCTTCCTGATCGGATAGCAGTTGGCAGAAATATGCGCATCGGAAGCGGCCAAAATATAGATTTTCGGAATTTGGCAATTTTTGTGATGGTACCCCTTAAAAAAATTATAAAATTTTTAAATCCATTTAAGGTGAAAACTTTATTTAAGGAAATGGGCTACTGAATGTCCTGATTATAGAAAAACTTCTTCTTCCGGATCGGATAGCAGTTGGCAGAAATATGCGCATCGGAAGCGGCCAAAATATAGATTTTCGGAATTTGGCAATTTTTGTGATGGTACCCCTTAAAAAAATTATAAAATTTTTAAATCGATTTAAGGTGAAAACTTTAATTGGAGAAATGGGCTACTGAATGTCCAGATTATAGAAAAGCTTACTTCTTCCGGATCGGATAGCAGTTGGCAGAAATATGCGCATCGGAAGCGGCCAAAATATAGATTTTCGGAATTTGGCAATTTTTGTGATGGTACCCCTTAAAAAAATTATACAATTTTTAAATCGATTTAAGGTGAAAACTTGAATTGGGGAAATGGGCTACTGAATGTCCAGATTATAAAAAAAGCTTACTTCTTCCTGATCGGATAGCAGTTGGCAGAAATATGCGCATCGGAAGCGGCCAAAATATAGATTTTCGGAATTTGGCAATTTTTGTGATGGTACCCCTTAAAAAAATTATAAAATTTTTAAATCCATTTAAGGTGAAAACTTTATTTAAGGAAATGGGCTACTGAATGTCCTGATTATAGAAAAACTTCTTCTTCCGGATCGGATAGCAGTTGGCAGAAATATGCGCATCGGAAGCGGCCAAAATATAGATTTTCGGAATTTGGCAATTTTTGTGATGGTACCCCTTAAAAAAATTATAAAATTTTTAAATCGATTTAAGGTGAAAACTTTAATTAAGAAAATGGGCTACTGAATGTCCTGATTATAGAAAAGCTTACTTCTTCCTGATCGGATAGCAGTTGGCAGAAATATGCGCATCGGAAGCGGCCAAAATATAGATTTTCGGAATTTGGCAATTTTTGTGATGGTACCCCTTAAAAAAATTATAAAATTTTTAAATCCATTTAAGGTGAAAACTTTATTTAAGGAAATGGGCTACTGAATGTCCTGATTATAGAAAAACTTCTTCTTCCGGATCGGATAGCAGTTGGCAGAAATATGCGCATCGGAAGCGGCCAAAATATAGATTTTCGGAATTTGGCAATTTTTGTGATGGTACCCCTTAAAAAAATTATAAAATTTTTAAATCGATTTAAGGTGAAAACTTTAATTGAGGAAATGGGCTACTGAATGTCCAGATTATAGAAAAGCTTACTTCTTCCTGATAGGATAGCAGTTGGCAGAAATATGCGCATCGGAAGCGGCCAAAATATAGATTTTCGGAATTTGGCAATTTTTGTGATGGTACCCCTTAAAAAATTATAAAATTTTTAAATCGATTTAAGGTGAAAACTTTAATTAAGGAAATGGGCTACTGAATGTCCTGATTATAGAAAAGCTTACTTCTTCCTGATCGGATAGCAGTTGGCAGAAATATGCGCATCGGAAGCGGCCAAAATATAGATTTTCGGAATTTGGCAATTTTTGTGATGGTACCCCTTAAAAAAATTATAAAATTTTTAAATCGATTTAAGGTGAAAACTTTAATTGAGGAAAGGGGCTTCTGAATGTCCTGATTATAGAAAATCTTGCTTTTTCCGTATCGGATAGCAGTTGGCAGAAATATGCGCATCGGAAGCGGCCAAAATATAGATTTTCGGAATTTGGCAATTTTTGTGATGGTACCCCTTAAAAAAATTATAAAATTTTTAAATCGATTTAAGGTGAAAACTTGAATTGGGGAAATGGGCTACTGAATGTCCAGATTATAAAAAAAGCTTACTTCTTCCTGATCGGATAGCAGTTGGCAGAAATATGCGCATCGGAAGCGGCCAAAATATAGATTTTCGGAATTTGGCAATTTTTGTGATGGTACCCCTTAAAAAAATTATAAAATTTTTAAATCCATTTAAGGTGAAAACTTTATTTAAGGAAATGGGCTACTGAATGTCCTGATTATAGAAAAACTTCTTCTTCCGGATCGGATAGCAGTTGGCAGAAATATGCGCATCGGAAGCGGCCAAAATATAGATTTTCGGAATTTGGCAATTTTGTGATGGTACCCCTTAAAAAAATTATAAAATTTTTAAATCGATTTAAGGTGAAAACTTTAATTGGAGAAATGGGCTACTGAATGTCCAGATTATAGAAAAGCTTACTTCTTCCGGATCGGATAGCAGTTGGCAGAAATATGCGCATCGGAAGCGGCCAAAATATAGATTTTCGGAATTTGGCAATTTTTGTGATGGTACCCCTTAAAAAATTATACAATTTTTAAATCGATTTAAGGTGAAAACTTGAATTGGGGAAATGGGCTACTGAATGTCCAGATTATAAAAAAAGCTTACTTCTTCCTGATCGGATAGCAGTTGGCAGAAATATGCGCATCGGAAGCGGCCAAAATATAGATTTTCGAATTTGGCAATTTTTGTGATGGTACCCCTTAAAAAATTATAAAATTTTTAAATCCATTTAAGGTGAAAACTTTATTTAAGGAAATGGGCTACTGAATGTCCTGATTATAGAAAAACTTCTTCTTCCGTATCGGATAGCAGTTGGCAGAAATATGCGCATCGGAAGCGGCCAAAATATAGATTTTCGGAATTTGGCAATTTTTGTGATGGTACCCCTTAAAAAAATTATAAAATTTTTAAATCGATTTAAGGTGAAAACTTTAATTAAGGAAATGGGCTACTGAATGTCCTGATTATAGAAAAGCTTACTTCTTCCTGATCGGATAGCAGTTGGCAGAAATATGCGCATCGGAAGCGGCCAAAATATAGATTTTCGGAATTTGGCAATTTTTGTGATGGTACCCCTTAAAAAAATTATAAAATTTTTAAATCCATTTAAGGTGAAAACTTTATTTAAGGAAATGGGCTACTGAATGTCCTGATTATAGAAAAGCTTACTTCTTCCGGATCGGATAGCAGTTGGCAGAAATATGCGCATCGGAAGCGGCCAAAATATAGATTTTCGGAATTTGGCAATTTTTGTGATGGTACCCCTTAAAAAAATTATAAAATTTTTAAATCGATTTAAGGTGAAAACTTTAATTGAGGAAATGGGCTACTGAATGTCCAGATTATAGAAAAGCTTACTTCTTCCTGATAGGATAGCAGTTGGCAGAAATATGCGCATCGGAAGCGGCCAAAATATAGATTTTCGGAATTTGGCAATTTTTGTGATGGTACCCCTTAAAAAAATTATAAAATTTTTAAATCGATTTAAGGTGAAAACTTTAATTGAGGAAAGGGGCTTCTGAATGTCCTGATTATAGAAAATCTTGCTTTTTCCGTATCGGATAGCAGTTGGCAGAAATATGCGCATCGGAAGCGGCCAAAATATAGATTTTCGGAATTTGGCAATTTTTGTGATGGTACCCCTTAAAAAAATTATAAAATTTTTAAATCGATTTAAGGTGAAAACTTTAATTGAGGAAATGGGCTACTGAATGTCCTGATTATAGAAAAGCTTACTTCTTTCTGATCGGATAGCAGTTGGCAGAAATATGCGCATCGGAAGCGGCCAAAATATAGATTTTCGGAATTTGGCAATTTTTGTGATGGTACCCCTTAAAAAAATTATAAAATTTTTAAATCCATTTAAGGTGAAAACTTTAATTAAGGAAATTGGCTACTGAATGTCCTGATTATAGAAAAACTTCTTCTTCCGTATCGGATAGCAGTTGGCAGAAATATGCGCATCGGAAGCGGCCAAAATATAGATTTTCGGAATTTGGCAATTTTTGTGATGGTACCCCTTAAAAAAATTATAAAATTTTTAAATCCATTTAAGGTGAAAACTTTAATTAAGGAAATGGGCTACTGAATGTCCTGATTATAGAAAAGCTTACTTCTTCCGGATCGGATAGCAGTTGGCAGAAATATGCGCATCGGAAGCGGCCAAAATATAGATTTTCGGAATTTGGCAATTTGGCTTAAAAAAATTATAAAATTTTTAAATCGATTTAAGGTGAAAACTTTAATTAAGAATATGGGCTACTGAATGTCCTGATTATAGAAAAGCTTACTTCTTCCTGATCGGATAGCAGTTGGCAGAAATATGCGCATCGGAAGCGGCCAAAATATAGATTTTCGGAATTTGGCAATTTGGCTTAAAAAATTATAAAATTTTTAAATCGATTTAAGGTGAAAACTTTAATTAAGAATATGGGCTACTGAATGTCCTGATTATAGAAAAGCTTACTTCTTCCGGATTGGATAGCAGTTGGCAGAAATATGCGCATCGGAAGCGGCCAAAATATAGATTTTCGGAATTTGGCAATTTTTGTGATGGTACCCTTAAAAAAATTATAAAATTTTTAAATCGATTTAAGGTTAAAACTTTAATTGAGGAAATGAGCTAAAACATTAAAGTGCAAGAGGTTTTTGTGAATATCTCGTCCATTTCGCATCAGGGTCATCCTGTCCACGAAGTGATAATTTCGGATTTGCTGGACATTAATACCTGAAAATGATTTCAAACAAAACACCCCAACAATAAAAAACACAGTAAATCCTTTTCTATTTAGTTCATTTTATTGCCTGATTTTGTAATGAGTGTACATTTCTTTTTATTTGAAAGATATCTGGAAAGGCGCCAACATCCTGCAAACGGTTTCCTCCCACGGAAGTATGGACGACGTGCAGCTGAAGATCCTCGAGCAGGAAGGGTATCCTGGATGGCTAGAAGAAACCATACTAGATCGTCGATGGAACCGTCACACCATATACTGCATCTTTCAGACGAACCGGAACCCTTTTTTCCTTACAAGTCCAAACCTCGGAGCTTCGAGAAGAGCTGACATCTACGGCCGCAGTCCTAGAAATATCGAAAAAAAAAATGAATTATATAACTTATGCATAATTTAGAATTCTTTATAGATAGAACTTAATTAATAATAATTATCAATGAATTTGTATAAGATAAACAATAAAACTTGACAGCAAAGATTGAACTGGAGTTTTGAATTTGTCAACAAGGGAAAAGGGGAAAGATGGGTTGCATGGGGTTTGCTTTCATTTCGAGATTAATTTTAAAAATATTTAAACTTTTTAAATCGGATGTCAATATCATTAGTAAATTGGAGAGTTGGAATTGGAGAATGAATTAAATTAAGAAAAAATATTTCTGTATAAATTATGGTAAGAGAGGTAACAAAATTAAGGATTACCCAAATTATTGATTATGGAAGAAATTTATTGATTTAATGATTTGTGATTGTTTAAAATTTAAATTATAATAAAACACATTCTTCTATTATTATAAACTTTTACAGCACATTGTTCAAGAAGACAAAATTAAATTAAGCTAAAGTAAAGAACAAAGTAAAGAACAAATTTTTTTAAATTTATAAATATATAGTAAGAATTGAGTTTTATTATACAAATCCCGCTCAAGTTTAAAATTTAAAATGCCAGAGCTGCCCTACTTGAGGAAAGTTCAAAGCTTTTGCCGATGAACGGTCACTCCGTGCCAACCGGCACGTGCGTTTAGGCGAAAGCTCGCGATAGCTCGCGACTGGTAACATTGCGGCATTTTAATTCGCGTTTTCAGACCAAAGCAGCGTTATTCTTACTACTTCGTTTTTGATTCGCGCCCCGAAAGGTTGTGCTAAATCCAGCTAATCACAGCAACTAACGAGCGACCCACGCCGATTCCGGAAATTAATTACTTCAACTAAGAAAATCAGGCAACAACAACAGTGAGTGTCCGGCGATGAGTATTTCGTAGATTATGTGAAGAATAAGGGGGAGAAATTTAGGGAGAGTCAGGGATAAGTCCTTCGTTGGCTTTTTTTTTTTCTATGTCGTGTTGTGTGTCGTCGTCCGGGATTATAATGATGATAGTGATAATGACGTTGGCTCTGGGGGAACACAGATTATTTCACCAGTTCTGCCAAGCACCGAGCATAGTTTTTATTTTATTTGCTTTATTGGCACGTCCGTCGCACACACACACACAAAGGCCCACAGAATCTCACACATTTGCAAAAATGTTAGCCAGCAACAAAAAGAAAGAAAGAAAAAAGAATTAAAACGAAATAAACGGAAATAATCGAGAGGAAAATTATTGCAAATTCCGAAACATTTGATTCTCGATTTCTGTAATTAATTCGTTCGATCCACTGGCATGGACGTGCCTAAAGTTCAAACAGGAAACTAATTCAAAGAATTTCGGGTAATTGATTATTCCGGGACCGGGCCCGGGTCCGGGTCTCCTCTTACATTACATGCCTCTTCTGCCGCGTCAGCCATTCTTTTTTGGGGATTTTTTTTGTTCCAAGCTCTTGTGAAATTCTCCATTACGATCGCCAAGGTTACTTTGGAAATATCTGGAATGGGAATAGGGAATTACAATTAGATCTTAACAATTGCCACTTCATTTTATATTTAAAGCCAAGACCAGCCTCCAAATTTTCCAGGTTTTTATTTACTTTTTTTTTTTATTATTTTTTTTTTTTTTATGTTCCAAACTTAATTAGAAGGTACAGTTTGTCTTTTAAAAGGAAGCTAAACCCTGACTTCAATGTTTGGTATTTTTGCAAAGCCAAGCTTCAAAAAATATATATACGTACATCTTTTTGCATATTCCGAATTTTTCCTAGCCTTATCTTTGTAAAATTTTAAAATTTTTTAATAAACTAGTTTCACATTTTTCAAGCTTATTACATTA
The DNA here is from genome assembly GCA_018150405.1 of Drosophila varians. Classification (NCBI taxonomy): domain Eukaryota; kingdom Metazoa; phylum Arthropoda; class Insecta; order Diptera; family Drosophilidae; genus Drosophila; species Drosophila varians. Next base: position 13,007,658 of record JAECWK010000126.1, read on the forward strand.
AAAATTTTTAATCAGATCTGATCATTTAATTGAAAACGTTCTGACTTTAAAAGTTTGCTATTTTAACTTCTTCGAAGTAAACCTTCAACATAATTCTCTATTAAATGATTTCTTTTCCAAAAATATTAACTTTAAAATAATTTCGAAAGCTAAAGCTAATAGCTATTTTAAATAGTTGTGTAATTTTTTTAATTAGATTCTTAAGTATTTAAAATTCACTTGTACACTTGTTTTTTTATGATTGCAAAATAAAAGCTCATTAGTTTAATGGAGAAACCACATCTTTGTTATTACAGATGCCCCTACAGCTACAGAAGCCCGCACCCGAATTCTCCGGCACCGCCGTCGTCAATGGCATCTTCAAGGACATTAAGCTGAGCGACTACAAGGGCAAGTACCTGGTCCTGTTCTTCTACCCCCTGGACTTCACCTTCGTGTGCCCCACGGAGATCATTGCATTCTCGGAGAGCGCCGAAGAGTTCCGCAAGATCAACTGCGAAGTGATCGGCTGCTCCACCGACAGCCAGTTCACCCACCTGGCCTGGATCAACACGCCCCGCAAGCAGGGCGGTCTGGGCAAGATGGAAATTCCCCTGCTGGCCGACAAGTCGATGAAGGTGGCCCGCGACTACGGCGTCCTCGACGAAGAGACCGGCATCCCCTTCCGCGGCCTCTTCATCATCGACGATAAGCAGAACCTGCGCCAGATCACCGTCAACGATCTGCCGGTGGGTCGCAGCGTCGAGGAGACCCTCCGCCTGGTGCAGGCCTTCCAGTACACCGACAAGTACGGCGAGGTGTGCCCCGCCAACTGGAAGCCCGGCCAGAAGACCATGGTGGCCGATCCCACCAAGTCCAAGGAGTACTTCGCCACCACCTCCTAAGTTCCAGTCCGAACAGAAGCTAGCCGGAGGCGGGCTGCTCCTGCTCCTGGCGAGCAGCAGCGGGTTTGAATCGCCACACCCCCGCCCCGTCGCATATCGTTTATCGTATATCCTTACACATTAACCCTAGAAAGTAGAGACAGCAACTGTGAAGCACCCATTCAATCAGCAGCTAAGCGGAAAGTGATTTAATTCGTTTGTTTTTTTTTTCCCCTGTGCTTTTTGTAGTTCACCCAAAAGTAAAATAAAAAATAAAAGATTGAACGGAAGAGTAGACTCGGCACGCAACACGTGGGCCTTTATCAGGGGGTGGCGGGCGGACTTTCGCCTCACACCCGGCGGACTCTTATCACTCAGGGGAACAATTCCACGCACGAAGGTGGAATCAAGAACTTATCATCACCGTCTGGGGCCCCAGCCATGGCGAAATGATATTGGACTCGGATTCCGAATCTAAAGGCGGAGAATGCGTTGCTGCGCCCGCTACGTCATCGTCATGGTGGGAACGGATGGAGGAGTGTGACACAGTAACCGAGTGCACAGTTCCCGTTTTTCGCATCCAGTCTCGCATTTTAATGTCAAGTGCAAGCGAGAGTTTTTCTACACAGCGAGAAAAGGTTGGCATTCTTTATTGCACACGTAACTGCATTTTTTTTTGATTTTTTTTCGTTTTTAAAAGTGAAAAGTATATAATTAAATCGAAATTCAATTGTTGAAAAGATTTCCTCTAAAGAATTGACTTTTTCCGAATTTTCCTACTTTTTAAATTATTTCCACTCTTTATAAGCCAAAACATTTAAAATTAATCAAATAGTTGAAATAGTATATATATATATAAATGCACAGCCAGAAAGCATTTTTCGTAAATCATGTGAGTTATTAGTGAAAAACATAAATAAAAAATTGCTTTAAATTAAGAAGTTTACGATAATAACAATTCAAGGTCAAACACTTATATAGCAAAAAGGTAAAAAGTTTTTTAATTCATTTCTATTTTACCTTTTTTTATGCCTATTTGAATTCTTTAAATTGAAAATATTTGTAGGAAAATATTTAAAAATTAAATACAAAGACAATTTTATAAATATAAATGATATTAAAGAAGATTAATATTAACGTATTTCTTTTTCAATAATTTTTTAAGGAATAAGTCTATATGGATCCCTATGTATTTTATTTTTAGACGTAAAACATTTCCTAATTAATATACCATTACTAATATGCATTTAGTAAAAAAAATAGATAAAATAGGGAATTATAACTAGTTTTTTGGGGTGTATGGTCGACGTGGATATCTTGCATATTAAAATCAGGTTATGGCCACATGTATGGATCTTCGAGTCTTGCCCCCGATCCTCACCCAAGAGTTCAACTATTACGTGGACGTGTGTGTAGGTTTTTTGCGGAGCTCATCACACGTCTGGCAGTGGGTTTCTTCCCCGCCGATCTTGGCCAGAAAACAAGTTTTCTGCCAGCTCACCCGCCCAGACGGCACTTTCACATGCCAAACACATAGATAAAGGTATACATGTGTAGTTGCGACCAGCTGCGGGCCATTTGGAATCGCTTTGGAACCTACGAGAACTGGTAACAGAACCCTTTCTGGTCGGCCTGCGATTCCGAACCTGAAACCGATTTCTGCGCACGTTACGTCCCTGCCTCTGCCCTTCGGGCATAACCGACTTATCAGTCTGCTAATTGCAATGTCCGACACATAATGTACTAACTTATAACATATATGTACTACATATGCGGAAGCTAAAGTTATCACACAGCTGCGGTCAAGATAATAGGCCCCTGTAATCAGTTTCCTCTCCTCACGACACTACGTTTTTCGGTTATTACTTGTAATTTATGGTCATTTAAGAGGTAATCACTTATTCCTTCCATAGAATATTCGTTTATACGATTTACTTGTTGGTTTCAGAGGAATTTATTTATTAGTTACGTTGATTATCGCTTACTAAAACTTCATAGATAGTAAGAGAGGGAAAAAAACTAATCAATTTTATTTTTTTCTAAAGGATTTTGGGGATTTTCTTGGAGGATTTGGATGTCAGAAGTATGATTATAAGGTATTCGAGTTATTATTACAAAACCCCATTTAAAGATCCCTTGTATCTCAAAAAACTCCAAAAAAGGTAAGAGAAATCATGAATTTGGTTAATTAAGCTTAATAATATAGTTTTTAAATTAAAAATTCTATATTTTCTCTAAAGTTATTTAAGCTGTAATTGGAAAAGTCTATTAGGAAAGTGTCTATTGTAGGGATCCCTGTTATACCCTCGATAATTAAAAAAAGTAAGAGCAACCATGATTGTCATTGTTTGAAAAAACAGTTTTCAATCGGTTTTTACCTGAGCTTGTTTGCCAACCTGAACAAAAACGCTCTATTCATATTCATCAGCCTCTCGACAGCTGCAAAAAAAAAGAAAAATGTGTTTAAAAAAGAGATTGCTGTTACCTTCTGCTGAATCATTGCACCGACAGCTAAGCGAAACGTTTTTCCAAATGCCACAAATACAAAATCTTAAAAAAACTAACCGCAAAGAAACACATTTTACGAAAATTGAACAATATCCCAGTCTGAGCCCGATTTCTATGCCTTTGGGCCAATTGGGGGCGTTACGAATGTCATTGTCGATGGGCTTTTAATGGGTTTTGGACTCTATTATTGCTAGTCTGGCAAAAAAATCCATTGCTCTAATTAAATCTTGTGTAAAGATTGAATGGAAAGGAAATGACCTACAAGTACAGATCCGAATTTTTGTAAATGGATACATTTTTTGCTTTTATCTGGGAAATGTATTGAAAAATAGATAAATATTCGGGATAAAGGGTTTCAAAGAAATCTAAGAAATGTATCACCTGTGTTTCTACTTCTATAACAATACTACTCGTCAACAATACTAAACATTCCATAAACAAATACTTTGATTTGATTATGAAAAACGAAACATTAAATGCTTATATTTATAGGTTTTACTTATTTTTAATATAGAGTAATGTAGTAATATATGTATTATAAGGTAATACCATACATTATAAAAAAAAAGTAAAAAAGTTTCAAAAAATATCATATTATAAAATGCTTATCGTATTAATAATATAAATAATTATAAACTATGAAAAAATAATTTTGTAAATTCTAATCAATAACGAGAATGGAAAGCTAACTTCGGACGGAGCCGAAGCTTATATACCCTTGCAGTTAAATAGCGGCTTAAGATATAGTAAATATCGGATATAGTTGGCCGATCCTTACAAAAACATTCATAACAACCTTAGATTCGTATAAAATGGATTTTAAAAGAAGTCCGACGCTTCTACACCCAAAAACACGAAAGTTGTGGCATTTCCGATCGTTCAGTTATATAGAAGCTATATGATATAGTCGGCCGATCCGTATGAAATTTTTCAGATCGGCTTAGCTTTCCACAAAAGAGAATCTGTGCAAATTTCAAGTTTCTATCTTCAATAACATGGAAGTTATAGCATTTCCGATCAATCAGTTATATAGAAGCTATAAGATATAGTCGGCCGATCCGTATGAAAGTTTTCAAATCGGCCTAAATTCACCTTATAGTAAACCTGTGCAAATTTCAATCTTCTATCTTCAATAACATGGAAGTTATAGCATTTCCGATCAATCAGTTATATAAAAGCTATAGGATATAGTCGGCCGATCCGTATGATATTTTCCAAATCGGCTTAAATTCCCATAAAAGGGGATTTGTGCAAATTTCAAGTTTCTATCTTCAAAAACGTGGAAGTTATAGCATTTCCGATCAATCATATAGCAGCTATAGGATATAGTCGGCCGATCCGTATGAAATTTTCCAGATCGGCCTAAATTCCCCTTATAGTCAATCTGTGCAAATTTCAAGTTTCTATCTTCAAAAACGTGGAAGTTACAGCATTTCCGATCAATCAGATATATGGCAGCTATAGGATATAGTCGGCCGATCCCGGCCGTTCCGACTTATATACTGCGTGCAAAGGAAAGAAGGGTGTGTGCAAAGTTTCAAGACGATAGCTCAAAAACTGAGAGACTAGTTTGCGTAGAAACAGACAGACGGACAGACGGACATGCTTATATCGACTCAGGAGGTGATCCTGATCCAGAATATATATACTTTATGGGGTCCTGGATGTCTTCTTCACTGCGTTGCACACTTCTGACCAAAATTATAATACCCTCTGCAAGGGTATAAAAAATAAGGTCCCCAAATCTATTAAGAAAGTTTAGTGAATTTCTTTATCAAACTACAAATACCAATGTAATATTCGCACATAAATATAAAATTTGTGTAGTGCTGTCAGTCGCGTAATTTGATTATTTTATAGACTGATAGCTGGTAATCGTAGCGCTTCGCTGGTGTTGGTGATATCAGTGGGCATTGGGTCGTGCGGTATGACATTCCCGGAATGGCAAGCCTTTCATTTTTTCCGGGCTCCGCCATTTTGGGCCCAATCGACCTTTCAATTATCGTTCGATAAGCTCCATTTCGGGGGCTGTGGTGAGGTGTTTCGAGTAATTCAAGCTGCAATAAAAACATTCCACGTCTAGATTAGTCCAACTCATCAATTATCTTTTTGATCCAAACACGCAAACCCAATCGATACTTGTCAATATTAGCATTAATTGCAGTTTATTGCCCAAGACAAGAATCTATTTTGGTCAGATGGCTGATAGCTCCGTGGATAATTGAATTTTTTCATCTATGAGTTGCAATAATTCAAATCCACCAGCGAGTTTGTTGGACGCCTGGAAGTATACATTGAAGTATTGTTGCGTTGATACAAAACAGTGCTGATAATCGCAGACGAAAGGGTGTTGAAAACTGAACGTTTAGTGTTGCGTAGCCTTTTCCATCACTAAACTCTTTCAGTACCCCGCCAATATTTGAAACTTGATAAGAAGAAAATTCTGAAAGATTTCATTTTAAAAATAATTATTTAAAAAAAATCGATAATTTATAATCGGTTAAGAATTGAGAAGCAATAACTGTTAAAATATGTCAAGAAAATAATTAAACAAAAAGTTATTAACTTTGAAACCCTCATTTTGGTTATAAAAACAATTATTTTATTCCTAAAGAACTATAATTTCCACTTTGCGGTGTGTATAACTAAATGTAAAAAGCATTTGCTCCGAATTTAGTAGTTAAAAACTTTTAAACTTTTTTTATGATTAGCATGATTTTTAAAAATTGTAACTTGGAAAACAGGAATATTTAAACTATAAACTTATTTCCACATTTTCCCCACATCCTTTGTTTGCTTTGTCCTCGGCATATTTGGAGTCTCCGGAATCGGTTGGTTTTAAGCTATACATAGGCCTTTTTAGCAGAAATTTGTATTTTTGTTTTTTGGGGAATTCAAATATTATTTTAGAAATTGCTGCTCTTACCAAGAAAATTCTATATGAATCTAGCAAATATATCCCTAATCTGTTGAGGAAAAACCTTACAAAAAGGCTATAACTTTGGTTAAACTAAAAGTACCAGGAGTAGGCTTTTTGAGTGCTCTTTTGTCCAGTCCATAAAAACTTTCTCAGAGTATTTTTGAATAAATGCTTGCGTTCCGGCAGCAGTTGGATTGTTGAAAATTTGGAATAAAAGGCATCGGCTGACTATCACGTTAAGTTTTGAATATAAATTAGTTAAAGACAATGCCGGTGAATATAAAATATTAGGGAGATTATGGCCCATAAATGCTACAGAGTAAATATGCCATAATTACAATTGTGGCGTCTTTAAAATAAAAACTAAGGGCTGACCTATAATTTATGAGCCAAAACACGCATTTCTGTTTAACATCAGTCGGAGTCCCTTTCTAAATAAATATATCTTAAGGTTTCCTATGTACATATATCGTCCAGGGAATCTAAAGGCTACATTGATTTAGACTAATATGCGTAACCTCCAGGAAAAGGTAATTGTCTTTCACAATTTCTAGGTTATTGTCACATTGTCTCGGGTAGGATAGGGGTAAACCACATGGCACAGCGTATTATTGAACAAAGATTTAAAAAACAGAGCGATCTATCCACGAGCTGCATCAAGGTGCAACCAAAGATCTTAATTTATATACACAGGCGTTTTGTATGATAACAGATAGATTTACTGTTGCTTTTGTTTCATCACGATACGGCTTACATTTTACGTATTTTAGATTAAAAAAAAAATCGTATTTAAAATTATTATGTATCAATCATTTTATTTCGCGTTTCTTTGTGAACATTCATTGCTTGGCTTGGATGTCAATCGCCCGGATTGTTGGCTTGCATAGAAAAAACTTCGAATGAATGTAAATCAACACACGTTTGGCGATTTTTGGGGTCGTCGTCGTGTAAATAAAATAACTTGCTACATAGCAACTCCCACACACACTCGCCGCAGCTCCTCGATGTTGTCTGTCCTCGCTATTTTGTGTTTAGAAGAAGAATCCGAGGATCTTGCCTCCCAGATGTTTTCTCCTGGCCTCCTCGTGGTCCATGATACCGCCCGAGGTGGTGAGCACGACGTAGCCGAACTGACGGGAGGGCAGCAGATTGTTGGTCCACTTCTCGATGTCGTTGATGGGGACATCGAAGCGGGGCGAGATGACGCCGCACTTGTTCAGGCGACCGGTGAGGTTCACAACGATCTTGCCGGACCGGTGATCGTCCACGATCTCGAACTCGCCGATGTAGCCGTGCTTCATCATGACGGTCAGGAACTTGATGATGACCTTCGAGCAGGGACGCAGGAGGACCTGGCGCTTGCCACGCTTCTCAGCGTTGTTGATGCACTTGAGGGCATCGGCCAATACGTTCATACGCACCATGGCTGCAAGGAATAGATATGTGGGGGATTGATTAGTTTTCTTGCGTTTTTTCGATTTTAGTTTCTTCGAAAACTTGGACGTGGCTCGGTCAAATAGTGCTCAAAGTGTGTTTGCTTTTGGCATATTTCGAAGATTGGATTGGAATTGAGTTTAGGGATTCAATTATTTGATTGAAATTACATAGACTACATTTTGGATAAATGGTTTTAAGAATAAGGTTTGTTTTACGCATAACCCTTTTCTTAAAGACCTTTTTAAGTTATTTCTGAATGTAACCAAGCGGTAACAAATAATTTTTAGACAAAGTTTCCTCAATCTTTTGTTTAAATACTGTTGCACTCCTTTAGAATCAAAATTTTTGAGTTCGAGTGAAGGTGATTGTTGACAAAAGAACATTTTTTGGAGAAACCTCAAACCATTCTACTCCTGATAAGGCAGATTCCACCATTTAGCAGACCCCTTTAAGCCGGACAGTTCTGGTAACTACAAAAGTAATATATCCATCTTGGTTACCAATATCGGAACAATAAAAAAAAAAAAGCAAAGCACGTGCAAAAAAAAATACAGCTTCCCGCCTGCGCGTTCGTGTATGTGAGTGTGTGTGTGAGCCCAGGGGTTAGCTTGTACGTGTAACAGGGTGTAAACAACAACAATTTCTGGCCATTTTCATGAGCCATTCAACGAATATTACGCCGGTTTTGGCATCATCCGTTGTAAAATCATTATAAACTCCTGTTTTCCACTCGCCATCCTTTGACTCACACTAATACACACACAAATACACTCTCAGGGTCGATAACAACAACACTCGGCATTTATGCATATTTTTGCACATCAGAGAAGCCGCCACAAAAAAAAATATATCCAAACTATATTTGTGTAATCCTTCGACTGAATGCACTCCAACTAAAGCATTGTTTACATATCAGACGATATGTTTGTTCTTCAAGCACAGAAAAAAAATTGGAAAAAGAATAACATTTTGCACATATTTTGCACCGCGTTCGTTCTAAATATCGATTTTGCTGGCAACCAACAATATTTGGCCAGCCGTCCGCCAATATATTTCGAAGAAATCAGTTAATTGAGGCGGCGATTACCTAGGATTGGTTTGCAAACACAGTTTTAAGTTGCACAAAATAAGAAAGGCCACGTGGAACGTGCGTACCTTGCCGAAACAGAGGTTGAAAAGAAAGAGAAAAGTGTGGCCACACTGGAAAGTACAAAAAAGTGTGGCTGCTAATGAGGGATGCCAGGGCCTAAAAAATGCAAACATCGATTCTTAAAATATTGTTCGATGTTTTATCGATTTTCTGAAAATTATAAATATGATTAATAATAATAAAATAATATTCCAAAAAGTTACAAATCTACTTTTCGAGGTTAAAACAAGAGTATAACGGTGACTTATTCAAATAATTTTTGGAAAGGCGAGAAGCATAAATTTGATACGATATTTATATTTTTTTGTTTTGTAACAACCAGTATGTTTTCATAGTGACTTTGACTGCAATCTCTAGAAATCTACAGTATCACGAATTAAATGAAACATACAAAAATATAAGAAAAGAAAAAAATACTTAATGACTAAAATATTTTATTTCTTGAATTTATTTCTTCTCCTTCGGCAATCCCCACATACATACAAAATTAAAAATTAATAAAATAATAAATAAAAAATAATCTAAACTTCAAAAATAAATTTCAAACATATCCATAGGAAAATCGTCGACATCAAAAGCGACCAGGGATGCTTTTACTGCTATGGATAGTTTTTAGCTAGACACGGGCACACTAATCATTTGTAAACAAACCAAAATGTCAAAACAGTGAGTTTTCATATTATTTTATTTCATTTTGACACATTTTTATGGATGTTTCTCAATCTAGATACGGTCTGATACTGCCAGGGCAGCAAAAGAAGGTGCCCGTCAAACCGCCGCAGCCCACAAAGCCTTCCATCTTCGACGAGAGCAGTGGATCCGAAGGAGAGGATGACAAGAACGCTCCGCAAATGCGGTCCAAGGCCACCAGCGGCGTATCCAGCGGTCCCAGTCTGATGGAGCGGCGAGTGGCGCGTCGACTGCAGGAGAAGGCCCTGGAAGAGGATCCCACCATCTTTCAGTACGACGAGCTTTACGACGAAATGGACAAAGGGCGCGAGGAGCAGAAGCAGACCAAAAGTCAGGAGCCCCGCAAGCCAAAGTACATCAACCGGCTTATGGAGCACGCCGAGCGACGTAAACTGGAGAAGGAGCTGCGGATCGAGCGGCAGGTGCAAAAGGACCGAGACGCAGAGGGCGAGAAGTTTAAGGACAAGGACACATACGTGACGGCCGCCTACCGCAAGAAGCTCGAGTCCATACGCCAGATGCAGGAGCAGGAGCAGCGGGACGAGTACTTAGAGGCCATTGGGGATGTCACCAAGCAGAAAGACCTGGATGGCTTCTACAGGCATCTCTACGAGCAGAAGCTGGGCACTGCCCAGGAGGTGGTCAAGCCCAAGACCGCTCCCTCCACGGAGGAGGTTTCGTACAAGCCAATCAAGCCCGATGCTCCCAAACACAGAAGCTACCGGCAACGGCAATCCTCCGAGGGCGAAGACACTGAGCCCCAGGCAAAGACTGATTTCGCGTCCAAAACTTCTGGGGCTAAAGCTGAAGGCAAGCCAGCTCAAGCTCATTTGACCAACAACATAGACGCCGACTCCGATTTCAGCATAGACGATTCTAGTGACGAGGAGGAGGAGCTGCCAGAAAAGAAACAGAAGAAGGAGACGGAGACGACCAAGGAGATAAAGGAAAAGAAAAAGGAAGATCAGAGCAAGAAGTCGAAGGAGAAGGAGAAATCCCAGCCGAAAAAGGAAGAGATTCCGGACAAAGAAGCGGAGGCCAAAAAAGAATCGCAGTCGGAGAGCGAAGAGCAGGATCCCAAGGATCTTCCTGTTCCCACTGTGACCAAGCCGGAGGTTGACCGCACCCTTATCTGGCGCAAGAGGACTGTGGGCGAGGTGTTTGACGCGGCCCTGGCTCGCTACCAGGAACGGAAACGCGCCCGTCAGGGCTAAATGAAAACCTAAACAGAGGGCGGACGGGGGGACGGACGCGGGATGGGAAAAAACAAACATTTGATTCTGTATTGTGGGCTTATTATGCTAATTTCAATTTGTCACCGCCTCATAAATAATGTATGTGTTTGCCAGCACACGGGAAGCCTTTCTGGTGCAAATATTTTGCATAAGCTGCAACGGAGTGCTCCCATCCCTCCGTGGCGGAGTGACGGCTTTTACCTCGGTAGGGAAAAAAGAACACACAGCGCAGCAGCCATGACGGATGGAACCGCAACATTTAAAAGTGGCAAAGCGAGAGGATGGAGCCGGAGGATGAGCGAGTGCCAACAGAAGAAGTACGCGAAAATATTCCATTTATTTTGTATGACGGCGACACGACGACGACAAGCAGAAGAGCCGAAATAACAAAAATAGACTGGAATCCGGGCACTTGGCTTGGACTAACGAACCACTGCATACCCTTGCAGAGATCCGAGTCGAATGTAGTTGCTTTCCAAAGTCATTAAACTCGTTCTATTTTTTTTTTATCAATTAAAAGTAAAAATGTAATTTTAATAGAATTAATAATGTTGAAAAAGAAATAAACTTAGGAATTATGTGTCATTAGGAGTTTTTTTTATTAGGTTAAATACATCTTTTGAATTAGATTAAAAATGTAATATATCAGGTAACCGAGACAAATTATTATCCTGAAGGCATAACTGACTTCTATTTCAAATTATCCAGGCAGTTTATATTTTTAAGGATATGATAATTATTTATTTTTGAAATATTACATTTATTTTTACGATTGTTAACGTGATAGCAATAGTTGCAATCGTTTATTTTGGATGAAATAAATACATTTGAAGGACATATTCCCTAAATCTTAACACTTATCGTAGAGTATCTTTTCCTTATTCTAAATTCCTTATTTTTTAAAATGACGAGAGGTCTTCGAAATACAATATTATCCTTAAATTTCTAGAGTAAGCAAAGGACAGGGACAGAGATTCGGCCGTGGAGTAGTTTGTACAGTCGCTACAAATCCGCGTTGAGGCGGACGGCTTAAGGCGAAATTACTTTTTACAGAGGTCCTGGAGAATATCCCCTTCAGTGCGCCGGAAACTCCTAAGCCGGGTTCTAATACCCTCGGCCGGGCAACGCCGGCTACGACGCCGTGTACACTCCGTGCACTCCCGTTACACAGGACACACAAAATATACATAAAAATAAAAACGGAAAAGCACCGAGAAACTTGCCAAACGCCCAAATAACAAAGAGCCAACTTGGCGTCAGTTTATTTCTATTTTTTTTTTTAGTTTTGTTTTCTATTCGCCATTCCGCCCATTCCGCCATTTTCTATTCGCCATTCACCGTTCACTTTTCGCCATTTCTTTTTGTTTTTGCAACTTTGTCAAAAAAATGTGGGGAAATCCTTTTGGAAAATAGAAAATAGGTACGTCGGGGCCGTAAAACCGGACCAGTCCGGGGCTGGGCTGGGCTGTGGTACGGGTCTGGGTCCGAATCCAAATCCAAATCCGGCGCATTGCAGTCAAGCCATACCGTAATCTAACGGTACTGCAGGTCCACGGCGCTCCAGGCTACGGGTTAAAGGGGTACCAAGAGTACGGAGGGTACGAAGGGTACGGGTGCACCTGCATCTCCGTCTTCGCCTTCGCCTCTCCATCTCCATCTCCGTCATCTGCATCCCGGACGGAATGTCAAGACGGATGTCTCGCTTTTGATGTTATGCAGGCAGCTTGCCTCCATCCGCGCCTACCCACTCCCACTCGTCCTCACCGTAATCCTTGTCCTCTTCCTCATTTTCGTCCTTCTTCTAGTCGTCAGCGAAATTAATACTGAAATCCATTTTCCATTTGGCAGTCAGCGCCCCTTTTTACAGTTTGTCGGTCTCCATCTCGCTCGCACACTGCCCATGGGCGCAGCACAGCATCTGCATCTGCGACGGGGGCCAAGGGGAGGATGGGTTGGCCGCCACGGCCACCAAACCGAGCGTGGTGAACCGCCCCGGAAACCCCCAAGCCAGAATTCGGTGCAATGGAAATAGTCATTTTGGTGGGAAAAACTCTGGCCCTGGCTCTGGCCCTGGCTCCGGCTCTGGCCTGGCTCTTGCTGGTTGTGCAACTAACTGATATGGGGTGACATCCTTTTGGGCTACACTGCAAACAAATATGTTGTAATAGAATAATAATTTAATTATTGGACGATTGCTTAAATGCTTCCATTTAAGTCCTATAATATAAAATAAAATAAATCCTATAATTTCGAAGCTTCTACAAGACCCTTGGTGGGATTATGGTAAATTATTATTTTTTATTTATTATAAAATAAAAAAAGTAGTGTAAAATATATAATCAATTGTTAAAGAAATTTGTTAACAAAATTTAAATGTTTAAGAATTTTTAAAAAGTCATACAAATTTTTTAGAAACTTTAGTTGGGGAAGTAAGGAATTGTTTAAATATTATCTTTAAATTATTATAATTATATGTTATTATTATATGTATGTAGGTGTCCCGAATATGTTAGAATATTATTTCATTTTAATGATATATTAAGGGTTTCAAAAAGAAACATTTTTTATTGAATAGTTTCTTAAATAGTTGATTTAAGATTAGTTCGATAAACTAAGTTTACTTAAGGATATTAAAAATTAAAATAAATAAATTTGTCTGAAAACAGACTTTTCAAAATTGGTTTGGTATAATTTCTAATCAATATAAATATATTAATTTTTTTTAACTTTGATATAAATATTCCATAAGTATTTTAGGTATTTTATTAAATAAATTAAAGTTTTTTGACTCCTCGATCTATGCTAAGCCACATTAAACAAATTGAACAACATTTTTTTACTAAAATTTCAATAAAGTTTGTTTTTCAAGTAGAGTGCATAAATTTTTTAAATAATACAAGTATTAATTTTATAAATATAGGTATTTGTGTATTAATAGGACTATTTAGGGCTATTTATATATATACATATATACTACTTATACTATATATTTTTTATCTTAACTATAAATATTTATTTTCGATTATTTAAATAATATTAATGTTTAATAAAAAACGTTGACTTTTTTCAAAAAAGGTTGCATTATTTAAGTTTAAAATCTGCTTATCCATATTTAATAATTATAATAACATTATATATAAAATTGTAAACAATATTGGAAATATGTGAAATTTTTTCTCCAACGTTTTTTGAAGGCATTGAATATTGCTTCCTTTGGCTGAAACAATTTGGTATTCAGGCCACCCAGCCGAAAAGCGATTTGAAAAAGTCAGACTACGCCCATGGCGGAGCATGGTCCTGGTATGCTCCTCCACCTCCGGCACCCCTCCAGCACCCCTCCAGCAGCCCCCTTCGTACCTGTTTGATTGTGTCATCAATCTGCACATGTCGCTTCTGCTTTTTGCCTTCTGCTGCTTGGCTGCAGGATGCTCGACGCTTTCTTTTTGCCGCTTTCAGTGTGTCCCCCCGCCCCGACTCCTTGGACGGCTGGGGAGGAGGTGGGGTCCTTGTGTCGCTTTTGTTTATTGCTGAGTTGTGCTGCTGTGTTGCAATTGAGATTTGTGCCACATTTTAGGCAAATTAATTTGATGCGAACTGAGAGCTGAGCGATCGAAGACGAGTGCGCCCGCTTCCGATATGCCCGTCCCTTTCTGCTTCGTGTACTGCTTTCTGTGGGTGATTCTTTTTCGCTCTCCCACTTTCCACTCCCCACTTCCCACTTTCCACTCCCCACTTTCCACATTCCACTCTCCCCCTTTCGGGTTGCTTTCGCTTTGATCAAATCGCACAGAATGGAATCGAAGAGTCGTTAGCTTAACGTTTCTAATTGAGTGCTCTCGAGCTGCTGAGTGCGCAAACATTGCACTGCAAACACTTAACCCTCCGACGCCCAAGGGGGTCACAATCGCACACCCCCACATACCCCCCCACACACACACACACACACAAATACACTCATATATATAACCTCTTCACAGCCTGCACTATCCCCCCGCTGGCCCTCTACCTCGCCAATGCACAATCGATTCGGTTCACGCTTGGCTGAAGGATATTTTCGTGGAGAAACGGGGCTCTGGTTTTGGCCAGGACGAGACCAGGACCTGCCCCAGGACCAGTCCCAACCAGACCAGACCAGACCAGGCAAGGCACACAAATCAGTGGCAGAATGGATTCCGGAATGGGGATGCACCCGTTTCCCTGCAAAAAAGTCTGCATTTTTTTTATCACGGTCCGCCTAGGTGACGAAATCCTCGGAGGTTACTGCCCAAGGACACTTTCATAAATTGCTCCAAAGCTGCCAAATAAAAGGAAACTATAATTGTAAAATCACGATTTATAGTATTTATTAGTGGTTTTTAAGAATTAACCATAAAATAAATATTTATACCCGGTACTCAATAGCATTCCCACTTTCGTTTCCCTTTATCCTTGAAGGTCACTTTTTATACAAAGTTCCCTTTTCTTGTTTATTTTCTTAATTATTTGTTGACTTTTATGGGAAACATCAACACGTGAAGTCGAAATGTCCTTGACATTAAGAGCCATCGACCGGCGTTCTCAAGGACATCCCAGTGTCAAGGCCACGACCTAGAATATCGTTGCGAAATGTTTATCGACCTTGAAATGCGAGAGGAACTCGAAAGCTTTATTTTTAAAAAGCAAATCATTTTTGCCAATGTTCAAAATTTTTTTGTATTTTTGTCCAGATACACAGCGACAAAACATTTGCGTCATTCGGTGTCAAAAGTCAGTCCCCTTCGTAATTGCTCAGAAATTATCTGTTTCGTATTATTTCCTTATTTATTGATATTTCCAATTTGTAAAAAAATGTTTTTTATATATTATATATAATATATTATATAATCAATATATTATCAATGCCGGAATATAAACAAAAATATTAAATCGTTGGAGGTTGTCGATATCTTTAAAATATTTTTCTTGATGTTACTTTTTGCATTCTATGTGAAAATAGTTATATATTATAATAGATTTTTCTAGTAATACATTGCGAATTATTGCGTTGTCAGTTATTACTCAATTATTTATCGCATCCATATCCGGTACTTTTGAAACCATTTACATCACTAAGTAAAGTTTAAATATTAGCCTTTAAAAATAATCTCAGTATATATTATCTATCTCTAACCTTTGTATTTCACACTATATTATAATATATAATGTTTTATCAAATTAATCATATTCTCTTATTCTATCATATAGTATTTGAAAGATAAGATTTTAAAATAAAAACATCGTATAATATAATTATTATAGATAATATATGTAAATTATGACAAAACGAAAAATTATTCAAAACGAAATATAATAATTTGGTTCGAATGGCGTTCGTCACTCGGCTGTTCGTTCCATAAAGGTTTTTTTTGGCTGCATTATATACAGTTACATTTTCTATGATATGTCATGCTTATCCGAGGAAATGCATATGAGAATACATATATGCATATTTATTTTTCCATCTGACCTTACATTTATTTGCATACGTTTTGGGCATCTTGTGGCTTTTTTTGTGGCTAATCGAAGTCTCGGACGACTCACCGATATCCATGTCCTTTCCAGGAATCGGTGCAGATTTGTTTCAAAGTTAGAAATACTTTTCGTTTCAATAATATTTTTAAAGAGAGATAGAAATATTTAAAAATAAGTAAAGTAAAAATAAAGTAAATGTAATTGATAATCCTAAAAGATAAATGGATGTATCTATCCATCTAGATTCTAGAACGTCCCGTTAGCAATAAAAATAGATTTAATTTATATTTTATTCCACTCCAAGGGCCCTTCAAGATGAAACAATTCTCTTTTAATTAAAAACTAAAGCCAACAAATTTACAAATAGGCCAAAGGTCAAACGGGGTCAAAGGCGAATATATTGAAAAGCAAATTTTTTAGCTGATTGCAAAAGTAGGATGTGTGCATGTGACACTGGCAGTCGTGTTATTTGAATTGCTTTTTATTCGCAATTACAACAATTTATTTAGCAAATAAATGCCACTGGCATAAAAACATTGCATTTTATCGGAGTAGATGCCCTTTCGGGGCATGTGGACAAAAACAAAAGCAGCTGACATATTGAAATGGCGAAAAAATAGTGAAAAACCTGCGATTTCCTGCCTCCAGAAGTAATTATCCGTGTGTTGGCATTAGGGAGGTCCTTGTTAGGCCGCAAAATCATACTCATTTTATTAAAGTTTATAAATAAAATATTGTAAATATTGTAAAATTTAAAAATTTGTAACTTTGCAGATTTTTATAAATTTAAAAAACATTAAAATTCTCAATGGCTTTTAGCAGTAAAAGCTACAAGATAAACTGCAAAAATGTTGCAAAAAAAAAAATTAAAAGTTGACAATTTTTCAATGTTTTTGGAAATATTAAACATTCAAATTTATTAAAATTTAGATGAAATCATTAATTAAATCTTTTTTTTTTGTCTTAAAAAGTAAGCAAGCTCTCCGGAAACATATATACATATCGTGTTTCTACTTTTAAAGAAAAGTGGAAGACATTCTCCTTGGAAAATAACAAATTTCTAGTCAAAGTAAAGTAAAGTTTTCTTCACTGGGTTTATTGGGATATTATCGACAATTGATTGTCTCAAGTTTTTGGTTAAAAGTAGCCATTACTGAACAAGGAAATTAAAAGTAGGTGAGTAGTACCGTTAACAGTATTTTATTAATTAATATAGACGTTAGGGCAAGAAAACAATAACAACACAACTAAATAATTATGAAATGTAATCATATTTTAAAATCAGTAGAGTAACAAGGTCCACCCAAATACGTACAATGTAGATAAATTTTCAATCTGAAAGTGCATCGTTAGCCGCGTCTATCTAACTGCTCCGATGAACACCTGGATCTCGAGGAGCACATAATAATGCCGACTGAAGCATCCACAAACTTGGAGGAAGTTGCCACCGAATGTGAGGCAAGTGGCTGGCTGCGTGGCTGCTTGGCTGGCTGGATGGCTGGCTGGATGGCTGGCGTGGCAATAAAAAAGGCCTGACACGTTCTACCAGAAGAAATAGACCGGCTGGGTAGTTATTTTATCATTAGCCATCGGCCCACTTAATGGCCTCAAGACGGGTCCTGGCCTCCGTTCGCAGCAGTGCTGGTTATGTTCTCATTTTTCCCCTAAGCCGGGTATTATATTTAAATAGAGATTTTTTCATATAAATATTTCATCCTAGTTTCCTCTGACCTGTAAACATTTATTACGCCATCCCAGAGACACCAATGGACTGGTAAATAAATAAAGAACCACTCTGGCTAAACTGCAATTGGCAGCAGGTCGGCAAGGATAAGTAAAAAGGATTTAATATTTATAAAGGTGACGACTCCGAGGCCCCAAAATGAAAAGGTCCGAAAAGGCTGCCAGCTGGAAAAAAATAAGGTTTTCCGGGGTTAAAAAGTGTAGGAAAAAGTATATACACATTTATCAATTAAAAATTAAAAAGAAAAATTGGATGGAAAGTATAAAATGTGATTTAAAAAAAAGTTTATTTTTTTTAGAGGTAATTACTGGCTGTATGGGATTATTTAATGGCAGGCCAGGCACTGTAAATAGTTCTTTAAAGTCTATAAAATATTATTATTATTATATATTATATATTATTATTAAATATTGGGAAAATCTCTTTTTAATTCTCATCTGTGGCATTTCCATTTCCAACGTGCAACAGGTGATGGCAGGAAAAACGTTTGCGACTTTAAAGCTAATTTAAAGGACATTCTCGAGTGGTTCCTCGAGTAACGAATTTAAAGTTGTCTATTAAAATATTTATTAAATTAAAGCTTTAAACATTAATCAATTATTAGATCCTTAATGAATAAAAAACGAAATGATAAAGGACCTACAGCTTCCTTGGAGAGTGTTGTGACTTTCGATATATACAAAAAAAACCTTTTATTTCTATTTGGAAACAAATAACAAAAGCTGATGAAAGGATAAGGCTGACAAAGCCGAAAGTCCTGGCACTAAAGGGACACTGAAACGGGTTGCCGGCTGCAGAATCGCCGGAATCCGCATCTGCCGCCGATGCCAGGATGTGGAACAACGGAGATTATGTAACACTAATTCCAATAACCCCGTTGTGTGTGGTTCTTCGTCCTTCGAGCCAGCCTAGCACCCCGTCCCCACTCCCCATCCCCCCCCCCACACCACCCCCTGGCCTAATCAATTTACGATCATAATTACTTGGTTTTGGTTTTCGGGTTTTCGGGTTTTCGGTCTTCGGCTTTCGGGGCCGTGGCTGTGATTCTGGTCCTGGTTTTGGCCTTTCCGCTTTGGCCATTGCCCTGGCCCAAAGGCCAGAAATTTCCAGTCAGCACCGCCCCGCCCCCCTCCTGGTCCGAAGACCGAAGAAGCCAGGCAATAGAGCAAACTAAAGGCTCCCAGATTGTGATCATTCACGTGTAAATCCAATTATCAACATTTTCAATGCAGGACGAGCTGCCTCTTTCGCCTGGCCACCGCCGGCGGTTGGTCCTTGGCCTGCTCCATGGGCGTGGCCAAAGAGGGGTGGAGAGAGGAGGGAGGGGAGTAGGACCAGGAAGCAAGGAAGCCACGACGGAAGCTGAGAAACCGCAGCTGCAATGCAGCAAAAAAAAAAAAACCTGCAACCGCCGACAAAGTTGCAATTTCAGCAAACCAATAATCAGGTTTGATCTTCTTATTAGAACTTTGTTATTTTCTTTAAATATTTATCATTAAGAAAAAGGGTTTTACAGATATTTGTTGAGGAGAAATAAATAAAGAGTGAAGGATTTTCAAATGTTACTCATCCGCCCTGTAGGCCAAATGCAATCTTTACGAAAGTAAATGCCACCTAAAGCCATTTTCTTTTAGATTAAACAAAGAAATAATCTTAAAAGACAATTATTTATTATATTTAATTTAATTTTAAAAGTTTTTTTTAATTCAACCCTTATTTTCGTAAAAATAAAAAGATTTGTAGGAACGGAATTATCACTTTAATATAACTCATACGCCCTGTTGGACAATTCCAAAAATTATTTTCAAAATCCTTTAATACTTTAAACTTTAAATAGTAATATTAATAATAACAATAAATAAAAAAGTATTATCTACTCTGAATCAACATTATTTAAAAATGTATTAAACGCTAAAATATATGTATCTTATAATAATATAATAAATGAAATGTGTGTACATCCTTATCTCCATAATTAACTTCCTATAGATGGTAACATTTTTAAACCAAGTATTAATATAAATTTAAAAAAAAATCTCTAATAAATTAAGAAATTATTTGTATTCTTCTTTTAAAACATTCCCTGAATTTTAAACATATTTCAAAAAGGACATTTATTACAAAACATGTTCAAACATGTCTCTGTTGAAAATATTCTTTGAATATTCGAATATAAATATTTTTATGTTTGTATAAGAGATTTTCGTAAATTGTTAAATGATTTATTTGCTGAAATAAACGGCAGTTGAAGGAGATTCATTGAATCCTTGGCCGGGCCATAACCTCACTTGTTACTGACTAAAAGGCTCCAATTAAAAGGCCACAAATCAGAATGGAAATAAATGAATTTCCATTTTTGAGCTCAAGAGGCGGGGAGCCTTTTGTTTGATTTTAAAAACGGCAAACAAACTAATGTGTCGGAAAATGTCCGAAAACTTCCACTTGGAGTCATTAAAAACGATTTAAAACAGAAATATTTATCAAAAAAACACACACACACACACACACACATACATATATACAAGAGGAGGAAAGGACACGGACAGGACGACCGCAAACATGGCTGGGAATCTGTCACGAATTTTAATTTATGAAACTTTCAACTTTTGGGCTTATAATAATAAATGCAAACCGTATTAATGACCATAAAATGCAGGCCAGCAATACGTAAAGGACATTAAGCTGCTCCTGCTTTTTGGATGGGGGGGGGGGGAGGGGGAGTACCACCTCCACCTACTCCACCTATGCCTTGGTCCTTGGTCCTGTTTGCTGTTTGCTGGTTTCTGTTTTCTGTCTCTTGCCAAATTGTGCACACTTTGCAGTAGTCGATGCAAAAAATGTTTCTACGATGGCTTACATAATGGGGCGTTTGCTCGTCTGCTTTCCTGCCAGCCTGACCGAACGGCCGAGGACGAGCAGGGCGAGCCAGGACGAGCCAGGACGAGTGTGTGTTTCAGTCACGTTTTAGTTTAATTCCCGAAATATGTATACTATACACATATATATATTGTATATGTATATATTCCGCAGGCTCATATTAAAATCGATATTTCATCCAGCTTCCCGTTATCCTCCTACCTCCGCCCCCACCCTCCTGCCTTCCAGTGTGTGTGTGTGTGTGAGAGTGCACGTGATTTATATTGTTTGGACACATGTGTGTGTCCTCCGCACTTGCGGGCATTTGTGCGAGTGTGTGTGTGTGTGTGGGGGGGGGATATGGCATGTCCTGGGTCCTGGGTCCTGGGCAAAGTACAAGCCGCCGTGGCAAGACGCGCGGAGGCGCATCCAAAAATTCGCTCGCTGCAAGGGACAGAGTGTGTAATGAAAAATGTGTGGGCTATGACAGGAAAACGAGCAATGAAGGATGCAGAGGTGAAGGCTGCCGGGACGGGGCCACGGGGGCGGCGGCAGGATAAGAGCGGCCCTAGTGGCCCAGGATATGCGGGGCTTCAAGGGTTCGGCTGGGGTGTGGCAGGAGGCGGCCTAGTAGGCTGCCTGGTGGAATGCCAACCGCGTTCATGACAAACAAAACGCATCCCACACACCCACACACACACACTCTTGTCTGCCTGCATCTGTTTACACTCGCGGGCAAATGCATAGGCATTTCCATTTTAATATAATGGCCGTAATTACCAAAACCAGTCGCTGTCATTAATCTCATTGCAAAAACAATCAACAAAACCTCAAAGGCTGGCAATTCTAAAATAAATAATAACAGGTATTTATCTGGAAAATTGGCAGCAATTATTAAAACAGAAGAGTATGCGATAAATACCCGGTATTTAAATTTAAATTATTATTGTACTATTATTATTATTGTACTATTTAAATTATAATTGTACGTATTTTGGGAATACCATAGTTTAAATACATAAATGCATTTCTGCAACTTTATAGAAATAATAAAAAACTTGTGGTTAAAAAATAATATGTCATAAAAGTTTTTTTTTTAACCAATGTAGTTTTGATTCTATTAAAAAAAGTAAAAAAAAAATTGGCAAAATCTCATTTTTAACAACAATCTCAGATCAATTATATATTTTACTTTTAGAATTAGTTAAAAAACGTATCCTTAACATTCCCCTGAAACATTAACTTAAATAAACTTAAAATTAAATATTTTTATATTTTTGTTGATTATTTTATCAAACTTTTTATAAATGAGTTAATGAACCCAAAAATTACAACACAACATTTTGTTACTTGGTCAATATTATGCAATTTTTATAAATTACTTAGATAAACATTTTGCATTAATAATTATTGGTGGGAAAAGCAGGTGATATTCTTTCAACACCTGCCCAATTAGTTGAAAATGAATTACAATTAATTTGGTGTGCATATTGGAGTGTGGGAGTGCTAATGATTTCTCCCCAGCTCGGAAATTGATTCGATTAAATAGTGGAGCCAGGGCCCCTGGGAAATGCAATATTTGCGTTGCGGTTGCGACCCCATCTGGGCGCCCGCCACTGCTATTTATTTGACCGCAATTGTGGGCACCCCACTTGGGTGAGTGTGAGTGTATGTGAGTGTGGAAGTGTGATATAACGGTATATGACGGGCTTGTATCTTTGGCACTGCATCTTCGCATGTCCCGTTACGAGTAGTCGCCGGCCGGGGTCAACGGGTAGATTCGCAACTGGATTCTCTTCGCCACTCTTTGCCTTTTTTCACTTTTCCACTTTTCCACTTTGTCCTCTTTGTCCTCTTGTCCTCTTCCTGCTTGCCATTTGCTCTTCTCTTGTTTCAGCTGTCGCTCTGTCTCTGTCACTGTCTCTCTGTCTCTATTTCGATTTCTGTTTCTGTTTCTGTTTCTGTTCCGTTATTTCCTCGCCGTCTATTTGTGCAACTCGTTCACAGATACTCGTAAATATTACTCATACGACACGTGCGCCAGGTCAAACGCTGCCCCGCAAAACGAAACAAAAATCACTTCAATTTCTTCTTTTTTTCCCCGTATCTCTCATTCAACTTGTTTCTATAAATTGTTTCTCAGAAAGTCACAAGCTGTGCTATGGCTTTATTAAAGATAAGAATTATTCTCGTATTGCCATGTTGGGGGGAGAAATGCATTTCGTTTTATTCACTTTTCAAATATTCCTCATACGACATGTGAGCCAAATGCCTTTTGGGAGTTCCTTTTTGGGGAGGTCCTTTTTAGGGAGTTCCTTTTTTTTTGGGAGAGTATAGAGTAGAGTCTTTCAATAAAAGTCTTTGGAAAAAGACTCCTAATTTTCTTTATTTTTATTACGTTTTTAGTTTGGCTAATAAATATTAAATATTACTCATACGACCTGCAAGCCGAAGATTAGTAAGCTTAGGATTAGAAATAAACTGTAAATAGGCGTATATCATCCTTTCAATAAATAACAATCCCAGTAAATAATACTTTTAAAAGAGTATTTAATTAGTTTTTCATTTTCTTTTATTCAAATATTTAAACTTTAACTTATACAAAAGGTCACTTGGATAGTTGAGAATTATAAAAGCCTTTCAGTTATTCGCTTTTGAAATCCAACAATTTCTAAATAATTAATATTTAAATATTTTAAATGTCATATTTCCTTGGGAAGGGAATAAATAAACTTTTAATCACAAACTAATTAGATTGACAATACTACAAATATGACCTGTAAGCCAAATAATTTTTTTTAAAGGGTCATAAGTCGAGATTATATAAAGTATTTTAGGTGATATTTTTGTAAATTCAAAATAATACGAATATTAAAAAAAGAGAGGAAAGGAAATCAACTTTTTAGTATGTGAAAAATTCCTGTCAAAATTGTAAATATTACTCATACGACCCGTAATCCGGATGGCATACTGAATAGCTGAGATTTTCAGGATTCTTCTAGATTCCAAATATTACTCATACGACCCGAAAGCCAAATGCTATTCTTGACCAAAGCAACCACAGATGAGCCGGGAAAGTCGCAAAAAGAATGCATATTTACGCATATTGTTTGGTTCCTCGTTCCTTGTTTTAGCCAGGACGAAAGGACTAAAGCCAGCTACTTCATGTCAACGGACATTCTCGGGGAACATAAAAAAAAAAGAAACAGAAAAAAAACAGAAAAAAACATGTAAAGGACAAGAAAAGATACTTGTGAGGCACAAAAAAAGCATCCTCTAGTTTCCTTTGTCTTACACGTATTTCAGCCCTTCCTCCCTCCCGCCGCCGCCGCCGCCGCCCATCCTTGCCGCCATCCTGGCCCATTTCCCCATCAGCCCCCTTTCCTCTTCAGCCGACATGAGCACTTTAAGGTCTTTTATAATGCTTTAATTGAGTATAAACTGAAAAGTCCTTGCACTCGAGTATGCAAACCCTTTGCTTCCAGCCGGATAAATTAACCTTTGTCTTTAATTTGTCACTTAAAGCCGTCTGAGTCCTGCCCCTCCCAGCCGCCCTCGGGTGTATGTTACGAATTTTTTAACAATTTATCCACACCCGGCAAGGATGATACTGATTATCCTTTTTATGGCCTCCACTGCGGGCCTCTGACTAAAATTTTACACAAACTTTGACCAATAAACGCAAACGACTCGGCGGAACGTCAAATTTTTAAGGACCCGGCCATTAAGGACCCTTCCATTGTGGAAACGCATTTTGTGGCCAAAACCCGTCCGTTTTTTTTCTTCTTTTTTTTTAGGCAACAGAAATGTCAAAAACAAAAATGGCCAAGGCTCAGGTGAATCGATTGAATTTATTGCCTGTTTTTATTGCCAAATCGAGGATAAATTTGTTTCATTCTGGTTAAAGTTTTGTCTCCTTTTTTTAAATTTAACATTTAAATCAAAATCATTATTTTATATTACTTTTTTTTAATGGTTAAAATTTTAAGTTAATATTAATTTTATCGATTTTTTTAGTCGTCATATTTTAAAATAAATAAATACATTTATATTAATAAATAATAGTATTAAGTGTGAGACTTTGCCATTTAAGAAAAATATGAAATACACAAAAAATATATAATATTTAACATTTACTTTTTTTAATTTCTAGGAAAGTTGGCGATGAATTAAAGGGGAAGATCTATTTGTAGTAAAAAAAAGGCCTTAAGCTAAATACTAACTAATTAAATACTAACTAATTAAATACTAACTTATTAATAAAAATATTAAAACAATATGTTGGTAGTAGTTTTATGTTATCTTAGTACTATTTTGTACTAAAATTGTCTAAATAAATATTAAATTCGATTTGAAGATACCTAGGGATATGGCCAATAACTATTTATATAAAATACCACAAAAGAAACTTAGGGATATGGTTTCTTAAAGTCAAGATTAATGTTTCCATATCAAGAGAATGGAAAATCGTTTATATAAACCAAAAACATTAAGCGCTTGACTTTAAAAAATGTTTGAAAAGATATTTGAAAAGATATATTATTATTTTTTAATTTTAATCAATTTTAATTTTAAATTTAATTTAAGTATTTAATTAAATAAAGTATTTTTTTGCTTTAAACTAAAAGATGTCTTACAAAGAATCTCAGATGAAAAGATTTGAATCTTTAAAGATTTTTTTATTAATACTGAATATTGCTTATTTTTAATATTTTTAAGTAAATTAATAATTAATAAAATAAATAATTTAATTCAGACAACAAAAAACAAATATTAAAGGTTTATGTTAATTTTTTTATATTTTAACTTTAAGTAATTATTGAAAATTCCTTAACCACTTTAAAAAAATTCCATTTTTAGAAACTTTTTTTAGGATTTCGTAGTCGCTGAAGGAGGGCGAGGAGAAGGAGGAGGGGGTGGAGTCCGCTTAAGGTCAAAATGTTTGATTTGAAAGGCGACACCCAAGTGCATGTTCTTGGCTCGTTGTCCCTCTACTTATCGGCTTCTGTTTTGGCACTGATTTCATTCCCGAGTTCCTTTTCCTATTCCTCTTTGGCAGTGTTTGCCCTGCCACTCCTCCTCCTCCTCCGCCTCCTCCTCCTCCGCCTCCTCCTCCTCCTCCTCGGTTTCTTGGCTTATATTTGCTCCATTTAAGCGCTTTCTTTAAATCTATTTTTAATCCCAGCGCCGAGTGCACTCCAAGTCGTCGTTTGTATTGTATTATTCTCTGAGTGTATGGCTGCGAGAGTGTGTGTGTCTCTCGTTAGTTGGGCGACTGCCAGGGGGTGGTGGTGGGTGGCTCGTGTGTGGGTGGCTCGTGTGTGGGTGGCTCTTGTGGTTCCATCTACATATATATATGTGTGTGTGTGTGTGTGTGTGTGGTGTGGGCTGGGCTGGTTTGCTCTCTCTTTTGTGGGCGTGGCCCGGCTAATAAGCAGGAAATTAAAATGTTATATGCATTGCCATGGCTGCTTCTGCTTCTGGTTCTGGTTCTGGTTCTGGTTCTGCGGGTTGTGCTCCCTTTCCGACCGCCACCCCACTCCCCCACCCCCTCCCTCCCCCTCCTCTGCTGTCTTATGCATTGTCAACTCTGTCGCATCATCTCTTATACGAAGCCCCCCCCCTCCTCCTCCTACCTACTTTTGTGGGGGACTTGCGGTTTCCGTGCGCGCCTTGAAGTATGCAATATTTTTACGTGTCAGTGCGCATTTTTGGCATAATTAAAGGACAAACAGCGTCGGAAAGAGTCCTGCGTAGGACTCTGCAGCTCGCCGAAGGTCGTTTCTGGACCCGGATTAACTTTTTCACTTTGTCAACTGCAAACTGCAACCGAAAAAGTCATCACCCAAAAAAAAAAATCACAAAAAAAAAATTGGATAAGGAAAAGAAAAGGACATATAGACAGCAGCCAAAAACTTTTGTGTTCCCGCGGGAAGGGAGGGAGGGAGGAATACTGAGAAAAAAGCAGCTGCGAAATTGCTCATCAAATCGATTTTTTCTCAGTGCCAAAAAAAAAGAAGGAAAAAACGAAACCCCGGCTGCCATAGCCATGGCACTCCTTCTAAAATTTATATATGTGTGTGTGTCCTGTGTCCTGGAAATTCTAGAGACTTTTTCTGGGACGAGGTTTGCCTTGCACCAACAACGGCAACAACGACGACAACGCCAAAACAAACAACAACAATGACGAAAGGTTGACAGATTAAAAATTAATGTTAAACTCAGCTGTAGACCGCGGAATTAATTGTCAATAAAAACAGAGGAGCAACCCTGCCCGGGAAACAAAAAGTGGAGCGCAGGACCAACATAACCAACAGGACCAACAGGACCAAGTGGCGTGTTAAGTGCCTCGACAAAAAAACAACAAAAAAATGCAAACAATCCCGCATTTGAGCGACAAACAAAAAATAAAAAACTTAATACAAATAAAATTAAGAAATGTTTTTAAATGCTCCGATTTATTTATCTAATTTCAATTTTTTTATAGGAGTTAAAAAGTAAAAAAGAAATGATACAAATAATATTCATTTCTCTTTTTTATTTTTAGGTTACTTTCTTTTAAGGTTTTTAGGAATATATTTTTTTAATAAAATTAATAAAAATATAAGAATTTATTAAAGAGTTTTGGTATTCAGACTTTTTAAAGTATATTTGCAGGAAAAATAAAATTTTGGTTACAGGCGTTTGGACATTTTCTTTACTTTAGTTTTAAACTTTAGTTTTTAGCTTTGAATTTGTAATATATAATATATAATAATATGTAATATATAAATGATAATAAATTAAATAAGAAAAATCAATTTTTTTTAAATTAAATTAATACAAATTAATAAAAGTGAAAAGTGATAATATTATTAAATGAAAAAAGGCATCAACAATGGCATAGACATATTTTAATTTTTATTTTTTTTTTGCTTTTATGTGTGTATATTATTATTATTTTATTGAAATTAATTTGCGAATAAATAATATTATTAAAGATATTTTAATATTTTAATTTTCGTTTTTTTCTTTTTTTTTATTAAATTGTCTTACAAATTTCCATTTAAGTTAAGTTTTTTTTAGTTTCTTTAAGTGTACTTTGGTTGCCTTCCTTTTTTTTGTCAGTGCATCGGCCCCACCCAGAGCTCTTCTTCTTCTTCAGTTGAACATTTTTAAATGAGCTTCAGTTTTATATTCACAGATCCTTTGGCCAAAATTCCAAACTGAAACCAAAACACCGCCCCCCCTTGCCGCACCCCGCCACTGGCCTACTTGGCTGCTGCTTTACGACTTTTGGGGGCGGAGTGGGCGTGGCTGGGGGTGGCCATGTTCGGGTCGACTCTTATGTAAAAACCTAATTAAAAGTGCTTTATTATGCAATTAAAGCAGATAATGTCACATTGCACTGCGGTTTGTTGGGACAAGGGGTCAAAGGGGGCGTGTTAATGGAGGTGCAAAAAAAGGGGGGTGGGGGGCGTGAGTTTCAGTTTCAAGTAATTTCCGGACTTGCCACACGCACTTTTTTTTTTTGGTTTTTGTTTTTTTTTTGTGACAAAGGACGCAGGACGGGGAGGGGAGGGGAGGGGGTCAAAGTCAGAGAAATGGAACAATGCACTCGCTGGGGCCGCACCCTTTTCTCGAACGCCCCTGGAACTTAGGGCCCCTGGCCGACATCCTATTTTCCATCAGCAAACTCTTTCCCTCATTGTTGACAATTGTTTTGCATAAATTCTTTTTTTGGCTGGCAAAATGTGAAATTCTCACTTGTTTGTCCATTGGCAGAGGGTCTCTGCATTTCCCTCCATTTCCCTATATACACATAAACACCACTACACAATTATATACATCTCTATATACTAAATACACTATATATATGTGGATGGAAATAATAACCACCGTGTCCTTTGTCGCTGGGAAAATGCATTTTCCGAGAGGCTGTGCGACAGTTTTTCCATTTTTTTTTTTTTACTATCGAAAAATCAAGAAATTTTTTCTTTCTCTTTTTGTTTTAGAATTTCCCTCTTAATTTTTTTAAATTTAATTTTTAATATTTCTAAACACTGCACATTGAATATTTTGGATTCTTCGTTCTATCAGAGCCTGGGCTGTGACTAACGGCTATCTTATTGTTGAGAATTATAAAATTTAGAGATTTTTCTCAATTTATGGATTTTGATTTCATTTTTTTATAAACTATTGAAAAATGCACCTTTTTTTTAGGGAAATATTAAAAATAAACACAGACTATGTAATAACCGATACTTTATACTAAAAAATACAAACCATGGACATTTTGGAGGGATTACTTTTAAATTTTATAAATTATTTATGGATTTATAACTTAACATAACGTCATTATTAGAATTAGTTTGATGTAAGATCCTTTTCCTAAATAGAATTATTTTAAATATTATTTTATTATTTTAAAAACCTAAATATGCAACATTTTTTACTATTATGGAGAAGAAATCATTGAAGAATTCGAAACTCCTCAGCTGTGGGATGAGTCTTTCGATGATGTCTTGAATTTCGATAAAATTAGAGTTATAATTATGGAAAATATTTAATTTGAAGCGCCAACTAAAAGTGCCTGCTATATATGGTATCATAGAATACGATACCCCATAGACATCTTTTAGAAACCCCATAGAAACCCCGACATCTTTTTTGTCCGAAAGTAAGAAGCCTCGAGGATTATCCATATTTTGTTCCACTTTTGGTGTGGTTTCAAAACAATGTCGGGATCCATGAAAGTTCGACTGTATTTTGTGGGAGCCCATGGGCCCGTGGGTGAAGTGGGAAGTGGAAAGTGGGGTGTTGAGCGAAAGGGGGAGGGGTGCTGCTGCTGCTCCTACAGCCACGGCTGCAGTGGGTTTCTCTTGTCTTTGCTTTGTCCTGATTTATGTGCTTGGAGCATTCTGTCGCCTGCTTTGCTTTCGCCCTTCCCGCCAACGCTCCTCCGTTTGCAGCTCTTTCGCCTTGCACTGTTTTGGCTTCAGTATCAGTTTTCGGAGATTCTGGCCAGGGACATCCAGGGACATACAGGGACGGGGCTCGGGTCCAGAAACTCGACACAATTTTGCGGACAAGTGGCCCACTATTCCGACTATTTATACAAACATAAAATATGCTAATTTATGGCTGTTGATTTTAATAACTTGGCCCGGAACTTGGCACACACACGAGAGTGCTTATCGATGGAATTTTAGGTTGGCTGGATTTCAGTCTCTTCAGGACTCTCCTGTCCGTTGGTCTGTCTGTCCTTTTGTCCGATAGGCAAGTATTTTTTTTGGAAGCACATAAAATTTTCAATTCTGCTTATCAATGAAATTTTAGGATGGCAGGACTCTTTTCAGTCTCTTCAGGACTCTCTTGTCCGTTTGTCCGCCTGTCCGTTGTCCGCCTGTCCGTTAGTCCGCTCGTCCCTTTGTCTATTAGACAAGTATCTTTTTTCGGACACACATTAAAGTTCCAGTAGTCAAGGCTTTTGAGTCCCAGGCTTTAGTCGCCTTTTTATTTTATATGTCAAAAAGTTTGAGAGGAAATAACGAGGAGGAGTGCCGTCGCTTAACTAATGAAGTGCCTTGTTTGCAAATAAAAATGTGAAGCGCGGGCAGGGATGCGGGGAGGATGGGAGGAGGGGAGGAGGGGAGGGGGTAAAGGAGCTGCTGCAAAATGCAGAAAATGACAGTAAACATGTCCTACACACACGCCCCATTTTGCAAATAAAAAGGCACAAATGGGAAATGACGGCTGCCGTCGAGTGCATTCTCTATCTGTTTGCTAAAGGCCCCGGTCCCCGGTCCCCTCCCCAGCCCCCAGTCCTTAGTCCTTGGTCCTTAAGCCAAACATCCCCACGCCGCCCCCCCTACCCATCCCCCTCCCATAACTGATTAGAAGACTTAATTGCAAACGGAGAACAAAGCCCCAGCATCCAGTGTGCCCAGCGACTTTGAAGTTCCAGTTTCTGGGTGTTAAATGCCGCCCATTGTGCCGTAATGCTCCTATAGTGCTTATAAATTAAAATTCTCATTCGCGGATTATCCTGTATGCTGTAAGTTGTAACTAATTTCATTGTCCTGCCAATCTGCGTAATAAATAATGACGTTTGTCGTCTGGTTGAGGGGCGGTGGAGAAACATCTCTGGTCTCCTTTTCAAGGGAAGGATACATATATGATGAAATATTCTTCTTATTATAATTATAAAGTATATATAATTTATACAATTTGTTGTAATACATATTTATGTATATTTCAACTTAATTAGAAATCTACAAAGTTTTATAAATACATTTAACGAAGAAAGTTTGTCTCTTTCCAGTCCTACTTTTTTTATTTAAATTGAAGTTTAAATCTTAAGTAGATCCACAAAATCGTACATTTCTATTTTTAATCTAAACTAAGCTATACATACTCGAATAAATGGAAGTAAAGAAAGAATGACAAATGGAGTAATGGAGTAATGTAATATGTCTGTCTTGTCTTTCGTCCGTATGTTCCTCCGCAGGTCCCTTGTCTAAATGTTTGTCTCCTTTTCTCCCGTAGCATTGTCTATATATTTTTGTTAAGAATATAAAAGAAAAAGCCGAGAAAATCTAGGCTAATCTAAATTATTTATTTTAGTTATGAGATTCAAAGGTTTAAAAAAGAATTTCAATTTAAGAAAATTGTTAAATTTAATTTTAATTGTAATTAACATTTTCGAATAAAAGTTTTATGGGAAAGATAACCTGAATAAAAACTAAACTAAACTCCATATCTTAGGAGGAGGATGTTTTAAAATACGAAAGAATTCTTAAAATATTGCAGAGAGCCAGTAGAAAAAAAAAAACAATATTTAAAAAAAAAATAAATAAAGGGGACATAACACCCCAAAATAGGAAAAACCGTGTCCTTGAAACAAGCCAACAATTGCAATTAAATTAAAGGTAATGACGGTCGCCGTTAAAATCGAAAATAAACGGAAAGGGGGAGGCGGGCCAAGGACGAGGCAAAGGACCTGCTTTTACCGCGAGTCCCCATCAACAAATTAAAGTCACATCCAGAGATGAGTTTCGAGTGTAGTTTTTGTGCCATTTGGCCGTCAACTGGCTGTTTGCATTTGAAGGCCCATTTTCCGGCACTCCAGTTAAGTTGCCATAAATGCGGCAGTTAAGCGGAGTTACATAAAAAAAAAAATAGTAAGCAGGCACTGGAGTAGTTTCAGTGACACATCCAAGATAGCGGGTCTGGCACACCCCCTCGCCACCGGGTGAAATCCGGGTGAAATCCTGTGTAGCCTGCAGGGCTCCCTTGGCTCTATTTACGTAACATATCTGCGGCTCTTCGGCAAGCTGGATATGTGTTTGCGTTTTACAGCAATTTGGGATTAAAAGGATACACACACATAATGATAACAGGACTCTCAGCCTGAGAGAGAGAGCCTGGAGCGAAGTTTGATAATTGTTTAGGTCCTGGAAGGCAACAGCAAACTCCACCCACATGTCGGGACTACTTCCCGGCTACCCCGGCTACCCAGGCTACCCAATTGCCGGTTAAGGAAACACTTTCCACTTAATCGTCCTTTGGCTAAATGAGCCTAAATGCACCGACTTGTGCCACCAACTGCGACCCATATCCAGCTGGCATTCCGCTTCCAGGGAATTGGCCTTTAAGTTGTCTTCAGTTTTCCACAAAATCTGTGCAAAAGCATTACGTGACTGTGGATACCCGTTACTTCGCATTCCATTAAGGAGCTGCCACTCTACGTAAGGGAATTATTAGCGCTTTAAAGCCAATTCGCGGATATAGATACCCGTTACTTTGGATTCCCTTTAAGGGATTTGGGGCCAATAGTTCTCCACATAAGGAATTAGTGTTGGAAAAATATTATCCTTCAAGTCTGAAAATATTCAAACAATCTGTGTCCATGATTGTGTTAATTTTTATTTTAATTTGATTAAAAAATTCCATGTTTTTATTAATTGTTCTTTGTTTTTATTGTTAAAATACTGTTCAAAATTTTAGATTTGCATTTTCATATGGAATAGAATAAATAATAAATAGAATAGTAATAGAATTAACAATTCTTGATTCTCTACTCGAAAGTTTTGTACATCAGCGATGCGATACCCGGAACTTATACATTTTTTTAATTTTCCTTTTATTAGACAATTTCATGGCAGTACTAAATAAATATAATATATAACTTCATTTACAAAAAAAAAGGTTTGATCGCTACTAAGGACATAGAGGAGTAGGACAACAAAGCGGAGAAAGGGACAATAGTTTCGATTGATTTCCGGAGGCCTGATTGCAATTTCGCATACTCCTTGGCAAAGGTGGGAGGAAAAAATTGGAAAAGATAGATGGAAGAAGAAGAAGAAGAAGAAGAAGGAGAAGAAGAAGACGGAGGAGCTTGTATGGCAAACATTTTTGTGCAGACATATTTGGCTTTTGCATTGCAAAAGGATGCAGGCAGGCGAAAAGTCCTGTGACGGCAAAGTGCTAACTTTGAGTAAATTAACTTTGAAACTATTCCGACATTTTCCTTCAGTCTTTCGGCTTCGGCCCTGGCCTGCGAAAGCCAAAAGTTATTTGCAAATTTGTAAAGTGTTACCAGAGAGGGAGACACACACGCACCTCCGGCATTTTCAAATTTTCCAATTTCCCAATTTTTCCATTTTTCCATTTTTCCATTTATTCATTTTTTTTGTGCGAAATGTCCATTTAAGCTGGAATTTACAAAATAAACCCATCATATATGCTCCAAAATTGTGTTCATCAAATCCGGATGCTGGAATTGTTTTTAGTCCTTTTTCTTTTTTTTTTGGGGAGTAAACAAAGCCCTTGTAGCCTGAAATCTGAGTTCCGGTGGCAAAAAACAGCCAAAAATATAAAGTCCCAGTTGCGGCCAAATAAATCTCTCTCGCCAGGACGAAATCCCCCTTAAACAATCATCGCATCTCCGCCCCACTGGGCCCATTTACATATCTGGATGATGAATTGCAATTGTGAATTAAAGGGAAGCCTTCCGCAGGAGATTCCCTTCACACATTCTCGCACCTGACTCCTGGCCCAAGGAGTCGAGTTATGGCCTCGACTTACCAAGGATCTCACTCGGAACAGCTCGGCCCGGCGGCTTTCCAT
This sequence comes from Drosophila varians, assembly GCA_018150405.1. Lineage (NCBI taxonomy): Eukaryota > Metazoa > Arthropoda > Insecta > Diptera > Drosophilidae > Drosophila > Drosophila varians. Next base: position 13,041,661 of record JAECWK010000126.1, read on the forward strand.
TTTCAAATTAAGTTTTCAATTTCGACCGAAGGTCTATCGCCCAGTCGCATTTCCCGGAAGGATAATATTAGAATGTAGAATGAGTTCCTAAGTGGAATTAGTGCCTATAATTTACATAGGCACTCCAGTTAGTATAATTAACTGAAAACCGGAGAAGGCTTCCTCACAATTACACAACAAAAAGAAGGAAATTGATTTAGGGACGAATGCAGTTTCTGGTTCGTTACCCTTTGTTTGTCTTTATTAAATAATTTGTTTATAATTTAATAATTATAGTGTGTAAATTTAATAAAAATATATATATATATTTTTATATAATATATTTTTTAACATCTTACGTATCTTAATTTTATTACAAGAAGAGATACGTAAGACATTAAAGATACGTAAGACGTAAAAAATAACAACTAAAGGCACCTTTAAAACAAATAATTATAAAACTTAATGTTTAGTTCCATTTATAACTTTTTTCGTCACAAAATATTATGTCTAATATTTTATGCATATAATTAATATATATATATATAATATATAATTAAACATTTTTTTATATACATATTTATATATTTTGTTTCTCAAAAAAAAGGGAAAAGTTTTTATTGGATAATATTTCGTCACTAGTGTAAATCACACATCTCGCTCAGTTTTAATATTAAATACATCATTATTTTTTTGTTTGTGTATTATTTAACAATTATAAAATATTATTTAAATAAAATCTAAAATTTAAATAAATAAAATCTAATATAAAGTATGTAATATTAATAAAATATATATTTTGGTCCAATATTGAAAAGTTTATTTCCATTTGTTGGCCAAGTTTATTGGCAACGTCTGTATTTTCCTTTTACCGCAAAAAAACTAAGGAGGACGAAAAAAGAGAATCCTGAGACAACAAAGGCTTCCAGATTTTCCATTAAAACAAAGTCTCCCTTAAACCCATAAACATCCATTACCCGAAACCAGATCGAGTAAAGTACTTTCCAGTCGGAGTTCCTGAGCCAAAAACGAAAAGCGCAAAAAAATAAAAAAAAATAATGAGCATCCTGCGAGAGTATCCTCGATATTTCTTGTTTAATTTCCTCTATTTTGTTTTCTTTTTTCTGTTTTTTTTTTTTGAGTATCCTGAGCTTCCGCCCGCATTGTCACCCAAATGCTCGAAAGTTAATTGGCGAAATCTGGATTTATTTGAAAGTAAACAAAAACCCGTCCCGACTGTCCCTTCCATCTGGCGGAATTTAAAACACCCCCCACCCCCCACACACAGTCCTCCCTCTCTGAAAAAAAGTCCTTTTAAATCCGGAGGACTTTGGCTTTGAATATTCGGCTTTAGTCGGCTGCAGCCCAAAGCAGCCCAAAATGCAACAAAGTCCCAGTTCCGGGCAAATAAATCCTTTTTTTTTTTTTGGTGGAGGGAGGGGAGTGGGGTGGGGGGGCAATCATCGCATCTCCGCCGGGGTCACACCCGGGGAGTCACAAAAGTCACGCCAACGTCAGCGGTGATCAGTTTGAATGTTTGGAAGGCAAATGCCAAATGCCAGACGGATACGAAAAACCTCGGACTCGGCCCAGGACCAGGACCAGGGCCAGGACCAGGACCAGGACCAGGGCCAGCAACGGGGCCAGGACTCGGACCAGGTCCGTAACGAAAGTAAAAAGAGAAAGAGTGCCCATCGCAATCAGGGGGCCATCTGGCTGACATCGATGGCCATCGAGGACACAAGTCTGTCCGCTTCTGTCCGCTTCTGTCCGCTTTGTCTGCCGCTAGATGGCGCTGCGACAAATGGTCTCCGGGCCGGAGTCCGTTGCGAATCCGGCCACAAAAGCACGGACTCTACAATGGCCACTTCCTTGCCACCTTTCCGGCGGACAGGACATTTTTTTTTCGCCCGTTTTTGTCCGTTGCTTTTTCTGCCTTTTTTGCGGTGCCCCTGCTGTTCTCAATTTTTTCCTTTCTTCTCCTCTCTCCCCCTGTCCCCTTGTCACCCCTGTCCCCCTGTCCTTTTTGGCTTTGTTGACAAATCATTCTATGCGTGTATATGTGTGGGGGCGGTGCGGACAAAGAGGGGGCGTGGCCCGGGCCCCATTGTCGGCGGCAACTGGTATATCATTCATTCAGGCAGGCAGCGGATACGCCGATGTCGGGCCACGTCATCTGGCACTTGGAAATGCACCTGTTCCCTCCACTTTCCACTTTCTACTTTCCACTTTCTCCCCCCCCCTCCCCTCCCCTCCCCCCACGGCCACGCCCACTAACAGGCTGAGAAAAAAGCGAAAACGAATGGAAACAAACGCAAATCATTTAATCAATCAATCAATCTATGCTTGTTATTCCGAAATGACAGGCGACACGTGTTGAAATCATACATTTCCATATATCCTTGTTGTCCTTTATGCCGCAAAAAACTCTCTGATGATGAATTGATACATTTTAAATGCTTTACAAATGGCTTCCATTTCTTTTTTTTTATCTCATGTCCCAGAATTTCCCCCCCCCCCCCCCCCCCCTCCTGTTTTGTGTCTTAATTAAATTGTTTATACACTCGAAGGGAAGCCATGAATAGATTTTCATTCAATTAAACTCAAAATGCATGGACTTCCGCTCTCAGAGTCCTTGTGTCCTTTGCGAAATAATCCCTTCAACTAAGATAATTGTTGAGCTTTCATTTTTAAGCAAATTCTCCTCCTGGCTATCAAGGCTTCAAGGGATAACTTTCTACTTTTTTTGTTATTAAATAAATTGTAGACTTTAAGGACTTTGTAGGGATTTTTTGATTAAACCATTTAAACTTAAAACTATTAACGAATTTCAAAGAGTTCCCTTTTAAATATTCCAATTTTTAAAAGTAATATTTTAAATCCATAGTACTCCATATTACTTGTTAATTCGTAAACCTATCAGATACACATTTGTTTGTTAATATAAAAGGTAATACTTATCTTAATATTTCTATAAATATAAATATAAAAATACTTATTTATATTTATGGATAATAGTTTTTAAAAATATATGTTTTTTAATGCTTTTTGTATTATTTCTCATTGCCATTAGTATCTGTTGCAAAAATGAACGTTAGTTCAATACAATTCCCAACTAGTTTACGTTTTGAAAATTGAAAATTATTTGCGAATAAATTAATATTTGGGCATAAATTATTTTTCTTTACTTAAATATACATGTAAATGTTTTAAAAATAAATGTGATTATTATATTATTTATAGTTTTTTATCATTTACGAAAACTTTGGTAAAAAAAGTTGGTAGAATTAAATGGAATGGAATTTATTTTCACATTTTTTTTAAGGAAGTCAATATATTTTTGAGAGAAAATTGTTATGCTAGAAATAGAATATTATAAATAATGAATTTTTTGATTTTAAATGTATTATTATTTATTATTATTATTCATATATATTTAATAATCTCCCCGAGATATTTAATTTTAAATAAATAATTGTGTGGTTTGTTCATAAAAATATTAAGAGTATTAAGAATAATACGAATAATAATAAGGAGCTTTAAGCGTAGCTCCTTTTCATATTATCAAAAAATAGTTTAGAGCATTTTCCGAATTTTCTATACATTTTTTTTTTTTCTTTGTACATTTGTGCATTGTTTTTGTGGCAGTGTAAAAATCCGCCGAAACAAGTTTGGTTACATGTGTATAGACCCGGCTTTGTGGGCGCTTGGGGAAAGTGGTCGAGGCGGGCCAGGACCTTGTTGTGTGATGGGGAGGGGGGGGCTGACAGGGAGGGCGGTGCCTGGCAATGAACGACACAAAGAGGCACTGCATCAATGGCCGAGTTTGAAGGCACGATGACTAGATTACGCTCATAACGAAGACCTCACAGGGGGGGGGGGGAGAAGGAGGGGGAAACCCTTAACCCTCTGAGTCTGAGTCCGTCGGGCGGCGCAAGGTAAGCCAGAGCCAAAGGGTGAAAAAACGAGCAGCGAGAAAATCAAGAAAAGAAAAAAAAGACGAGAAAACAGAGAAAAAGTAAAAAAGAATAATCATGAATGGGAAACTAATCCTGGCTATGCCCTGAAAGCTTATCACAGAGCCTGCTTTCAGTGGCTCCTTAAAAAAAAAATACATAGAAAATATACATACATATATACATATACATATACCATATAGGGGACTCGGGCGGGCCAGGCTCGGCTGTGGAATGCAATTTAAAGGAATTTTTTTTGTAATACTCCGTCGGCTCAAAAGCGGGCCAGGACTCCCATCCCCCCCCCCACACGTCCCTCCGACCCGTAGATTTCCACATATTTTGCTATTTTGGCGGCGAATTAAAAAGGGGGATTCCCCACACTCGTCGGCCGCAATATGGGGGCCTTCCCTCGCTCTGAATGGCAAACATATTACAATGAAAAGGTAAGAAGCATTTCATCAAATTAATTTTGTGTCTTGGGGGAAGGACTTCCCTTTTGCAAGGAGCAAAGGCAATCCTTTTTCATATCTTGGTTTTCGGGGAGTTTGTTTGGGTTTTTTTGGGGGGAATTATGGTAATATTATAATAGTTCCTAGTAATACTGGGTAGAAATTCTTAACTATTGTCACTAATTTTTAAAGTTTTCTAATTAAACATTCTCTTGTATTTATTATAATGATTAACTCTTAAAATGTTTATTAATATCTAAAAATATATTTTATATTTATATTTTATTTGTATTATATTTTATTACATTATATTTTATTTGTTTTATATTTTAATTTGCTAATTATTTTTCTTATTAATTTGGTTTCTTCTATAATTTATACCTAATAAAGATTTTATATTATGGACATTAATAATACTTTTATTGTTATTCAAATTTAATGTTAAGAAATTAAATTAAATGTAATAGCTCGAAAATCTAATAGTCCTACTCTAAAGCATCCAAAAATATTCGTGGAATTTGTAACTCTAAAATGGGAAATATTCAAAATTAAAATTTAAAATAGTTTTTTGTTTACAAATTCTCTTATATTTTCTCTTATATCCAACATTAAACATCAACCTTGAGTACCGGGTATGAATAGTTCGATTTAATTACTGACCTATTGACTTTATTTATGAAGTATTTATGGAAACATTAAAATTAAAGAAACGCCAACTGAAAATCATGAGTTGCAAGCAATAATAAATGGCGAATGTTTGCTCTGAATTATCATAATTTATATTGTTTAAAGTTGCGAGCGAGTGCCGGAAATGAAGGGACAAATTAATTTTCAGTTTGTTTCAGTTTCAGTTTCAGGCGAGGTGGTGGTGGTGGTGGAGGTGGAGTTCCTGGCCGGGCCTCCGCTTGAGAAGATTCATTAATCATTTTCGTTCCTGGAAGTTAATTAAATTTGCCTACTAAAAACGGACTACATAAACCCGGGCGGCCATTTTTTGATAATGGCCGGGAGAATCGCAGAATCGGAGAATAGGCGGAAAATGGCGACTTTAAGCGACTCGCCGGACCCGGGGTTCATTGGCCCGTTACAAAAATGTACAAAGTGAACTCAATTTGTGCAAATATACATGTACAATGTGCAATATATATATTACATATATATACATATATACTCTATGTATTTGTATGTAATTCATTAAACGGGTTGGGCAGATTTAATTGTGTTTACGGGAATGGAAAAATTGTTGTAGCTCATGGTCCTGGCGCTGGTCCTTGCATTTCCAGTTATTATGTAACCCAACAGGAAGCTGGCGAGATAGTGACGGAGAGAGAGAAAGAAAGAGAGAGAGAGAGAGAGAGAGGAGAGAGAGAGATAGTGATAGGGCTAGAAAGATCTCTGTGTCTGGTAATTATGACACATTAAAGGACCCGGGCGAGTTACATTTCGAGTGGGTCTCGAGAAGGATTACTTTCAGCGACTCTCACATAGTAGTTCTCGGGTAATTCCCGGTTAATTGGACTGTCAATTGGGGCGGTAATAGAACGGAATGGGCTTTTCCAGGGGGCCTGGGTATGGCGAGGAGGCGGTGGGGTGGGGGGGGGGGGGGGGGGGTAGGGTAGAAGGCTGTGAATGAAAATGGCAAAAACTTTGTTGGCCAACGAGTTTTTCGTGTCTCTCTGTGAAAGTTGCATCACTCCCTTCCTCTCCCCCCCTTGCCACTGCCACTCCAACTACCAAGCCATCCCCCCCCCGCCCCGCCCCCTTCTTTGTGCAATATTTTGCCATGAATTGACGGGCTTGTTGATAGGCAACCTAACGGTTTTTGGGGTAACGGTTTGGGGTAACGGGACTTTTTCCCGTTATTTGTATGGCCTACAACTTTTTCGCAAGTTGTAGTTGCACACCCTCCCCCTCCCCCGATTGGATGCAGGAAAAGCTTGTTGGCGAATTCAATTGGAATTGCATTTGAAATCATTTTGGCATTTAGCATTATTATATGTTTTCTACATACATTGCAGCCCCCAATACACCCCCCCCCCCACCCCCCTCCTGTCCGAAACTTGCCACAATTTGCGCAATTTATTTGCTTTTGACTCTTTGACTCTTCAACGGGGCAACAACAAAAAACAAAACAAAAAACCAAAACTATTTCAATTTTAGTTTTCCATTTGATATATTTATTTTTGTTTCTTCCCCTCCCCCCACTTTCGACTCTTTTGTTATCCCTTATTTCTTTTGTTTTTACATCTCTAACGGTATTTTAGCCAGTGCGGTTTTGTCCCGTTATTGACCCACAATCGAGGCCGGACAGGGGTTAAAAGGAAATATCATTTGCAAAAGTGTCGATTGATGGCAATTCGATTTGAGAATTGCGAATGGCGGATGGTGGGAAAAAAATAGGATAATGGACGGACGGCTCTCAAAGGAATTCCGTGCGAATTATTTGCGGCAAGTGTACTTTTAATCAGCGCATTTGCTGCATTTCGGTTTTTGGCTTTCCAGCTTTTGGCATTTGGCTTTTGGCCAGAAATTGCGTAATGCCGTAACGAAATGCGGCACGTTTTAATGGCAATTTATTAGCCAAAATGTGTGGCAGCCACCAGCAACCAAAAACGTACATACCGCACATACATACATACATACATATGTATATGGATGGCTCTGGAAAGTTCGGGGCCATCCATTATCGTCCTTCAGGCCCTATTCCTATTTAGATTTTTTGATTCACTGTATCCATCAAATATTCATCTCAAACATCCTTACTGCGGCATCCGACTTCCATTTTTGCAGCGACTTCCTTTTTCGGGGGCCCTCTCGTCCTCGTCCTCGTCCTCGTCCTAGTCCTCGTCCTCGTTTATTGTTTTTGGTTTTTGTTCAAATTTTGCTTTTTTTTGGTTTCTTTTGCCTTTCTTAATCCTATTAAAGCAGCCGGCAAATGTTAACTTCCAGGATTAAAGCCTGCGCTAACAGAGTCTAAGGTCAAACTGTGCTAAAGCTTGCGTTCCACAGCCGCCCCAGGCTGGAAATGCATCGCAGGGGCCGTCCTAACAGCGAGGGGAAGCCCTAACAGCCCTGCTAACGCTCTGTTACGAATGCCAATGCCTCTCGCGAGAGATGCTGCTTTCCAGTAGCACTCGGCTTTCCAGCCGAACGCCGAAGCTTAACAGCGCCCGAATGCACGCCGTATAAGAGCGGTGGGGCCGAACGCCGGCACTTCCAAGCCGGTCGGTCGTAGCCGACTGCTAGGTCCACGTGGTCCTTGCCGGCATTTCTGGAACGCTGCAACAACAACACAAACACGTCACATGCGCCCGAAATTTCAGCAAACAAATGACCCATGGCGTCGGGCTCACCACCTCCACTTTTTTTAAGTTCAACTTTGAAAATAAATGCTTTCCCCCATTTAAAATTTTTAAAAAATCCCTCTTTGTTTTTATTCTGATATGAATTTTTTAATTTCTTATTTCTCAAGGCGGGTCAAGGTACAAGCCATGTTCCACCAATGCCTTGCCTTTCCTTCAAGGACTCTCGAAACTTTCTGCAGAATAATTGGCATTAAATCATTTCCTACACTGTGATAGCAAAAAAAAATAAAATAACAAAAGCTACGCTTTTAAAATTATATTATTACCATTTCCTATTAGAAAGGCTATTAAAAAATATTTATATTAAATTCCATACACATATGTATATGTATTTGTAAATAATTTTAAAGTATTATGTGGAAAATTAAAAGTAATAAACATCCATATATAGCACAGATCCTTCCAAGATTTGGACATTCAGAATGTCCTTAATCCAAGGAATAGGCCCCACTCCGTTGTAGGAAGAACAGTGGCTCCTCCTGTTTAATAATTTTAAAAAATATTAGCGTTTGAATTCCATACTAGGAGACCCTGTTGTCCATCATAGGGAAACAGTTTGGACTCATCCAACCACAGAAAGTTTCTCCATTTTTCAGAGTCTAAAAAAAATTATTTCGAGCGCAGCTGTAGTTATAATTCTGTAATTCTCTAGGTTAATATATAGAATATAAAAAAAAATAAATAATTTTATTTTCAAACAAATTAAAAATAAAAGAAAACAGGTAAGAGAATTCATAGTTCATGGACATAACTTTACAAAATATATTCAATTAAATTGTTTGTTTTTCTTTTTTTGTTTGTTTTGTCTTGTTTTTATATATATAAATATAAATTAAATTAAATTATATAAATTAAATTAAATTAAATTAAGTATTGACATAACTTTACAAAATATATTCAAATAAATTGTTTGTTTTTCTTTAAATTATATATATAAATATAAATTAATTTATATAATTTAATTTATAATGAAATTATTGAAGAGAATCTCATTAAATGACACCCAAGAATAAAAAATGTATTGCAAAAAACATATCCTATAAGGATACTCCATATCCAACAATTAAAAAGGATTTTTTGTTGTTTTCCAATTGGGATATAATTTAAAACTAACAAAACAAAATTCAATCCCTTTTGGTACTCTTGCAGAGGGTATTATAATTTTAATCATTTCCGACCCTATTAAGTAAATAAAGTAAACTATATCCTATATCAAACCCATCGAAAATGCTATAACTCCTTAGTTTTGGATTGGCCGACTTTATCCTTTATATTCTTATATAGCTTAACGATCGAAAATGCCACAACTTTCGAATTTTTGGACTACCGTTTCCGGAAAATCCATTTTTTATGAATCTAAGCTAGTTATGAATGTTTTCGTAGGGTCAACTGTATCCGAAATTTCCTATATCCTTAACCCGCTATGTAACTGCAAGGGTATCTATCTTTGTCTCTCCCCAAAAGAAAAATATCAATCGAAAAGCCAAGAAAGGTCCAAAGCAAAGTTTCCATTTTGAGTTTAGTTGCCAGACAAGTGTCGGAAAGTTCTCTTCAAAAAATGCGGCAACTGCAGAAGTAGGCTTTTCTGACGATGTTTAACAACACTGGAACCAATACGACCTTACCTTTCGGCAAAATTCAATGAATTTTATTCAGTCGTCGCTTGGCTTTCGACCGTCTGGGTTCTTCTTTGCTTATTTTCTTCTTTTTTATTTTGGTCTCTTTTTTTCTATTATTTTATTCGTCCATTATTTATTATTTTGATTGTTTCATTTATTTTTTAATTATCAATTATGGAGGTCTAACAATGGTTATTAAGGTTATTAAGGTAAAATAAAAATGCAGTTCGATTTCAACATTTAATATTTTTATTAAATATAATATTGTATTAAATATTCTTTTTATTTGCGCTCAGTTTGGTAAACTCTTCTTCCCGTTTTAATAAATTATTTAATTATTTCACACCATGGGCTATTATTTTCCTTTTCTCGCCTGGCTGGGCTCTTCTGTGCTTAATTTTTTAGTCGTTTATTTGTTTTGAATTTTTTTTTAAATATTATTTTTTAAGAATATGTATATTCCATAGCCCTTTGTAGTTCAACTTTTGCATTTCACGTGGAAATTGATGCAGCATTTGAGCTTCCGCTCACATTTGTTTGCTTTCGTATAGGAAGTTTTGAAAAGAGACTTGGGGGAAAGGTTTTTAGACAAGGATACAAGAAGTTCTCAAAAAAAGCCATGATTTATAAATTATATAAACTTTTAACGCTTAAAGAAAGGTCCAATGTGTGGTCCAGACGCCGCCGAATCCGTGGAAAGTCCTTCGAAAGAGTTGGAACTTAAGGAACTCTACAAGCGGACCACAAAGTGCGAGGAAAGTGCTTAGCTTATGAGCACTTCGGCAGCGATTCATTGCGGGTTTCCAGCTCCATTCCACGGGGGATCGTAGGACCGATCCAGAGTGCTCATAAACAACCATGGCCCCTCTCTTTTTCCTTCTGGCTATCGATAACTGCAAGTTTTTCGGTGACGATTACTGTTATCCTTCTTTCCTTTGATTGTTTTTTGAGTCCTCCTTGTACGACGTCTGGTGCATAATTGTTGCTTAATTGACTTTGGTCTTTTGGTTTTGATTTTGGAAAAATCTTCAAAACTCCAACTCGAATCATTATCGAATTTAATCATTTTCAATCTCAACTTGTCTTTAACAATTTTTGAAATTTTTTTATGAAAAACAAAGACTTTTCTATAGATTTATTCAAATTCAATATTTTTGAATCGATTGATAAATGGCCAATCGATTATATCGATTAATCGACTAAAAAATGTCCCATCTATTGTAAGAAGAGTTTATGGCCAACTGCCTTTCTGGAGCGCGAAATGAACGTTCTTTACTCCCTAGCAGAGGGTATTATAATTTGGTCAGAAGTGTGAAACGCAGGATCAGGATCACCTCCTGAGTCGATATAAGCATGTCCGTCTGTCCGTCTGTCTGTTTCTACGCAAACTAGTCTCTCAGTTTTTGAGCCATCGTCTTGAAACTTTGCACACTCCCTTCTTTCCTTTGCACGCAGTATATAAGTCGGAACGGCCGGGTTCGGCCGACTATATCCTATAGCTGCCATATAACTGATTGATCGGAAATGCTATAACTTCCATGTTATTGAAGATAGAAACTTGAAACAAACTTGCACAAATTTCCTTTTATGGGAATCTAAGCCGATCTGAAAAATTTCATACGGATCGGACGACTATATCCTATAGCTGTCATATAACTGAACGATCGGAAATGCAACAACTTGCGTGTTTTTGGGCGTAGAAGCGTCGGACTTCTTTTAAAATTCATTTTATACGAATCTAAGCTTGTTATGAATGTTTTTGTAAAGATCGGCTAACTATATCCGATATTTACTATATCTTTAATCAATAGAAGATGCTATTTAACTGCAAGGGTATATAAGCTTCGGTTCCGTCCGAAGTTAGCTTTCCATTCTCGTTTTTTTAACTTGTAGTGAACCACATATTTTTTAAAAATATGTATATCCATGTTAATATTAATCGATATAAGAATTAATAAGGGGAAAGAGAAGGAGAAAATAACCAGGTATTATTAGTTTTAATTGTCGGCTTCTCTGACATCTTAGCCTTAAACGTATTATCAGGCAATATCAGCAATGTGAACTGTCATGTGAACTAATTCCCGAATTGGCAAAAGGGACAAAAGAGAGAAAATTGATCAGTAATATCCACAAACTTTTCTAGGCTTAGGAATCAAGTTTAGGTTTGCATATATGGATATTCCCTCTTAACACAAGGATTTGTTCATGTAACTCTAAAAACCAACAATTTTTTTAAAATTAAAAATTTAATTTGTAAAATAAAAAAAATATTAAAATAAAATAAGAACCCAAAAAAAAAGATCAAATAGAGTTCGATGTGAACTGGTCGAGCAGCGAAGCCCAACTGCTCGGTAGAATCGGTATCAACAATAGAATGGCCAAGTATCAATTTTATCGATAAGTATCGATTTTGTTTTGTGGTGAAGATATTAGTGTTTGTAAAAATAGCATTGGGAGACTTTTGACACAACTCTGACAAATTTATGTTGGGATTAAAAACAGTAAACATTTTGAAACATTTCAAAAGTGTAATGACTAGATTTTTGTAACGTTATATTAACTAAATTTGTAAAAGCATAACCTATTATTTATTTCAATAATATTTTGCCAAAAAACGTTCAAAAAATTACTTGGTAAAAATAAATTTTTTGCAGAAAATAAGACTTCTAAGCATTTATTACATCTCTTCGATCTATTGCCCCATTTCCCCTAAGATATGTTACTTGGTTTATCCAAATTTCAAACAGGCCTTTTGTGTAGTGGCGAAAAATATACTTCAGTAGAAAGGTTTTCGTCGACTTAAGTAAAAAAATCGTATTAGAAAACCGCATACCCTGTGTGCGTTTCGACACCTATCTGGACTGCCTTAACAGAGTTGTCCGGATAAAAAGGATAATGTCGCAAGCTTACCGTTTTTTACGATACGGGTTTTTGAGGGTGAAAAGTCGGGTTTCTATTTACATGTCAAAAAACGTCAAGGTTTTGTTACTAGATTTAAGCTTATTTTGGTTCTATAAATTTATTATAGTACTATAAATTCATAAATTTGCTTTTTCTCAAGGTACTATAATTTTTTGCTATAATTAAAAATTATTGTAGCTTTCGGACTCCCAATTTCATCGTTTATGGCACATTTTGTCCGAAAGCTCCAGTATAAGGCCGAAGACAAATTTATAGAGTCCCAAACCTGAGCTTCAAGATTTTTCCTATAAAAATGAATTCGAGACCTCTTTTATTTCTCCTATAAAGCTCTTCGAATTTGGTTTTGAAACAGCTTGAAAAAACAATGAAACGAATGAATATACATGTACCGCCAAAAAATAATGGAATTGAAACAATGTTTTAGTTTAAATATACAAATATTTATAAAAATCAATTTTTTTTTTTTTTTTTAACTTGTAGTGAACCACATATTTTTTAAAAATATGTATATCCATGTTAATATTAATCGATATAAGAATTAATAATAAGGGGAAAGAGAAGGAGAAAATAACGAGATACCAGGTATTATTAGTTTTAATTGTCGGCTTCTCTGACATCTTAGCCTTAAACGCATTATCAGGTAATATTATTTTGATCAAGGGCATGTTGTTTGTTGTATTTGAAATAATGGATATCGGCGTCAAACAGTTTATGAGAATTATCGTACTTAGTTCTCAACTTTGGCGATCACAGACACGGCAAAAACTTGAAAAGGTTTAGGTTTGATAAGGTTTAATAGGCATTTAAAACTAATTCTTTAAGTTTTAATCATCACACCATAGATATGGTTTTTTTTTATCAGGAATACATATGTTTTTATTATTGTTTTTTACTTAACTCTAAATTGGAATTGAAACAATGTTTTTCTTTGAATATAAAAATATTTATAAATATCAATTTTGTAAATTGAAAATCAAATTGAAAATATTAATCTCATCAAATATATATTTAAAACACTAATGGAAAGCCGACTTCGGATGGAGACGATCGAGTCCGTTCTGGGTGGAAAGAAGGGTGTCTGCAAGGTCGATACCCGCAACGAGTATCCAAAACTTCCAATCTACACTTACCAAAGATATTCCAAAGCAAACAAATATGAGCGGAAAAAAAAGTTCAACTACAAAGGGCTATGGAATATACATATTCTTAAAAAATAATATTAAAAAAAAATTCAAAATAAATAAACGACTAAAAAATTAAGCACAGAAGAGCCCAGCCAGGCGAGAAAAGGAAAATAATAGCCCATGGTATGAAATAATTAAATAATTTATTAAAACGGGAAGAAGAGTTTACCAAATTGGGTGCGAAAAAGAATATTTAATACAAGGGTGTCTGCAAGGTTTTAAGTCGATACCCACAACGAGTATCCAAAACTCCTAATCTACACTTACCAAAGATATACCAAAGCAAACAAATATGAGCGGAAAAAAAAGTTCAACTACAAAGGGCTATGGAATACACATATTCTTAAAAAATAATATTAAAAAAAAAAATCAAAACAAATAAACGACTAAAAAATTAAGCACAGAAGAGCCCAGCCAGGCGAGAAAAGGAAAATAATAGCCCATGGTATAATATAATTAAATAATTTATTAAAACGGGAAGAAGAGTTTACCAAACTGAGCGCAAATAAAAAGAATATTTAATACAATATTATATTTAATAAAAATATTAAATGTTGAAATCGAACTGCATTTTTATTTTACCTTAATAACCTTAATAACCATGGTTAGACCTCCATAATTGATAATTAAAAAATAAATGAAACAATCAAAATAATAAATAATGGACGAATAAAATAATAGAAAATAAGAGACCAAAATAAAAAAGAAGAAAATAAGCAAAGAAGAACCCAGACGGTCGAAAGCCAAGCGACGACTGAATAAAATTCATTGAATTTTGCCGAAAGGTAAGGTCGTATTGGTTCCAGTGTTGTTAAACATCGTCAGAAAAGCCTACTTCTGCAGTAGCCGCATTTTTTGAAGAGAACTTTCCGACACTTGTCTGGCAACTAAACTCAAAATGGAAACTTTGCTTTGGACCTTTCTTGGCTTTTCGATTGCAGTTACATAGCGGGTTATTTATATAGAAAATATCGGATACAGTTGACCGATCCTTTCGAAACGCTTCGACATCCAAAAACTCGAAAGTTGTGGCATTTTCGATCGTTAAGTTATATGGCTGCTATAGGCTATAGTCGGCCGATCCGTATGATATCGATGAAATTTTCAAAAATATGAAAACATTGATAATTCAAAAGACTAGATACCGTCACTGGGAACCACTCTATAACTGATACCGATACTACCGATATCAATGTTTTCACATCTCTAAATAGTCAATGACGCGAATGCCTGTCCCTTTTGGGAGCAGTCGTGCTTCGTTGCTCGACCAATTCGCGTCGAACTCTATTAAATCCTTTTATATTGGGTTCTTTTTTTATTTAAACATTTATTAGTTTCGACCGAATATATTTTTTATTTTCAATTATTATTTTTCCTTTCTTTTTTTGTGGGACGGAGGAAGGAAAATTCCAAATATGCGATCCAGAAATTTTTGACAAACTCTTGTTTTTGTTTTTGGTTTTATTTTCTAGTGCAATTTAATTTTTTGGTTTAATGTCATTTTAATATTTTCCCGCAAAATGCCGCACATTTATTTCCAATTTATTTATTACCTTCGATTTCGGGTTAGAACCTTTTTTTGTTTGGTAACTCCTTTAGCTTTTCTTCCAAATCGTCTAGACTCTGAAAAAGTCTTATAATAGATAAAAAAATAGGGGAATGAAAAAAATAAAAAGAAATAGATGCTGAATGATAAACAAATGCAAGAATTGGAGGAGAGCCCTAAGATTTCAATACAAAAAATGCAGAGGGAAGATATGCTAAAAATTTGCTAAAAATAAAAAAAAAACTTTTAGCTCTGAGATCTCCATTTGGATATTGGCCATATTATATATATAGTATCCGAAAATTCTTGGGAATATAATTTAAATAATATTTTTACCAAACTAAAAAATGTAAATCAATAGGTCAAGTAGCACTTTTTGGAATGAAGTAAAAATTAAAGCTTCGGGGAGCTTTTTAAGAAGCCAAACTCAGGGAAAAGCTTGCCCCAACGAACTTGGTATTTTTTTTGAGAAATATTAAACGTTTAATTTTCTCGTATAATGTTAAATTTTAAAATTATAAATAAACGATTTATGGTCCGAGTCCGTTATTTCTTTAATTAAATTTTATCAATATCGATAGTTTAAAGCTTGAAATTGAGTCAAAGCTTTGTGGTTTACCGTTATTCGCGATGGGGGCAGTGTTGCAAGCCGCCAAACAGTGTTGTTGGCCCAGAAAGCTGGCGATTTTGGGGCCCGTGACACCCCCAGCCCCAGGACCAGGACCAGGACCAGGCTTCAGTATCTTCCGCTTCTTCCCCGAGGGAACGCTGCTCCTGCGGCTCGTCGCGTGTGCTTTTGTTGTTGTGTGTTGACATTTATTGTTGTTTGCAGATTTTAAGCGACCCGAAAATAGTTAATATTGTTAATAAATTTTTGTTTCGTCCATCAACCGAATGCTGAAGTACAAATTGTCGAGGGTTGAGTGAAAGCTGTGAACAGTGCCAAATGGCCAATCTAGGCAAATAGGTAAGGTCCTGCCGCTCTACTTATGATTTCAAATTATTTTTTTTTTTTTTTTTTGGTGGCGTTACAAATTGCAGGACAAGCCAGGCAAGTGGCCAACATGCTCGAGAGTCCACCCTTCCTCTTGGCCATTTCTGATTACTTTGACTTTCGTCCGCTTTTCACTCTCCATTTCGCAGTGAAACTTTTTTAATTTTCCTCGCTGGTTGTTTTTTTTTTGCTCATCGCCCCATCCTGGCAACTATCAAGGATACGGGATAGTGGCTGGTGGATTACAGTTGTCCCCCCAATGACGTGACTCTAGAATTTCGGCTTGTCCCAATTTTTGAGGCCCGAAAAGAGGTCAGTAGGCCCGCCATCCTCCATCCGCCATCCTCCATCCGCCGTCGCTTAGCCGGAATAACCCAGGGCTCCTGCGCCCTTACTATATTGGCCCATGCGGCGCGGCGACACTTTCGGTCCCCCGATATACACACTCTATATATCATATATATCACACACTGTATATACACACACACACACACACACAGCAGCACCTGCAGGCAACAAAAGGCAGAGCCAGTGGAATGACCTCCCAGTAGGTTAATGAAAAGTGCCACTTCTGCCGCCTTGCCCCTGTCCTCTCCTCACTGTTTGGTGCCCCTCGCTGGGGCAAGATGTGTGTGACCAATTCTCGGCACTACACTGCCAAAAAATCATGACCTGCCCCAATCAATATTGACTTACGGCATTGCCGCAGTCGAAGCTTTTCAGTTTTTTCACATTTTTCGAGACCGAAAATATTTTTAAAGTAAATCATAGATAATATTGTATTATATTTATTTATTAAGGCAGCTTAAATATTTATTAGTTCCCAAGAACTTATCTAAAGATAAACTTTAAGGAATACCAATACTAGCTACTTATTCGAAAAAAATAAAGTAATTACCAATTTTTTTGAAAGAATCGACTTAAAATTATTTCAAAAATAAACTAAAATAACAAAATAGAACAACAGAAAAATAATAATCTGAATAAAAATAATTATTTCTATGCAAATATTCTTATTTATTACACATTAACAAAATATATATGAAAAAAATTATTAATCAAGAAACTATTAAAATATTTTAGAGGCATAGAGGTAGAGAGAGAAAAATATTCATTGTTAACATTGTTAACAAATTTTTAATTAGTTGTATATTTTATATTCATTTAATATTCTAATTGCATATTCCTTTTTTTTTGTGTTCCACTTTCTAAAGATTATTATAAAATATGTGCAACAGTTATTCAGGAATTGCTTTATGATAGAATAATCCTTTAAAGGCGAAGTTATTTTTTTCAGTGCAAGTGAGACCTTAAACCCCAAATCCACGTGTTAGTTACGCGGTATTAAAGTCACCATTCGTTTTAGCCAAGTAGTTTTAGCAAATGGTAATCCTCCCAGATTACAGGGTATTCTCCGGCCGAGCCCCTGCACTGAACGAAATAAACGACGCCGTAATGCATTTATGGCCGGGAATATAATTAAGCCGATTTAATGGTCGGCTCAATGAACTGCTTGACATTATTAAGTGAATGATTTTAGACACCTAATGGTATTCCCTCCATTCCCTCCATAAATATATAAAAATATATAACAAGTTGGGGGCTCAGCACACTCTTTATGAAACTTCAAACAGTCGAACTTGGATATAAAGGATTTTTTATGGTTTGTCAGGTTACACTTTGGGACTTTTAGGACTTTGACCCATTTTATTATATCGTTTTTTTTTTTTTTAATAAAATTTATATGAATATTATATAATATATATATAATATATATATAATACAATATATATATAATATAATATATGCAAAATATAATATAGGAAATATATATTTTGTTTTTTATTATTTAAAATTCGATGTCGATTGTAATTTATTTTGATTAAGTTACTTCCTCTACTATTGCTTTTATTAAAAACTAAAATGCTCCCTCTGACTTAAGCCTTATCAAGTCACCTTAGACAGGCTTCACTGTAAGTCTTTTCAAGTGCCCGGCAACGTCGAGGATGAGTCGGGCGATGAAAGGCGACAGAGAAGAGCTCAGGCGAAGCTGTCACTGCTCCCGGGCGAGAGTGATCTATTGTCAACGTAACACCGCCCTCCCCCCAGGTCCGCCCTCCCCCCAGGTCGCTGGTGACTTTTCATTGTCGGCGCTTTGAAGTGGCAATGCTGCGTCTTGGGTTTCAAATTCAATTGGAAAACTGTCAAAGTTTGTGGCCGAGAAGGAGAACGCGCACCTGTCCCCGCCCCCAGATGGGGAAAATGGGAAAACACGCCCACCACCAGCCAAATCGCCGATGGTAAAGCGATGCGAGATGAAAGTGTTTTCCAAGCCCCCCTCTCCCCCAGTCCCAGTCGCCTCGGTTTTCCAGTGAAAACATTTCGGTTTTATTTTCGTTTCTCGAACCGAAACCGAAACCAGTGACTCACTGCCATCCCTGGCAGGCTCTCCGAGGGGGGAAGGGCGGGAAAAGTGCATCGCTATTGACAGTGACCACCATAATTTATTTTTTCCTCAAATTCAATTGGAAAGATCGTTTGGGATCTATTTAGGAAAAATATCATCATGCTTTTATATATAATTTTTTTTTTTGTGTAAAAAAATTAGTATTTTTTGTGTTGTCACCAAAATTAAAAGCAGTAATTATTCTGATAATTATTAATACGTTCGGTAACGGGTTTTTAAAATATTAATTTATTTAAAAAAAGTTTTTTTCACCAACTATGACGCCGTATAAGCTTTATAGACTTCGTTACCTTTATATTTGAATTCAGGAATATTTTAGGATATTTCCTAAAAAATATGTAATTAATAATTAATTAATAATAATTATAATTTTTTATAAAAACAAAGAAAAAAAAAACTAAAAATAATCGAATTTATTGATAAATAAAAAGTATCGGGTATTATGTATTATTAAATTTTTTAGTGAAATATGATTGAACAAACTTGAAAATTGTATGTTTGTTTTTTGTTTTTATGCAAAGATTTGTTTATGTATTTACTTCTTCCGATATCTTTTTATAACAATTAAATATTAAATATTCATAAAAAAAAATAAAGTTAAGATTCTCCCACTTTTTTTCAATATTTTCCAGTAAGTTAAGGGAATGTTTTTGAATCCCAGTCGGTAAGCGACCCATGGAAGGCACTCCGCTGGCGATGATGTCCTTTGCCAGCCTGGCGCTCCTGCTGCTGGCGGTGCTGGTGATGGGCGTCCTGTTCGTCTGCCACTGCCTCGGCCCGAGGGCCGCCAGCTGGATGAGGATGCGGTCCAGCAAGGAGGAGAAGATCGGGCTCTCCAACCACAAGCACAAGCTCTTCCACGCCAACGGCTACATGGCCAGTGTAAGTACTCCCCCGGACTCCCCCTCTATCGTGAAGAACTTTGACCCTCAATTCTCCATTGCAGATCCAGTCGGGCTCCGAGTTCCTGCTGAGCACCAGTGGCAGCTTCAAACGCTTCGATACCATCGACAAGGACGACCACAATCGCTCCCAGCAGCTGCTCCTCATGAACGGGTGCCTGGTGGGGGGCTCCGGTGGAGCGAGTACCTCTCTGGAGGTCACCACACCGCTTTGGAACCTGCCCCAGGCGGACGTCAGCATTCCGCCGCAGCCCCTCCGGCCCGCCCCGGCGCCAAATAGCGCCGGACCCGCCACCAAAACCGTTACCTTCTCCTTCAGTCAGGCCCAGGAGCCGGCCGACGCGGAGCCCCGTCCCTCGTGCCTGCGCCAGAACGGCCCCAACGGTAACGGGGTCCTGCCCCAGCCCCTGGAGGCACCGCCACCCCCTCGGCTCACCACCTCCGCCTCCGTGAATCTCTCGGCCACCGCGATTCCCCGGCCCATTGCCAAGCGCCAGGTGTCCTTGGTGGCCGCGAACGGAGCGCCCCAGGATTCGCCGCCGGAACTGGACCAGCAGGCGGAGATCCAGCCGGAGACGGAACGTCGCATTCCGGCCCTCAAGCGCAGAAACTCCAGCACCAATCCCTTCCTGTGCGAGTCCACGGAGCAGATGCCCCCCGGCCTTCCAGCGACAGATCCTCCAGTTACCACGATCTCCTCCTGCTCAGGTAGGGCTTTACTTTTTTAAGGGATATCATAGATTGTATCGTAGATTAGGTATATTAAAAGAATTTATAGAAAAAATTTTAATTTTAAATTTAAAGTTAGGTTAGGTAAGGGTTTTATCGTTTATAGAGAATATTGGTCTTCCAGAATTTATTTAAAGTTTAAACAATAAAACCTTTACGAAGTACTAAAATATAAGACCCGATTCTTGTATCGATTAAAGCTTCTTTAAGGCTCGATACCATCGATAGACACCAATCGATATTACAGTCGTGGGCAGGACTCGTATTATCTCTGTAGCATCGAATAAATTGATTAATCGACCTTATTCCAATACTATTTTATTGAATTTATTACATAACAAAATAAAATAATAGTATTTTTAGTTTTTTTTTTAACTTTACAAAATTAAAAAAAAAACAATAAACAAAAACAGGACATATTAACGCAAGGACCCCCTAGGGCCCAAAGGTGCAGAATTATTTTAATAGCACCTTGGGAAAACTAATTTATACTAAATTGATGAAGATTAATCGAAATATATCGATTATTTTTTAAAATAATCTTTTGAAAAAGGTGGAAGAGCAATGTGATAGTTCAACTTCTATAAAAATGTATAATTATATAGGACTCATTCGATCGACTTTACTCCCCCAGTGTCCACAGCTAGCGGCTCCGTTTCCCAGCCCACGCAGTCAGCCACTCCTGCCCAAAGTGCTCCAAATCCGACGGAAACCCCAAACCATCACAATGGCAATCCCTTCGTGGACACGAACAGCCTGTCCAGTCGACTGCTGAAGCTGCAGAGCGCCACGAATCCCTTCACGGGCCTCTCGCAGCGCGTCAAAGGACCTCATCTGCTGCAGAAGACCATCTCCGAGGACTATCTGTTCCGCAAGCTGGGCATGAATGGGCACGGATCGATGGCTAACGGCAACGGACCGGGACAGACGAATGGAAATGGAAATGGCAACGGCACTTGGTCCTTCGGGAGGTCCTTGCTGCGCCAGGACTCGACGCTGAGCCTGGGAATGGGCCTGGGCAGACGGAACAGTTCGCAGATCTCCCTGGACTCCGGGTCGGGATCGGTGGCGGGCTCCATGGAGGGCATCAACCTGGAGAGGGCGGTGTCCTGCGACTCGGTTACGTCGGAGTCCAACCTGGTCCTGGAGCAGCTGGACCAGCCGTACACTCAGATCACAGGATATCTCTGCGTGGGATTGCATTACGACCAGTATGCTGACAAATTGTTGGGGCTGGGATTATTTTTATCCTTCTTATCCTTCTTTTTGAAGGAACTGCATCAGCAACGAGGGCCTGGAGCTCACAGTCAGTGTCCTGGAGGCCAAAGGACTCATCTGCCCCTTCAGCATGGATTCCCTGGATACTTTTGTGCGGATTTACCTGGTGCCCGATCATCCAGGAGCCATGCAAACAAAGGTAAGCGTGTCCTTTATCGGAAAAGTCCTTGTCCTTCTGCACGTTAAATTTTTTTTTATGAAGCAAATCTTTTATTTCGAAACCTATAGACTTCCAACTTGGCACAATAACTCCTCCTACTCCTCCTTGAACGTGTATCCTTTCAGGTCATTCGGGCCTCAGGAACCCCCAACTACAACGAAAGCTTCAACTTTTGGCTGCAGAAGCGCCAGGCCCGGCACTCGCTCTGGTTCCATCTCTACCACAGCGGCCCCGCCCACACGCTTATTGGGGAGGCGGAGATGGAGATCGGGGAGGCGCCCAAGCCCATCACCACCTGGATTCCGCTCTCGGACTCCCGCAAGTGCAACGCCCGCTGGGGCGAGCTCATGTTCTCGCTCAGCTACCTGCCGACGGCGGAGCGCCTGACCATCGTGGTGGTGAAGGCCCGGAACCTCAAGCTGGACCCCGACCAGGAGGACGCGCCGGATAAGAGGAAGCAGCCGGAGCAGCACAAGGAGCTGGACCCTGCGGACACGGTCCAGAGCATCTTTGTCAAGGTGAGTCGGTTCTTGGGCGTTTTCGGAAAACAAATTCTTTATTATTATTATTTTTATTATTATTCTTGGATATTTTTGGATTAAATGGGGATTTTGGATTACCATGAATGATATTAAAAATTTGGGATAAAAATTAGAGTAGATATAAAGATAATCCCTCGATCTAAACATTTTTAATAGTTCTTTGATTTGGAACCAGAATGGAGTTGGACTTTGAGGATCCGAATAGAAAAACTACGAGATAGAAGATTTTTGGGTTATCATGGGTATTACTTTAGATATAAGGTTAAAGTTTTTATAGAGCTATACAAGGTGTATTATCTTAAAGATATTATTGGATGTATTTCCAATAACTAGTTACAGGTCTAGTTACTATCCAAAATCGGATTTCGGATTATAGAGGCCAATATTATTTTCTAGGTATAAATATTGGGTATTATTATAGAGTATTATTATTAATTTTGAGTATTATTATTAGGTAATATTAGAAAGTATTATTATTAAATATTATTGTAGAGGATTATTGTTAGGTATTATGATAAAGTTTTATTATTAAATATATTTATTTATTATTATTATTAGGTATTATTATTACGTATTATTATTAAGGTAACTTTATTTTCAAGAGAAGTGGAGAAAATAAAAAATAGTAGTCCTGGGACCTGAATCCTGGGAAAAGCAGTAGAAGTAGACTTGACCCCAAGCTAAAGCGACCCTTAACCCCATGCTGTCTCTTTCCCACTCTCTCTCCCTCTCTCCCAACGACAGGTCTACTTGATGGACAACGAGCGCAAGGTGCTAAAGAAGAGGACGTCGATAAAGCGCAAGGACCGCGGCCCGATCTTCAACGAGTCGGTGATCTTCAACGTGCCGCCGCCGAGCCTGACGACCGCCCGGCTGCGGCTAACGGTGTTCGGGGTGACCGGTGGGGGCGGGCTGCTGCCGCTGGGGCACGTCGTCGCCGGCAGCTGTGCGGTGGGGAAGGGGCTGCGCCACTGGCATCAGATGCTCTCCTCGCTCCGCAAACCGGTGGCCATGTGGCATGTCCTGCGGCGGGCGGTCAACCAGCCGGTGTTCGCGGGCGGGGCGGAGGCGGTGGTGGCCGCCATGCAGAGCACTCTGCAGCGGACCAGCGCCAAGCGGAACAGCATCGTCTGAGCATCAGCGGCGTCCTCAGATCCTGCGATGCCCAATTACCTGCATGGCTGGAAAAATTGCATTCTCTTCGCATTTGACGACGGAGAAGGAGAAGGAGAAGAAAAAGGAGACGGAGACGGAATCGGAGAATTTCCTACTTTTCTACTGCTTCCCAAAAAAAAAACCAAAAAAAATGGAAAAACAGAAATACCAGGAATAAAACCAGAAGTATTATGTAATCTAACATTAACAAACCCGCACCAAAGGACATCGAGCCTATTTACTAGTTATATATCTCTACACTGTCGCGCACTAATTGTTATGTAAAGATTTCTATATACCGACTATATACACAAACACTATCTGCTGGCTACGGTTAAAGGATTAAGGATACCCATGCAGCACCAGACATAATTGTAAAGTGGCGGTGGTTCATTGGACTCTGGATAGGGCAGTGAAATTTATGTAGAGGGCTTTTTTTTTATAAAGTAGTTTTTTCTATATAGAGGATTTTTTAAAATGAAATTTTAATTTATTTTACAACATTTATTTTTTATTTCGAAGAAGCCTATCCTATCAACGGAGCAAATAAAATTTATGTTTAGTAAATAAACAAATACGATTTTTTTTAAATATTCTTTCTTTGCCAAACCTTTTCTATTTAAAAAAAATTTCAAACTTAAACATTTACTATTTAGAGTTCATTAAACTCTTTATTTTTTATTAAGTAAAAATAAATTTAACATAAAACTTGGATAATAGTAGGTAGCATTAATTTATTGAGATAGGTCAAAAGTTTTTTATAATAGTATTTTTAAAAGAATATTCAGAGTGAGACAAACTTTAAAAATAATAATAGTAGAGACCCAATTTAAATAATTTATTTAATTGAAGAAGTCAAAGTTTTTAGAGCCAATTTAAAAAACTAGAACAACAAAATTTTGAAAATCAAATCAAACCACAAAAAATGTGAGTATTTTATTTCAAGCCTGATTTCAAACTCAAAAAACCACTTGACGTCTCGAGTTTCTCGAGCTGAGAATTCCCTAAACTCTGCCCTGGACCAGGTGGCCGTACAGCCTCCGGCAATTACAATTATTTCGCGTGCTGTATGGGAGAAGCTGTTATATTGAAGCCCTGTGGATAGATCGTCGTTAGGCAATCAATCGTTGTTGAATTTGAAACGCAGTCTAAAATCTATATCGATTATAATCGATTGTAGTCGATAATCGGTAGAATTGGAAGTGGTGAGCCCTTTAAGAAATGTGATATGATTACGAAGTGAATAAATTCAGAGTGCGTCTACCAAAGCGAATCGAATCGGATCGAAATCAAATTGTTTACGATACTGGCAATCCATAGCCAAAGGATGTGTTATTATATAACGCATTATATACAAATATATACATTATATATTATATATTATATATTATATATTATATATTATATATTATATATTATATATTATATATTATATATTATATATTATATATTATATATTATATATTATATATTATATATTATATATTATATATTATATATTATATACGGATATGTATCTACAATCGTTTGTACCTTTGTGATTTGCGTTTGTTCGATTTTTGTAGGGCCGCGTGTTTTGTAATTAGATTTAGTTCAAGGTTCAAGGATCAAGATTTTTTGGCGGGTCTCTGTACCCTGTACGGAGTTACATTTGCAGTTAAGATAACATTTTTCGAACAGTAAAGGACAATAACTTTGCAAGCATTTATTCTACGTAAAACGATAATTATCGGAGACAAAAGAAAAAATTAAAAAGACATTACAAGAAGGCCCCCATTTCCTTCCGCCCTGAATTTCCAGATTGTCCGCTGGATCCTTGTGAACGAAACGCTATTGATAATTATAGAGCACATCCTTTTTCTAGTCGCACCTGTATTTTGACCAAAAAGGATAACAAAAATCTAAGACCTGGCACACGTCTAGCTGAAGCTTTAATCTACGCAAAATCCTTTGGAAAGTCTCTCCAATTTTTTTGAATACTCTTACTAATAGGAAGGCCCGAGCCCGGACAGTGCGTTTCATAGCGGCAATTCCTTCTCATGAATTTTCAATTTAAAAACTTGACATATCCCCTGGCTGACAATCGCCTTCAATTGGCCTGATGCCGGCGAAACGCACTGTAGCACTGGCTCCCCATATAGAGAACGCATTTAAAAGGTCCTTTCCTCCCCCCCCCCAAAAAAAAAGAAACTTTACGAATACTACAAATATATATGTATTGTAAAACGCTGAAAAAATCTTTTTTTTTTTATTAATATTAAACAAGAAATGTTTGTTAATTGAAATAATGACTAAAAAATAGTTAAATTTAAAATCGTGTTGAATTTGTATTTATACGGAAATAAGGAAAAAATATATGTATGGATGTACGTGCTATATATACTATATACGCGATAATGCTACAAATTGTTATACAAGCAAACCACAATTGAGTCAAATAAATAAATACGAATATTAAAGGAACAAGGCAGAAATCAATATCCGTATTCCCAAGTGTCGAGTCCAAACAAAGGTCCACAGCTGGGCGTCTACAGTAATGCCTCGCTAAAGGGTATGCTCTTTTTTTTAAACGACTTCAAAGGACGAAAACAACTCAGCTGCGACTAGGTGAATCCTTTAATTAAATTTATTTAAAATCTTGCAAGTTTTAATGCTTTAAATTGGAAATTGAATTGGAATCCTTTAAAAATTTAAGTAATCCTTATTTTATTTAATTTTTTTTTCGCAATTGGCTTTTTAAAACATTTTTTGAAAATCACAAAAAGCGTAATTACGTAATTACCCCTTAAAAAATTAAATAACTTCATGATAATTTGGTAATATATTTTTAAACTTTAATTTATTTAAAATGTTTTGATATTTTTACAATAAAATATATTAAAAAGCCATTAAACAGGGTGATAATAATAAATATTATAGGGTTATTATATTAACCCTAGTAAATATTATACTTATATCATAAAAAAAATAATTTTTTATTTTTTTAAGTTTTTAATTTTTATTTAACAAATATATCTTTGCATCTTTTAGGTATTTTATCTAATCCATTTTTTCTTTAATATTTGAGTAATTTTATCATTTGAATTTAATAATTAATTAATAAACTTAAATCATAATTTAATATTTGAGTATGTTTGATTATTAAAATTGAAAGATATAATTTTTTCCAAAATCGCACTCACCGAATGCCGACCGTGACCGACTGTATCTTTTGGATGCGGAACATCTGGGCGGCCATTGGCGCGTCCAAGTTTAGAATCAGCGATTAGCAGCCAATGGCAGGCGAGATACCCGGCCTCCGCCACTACCCCCTCCTCCGACGGATGGGCGGATGCGAGAACCACTTGACGCTGCCAGACTGTCTGCCGGCGACAAGTAGCCGCTGCGGTCGCAGCCCCTTAAATGTCCGGGCCTGGGACGGGATCCTTTCAGTCGATCGGAGATCGCGGATCGGTGATCAGTAGTCAGCAGTCAGTCAGTGGACATTCAGTGGACATTCAGTTAAAGGACGAAAATGAGCCAGAGCCAGCGAGAGCGACGCCTTTTGAGGACGCCCAAGTGCGCCCGGTGCCGCAACCACGGCGTCATATCCTGCGTGAAAGGACACAAGCGGCTGTGCCGGTGGCGGGAGTGCTGCTGCCCCAACTGCCAGCTGGTGGTGGACCGGCAGCGGGTGATGGCCGCCCAGGTGGCCCTGCGCCGCCAGCAGACCATGGAGGCCCTGGAGGCCACAACCGGCTCCTCCTCCACCGCCACGACGGCGGGCGCTGCTTCGGGCAGCGAGGGGGAGGATTCCACCTCCCACACCACCGCCTCGCCGCCGCCGCCCACAGGACCTCCCTCCTCCTCCTCCTCCTCCTCCTCCTCCGCCACGCGACAGGCCCTCCTGGCCCAGAAAAGGATCTACAAGCAGCGGCTTCGCAGCCTCCAGCAATCCACCCTCCACATCACCGCTGCCATGGAAGGTGAGTTTTCAAAAAAATCAAAAATTATGAAAACTTTTTTCAAAATTCCCATTTTTTTCAAATATATTTTTAAAAAAAGTGAGGGAAAAAATTTTATTTTTTTTTTAATTATTTGCTAATTTTTAGTTGGAAAAAAACGTAGAAACTCCTTAATTAATGTTTATTGGAAAATATTTTTTATTAATATTATTATTAATTATGTTTTATTTCGGAATACAGGCACTCTTGAAAATACAAATATCAATAAATTTTTTAATCAATATATCAAACAGGGAAATCTTAAAAACAAGAATAACTTTTTAAAAATGTAAAAGCCAGATATAACAAAGAAAAGTTTCTTTTTGATTTCTTTTAGATTTGGTTAAAATTATTATAAAATTAAAATTAAACATTTAAGGGTAATTATATTAATCGAATTACTAGCTTTTCAAAGTATAATTAAAATATTTTGATGTTAATACATTATCAATAATACAAAATTATTTTTTTTTACTTTAAATATTTCAAACTATTTTCAAAATTTATATTTAAAAATTTTTTAAACCATCAACTTTCTTTTTTATATTTTATTAAACTTTTAAAAGAAATTAAAAAATTATTAAAACCTTCAAAATATTTTTTAAAGATTTTATTTATTTATTTTTTTTTGTTATTTTTATTAAAAAAATCGAAGAAATAAATCAAGAATATAATAAATATAAGAAGATTTAATATTTGAAGATTTTAAATATTAGTAGTTAAAAGGATTAAGTAACTGATATGATAAATATTAACCCCTGACCCCTGGGACCCCGCCTCTGTCCTATTTTGTCACTGATTGCCATGCGGAGCCAGACTGTCTGGTCTGGTCTGGTCGGGTGTGGAGTGGTAACCGGAGATCGGAGGATCGCAAAGATCTCCTCCAGGCCGAAGACAGGAAATGAATGATTCCCAGCAACAACAACAATAACAATAGCAATCATTGGACTGACGAAAAAGCAATTGAAATCGGATGCCTCGAAGTGTGTACGCACATTTTCCAATCACTTGAGCTGTCCGTCCCTCTGTCCGCCTGTCCGCCTGTCCGCCTGTCCGTCCGCCTGTCCGCTTGGAAAACTGATACGCGACCAAAACGGAAAAACCACTTGAGGATGAGGGAGGGGGCCGAGGCATGGGGCAGGCACTGGGAGCAGGGGTACTATGTG
The DNA here is from genome assembly GCA_018150405.1 of Drosophila varians. Classification (NCBI taxonomy): domain Eukaryota; kingdom Metazoa; phylum Arthropoda; class Insecta; order Diptera; family Drosophilidae; genus Drosophila; species Drosophila varians. Next base: position 13,070,060 of record JAECWK010000126.1, read on the forward strand.
GCAACAGCAATTGACTTTTCCATCTGGTTTCCGTGCAAGTGGCGATCCGGACGGTGCCAGGCTGTCTGGACGCGATCGGGACTCGTGGCTCTCGTATTACAACGAAAAGAAAAGGAGCCCCAGGACCAAGCGAAGGATAACCAAACTAATTGCTGCAATTTGTTCTGATGGATGGTCCAATTTCTGTAGCCTTTTGGGGAAAAATAATATTTAAATATTATTAATTTTATTTAATTCGAAATTCGAAATATTATTTCGAAACGATTTCTTTAATTTCTGATTCATTTTTTGAAGAAATTTCCATGAGTTACCATATTTTTTTTATAAAAGAATCATTTTTAAAGAAAAAATTAATACATTTTAGAAAACAATCAGAAAACACAAAAAAAAAAAAAATTTCAATTTCATTTATTTAAATTTCATTTAACATTTTTTTAAGCAAATAATATCTCAAAATATATAACCTTTTCAAAAATATGTTTTTTGTTTGTTTTTGAAATAACTGAGGCTGCAATAATGATACCCAGTACTCCCATACAAATTTTTTCATTTTCCTCTATATTGTAGGTTTTTAATAATAAGAAAAAACTATAAAAAATTATGTAAAGCCACAAAATAGAGTCCACAACCAAAACTTTTCTAAGTCTCGAAAATACATTTTTTTAAAACTAGTAAAATTTTCCCAAACGAATACGAAAGGAATGCCGCTCCTCAGGGAATATCTCCCCATAATAATCGTGTAATTTTTTCTAATTATCCATACAATCCTTGGAGATCCTTACTAATTTTCCGGGTGTCCTTTTGCAGAGTACAAGCAGCGCTTTCCCACGTTCAGCTCGCCGCTGATGGAGCGAATGCGAAAACGCCGCGCCTTCGCCGATCCGGAACTGAACTACGCGATGGAGGCGACTCTGGGCGGGAACGCTTTGTTCGTGGCCGCCGCTGCCGCTGCCGCCGCCTCGGCCTCCGTTAGCGGTTCAGTGATGCGCCAGGAGCGGCCCACGTATCCTTCAATGACGCCGCTCCAGCCGCCCGTAAACAGTTACACGGCCACGCCCACCAGCAGCTCATCCCCGATTCCCGCCAAGAAACCCAAGCTCAGCTTCTCCATTGAGGCCATTATGAGCATCAAAACGTAACCAAGGATAAGGATACACATCCTGTTGAGTCAACAGATTGTACATAGCCCTAGTTTTAAGGACCTTTTTTTGTCTAGACTTACGTTTCTAATGAAATAAAACAAATACACACAAATTTCTATTAAAAGCGAGTGTTTTTTATTTAATTAAAAAGTTTAATGTTGAAATGGGATCGTATACATACCCGGTACTCATGACAGGATAAAGGAGACATGACATTCATTTTCGAAAATTATTTTTTTTCTATTTTGTTGTATACTAAATATTTTGACTTTCTAGTTATATCTCAGGGTATACAAAAAATAAAATCCATGTAGACCCATTATCTCTCGAAAGGTTATAAAATATTGTTTAAAAAAAAAACTAACAAGCTAGAAAATACTTGGCTCTATAAAGTAAAAAAAATAGATTTGAATTGATTTGGTCCGGTTTTTTTTATTTCTTAATAAATATTTCAAACAACAAACGATGAAAATGTGAAAATAATTTTATAAATATGTTTAAAAAATGGTCCTTTTTTTACTAATAATAATATAAATAATATAATAAAATATACAATTTTTTTTTTTTTGTTTTTAATAATATTCCTTGAATATTTTAGTTAGTTTTGTTTTTCTAAACTTCCACCAAAAAAAATACCTTTAAAGTATTTTTAAAAAATTATAAAATTTATATGTTAAGAGAACTATAAAAAAAAAATTCTAAAAACAAAACCGCCTTAAAAACTCCTTAAAAAGGAAGAAGAGATTACTTCAATTTGTTACAATTTGTTCGAGAATCGTGGGTTTACGGGTTTGGGTATCACTTATAATTCGATCTGGGTTTCTCTTCTTTTCGGTTTGGATACATGACACCGGAGTCCTGAGTGTCCAGACAGCCTGGCACCAGGATCGCCACTTACCGAGAAACCAGATGTTTCTAGCACTCTGAAATTTTATTTTTTACCTTTTAGGATAAACATATTTGAGATCAAGATGACAAGCGGAGTCTACGAGACTACCAAGAAATTCAATAAATTTTAATTTTTTTACTTTTGATAATTTTAAAGTAATTAAAATAAGTAAAAAATTGGTAAGTAAAGATAAGATATTTAAAGATTTTCTTTACAAAAAAGCGATATTACTAAAAATGTTATTTTAAGGAATCCTTTTCTTTTAAATCATTTTATTACACTTTCTGTCACCCATTTCCAAACATTTGTTCAGGCGAGAACCTACACTTTTATACTTTACAACTTTTTCAATAAATAATCGTGCCCAAGGAAATTAATGCATTAATTAGAGGACTTATTTAACAACAGGACTTCAGGACACTGGGCGTTTGGAAATGGTGAATTAACATTTTTCTAATTACAGAAAACACAAACTCTTAAAAATTATCCTTTACTAAAATTTACTGGTGAGTTCATCGATTTTGTTTTCTTATTAAAAAATAAAGCCATTACATATTTAGAAGTTCTGAACCGGAGGATCTGGCATTTTGTCATAAAATAAAGGTAAATCGGTGTTTTTTCATTATTCTTAAGCTTTAGTAAATGTTATTTAATTTTTTAAAAAATAATTGGTTTTTCAAATACAGGTATCATTTATTTTTGAAATGAAGGATAAATAAATATTTCTTAAAATATTTAGAAAAAAACTATATTTGGATTGTATCAAAAACTACGTTTAGAAGTTAAAAAATCATTTTAAAAAACCTCTATAAGGCGATACTATTGCTTTTATAGAAATATCTTGAACGATAAATAATATGTATTAATAATTTCGTAGAATATTTGACCTTAAAGTATTATAATTTTAGTATCATGTATCAGTATTATCAAAGATGATGGCAAAAAACATATTTTAACAACTTCCTAGACATAAAATTAAGGAATTAATTAAGAAATAAATATTTTATCGGTTGAGGGAGCTTTTGACGCTTGATCTATCGATCTATCGCTTGAAATTAAAGAGGAGACCAGGGCTGGCGGCGTGATATTTTAAAAACTAATCGCAGCCGCCGTTAGCGCCCCGTCGCTTCTCTTTTGGTATTTAGCGCTTTTTTAAAACAACAACTGGGGTGGCTGAGAAGACGGAGAGGCGACCGCCAGACCAGCTGCTTTTAGTGTCCGGTCCGGTTGCGGTGCGACGTTTTTATTCCCATTCACTTGTTTAATTGCGCCTGGCGGCCAAGGAAGCTTTGATTTTCTGATTGGAACTCGCCCACACCTCCATCTCCGCCTCCACCCCACACACGCGCACACACCAACACACTCGTATGTATGTATTAGAGGGAGATAAGTTTATTAATAAGTTTACATATATACAATAAATGGGATGTTTTGCGACCAACAAACACAAACACACACACAACACACACACACACCGTTAGATAATCGCGGAGCACACCTTCTTTTTACCGCTATCTTGCAGCCTTGCTCTCGCCGCTTCCTCCCCGCCCCCGCCCGTCAAGGTGAGAGTGTGAGAAAGTGCAGCGAAAAATCGATTGAGGCTGCGGCTGCTCCGCTCTTGAACTAGAAAAACGAAAAAAGGAAAAAAAAAGTCAAACAAGAACTAGAACCAGAACACAGTCTAATTGGGCGGCAGTCTAGTTGGAACGCGAGGCAGTGACAGTGAAAGTGATTTGCGTCCCAAAAAAGAAATTGAATTAAATACGAAATACCAACAGCAAGGTACTGTGATTTGTGTTTACCGTTTGGCGTGCGTCGTGTCTCCTAATTCTTAATTGAATTGCGTGTCGCAAACAAAAGCCGCAAAAATTGTTGCTTCTCCATTCAATTCCTTTTATTTTCTTTTCTTTTTTCTCGGGTTTTTGTTTTTTGTTTTTTTTTTTTTTGTATGCGTGCGGCGCTAACAGCTGTTTAGCTAGCCAATTATCACCCCCCCAGCTCCGTTATTTCGCCCTACGTGTCAATTAAGTTATAATATGTCCCCTGCTCCGCCGCCCTTGGATTAAAAGTGCCATGTGAAAAGTTTCATTGTATTATCCAGAGCTTATCGCGACTATCTTATCCGCAAGGGGGGATATATGCATACCCCCTATATGTATGTAATCCCACAAAAACCCAGCCAGGGGGGATGGGACGCTACATAGATAGTCGCAACTTATATACCGTTAATGGGGCAAAGTGCAGGCAAAAGTCCAGAGACTTATTATTTTCGGAGGCGCGTTGCATAATTCGCGTTTTGTTGTCAAAACAAATCGCAAACAATGTGTCTGCAAAGCAATAAAGAAGAATATCAAACACATTTTTTATACACTCAAAAAAATTGTCTACCAGTTCGAAAATAGATACATATGTATATTTTGAACTGCTTTAGGAGTATAAAAATTAAAAAAATATAAACAATGAACATATGTAAATGTTTCTAATATTCAAATAGGGCTAAACATTTCGTCTTTTTACCCTTTGATGTTTTTAAAATATTAATACAGAAAAAATAATTAATAAATAAATTTATAATAACAGGGTCATCTTAAATTTTTATAAAAATTTAAATACGTTTTTTTTTTTAAATAAAAAGGTTTTTATAAATCTGAAATAATAATTTCTGTATTTTTAATGAAAATACTTTCATAAATAAAAGTTTTGTATACATTTTGGTTTAAAAATAATTAATCAAATAGAAAAATATTCTATTTTGCTTTATTTTTAATTTTTCAATTTAAATAATGCAAAGTGTTTTTCATTCAAAAAGATTTTTCCGAGTTTATCTGATTTTTAATAAAACAAACTAAACTTTAACTAAACTAGAATATTTTCCCTGATAATTTGTAAATTATTTTATTCTAGATTTAAAAACAAACATTTACCGCACTGTTTGTGTTTATCCGAAATACATTTTTTTATGTGTTAACAAAATCTATTAATTATAAAAACTTATACACTAAAATAATTTTTTTAATGAGTTATTGTCTTTGTTATTGAGTTATTGTCTTTTACTTGATTTGAATTATTAAAATTAAATGCATTTTTTTTTTAATTAAATTTTCAATCAAGAAAATAATATTCTCTTCAAAAACGGGTTTATTTCTAAAATGTTTATTTGTTTATAATAAAACCATAAAAAATAAAAACTTCATATTTTAAAGTAAATATCCCGTTTAATATATCCAGTAAGCACTGTAGTTGATCAAAGAAATCCCGATTCCTATTGGGATTTTGATTATTCTAAGGGTAGAATCTTTCCCATGGAGAAAAACAAAAACAAATCGCAAACCGGTTCCGAAGAATCTTCTGAGACTCAACAAAAACGTGTTCGAGTAAATAATTAGATCGGGTTTGGGTTTTGGTTTTTTGCAAACAATGGCTCTTTTATGTACTCGATATACATATATGTATGTATATAATAATTATATATAAATATAGACACATGTTTTTAGCCGAGTCGGAAGAATTGTTTTTAATTCTAAAATTCAGAAGGCAGATGCTAAAAAGAAGGCAAACAATTTGCGGCTGATTGACGCTTTTGAGTTCCCCCAGAATACTATATTCAGGTGTATGATTTCTTTGTCCCCTATTTTTTAGTATATGTTTTCTTTTTTTTTGTTTTGCATTACGCAATTGCGGTTTCAAAGTGCAAAAATCTAAAAAAATGGGGGCCGTCCGAGAGACCCTGGTGATGAGCCTGTACTTGTATTGGAGAGGGTCTGGAAATACTTGTAGAGCTCGGCCTGGGGACGTCACTGATAAGCTAAATCCGCGATTCTAGCTCAAAGTCAAAAGAACGCTCGGTTTGATACGGGAAGCGGCCAATGAATCCGTCGGAATTCAAAATAAATAAAGCCGTTTAACCTTACACAGTACATAAAAAAAGCCATAAAAGCTTACTAAAAATATTGCGATAAGCGCCTTGGTTTTAAGATTAAACTTTTCAAATTCTTATTTGAAATATTTTTTAAAGCCTCGACATTTCGCTGCACTTTTTGAATTGCCCGCCCAAGTGCAGCTGCTGGTTTGTGTCTCGACTGGAAGTGCATTCGCCGCACCAGCTGCTTCCTCTTCTCCAGAAGCGCGGCAAATAAATTAAATAAATCGCCATGGACCTGTCAATATTTATTTGATGGGGTTTATGTAACCGTACGACCCATAAATAACTAATCAACCCACACGAATTGCTATTGATAAGTTTCTTCATATATTTGCGGTGTATTTTCTACTGATAAAGCAATTCGCCGCTCTTAGAAACCGGGAGCAAGACTCTTATACCCCACACCCAACCCGTTTTCGAAGAGTTTCGGCTTGCCACCCTGGCTTCTTTTATTGACAAGCCGCGTTTCGCCATTCGCTCCTTTTGATTCAAATTATTTTGTTTATATTTTTGTAGCAAAATGAGCCGAATGCTAATTAAGCCAGCCACTGCCACAGTGTCTGCCACATTGAAGCAACAACAGCACCAGCTGAGGCAACAACAACTCGTTATTCGCCGCTGGAGGGCATTCCTGCACAACAACAATGGAGCCAACAATGTTGCGGCGAAAACGACGCGTCAGCAGCAGCAGCAACAGCAGCGCAGTAGCAGCGGCATTCAAACAGCAGTGTTTGCGGCGAAAAGCAGCCATTCACCGTTAGACGCCCGTCGGTACGTGAAGGTCGTGGGGAGTGAGAGCCAAAGCCCGTGGATTTCGAAATATTAAAACAAAAATTTTTAATAAATTAAATTATAAGCCGCGATCTGGCAACCCTAGAAGCCCACCTGGCCCGAGCTCTCCCTCTCCCTCTTCCTCTGCAGCGGCTCTCTTGGCGCGACGCGGAATAAAAGTTAAAAAGTAAATAAAAGTGCCAACCGAAACTTCCCACATTCCAGATCACTTTCCACCAGCCCCAAGATGCCGTCGAACGAGAAATCCCTCAACTTGGACAACATCAATCCCAACTTCATCGCCATGGAGTATGCGGTGCGTGGTCCGCTGGTGATTCGCGCCGGCGAGATCGAGAAGGAGCTGGAAAAGGTGAGTTCCCATTAGAAGCGACGCCATTACTGGCCCCCATTCCAATACCCATCCAGCACGCCATATCCGCCCGAGTGTTTGCATTCCGCTTTGCCGCCCTTTTATTCACGCTTGGCTGCTGGCGGGCACGCTGCCCCAAATCATTCACCTTGTTATCGTTATCCTTCGCCCCCACCCTGTGGGGAGACACCTGTTAGGGCCGTGACAAAAAAACGGTAAGCGCGAAAGCCATAAACTGGGAAAGATATGCTAAAGGGGAGAATGGAAAAAAACATGAAAAATTGTTTCTTTTTTTTTCTTTAAGAGTGAAATAATTAGTGTTTGTTTTTTTTAAACCTAAGCGAAATAAAACATATGATAATGTTTTTATTATCAGCTGATCTGGAAATAAACAATTACTTTTTTTATGAAAAGGAAAACAAGAGACAAAGCCTTTAAACAAAGAATAAATAGATTTCATTGTTTGCTTTCAAGCTTTTGTGTTCCATCAACACAAATATTTATAATTAAAAGTCTCTATATAAATTTTATTTTCATCTATAATAAGAAAATAAATAAGCAAAATCGCTTACTATATAAATAATTTCGAATAATTCCGAAAAAAGAGAAAATGTTCTCCCAAATTTCCGAGAAACTTTGCTATCGCAAGTAATTTAAAATTTTAGATAGCAAAATTTTAGATAGCCCCGCCATAAAATTATCGAAACTTATCTGAAAAAGCATTTAGTAGAGGCGGTGGAGCTTTGAATTAGAGTAAACAAGGCAATAATTTAATTAGAGCCAAGAAAGCGTGAATGATGTGTGTGGGAGGAGCTCGCCCATCCTAGCTTCCCATCTTGCAATTAAGCTCGTTTTTCCCCATCGAGTCGTGGATTTAATTACTCATGAACGGCGGACGGCATAGAATTTTTTAATTATTGTAAATTGCGTTGAAGCCAAAGAATTCCATCGTTCTTTGTTCAAGTTCACTGAACGACCTTCAACCTTAAAGAGAAAAGCGAAACACTTACATAAGATGTGTGGGTGGAAAGGGGGCGGCGGCGGCATGCTGCGAACATCCTGTTATCAGTGAGGGAAAGTGAAAAATCAAAACAAAGACCAAACATGCGCATGAGCCATGAAAATGTGTGGTACACAAAACTCTCCCAGTCCCCCTTCGCCGAATTTTTCTTTTTTTTTTTCTTTTTCATCCAAATTCTACGTTCGAACTTTGCTGGCCCCCCGCCATTGTTGGCCCCGCTGGCTTTGCACATTTTCTGGATTTTGGCGCTGCCATTGATACGATTTCCTCATTCGCATCACTTGCTTTTGTCCCGCTCCATCTGCGTTTTATCAGATTCCACCCAGCGCCCCTGGCACTCTTCCAAATATCCATGGGAACCATCCAGCATCCAGCATCTGACAGCAGCAGACATTCTTATCAGGCCCCTTGATGCATTCTTGATTCTTCCAAGCCGTCGCATTCGATTGTTTTTTGCCATAAAGGGGTTGCCTTTTGGTAATTCCGATTTTTCTAAAGGATTTTTTCAACTAAGAAAGTTTATTTGTGTTTTTATTCCTTTTCATTTAATTCTTAAAAAAAATTTAATTTTAAATTTAAACTTGTCCCCGAAACAGTTCAAAAATTAATAAAATATTTTTTACCTTTCTTTCTTGAAAAAATTTTATTATTAAATAATACATAATAATTATTGAGAAAAAGTTTCAGATTGATTAATGAATAAATTTTCGAGATAGGACTCCCACATTTTGAAAAAAGTACGATTCCTTAGAACTAATATCTTGAAAACTAATCAGAGTTTTATTTGAAAACTCAAAGAGCCTATTATTAAATATTCGCTCTAACAATTTATGGAATAAAAACCATTTTTTGAAGCGGTCTATTCTGGTATCCCCCCGTAACTCCCATGAACTGGCAACGCCTCCAAACAAACGTATACAATTCCAATATGATGATTATACGACCTTACCTTCTCCCTAATAGCCTGCTATGTACTAACATGTATGTATATACCAAATATATAGTTATCAGCTATAAAGCCACTTAGCACAATAAGTTTATTTACAGGGGCTTTGAGTGCAAATTGATTGAAGGAGGAGCAAAAAACACGTTTAGAGGAAAGTCGAGTAATAATACAGTGCTAATCAGGAAATTAGTGACTTTAACGTTATATTTTGGTATTGGAGCCCTAAGGTGGGACCTAGGGCTGTTGTTTGTGATGTAATAACCACGTACGATGCTATACTAATATACTTTAATGAGATTCTTTCGATTGAGGAATTTTTAAAGGCAAGGTTTTTCACAAAAGACAAAAGTGGGAAATTGGAAAAACAATAGTTCTTAAAAGGTGAATGGAATGGTAATAAAAAAAATGTTTCACTATCATAAATTTGTTATGAGAGGTATTTCATTTGTATATAGTTACCACTTATATAGTAATTATTTAAAAAAAATTCTATTGTGAACGATTGAAATAGACCGAACGCATGATTCTCTTACAATTATTTGTATAAAAATATTATTTATATAAAAATTAGGTAACTCTTTTCAATAATTTAATAGATTTGATGTTATGGTATTTTTTTTTTTTAAACTAAAAAAATATATATATAAAAAATTTCAAAACATTACAAATAATATGATAGATGTCTTGCTTTCGAGTTTTTGGAGCTATTAAATAATTCCTTGAGGTCTTGTAACAGTTTGATGGTCAATTTTGTTTTTCAAAGGATTTATTTGGGATTTATAGGAATTATTTACCGAAAACCCATTAGAAACAATCTGTAAGATTTTTGAAAAATATTAGTTTTTGAGTTTTTTAAGAAATTCCTTATATAGTATAGGAATACTTAATGAAAGTTCTTGTACTATTTTTAATTAAAACAATTAACAATATGATACTCTAGTTACCAGAGTCTAGTATCTTTCAGTTTCCTAAAAAGAAACATTGCTATTTTATATTTTCCCCCACAATGGGCACTACGAAGTCCATAATTGGATGGCTATAGGTGTGCCATCGAATTGACTTGGCAACACCCTGCTTATCGGCTATTTTTCGAAATTGGAAATTGAGGAGAAAAATAATTAAGAAGGTGCGATAAGGTGGTGCCCCCCAAAACACACGTTCCCACTGGACGCTGGCTGTGTGTGGGATTTGTGTTTGGTCAAAAATCGCCAAGAATATTCCACATATTATCACAAATTCTGCACTTTTGCAGCCGTGATGATCCGCGAATTCTCAAATTTTCCAATATTCGCAACGACACGGAAGCGTGACGTCAATTGGAGCTAGCTTACAAGGCGCAATTTCCATTGTTTAGCCACAAAACCCACACACTCCTTCTCCCATCCTCAGCCACGACCCGCCCCCCCTCCGGCATTATGTGGTAAATGGCCCACTCGGGCATGGAAAAAAGTGGAACCCGAGACCGGGCCCGGGGACGGGCCCGGGAATCTTTAATGAATGCATTTCGGGTCGCATGTGCCCCGCAAATTGTGTGTCACTCTCTGTTGACATTTGCCACGGAAAATTGCTCTGCTTGGGTGTAATGAACCCCACTTGATAGATGGGGGTATACCAAGTGTGCTGTGACATTAGGAGGGACCCTGCATATAAGGTTTATTAAATTTACTTAAAAGGGCGTCTCTTAACAAGCTCCATTAATCAGTCGCATATCAAATATAGGATTTTAATTGGATACGAACTACTTTCATAGATGGGTCTAGTATTTTTTAATATTTCCACTAATAGTGAAATATGTACAGGGTCTGAAATGTTCCTCATAAAATAGATCTGAAACACAAATCCCCAAGATTCTATGTAGTTCCAAAGCGTTGGGAGCTATGGATGTACACAAGATATAGTCGCATGATTAGACTTTATAAGACTTTGTAACAGATGGGTCCCATCGATTAGAGTCTCGGGAATATTCCCACTACTATTCCATAAAATCTCCATAAGTTTATTTTTTTTAGAAATACTGCGACTAAACTATAGTTTCCCTTAAATTTGAAAAACAATTACAAGCTTTTCCCAATATCCCATATATCTTTAGGTTTGTCTTTACTGACATTTATGACCTTTTTTTCAAAGTAACATTGTTTCCTGTATATATTATTTTAGTAGCAATTACTTTCAAAGGTTTAGAAAAAAAAGAAACGTGACATTTTAAAAACCTTTTGGGATCGATTTGGTTTAATTTTTTGGGAGTTACGATGGAGTTTTGAGATGGGTTTTGCGATAAAAACAATATAACCAATTAAAAAAAGAGTGTATCTAATTTTTCCTTATATAAAGATAAAATCCATAAAATCTATTCGATTCACTTGAAAATAATTTTGCCAACTTTACTAAAAAACAAAAAAAAAACCATAAACCCATTTAACCAAAATTGATTAGTAATTCCCTCTAATGACTCGGAAAACCCACCAGCGATAAATAATTAATTAAATTAGTTTGGATCCAGTTGAGGGCCCCGCCATAAATAATCCATGCGCCGGCCCGGCCCGGCTCGGCCCAGCCAGGCACTTGTCCCCAATTATGGGTCTGTGCTAATTCCAATTGGGAACCACTTGATGGTGATTTGCATGTGAAAGGCCGGAATTAAAAGCTCATTTGATATGCCCCACCCCCCATCCACCCTCGCTGGGTAAACAATGATGGTAATTCTGTTTCCGATCCGATTGAATTTGATTGCAGGGCGCCAAGAAGCCATTCGACCAGGTGATCCGCGCCAACATCGGCGACTGCCATGCCATGGGCCAGCAGCCGCTGACCTTCCTGCGACAGGTGAGTCCTGGGACCACCACAGGACATTTGCATTTATCAACTCGATTAATTATCCATTTTTTGCAGCTGATGGCTCTCACCTTCGAGACCCGCCTGCTCGACTCGCCCGAGTATCCCGAGGACGTGAAGAAGCGCGCCTGTGCCATCCTGGAGGGCTGCCAGGGCAGGTCGGTGGGCTCCTACACGGACTCCGCTGGCCTTGAGGTGGTTCGCCGCCAAGTGGCCGCCTACATTGAGAAGCGCGACGGCGGCATTGCCGCCGACTGGCAGAACGTCTACCTCACGGCCGGAGCCTCGCCCGGAATCAAGACCATCCTCGCCCTCATCAAGTAGGTTCCAGGGTCTATCTTTGGAATAGACTTTTATCAAACGGGGATATTACGGTGTAAGGAGTGAAAGTCTCGCAGATTATAATAGAACTGCATATGATATAGGAAATAGATTTCGAGAACTATTTGTTTATTAATGGGCTTTGGGGTCTCTACAAAATATCTTTTCTTAATTCCTTAACTTTTGTAGATCAACATACAAATGCCCTTTCTGGGTATTATCATCCAACTCTATCTTGTAATACGTTCTAACCTATTTATTTTTCATCTCGGATCTATCCCCGCGTATCGAGCCATACGATAAACGACAGCGCCCCTCAGTCGGTTAAAAGCAATGCGAAAAATAACAAAGTTAAGCTTATAACAGACTGGAAATATATCTTTTATCTATGGGCTATTATAAAAACTAGGAAACGTTTTTTTTAAAATCCTTACAATTTCTCTATAGACTTTTTTTATTTTAAAAGAAGAATGACAGTAAACCTGAAGTTGATTAAGTAGGTTTAAAAAATCCTTTAAAAAATGTTTACAACTCTAAACTTTTTTTTTAAGCAGAAACTTTATCTATATAAAATATTACCTATGTATTCTCCTCCTAAAAGATAAGAAATAAGCAAACTTCTGAATAGCTTTAAATTACGCCTTAAATGCAAACATTCCTTTATTTTTGGGAATATAAAAATATGATTAAGATTAGGATTATGGCGATTGTTTATTTGCTTAAACGAAAGAAAGTATATGACTATACTTAGTCTTATCTTCTAGAAAAAACAAAAAGCTAGATTTTCTCTAGATTTCTTTTCTAAAGGAATATGTTATGCCCGGTACTTTTCACAAAATTATTACCTGTAACTCGATTTACATCTCGAGTTTTTGAAAATGTAATATTCACGTTTAATCTTCTTAAAAAACATTTCAATTATGTAATACTCTATTTTAGCAGAGAAATGAGTGGGAGAGGAAGTTATTTTATAGAGAACAGGATTATAAGGAGCACCTACTTTTAATAGGGAATATTATTTTGTACAAACTAATAATCTCTGGTCCTTTGCAGCTCTGAGGTGGGCGGCAAGCCCCCGGGCGTTATGGTGCCCATTCCGCAGTACCCGCTCTACTCGGCCACCATTTCGGAGTACGGCATGACCAAGGTGGACTACTACCTGGAGGAGGAGACTGGCTGGAGCCTGGGCCGCAAGGAGCTGCAGCGCTCCTACGACGAGGCCAAGAAGACCTGCAATCCCCGCGCCCTGGTCGTCATCAATCCGGGCAACCCCACCGGCCAGGTCCTGACGCGCCAGAACGTCGAGGACATCATCAAGTTCGCCTACGACAACAAGGTGCTGCTGCTGGCCGACGAGGTGTACCAGGACAATGTCTACGACAAGGACTCCAAGTTCTGGTCCTTCAAGAAGGTGGCCTACGAGATGGGCGAACCCTACCGCAGCCAGGAGCTGGTCAGCTTCCTGTCCACTTCGAAGGGCTACCTGGGCGAGTGCGGCATCCGCGGCGGCTACATGGAGGTCCTCAACCTCGATCCCAAGGTGAAGGCCATGCTGACCAAGTCGATAACCGCGGCGCTCTGCAGCACCACGGCCGGCCAGGTGGCGGTCAGTGCCCTGGTGAACCCGCCCACGCCCGGCGAGCCCTCCTACGACCTCTACAAGAAGGAGCGTGACTCCGTCCTGGCGGCACTGAAGGAGCGCGCCGAGCTGGTCCACAAGACGCTCAGCAGCTTCGAAGGCTACAAGGTGAATCCCGTGCAGGGCGCCATGTACGTCTTCCCCCAGATTGAGATCCCGCCCAAGGCGGTGGAGGCCGCTAAGGCCAAGGGCATGGCCCCGGACGTCTTCTACGCATTTGAGCTGCTCGAGACGAGCGGTGAGTAGTGTTTGGTTCATCCTCTCCTCTGCTCTCCAAGGCTCTCGGTTTTAATCCATCCTCCCCTTGCATTCCTTAGGTATCTGCATCGTTCCTGGCAGTGGATTCGGACAGAAGCCTGGAACCTACCACTTCCGCAGCACCATCCTGCCGCAGACGGACAAGCTGAAGCTGATGATGGAGAAGTTCCGCGTGTTCCACGCCGACTTCATGAAGAAGTACAAGTAGACGGCGTCCCTTGATCCTCGATACCCTTCCATTTTCCGGCCGCCTGCCTGTGTTAAAAGTGTCTGATCCTCCGGCTAAGGATTGCATAAGTGTCTTTATTTTATTTTTTTTTTTTTATATACTCATAATTTCTACATCCTCTAAATTTTTTACTCTGCTATTCATCATATATCAAATATATGTCAATGTCTGAATTTTAAGCTCCCTTCTGTTCCTCGAAATCCCCCAAATCCTGCGCAGGTTCCCGCTTCACCAGGTCGCGTTTCCACTTAGCAATTAGCCCAAGAAAAAAAAAAAAAAAAAAAAAAACAGAATTGTTGAATTTTCTTAACGTACTTGTAATACCATATTATCCTTTTGTGTGTTGTCCTTTATTGCGACGCTTTAAGGAGAGGTGACAATAATTTTTGTTAGCGGCGCATCGTTCTAGACGAGAGTTATGTATTCGCGTATGTCCTTATAAAGTATGTATCCTTGCATATTTAGCCACACACACGTACTATTATATAGCCAGCCATGCATGTGCTTATCCCGAACCGATCACGAATTCGAAATCGTATATGTGTTCTTGCAAGTCATTAATTGTTATAAAGAGAAAACAAAACAAAAACTAAATATATGAAACATTTTATTGTTAAATACGTTAAACTTTTCTCTGGGAGCAACGGGGGCACTCGTTACTATATTTTTATTTTTTTAGGAAGGGGAAAAACGTAACATATCTGAAGCTTTTGAAGTACAAAGTCCCCATTTTCTGAAAGAATTTCAAAAGCTTTATTTTCTAGAAATTTTGAAACATATTTCTATCTAATATTCTTGTTTTTATGGTTAGCGTTGCCACATAATTTACAACAACAAAAAGTTTTTAAATTGTTTATTGCACTAATGAAACTAAAAATAAATATTTAAATAATTATTATTCCACTCCATTATTTTTGATATTATTAATATTGTTTTATAAATATTTTTCCCGAATTCTTGAATGTAGAATCTTGAATTTCCTCTAATTCCGTATGGAAAATTTCAAAGGGATCGGACGACTATATCCTATAGCTGCCATATAACAACTTTATTGGTTTGGGGTGAAGAAGCTTCGGACTTTTTTCAAAATCGATTTTACAAGGAATTGAAGGATTAGGAAACTATATCGGATATTTACTAAATAGTTAAAAAATATGTTAAATATTTTTCGGCTGATTAGAACAAAATGTTCGAGATCATTTATTCCCTTTAAGAAAAAGCTTTAGGTCAAAGAATTCGAAATAACTTCAAATGCATAAAACCCGATTTTTGAAGGATTCAGAAAGTGTACCGGATATCATATCGTTTTATTGCTGTAACAAAGAAATTGATACACCAACCTTTAAAATTCTACAAATCGATGACGAACCATTACTCCAATTACAGGATAACCATATTTGAAGCATCGTTTGAGCATCCCAAATAAATAAAGACAGTTTGATAGTTTTAATTTAAATTATGTTCAATTTATTGATTTTCATTTTACGACTTAATTACTTGCACTTCCGTTAATTTAATATAGAAATTCTTACGTTTTTGTTTTTTGTTTATCCAGTTTTGCCCTCGACATTGTGAGTTGCGACAAATACGGAGGAACAAAAATTAAAAAAATATATATATCGAAAACGGAAACGGAAAGAGAATACATGTCCGCGATTATTGAATAGAAGAGTTACCTTCGGTCATACTTTTGTTAAAAGTGGACTTCGCTCTTTTTCCGGGATGATGCATTTATCTTCTCCGTTCTTGCTCATTGAATTAAAATCTACGAAAGTCTTAAAGCCTAAACACCAATATGTAACGTACTGTCACAGTAATGTGGCTATATACTTGCTATCTGTCCAGATCGGAGATGGCTGAGTTGGTGGTTTTCTGTGTTGTGATTTGTTTTTGTTTTTCGTTTGTTTGTTTGTTTGTGGGGAGGCTAGAAAGGATTGTGGGGACTCAAACCAAGCCACAACGCTGGGTCAGTAGGGTTTGTGTGTATATATATATACTTTTATATACATATATGTATATATGTAAGGTGTGTCTGTGTGGGTGTAGTAGTAGTAGTAGTAGTAGTTGTAGTCCGGTTTGGGGCGGCTCCTCCTTCAGTCCTCCTCCTTATCCACTGGTCCTCTCGTCTAGTGGCGATCCCGCGAGTCGGAGCGGCTGCGACGGTCCCGCGAAAAGCTGCGGCTGCGTGTCCTGGAGCGGCGCGGCGATCGGGACCTGCAACGAGACGGGTGGGTGGCGATGGGGGAAACAATGTCGCAGGGCACACACACACACACAGGACAGCACAAGGAGCGAAATCAAGATCAAGAGTGAGGCAGAGTAAGAAAGAGAGAGAGAGAAAGAGAGAAAAAAAATACATATTAAATAGATTTTTTTTAAGGACAACTTAGCTAGGCGCGTTGTAAAGTAGTTAACAATTCCTTAAGATCGAACACAAGACACAACTTGAACTGAGAGTCGGGCTGGGCTGATGGATCTGACGGATCTCTGTTGGATCTGGCGGATCGGATACGAATCGGATCGGAGCTGAGCGGAGCGGAGCAGAGAGCATATATATATATAAATTGATTTAATATATATCTTTTGAGGTGGCTGAAGGTGCTTGAAGGTGGTGGAGATTTTAGCTGATTTTTGCTTGTTTTTTTTTTTTGATAATTTGTTTTTGGCCCCGTTTTACGAAAGCGTTGGTGTGACATTTACATAAAGTAGTTGGTGGTGGTTGGTTGGTGGTGGTTGGTTGATTGGTAGGCTGATTGGTTGGTTGGTTGATTGACTGGTTGGTTGGTTGGTTGGTTGCTTAGTTGCTTGGTTTCTTTTTTTTTTTTTTGGTTGATGAGCAGAGCAGACTGAGAAGACTGTTGTTGAGTTGAGTTCTAGTAGCTGTTGTAGTTTGTTGTTGAGTTGTTTTTTTTTTTTTTTTTTTTTTTTTTTTTTTTTTTTTTTTTGTTGGTCGATATACAATTCTGAGCTGATATTGACTGTGACTAAAGTGGTGGTGTGGTGGATTGTGTGTTGGTTGGTGGATATATATTTTGGTGATTAGTTCTACTCATCGCTCCCCATTCGTCTTGAAGCTTGAAGCTGGGCATGAAGACTGAAGACTGATGGTTAGCGGCTCTTTGGTGAATTCTATTGCGAACTGAGCGGGTCAATGGAGGTCAGGAGGTTCGCTTTTTCAACAACAGTATCTCTCGATGTTAGGATACAAAAAAAACGAAGAAAAAAAACATTAGCAGAAACCATAAATATATAATTAAGAGTTAGAGACGTTACGCATTTCGTTTGGTTCGCCAAAAAAAAAGTACAAGAAGTAGAATGAGGAGGCGGCCAAGGATTCATACTTGCTGCGCTTGATAACTTGAAGGGATTTGGAGCGTGAAGTGAAGTGAAGTGGAGCAGCCTCAATGGGGAAGGGTGTGGCTAAGAATCAGGGGCATTCATTCTACGATGTTGCTCATTCTGGTTCTGCTGTTGTTGAAGTTGGAGAAGAAGCGGTAGTAGGCTGTTGTCGAAGCTTCATCATGGAGCCTGTAGCCTGTAGCCTGTAGCTTGCAGCTGTAGCTTGATGACAGATGATGAGGTGGTTGGTTGGTTGGTTGGTTGTGGTTGTGGTGGTATTTTGGTGGTTGGGTATGGAAGAACCGAACTGAAGAAGAACCTGGCCGAGCTTGGAGCTGGGAGGCGTTGGCTGAAGCGTTGCTGAACTGGTGAATGCTTTAATATACACGCTCCATATATAAATATATAAAACATTTATATAGACAGGCAGGTATTTAGTTTTTTGATGGGTAGTTGCTGTTGCTATTTGCCGTTGATGCGATGCCCTGGGTCGCTGTTCTTCGTGGTGGATTAGTGTTGTTAATGTTTGCTTTGGAGATGAGCAAGAAACAGGACAATGCAAGTTGCAACGCAAGCTCAAAAGACCGTGGAATGAGAGATGCATTTATGAGTGTGTTGTGTTTGGATTGTGGGTGCTGTGGCTGTGGCCCTGGCCCTGGCTGTGGCTGTGGCTGCGGCTTTGTGGAGCTGTTGAGCTGCAGCAGCTGGAGAGACGGACGTTGCTGGAGAGATGATGCTGCCTGAGATTCATGCTGATTTGGAGGGGTGGTAGTGTTGCGGTTGGCTGTAGCAGTAGTTTCTGGTCAGTTGGTCAACGGAATATATCGAATTTGTTGAAGTTCAAATCGCCACTGGCTACTATTTTCGGTTGTTTCTGTTTTTGTGGTGATGTTGGTGTTGGTGTTGGTATTGGTATTGGTGTTGGTGAAATGTGTGTAATAGGAGGAGAAGTTCTTGTTCTTGTAGTAGCAGTAGCTCTTGTTGAAGGAAGAGGAGTAGTAGTAGAAGTTCTAGTAGTAAAAGTAGTAGTAGTAGTAGTAGCTGTTGGAGTTGTTCTTTTAACTTTTGTAGTTGTTCTTATTGTTGTTCTTTTAATTAGATTTGGAGTTGTTGTTGTTGTTGTGCTTGTAGTAGTAGTAGAAGAAGAAGACTTTGTCCTGCAAAATGATTGTGAGACCACATTAAAACCTTGCCTCCAAGCATTAGGCAAAAATTCGTTTTGCAAGGTACTCTAAAAACACAACAAAACTAGTTTGGTCTATTATTTGGTCTAGTCTAGGTCTAACCATTCATTTTGTTTAACTAATTTAAACGGTTGAACTCTAGGTTCCGTGCGGAATGGGCATGAGAGAAAGCAAAAGTGATTTAAATCGATCAAATCGAATTCAAGCCTAGCACCTGCGCATCGGACGACTGACTGTATGGCCCCCGCTTTCGCAATTCATCCCGCGTATCCCTCATCCCCCTGACAATGACGCTGCCGCTGTCGTGTGTGTATACGCGAATCGATTTTTCACAGGCATACATACACACGACTGGCGACAGATCAAATATTTTCTGCACATATGCGCATTCTGCATGCAGCGGCGCAATTATGTTTCATAACCAAAAGACCCCTTGTGGGGGGACACTCACCTATAGCGTCCACCGCCGTCGCCAGCGCGGGCTCCGCCGCCGCCGCTTCCGCTGCGTCCGCCTCGGCGCGGTCCGCCGCCACCGCCGCCGCCTCCTCCGCCACCACCGCCGCGTCCTTCGCGCGACCTGCCCGAGGACATCTCGACGCGGATGCGGGTGCCGCAGCAGCGAGTACCGTCTAGGCCGCGCGTCGCGTCCTCCGCATCGCGGCGGTCCTCGAACTCAACAAAGGCGAATCCCGGGGGATTGCGGGCCACCCAGACGTTGCGCAAGGGGCCGTACTTGCTGAATGCGTTTTCAATCTCGTATTTGGAGGCTGAGGAGCCTAGGTTGCCCACGTAGACCTTGCAGGCCAAGTCCCATTCCCTGTAGCGTGGCATTTTGTGCTGGTTTTGTAGTGTCCTCCTGGTGTGGCTTGCCCTGCTGCGGTGTCTCGATTTGCAGTATTTCCTCTTGCAGGTCTGGTTGCGGGATAGTTAACTACTTTTCCAGTTTTGCTCAATTGTCTATTTTATGAATATCTTATACTCTGAGAGAATACAGGCACACCCACGCCAGGAAAGTTCTACTTGTGAAAATTATCGATATTCAAGATGGCTGCTTAAAGTGTTGGAAAATGCTAGCTGTGAGAAAACAGTGGCGAAAACGGTTATTTACATATCGCATTGAATAGTATCGGTTAGGGGTGGTTTGACTTACGATAGATTTATAATGTTAATTAATTTTATTTATTGGCTAATATATTATTCTTATTAAAATGTCTTGTACGACATTTTAAAGCATTAAACAAATCGAGTATTCACATAAAATTGCTTCAAATATACAATAATCACATATGGTAGTCATCACAAGTGGGCCAGAAAATAGTCCTGGAAAATAGTTCCTATTTACCCGCTCAAAAGAACGCTCGATTTTACAATTTTGAACAGGTCTTAGCTACTTGTATTGTGAAGAAGTGAACATTTGCAATTGGGAATTTTAAATTTTATATCGCGCCGTCGCCCGGGCAAAAGTGTCATACCCAACAAAGTGACACTATCGCACAGCTGTGACTGCTATTATTTAATATAGGTCGGTTTGCCCTGGCACATTGGTTTCGCCTTTTGGATTTTCGAAGCTTGAATCAAAGATAACACCACACAATGGCGAAAACCCCTGAGACTATTGCCCTGGAGCAGCTGGACAAGGACCAGATGAAAACGGTGAGTACACCGGCAATCCTAACTGAAAAACGGCTTCCCGAGTGGCGGCCAAGTGATGCAATGTCGTGGTTTCTGTCCTAAAATACGATTTTTGGCGCCTGTGCCTGGCGCAGTTTTCAGACTTCCTGATGTCCTACAACAAGTTGTCCGAGATGTGCTTTACAGACTGCGTGCGCGACTTTACGTCCCGAGATGTCAAAGATACCGAGGTAAGTCAATGGCGCCATGTGGCTTTCCCCAAATAATAACACCAAATACAAACTTTACACAGGAAAAGTGCTCGCTCAACTGCATGGAAAAGTACCTGAAGATGAACCAACGCGTATCACAGCGCTTCCAGGAGTTCCAGGTTATCGCCAACGAAAACGCCCTGGCCATGGCCCAAAAGACTGGGAAGCTGTAGTACTTAATTGTAACCAACTAATTTAGATCATGGCCTTAATGCATTTCTGTTGCATTTGTCAAAATAGCTGAGTAAAGGACGAGACGATGGTAGTGGTTCATCTATTCGATTATTGTGGTACTTTATTGCTGATTGATTGGTGATTGATTACGGTCTAGAGATCTTGTTTGTTAAAAAGACACAAGTGTGATCAGTTGGTGGGCAACTGGAACAGGACCTTATCCTCATCGTTTCTAGCAGTTCAGCCTCATGGAAGTTTTATGTTAGAATCGTGCGCCGCCGCCGCTGCTTAAGTGCTAGGTATGCCTACAACTACGTTTAAGTAACGTTAACGTTAAGACAAGACCGTCCGGGTCTGGGTCAGGGTCAGAGTCAGAGTCAGGAACTGGGACCAAAACCCAGACCAGATTAGACCAGACCGGTGCCGACCGCGGCGATCTCTAAACTAGGTTAATGCATAGAAGCCATCGACTGTGGCTTGCTGCTCAATACTTAGGGCTACACACAGTTCGCCAATGCGTGGTTCTTGTTTTTCTGGATCTCGGGTTGTCCGTTCCGTTCCAGGCTGCGTTCAATGACTCGTGCTGGCGGCTTCGGAAGGAAAGCCCTCGGCCTCGGTAATCAATGCGTACTCCAAAATAACTCGGCCCTCTTTGTACCTGAAAGAAATTAAAAATTTTCATAAGATTTTTGTAGATGGGACGATAAGAAAGGGATCAAATATATTATATTCTTTTTTTTAGGGATACGGTACATACGATGCTATCAAAAGATATCTTTTAAGAAAAGATATCTTTAACAAAGAGGCTTTTCAGCTCATTTTAAACATCAATAAAAGAGATCATCTATTGCAAAGATAGTAAATATAAATCTAAACATAATTTCAAGAATTCAGCTAAGCAATGAAAGCTCATTATAGGGCGCTATATTCTCAATAGCTGATAATAGCTTTTTAATTAAGACTTTGGGTTGCATATAACTTGATAGGCGAATCATTTCCGCTTGCATGAGGAGACTATCTTGGCCCAAAGGGTATATACTTCATGGAGTCTGTTCTTCCCCACTCTATAATCGTGAAAATATAAGTTCTTGTTTTCTGGAAAAGACAGTTTGCCCAAATCTAAAGCAACGAAACAAGCATGTGTACTTTTGACTGGAAAAACAGGCCTTATACTTACAAAGCGAATAAAAAACTGTAAAAAAAAATTATTAAATTACAAGTAGTTTAAAAAATCTGACTGCAGACCTCCAGAGTCCCAATTTAGCTAGTATCAATCGAGATGAACAAATCTGTAAATTAGTAACTTCCGTTTAATGGAAACCTCAAAATTGGAGCACTAACAGTGACCTAAATCTATTAATATTGCATTTATGCTATTAAAGTAACATCCAAAGCTATATTAGCGTTCATATCCCCCTCTAAAACGAATCTATGGAACCCCAACAACTATAGTCTTTGTCCCAAAGGTTACTACGCACTTTTGCGACTCCTCGGTGGCGAACTCGTACATCCAGCCCAGCTTGGCGCCGCAGTTTTTGCACATGACGTCGCGCACCATGTGACGGCCGGTGAGCATTACTCGTTCTTGGATGTTGCTGAAGGTCAGGTTCACCACACGCTTGAACAGATAGGCGCGTCCTGCGGGCACAAAGAATTGCATAATTGGAGAGATTTCTCTCAAAAACCAAAAAGGCAAACAGACTCACCGGTGGCGCCCGTGAATCGCGTGCTGATCAGCTGGCTGCGGTTGGTCAGGTTAGTGTGGCACTGGGCGCAGTTGAAGAGCTTTAGGCCCCCAAGGTGCTCCAGAAAGATGCGTCCCATTCTGCTGCCGCCCCTCTCGCTCTAGCCAGCTGCCGCTCTCGCTCGCACTCGTGCTGCCACAAGCTGTGTGTGTGCGGGGTTCCTTTGTTTGGCTCGGCTGGGCTCTGGAAAAGCGCTACAACGCTGAGCTCGCGACAGATACTCTTTCCGAGAACCTTGAAATGTTGCTGTGCTTATCTTTGGACGGGACTCCTCCTCCAGACTTGCACAAACCCAAAACAATGGCATCTGCTAACTTACCTTGCTCAGACGATTTAGCCTGATTTAGAATCCCGGGGCGTTGGTAAAAGGGCTTCTCTCAGGTTCGACGCGTTGGTCACTAAAGTTGGAGTCGAAATCGCGCAGTTGTGATTAGAAATCGCTGTTAATGCGACGCTTGCAGAAAAAGAAAACAAAACGCAGTGGAATGCTTTCTAGGGTTGTCGCCGAGTGTTCTGCCTGAGCGATAGAAACTATCGGGTGAAAACTATCGAGCTGAGGAGATAAATTAGGATATAAAGATGTGTTGGAATTACTAAATGCGTTTTTTTAAATTTAATAAATGTTGCCAAATACATTCAATCGGGTATTGTATTACAATAAAATAAAGTCGATTTAGTCATTATCTTTGAAGGTAACGGGACATTTTCACAAGTTTTGCTAAAAATTTTGGCTTAAGAATCTAAAATATTTGATATGCCAACTCCCAATTCAAAGTTAAATTAACAACCCACTACATTAGTTAAAGAAAAGTAAATGAAAATGTTTCTTCTAATTAGTATCGATAACAAAATCGGACACCAACAGCTGTTTGGCACCTACACGTGATAGCTGTTGTTGTTGCCGATACTGTTAAGTGTTTTTGTTTTTGTTGTTGCTGTTGCGTGTCCGAGTTGCCTTTTAAAAGTCAAACAACAAAATTCGAAAAAAACCATGCGTACAAGTTTCTAAATTCACCCCAGGACCTCTGTTTTAATCCATCGCTACACCCGCACCCACGACTGCATCCGGAAACGAATCGCGACCCTACGACACCGCTGATCCATTATGGCTGGACCGCAGACGCTGGAGGGCAAGTAAAGACACAGCGTTGCGCCAGGAACAAAGGTACAAGGACGTATTTCTGACTTTCGACTTCTCACTTCTTGAGTCTCCCACCGCGGAGGAGGCTCGCCACCTATACGAATTCCCAGCCGGACCGCAATCAGACGGACGGCATGCAATCGCTGCGCTGTCCAAGCCGCAGCCTACTCCTTTTGAACGCCGTTCGGGGACAGCGTTGCCTGCGGATTAGTTTGCCCAGAAACACCGCCGGCGGCGGTGTCAGCGGAGGATCGGCTGGAGGAGCTCGAACTGGAACTGGAACTGGAGCTCGAGCAGCGGTTAGTGGATTATCTGCCAGTGCCCTGCACAAGTTACGCGAGTGGCATGCAAATGCCTTCAGCACTCGCTTCCTGCTCTTCACCAATGTGGGCATCTCGCTCACCCTCAGCTGCCTGGGCGATGTGCTCGAACAGCACTTTGAGATCTACTGCGGCGAGATCGAGCGCTTCGAGTCCACCCGCACCGCCCACATGGCCATTAGCGGCGTGACCGTGGGCGTTATATGTCACTACTGGTACAAGATGCTCGACAGGAGGATGCCCGGCCGCAGCATGCGTATCGTGGCCAAGAAGATAGTGCTCGACCAGCTCATCTGCTCGCCCATTTACATATCGGCCTTTTTCCTAACGCTGGGCTTGTTGGAGCAAAAGGACAAGCACGAGGTGTGGGCGGAGATCAAGGAGAAGGCGTGGAAGCTGTACGCGGCCGAGTGGACGGTGTGGCCGTTGGCGCAGTTCGTCAACTTTTACTGGATCCCCACCCACTACCGCATCTTCTACGACAACATCATCAGCCTGGGCTACGACGTGCTCACCTCCAAGGTAAAGCACAAGCAGACGCACCTCAAGAAGCTACCCTAGCATCGGGTCTTCATCCTCCTTCTAGGTTTCCTTCTTTGTAACTATTTATTTCGAAACAATTACCTTGTAAATATAGACAATCGCCCCCCGTGTACAGACAAAGCAATCAATCGAGCAAATGGTATTTTGTGTCTCTGGGCAGGTTTACCAGTTTGATAGCAAATTGATCGAAAATAGAGTAACATTCTTGTGTAATGCCAAAACGAGCCTGGCTTAGCAATACATTTGCAGGTGTATTCTAGTCTAGATGTAATAGAATAATAAATTGTGGACCATTTTTATCCATTTTGCTTAATACATGTCCTAAAAGGGAGATTGGAGTTTATTTCTTTTTACTATTGTAATATTCCTGGTTATCTAGCGGAGACAAAAAACTTGGTAAGGTTTCTTTAAATATTCCACCATATAAGGGTTTCTTTTTATAAGATAATTAAGAACTAAAAAGTAATGGGACATTTGTTTATATATTTTAAGTACTTTAGAGCTTTTTTTCTTATAAAATAATTAATAATGTTTAGAAAAGAATAAATTACTTTAATACTAATAGAGTCCAACTTTGTAAGATACTTTTCCAGTTCCCCTTGACTCCCAGTATTTCTTTTATTTATTTTGTTGGATTTTATATTGAGTAAAGCCAATTTTTTTCATATTAAAATACAGATATCCCCAAAGTATGGGGTCTTTAAATATTGGGATCCATAAGTCCCCCTTCCTATAGTAAAAATTATGACTTTGATTAATGACATGGATTGGTAAATAAATATGTTTTATTTGGTTATCTGCGACTGTACCCAAAATAGGTCCCTAAAGGTATTTACAAGGAAGTCCTATTAGTGATCTGAGTACCAAAAACCCCCAAAATAGGCAAGAGACTATCTGATATGAAAGCTTTAAGGTTTCAACATTAGGAAATAGCTTTTCCAGGCAAGAAGAAAGGAAGTGCAATAGGAAGGAAGAAAGTACCGGGTATACTTACGACAAACAAACTTTTCTCCGTTTTAAATAAAACTCCAGTCCTTAATTATTAAAAAATATACAGAAAAGGAGCAATTATGATAATAAATTATTCTAAGAATCCTAAACATAGACCAAGCAAGTAGGAAAAGGCATTTCTTCCATGTCTGAGCCATTCATTTGCATTCTAGGAAACACTGAACTATGAATCCATTTTAATGTAAACCAACTTTGACATTTTATGGGATCAGAAAGCGGCAATCGATCTTGAGAAACAGCAATTTAGAGGCGGGTTGTGGCAGCAACCTGTTTAATTGCCAGATGGATGGACGCAATTCGAATCGGTGAACGGCGGCTCGAAGTGGAAACCGAAACCTGTTGCTGCAACCGCAGAGGGATTGGATGCTGAGCGGTCGGAGTAATGACCACCGGCCGGAGGAGTGGCGAACGCGGAGCGGAAAGCTTCGAGGGAGGACGTCGAGGCCCGTGCGATCCCAAGGCGATGACGCACTTGGGCAGGCGATAAGGCTTCCCTCTAGCAACAGGCCCGAGGCAAACATGCGATGCCTTCAGATCGGATGCGGTGACAAGCCCACCTTCCCACTCGGAGCTGATAAGCCACCCTGCCTGGCAGCCGCTCCATAATTTGCGGCACATTAAAAATAAATCACAAAGCCCATCCCAGTGATAGCGCCCCGAGTGATAAGGTGATAAGGTGCTCCTGGCGAAAACATTTCTACAAGTACCTTCATGGATGGGTACGTGAGCTCCTCCAAGACGAGACTCACGAATCTTTGGTTAGGTCGATTTTGGAAAGTGCTAATTTCTAATCAAATACTCGGCCAAAAAGGCAAACTAACCAGATTATATTAATAGTTGCTAAACATTCTGATTATGTTAATTGCTTTTCTAAATTGTATAAATAAATAACAATTATAATTTGTTTATAACATTTCATAATGTTTATCTTTCTAATAATTTAAAATTGGCCCCAAAGACTATATTTCCAAAACTTTAATACTTTTTAAAGAATTATGTTTTCTGTTTGAACTTTCAATTATTTGTTGGATTTCTATGGAAATTATCAATCGGAAATCAATTTTTCAAGTCTAGCAAGAGGAAGATTTTCTCCAATCTGAATATTTTAAATATGTTATAAACATTTTTGTTGGAAAACGGTTTTTTGAATATTTCAATTGAATATTTTTAAAGCACAAAAAACGAAAGTTTTAAACTCATTTTATTGCAATTTTTAAAACAAATTCTATTTCAACTATTGTTTTTTTTTTAGTTAAGTTAAAATCGTTATAAATATTCAAACCAAAAATAGGAAAACAAATCTTTGTAGATAATGTTTGAATATTTCTAAACAAAACTTTAAATTGATATATTTATTTTGTATAGTTTTTTTTTGTAAAAAGTTTAAAATAAAAATCAGCTTCCTTTTAAATTTTATTAATTATTCCCTTTTTTCGAATTTTTTAGAATCGTCAAACTGAGGAGAGTCTTCCAAAAGAAGTCCCACATGGAAAGTTTCCTCTCTAGAGCCAATAAATATTTTAGAAACACGTCACCCCCGCTGTATACGTATATATGTACGTATATATTAAATATATATATTATCGTGTATATAGGAGATTGTAGATCGGGGGTGCGTGGTTCTACGACTCCATATCCATTAATGGAACGAGCAGCTGGCAGTGTGTCCTTATCTCTTCGAGTTTCGCTTCTTTTTTTTAACTCAAGAGCGTTTAATTAGAATCGTGCTTGACATTGATAATGAAAGTTGCCAAAAAATAAAAAAAGAAAAGTAAATAGACAAAGAGACTCGACTCAATGCCATGTGGATGGCAACGAAATCGAGTTCCTTTTCATATAAATAACCTGAATAAATTGCGAGTTTTTTGGCTTTGTCTCGCCTCGCATCGCTTCGATTTTTTTTCGAATTTACTTTTCGGGTTTGCTTCAAATTTGTTTAACATTTTTGTTTTTTTTTTTTTATTTTGGCTTTTGGGCTTTGTTTAATTTTTTGCATTTATGTATTTGTGTCTGGGCCTGCCGAGTCGAGAAGAGGAGACCTTTTCGAACCAGTTTTTCTTTTTTTAGATGCTTCTCTTTTTTTTCGGCTAAGAAGATTAATTTTCGGTTCGAAAGGCTACCTGGCAACTCCATCTGGCTCCAGGGACTTGCCATATAAAAGTAGAAGGTTGAGAATTTTATCAAAATCTGATCAATATTCATTTTTAATGGATTAAAAACTAATAGCCCGTCTGTTTAAATATTTCATAGTAATAATCTAAAATATATTTTCCTAAATTTTTGAAATTAAAATCAGAAAACAAACTTGTTCTTTGTCTTTGAAAAAATAAAAAAAAAATCAGAAGTAATATATTTGATAAAATAATGAAATCTTCGTTACTTTAATTAAAACTAAATTTTTGTAAATAAATAAAATAAGATAAAATATAACGACTTTAAGAGTAAGCAAAACCTAGGTACTATATTAAAAAGTTACATATTTTATAAAATATATTATAAGAATTAAAAATGGGGTTTCTTTAAAATTATTAAATTATTTCTTTAAAATTATGTATGGCACAATATTTTATTTAAAAAAGTGTCGGAAATTGTATTATTTGAGGAAAAAATGAAAATTCTTATAAACTGGGCAACTCATTGTGAAGACTTTGAAAAATTAAAGATTAGTTTTGATAACGCCCCGCAAACATTTAACTAAGAATAATCTACTATAGCTGGTAAAGAAATTGTTTAAATAAAAGTTTTCACTTTTTACGACATTCTAATTTCGATGAATAAATATTATTTATTTATTTTGGTTTAGCCCCCAACTAAACCTATTTTTTTTGTAATAAATTCAGACAAGATTAAACTTGATTCAACGCTGACAGGGCGTATACGTGATGTGCACTCTGGAATTAAAAAAGTGCAAGAAGGGATTAGAGTTTAATAGGCTTTTCGGAGACTCTGGGGCTAGTGGGAACTGGTTAGTGGCCAGATTCCGTTTGGGATCAAAATAAATGGCAGTTTGGGTGATTTTTGCTGACGCACTGCGTCATCTGTCATGCATGGCGATGCGTGAGATAATCCACTCGCGTCGGATTGGCTGAATTTCTGGGCTCGTCTGCGTCCTCGTCCGCGTCCGTGTTCTCGCGACAAAAAACAAGACAAATTTTTTTTGGTTTCTAATACATGTATAATATGTTATATAAAGAGTTATATAAAGAGTGGAGTGGAAGAAAGAAAGAGCAACACACGCGCAGACAGCCAGGTTTTCACAAACAAAAAGCGAGAAAGAGCGGCGACGGGCGAAGAGCGCGAATAATTTACGCAACAAAGCGAACAGGTGCCACAGATACAAAGATACAAAGCTACAAAGATACTCAGATACTCAAATACAAAGATACTAAGATACTCGGTTACAGATACAAATACAGCATTTAAATTGGACACTTGCGATGTCCGACGATCCCACTTTCTGGCTTTTCGTTCATTTGACGAATTGACTTTGCAAACTAGGCACATTTTTTTCAGTTTCTTTTTGCTGCCTTGTTCGGATCGGGTTTTTAACTTAGTTTCTTATTTATTTTACTTTTTTTTTGCCACATAGTTTTTTGTGTGAATTTTGAGAGCCACGCGCAGGTAACTTAAACACATTAAAGCCCTCTGCCCACAATTGAATTTTCAATTATTAATATTTCAAATGATTTATGTTCAAGTTTAAGTTATTATTTAAGATATTATGCTTAAAATAATAAATATTGATTTTATTATGTATTACAATGTAGTAATATTACATATTTATTATAATATTAAATCTTTTTAAATGAAATTTATTTTAAAAAGAAACAAAGTTAGTTTAAAAATGAAAAAAACATTCTTAAGAATACTGCATTTTGATTATTCAAAACCCATAAAAGCATTCAGCTGATGGAAATACTTATTTATCCCGAAAATCTTCAATTTGAAAAGGTTACTCTTAAGATCCTTATTCCCTAGTCCTTATTCGTCTCTCCTGGGCTGGTGTGGCCTGGTACTCCCCTGATACCATGTAAGTTTCGGGTGCTCGGGGGGCATGGTCCCCGTACATTCTCGTACGTTCTTTGGAGAGCCACACGTGTCGCTGACGAGTCGGAAAATCAGACCACTCGGCGGGGTCATGTGTGTAGACTTTGTATTCCCCACATTCCCAATTTCCAACTCCTTTTCCTGGGAGGGTCTCCAAAAAAGGGGGCCTGTCTCGGGCACGCGACCTGATCGCGTTCCTTTTTTTTTGCCATAAACCGGCAATCGTTAAAAAGATCGTAAAAAAGCGTTATGATTGTGCTCCCTTGCCTGTTTCTTCACTTTTTTTTCAATTTTTTTTTTTTTTTTGCTTTTGCCCCCAACCTTGAAAAAGCATATCTGTTTTGCGGTATTCGGATGGCATGGGGGAGGACGGATCGGTGGCGAAAAAATAAAAAGAATCAATTAGAAAGATAGTCCCGGCAGCTGGTAAACACGAGAAATTCTGTTTTTCCTTCAATCTTTCCACTCTTTTTGTTTTCTGTATCTTTTTGCTATTTTTGTGCTATTTTTGAATGCCAAAGATCGACAGTGAAAATTTTGGAGGGTGGCGGTCCGTCCGGGCGGAGACCTTGAGCGCTAAAAAATGTATTCGGAGATACGGACTGGGGCTGAAAAAATAACGAAAGAAAGCCCGCGTAAGCAAATAAATCACTTGGCAGCGCCCACGAATTCTGCCCTCTCATAAATATCTATCTTAGATCCACATACTCTTATATTTTTTAATTTTCCAAGAAGTCGGTTAAGCCTTTCCATGTGAAATGCAATTGATTCGGGGGCTTAAGTTTGGAAGAATTCGTTAGTGATAGAAACTGATAATTAAAAGAGAATTTAATATAGTAAGAAAGTAATATTTAAAGAGGATGAAGAAGCATTAACTCTAAATTATTTGAATATTTTTAGACCTACATTTCAAACTTTATAAATAATTACAAATTTATAAAATGGTATATATAAAAATCACAGACTGTTTCAAGTTTTAATTTTAAATAATTTAAAATTTTAAATAAAATTTAAAATATATATATGTATATATTTTAAAACTTAAATGGTTAAATGTATACTTTGTTTATGGTAATTTTTTATTCTGCAATATATTTATTTTGTTTTCTAAAGATTTTTTGTAATTGCGTCTAAAATATTGTAATAAACGTTTTTTAAAAGTATTTTTTTTTGCATGTTTCTAAAACCCAACTTTGTCGTAAATATTTTTTTCAATAAAAATATTAATAAATGTCGCTAAATATGTTTTTTTATTATTCCCTTAAGTAATTACTTTTATTTGAAAGTATTTTTTAACGATTTACACATACTTTTATAAAAAAAAAGGTAAAAAATATAAACTTAACTAAGAAAATGAGCAAATAATTTAAAATACAAAAGAACTTGTTTCTCTAAAACTTTAAAAACTTTTTCAAGACAATCCATTTAATATTTTCCTTGAATTTTATTCTTTCAATAAATAAATTCTGTCGATTTTTTCGTTTTTACGTAAAAATGAATAAACATTAAAAGTAAATGAATAAACCACAAAACTAAAGATATAGTTATAAATGAAAAAACTGAATGAATGGCAATGAGTAATTTCGATATTGACTTGAGTTAATCAAGAAACCAAATATAAGCATAATATGTATATATGTACATATATATTAAATCCCGAGTCCCGAGTCATTAAAATGATAAAAATAAATAAATAACTGCCAAATAAATGTCAAAACAAATGGCCGAGCCAGAGACAGGATGGGAAAATAAATCAAATCAGATCGGATTCGGATTCGGATTCGGAATCGCCTGACCAATTACCTGGAGCCCTGACATCCGTACTCCCATATCCCCGGGATGACTTGCGGGATCGGTGCCGTAGTCATAAGACTGGAGGGGGTCGGGATTGGGATGGGCAGAGGGAAGGGGGGGCCACCAAAGGCGCATTTATCAACTTGGCCAATCGATCGCGATCATGTGGCTCCAAAATGTATCTGTATCTGTGTTTGTATCTTTCGCTTTTCGTTTTTTTTTTCTTTCTTCTTTTTTTTTTTTTTTTTTTGGTTTATCTCTACCGCTCCTGCGGGACAGGCAAAGCCCCGGAAACGCGTATCTTGTGATCGCACTTGCCAGGGGAGGAGGGGGCACGGGGGGGGCGGGGCAGAGCCGGACTGATAACCGGAGTCCCGTGCTTCCTCCAGGGGGGGGCTCGTGCCACTTCAGGTGACGTCAATGGGCCGATAAGCCCCCGATCAGGAAGATGACCAACCGATGACAAGGCTGCACTACAAACCAAAACAAAAAACAAACAACTTGCACCCTAAATTTAGAAAAAATATTAAATAACATGAGGCCTTGAGAGTGGAAAGTAAATATTTCCAGATCTTTTTTCAATATTTTCATAATTTTATGGCCTTTAAAGTTTAAATTTCGATAAACAATGCCAACTACATCCATAAAACTATTATTCATATAAGACTATTATAATATTTTTTATTTCATATTAGAAAATCTTGTATAAAAATAAAATTTAAAAAAAATATTAATGGATAATTTTCATCATTTATATATGCACCTACACCTAAAGTATTTCCCTTTTTATTAAACGAATTTTTTACTTAAATTATTTAATTCAGTGCATGGTGTGGGTGGTATTTGATGTTTTTTTACAAAAATTAAGAATAAAAATGAAAAATTAAAAATAATGTAAACTGTTTAAACGTATGCATGATTTTTTTAAGAAATATAATAATTTTTCTTTTCTTAATTTGTTTTAAAGTTAAACAAAAGAGAAAAAATTAATTAGTTTGCTCAAGTTTCAGAAAATATTGAAAATTAGTTCAAAATAATTTTTTTATTCAATAAATATTATAAAAAATATAAAAAAATGATAATATATGAAATATAGAAAATATATAAAATATAATAATAAAAACCCATTGAAAGAAATCTAGAAAATCCAGGAATTGGAAAAATAACCGTTAGGTTTCGATTGGCGAAATCTTGAAAACTCGACGCCTAGTATGAAAATATCGGGTAAATGGTCACCCGATTGGAACTGCGTCGTTTGGAGGACCCTTTAGCCCCGTGAATCGTGGAATCATGGAATCGTAAATGTTTTGAATTTGTGATTCGCTTCGAATTGCCTGGAAGCAGATCGTTCGAGTGGCAATTGGAATACTGTTTCCAATTTTAATTCCAATTACCTCGACACAGTTGGCCGCGATTAAGGCAGTTCGATTTTGTATTGATTTCGTATTGATTTGACGTCACTGCTTTGGACAGTGCGTAATTGGCGATTTTAACTCGGAGGCTTTTGGCATTTTGTCATTATAATAGCAACGACGCCATCGGGCTATACGAAAATGCACTCCGGTGGCAAAAAGGGCGAAAATACACATGTCCAGGGACTTTCAGAAGGAAACAGAGCCAAGCCGCAGAAAACAACAAGAATCTCGAATGACGTTGTAAATCACAAGTTGTTGTTGTTGTTGTCTTTGTCGAGGTAGCAATAACAAAATGCCGCAATAATAAAAAAAATCACTAACCGAACGATTGTAAAAAACAAGTCACTCAATGGGTGGGGTGGGCCGTCCCCCCCCTCGTACAGTGAGCATATTGCGCATACGCCGTGTGGTACGATATACTATATCCGTATTCTCCATGCGAGTGTGTGCGTCTCAAAAGTGGGGGCCCGTTTCAGAGGAACGGGCCTCCAAAACCCACACACACGCACACACACACACACCGTCACCGAGAGAGCGAGAGCGACACACCCCCCATCTCACAGATACAAATAACGGCGTCCTTGATCGTTAAAATCTTTGTAAGATATGCCATATCTTCGCGGGACACGTTTCCACCTTTAGTCAGGTGATACTTGTTGTTGTGCTCCGCTCCCTGACACCTCGACTTGTTTGTGTATCTTTCGGCCAGTTGGGCGTCCCCTGTCCCTTGCCTCGTGCCCCAAGGGAAATCGTTTATCAAGTTGTTTTCGCCAGCCTTTTTCCGCTGTTTTTGTTTGCGCCGACAGCGCCGGCGAAAAACCGAAACGTCCAGAAACCAAACTAAATCCCAAGCTGCCATTTTATGAATTTCACCATCAATAGGTTTTTCATAAGATCGGAATAAAACCCAAAAACTCATCTAATGCTATATAGGGAGTTATATTGTATATATAGAAATAGATCCTAAAAATTCTGTAAAATGTATAGTTTATTATACTATTTATACATATATTATTAAACATTTATTGTATATTATTGTAGTATTTGTTATAATAAAATGGGAAAAATTTAATTCTCAATGATTACAGTTTTTTATTTTCTAAACAATATATTTATTATGGTAGAGGGCTTCTGCCGTGATAATACGAAAATCAAAAACAGGAAAACAGATAGTCTGATAAGAGATAATACTAGTGTCACCACTACGTGACCAATCTAGGTATGGAATGATATAATAACTAAATAACAAATAGTTATTGTATCATGATGTATATTATGGGCTGTGAGAGCGTCAGAAGAAACTTAATACTGTTAGATCCCTCAGACTGCGGTCGCCATATTCGATTTCAAAGTTCTATAAATAATACATATAAGGCAAATAATTGCACTATTAGATCTTCTGAACCTAGTTCCCTATAAACCAGTTATTTTCTATCCCATATTTCTATATTACTTAACCTTATGGGAATATGGGTCGAACTCGAAGAAGTTGATTAAGTTTTTTTAAATTATTCATTTTATTTTATAAAAACAACAAATTTTATAACAACTATTGCAATTTAATTAAATTCCAAATTGGTTGTCATATTATTACCATATTATTTGTCATTTTAGAACAAATTATCGATTTAATATATTTTTTAAATGAATGTCCACATCCATTACCAGAAATAGGAAAAAAACAGAATTTCCAATTATACGTAGAATAGTAGATTTTGAATATTTCCCAAAATTATTTATATCAAATTAGTATTTTATGGATGAGTACTCTGTATAGGGTCGATATTCCTATTAAAATAAATATTTCAAATTCTAAATTTATAGAACAAAAGAAAAGTTTGTTTTATTTTTTTCTCCAAAATTTTAGACAAACTTTTTTATAATGAAATATAGCTTTGGTTTTCCCTAAAATGTTTATCCTATAGAGTATAATATAGAGTATTTATTGTTTTGGGAATACATTTTGGGGCTCAATACTTTCAACTACGCATATCCGCCAAAAAATATTCCCAGAGATGTTGTTTTTCAGCCGAAGGCCCTTCTCCTTGAGAACCCGGCCTTCCGAAGGTCGCCCACAGATGGAGCATACGAGTGCGCCGGGTGACCCACTGACCAGGGAGCCCGGCCATGGCCGACAAGTGGTCACCGGGTGACCGAGTGAGATCCCCCATCCAGCGCTCTGGTCCGTACATTGACATTGAACCGCTCTGGCATTGATTGGACAACAAAAGCAACCAATTCAGAAGACGGCTCGCTAATTTATTTGTTTATCAACCAGTTCGGGAGAGAGAGCCGTGTAACCTGGGCTGCCTCTTCCTCAGATCTCTCTTAAGTTACAAGACCCGAATGGGAGGGGTGGGTGGCGAAGAGAGCGAAATGGAATCCGGCTGGAAATCTCTTATCAGTGCGAGATCGTGATGCAGCTAATTTGGAAGTTGCATCAGCCAGGATTAGCGAGGGTTTTCACTCACTTTTCGTGTTAACGGTTCTTTTTTCAACTCCCGTCATGTATTTGTTTTGAACACTCTGCCGCCACTCACTCGCACACCCTGGAAACCCCTTATCAGTCCCGAGCGGGAAACTACGACCAGGAAAAACAGGAAAATAAAAAACCAAATAAAAACGTGCACGTCATATTGCCGCGCCACAAGACCAACATTTTCCCCTTCGAAGCCATCAAATACTTTCGGGTGGTAAGTGGTAAGTAAAAAGAAAAGGAAACCAAATTTAGGAAGCAAGGCTTGGGCAGGTAAAAAAGGATGTGCTGGCTGATAACACGTGTGCGTCACCTGAATATCCATTTCCTCATATCCTTTATCTCTGTTTTCCTACACAGGAATCTTAATGGAATGCATATATACTTTTTTTGTATTTACAAAAGTAAAAGTAATTTCGACTATAAAGTGTGAATGATTGATACTTTTGATATTAATATTCTACTTTTTCGATTTAATAAAAAATTTAAATGTAAAAGTTTAGTTGGGTAAACTTTTAAATATTTAAAAATGGTCTTAGCATATTTTTTATAGGTAATACTTACCAGATAAAATATAGATAAAAATCCTTTAAATATAGATCCTACGATAAAGTATACAATTTTTTAGTCTAAACAAATATGTAATAAAGAAAAACGAAAATAATTGACGTTAACAATGATTTTTCTCAAAATTTTAAATATTTTAAAAAATTGTATTGATTTTTTTGGTAAATTTTTATGCAAAAAATAAATCAACTACAGTAAGTGCTACAAAATTCTTTAGTATTATTACAGACATATATAATTATTTATAAATGTACCGCATGTTCCATTATGTACTTACCTTTAATGGAAAAGCACCAACCAGTGAGTACAAACAAGAAACTAGAACCAGAAGAGAAACCGTCAAAATATAGAAGAAAAAAATCAAAAAACTCAACTCACGACAGAAATGTCGAAAAGGCAAGAACAAAATTCTACAGAAAATAATTGCCCGAAATTGTCGAGGCAAAAACAAAAAAGTTGGCTGTTGAAAAAAAACGAGGCGATGGAAACAAAAAACTCTGGTCGCCGAAATCGAAATCGCCGATTGCTGCGCCCAAATAAGTATGCGGCCCATGGGGGTATGACACCCCCACCCGCTGCTAACCAACCGGCCCCGGGCTTTTTTTTTTTTGGGGCAGCAACAAGCCGAAGAACAAGAGACTAGTGCCGAAGAGCGGATGGATCGATCGGCAGCAGCCGAAGATTTCGGCAATCTTGGAGCTTTATTTTGGCTACACTCTTCCAAAAATACTAGTAGCTTGTAGAATTCCCTTTTCAGGATGCTGGAAAACATTAAATATATTAATATGTATAATCACTGAAAAATAGTATTAATTGTTAGTATATAATGTAAAATATTTAATTAAGAAAATTACATACTTAAGGGAATATGGTTATCCTGAACTTTTCAACATGATGTAGAATTAAAGCATTAAAAAGTACAAACTACATTAAAAAGTATCTTAAATGTCCATTATCCAGTTTGGACTAAAATCGTAAATATACAAAAATTACCCAATCGAACTTAAAGTTTCGATGAATTATACGAAAAAGTCCAAGAATTCTGTCATGCAAATAGAAAACGATTTCCAAACCAAATTCTAATAGCATTCCGTTGATATTATGGTATAGTTTTAAACGCATTTTTAATGCCTATGCCTAAATCTTATGAGGTATTAGTTAATTTTTGAAGATTTAAAGTATAAATAAATTTAAACAAATTACACAAAATAATTGTTTACTCTAGACTTTATGTACAATTAATAGTGGAAAGGTGGAATATCCCGTTATTTGTTTTGTACTTAACAAATAATCAACCAATGTCATCCACATTTATTGTTAGGATTATCAGGTATTAGGTTAATTAATGTGACTCATAAAAAACAGTAATTATAATTGGTGGGTTATTATTCTAAACCAATGAACTGCGTATGTATTTTTTGATTGGTTCCTGCATAGTAATTCCTTAAAATCCCATGACATACTCCTATATATACCAAAAATTTCAATGAAACAAGCCAAAAATTGTTTATACTCATTATTTAAACAGGTGATGAAGTATCGGTTGAATATTCTTTCCAGTCATTCGTCTGTTCATTATATTTTTTAATTCAAATTATAAAACGGATGATTTTGCAGCATTTTTGTTTTTGCGGCGCAGTGTAGCGGGTTCTCCTGCCCTCCCGTTAGTTCTCTGCAGCCACTATCGCGCTCTTAAAATGGCGATGATAGATAGGGGAAAAGAGCATGGTATCCTTGCAGGAAGCGTTAGTCCCAGGCAAGGATTACAGGTATTTGGGAGTACCGGCAAGGATTTGGTCACAAAACCGCAATAGGATTAAAAGATCAACCAGCGAAGAGAGCGGCGAGCGCAGAGCGGGAGAGAGGGCCGATTAAGAGAGCGAATAGCGAGCGATGGCGGACTATATAAGTCGCGCGAACTAAATTACTCGCCAAACAGAGACTAAACGCCAACCACTGCGGACTAAACAATATTTTTTTACTGTGATCGTGATTTCGAGTCGAGTCTAGTGTTCAGTTCAGTTCAGTTCAGTTCCATCCACACACGCCTGTCTTTTCCACCCAGCAACACAATAACAAAGAAATCAAGCCAAGAATATAATCGGTGATCGCGCAAGTGCCGCAAAGTGCAAGTGCAGCTTACAAACCAAAAAAAAAACTGAAGACTGCCAGAGAAAGACAACAAGAAAATACAAAAGCTAACGGAGCCAGCTCCAGAAAGAAAGTTCGACCGTTACAACAGACAAGATGACGACCAAAATGGCCATTAACGCAAAGGTTGGTAATCGAAATCGAATTTGTTATCGCTATCGTTGGCTTTGTCGCCACGCGCGTCCGCCTCGCCGCCGAAAATAAATATCAATTTTAATAAGTTGGCAACAGACGACCGCATTCGGAATATTGGCGGCTTCGGCTACCTTTTTGAATATTTTATATGCAAATCATGCCACAACGCCACTCTCCATATATTTGTTTATCATTTTTAGAAAAAAACACAACCCAAAAAACAAACACAATGCAAACCATAGTTGTGAAAAGTTAGATTTAATATTAGAGTCAAAAATAAAATACTCATTAAGCTTGTGTTAAGCTTTAAAAACTATAAATAAAAAAATTCGAAAATATTTATATTTCTATTTTTTTTCTTCTACAAGGTTTTTAAATATCGAAATATTTTGAATATTTCAATATTTTTTCTCATAAACAAGTAAATTTTTTCAATATCCACTTTATTTTAATTTAAAAGACCAAAAAACGTCATAAAATTTAAAAAATAAAACGATAAAATAAACATAACATAAACTTGAAGAATTCAAAGTAAGCTCTGAATCCGATAATAAATTCAAATCTTTTGAAGATTTTCAAACTTGATTCTCAAGGAACTCCGCTCGCATTGAACTTAAAACACGAAAACTGAAAATCAAGAAATATTTTCGAAAAAGAATACTTTCGAATGGAAATACATATCTTCTAGACAAACATAAACCAAGAGCAAAAGCAGAATCAGAATCGCTCTTATTTCCAGACACAACTATAAATAGAAGCCATTAAGGTTTTATTTTGGACATTAATGACCGCCAGTCTTATCGCCGCCGAACCTAGCCAGATAAGCGCCATTTACCGGGCAGACGGCCAGACATATCGACGGCATTACCATTCTATATATATTTCGTAGCCGTTCCCATAATTAATTCTTCAACCAGTTTTCGGGGCGTGATTTACCAAATATATTTTCGGCTGATGCAATGGCGACTGGTAGTGTCAGTAGTTTTTCAGTTTTTTTCCTTTTTTTTTAGCTTAGCCTATAGTTTGGGCGATTTCATCAGCCACCTTCGTCAGGGAAATTCTGTCTGGTTTTGAAAACGCAGGCGGAATCTAAGCGGCTGACTCTCGTCTGACCCGGAATCGCTATCGACTCCCCCAACGGGGTTACATCAGTCCAATCTATTCGATTCTCGTGTCCGTAAACAAGATCGTCTGCCTTGCAAATGGGAACTTGACGAATTTGCAAATCGCTTTTCGGGAGTTTAGACCCGAAATTAGCATATTCCGCAGGTTCTTTTCTTTTCTTTTTTTAGAGACGCGGAAGCCTCATTTAAAGTTCGAATCCCCCATTGGAATTCATCAACAATAAAGTAATAATCAAATAAATTGAGGCGTTAATTGTAGTATTATTAGTTATATCAATCATATTTTAAATTTTTAAAAGAGTTACGATTTAAAAATACGATTTTCTAATAAAATTTAATTGGAACCTTGATTCTTTGTCTCTAATATTGTTTATAGTTTGTGTTTTTTGTTTATTTTATAAATTTAAATATAGAAACAAGTGCTAAAAAGTTAAATTCACAGTATTTGAATAGTTGTTAGTTTTAATAGTTTGCTTTTTTAATTGCTGAAAATATTTAAGGTCTTAAAAGAAATGTAATAATACATTTTTCTTAATTTTGAGACAGTTTCGAGAGTTTATAAATATATATATATATATATATATATATATATATATAATTATAAATATATATAAATTTATAATTTAAATTTATAAATTTATAAATATATATATATATATATATATATATATATATATATATAATACATATTCTGAAAAAAAGAAATTTTAAACAAATTAAAAAATTATAATAGCGAGAAATGAAAAAGCGAGAATGAAATAAGAAAAGTTTTTAGTCTTAAAAGTTGAATAGCTTTTTATTTTATAAAGTCAAATTTTAAAGTTTTATTAATAAAATTAAAAATCAATAAATACCCAAAAGAAAAGAATCTCAAAGCTTGCATTTCAATAAAAAAAATATAAAATCAAAATCAAACTTTTTAAAAGAAAACTGCCCTTTCAGAAACCCCTTTTTTTAACTTAACGAAACTCTCCCAATTTATTTATAATTATCCTAAGTTAATAATTTTTTAACTTCTGTCCCCCTTCAGGATATTTTCCGCAACCAGCACCGTCTGATCCGATTCATCGAGCAGTCCATCCGGCTGTGCAGCAACCAGTCCCTGAAGGCCGCCCAGCAGCAGCGGGAGCAGAAGGCGGCGGCGGACTTCCGGATCACCGCCTCGGTGGACGCGCAGTATACCAGCGCCCCGGAGCCCATCAAGCACGACCCGAATGTGGGCCACCAGTTCCGCTCCTCCCAGCTCTCCGTCCGGCTGGCCGCCCCGGAGCAGCTCCAGCCCAAGCCGGACAGCGACGAGGAGCTCGGCTTCGGCCGCCTCTTCACCGATCACATGCTCAAGATCTACTACCACAAGAACCTGGGCGGGTGGCAGCGGCCGGAGATCACGCCGCTGGAGAACCTCGTCATGCACCCGGCCGCCAAAGTCCTCCACTACGCCGTAGAGGTAGGTGTTTCTTGAAAATCTAATAAACAAATAAAAAATTAAAAATATTTCCATTTTAAATACAAAATACAACAAATTTAATAAATTAATTAAAAAAAAAACATTATTTATTAATTTTAAAATAAATATTTCCTTAAAATAAATACTTGAGATAGTTGAAGAATATAAATTAAATTATATTTCTTATTTTTGAAATCATAATTTCCAATATTTTTGTATGTATCTATTTTTTTTATTTACAATTTTTTATGGGTCTGTTATTTAAAATTATGTTTAATAGTATAAAACTGTTAAAGAAGTAAAATTGTAATATATTTTTTGGAAAATAAGTAAACAAATAATATTTGTAGACTAAATATTTACGAGTCCATTTAAAAATATTTAAAAATATTTGTAAAGATAAAAAGGCGTTAATTGAAAATCCAAATTATTTAAAAGTTAAAAAAAAAAAAACAATGCAAATATTATCTCACATTTGGAATTAATTGTAAAACAAAGAAAACAAAACCCTAGAGAGCCATAGAGAGGCCCCAGGAGGCATCGCGAATACTGGGTGTTACCAGGCAAAAAGTTCTCCCCGGGAATCGTGACTTTGGGGCAGTGGAGCTGTCATTCCCCTGCAGCCCCCTCCACTCCGGCTCGTGCATCCACTAATCGCCGTAAGCAAGTGGGCACGTGTGGCCAGTGGGGGGACTGACGTCAGAGCTGGAACCTCAGAGCAGTTGCCATCCCACCTATCTGATTTGTAATCCCAATCTCCCATCTGATCTCCCGTTGCAGCTCTTCGAGGGCATGAAGGCGTACAGGGGCGTCGACGGCAAAATTCGCATCTTCCGGCCGGACATGAACATGAACCGCATGAACCTGGCCGCCCAGCGCTCCGGCCTGCCCACCTTCGAGGGCAAGGAGTTTGTCCAGTGCCTCTCCCGCCTCCTCTCCATCGACTCCGAGTGGGTGCCCCACACGGACACCGCCAGCCTCTACATCCGCCCCACCCTGATCGGCATTGATGTGAGTTCATGGCTCCGCTTCGAGGATTCCCTTAAACCTAATTCCTGCTATCCGTTTTACAGCCCACCCTGGGAGTGGCCTCCTCGGACTCCGCCCTGCTCTACACAATCCTCAGCCCGGTGGGCAGCTACTTCAAGACCGGATCCTCGGGCGCCGTCTCCCTCC
The DNA here is from genome assembly GCA_018150405.1 of Drosophila varians. Classification (NCBI taxonomy): domain Eukaryota; kingdom Metazoa; phylum Arthropoda; class Insecta; order Diptera; family Drosophilidae; genus Drosophila; species Drosophila varians. The sequence goes on from JAECWK010000126.1 coordinate 13,112,072, forward strand.
TGGCCGATCCCAGCTATGTGCGGGCGTGGCCCGGAGGCGTGGGCAACCGCAAAATGGGCTCCAACTACGCACCCACCATCAACGTGCAGAAGGAGGCGGCCGCCAAGGGGCTGCAGCAGGTCCTGTGGCTCTACGGCGAGGACCACCAGCTGACCGAGGTGGGCACCATGAACATCTTCATGTTCTACGTGAACGACCAAGGAGGTAAGTGCCATAGTTCTTTTGAAGTCCTTGCCATCCTCGTAACCATGCCATTCCTCTTTCAGAACAAGAACTGGTTACCCCGCCTTTGAGTGGCCTCATCCTGCCTGGAATCACTCGGGACTCCATCCTGCGCATGACCCGCCAGTGGGGCAAGTTCAAGGTGACCGAGGCCAGCATCACCATGCCCCAGGTCTGCGAGCTGCTCAACCAGGGAAGGGTAAGTAGCAGGACTTCATTAGGGGAAAAGGACACACAATAATTGATTTTTTTCCGCCTCCAGCTGCTGGAACTGTTTGGCGCCGGCACTGCCTGTGTGGTGAGTCCTGTCAACCGCATCAACTACCTCGGCCAGGACCTGTACATACCCACCATGGAGCAGGAGAAGCCCGTCCACGAGCTCATCCGCGAAACGCTGACAGACATCCAGTACGGCAAGGTGGACCATCCCTGGTCGGTGGTGATTGACTAAGGAGGCTACCCCCACTTCCACCTCCACCTACTCCTCTGTTGTCCTTTCCCCTTCTCTCCTCCTCCCCCTCCTAGTATTGTGTATTAGTAGGACTTAGTAGGCCAATGGGCTCGAATTTGTTTCGTTGGGCGATATAGACCCCTCTTCTGTACTCTACATATCGGATGTATCTGTAGGTCCTGGACCGGCCCATGTGGACCATTCGCCGGTCCAGCCAAGTGCATTTCAATCTATATTTATTATTTATTTATGACAGGAATTTAATTATTGTACATAATTCCAGCTGGTTCAATGTTATTTATACTTTCTAAACAATTTTTTTTTTATTTTTTGATACATGTTTAGTTTTGAGTAACAATTATCTGTTTTTTTGACGCTATGAATCATCATTTTGCGGTTTTACCTTCAAGCAGCATCGAAAGAAAGCAAAACAAAACATAAACAAAAAAAAAAAACAAAAAACTACCAACTACAGATCTTAAGTTTTAAGAACCTTCGAGAGTCCGCATGCCAGGACATGCGAGGACATAAATCTAAAAACGTACCGGAGACGAAATGCATTTATTAGCCAGTAAGTTGTCGAGGCGTTCTTGGAGGTAAAGCGGCGAGAGCGAGAGTCCGAGCTGTGACTAAAGCTAATCTATACCTGAACCTGTCAGTAGAACCTAGATCCTAGTAGCCTAGTAGCCTGGGCTGTAGTCCTAACCCGAATCAAGCTGTATACTATATCTTTACTCTGTACCCTAGATCTTAAGCCAATCAAGCTATGAATAAACGAAGAGAAACGAACGCAATTGCTTTTACCATTCACTTGAGCATTATCCAAGAAAAATGCAGGGAGCCTCTATTTATACATTTTCGGCCAGAACTGCTTGCGAAGTATAAGACACAGAGGAATGGTATGCTTTGAATGTCGCCATTTCGTATCGATCTGTTTTTAAAAATCGAAAAAAAGGCTTTTTTTATATTTTAATTCTGACTGAAGGTCAGAAATGAAGTCTTAAATAGCAGCCGCTAAGGTATGAACGCCCTGAGGCCCTGAAGCTCGAAGGATCTCTGAGATCTCTTTATAATAACAAAGTGAAAGTGGTTTTAGTAATCCTGTATTTCCATGGACGCCGATTGCCTCCATAATCTATGCATCCCGGGGAGCAGTTAACCTTGCGACCTGTCGAATGGTCTTTACCACAGACTGAAGGCTTTACCGCGTTCGTGTGGAAGTCAAATACTTCTCGGATGTTAAAGAATTCCTGCACCTCTGGGCATTTTTTACCAAACGAAACATTCCTGTAGGAGCTTTGAATAACACTGTGTACTCTGGGAGCTACGATAATAAATGTTGTACAGAATTTTATCCTATAAATACCATAAAAGTTCTTATAATATTTTATACGTTATCCAAGTTTGAAATGTTTATGGCAAGTAACCATACACTTGGGACACTTTGTAGTCCTAAATCACAAAATTGGTGCCTTAGACAATAAAAGCCAAATTCCTTTCATTAGTCGAGATCCATTAGAAGCATAAACTTTTCGACTATGGCGGTTGATCATTCTAAAAAGTGGTATAAAAAAATCGTATATGTATATTTTCATTTTATAGTGAAAATAATCCATAAACTATGTACGTTTCGTCCCATTTTCATGTTTTGAGCTTTTCTACTTAACATTTGCAGATTTATTTTCTAAGTAATTTGTTCCAAAATAATCTACATTTGTAAGTAAAAAAAAGCGTCATCTGGTGAGAAATTTGATCACATTTATTTATTAAAAGATGTCGCTTTTTAAATAAATTATAACGTTAGGTGACGCTAGTCATTTAATGTTGCTTCTCTTTTTATCCGCGTGAGGGCGTTTCCATATAAATAAATTGTTAATAGGTGGCGTATAAGCGCTTTTCCTAGGCTGCTTCAAAATGCCATTGAACAAAGGTCTTGAAAGATTTGAAAGATCTATTATATTGTTCGGTTTTAAAAATGGCAACTTAATTTCTTGATATTATGGATTAGGTTTTATAACATTAATATGGACCAACAATATTCTCCACTTTATCATGCTTCATTTAGCTTCAAATAGAGTGAGATAGAATATTAAGTGAACGTCAGTATGAGGGAGATAAGAGGTGGTTGTATTCTTCATTCTGATGCGTCCAATATGTATATATACATAATATACATAATATAATATACATAGTATACATAATATTATATTTAGAATAAAAAATAAATGAGCAGCTTAAAATAATTGTTTGTTTAAGTTAAAATTAAGACAAACTAAAAATTACAAGATATGATAAAAAAGATAGATAAAAGAATGGATATTATTTTGTGAAGTTCTCATTTTATTGCCTGTAAGCTATATGTAGATAAAACAAAAATAACTAACTAATGATGTCGCTCCGACAAGAATTTGCCTATAGGGGAGTGGGGGGGGGGACAGAAATATTCGTAGTTCAATTAGTAGCCGTGTAGAGGGCTGTTTTGAGGAACGAAATTTCCAATAGGTGGCACCACCAATTTAAGCTGCGATTTCAAATATTGTTTTGTAAAAACCATTTATTAGCCTTATTAAATATTTAATAAGATAATCAAACTGATCCAAACTTTAAATCATGAAAAATAGTTAAGAAAAAACCAAACGTTTTAATTTTTATTTATATCTTGCATTTATTATTTCGTTTCTTACAATTGCAATTTCGATTCGTTACATTTTGAATGCGTTGCTTTAAAACTTGTATTTTTTTGTTGGTTTTTGTTTTTTGAATCTGTTTTTTTTTTTAGGATCTCTGTTTTGTGTTAAAAATGAGAAGGTAACAATTCTTAAAATGAACTCTATTTGCTTGACTTAAAACGTGTTTGTTGTTATTGTTAACGAAGTTACTATTAAACATTTATTGTTGCTTTTTTATTGCTGCTGTGCTTACTGCTTTTGCCCCATTTTACTTTTGGTTTTCATTTTTACTTTTCAATTGCCAAGAGTGTTTGTTTAATTCAAAATCGATAGGTACAATTTGTGATTAATATTTAGGCATTGATTCAAAGACAATTGCTTTTCCTTTCCCCCTAAGTTCTGGGTTTCGATTAGTTATCAATACAAATATTCATATATATTTTTTTTTTAATTTTTGTTTTTGTAAATATCAGTATTCGTTATGTAACTTGGCAAATTAAATTCGTTTTGCACCAGCCGCTTTCTTATTTTAATTGATTTTTTGATTCTTTGAAAACATAACTCGAAAAAAGTGTAAAATCGAAGAATGGTTTTGCTCGAATAGATGAATGTTTTAATATCCTGCTCGTGGTTTTGATTAAAAATCTCCTCCTAAACAATTCAACAACCCCTAACAATAAACTTAATAATAGATAAAATGTTTCCGATTTCGATTTCGTTAATGTCTCACAGCTACAGTAACAACACAATAACCTGAACAATTTAAAATTGCGAATTCGAATTTAAAATTTCGAAACGATGGCAAAGGCGAAGGCGAAGAGATCTGTATTTTGTGTTTAAAACGATTTATGCGATGTATCCGTGTGTTTTTATATAGAGATAGATTATAACAAACTTTGTTTCGTTATTTAGCTTTAAATAGAGTGAGAGAGAGAGAGAGAGAGAGAGAGAGAGTGAGATACGTAGAGTGAGTGAGTGAGTGAGTGTCTGTGTGAGGGAGAGAAATGCATGGGCTGTTCATTTTGATGCAGTTCATTTTCAATAATTTACCGTTACTCGTTATTCATTTTGTAATTTTCGTGTCGATTCACCGCCCTCCAATGCGTTAATGTTTTATATGTATTTGAGCTTTAACAATTGTCAATGGTTTCCTGCTGATCGCCTTAGTTCTCCTCCTCATAGATTATATAAACAAATTCAACATTATATGCTCGGTTTTACATTTGAATCGATTCGGATTTGGATTTAGATTTTGCTAGCTGCAAATATTTTTACGTTTAGTTATTATTCTCGTAGATTGCAATTAACCCTTCGAATGAATGTATATTTTCATTATAGGTGTATAATTAGGCTATAAATATAAGGTCCATCGACTTTACTCTTACATTTTTTTTTTCTTTTTTTTTTTTTTTTTTTGTTTTTCTCAAAATTTTGAATTCCAAATAATTTGTAATTATAACTACAAAAATTTAAAAGTGAGGCTGATCGTCCTCGACTCTGGCTCCTGCCTAAAAACGTCCCTGGCTAAACTCTAAATTAGTGAAATCATCCTGAAATACTGGCCATAGTCGAGATAGACCTACGGAATCCTAGATATATCCTTGCTACCTTTCCTATCCATGCAACTAGTATCCTTCGATGGCTTCGATGGCGCCACTCCTTACAGACTATGTTCATAAGATATATGTATCTATATGTAGTGCCCTCGACCCATGGCCTTTGTTCGGGGACCAGGATCGAGGAGGGATAGCCGAGACCGAGACTGAGACTGAGACTGAGACTGAGACTGAATAATGGCATAACAATTCGCTGATCAAAGTTGAAGCAAGTTAAGACTTTACGGTTGGCTCGCTTGGTCGGCTAGCCTCACTAGCAACGCTTTACAATTTTGCTCATCCCGGACAGGGATTTGGTTTTTGGTTTGGGTACTCCTTTGGTTTCGTTTAGGCCTTGAAGAGCTGCGGAAACTCGTTGGCTATCTCCCGCACCAGCTGCTGGTCGGAGGCACTGCACTCCGTCTCCTCGCAGAAGATGCGCGTGAAGATCTTCATGAGGTCGTGCTTGCGGTGCTGGTGCTCCTGGTAGTTGGTGTTCCGCAGGATGCGCCGGCACAGCTCCAGGTAGCAGGGTCGCGTCTGGAAATTAAATGGTTTAATTAATATGATCAAAAGGATAATTCAAAAAATTTGGTAAAGACAATTCCATATTTTTGATATTTAAGTTAATTATAAAAAGTACTTTTATGGCAATAAAAAATCTACTAACTAGAAATAGCTATTTGGTTTCAAAATTAAAATAAACGTTACATATATTTATATTAAACGATTAGATAACACATTTACTAATTAAATGCTTTACAAATAATGGTTTTTCTTCGTAACCATTTACTTATTTTTAAACAAATCGTATTTAATATTTAAAATATTTTATAAATATCGTATTTAACATAAGAATAAACAACAATAAGAAACAAACATATGCGTAAAGTTTAATTGAATTTGGTTCAAATATAAATAAAAATAACATGATATGATACAACATGGTGCCTTATTTGCTTAATTTAAAATTAAAAATTAAAAATTAATTTTAACAAAAACATTAAGTTTTAAAAACTTTTCTCCACAAATGTTCAAATGTATTTAATAATTGGTCTCTCAAAACTTTTATACCACCTATTCTATCTATAACTATTAGTTACCAAAATGATATTCATATCTGAATTATAAAACGATAGAATAGTTTTGGCAAAAAACTGGATTTAACTTAACTGCAAAGGGATGTTTGTAGGAATGTTTGGAGAAGGTTTTTCAATAAATTTGTGTTCCCTTTTAGTGTCCAGTATTTAAAGATCTTAAGGTTTTAGGCTAATTTAACATTTGAGGGAAAAATAACTCTAATTAAAGTTTAAACAGTTTTAAAGAACGACATTTTTTATAACTATTTTTAAAAAATAAATAAATCGAGATATAAAGCGAAATGGTAACTAAAATCAAACTTCATAATATTAATTAAATAAGTAATAATAAAATGGTTTCCATTGCCTTAAAGCGATCACAAAGTACTCAGAAATTGGATAATTTAATACATTTTTGATAAAAAAATAAATTAAGATAATTTATGTGTCGATATTTATAAAAAACTCAAATTGGAAAAGAACATTTGATAAATTATAACAAAAGTCGTAAACCAAAGAAGCCCCAAGTATTCAGAAATTAGATCGAATCTAATAGATAGAACAACTAGGATGACCTGGAAAACGTACCGTACTGCCAGCGTCCAAGTCGGACAGCTGCCGCACCACAATGTCGATGAGCACCTTGATGTCGTTGGTGTAGAACATGCCCGCCGTGTCCGGGTGGCTGAAAATGTCGATGAACATGCGCAGCACCGTGTTCATGTGCTCGTTGGGATGCTTCAGCAGGCGAGTGGGGTCGTCTGGGGTTATTGATTCACAAAAATTAGATTAATAATTGATTCACTTAATCACTTGGCAGAGGCAGACATACCCTCCCGATTGAGCAGGAGCAGCAATTTCTCGGTGAACACTTTGGCGGAGGGCAGGTTCTGCATCGCCTCGATGATGACGTTGAAAGTGTGTTCGCTGAACTGCTGGTTGAAGGCCAGGATGAGGGCGATGACCATGTCCACCAGCAGCTCCGGATTGTTACCCTCGACGATTTCTAGTAGGAAGCTGGCAAAGTGCACGCCCAGATAATCTGTTCCGGAATAATTGTGGAATCCATTAGCTTTAAAAATGTATTCCCTATTGATCGAAGCTCACCCTGATGATTCACTGGCATGGGCTGTCCCAGCGAGAAGATAATGGTCAGCATCTTGACCAGCTGCTTGAAGCGATCCAGGTTGGAAAAATGCGTCTTCATGTCCTCAACCTAAAGCCGAAAAGGAACTTATTTAATTATCGAAAAGGAATTAAAATAAATAATTTTTACAATTTCCAATGGCAGCACTGAGGTCAGCAGGATGTCCACGATGATGTAGTCCAGGTGACAGGCGGCCGTGAAGGTCTTGAGCAGGAGCTTCTTGATGGACCAGCGCGTCTCCATCTGGTAGTATTGGACCAGGTTGATGAACATCTGATACTGGTCGCAGGACATTTCGTAGCAGCTAATGTTCTCATCTGCATTGTTCTACAAGGACACAAAAATTTTTAATTTTGAAAATTAAATATTTTAATTAATTTTAAATATTATTAAGATATTTTGAAAAGGACCCTTTATGGGTAGAGCTTGTGCTGGGTAATTTTATGAAAGTCAATCAACTAGTAATAGTTACTAAAACACTCTAGAAGGAGCTATTTATCCTACTCTATTTATTATCCTGCGTTTTGCTTTAAAAATTCCAAAGAAAGTGGATGGATTGAGGAATGTAGTATGTTCGGATAGGCAGGACTATTAGGTCCCTAAGCTCTCTAAGTTCCTAGGTATACTTTTGAACTGAGATAAGATAAGAGAGACAATCAATAGATTTCTTAAAACTTGGATTTCAAAACTAAAATAATCCCATTACTCAGCTTCAAACTATTTCTATTGATTTTCCAACGAAAATACACATGATATATTCCACAATCCTTACATTCACCCTAGTTAATCCCCAACAAATACTTACGAGAATCTCGACCAGCTCCTCTAGGAACTGGATGATGTCGTCCTCGTCCTCGTAGAGCATCCAGGTGCGCTGCTCCGTGTCGTTCTTGCAGTCAGCCAGCTGGGCGAAGAGGTACTGCAGCCGCTTGGCGTCGTGCGTGATGCCGAGCAACTCCTTGGGCGTGGCCACCTTGCCGGTGACGTGGACGGCCACCGCCTCCAGGTAGGGATTAATGGCGCCGTTGTAGAGCTGCTCCAGGCTGGTCAGCACCACGCGCAATGCCTCGCAGGAGAGATCGAAGCTGAGGTTAGTGTTCCGCCGCAGCGCGTCCACGATCTGATATACATCCGAGGACTCCACCTTCAGCTGGCCGCCGCCCGCTGCTCCGGCCGCTCCCTCCTCGGCGCTCCGGCCGCCCACACTCCGCTGGCGCGGCATCGACGAGCTCTCGATGCTGTCCAGCGCCTGGCTGTTCTCCGCGCTGTCCCCGTTCGCCTGGCAGGCGTCGCTCGCCTCCTCGGACTTGTCCGCCGCCGCCTCGTCCGGCTGCAGGCCTCCAGTGCTGCCCCTGCGGTTGCCATTTCCGTTCCCGATGCTGCCACTACGCAGGGCCGACGCCGAGGCGGAGGCGGACACCGAGGCAGAGGCAGGGGCGGAGGCCGTGCTTCCGTTTTGCGCCTTGTGCTGGCTCGTACTCGGCTGGCTGGTCTCCTTGTAAGTGGTCACCACATCCTCGCTGGTCGTGGTGGTGGTTGTGGTCGTCTCCGAGGGTTCCGACGTGATGCTGTTGTCTTGGGCCACGTCCGCCGTGGATTTGCTACTGCTGGCCGGAACGGCTGGCGGCGGAGCTGGCAGCGGCTGCTGTTGCTGGGGCGTCTGGATGGTGCAGCTGCCGGAGGCAGAGACGCTAGCCTGGAACTGGATGCTGCCGGTGCTGGGCGACTCCACCATGCCCACGGCCGGACTGGACATGCTCTTCTTGCTCATGTCGAGACGCTGGGAGCCGGCGCTGCTCTGCGGCGGGGGGCTGTGCTGGCGGCGCTGGGAATGTGTCGGCTGGTGGGGATTGGGATGGGGATGCGAGTGCCGGTGGCTGCCCTTGTCGCTGTAGCTGTGCGAGTAGGACAGCGAGGAGTCGCCGTCGCGTTCGGAGCTCTCCTGGAAGGGATAAGGGTTACTATTTTGCGAAGCGATAGTGGAAAATGGATGAAATACCGCATAGAGGCGCTCCATGGTGTGCTTCTTCTCGCGCAGCCTGTCCAGCAGCTCGTCCTTGGACATGATGCCGTTGATCTCGTGCTCCGTGCACTTCTCCAGCGACTCAATGGAGGAGTTGAGGAAACTGATGAGGAAGTCGTGCTCCACCTGGATGGGGTGGAGGTGGGGGTGGGGGTGGGGTTGGTGTCAAGGCAAAGTGAGGATGTGGAACCATGCCAGACAGACTGGACTACTCACCTTAATCTTCATTACGTAATTCGAGGGCACAAAGCCGATGTTGCCCTTCATGCTGACCACCTGCCACCAATTGCGCTGGCGGGCGGAGGTCTGGTAGAGGATGAAGTACTCGCCCTCGTCGAAGCTGATGGTCTTGGGGTAGACCGCCTGGAAGTCGTACAGCGCCTTGAGCATTTCGATGCCGTTGTCTAGTTCCGTGCACTGGCCGCTCGTGGCCCTTGGTCCGGCTCCTGCGTCTGCTTCTGCTCCTGCTCCTGCTCCTGTCGGCGAGGTGGGAGCTGCTGCGGAAGAAACAAGGGATTCCCTGGTTATTTAGGATGACCACGCTGGCCAGGATGAGGGCGTCGCCACTCACAGAGAGCGAGGGAGAGAGAGAGTGTGTGCGAAAAATGCAGCGGGCGAGGCTAAAATGTAAAGTTCACTGCCGAGGGCCAAACTGCAGACTGCCGACGGTTATCCTTTTCCTTTACCATTTATTTATTTATTTTTTGTTCTTTTACTTGGCAGGTCCTTTTGCACATCCACACACACACACACACACACGCGCGCGGTGAACAGTGCAAGGACTCTGTGCACTCTCACACTCCCGCAGGAGGAAGGCACTGGCAGGATGGTGGAATTTTATTAGAGCACACGAAGAGGAAAATGCAATTTTCATATTTCACCAGCGCCTCTCCCACTCGCTTTTCCTTTTCTTACGTTTCCGTTCTTGTTCCTGTTTCAGCTTCTGCTCCTGCTCCTGCTCTTGTTTATCTGCCCAGTCCCTAGTGCCTTGTGCCTTCTGCTTTTTGCTCCTGCAACAACGCCTTGCGCTTTTGATCCTTTTCAGCTTACATTGTTTTCCCCGCCAACCCACACCCGCAAGGATACACGGACACGGAGAGAGGCACGTGCCTGGCCAGGCTTCTGCGCGCTCCGGCCTCCTTTATTCCATTCCCCATTGCCCTCCCTCCGCCCCCTCCTCGCAAATCTCAACTCGGAAAAATCCGTTTCAAAACACTCGCCCCCACCACTGCCCCGCCCACTCTCTCTCGCTTCACGCCACTATCTTTCTGTCTTTTTCCCGCTCTCCACGCGCGCGCGTCCTTACGGGGGGCCGCTCTCTCCCTTTCCACAATCTCCACAAAGCTCGGCTTTCCTGCCTGGAGCGCGAACTAGTTCTTCCACTAAATAACGGTATAATCGTTAAATTATTTACTCCATAGTTAATAAAATTCGAGAAAAATCCCTATATCCCTTCCATTTGAACTTTCTGAACATCCACAAATATATTTAATATTAAATAATTTAAATTCTTTTGACTTTTTCAACAACAAAATAAAGGAGTTTCCCAAAAATATAACAAAAATCCGTGGAATTACATTAATCATTAAACAAAAATTACTAATAGAACATTACTACCTTTTGGATTTCTCTATCCTGCTACCATTTTTATACAAAACATGAAAACACATAATTAGTTGTCACATAATTAGCTGTCAGTAATAATTCTTGCAACGTTACCCTCAAAATGAACTAGTTCTTCAGCTATCAAATAAGTAAATTAAGGACTACTTGTGGTTATATTTACAAACAGTTACAGAAATACTATTGCCATATTCCTGGTATCCTATTCTAATCCTATTTGATAACTTGATTGCATTAATGATTCAGAATGTGTAGGAACTTTTTTCGAAAATGTAATTTACAGTTTAAAACTTTTTCCTTTTTTAAAGTATTCGAAATCTTGAACCAAACAGGGACATATGTATAAGGACAATATATAAAAAAATTAAAGAAACTTAAATGTTGTCGCTTTTTTATTCATATTTCCATTTTTTATGATATTAAAAAAGGCTATAAATCTATTAAAAAACGTTATTACTTTTCTATTATTTTAAGAGGAAAAAAATGTAAATTTTTTCTTTGGAAAAGCATCTGTGAGATGGAACTCATCAGTTCAAGAGACGGGCAGGCCTTGTTTCTGCCTTTCCATTCTTTCTCTGCGTGTCACAGATTCCGGAACTTGTCGAGGCACCTGCTGGACTCTCACCCACCCACGCCCACTTCCGCCCTACTTCCTCCCCCTTCCGCCCCGCCCCCTCGCCGCACACACTACACTAATCGCATACAAATGTATGCAAATGCGACAAAAGGGACAAACGAGAGCCCTACAAGGAGAGTCAAGGAGAGGAAAGGAAAAATAATAAAAAACGCCCACTTACCCATCTTTTAGGCGCACCTTTTACTGAAATTGTGTTTGTCGGTTGTTGTTGTTGTCGTTATTGTTGTTGTTGTTCTTGTTGTTGCCTATCCGTCGCCTGCTCCGTCCGCCTGCGTCCAAGGACGCTTCGTTTCCCCGCTGCTGCTGTCCTTCCGATTCCTATTGTTTTTTGGGCGTTTGGGCGTGTTTGTTCTACTGCGCTTTGAGCTTCGTTTATTGTTCTACTGCCTTTTTCTACTACTTAGATGGCGGGAGTGCCGTTAGATGGGCGCATCGCTTGTTGTTGTCCGGTCGGCGGCTGCACGCGAATGGGAGTCCCTCCGTTATTCAGTTGATTAATTCCGATGCGACGCTGCCTGCTCGCCAGATGCACTTGTTTTATGTTGTTTTTCCTTTTTTCTTTTCAACATCCGACTATCTGCTTCCGGGATGGGGGGTGGAGGTGGGTGGGGAGCCTTCGTGTCTCACTCTCTCTCTCTCTCTCTCGCGCGGGCAAGGATGGGAGCCCTAACCGGAAGAGCTGGGTGGACCAACACACTTAGTTAAAGCAACGACACCGCAGGCTCCACCCTAATTACACACAAACACACTTGCAAAGCCTCAAGGTGGCGTTAACGGTAACTGGAGTTTGTTTGCCTTTTTTTTCCAGGCTGGGAGAAAAACGCTTTTATTAATTGTACTTGAAAAAAATATTTGAAAATGAAACACTTCAACACATTAGTTAGTTATAAGTAAACGTTTCAATCAGGCCCAATATTATTTGTCAACAAACACGCATGCTTATCCAATCACTTTTGTTTTTTTCCTTCATTTTTTTATTTTGTTTTTCGCTTTTTTTGTTGCTCACATTCCACTAGAGATGGCACCGGTATCCCCAGCTGCGAACAATCGATATCGATCCTAAAACTATCGCTTTAAGGGCGCCAAAATTAAATGCTGCAAATGTTTTAGTTTTTTGCAAAACGATTTTTATTTTTTTTTAATTTGATTATTAGTTTTTGGTGTGGGTACAGGACATACAGAGTGGGGTTCTATGGGGCTTTCGTTTTGTTCTGGCTCCAAATACTGGGCGGGGCAAGCAAATAAATGGGATTTCGTTACAAAATTGTAAATTAAATGCCGCACATCTTACAAATTGGCTAGCAAATTTTAGGTATAACTCTTTGCCTGTGGCACACATAGTACATATATACATTCCTATATAGTACATCATTTTCAGTTTTGATTGGTTATTTGTGTTTAGCTCCCGAGCACTTCTGGCAATTCGCAATTTACTATTTTAGTCCAGACTAACATTCCTAAGGGGGGCGCCCTCGTGGACACCCTCTATTGATAACGGTAAATATAAATACAGGGTTTCGTTCGACTTCAGAGCTCCTCTATACGTTATAGGGGGTACAATTAGTTAAGATTCAACAATTTTATCCGTTTATTTGCTTGCTTTGTGGTCACAATAGTTGCATAAATGGTAAATAATGTATTATATCATAATGGTAAAACAATCACATACACAATAAATTATAATTGCAGTGTTTAGTGTGTTTTTGCTTAATATTTGTATATCTAGAGTTTTACTTTTCTTTTTAATAACAGCAGGCCCCTCTCTCGGACATGTGTTTTCATATCTATAATCTATTAAAAAAAATAATAATAATAAAAACAAGTTTCGTTTACTTGAATTTATAAGAATAGCAATAATAAATATATAATTAAACGAAAACAAAACTTCCTCAGCTCCTCTCAAATCGTTTCATGTTTTTTTTTTTTTTTAACTATTTTTTGTAGGTCTTGTGGAACGGCACTTGGTTGAGATTTATCTTGTTTTCATTTTTTAGTTGTAGTCGTCGTCGTCGTCGTCGTCGGTTTTGGTGTGTGATCTGGCGTCGGCGGAGGGTGCCTGGATGCCTCTCTCTGGTGCCCTGCCAGGCTAACCCAGCGTTTGCTTCTGCTTCTGCGACAATTAGGATTCCGGTGCACACTAATTGTTAATCGTTTAAATTATGCTAAAAAAATAAAATTGATAAATGTGTGCCGCTTCGGCTGCTGCTGCTGCTGCTTCTGCTCCGCTCCAGCTCCGATCCGTTCCAGCTTCCGGTCCGGTGCAGTCCAACGCGGATTTAGCTTCGGCTTTGCCTCGCATCGTTACGCTTTCGTGCCACTAGCCACTGCCATTTGCCACTTGCCACTCTCTACACCCATCACGGACCCACATAACCCGAATCACATGCGCCACCGGCCACCCGAGGCCAGCTGCGTTGGACGCGTCCGTAGCGCGCTCCTCAATCATTTCTCCTCGCAGCAGCCGTTCTTGGCCAGCTGCTTCTGCAATGCCGGCGGAATGAACTCTTTCGTCTTCGTCTTGGAATGATAGCCCTGGCCGAGCAGGGCCGGCTCAACCTGCTTGCCCTCCTGGATGCCCTGGATGCGCTTCAGCAGATCGTAGTTGATCCTCTCGCTCACCACCGAGTCTTGCCTGGAAAACCGAAACGAATATGGTTTAGTTTTTTTGTTAAAAAAAAGGTTAATAATCCCTCCACTACAGGATAACAAAGTTCCAAATATTTAATCATTAAGTTGTTAAGTATTTTTTTAATTTCCAAGCCATTTCCCATTTTTTATCTCAACTCGATTTGTTTTCAAACTTAATTTTAAAACGATCCATAAATTTTTATAAATTATTGCCCCGCACAGACTTTTTAAATTGCATTTGCAACTCTTTATCTTTTTTTAATTATGAAAGACAAATATCATATATATATTTATCTTTTTTAATTATGAAAGACAAATATCATATATAAAAAAAATATTTAAGATTATTTGCAATTTGTTTTAATTTTCAACTTGGAATTTGTCTAGACTTTTTTCATTCTGGATATCTATTTGAATTATATTTAAAAATATTTGTGGCATTTCTTTTGCCTTTTTAGAGCTTCACTTAAAGTTTTGGAACTTTTTTTCCAAGGTATTTACAAATTTTTGAGCCCTTTTATTAAACTAGTTAAAATGCCGTTAGGATTTTAATCTTTAAAAAATATATCTATTGTACTTATTGTAAATAATACAAAAACCCTTTAAATTTGTCGAAAATTTCTCTAGGAATATATTAATAAATAATTTATGGGAAAGAATAAAATGAATATATCAAATAATTCGACAAAAATTTTCCTTTAAGAAAAGAAATATTATATTATCCAAAATCGAATTTCTTGTTTCAATACTTATTATTACTTATTAATATTATTAAAGAAGATAGTCTACAAAATTAAAACTGATTTTTAAAAAACCTTTTCTAGAAAATCCTTCGAAAAAACGGTATATTTTCTAAAATTATTATTAGCTTGGTTTCAAAATTTCAAACAAAACTCTCAGATTTTTTAAATAGTTCCAAAAAAATGTCTTGGAACTTTTAAAAAATGTAAACTATTTAATCCCTAAAACTCTCTAGATGTAGCCCCGCCTATTTACAGGATAACTCACTTGTAGTCCGGGTGGCTGAGCACCTGCTCCCGCATCCAGGTGGCCGTGGTGATGAGCTCGCCGGCGGCGCGCTTCTGGATGAAGCGCAGATACTGCTCGATGGTGCAGTGCGTGTCGGTGTCGACCTCCATGGACTGCAGGTAGCTGCGGATCAGCGGCACCAGACCCGGAAACACATCAGGCTGTCAACGAAACAAAGATGAGTTTTCCAAATTCCAAAAAAAAAGAATGGGGGGACCTACCTTTCCATTAAAAATCTCATTGATGGAGAGGAGCTGGAAGAGCTCGTTCTCCTCGTCGTCCGTGTCGGTGTGGTCGCTGTCCACGCCATTGGAGTGGCGATTGGAGGTGCCGTTAGAGGTGCCATTGGTGGTTCCATTGGTGGTTCCGTGGCCGTTCAGCTTGGCCGAGCCGTTGGTGAGAGGCTCCTCGATGTCGCCGTTCTCGCTGCTGCTTCCGCTGGCCAGCCCGTTGCCATTGCCGTTCTCCAGCACATCAGCGTCTCCGCCGTTCACAGTGGTCTTGCCATTGGTCTGAGCCTGGGCCTTCTTGGCCTGCGCCTGGGCCTTGGCCGCGCGCTGTTCTGTGGTCTTCGAGGACTTGCGGAACCAGAACTTTTCCTTGCGACAGGCGTCCCGTTTCTGGGCCGTCTGCATGTTCTCGTCCACCTTGCTAATGGGCGTCAGGAAGTTGAGCTGGTAGGAGAGGATGACGCGGGTGAGCAGCACCACGAAGCAGACGATGGCCGCGTTCTCAAAGTCGCTGATCTGAGCCTCGCAGGGCCGGAACTCGACGCGCCAGCCAATGGAGCTATTCGGGGGCGGGGGCTTGAAGCGCATCGTCTGCCAGTTGGTGGACTGGATATTCTCAAAGTGGTCCGTGTCCTCGTTGTCGTTCTGGTGGACCTTCTCGCTGAACAGCGACACCGTGTCCCGGATGAACAGGTGGGCCACGTGCTGGGCCAGCAGATGATCGATTCCGCCCTCGATGAGGCGCTGGTAGACGGCCTCGTCGTAGGTCAGCGGCACGTCATTGTACTTGGCGCCCTCCGGGGAGAGGTAGGAGTCGATGGAGTCGTAGCGCGACTTGGCGATCCGGAACTTTTGGTTCTGCAGCGGCGCCAGGCCGCGCTCCTCCTCGGTGCGGCAGTCCACCGACGAGCTGATCACGTTCCAGCGGCAGTCGGACTCGGTCAGGTAGCCGCGATAGATGGGCGAGGCCGCCGTCAGGGCCAGCATGATGGGGCAGAGCGGGGCCAGCTGGTCGTAGAGGCGGCGCGCCTCTGTGATGTTGCAGGCCTGGAAGGTGAGCTGCAGGCAGCAGCAGCCCATTCCGAAGCCCATGGCGTCCAGCAGCACCACGTCCGGCTCGCCCGGCGGAGCTCCCTCCACCGGCAGCTTGGTCTTTGCGTCCTTGAAAACTATTAAAGAGAATTTGGTTAGGAAATCGGATCCGATTCTCTTTAAGATTAGCCACTCACCCTTCAGTTTGATGGACACCTTCTCTCCGCGTCGCATCCGGATGTTGCGGGTGAGGGTCTTGAAGCGCGGATGTCCCGGGAAGATGGCCTCGTCCGGGAAGTAGAGCGACCTGGCCGAGCTCAGCGGGTCCTCCGGCCGGGGCTGGGCCAGCGGGAAGGTGAAGTTGGGGGCTCCCAGGCGGGGAAAGTTGGTGATGGACATGACGCACTCGTCGCTGCCCAGCAGCTCGGTTACCTCCTCGCGCCGGTAGCGCATATTCGCCTCCACCAGGTTGAAGTGGGCCATCAGGCCGCCGAAGGGCTTGCCGGGAGTGCCCTCGATCATGTAGGCGCCGTACTCCGGGCGCCACAGCGACTTGACGCCCTTGGGATCGGCCAGCTCCTTCTCGTTCAGTTCGGCCAGGAGGTCCTGGGCGCGCAGGGCCACACGGGCCACCTTCTGGTCGTCGTCGAACTTGACGATGATGTACTCCACCTCGTCGCCCCACTTGAGGATGTCGCCCTGGCGGTCCTTCAGTCTGTGGTACAGGTTGATGAACTGGTTGACTCCGTGCTCGCGCACGTGGTCCGCCAGCGCCTTGGTCTCCTCCCAGGAGAGTGGACTGCCCTCGCTCAGTAGACCCATTATTTCTGTGGCTTCTGCAGGATATGGAAAGGATAACGGAAATGGAAAGCTTGTTTTAGTCGGCGCTTGTCAATCTCTCTTCGCACTCCTTAATTTTGACTCTATCTGTCACTATCTTGGCCTGCTCTACCCTGACCTGTGTCCTGACCTGACCTGTCCGGCTCCAAGTTGATCTCCGGGCCGATCCGTTGTGACGTCTCGGCCGGAATACCGGACTACTACGACAACTGCGCCTTAGGCCAAGGCAGTACAGCCGGGGAGGGATAAATAGGACCTCGAGTGGATGAACAATAATGAGCTGAGTCAGTGAACCTACCTGTTCATTTTCTATTTATTTCTTAGTGTTCACTTGTTCATTTTTTGTTCACTTTTCAATTATATTTCACTATTATTTTATATATATTGTCTATTATTAATTATTTGTTATTGTTATAAATTATTTATTATTTTAAGGCAAATTATTCGTAGAGGGAAAGACTTGTTTGGAATAAAAAAATCCAAATGAACAATATTCACCCAACACTACTACTTAGGGTCTGCGACATTTATTTCTTTTAATTTTTTCGTATTTAAACTTTTTAAATTATAAATCAAATTGAGAAAATATATAAAGAACTCCTCCAATGGTAGCTCTACATTTGTGACCGGGACTGTAGGTGCAGTTACCCTGAAAGTCATTCAATTCCTGATATTCATTCTATACACTGTTTCCGACATTACGCAATTCCACAATCGAATTGTACAAAAGGAAAAAATGCAATCGATGCAATTGCAGTTTGCAGTTTGCAGTTTGCAATTTGCATTTCCACTAGATTGCATAAACAATGGAATTAAGCAAAGAGTGCATTTGCATAAGCGGATAAATGGGCAGAGCCAGGTCGAAGCATGGATGCCCTACAAGTTGAAAGTATTTGAAATTCATACAAAAATTTATGAATCTCTTCTAATTTTCAGAAAATTTACCAAACTATAAACATTTGTTTATAAAATTTTTATTTGATAATAAAATAGACGAAACGCAGATACCCTACAAATTTTCTTAAAAAAAAATATATATATATATTTACTAGTTTTTTATTCTTTAACTTTTAAACTAAAAAGCAAGACGAACCCTGATACCCTTGGAAACCAAAAATATTAACTATTTAAATCTTGATGGAAATCCACCAAACAAATCATTTCAATTGGAAATCTTATCAATCTTAAAAAATAAAATAAATTAAAGTCGAAATCGTAAATAAGTTTTGTAGACATTGGAAATATTTATATTCCTTTTGTTGTCTGAGTCAAAAACTAATCTTTAGCGCCCTAATCTTTGGTAATTATTTATGATTTATAAATATTATTTATATGTTTTCAATATTTGGGGGTTTTGAAAGAGAAAGCTTTTTAAGAAAGGTCAGTTCCATTCTTTTTTCTTCGAAAAAAATGCCTCATATTTTGAGGGGAGTTTCATTTTGGAGAAACGAAAGACCTACGAACCCGCTTCGAGTCAATGCCCTTTTCCCCAACCCTTTTGAAATCGATTAATCGGGAAACGTAATATCCGGCCAATACCAGTGCACACTGTACAGGTGCATGTGGCATTGTGGTCATGCCAGTGCATTTTGATGGTTCCGCGGTGCCTTGCTCTTGACACTCTCGCACGATTTACAACGTTTGACTCAATTAATTGATAAGCGCCCTGTAATCAAATAATTGATAAGATTCCATTCCGCTTCGTTTCGGCTGTTGGGTCGTCGCCGATCCATCCGAAAGGGAATACAAAATATTTTATACATGTATTATTTATATATATTTATTATATTTTGTCGAAGCGACAGGTTGCCGTGCGCCACTCGAGTCTGATTGAATCATATTTTGGGTGCTTTCTGAGGGTCCTCCAGTCAAACTCGATTGCTGCGCAGATTTACGATCCGCCCCACTCCACTCTACGCCTCCCAACAAAACTCAATCACTTGAGATTCAAAATAAAGCGACTGCGAGGATCGAGTTTTGAGTCACTCGGTCATGCCATTTGCCCAAAATTCATGCCAATTATGTTACAATGGAATGGATCGACTTGGTATCGGATTCGGATTCGGGTTCTTGTTCAGGTTCCCAAGGTGCTTGTGCAAGATATCACTTGACAGCCACCGATTGGAAATCTAATCCCGTTATTTATCTCAAGTTCATTGAACCAGAATATCGGATCGGGCCCGAATCGTTCTTGAAAAGCCGAAAACCTCAACTGTGTAATGGTATTTTTTAAAGGTTTCCCTGACAGAGTAAATAATATCCATAAATAATAGATCAAGAATTGAGGTCTAGAAAAATTTGAATAGTAATATTTACTATGAATTCCTATATTCAACTACATATATATTATATATTTTTTAGAAAACGTCTAATGATTGTTGAATAAAATTAAACATTACAATTAAAACAAAACTTTTAACTATTTTTAACTTAAATCCTCAAACGTTTTATATTAAAGTTTAAGAATGGAAAATTTTGCATCTTTTTATTTATTTATAAATAATTTATAAATAAATTTAAAGTTCCAATAACTCACAATTATTCATTAAAAGTTTAAACCGATTTATTGTAATTATAATGGTAAAAAAATATTCAATATTATAATATTTTGCACTTTTCCAAACATTTATAATTCGTTTTTTATTTAATACCTTTAGACTTTATGAATTTTATTTTATAATTGAAAAAATAAATTAAATAAAATAAAATATTACTATTTAATAAGGAAATAGAGATGTTCACTCTTAAATGTTTAATATTACACGAAAATTTTGACTTTTTTTAAATATTGACAGACACTCAAATAATTCAAATATGTATTTCAATTAATTGAACATAATTTATATTTTTTTAACAAAACTTTAAAAAATTTAATTATTTTAAAAAATTAATTTAAAAAGTTTGATTTATAAAATTGTTTAAAATAAATTCATTCACTTGTAAATTTTAAATGAAAAACCATATACTAATTTTTAAAAATCACCAAAATTAAAATTATAAAAGGACTAAAAAAAGAGGTAATAATTAAATATAAAGTTCAAGGAGTTTAATTTTAATATCAACATAATCGATGTTTCTTAAATCTTCGACACATAAATGATTGGAATAAAAAATCGAAAATTCTCACTTAAAAAAACAAAAAAACACCCTTTTTTTGTGTGGGCGAGGCAGTACCTTTTTCTTGGAGTGTATCACTTCACTTGAGACTGCGAATTCAGAACAAAGTGTTTCGAAAATAATTGAAAGTTGGTGGAACTGGGAAGTTGGCACAGCTGGTTAGTTTTTGGTCGCTCCACGGCCCAGCGCCGACTAAATTTATACGCGGCCAGACTCCAGGTTATGACGGGCCCGGACCCGGGTCCGGGTCTGGTCGGCTCAGTCGCAGTCGCTGCCGCAGTTGCCGGCGACGCCACCGCCACCGCCACCGCCGACGCCGACGCCGCTGGCGAAGACGGCGAAGAGCCCACGAGGAGCCAATGGAGTCATGAATCCATCAATGGGATCGTCGTGGGAATAGAAGTGGAGGTGGAGGCGAAGGTGGAGGTGGAGGTGGAGGAAGGAACCGTATCTGGAGGATCGGCCATAAACGAGGCGATCCAACTGGGCGCACGGGACGCGCGGGACGCACTCGAGCCACTCAAGTGCCATTATAATTATTTGCCCTCTAATTTATTGTATTCCATCAAAAGCGAACAAATATTTCGATTTCTTTCGATGCTCGATTGGCGAATCTGGGTGGTTAATCTTTGGCTCTGTGGAAGGGTTTCATATTATATATTATATGTATATTTATTTTTTATTTATAGATTTTGGGCATTTGTATTTTGTTGTGAGGTGGGGTGGTTCGATCGATGGTTTTGATTTATCGCCTCGCTATAAAGATTGGACCCAGACCAAGTCTGGGTGGGGAGGAGGAGCAATTGGAAGCCAACCTGTCCACAAAATACTCGACTCGACCTCCTTCAATTGTAAATAACTGCCAATCAAGAGCGTTTCGGGAATTTTATAATAATTCAGAAAGTGGGCGAGAGGAAACGCATAGATTTCGATTGCCCGCCCCAACCAGCATATATCATTCTTGATTCCATTTCTAAATCCGTACATGATTCAAGCACCGTCCGGTCTCCGCGGATCGTATTACTTTCGTGCGAACCTTGCGCTGGAAAACAACTGGAGCCGCGCATTCCGGACGCCGTGGACGCCGAATTCTGCGGATCGGAGCAGCACCTGTGGCCCCGTCCGGGTGAGTTACCAACCGGGAAGTAGGTGGATCCACATCCAGATTCTTTGTAATACAATAGTGTAAACTCCTCAGTCCCATTGCGACATTGATTGTGCGGGAATTCAAGGTCCGTTTTATTTATTTATATCGATTGTCCCATACCCTTGACAGGCTTATCGATTTTTTTTTTATATTTATTTTAACAAGTTAAAATTAATCTATTTTTGACGGGACTCGATGCACTCCAGGAGTCTTCTATCTCCGCTGGCAACCTGACCGGAGATTAGAAGTGGAAAACAAAGCCAAAACATTTACCCAAGTGCCCTCGAGTCATGCACTCGCCGGGCCTCTCATATCTCCTTCCCGATTCTCCAATAATGGCTCTGAGCTATTCCCAGGTGGAGGTTCGGTTTGGTTGGCTGCCCTTCCTGCTGGCTTACTGCGATGCAAATGCGCTTAGATAAGTTTCAATTGCACAAGCATGCCATTCCTTTCCTCTCCCCTCCAGTCCCATACCCAGTCTCATACCCTGTCCCATACCCAGGCCCAGGTATATCACCCCGGGGGCAAGGCGGTTAGATAAGCGGCGCCCAAGTACCCCTCATTTGGTAATTGCATTTCCCAGCGGTACGAGACGGGGACGGGGAAGGGGACGGAGTGGAAATGTAAGGAATGCTTACGGAATCTCAATTTTTATCTTTTGCTCGGGATTAGGCCAATTACTGAAAGTCAAGTCGCTTTACTAAACAAAGAAATTACCTGCTTAATGGGGTTTTATCAGTTCCACACTGATAATGGGGATGGGGATGGGCATGGGAATGGGACAAAAATCGAGCCCTTGTTTATCGATACCTGGGATATTACGAAGTCACTATATTGGGAGGCCCTTCTTTATAAAATAGGGAAAAAGTCTAATTTTTAGGTTTTAAAGAATGGAAAATACTACGAAGAAATGTGTGATATATCTCGATAAACTAAACTTGTACATTAAACGATAATTTCGATTATTTCGATTATTTTTACAAAACTACAAAATATTATTATTCACATTGTATTCTTTAATCCCGACATTATCAAGTTCTTATTTTTTTATTAGGTCAACTCATGAATTAGTGTTACAAGAGATTGTACTACAAATTAAATATTTTTAATTCTTTACCAAGTCTATCCTTAAGTTATAAATTATTTTATACAGAAATTGCATCGTATTGAAACATTTTTATTTCAACTTTCTTCTATATTTTATTTTTGTACTAATTATTTATTATTTTTAGAGTAGTAAAAACTTGATAATATGGTTTAATTGCTCAACAATAATTAGCAGAAGAATTCTAAATGTAAAGAGAACATCGATTTCTCACGAACTGTGATATTATTTTTGTGAATCCCTGAAGGGGAATCTCTGATTTAGATTCTCCCAGTGGGTTTTGTGTTAATTAGTCTTCAAATTTGTACCTCATGTATCCCATAGATGCTCGGATACCTAGATACATGGACACTTTTGTGGGTAGCTCTATAGGGGAATCGGTCCGAATGCGATTCCTCGCAGCTCCTGACCAACGCAATCGAAATCGAGGAAGGGCAGCAGCAGCTTTTGCTTTTGTGTGATTCTTGTGTTTTTATTTGTTTTGTTTCGTTTCGTTTGATTTGGTTTTTTATTGCATTTTTCTGCCATGTCATATGAAAACAGAAGAGCGAAGCCAATAATGATACCAGCTTGGGTGAGTGGGGCACCGTTTTTTCGGCAAGTGTTTCTTCGCCCCGAAGGATGACTCACTCCACTCCATGCAGGGCGGGAAAAGAAGCCATCAAGAAGTCGCACAACCGACTGATTGAGGGATTGACTAACTGACTCACTGATTGAATGAATGAATGACTGACTCGTCTGATAAGACGCGGCATATGGCCACTCTGATTGCCAAAGCTATCGTTTGAGTTTCGGTAATTGAAGGTTTTCCCTCCGTACACCACGGCGTATGCGCAATTTCGTTTTTGTTTTGACACTTTCAAGGGGTTTTTTCGTTGCTGACAATTCTCCGGCTTGAGATATCAATCACTCAATCATAGAAAGCCAAACAAAAATTTGGTTTACTTTGAAATATTTAAATGCCAGTCGCAAAATTACAATTTATGATCAGACCTTATCAAATTTTTTTTGTTCGTCTAGAGCTCCATAAATCAGCATAACATTTTTTTAAATTATAAATCATGTAGTTTTCGTTTACTGTAGCCTGTAGAATTGCAAATCGAAGGCGGAAAGAAGCAATAGAAGAATGCAAACAAAAACATACATGTTTTTTTCAGGGTCACGGCAAGTGAAATAGAAAACAGAACGATTCTTCTTCTCAGACGCCTCTTCGGCCTTTTCGCAAGAATCTGCGCAGAGATACGCAGAAATCCGAGTTCTGTGGGACGACACACGCTCCGTGGCAGCTGCTGCACGAGGAAGTGTGGCAGAGTGGCAGAGTGGCAAGTGCAACGGAAAAATAATAATAAGATAACGGCAAGATTACGTATACGCCTCGTGAAACGCTCGGCGTCGCCACGAAAATTGCGACGTAATAAATTTTCTGTTTGGCCAACAAATTCTCAGAAAATCAAAAGGCGGTGGCGGTGGGGTATAGGGGAATAGGGGGCGTGGCATATGGGAACCAGGGCAAATAATTCCGCATGTCTAGGAATTTAAAAAAAAAAAAAAAAAAAACATTATTAATTCCCTAATTGGTTGTCGGTCGATGGTGGCGATAGATGAGGAGGACCCATCCCTCCCCCAATGGGTGGTGGACTCCCCCCCTGGCACAGCCTTTAATTATTCAGAGTCCCACGTGAACTCAATTGACGTGAACTTAATTTTCTCCCGCATTTTTGCATTAAACTTTAAGGGTTTGTTCCCAGCTGCTTCTCAAGTTTCAAGAAATATTATCGCTTTGCTTTTATCAAGGAGGTGATCCTATTCTATTCCTTATTATTAATAATATTATTAATAAAAAACTGCTAATTTGTTGCAAGTTTGTAGGAATATTCATGTGTTAGAGGAGACGGAATCAGATCATGTCCCTTACACCATAATATGATAGGGATCGAGTCGGTTGAGATCCAAGATTGGAGCCATTTCGGAATCGTTAGAAAAATATCTAAAGGACATGTTTCTTATATTCAATATACCTATTATTGGTTTTGAAAAGTAATCTTGTAATCTTTATTTTGATCCCTAATAAATCATTAACAATCTGTTTAAAACTTACTTGCAATTAATTAATTAATAATAATAGTAAAAATAAAAAAAATTCTTTATCGTAAATAAATAAATGAAATTAAAAAATAATCTCTTTCAAAATGACTTTTGAATAAAACTAATAGTAATAATATCAATAAATTTAATAAATTCTTATATCATAAACAAAAGCAATCAAGCAAATACTTAATCATTCATCATAAGTATCATTCATAATATTTATAATATTGATAAGAAAAAAAATCCCTATGATGCAACAACAAAATTCCAATTTTAAAAGCAAAGGCATCTTGCAAACATTTTTGTTTCTGTGAAAAATCATTCATTAAAGTATATGCACCGGCTACGTATCGTCGTTTGGGAAGGCCTCTATATGTAGATATATATACACGCGATTTTTATAATATTTAAGTATATAAAAGAAATTAGCAATTGTTTATTCGACTCTCGAGTTCGGAGAGGCAGGCGCACGTGTTTTCTGGCATTCGATGGCTTCATCATTTTCGGTGACTTTTTCGCAAAGCTGGACGGGATGGGATGCACTTGTGCAAATATAATAATAATACTATATACACTGTATAGGGTCGGTTTCTGTTTAATTAGCCTGCGCCTGCCCGCCGGCGGTGGCATCTGCGTGTTTGATTGCGTAAAATAGAAGGCAAACAGAGTGTTTGGATAGCGGGAGGAGTGAGTGACGCACTCCAATCCTGGCCAGCACCAAAATCAACAAACAAATGCCACAGATAGATGGCAACAATTCGGATACAATGCTTTAATTACACAATATTCGTCATCTCACATGACACATTTGCGCAGCCAGATGTGTTTTGTTTTTTATTTAATATTTCACCTTGTTTTTGGCGGATTACCGGGAATTGCAAACAAAAACAAAGAATATAAAACGTTGCGACTCCGGGGCCTGCGACCTTAGTTCCCCGGGGAGTTTGCCATCAAACTTGCATTCTCTTCAAATCGTAAAACAATCAACTCAATTCCAGTGCAAAACAACAAAAGCGGCCATAACAAAAAAAAAATTACAAAAAAAAAAAAAGAGACTATAAGGCAAAAACAATAAAAAGTCGCCTAACCAACATGCGACTTATCGCATTTGGTTGCTAAAATGTATTTCCTGGCGACGCCACTTAATTATCGAAGGGGGTTTCAGGGGGGAATCGTTGCACTCCCTACATGATTAATGGCTGGGAATCTGGCCAGTGTCCCGGGACAGGATAAACCAGGGAGTTCCCATTTTACAGCCTCTTAGTCACTTTAGTATTTAGATACAAGCGTTTATAGACTCTCAACAGGCTTCCAAATTGATCTTCGGCACGACAAGACCCAAAACTAGCCCAAGGACACGACTGGACGAATGGAAAGAAGCAGAAAGCAAACCAAACACCACAATCAGCGGTAATATAGCCATAAAAATAATTGCCTAAAATGAATTGCGCATCAAAAAAAATTGTCACCTGCGGCGGGGAGGGGGTCTTGACCCAAGGCTACACAGTGCGAAAAAATTACATTTATAAAAAAATTAAATCTATAATTTTTATCTTTATACTCATTACTAGTAGTCATTATTACTCATTATTAGCCAATGACCCTGTTTTTTTTTTTTCATTTAAAAATTACATTTAATTTATTCAGAAAAGCAATTAAATCTCTTTTGATTAAACTTTAGTTTGTCATCATGATTTATTAGATTGGTCGAAATTTCGAAAGTTAATAAAACCTAAACAATGACAAACAGTGCGAAATCTGCAATAATCATGCTTAGAAGCCAAAGATAAGAGGCATTCAAATAGAGGAAAACATATTTTCGTAAACAATGATAAAATTCGAATTTCCTCGAATCAATTGCAATTTTAAAGCTTCATTGCTTAACGAAAAAACAGTTTCTTAATTTATTTTATTTATTGTATTTACGATTTCTGCAAATCAGCATTGTTTGGTATTTTTTTTTTAGATAAAACCATTACCTATGGAGAAGGTCTTGAAAATTGGTTTTTAGTTTGATAAAAAAAAAATTAGTTAAGGGAGTTCTATGACGTTCAAATATTTTTTAAACTTTCTTAAATATTTTTTACCTTAACTAAACCAGTTTTTATCAATACTCGTTTTATGAATTTAGAGTTACAGCCATTATTAGGCCGATATATGTATAGCTTGGGCTAATATTGTCTGATTGTTTTGAAAATTTTTTAGTAAATTAAAAATAGATGTACACATCTAACTTCCCTAGTATTTTTTAAATAAATATTTTTGTCAGTTTTGTTTTTTTTTTTTCATGGAGTGTGTGCGTAGTTTTCTAATATATTCTGGAATATTTATTCAAAACTCATTCTCTCCGAATTTTTCAATCATAGTTTCATAGTTTAAAGACTAATTTTATTTATTTACCATGATATCCCCCCCTAATGGAGTTTTTCTTTCAGTGTTTGGGCTGGAATTTGGACGGGTGGTGCGTGACAATGGAGGGGATTAGGCCGCTCAATAAAGGCTAACCCGAGGCAAGGCCGCCCAAGGCCATTCGTGTATGTGTTGTATGTGTGTATGTATCTGTATCTGCGCGGCCACCGGGCGTATGCGTAATGTACTTATCCAGGCGGCTGTGCCTGTCCGAGTGTGTGGGGAGTATTTGGAGTAGTGTGTTTGTAAACAGGCAGGCTTGGGCCTGGGCTGTGCCGAGTCATGGTATGGTAATAATTGCAAATGTCACTACATTGAAAAGGCTTTGATTGCTTTTCGCACGCTGCTGATATCAAACAACAAACAGTTATAATTGATCGTGATGCGTGAGTCGTGAGGGAGGCGTTTGAGCGAGTGCGACGGCGACGGCGACGGCGAGTGAGTCATTTGAATAATTCGTGAGATATTTCTGCATTCTCATGCTGATAGATCAGGAAAGCCAGAGTGATACTGAGTTTTTGTTTCTCCGCTATCTTCTTCGTCTTCGGCACTATTTCTCCGCCTTGCATGCGCTGGTGAAATAGAAACATAAACTGGATACACCCCCCATCTCGCTCACCCACTCCACTCTCTCTTTGCATCCGCCGTTACTCTCCCGTGCCGGGGGATCTTTATCAAAAGGAATGCCCCGCGCGGCATCCACGGCGTATGAGCAATTTTGTGACGTCACTCGGCTATAATACCACACATATGTATAACGGGAATGACTCGCCGAAATGTTTGACGGGAGTATCTCTAACCACTCGATACCATTTTCCACTTTTGATTGGTCACGCCAGCGCGTATGGGAATATGCCAGAAGTTTCCACCCAAGGTCGCCGCCCGCCAAAAAAAAAAAAAAAAAAAAATCCAGCGGAAGCGAAGCAGCAAAAGGGGGAAGTGTAAATCGCATGCACATAAATTTGTATGGAAAAGCAAAAGCAACAAAAAACGAATGTCAAGGCTGTAACCGCAACAGCAGCAGCAACAACAATACTGACGCATACTTTAAATCCACAATCGCCCGCCCGGTAATTACAGGCCAAACCAAACAACATAGAAAATCAATAAAAATAGTTGGCCGGCCGGGACGGGTAATTACGCATTTACAAATATTAACCATAGACACAATTATTTACAATTGCGGCCAATGTATTAGGAATCGTTCTATTGCTTTTCATGACTAGATTTTATAGCATTTTAATATAAATAACATCTATGAATGTTATTATCTAAAGTTCAAATAGTTTAATTTGTGTTTACAAATAAAATAATTATGCTTTTAGTTCGTGTCTTAGTAAGATGTCTTTTAAAAACGTTATTAATAGTTGTAGTAGTTACTAGATTTTCATAAATAATAATAATTTAAATTAAAATATTCGAATTTCGGTTTTTAATATCGAATACTAGAATTTGCCTCTCTGAGGGGACCTAATCTTTCCGCCTCTGCTGTGGGCCCAGACCAAGGCCTTGCCACTTTGACCCCCCAGCTAAATCATTATAAAACCTGCCCAGTCAGCGCTGCGAGATCGTGTGTTGGGCAAAAACAACAATTGTGGCAGTAACTTGGACACCAACCACAATTGGTGCCACAAATAAAAACAAGAACTTACCGGCTAACAAGAAGTAAGAAGAAGTGAGGTGATTTGTTGGGGGCCGCTCAGCTGTTGCTCTGGCGACTCGAATCGGATCGAATGGGGGGGGGAAGCGGATTCGGATTCGGCTTCGGATTCGGAATCAGAATCGGGGGAATATAGCGGCACAACAAATGTGACCTCCTTTCGGTTTCTTTGCTCCTCTGCACTTTTCTCTCTTTCCCTCTCTATCGCTCGCTCTGGGGCGGGTGGGTGCGAGTGTGTATGTGTGTTGTTGCAGTTGTGTAATCTGCAGTTTGCCGAATTTGCCGCTGTTTTCCTCGTGTTTTTCCCCAATTTCACAATAGATCTGGCCAAATCAGATATTCACAATTAAAAAAAAAATGTGGGGGATGGCAGGGCAGGTCGCGTGTTTTTCTCTTCTTTTTCCCCTTCTTCTGCCTTTCCTTTTACAGCTGCGATTGCGGCGTCAGCTGCTCTTGTAAACAGATATTTAACGGCGGATGGGGACGAAATGTGCAATTGCGACAGGTTCTTCTTGGCCTGTTAATAATAGAATCAGCGACTGCCACCGGAATCGAAATCTCGGGCGAATTTTGACGCGAAACGTGCTCCCCCGCCCGGAAAGGTTCTTTTTCCAAATGGGAATTGGAAGTGTGCAGGCGAGCGTGCGCTGGTGTGGCGTGGGTGTGTGTGGTGGCCGTGCAGGTGGTGTGTGCGATAGATATTTCACAATAATTTTACACTCTTGTGTGTTTACCGCCTAATTGCACTAATTACTTTCTGTCGCTTTGTATGTGTATTAGAATTTGATACTGCGTTGCCAGCCGCCAAAGAACCGCAAAAAGAGCGCAACGCGATATTAACACAAACGTATTAAAACGCTCCACTTTAACGCGCGGCTATTTATGTAAAAAAACAACGTACGAAACCTTAAAAACAACAACAATACACGCCAGTGTGACCGCGTTCACTGGGAAATCACACCAAATGGTAGCACGTTGTATCGAATTTGGCCGCACTCGGTCACACTGTCAAACGAAGATTTAACCCATTAATGCCGGTAAAGGTTGCCGAAGGTTCTGGAACAAATAATTTCATAACAATTGAAATACAATTTAGGATATCAAAAGATACATTTCCTCATCGAATTTTCAATCAATTTCCGGATAGTTTTAGGGCTGTTTATGGCCCTAGAGAGGTCCTTAGTATGCTTTTAGGATGGCAATTAATTCTCAGTTGTTATTTAATATCTTTGATAAAAAAAATATGTATTTTATGTTAAGTATTTAGCTCGTAAAAAATAAGAATTTATAATAAAAATTTAAATAATTTCATAAATGGGATAATAAATTAAAGAACTAATACTATTTGTGGAATATACATATATTTTCTGAATCCATTTGTTTAGAAAATCGAAACATAAAAAAAATTCACTCATTAATTTCTAAATATTTAAGAGCTGAGATAATATATAAAGAAAAAGTAAGGCATTTTCTTGTACCTTTCTTTAAAGAGGAATATCTAAAACATTTACTGAAAAAATTTAAGTTCAAATAAGTTTAATACTGTATAAAATAAGAAGTTATGCATATTCTAAAACATTTGATATATTTTGAAATTTTCAAGGAAGTCGGAATAAACAAATTAATAAGATATTGTTGCTGATTCTAAATCTAAATAAAATTTAATATGTAATGATGTAATGATTACGAAATACACTCCAAATATATTTCTAAATGGAATATAAAATAAGAGATAATATGGGAATTCTATGAAATAGCGTCTTTATAAAAGAAGTCGGAGTTCCTAGTCAAAAATATAACAGGTAAGGTTCTTAAAATCCTTTTATAAGCTTACAAAATAAAAATGACTCAAACTCCACAAACTTGAAAAGATCGGCGTTTTATTCTTTCCATATATAATCATGACGGATAGGAAATACATATCGAATGTATTTAAAAATCTGAAGATACCATTTGGATTCTGTATTTCAAGGGCTATCCTGAGATACACTAAAACTAGGATATGTTACTGAGATTAGCCTAGACTTTGTTTATAACAAACGAACCACAAATTTCGAATGGTTCGGTTTCTCTACAATATGTGGGATGGGCCGGGGAAATGCGTTTATTGTCTACCAACGACAAATTTGTAACGATTCGTCCGTGAGGAGGCTGAAAGGTTAAGGATCACACCTGCAGGTGCAGCAGGGAGAACTTTGTCAGGATGGTAATCAGGTTGGGGGCGGTGGAGACGCCGATGATCTCACCGACGGTTTCCTCGAGGGTCACCAGGCTCTGCTTGCCCACGACCACGGGTGGGCCGTTGCGCTTGCGCAGCCCCTCGGCGTTGTCGTGCCGGGAGCGGTAGACGAGAACGTGGCGGTAGCTCTCGCAGATGGCCACGTACTCCATGTCCGGGCAGCAGGCGGTGAACTTGCGCTGCTCCTTGGAGGCCTGCACGTAGCCGAAGGCGTGCAGCTGGCCCTCGTGGCGCACGCCCCACTCCTCGGGCCGGCTGGGCTGGTACATCTGCAGCCAGACGGAGGCGTCCACGCCCTGGCGGATGGCAAAGGCTGGCGGGAAGCCGGGGCGCAGCGGGGTGGTGAACAGCAGGGGCGTGGAGCCCAGAAAGATTGTGTGGGTGATCTCCCCAGCCGGAAGGTTGAACCTAACTGCAACGAAGAGGTTAAGGTCAGAGCTCGGGTCGAGTAAATCCTGCTGTTGCTTACCCATTTTTATATCCTCGTCGGTAAGGCCAAGGTCGCACTCCTCCACCGGGTCCTCTAGATTTGGTATGGGAAGCTGCGGCTCTGGTATGGGTTCAGGTTCCTCATCAAGGTCCCCTTCCGTTTCGGCCACCCCGACGCCCTCCTGAACAAACAAGCGCGGCCAGCGCAGGGGCTCCGCCTTTATCAGTGTCAGCTGCAGCCTGGAGGCCCCGAAGGTCCAGGTGGTCAACTCGTTGTCTATGCGCCCGAACAGGTTGCCGGAAAGGAGTACCTGGCCCAAGTGCTCCACCTGGACCGTGGTGGTCGTGCTGCGGATTTCGAAGTCAGTGCGGCGGGCGTCCTCCTCCAGTGGGAACCGGATCGTGACCTCATCGTCAGTTTGCGTCCACGAGAAATCCGACGCCTCCGGATGTGCCCCGTTCGTTGGTCGTGGAAGGGCTGCCGCAGCAGCTGCCGCCTCTCTCTGCTCCGGCGTCTGGACATCTTTGTTGCTAGCAATGATCAGGGATTCGGCGCGCGGCTCAAAAGCGCAGTAGAGAATCGAACCAGTGGTCTCCAGCTTCTGGCAGATGCTATAAGACCATTCACCGGTGCCCGGGGCCTGTGTCCAGCGACTCCAGGTTAGGGCATTGTAGTAGACGTGAGATCGGTGCCTCTCCGGGCCGGAATCGCGGCGGGCGACGTGTCCCGCTACGAGGGAGATCTGTTTCCGCTCCTGCACCATGTCCAGCCGGGCGTCGTAGAGAATATGCCCACGGTTACCGGATCCGCTGTCCACAGGCGTGCGGGTGACCCGCTGCCACAATTCGTTGCCGGCTCTAGAGCGATCCCCAGTGTCTATCAAGTGGAAGGTGCTCATGCCGTCGCAGATGACCAGATAGCGCTCCGACACAAAAAAGCCCGAGTAGTTGTAGTCGCCGCTGACGTGCTCGTGTCCGTCGCCATGGTCCTGCGTGTCCAGGACACAGACAACGCGCGGGGCTCGCCCCCTGCCGCTCTGTGGATCGTATACGCATTGCACCAGTTGGTGGCGCGAGTTCATGAAGTAGGTGGTGTGCCGCATCCACGGATCGGACCACAGCTGGTTGTGTTTGGCGAAGAGCTCCGTGTGCAGGAGTGAAAACTGATTCAGGTCGGGCTCCATCCGCAACGGCTCCAGCTCCAAGTTCTGGCGCAGCACCGGCACCGGGTCGAAGGAGAGCTTGTACCCATCAAAGTTCGGGCAGAGCAGGCTGCGGTCCACGCGCAGCTCCACCACCGGCATCCTGGCGTCTCCTGGGAGCTGGTTTCAGTTCAAAACGTATAAAAATTAAAGTAGCAAAAATCTAGAAACAACGAACTCCTCTCGAAAGGAAAATGTGGGGACTGATTGGCCGGCTGGATTGATGAGGGGGATGTCAGCTGTCCAAGCAAGGCCTACTCGTTGAACCAGGTTGAAACCAGGGGTGGGAAGGCTTACTTGACCATCATTAGGGAGCCCTAAATAGTGTTGCCAATTTGCGAAAATAAATTTAAAACATCATATATTTTTCTTTTTTAATCAAAAAAATATATTCAAACATAATTGGTTGCCTATATTAATATTCTAATGTAAGTAATATTCGGTCCTTGATTTAAACTTAAATCATAACGAATTATATCAACATCAATATGTTTAAAAATTACGCACTCTGTCCATTTGAAGATCAAAATGATAATAATTACAATGATATCCACCTGATCAGGGAGGTCCTTTTCAAACCTAGTCAGCGACAACCCATTTTGGCGCCCAGCCGATAGACGGCAATTATAAAATACCGATAACACTTACGTGTTCCTCCAGTGCTGGAAAGGGGCCTGCAAAAAGAGTGTTGACACGTGTCAGAACATTTGCTGTTTTCATGGGAATTTTTTTTTTGTAAAACTAGCAAACAAAACGTAACCCGGACGATCACTGGTAAGTGCAGCCGCAAAAAGGGCCACCGCCCCGGGGAAGAGCTTCCGGAAGTGCTAAACCGTTGATGCCTTGCCTCTTGCAGCTTGGAAACGGAACGAATCGCTGACGGGAGGCGGCGAATTTATCAATAAAGTAGAATAAAAAAAGTAAGGAGGTTGAGACACCAGCAGCTGCTTCGTGGCAGCGGAAGTACCGAGCGAACCCCACATACCAAAAAGCCAGTCCCGCCAGAGCCATGGTGATCACCAGAAGCCCAACACATATCCGGTCCGCCAGCAGTCCGGCTGGCATCTTGTTGGCCACGACCGTCCTGGTGGCTCTGATGCACTGCATCGTCGCCGTGGAGTTCACCTTTGACTTGGCGGACAATGCCGAAGACTGCTTCTACGAGGAAATCACGCGCAACACCAGCGCCTATTTTGAGTTCCAGGTCTCCGCCGGCGGCCAGCTGGACGTGGACGTGACACTGAAGGATCCGCAAGGCAAGGTGATCTACAAACAGGAGAAGGCCACCTTCGACAGCCACCAGTTTGTGGCGGAGACGACCGGCGTGTACACTGCCTGCTTCGGCAACCAGTTCTCTGCCTTCTCGCATAAGATCGTCTACGTGGACTTCCAGGTGGGCGAGGAGCCGGCGCTGCCGGGCGTCGACGAGCACGCCACCGTGCTCACCCAAATGGAGACCTCGTCGCAGGCCATCCACAAGGGCCTGAACGACATCCTTGATGCCCAGACGCACCATCGCCTCAGGGAGGCGCAGGGTCGCAAGCGGGCCGAGGATCTCAACCAGCGTGTGATGGTGTGGTCCTCGCTGGAGACGGCTGCCGTAGTGCTGATCGGTCTGGTGCAGATCCTGGTCCTGCGTAACTTCTTCACGGACCGCAAGCCCAGCCAGGCGCACTACGGCCGCCTGTAGGATTCAGCAATAGCAATAGCAGTAGAATCATGTGGAGTGGAGTGGAGTCGAGAAGGAGCATTGGAAGCATCGGCTTCGGCAGGAGAAGGATAAGCAGCAGGAGCAGCAGAATCGTTAGAATCAGCAGTGCCGCATCTCAATCTTAATTTTTTGTCGACTTTCGTTTAAGACCTGGCGTTGGGAGGACCACTCTCGGCTCAACGTATCCATTCCCTTGGGCGTTTCTTTCGGTGTAACCTGGCCCCCTGACATTTAATATTTACTTTGTTGAGACCCCACCCGCAAACAGAATGTGTTTTTTTTTTAATGTAAAATACAAGCGAATGCATCCATAACTCGGATTAGCTAAAGGAGATCCCAAGGTGTTTCATTTGGGGGTCCTGTGCTGTCGTGGCCTTTTGGATATTGCAGATCAAACTATGGATCAGCTTTCGGAACAGTTGTGTCAACACGACTGGGTGGAGACATGGTGATAAAAGAGCAGAGAAGGCGGGAGAGAAATAAGAGAGAAGCAAGCAATTAATTTGAGAATCCATTAAGATATTAACAAGTGCCAACCGCTCCACATTAGCTTTAAGCTTTGAACGTTATTTTCTGAATTTGTATAAACATATTTTTTTCCCTCTAATTTTTCCCTAATACATTGCTTTGGCGAATTTTCGGGATTTTTGTGCAAATAATTAATGCTTTGGCTGGAATTTTTGTTGATTTTAAAGCTGTTCACATTTTCTTTTAATTCTAAGTTAATCTAGAATCTAAATTAATTAATTCAAAATAAAAAGATATAAATGTTATTTGTTTTTCCAGTTTAAAGTTTGTAAGAAAATATTTGGAATGTGTAGATTTTTATTTTAATAAAAGCGGAAGCAATATTTTTACAATATCATTAAATTTATAAATAATATTAAACATTCGTTTAAATT
The DNA here is from genome assembly GCA_018150405.1 of Drosophila varians. NCBI lineage: Eukaryota > Metazoa > Arthropoda > Insecta > Diptera > Drosophilidae > Drosophila > Drosophila varians. Next base: position 13,147,286 of record JAECWK010000126.1, read on the forward strand.
AAAATTTTAACAATTAAACAGACATAACAATGTTGTAAAGTTATTACGTTTATATTTTGGATAAATAATATATAACAAATAAAGTAAAATAAAATAAATTATTTTTGATAGTTAAAACATAGTCTACAAAAAAACAATATTAAAAATGAAACACTTGAAAAAAAGGTTAGATTGATAAATTACAAATATATATATGGGATTAAATAATTGGCTAGTTTTAAGTTATTCCATTTTTTAATATTTCTTAAGGTTCATATTGGGCCCTTATTTTTTAAAGTGTCATAGACTTTCTTGATTTAAATATTCAACATCAAATATGAAAAAGCAAGTTTTAGCAAGTTTAAAATAAACTACTAAATAATAGCAGTGATACTTATTAATAAAATACACTGCAAACAAAAGCAATTAATTGGATTGGATTATCTTGAGAAATCGTGTTTCGACCATTTAATTTCCATTCGACATTAATCCAGTTAATTGAGAACATTTATCTTATCGGAGCGTTACCCACCCGGGGGGACTGATAAGATTTCTGGGTTCCCACATTCGGGGGTCCTACAGATACGATATCTTGCGGATATATGGCGGAATGATGGGATTGGGAAAGCGAATCGGAGGCGCGTTACTAAACGATAATTATGCAAACAAAATTATTGCCACTGCCATGATAATTATGTAGACAATCATAATGTCGCCTCCAAAATCCAATAAATCGCCCCAACTGTTTCATGTCCGGGCTGTCATCTTGGCTTTGCGGAATTTAGTCGATCGCGGGATATTGCCAAATTCGGATCTATTCAAATTGATATATTTTGGTGTTTGGCATACAAAGTATGCTAATACCCCCCGTTTGTCTCATGCCAATTAATAGCATTTAAATCGGTTCGAAACAATGACAGTGACACATCGTAGTCCGACCCTTTATTGCTCCATTCATCACAAAACTCTCATTTGAATATTTGAATATTTGAAAACAAAAGATTTGGCTATGCTACTCGGGAAATTCAAGGAAATTTTCCAACTTTAATAACTTCATAACTTAAATTAATTTTAAATTATTTTCTTTTGATATTTAAGTTTTAAAAAATACTTTTCTTTATTAATCAAAATTATGGGATTACGCATCCCCAAGTACTTCTTGACTTTATTCTACCATTACACTCAGAAAAATATTATTAAGTATTATTACTTCTGACATTTTTCGATTCTGTAAAAAAAACATTATTAAAAAAGAAATGCTTTTGGTTTTATGTAAAACTTTTAATCTTGATTGTTTTTCAAACTAAAATCTTTTTTATGCTTTACAAAATATTGTTCAACAAATTAAGTACGAACAAAGAATTTTTGTAGGATTTCAAAACAACAATTTATTGAAATATAACGTTATAAATGTATTTAAATAAATTTTCAACTTCTCTCTTCATTTTAAAAACAAAATTTTTGTGTCAAAACTATAAACAAAATCATAAAAAACCAGATTTTTTTTTTAGATTTTAAGTTTTTGGGATACGTTAACTTCTTATCAATGAATTAAACATTTAAATTTCATATTAATTTATTAACTGGTAATTTGAAATGATTAATGTTTATTGTAAATTATGATATGATTTTATTATTTTATAATTCACGGTGAAGGGTGAAATTCCTATTGACATGGATATTTACAAAAAAGTCAATTTATTTCAAAAGCAATTAATATAATAAAAATTAAGTTTTACTGAAGCTGTGTAAGTTTAAAACTAAAAATTTATAAATTAAAATATATTTTTCAAAGTAATTTAATGTGTAGGTGCTTTGAAATAGAAAATTTAATTATAACTAAAAAAATCCGATTTTAAATAAACCATAAATTATAATTTTGTAAAGTTTCAAGAGTCGAGCAGAGATATTTTATATATTTAAAAATTAATTATTAAATATTTATTATTTACGATGACAATAAAATAAAAACTTAAAAACATTAAAAAGGGGTTTCTAGATATTTAATCCTTAAATCTTTTCACATTTTGCGATTTTGCGATTTTGGCAATGCATTGTTAATTGTTTACCAATAAATATTAAGTTGTTACAAATGGGAATTTTTTTTAATCAATTTGTAAAGTTGGTCTAATGTGTTGTTGCCAATTGTTGTGGGAAAAAATGCGAGTTTGGGGCTTCACCTCAACGCTTTGAAACTTTTGCTTGGTTGACCCAAAAAAAAAAATAAAATAAATAAAAAACAAATCGTTTTGGCCAAAAACTCTTGGCTTGGAAACTAAATGGCCCAAAAAGCCGAAGAGCCAAAGAGCTAAATGGCCAAGTGAAAGGGAAGCTGGCCGAGGTGTCTGAAGGACATGTGTATGGCAAATGAATTGTCAGCGGATCGATTGATCGATGCCCGGAACGGGGTTAATCAAACGTCAACACAGCTTGCATGCTAATTATCCGTATTTAAGTTAATAATAGTAGGGCGCGCAATGGAGGCACACGTGTCGGAAATAATATCCATTATCGGAAATCCATCCGCAGGCCCTAGAAATCCACAAAGTGCTGGGGGAGGGGGTCCATTCAAAAATGATATAGATATGGAAATTACCAATATTTCGACATTTATTCGATATTATTGGAGTGGCCCAATGGATGATGAGGCGACACTGTTGGGCCCCCGAAAGAAAAAAGAAGAAAAAAAGAAAAAAACAAACACACGCCCCATGCTACCTGGTCGCCTGGCCTAGCCCCTCCTAGACCCGCCCCTGACTGTCTGCGGTGGCCGCCGCTCTGGCTGCCGGAGACGATTCGGGTTTTATGTATCAATTAGTTGTCCGACGACACCGCCACCATCCGTCAATGGGGCTCCATTGACTTCCAGCTGCGAGGGCAGTTTCATCAGTTTGCTGCCTAATGAGTTCGTTTGAAGGAATAAGGTGTTAACGATTAGGATAAGGATAAGGATTAAAAAAAAAGAAAATAATAATAATAGTTAAATACAAATAGAAAATGAGACTTTAATTTCTTATTGAATTATAAGTTGCAAATGTTATCAATTTTCATTGTTATATATCAGATATACGTATATTAGTATCAATTACCTACATAAACTTGACTATTATTTCTTATTTATTGACAAAAAATTTAGAAAATTGTTATTGTTTCCTCTGTTATTATGTAATTTAAAATAACCACCATCTCATCGATTTTTTACAGAATAAACACAACAAATTGTATATAATATTCAAAACGTTTATCATTTTTTACAATTGTATTTAAATTTTAAATCTTCGGAAAAGTAAGACACATATATCTAATGAATAAATTATAATAAAAAAACGAATAAACAATTAAAATTAAAAAAAATAAAATAAGCTCGACAATAGACTAATATATAAACTACAAAAGGAGAAATAAAAAGGGAAAATATGGGATTAATTTCATAGAAATAAAATTTATAAATTAATAAATATTATTAAGGAAATAATTAATATTTACAGACCCAAGAATTTGTAGACCCAGCAGAAATATTTTTGAATAGATTTTGGGTATATGAATCATTTTATTTAATTTCATTTTCTAATAGGCGTTTCCGGACTTGCAACTTTTGGATCCACCCCCTCGTCACACGCATTTCTCAAAAAAAAAACTCGACTTGGTTTCCCTTTTCTTTGCCTTTTCATTTTCATTTCTAGTTTTATTTATTTAATTTTTTTCCGTATATATTTTTGGAGTTTGTTTGTCTTAATCATTCTGTGGCTTTGCCAAATATTTCGACTGGACCCCCCTCACCCCTGGGCCCAAATTTAAAAAATTGATAAATAAACAAAGAACAACAACAAAGGAAAATGTTAAAAAAAAAAATAAAAAAGAAAAAAAGTATGTAAATCGGGCGGCGATGTTTGTTAATGCGAATATATTTATTTTCACAGAGAACGCGGCGAGAGCGAGCGAGTAGGCCATACGGCGACAGAGAGAGAGGGGGCGAGAGCGGGAAATTAAATAATTAACAAGGCATATAATAATTAACATATGCATATCAAATTCGGTTAGTTATGCCATCCAAATGCAGGGGCACACTCTCATAAATAAATAATTATGTATCGCCGATGTTAATTCAAAGTGATCGGAAATTTATGGGCCCCAAGAACCAGAGGGGGGGCTACGAGGTTACGGGGTTATGGGGTGTGGTGTCCGATTCCCGCCCATCACTCTCCCCGGCCCCTCTCCCAGTTTGGCAATGGCTATTGCAACACACCCCCCTCCACAAATGTATGTATTAATGCCTCGACTTAACTCGTCTTAAATATCCCAAAGCCCCAACTAGCTTGTCTTTCTCTTTAGCGTCTTTATGCTAAATAAAAACTAATTTATTTTCCAAATGCGGTTTTAATTTGCTAATGTTTGGCACGATCATAACTTTCTTTGCTCCCCGCAGCACACATTTTTTTTCAGTGGGGAAATGGTCTATTTTGAGATTCAAAATCCAATCTTTTCGAAATTTCGAATTCTAATTTTTTTTAATTATTTTTTTCCCCATTAGAGGTAGTAAGACAATTCCTTAAAAATGTTTTTTAATAAAAAAGTTATTTATTTCATTTACAATGGAAAATAAAGTTTTAAAGTTAAAATTAAAAAAGAAATTAATGTACAGATTTTTGAGAAAGTAATTTAAAAACAATATAGAAATAAAAATGTCAAAGTTTCTCCACTACTTCAACTCTTCTTAAGCTTTTCCCATAGAAGTTGTTACGTAACATGGAATTTGTTAAAGATTTTAAATTTACGCAATTTTTTAAAACCCATAAAATGAGTTTTATTGATTTTTAGCCGTTTTTAATAGTTAATATAATAAACAAAATATTATAATAAAATACTATAAGAAAAGCTATAAGAAAGTAACAAAGACCTATCTTTCATTTTATAGAATTTTTTTTATTTTAAATAAAATTTCAACACTTTTTAATCGATTTTCTAGAATTTGTTGAATATTTTTTGATGAAATCACCAAATAGTCTTGTAATTATAGGCTTTGTTTTTGTCCAACAATGGGCAGAAATAATTATATTTTTTAGTTTTTAACACAAAACGAATAGCAATGCCCATTTTAAGGGCTTGCCCAACATTGTTTTGTTTAATCAGCTTTTGGGCATCTCGAATAGAGGGGGGGGCCTATCATCGACCTCATCGATGCGATTCAATTCGAATCAATATTATTCAATTATTTGCATGTCCCGCCTTTGTCCATCTCTTTCACACACCATCCGGCCGTCTCTTTCGTTCCCGTTTCGGCCTTTTGTGCCTCGGAATGTGGCGACCAAATACGCGTTAAATATAAAATATTTGTCCCCAAGATGGGTCAAGGTTTCCCCTAGGGGGAGCCTTTGGGTTTATGGGGGGGGAAGAGAGGGAATTTTGGTAGCCCCGGAGCGAGTGCCATGGGAAAATGACACGGGTTTCTGGTTTCTGGTTTCTGCGCTTTCTGCGGTTTCTGCGGAAGAGCCAAATGGAAGATGTCGCTATAATGATCGTGATTATACAACTCCAAAGCGACTGATTCCATGTGATTGTTTGGTTTTCAGTTTTGGATGAATACACCCGGAGAAGTATAGTTTTTTGTTTTGGCCATAAAAACTGTCAAAAAGGTAAACCTTTAAGGCGAAGACGGAGATGGAGACGGCGACTCCAGCGCCCTTTGTGTCAGGTGTCTAGTCAGCCATTCAATCATTCAATCATTCAATTCACTTTCAATCAAAACATCAAACCTGCTCCATGGCCCAAAACTATATTTTTCATCCAGAGATTGGCAACCTTTATACCAATTTATTATTAATATATTCCATTTATTTATAAATTGGAGTTACTAATTATTAATAAAAAATTAAATCAATTTGGAATTGCATAATTATTTTTTATAATTTGAGCCTTTTTCAGTTTTTTTTTACCTAATCGTAAAAGGTTAAAAAAGGGTCTAATAATTGTAATAATATATCTTTGTTAATATTTAACATTTAAAATGATACATGTTTTAATACTATTTTATATTTATTATCCATTAATTAGTAATCGAATTAATTACTTTAAAAAGTTTAAAGAATTAGTATTTTTATAAAATAATTTAATAGTTTGTGATAGATTACAAAGTTTTTAAATGTTTAAAATCTAACATTGTAAATATTCAGTCATCCAGCTTTTAAAATTAAAGTTGATAATATTCAATGTTAGTTGGTTCTTTAAGTTTTTTTACGTCTCTCCTTTTTTTTTAAATTAGTTCTAAACTAATAGACCCGATATAGGTTTGGAATAAAGAATAAAAACCTAAATAATGTTTTTTAATCAAAAATTGTTCAAAATTTTAAAACTTTTTGTTTAAATTTAATAAATAAAAATATATTTAAAAAAAAGTATTAATTGTTTAACAACTAAAAATAATTTATCTATTGATTTATTGAATAATACTTCAAAAATAATGAATAATTTTTTAATTTATTTTATTTATTTTGTAATAAAGTTTAAAATGGCCAAGTACCTTTAAAAATCGTTTAAACTCAGTGATTAAAATAACTGATGATTTTCTTAGTTTTATTTATTCGAAAAAATATAAAAAAAAAGTTGACTCTGAAGGAGAAAAGTTGCACAAGACGGTGGGCAGGCAGGTGGCGAGGTGGAAAGTTCAGCTGGAGGAGGTGGTGACCCCCGGGCCGACCTTCAGCCAACCCGACGCGATCCCATCCGGAGGTGGGACGATAGGCTTATCGGGGCTTGATGTTTAATTCATGGCCCGATCCAATCCGATCCGACACGCGTTTGCTAATGACAGATGTAATATTTTCCTTTTTGCTTTTTTTGTTGATTTTGTTTTGATTTTTTGTTTTTTGTTTTATTTTATTTTAGCGATATTTAGCGATACACTTTGCGAAACTGCGCTAGCATATGCAAAGCAATCATAATAACCGGAAATCTAAGGTGTCCAATAACGAGCTGCCATCTGCCATCTGCCATCCCCGATCCGCAATCCGGAGTTATGCAATCCGCCGGAGAACAGGCCGGACAAGGGGTGATGGGCCCGCCACCAGGCGGATTAATTACATCCGGTCGGGGGCACCCGACCCGGGACCTGGCATTGCCCAGAGACGCCACTTAGAGAAAACTATTCACGGACTTGATTCGAATGATTCATATTTATTTTTTATTCATTTCAAAAAAATATATATAGAAATAATATTTAATATAAAATGCAATGAGAAATTACATTAAATTTATTTTGATTAATTTTAAATTTAAAAAATCAAATAAATAAAATTTTCATTGAAAAATTTTATTTATTTTCATTGAGTTTTTATTCCGGATATACATAAATATTTATTTTTATTTTTTCTAAAATTAAAATTAAAAGGTAGCTAAACAAAAGCTTCTGGAGGAGTTTTATTATTGGTATTACTTTTATTATTATTATTACTATTATTATTATTATTACTATTATTGAAACACCTATTTGGTATTTGTTATAAATAAATTACTAAGTATTTTGGGAATTCCAAATATAAAAGTTGGAAATGTATTAACATTTACTTTTACGTATACATATATGTATTAATTTTTGTTTATTTTTATTTAAAAAAATTTAAAACAGTAAGATAAAAAATGTAAAGCCCATCAATAATATTAATTTTAATAATAATTATTATAATCATAAAAATATTTAATAATATTAATAATAATAATAAAAATTACAATAATAATAATAATAATAATAGTAGTAACAATAATTAAAATATTTAATAATAATAATAATAACAATTACAATAATATAAATAATAATAATAGTAGTAACAATAATAATAATATTTGTGACAATTAATAAAACAAACAAATAATAATAAGATGAATAATAATAATAATTACACATAATAATAAATATTGAAAATTAAGCAAGTTAAGAATATATATAATATTAATATAATATTGCATAATAATTATAAAGAATATAAGAATACAATTTAAGAATTAACTTTAGTTAATAGTTGGCTGCGGCATTTAAATTAATTAATAACATTGCATTTAATTATTTCACTTACATCCACTTATTGTTCATTATGTTTATTTAATTTTATTATTTTTATAATTTATTATTACAATTATTAATTTTTATTAGTTTCTTTAATTGTTTCAATAATTCCCGTAGCGCTCATCCAAGTTTTCAAAATTATTTATAAACTTGAAGCTCAGAAACTTGGAATGCCATTTGAAGATCGAGATTATCCAAGATTACAGATGTTTTTGGGCAATTAGTCGAGGTGGCCTCTAAACGAGGCGAAAAAAATGGCAACAAAGTGGTGGCTGGGCCGTGTTTGTGATTGGCGATGGACGATTGATTGGCCAATGCGAGATATTCAAAGCGTTTTCTGTTTGTTTTTCGGGTTTCCGAGTTTTCGACTTTCGGGTATTTTTTTTTTTTTTTTTTTTGGGCGGCGAATCTGCATCTTGTCGGGCGAAGAAAAATGTTGCGCAGTGTTTGGCCCGAAGAGCGCCGGACCCATCGGACCCATTGGACCCATCGTAGGCAAAAGTTGATGAAAGGCCCATGTGCCATGGGTCCCCCCCCCCTCCCTCCCCTCCATATTAGCGAACGATAATCGAAGATGCTCCGGCAGACTAGTTTTTTTTTTTTTTTCGGGGGAGAGGAGCGTATAAAACGCAGCTCCGGGTCATCGGGGGCATCATTGAACGGTTGGACATCGAGGCTCAAGCACCACCGACTCCGACATGAATGTAAGTGGTGGCCCCGGGACTACCAGCCCGTTTCCCCTCTCCAAGGATTACCCCCCCGTGTGATACAATATATTTATTTTTTTTTCTGTGTAACAAAATGTGCCAATAAAAAAAATGTCTTCTCGCTCGTTTCCGGTTTCCGTTTGAAGTTACTCGGCACCCTCGTTGCGATCGCCATCTGCGGGATGTGTGGATTAACCCAAGCGGATATATCGCTCAAGCTGCGCCAGGAGGCGCCGATCCAGAAGGAGCAGTACTACAAGACGGGCGGCTTCCAGGAGAGCAACTACGCCAATTCCGGCTACCAGATCTTCGAGGTGCACAATCCGGTCGCGGGTCCCGGCCAGGCCTACCTGCCCCCCAGCTCCCATTCGCATGGCCAGGACGATGGCCTGGCCGTGTCGTTCCTCGGCATTGCCGATGCTCCAGCCCCAATTGCTGCTTCCGCTCCAGCTGCAGCCCCCGCTCCGGTCCCGGCTGCGGTTCCAGTGCCATTCCCCTCCAGCTACCAGCACGACTTCCAGCGCTCCCAGCCAGCTCCTGTGGGTTTCAGTGGCCAGGCCTATCTGCCCACGGCAGCAGCTCCGCTTGTCCAGCAACAGGTGCAACAGGTGCAACATCAACAGGTGCAACAGCAACAGGTGCAACAGCAACAACAAGTACAATATTCTCAACAAAACTACCAGGCACCTGGATACTTGCCTCCCACCAACACCCCCCAGGAAGTGGCCCAGTCCGTAACCCAGTCCGTAACCCAGTCTGTGGCCCAGCCAGCCTACCAGGCTCCGGATTACCTCCCGCCCACAGCCACACCCATCAGCTTCCCACAGCAACAGCAGCAGCCGCAGAAGGTCTTCCAGGCTCCCACTTACCTGCCTCCCAGTGGAAACTCAGGCAACGCCCAAGTGGTGGCCACCGGAGGCTCTGCCCAGGCTGAATACCAGGCACCCTCGTACCTGCCACCTCAGCAGCAGCAAGTCCAGCAGGTGCAGCAGGTCCAGGAGGTCCAGGAGGTCCAACAAGTCCAGCAAGTGCAACAGCAACAGAGCTACCAGGCCCCTGGCTATCTGCCTCCTGGTTACGACTTTTCCAATCCCGATCCCCTGCCCGAGGCTCTGGGTCAGGCCTTTGGCAACGCAGCAAGTGCCGCCCCTGCTCCCGTCCAGCAGATTGCTCCTGTCCAGCAAGTGGCTCCCGCCCAGAGTGTTGCCAATGAGTACCGTGCTCCTAATTACCTGCCTCCTGGCTACGATGAGCCTAGGTCCCTGCCCCAGCCCCAGCTCCAGCTCCAGGCTCAGCCACAGCTCCAGGTCCAGGCTCAGCCTCAGCTCCAGCTCCAGCCCCAGCCACAGCCACAGCCACAGCCACAAGTGCAACAGATTCAGCAGCAACAGGTGCAACAGGTGCAACAGCAGCCACAACAGCAACTGATTGCCGCTCCCACCCAGGCCACTGTGGCCCATCCTGGCGTCCTGCCCGATGGCTACGATTTCGTCAAGCCCGAAAACTCGGAGGCGGCCATTGCCGAGCTCCACAGTCTCCAGACGCAGACCAAGTTGCTCAAGGAGCAGCAGCAGCGGCAGTTGCAACTCCAGCAGCAGCAACTGCAGCAGCAGCAGCAGCAGGTGATTGTCCAGTCGCAGGTGCAGGTCTCCAGGCCCCAGCCATCGGCGGATATTGTCTATGGTCGTCCCAAGCAGCAGGTCCAGCAGGTGCAGCAGGTCCACCAGCAGCAGCAACATCAGCAGCACTTTACGGCTCCTGGTTACCTGCCACCAACGGTAGCAGCTCCTGCTCCTGCTCCTGCTCCTGCTTCAGTCGCCATCCCAGCTCCTACGCCTGTCTCCGTCTCCATTGCAGCGCCTGCCCCCGCACCCGCTCCCGTTTCCCTGCCTGCTCCGGCACCTCTTCCCATTCCAGCTCCAGCTCCCGCTCCCGTCTCAGTAGCCGCTCCCGCTCCCGCTCCTGCCCCAGTCCGTGGCTCCTACCAGCAACAGCAGCAGTTTAGGGCCTCCGGCTACCTGCCGCCAGTGGCCAGTGCTCCTCCCGCCGCTGCCCTGCCAGCTCCTGCCCCCACCCAGGTGACCCACATCCATTCCCTGCGCAGCTACATGAACACCGTCCAGCCCTTCACCCGCTACGCCCAGCCCGTGCGGCAGCAGCACCACCATGTCCACCATGTCCAGCACCATCAGCAGCAGCTGCAGCAGCAGGTGGTTGAGGTGACTCCCATGTACCGGGAACAGTCGAAGCGTCCGAGGTTCTACGCCCCCGCCTATGGCCGCCAGCAGGTCCTGCAGGTGCAACCTGTCCGCCAGGTGCAGCAAGTGCCACAGGTCCGCCAGGTCCAGCAGGCGCAACAGGTGCAGCAGGTCCGCCAGGTCCAGCAGGTGCAGCAGGTCCGCCAGGTGCAGCACCACCAGCACCACCACTACCACCGCGTGGTCCAGAGCCAGAAGCTTCAGCCCGTGCCCGTCTCGATTCCGGCCCCCCAGCAAACCCTCAGCCTGAAGGCGCAGCAGTCGCTGCAGAAGTTCATGCCCAAGGACGTCCAGGTGGCGGTGAACGTGGCCATGGCAGCCACCGCCCCTGTGGCGGCGCCTCCCGCCCTGCGCGGCAGCTCCCGGGTGCGCACCGTCCAGATCGTAAAGCCGCACGCCACCAGGACGTTCAAGGTGCTGGAGACGCTCGACCAGGCCGGCGTCAAGACCATCAAGATCCTGGGCGCCACCAACGAGCAGCCCCAGGGCAGGCATCACGTGGTCAAGGTGGTCACCCAGAACGCCCACAGCGGAGCCGAGACTCACGTCCAGACGGTCAAGATCTTTGACGATTTGGGCTCCCCGGCTCCCGTCGTCCACCAGGTGCAGCACGTCCAGAATGGCTACCTGCCTCCGGCCCGGCCCCGCACCCGGATCGTCCGCCAGGCGTCGAAGCCGCTGCGCCTGCACCCCGTCGCCAGCCTGCACTAGGGTCCGCCCCCTAACCCGGGCCCCTGGTCCCGGGTCCCGGGTCGAAGGTCAACTCCCACTGCACTGATTAGTTGTAAAAATCTCACATCATCCAAGCGCTACCTATTTCCTTCCTCCCCAATTCCAAACTCGATTCCGGATTTGCAACCAAACCAACCGCTACCTCATTTCGCATGCCCCTCCGCCGGATTCACGGACTGGAGGGAGGGAGGGAGGCCGGAGTCCGGAGTCCGGAGTTCCACTCGAAATCGAATTAAGAAACGAAATCAAATCATTTGCATGCAACAACAACGAAGAGCGATTCGAATTTCTTACCTAATAAATTTATACTTACGTAAAAAATATGTAAATAATATTGTGTGTTGTGGGTAATAAGGGGGAGGGGGGGGGGGGTCTATGGGGAAAGGGGATTCATAAATTAGTTAGACCTTGAATTGGTAATCGAGTCAAAATATTTATTTATTCTCGGCTTTTGTTGGGCTTTTTCCAAATTAGTTAGGGGGCCTCGAGATGCATTTTGTATTATTTTTAGGTTTTCAGATCTTATTCGTTTTTTTAAGGTATAAACCTCACAATTATATATTTTTTCTCTACTTCAAATTTTATAATTTTTTTCCCGAAGATTCCCGAATACTTTAACAAAAGTATTTACCTTTCATTGCAAAATCCCCCTTGAAATCCCCCCTTTACCAGCTAAACCCACATAATTAGCAAACATAATGTATTATATTTTAATTATATTACAACTTTAACAAAAAAAGCAGACATGCAACCGCCTTTCCGCCTTTTTCGATCCATAACTAACCGATTTTTAAACCAAAATAGCCCTTTGATTGGGCCCCAAAAGCGTTTCGCAATCCCTCGGCGTTTTGTTGATATATAGTTCCCTGATCCGATGTGAAAATGGACAGCTTAGTATTTGTTCGTGACGTCGATGGTGATTAGCTCAGAGCCCGAAGGCGTGTCCGAAACCCATCCCATCCCAATCCCAATGCCAATCCCAATCCCAATCCCAAAGAGCGTGACCTTCGCGACGAGTTCATTCAGATTCCGATTCCATTCAGACTTTTCGGGGGTTTGGGGGCTTTGACAGGTTTTCGATTTCTTTTGGCTTCCGCTCCGGGAAAGAGGCGTCGGTTGCGGTGAAAGGTCTACACTGTCACAAAAAACTTGGTGCTAAAAATGTTTGGGTTTATTAATTAGTATTATCAATAGCTTATGGGTTAAACATAAATATTACATAGTCCAAATCATAAATCATAAATATTTATTTTCGTTATTTCTTTTTTTTTACATTATAACATTGTTTTTATTACATTTTTCATTCTCCCATTAAGAGCGTACATATTTTTGCTTACCAAAAATAAAAAAAATAATCGGAAAGCCAATGGAAAATTATAAATAATTAATAACAATAGCATAATAGCTGTATAATTAGTTATTAAGTTAATATTTCCGATATTTAAATAAATTGTTTCCAAAATGATGACCTAAAGTTATTCGATAGTCCAAGAATATTCGATTTTTTCGATTGTTACTATGATTTTGGCATAAAAATTAAAAGAGTTTAATAATTTGGAATAATTTATATTTTCGAAATATATGTAATATTTACAAAATACCAAATAAAAAAATTAATCTGGTTAAAAAACTGTTATATAATATTAGCATATAATAATTATGTTTTATAAAAAGAAAGACGCTTTAATATTCCCATATATTTATTTAGCTTTTATTTTTTTTTTTTAAATCTAATCTCAGAAACCCAAGGAATATTATTATTTTAAATTATAAAAATCGATTGATTGTTAAAATTCCTGTGGCCTATTAATTTCGAAACACTTGGAGATATTTGAAACATAAAAAAAAACTCAAAAGCCATGGGTTATTGTTTGCAGTGTGGGAAATGCAAATGCATTCCCAGCCTCCGCCAAAGCCAAAGCCAAAAGCCGGAGCCCATTGATGGATGGCCATACTATAAGGTCTATTTGGACACCGATCGGTGACACAATAGATCCACAACAAAGTCCCAACTCCAATTCCAATGCCAAGACCCATGGATCCACACCCCAAGCCATCGCCATCCCATCTACGCATCGAAGATGGAAAAAAAAAAAAAAAGTAAAAGTGAAAAGATTGGCGAAATGGCGACGTTGGATTCTCTGGTGAAGCTTTTCCAGCTTTCCAGGGGCTAGCCCCTTGGCTCAAAGTCCAGCCAGATGCCGCCCTTGTGGACGCCGACAAAGATGTGGGGGTCCAGGTGGTGGCCCGGAGCGGTGCGGTCGCTGACCCGCACCCGGAAACGCTGGACAATGGTGGCCAGAGCGGCCTTGGCCATGGCCAGGCCCAGCCGCATCCCGACGCACTGCCTCGGCCCGTTGCCGAAGCCCAGAAAGACGCCCTGCTGCTTGAGCCGCTTCAGTCCGCCGTCCAGGAACCGCTCCGGGCGGAACTCCTCCGGCTCCGGATAGTAGTCCGGGTCGTGATGCAGTCCGTACACCGGTATCATCACGTTGTCGCCGGGCCGGAGCTTCAGCGGCTCCTGTCCCGCGTGGCGGCTGCCCCGCAACTCGTACTCCCGGGTGCAGGTCTTGGCCGCCCATCCGGAGCCCGGATACATCCGGAGGCTCTCTGGGGAAGGGATCACACGGGGATTAGTAGAAACTGAGGTCCTGGGACGCCCCGGGATGGGATGGGGACTCACCATTGAAACAGGCGCTCAGGTAGGGCAACTCGATTAGAGCATCCAAGTCGGGCAGCCCCGACTGGCAGTCCCCGCCAGCTCCCTGCACTTCCTCCCAAAGCCTTTGTTGACATTCTGGATAGCGTCCAAGCTGGCAGGACATCGCATGAATAATATAAAAATATAAAAAAACATAGAAATATTCCTATTCCATTCCTATCTCTTGGATAAGTACCATATCCACCCCCCGGTACTCACCAGAAGCAGGCAGTGGGCGATGCTGGAGGAGGTGGTGTCCAGGCCGTCGAACATGAAGGTCATGGCGTGGGAGGTGAGGTCCGCCTCGGAGAGGCCGTGCTCCCGCTGCAGCTCCAGGAGGTGGTTGAGGAAGTCGTTCCGGGCCTGGGGCTGGGTGCGGCGCAGGCGGAGTGCCTCGCCAATGACCCCGCCCATGAAGCGGTCGTAGGAGCGGGGGAAGACCTTGGGCCGGAGGAGGCGGGGCAGGTTGGGGAAGAGGCCGCAGGCTGCGCCGGCGATGGCCAGGCCGCTGTTCTCGCTGGACATCTCCTGGTTCTGGCGGATCACTGGCAGCGGGTCCTGGCTGAAGCTGCGCGCCTGGATGCCCAGGACGCAGTCGAAGAGGGTTTCCCCGGTGAACCGCAGGCCCAGCTGGAAGGGAGGCAAACTTTAGGACTGGGAGGCATGTCGAAAGTCATGGTTACATCAGTGGCGTCGTGGGGTCCTCCTTTCGTCGTATCCTTGGCCAGGAAGTCGCACAGATCGCGGCAAACCCGCTCCATGATCGAGTGCAGGGTGCGGATCCTGCCGTTGGTCAGCAGCGTGGAGAAGATGGCCCGTTCCCGGCGCCAGTCGTCGCCCTCGAGGACGAAGGGATTGCGGGCAATGAGCCGGTCCTTGGCGGTGTCCACCATCCTGGAGGCGTTGTTGTCCTCAAAGTGCCGGAAGGCGCTCACGAAAATCTCGTAGACGAGTCGCGGCTCCAGGACGAGGAGCTTGGGGGCTCTCAGCAGGAAGCAGCCCACGTAGCTCTCCGTCTCCCGATACCGACTGCTTGCAGGATAATGATTTGAGGTCCTATTATGTTAGTAGCGGGTATCGCATACGTTTACTTGTAAATGTCCTGCATGTCGACGGTAAAGTGCTGGCGCGGCCACACCAGGCTGGGAAATGATCCGAACAGGGGCAGGACCCTCGGCTCCAGCACCCCCCTGCGCCGCCAGTGGCCAAAGTTGGACACCAGGAAGCCGTAGACCAGGCCCAGCACCGTCGCCAATCCCAGTAGCACCGATCCGACCATGACGACGACCCGCACGCAACTGAAACGGATCGTCGGGGTGGCGTGTCTCCAGATGATATACTAGGTCCCTTGTACTACTCGGATGTAATAGGTAATGCTTTGCATGTCGGGGCTTTGGCTTTCGAAAGCCCCAATTATCGAATTAACTGGCAGACAAGTGCGGCTCCCAAGACAATAAACATTCTACGAAAGTATTTTTGTGTTCAAATAAATTTAGTCTCTTTTGAGAATATTGGAGTATTACTCCAATTACCATCTTGCAATTCCCAAATGCCTATTATTTTGACATTCCACTCAAAATGAATCGAATTTTTCCAATATTATAGGGGCTGATAGGAGCTTCTGACCATAATATTATTTGTATTATTTGTATTATTTGTAGAATATCTACAATCCTACTAATACAAAATAATTAAAGAATATTTCTATTTTAGTAAATAAATAGAATAGAAAAGGAAAAAGGAAAAACGTGTTAAGATTAAAAGTACATACAAGGATAAGATATACTATAAGAATGTAAAATATAATTCCAATATGTATTAATCTTATACAATATTAAATATAATATTCGAATTTAATTTGCATTTAAAAAATAATATATGAGTTTTTTAAGTTATTTCTGTAGTGACTCTATAAGGATTGGTTCCCTTTTAGAATTGCAAGTCTTTGCTATTTATATATTTTCTTTGGACTTTTTAAAAATAAATAACAGATTTTATATTATAAAATTTTATTTTTATAAGATTATATTTTAATTATATTTAAAGTATAAAATGTATAATTTATTCATATAATTTAAAAACAAATGTTTATTTTTCCCAAAAATACCAAGAAAGACAGTTTATGAAATCAAATCAAAGGTCATGGTTCCCCCGGGTTCTGCTGCCTGCCTGGCAACCCTGGACGGTGCTCTTAGCCCCGCGAACAATGGGAACACTTAATTCAACAAAGGGGCCATTGTGGGGTGGTGGGTGGTGTGTGGCGCTGGTTTTGTGTCCTTTTTTTTTCTGTGAGACTGAGGTGCAAATAAATATTTATTTATTTCTTCGGCCTTGCCAGGGGGGGGTGGTAGAAGGGGGAGGGGCACTACAAAAAAAGTGACCTGAGAAAACGGAATCCCTTGCGAAACGTAATCCTTTCCACTAATCCCCTTTCCGCTAATAATTGAGATATTATTCGCGTATCTCTTGGACAACTTCAAATGATCGGCTGATCAATCACCCGAACAAATCTGTAAATCGTAACTCGTTGGGGGGTTTCTGGGGATTTAGTCCAGTAGTCGCCAACCATCAATCACCAAAGATTGTACAATGATGGATGGCATAACATTGTTTATGGATCAAAACCAAAGCACACCAAAAGATTATCCATTTTTTAAAAGAAAATGTTGGTTTTGAAGGAATATGCATTATTTTTAAAATGTTTTTTTTACCTCTTAAAGGTTAAATATGTAGTATATACAATATTATTTAATGTAAATATTTTATATATATATATTTTTTTTTTTTGAGGAATTTTATAAAAAAATGATATATTTGTGTGGTGAAGATTTAAAAAAAATATTCATAAATTTTTAAATTTAACTTTAAGTTTAAACTTATTTAAGATTAACAATTTTTGATCGAGATAGTATTAAAATTATTATTTTTCCATTTAGTATTCTATATTCTAATATTATACTATATATTAATATTAATATAAATTATAATACTATATATTATAATACTAACATATATTATACATTTTAAAAATATTTAATATAATATTATATATATTGTTATATAATACAGTTGTTACTTAAAAAATCTATAATTTATTTTGGATCTTTTTTGTTCAGTTTCTTTTCCCATTTTTGATATATATATTTTTAATGGCTCATATACATATTTTTTCCAGTGCAGTGCCAATTGCCCGTCCCCCACTGACATTGACCTTGTTTGGGGGGCAGATGAGTCTCGGGATGGGGCGGAACCAATTGATCCGACCTCGCCACAAATCCGCAAAGCAATATAGAAAAAAATATATAATAAAAGTGTTAATGTAGAAAGTAAAAGTCTATATTGAAAAATAAATGTATAATATATTTTGTAATTATGTTATATTTTATAATTATATATTGTAAATAATATTAGGTAATAACAATGAAAAGGCTCGAACTTTTTCATAATTTCAATCATTCCCTAGCGACTTAGAAGAGTCTTAGGATCCTTTTAGGAATAACCAGAAAGCCCTAAATTCTCAAAAAATAATAATATTCAAACTAATTGAGATTCCAATTTAGTAAATAAATTGCAATCCTTATAAAAGTCCTTAATTAAAGGAAATAATCACTTTTTTCGTCCTTAACTATGTAAAGTCCACATTGAGGTTATGGTATTCTACAAAAATATTTTTATTAATATAATATAATATTTATATTTATTTCTCTTTGGTTAAAAAAACAAAGTGAAAGATCAACAAATCCCTTGTGAATCCTAGACTTGAATGGAAAATTTCGAAGCAGCTTTTTTTATTTATTCCAAAGGCGACAAAAGAGTTTGAATAAAAAAACGTCAGAGCTTTAAAAATAAATGAATACAATTTTGGAACAATATCTGGCCCATTACTGGGGCCCCCGATTGGGGTTTTGGCAAATAGAGCCGAATATTCCAACTTCGAAGCGTGTTTTGTGCAAACAGAGGCTGGAGAACCAGATGTTTGTCCAGATTAAACAGCTCCAGTCTTGGGGACTGGATGCTGGGCGATCTGGGGGTGTATAAAAGCCGGGATCGGAGGCTGAAAGAGGCACAATTCGGCCAGCATCCGATCCCGTCCAGCCCAAGAAGCGATTCCTTTGCGTGGCAATCCTCGCCTGCCTGGTGGCTCTGGCGGCGTCCTCCGGAACCACGTCCACCGGGAGCACTTCCTCCGACACATCCAGCTCCTCCAGCACCTCCAGCGGCACCCCGTCCACTTCCAGCACCTCCAGCGGCACCCCGTCCACTTCCAGCACCTCCAGCGGCACCCCGTCCACTTCCAGCACTTCCAGCGGCACCCCGTCCACTTCCAGCACTTCCAGCGGCACCCCGTCCACTTCCAGTACTTCCAGTAGCAATTCCACGTCGGCCGTCAGCACGGAGGCCAGCACAACCACCACCTACACCACCACCTCCACCACCACTGCGGCCACCACCTCCAAGACCAGCACAAAGAAGAAGCACAGTCACCGCTCCTCCTCCAAGAAGAGCAAGAAGAACAGGCGGACCAGGCGGACCAGGCGGGAGCCGAGGAACCGGCGCAACAGGAACAGGTCGAGGAGGAACAAGAGGCGCAACCGTCGCAGCGGCTAGACCATCCATAGTTATACTTACACCGCAACCCACTGATCCCACCGATTCCAGGAATCAATCCTAAGGACATTAATCCGCAATCTTTTAAAAATTTAATAAATAATTGAATCAAAATTACTTCAATATAAATATTCTTTATTTATTTTTAAGTATACATCTATGGCTATAAAACTAGGAGCTATATAACTAGGAATACTTTAATCCTCCGGGGAATCGTTTCCTCGTTTATGTGGATGTTCCTTCGAACCCATATCTTACAACTTATCCTGCCGATCCTATAAATATCCTTGAATACTTTCATTCTTTATATAAAATATAACCCGAAAAATATAATCCTATTTCTTTTACTTTATTTACGTTAAGATAAGGGAAAGGAAATAGTTCCTCAATACTGCTTTATAGACGGGATCTATAACGCCTGTTTTCCCCTATGGATATCCATGATCTAGTATCCTGCCTTTATCTTCTCTACAGATGATTCCTATTCCAACTCCTGAAATTTATTTAATTAAAGAATAATCCTAAAAATTAAGCATATAATAAAATGGGAATTTAGAAAACAGACTATAAAGTAGATAAAAAGTCTTTAATATAAGATACCAGGTACTCCTCTTCTAAAAAGAAAAAAACTATACTTAACTATAGGAAACATTTTGCAGTTCGAAAAGCATCCTTTAAGTGTTATCCATACCATTTTATCATCTGTGGAGATATATTCCTGTTCCGTATTCCCAAATCTAATCTGAAGTAATCTAATCTATAGAATCGATCGATTTGTTCTAACAGGAATAGAGAAAATCCCAGATTATAAAACAAATAAAAAATGTCTTCAATATAAGATACCAGGTACTTTTCTAAAAATAAACCAGCTGTTAACTATAAGATAGATGGATAGGTAACCATAATTCCCCATTTTAAAGTCTGAGAAGAAAAGACGATGGTTTTTGGGTTTTAGAGTTTACGCATTTATTTATAGTATATGGGTGGGGTCGAGTTCTAAAAACGACTCCGCAAATGAATTCTATGACACATTCGGTTATACAAATGATTTAAAAAAGTGTTTCTTGTATATAAGTATGTATATAATATGCAAGCATTTTGTAGTTTTCGATTAACTAAGAGGGGGGGCGTGGCGCTGGGCATGGGGGTAAGGAAAGACATGCGACGATGGGATCTCACGGGGACCCATCTATAAAATAGTATAGCATAGATATAGGATTTAAGTAAATGGTCTGCCAATTAGCGATCAATATATATATATAGGGATACATGGTATGGGGGGAGGGGGGTCGTTAATATATAGTATTTTAGTATTTTTTTATATATATATATGTAAAGTCATATCGGCAAACTAACTTAGTTAACTAAAAAAAAACAGTTTAAATCGAAATACGACGTGAAGACGACAGTTGCAAGTATAAAAATATGTTTGTTTCTCCTCCTTCAACTCTGCTCCTGCCATCATATTTTTTTTCAGTGTTTTTATGTTTTTTTTTGTTTTTTTTTTTTTGTTGTTGTATATAAAATTTGCAATCTTCTATCCACAACCTCAACCTGGCCAGCAGTATGCGTGTGTGTGTTTTTAGGATTTGTATCTATTCTATTACTTTTATTTTTATCCTTTATCTTTATCTCTTTTATTCTTTGTTGTTGTAATATTTTTTTCAGCGATGTCAGTTACTCAGTTTTGGAATTAGGAAGCGGCAACAAGAGCCAAAAATCGTATTGCTTTGAATTCCGAGACATTGGGATTGCGATTTATCCAAAAATACATACATTATATAATATATATACCTTCCCTTCTATAGTGTAGATGTAGATTCATAAAAATATATATCGGCTTGAAGATTTATCTTCTTCTTGTTTTTTTTTTGGGTTTTCGGGGATGTCGATGATACGCATTCCAGTTAATGGATATGTTTTTTTTTCAGTGTTGTTTGAGTTTTTGGAATGAATCTCTGTTGAAGAATCGGAAAAGCACTTGCAGAATTGGAATTGGTCAACTGTACAGTAGTTTGTAGCACAAGGCAGGCATCCTGATCCTGCGATCCCTGGCTCTAAAAACTGGACTCGGTTCGGTTCACATAGAAAAGTATAAAAAAAAATAAAAAACTATCATCTAACATAATCGTAAAAGCAAATCGAAGGAATCAAAGGATCAAAAAAGAAACATCCCAGGGAGAAGCTCCTTCCTCGGACTTATGTAAGGTAAGGTAAGTAATTGGATTTCACTATCATATCATATTTTGTGGTTCCTTGTGGTTCTCTTGTTGCCATTTGCTACTCATTTTCTCTTTCACATATTCCCTTTCTTATTTCTTATTTCCTTTTTTTTTTTTTTTTTTTTTTTTGGGGTAATTCTTTTTTAGTTTTATTTTAAATATCACGGCATTCAGCTGAGGTCTGATCTGATCTATTTCTTATGTTTCTATATCCTTTCAACGCGTTTTCGTTACCATTTTTATTGCATTGGCATTTCACATTTTGTTTTATCCTTGTTTTTGTTCTCTTCCCTTCGTTTTCTTCTCAAATCAAAAACACAAAAAAAAAAAATACAAAAAAATTAAACTACACAGATACGGATACAGGATACAGGATACAGGATACAGATGCGAATGGATGTGTAAGGGGAGGGGGGGGAGAGGAGGGAGAGGAGGAGGGAAGAACAAAAGCACCAAGAGACAAGTAGCTTCTAAGGACGCGGCTTGAAGAGATGCGAGCAAATGCGTCGCAAATGGAGCTGGCCGGCCCGCTGCATTAACTCTCACAAATGCCGCCGGGAGCCCCGCTCCCGCTCCCGCAACCGCTCCTCATCCGGATCCCGGTCCTGGTCCTCCTCCTCCTGGTCGTCCTCATCCCGCCCGGCGCCCCTACCCAGCCCGGCACTCTCGCTAAAGTGCATCAGATTGGTGTCCATCAGGCCGTTGGTGAGACTGAGCGGTGGCGAGGACTGGGCCGGCGGACCCTCCAGCGACAGGCGACTGTTGGTGCTGATGCTGCTCATGCTCAGCTGGTCGTCGAAGATCTCGATGTTGACCACCGTCGACAGCTCCCCACCGTGCTCTCCGTACGAGTGCCGGATCGGATACGGATCTCCGCCGCCGGCCTCCACCACGGCCTCCGCCTTCTTGCCGCCCCCCGCCATCGGATTGGGATTCATGTTGCCTTTGGTTGGGCTTATGTTGTTGTTGATGTTGTTGTTGTTGTTAAGCGAGAATCCGTCCAGCTGGTCCTTGCTGAAGTAATTAACTGTTAAGGCGATACAAGTTACAAATTTATGAATCGCTCATTATTTTTAAAATTTTTTAATAATATTAAAGATAACAAAAAAAAGATAATAATAAATATTAAAGAAAGTTATACAATTATAAATCTTCCATTGAGATATAGGGTTTAAAGGAAACCCGAAATATTCAAAATTATGTGGCTGTACATTTGGAAACATGTACAAACATGTACGAACGTGTACAAACATGTTGAAAACCACATCCCTCTGCAAAGAAATATAAAGAATTAAAGCAATGTATTCTCTCCCATTTAAAAGTTACTCGGCTGATGCTACGTACTTCTCGCTCTAGAAGTGGAAATATAGACCATATACTAAAAAACCTAATATGGGTAATTCTTCGATGTAGATTGCGATATATATTATTGTATATTATGTTTATATATTTAAAGATTTTTGAGTTCAACAATGGAAGAATTTTAAGAAACTTTTCCATTTATTATTTCAAGAAATGTTTCAAGAATTATTGATTTTAAGAAATATGAGACGGAAATATTATTATCTATAAAATATAGAAATATTAAAAAAATATATATATTTTCAATTTTTCCCGATGTTTTTTTTAAATACACTTAAAAAATAGAATCCGACCCGCGAAACCCCATAAAATCAAAGACAAGAAATTTTTATCCGCTTTGTTGTTTTAACTAAAATTGCATTTATTTAATTATACATCATTTAATTAAATTAAATTTTTAGTGTTTAGCGATTTCCATGCCTCATTTTCATCAATCTATCCATTTCTCGATCGTAAATCATAAATACTGCGAGTTAGACATAATTTTAAAACTTTATATATACACAAAAAAATCGGATTTTCCTCTCCTTCTACAATCTTAAAAGAAAAATATATAAAACTCATAATCGAACGAAACAAAAAATAAAGAACAGACAGGCAATTAGTGTAAGTTCCTACGAGAGACCATTGCTATTCAAATAAATAAATTAACAAAAATTCGGGGAGTGCGGAATAGGGAAAAGGATAATTAAATAGGGGAAAAGTCCTCAACGAAAGCAAAGTCTGGAGACAAAAAAAAAACGATTCTAACAATTGTGACATTGGACAATTAGTGTTACAATCAAAATATTGCATTTAGTATCGGATCCTACACGATATATAGCTGTGTGTGTGTGTGTGTGTGTGTGTGTGTGTGTGTGTGTGTGTTTGTGTGTGTGTTTGTGTGTGAGTAAGCCGGGGCAGGATTATCCGTTTTACAAATTTCTAGCATTTTCTGGTAGCTTTCTTTTTTTTTCTTTTCCTTTTTTGGTTTTATATACAATTTGAGAGCATTAGTTATTTTTCTTTATATATAGGGTGTGGCTTTTATATAGTATCTCATATATTACGTATGTATATAATTTATAGAAATGTATAGCTAACAATATAACTTTGCACATAAAAATTGGTTAGCAATTAAATATTTTTGTCGCTTTTTTTTCTTCGGGTGTATTTTAATATTTTTTTGTTATCTCAACGAATGGCTACAGTCGTCTTGTTTTTCACTTTTATCTTTGTTTTGCATTAAAATTAATATTCATTAAAAACTATCTTTTGTTTTCCGTTCTCTTTTCGATAAATCACAATATTTTTTTTGCAGTGTTTTGTGTATTTTGTTTTTTTTTTTTGGTGATTTTTTGTTGTCTGTGTTTTCCTTTAATTATTATTAAATTTTTTTGTTTTGTTTTTATTTTTGCACACAGCTACGAATTTTAAGCTATAATCTGTTCATGTTCGTCCT
Organism: Drosophila varians; assembly: GCA_018150405.1. Taxonomy (NCBI): domain Eukaryota; kingdom Metazoa; phylum Arthropoda; class Insecta; order Diptera; family Drosophilidae; genus Drosophila; species Drosophila varians. Next base: position 13,171,352 of record JAECWK010000126.1, read on the forward strand.
TGCCAGGATCGGGGCGGCTAGGGCCTGGGGCTAGGGCTAGGACTAGGGCTAAGGAGGGAGGGGGAATGTTTGCTGTTGTCTCCGCCCGGCTACTTGGCGCTGCTTCGGTCCGGTTTCAGCAACGGATTGGCTGCGGTATCGCCTCCTGGATCCGGATCTGGTTCCGGCTCTGGCGGAGCGTCCTGCGGCGGCGGCGGCAAATGCTGCAAGGCTTGGGTGGAGGCTAGCCGGTGGCCAGGATCCTCCCGGTTGGCGTACAGATGCCACAGGACCACCAAGCTGAAGACGCACAGCAAACAAATCGCTAATTCTTATCTTTTGCGGCGCTTCGTCTTTTTCTTTGTGGCACTCGGCGGGCTGGCCACGCCCACACCAACACCCACACCCACGCCCAGGCCCACGGAGGTAACGCCCGCGGCGGCTGGGAGCGACGAGCTGGCTGCACCGCCAACGCCCACGCTTCCTCCACCGGCAGCGGTTGATCCGGCGGCCTGAGTGGCTGAGCCCAAGCCCAGGCCCAGACCCGTGGGATCCGGATGCACGGTAGTCTCCACACTGCTCTCCTCCGCCGAGGACGTGGAGGAGGATGTGGCGGCCTCGATTGCGGCAATCAGGTTGATCTTGTGCTCCAGCTTTTTGGTCTTGAGCTTGTGCGGCGTGGAGCTGCTCGTGGAGGAGGAGCCGTAGACCAGATTGTCGTCTGAAGTGGTGGCCGGCACAGGTCCCTCGCTGTCCGTGGTAGTGGAAGTGGTGGCCACCAGGGTTCCGGCGATGGCCACGCCACTGCTGCCAAAGTGGAGAAGGTCCTCGGGCAGGGATTGCTCAGGTTCCTGGTCCTCCTCCGGTTCTGGCTTCCTCTCCACATTCTCCTCCTCGTCGGGCGTTGTCTTGCTTCCGCCCTCCGGCATCTCCAGCTGGGAGTCACTCATGCTGACGCTGATCAGCGGACGCAGTTCCTCATCGTCTGGCTCTCGCTCCTGTTCCCGCTCCCGCTCCCGTTCCCTCTCCCGCTGCTGCTGCTGAAGCTGGAGCTGCTTCAGGCGCTTGTGCTTCTTGCTCAGCTTCTTGGCCGGCTCCTCCATGATGACGATCTCCTCCGAGCCGGACGAGTTGTTCGACGTGGAGGTTGACTTTTGCAGAGCCAGGGTGCTCAAGGGCAAATACTCCGGTTCCGGTTCCATATTTAGTTCCGTTTCCTGTTCCTTCTCCTCGTCCAGTTCCGGCTCCTTGATCCTCTCCTGCTCGTTCTCATAGTGCAGCGATCCGCAGAGTGCCAGGATCAGATTCTGCTCCGTGAAGCCCCTCGGCGGCGGCGAGATGGTCCTGGGAATCGCTGCATTCTCCAGCAGTGGACTCTCGAAATTGATCAGACTGAGCTGAGCGTCCTTTTCCGCATCCTTTTTGGACGCCCCCAGCGGCTCCAGGGGCTCCAAAGCTGGGAGCGGTGGCAGTGCCTCCAGTGGCTTCAGGCCACTGAGAAAGTCCTCGAAATTGTCCTTGACCGCGACAGCGCCGCCTGGCGACCGTGACTCCTCCTTGGGGGGCGTGGTCAAGCCAGGCAACAGCTTCTCGTCGCGCTTCTTCTCCGGGCTCCTTGTGCTCTTTTTGTTGCCCAGGCTGGGGTAGTCCTGGACCGCCGGCAGTTTGGCTGGTGTCTCTTCGGCCATCCGTTTCCAGGGGCTGGCGGGGAGCGGGACAGCTGCTGGCTTCTTGACGGGAGTGGCTGCAATCTCCACGACTTTGACCACGTAGCCGATGGAGCTTGAGTCTTCCTGGGATTTCGTCTTCTCAGCAGATTTCTCTTTCTCCAGGGCCTTGTCTTTCTCGAGGGATTTATCCTTGCTCTTTTTGTCCTTTTCTTTCTCCTTCAGCTTCATCTCCTTTTCTTCGCGTTCTTTTTCCTTAAGCTTTGCTTCTTTTTCCAATTCTTTGAGCTTTTCCGCCTTTTCCTTTTCTTTTTCCTTCTCCTTAAGCTTTTCCTCCTTTTCTTTTTCTCTCATTCTTTCCTCTTTCTCTTTTTCCTTAATTCTTTCCTCTTTTTCCTTCTCTTTGATTTTCTCCTCCCTTTCCTTCTCCTTAATTCGTTCGAGCCTCTCTTTTTCTTTAAGCTTTTCTTCTTTTTCTTTCTCCTCTATCTTGGCTTCCCTTTCCTTTTCTTCGCGTTCTTTTTCCTTCAGTTTTCGCTGCTTTTCCTTCTCCCTTTCCTTTTCCTCACGCTCCTTTTCCTTGATCTTTGCTTCCTTTTCCCGTTCCTTTTCTTTCCTTTCTTTCTCCTCTCTTTCCTTCTCCTTTTGCTTTTCCTCTTTCTCCTTAAGCTTCGCCTCTCTTTCCTTTTCTTTGAGTTTCTCCTCCTTCTCCTTCTCCTTAAGCTTTGCTTCCTTTTCCTTTTGCTTCTCCTCCCTCTCCTTTTCCTTGAGTTTTTCTTCCCTTTCTTTTTCTCTCTGCTTCTCCTCCCGTTCCTTTTCTTTGAGCTTTGCCAGCTTTTCCTCTTCTTTTTGTCTCTCCTTCTCTTCTTTTTCCTTTTCCTCGCGCTCTTTCTCTTTCTCCTTTTCCCTCTCCTTTTCCCTTTCCCTTTCCCTTTCCCTCTCCTTTTCCTTTTCCTTATCCTTGGACTTATCCTTGCTTTTTTCGATTGTCATGGTTGCTGTGGCTCCCGCACCCGATCCTGAAGGTTGCTTCTTTTTAGTCACGGGCTTAACAGGCTCTTCTTCCTCCTCTGCTTCCTCCTTATCCCAAGATTCCTCGACCGCCGGCTGGTCCTCCTCCGTCTCAACGTGAAGATTCAATCCCTGGGCACTGGCACTGCTGACCATTACGGCCGCGATGCTTCCCTTGTTGGCCAACAAGCTGTCGGCATGGTCGGATTCCGCTTCCGATTCCTCCTGCTTCGGGCACTTCTTTTCCTCAGGCTCTATCTTCTCCTGAGCTTTTGCCGTGACCTTTGCCTTACTGGCCTTCGATTTCCTCGACGATTTAGAGGAGGCAATGGTCACAGAAGTGGCCTCGTCCTCGGAAGTACCGCTGCCGCTCCTCTGACTGGAGCTCTTGCTCGGACCGGACTTGGGTTTGTTAAGGTGCGACAGTTCCGCAAATCTCTGGGCCTGAGCCGCATCCTCGGCAGCCAACGACCTCAAGGACATGGTCTGCTGCTGCTGCTGGACCTTGTGCGATTGCTTCTGGGTCTTTTGCTTCTCCTTCTGGACCAGCACCTCGTCCACCTCCTTGGCTATGACAGGGACAATCAGCTTGTTCCCTAGGACCACCGGAGGCTGGCAGCTGGCCGCTGCCTCCAGGGACTCCTTTCCGCCCGCGGCCCCCGGCTCCTTGCGATCCTTTTGCAGGAGCTTTTGCCGCTCGGCCGGGTCGTTGCAGAAAATGGCCACCACCGGTCGGAAGAGGGCCTCGTCGCAGTTCTCGTGGATGACGGTCTCCTCGGCCGCCAGCTGGCCCACCACCTCGTCCAGCATGTCCGTCTGCAGCTCGCCGGAGATGCCGGCATTGAGGTCGGTGACCGTGCCCAGGGGATTGACCATCTTCTCCACCCGCGAATAGCTGCAGATGTTGGGCAGGACCGAGGCCAGAGCAGCGATGGCGGAGGCGCCGCCCTCGGGGAGCAATCGCGGGTCCTCTGGCTCCTCGACCTCGTCCTGGTCATTGGAGCTCTCGTGCTCGGCCAGGGCGTCGTAGTAGCAGGCATTATCACAGCTGGTCACGGTCGCCATGGTCTCCAGGCTACCGGCTGGGGAGGATCGGCCAGTTGGATGGGCTTCGGACGTGGTTGACGGAGCTCCGGCGATGCCTGGAGGAGGCGCGGGGCAACGACGGTGGCGGACAGGGCGGGGCACGGGCACGGGCACAGAACACAGAGCGGAGAAAAAGAGAAAATAGAAGAGAAAACAAATTATGAGAAAAGCGCATTTTTGGTTCGTACAGGAAACAAAAAACAAAAAGCCAAAGGCGAATTTTGATTTGCATCTTGATCGGTAATCGAAAATCGGAAACCGGAAATCGAAAAGCGGTAATCGAAAATCGTAAATGGAAAGGAAGTAGTTTCGAAAATGTTTAATTGCTAAATATTCATTTTGCATTTGTTGTTTGTTCTTTTGTAACTCTTTTCTTTCGCATTTTATTTAGCTGTTGAGCTGTGAATTTTTTTATTTTTTTTTCTTGAGCAGTTGATCGATTGAAGCGTAAAAAAACACTCAAAACAAAATATATGAATCGAACGTGAAAAAACAGAAAAAATTAACTTTGAAAAAATAAAAATTGTATCAAATTTTTGTAATTTTAAATTTTAAGTGTGAAAACGAAATCAAAGTTCAGAAAATAGCGTGACAAGTACACGAATGTTGCATTGATTTTTGAATTTTTTTTATCGGGAGTAAATAATAAAGAAACTGGAGATAGTTTATCGTGAATTGTTATCGAAATTATTATGGCTTTGGCTTTTTATTAAGAGATTCATGTAGATTAATGTGCTCTTTCCTCTCAACTGTTCTCTCCCACCCGCTTTCTCTCTCTCTCTCTCTCTCGCTTTCTCTGTCACTTTCGCGCTCTCCTCCCACTCGCTTTCTCACAATCACCCTCTAGTCGTCTCACTCGCACTCGCAATAAAATTTCTTTTTTCCAATAATTTTGTTTCCGATAATTTTTCGCAAGGGATTGAATTATCAAAATCATAAAGAATCGAATCACAAAGGAGAAAAAGCGACACACAGAGAAAGTGAAAAAAGAGTGCTAAGCTAGTGTGGTGAGTTCGCGATGGTTGGTGGTGAAAAAAGCGTTGAAAAGTTCAGAAGAAAGGGGATTACAAATCTTACATTCAAGGGAAATTCCGAAAAAGGGTGAGTGCACACACAGGGCGGGGGGCTAAACAGCGACCAATGGGGCAAACAGGTGTTAAGAGTGTCTTTCTTTTTTGTGGGAAAAGGTTTGAATTTTTTTTAAGTGGACTCTGCTGTGACAAGAATTTTGTTAGCTTAAATTTAGAATTTTCAATAAAAATAGAAACAGATTTCATTTAGATTTCAAATTTAAGGCTAGACAAAAACACCAAAGAAAAGTTTGAGGTTAATTTTAAGGTTAAGCTTCCGGCTAGAAAAAGAATAAACTTCAAAAACTAAAGCATTCAAAAAAAAAAAAAAAACGTAAAAAAAACACCAACAAACTTACACCACAAATACACACGCACACAAGCACACTAATACAAAAAGGGAAATGGAAAAGCGTGAGATTCGAATTTTCTTTTTTCTTGTTTTTTTTTTTTTTTAAACAGATGAGACATGCACAGGGGTTAAGGGGTCCATGAGAGATAAGAGAAAGGATGAGAGGACAGGGAAATGGTATGGAAAGGGGTCATCACAATTATCATTATCATTTTTCATAATCATCATTATCAACAACCAACAACCAATGCCAATTTCGTGGTGTTTCAAATCCGATACTTTTCAATTTTTATGTTTTGTTTTGTTTGAACACCAAAAATATTTTTGAATTAAACATTTTCATTTTGAAAGCGTTTGAAAAAAATACAACTTAAAAGTAGATGTTTACAAATTATATCTAAAAATATATTTGTGTGTTTCAAAAACAAAAAACGTTGAAAATCAAAAATAAAAAATAATAAGGAACACAAAGTTTGGAAAAGTGTGGAAAGTAAAAAAGAATTCAGAAGAAAACAGATTTTGCGAAGACATTGAAAACCGGCTAACGATCAACGAAGTTGCCTTTGGTTCCAGGATTCAGGTGTCCAAGACGGCAAAGCGACACATGTTTACAAGGATCTGTTTATTAAGACATAGATCTGCGAAGGTTTGTCCTTTTAAAGTGACATAATTCCAGATTCGAGCCGTACGATAAACGACAGCGCCGCTCCAAATGTGTCGCTTTACCGCTCTCACCCCTGTGGCTAGGGGAGATTCGCCGCATAGCCACCAGGGGAGACCCGTCCAGAAACCATTTAGCTTGCATAGGAAGAGTCCTGCACAACATGCGAATAGTTAAAAGCCCACATCCGTCCAAAATAGGATTGGATGATGAGCCAGGGGATTGAATGGATAGCCACTTACCGGAAGTGTCACGGCGCGCCGCCGCCGAAGAAGGCGACTCCCGCATGGCATCCGCCAGATCCTCCTTGAGACGAGTGTCCCCATGTCCGTAGTCGGAGTCCAAGTGGCCGTGACGGAAGCGATCCATCAGCTTGGGACTCTGCTCGATGCTGCCTGCAAAATGGAGGAAACTCTTTAATAAGGCCAGCCGGGAGGGGCAACTCCTCCACTTACTGTATGATCCCGACTCGATGAGGACGGGCACTCCGGCACCACTGCGTCCCGCCACGGAGGCGGCAGCACCCACCGAGGCGGCTGCATTCAGGGGCATGTTCAGCGGACTGGATCGATCCTTGCCAGCAACGGATCCGGTTGCCAAGGACGACGACGAGGAGCCACCTGCTGTGGAAGGCAGCGTTGTGCTAGACGTTTTGGTCACGCCAATCTCTACAGCCTCCGCGTCCACATGATTCAGATTGGAACTAATTGGATGAAATGCACAAATTTCATTAGAAACTCATTTTAACCTCAAAGGACCAAGCATTTACCCGCTGGGCGTGTTGTAGTTTTTGAAAACAAACTGCGGACCCATCCAGAGACGGCGATGGGGACCGGCGTGCGTGATAATCTCGACCTGGGCGAGCCAGCTCTCGGCCCGCTCGTCCGGCTCGTCAAAATGATGGGCGCTGTCCGACAGGAGGCTGGCATGGCGGTCCTTGATCAGCCAGTTGTCTAGCGCCAGCGGTGGTTTGATTTCATGAGATCCATCCTTGCGCCGGCCCAGATTCCACTGGGCGCGGGCCTCCACCTCCAGCTCGATGGGCGTGTCATCACAAATCTTCTCTTTGGCAACATCTACAATGTATTTCCAAGGATTAGGGGACCATTTACTCCCTTAAATAATAAATAGGAGACTTACTTGAGGGTAGCTTCGTGTCCAGGTCGTACTGGATGAGCGCCCCATGGCCGGCCATCACGAATAGCGAGTCCACCGCCTTGCGCTGGACGCGATGCGGGGCCTCCCTGGTCGCCGTGGGCGGTTCCAGTAGCCAGGATCGCGACTTGGCGAATATGGAGCAGACGCTCAACGGCTTCCCGCTGTCGTCGGAGAGAGAGGAGAGGCGCTGTCGCTGCCGCTGGCTGCTGCTGCCGCCTCCCCCCACGACGCCATGGACACCCGAACTGACACCGGAGCCCATGCCCATGCCCATACCCATACCCATGCCCATGCCACCACCGCCCACGCCCACTCCGCCACCAATGCCGACGCCCAGGCCCGCCGAGCAGGGCGGGGATCCGAGCGTGAAGGGCTGACGCAGCTGGGCCAGTGGCTGGACCACCGAGGGCCGGGGATAGGGGGGCAGCGTGGGATTGTGGTAAGGCTGCAGCGACTGGACAAAGGTGGTGCTCTCCGAATGCGAGATCGGGGAGCTGGAGCGGCCGTCGGCGCCCAGCCCAGCGCTCCGGTGGAAGCGCGACAGCTTGTTGACCACGTGCAGCGAGGTGTGGGTGCGGACGCCCATAGCGCCGCCGTAGGGCGTGATGGGGAAGACGTGGGTGGTGCCGCGCAGCGTCGATACGGCCGCCCAGCGCGAGTCCAGCGAGAAGGCAATATGCTGCACCTTGGCGCTTGTATCGCCCCGATGCAGCACGTACAGGTGGTGGACGGCGGCCAGGCTGCTGCCCACCGGATGCGGCTGCACCCGGAACACGTGGAAGTCGTGGCCACGTCGGTCGGCCGTCAGCAGCAACATTCCCGAGCTGTCGAACTCCATGGCTACCAGTGCCTCGCTGTGGGCCACAAAATGCGCCACGATAGGGTCTCCACCAGCCTGGGCTCCGCCCGTTGAGCTTAGCGGCGTACCCGACGTGGGGCTGTAGTCCTTCACAGGATGCTGTTGAGGATACACGTCAAGTTATAGGTCAATTCAAGAGGAATCGTGGCAAGAATCTCACCTTTACATCGATTATGGTCACCACACCCGACTGCTTGGCATCCGGGCCGCCGCTGGCCGAGTCGAAGCTGCTGCTCTTGGAGCTGGCGCCGCTGCCGGCAGTGGTGCCGGTTAGTCCGGCGGCCACCTGCTCGCCAAACTCGCGCAGCCCCTTGCCCAGGGACTTGGCCGCATTGAGCACGGTGGCCGTGTAGCTGGGCACGCCCTCGCCGTCGCATCCACCGCCGCTGCGCTTGGAGTGCAGCAGCTTGTGCTCCGCATAGGCCAGCCAGCGCGGACCCAAAGCAATGGGATTGGGGTTGATCCTGGTGGAGAAGGGTTCACAATTAGGACAGAACTCAGGACAGGAACCAGAAAGAAGGTAACTCACCCCGGGCTGGGATAGCAGGTGGTTATGGTGAGGCGGTCCTCCAGCGTCCGGGCATCGAACACGGCTATCCGCTCGTGGAAGGTGATGACCACCGCCGACCGGTTGGCCTGGATGTCCAGCACGGCGTTCTTGAACTTGATCGTCTTCACCTGGACGCCCGTCTTGAGCGAGACAAAGTTCACGGCGCTGAATTGGGCGGCTGCCGAGGCGACGGATCCTGCAGATCCTCCACTACCCGAGAGCCCGCCACTCAGTCCCGATGTGCCGCCCGATAGAAGGCTACTGGCCGCTGCACTGCCGCCGTCGACGAGCGCCACGAGCGGACGCTTCTCGGCGAAGCCATCCACCGGCTCATCGGCCCGGCCGTTGTCATCCAGAGCAGCGGCAGTCGCCGGCGTGGGCAGCACCCGGAGAGCAGTGACGACGCCGTGGCGCCAGGAGAGCACCTCGACGGCCTCGCCGTTGGCGGGAATGGCCCACACCTGGACGCCCAGGCCGTAGCCGAGGATGAGGAGGAGCGGCGGTGCCGCATTCCCCTCCAGCTCCCAGTCGTCGCCGAAGCGCGGATCGCTCACATCGGCGCAGGTCTCGAAGCGGGCCCAGGTAATGGTGTCCTTGGGATCCTGCACCGGCTGGTTGGCCAGGGTGACGTCGTTGATGAAACCGATGGCCGAGTCCAGAATCGAGCGATCCGACACCGTTTGTGGCGGCACAACGGCGGGCACGGCGCCACGCATTCCGCCGGAGCCCGATCCGACCCCGGACCCCGACCCCGACCCAGATCCCGATCCCAGTCCAACGCCGGCGGGATGGCGGCGTGGCGAGTCCGCGGACATGATGCTGCGGTGCGGGGGATGCTGTCCGGGGGGTATTGACCGGATGCTCGCCGCCGGAGTGGCTCCTCTCTAGCTGCTACCACAGCTGCTGGCGGCGATGCAAAGCCTCCACACTGGAGAGGGCAGTGGATGGCAGTGGGTGGCAGTCCCTGCTGCTGGCTATTCCAGCTGATTTTCGATGCCCCGGAGACACAGTGTCTGCAATCCGCAATTGTTGCTTCTCCTCCTTTGCGCCTCTTCTTCTCGTTGTTTGCTGCTCTGCCTGTTTACTCTTTCGCTTGCTTCTGCCTCTGTCCTGCCTCTTCCGCGTCCGCGTCGCGCCTTGTTGTCAACTGCAAGTGGAGAGCAAGAACAATAAATAAACAAATTGAACGATCTCACACATACACCTTTACGCTACTCTCTCCAAAATTTCTCCCTCTCTCTCTGTCTATTCTCTCTTTTCCTACGCGCAAAGGGCATTGGGGTGGCCCTCAACAGGTGAGACTCGTCCGTTTAACTCCCCAACACAGCTCCCAATTGGGAATTCTTATCGCTATCGCAAGATAGTCTGAAAAACAAAGCAGACATGGTGTCTATATTTGTATACTATCCGCGTATTATTCCTTTTTTCCTTAAATGCGCCAGTCAATAAAATTCCCGTATATTTTGTATAGTATTTTATAGTATTGTTTTTAATAGTACAAATTTGTAGCAACTTGATTACTATGTGTCCGAAGAAATGTGGGCATAATTATTAGCACACCAAAATACACCTCTTCTAAAAATTTCAAATAGATCGTCTGTGGGGTCGTTTTAAAGCTTATCTAACACGTACTAAAGAAATATACTTGGACAAAATAAACGAACAGAAAAACTATAACTTTCTGACAGCTTTCAATGTTAATTATTGACTAAACTACATTTCAAAATGAACTTGAGGGAAAATGTATCTAAAATATACCAAAATGTAGGCACTGTCTTGGACCAGGTCCACCCTTTCGGTCGTTTTGTTTCGTTCTGTTTTCCCTTTGTCTCAATCAAATTGCCTCAATCTTGGCACCACCTCCCCATCCCCATCCCCACACCCGGGCACCCTGTTGGTCTTACCACTTTATTAGCGAATTACGTGTACTTTCTGATTCAAGTTTATTATTATTCTGCCGTATTTTGTCTTTTGTTTTGTGCCTTGGCGCTTTGTATGCCGTCTATGTGGGGTCTCCCCTTGCTTTGCTTTGGTCAATTTCGATTCCACGGGGCGTAAATTAAGTGCAATAAAACAACAACAAACTAAACTGGCTTACAAATTGAATGTATCAAACGAGGAAAATTTCAAAATGGTCAGCAGAGCAGCCTCGACAATTAATGCCAGTTAGTCAGTACAATTAATGGAAAACCAACAACGAAATAATATACCCTTAACCCTCTACGTGTAATGGGTATTAAAAATAACGTTTGCGCTTGCCTTTTTTGTGTTTTTTTCGCTTGGCAATGCGAAAGGCACAAAAAGCGAACAACAACAACAAGCTCCAAACAAAAACAAAACCCCAAAGTCACGCAGCCATCATCAGGCCATTGCTTCAGCTCCAGCTCCAGCTCGAGCTCCAGGTTTGGCTTCGGGTTTAGTTATATCAACAGCTGGTATAGCTTCTAGTTTTGGATGGAGCTTCTCGTTTCAGTTTCCGCTGCCTTTTGGTTTCGGATTCGCAGCCGCGAATGACGGGCGCAGCAGAATGCGCAGCAATATGCAAACACAAAGAAGTGTGTAAAAGCCAAAATGATTCGAGTATTAAATCTTTTGCATAATTTTTAAGGCAATCATTGGAGCCGTTTTTAAATGGCATTAAAAAAGAGACCCCTCCTATAAGACACGGGTGAACGATCCCCATTGATGATTACTTAAGCTCCGATTTACGAAATGCAATTTGCAAAAATTAAAAAAGAAAAAAATTAAAAATTCCAGGTGCGCGCACACGTGGGTCAGTCGCGTCGATTATTCGAAATTTCGCCACACAAGCCCCGGCCAGGCGGTATACATACATAGATAGAAATGAGGTAATTAACAAGCGACACTATAAATACTATATACGATGCATTCGCATTGGAATCGGCAAATGATAAGACACGACGTCGACGTTGCAAAGGCAAAAATGATTCAATTAAAAGCTTTAAGAAATTGCGAAATTCAAGAGAGGGGCACAAATGCATTCTTTTGAGGAAAATACATTTTTTTTCATGAATTTTTGAAAATTTTCAAAATTCTATTTAAAGGTGGACCCACATTTTCACCTTCCACTCGATATGGATCTCCAGTCAAGGAGGTTAAGCCTAAAAATCGTATCACAAAATCTGCCAGTGACGCACGAATGGCAAAATGGGGGTTAAGGGTGGCATGCTAGGGGGGTTGGGAGGTGGTGAACCGCATTCCTCAATTGGGTCGGCACACGCGCACCACCAACAACAAAGGCAATAACTGTAACAGCAACAATCCCGCTCAGAGCAATGTCACACACACACCCACCCATGGAGCACCCGAAGTAGGGGGAGAGTCTCCCCCTCAGGCTCATCTCTGTTGCTCACCCTCTTGGGCGCTCAGTAATGCATTTGTCTTTGTTTAGCAATAGGCACTAATTCACGGCTAGCATTCAATATTAATACAGTCAAAATTCCATAAAAAAAAACTCGGCCTTATGGATATTAACAAAACTCATTTGCCAAAGCGCTTTCTGATAGCCCAATAATTTTTGCACAAGCCGTTACTTCTTATCTATAAGCCCTTTTATGATTTTCATCTTTGCATTTCTAATTTAGTGCTGTTTCATTTACTTTTCCATTTCAGATATTTAGGTAAGTTTCTAATAAAAACGAGAATGGAAAGCTAACTTCGGACGGAGCCGAAGCTTATATACCCTTGCAGTTAAATAGCGGCTTCTATTGGTTAAAGATATAGTAAATATCGGATATAGTTAGCCGATCTTTACAAAAACATTCATAACAAGCTTAGATTCGTATAAAATGAATTTTAAAAGAAGTCCGACGCTTCTACGCCCAAAAACACGAAACTTGTTGCATTTCTGATCGTTCAGTTATATGGCAGCTATAGGATATAGTCAACCGATCCCTATGAAATTTTCCAGATCGGCTTATATTTCCATAAAAGGAAATTTGTGCAAATTACAAGCTTCTTTCCTCAATACCATGGAATGTATAGCATTTCCGATCAATCAGATATATGGCAACTATAGGATATAGTCGGCCGATCACGGCCGTTCCGACTTATATACTGCGTGCAAAGGAAAGAAGGGTGTGTGCAAAGTTTCAAGACGATAGCTCAAAAACTGAGAGACTAGTTTGCGTAGAAACAGACAGACGGACAGACGGACATGCTTATATCAACTCAGGAGGTGATCCTGATCCAGAATATATATACTTTATGGGGTCCTGGATGTCTCCTTCACTGCGTTGCACACTTCTGACCAAAATTATAATACCCTCTGCAAGGGTATAAAAATAAATATAGTATTAAAATTATCTCAATTCTGTTTCATATACTTCATATTCTGCATCCAAAACTTGTACTTTTTTACTTAATACAGTAAGATATATTAAGTAAGAAATTTCATTAAAGTATTAAATAAAAAATAATTGGATTCTGATCGTTGTATACGATAAGATAAAACCTGATGACAAATTTTTAGGTAATAATACGAAAGTTATTTCGTGAAAATACCAAATTCCATAAATTCGGATCAAAGACAAAGGGCGCAACGAGAGCTCCCCCTCTCTGCTTTGAAGAGAGTGTGGGGTGCGCTTTGGGGTTCCATTGTTTATGCTGCCATTGCCAAAAGCCACTTGACAAAATCTGAAAAAAATTGTTCTGTTTCTTTTTTCGGGGGACAAAGAGAATTAGCTTTATGGTTTGCATTTTGCAAACAGGTGTTACTAAAAATACCAAAGCACACACATAGCCCCACCACAAAATCAGAAGGCCGCATACAATCATAAAATTCCACAATTCGATTACCATTCGAAATAAAACAATCTATATTTTTTGGGAGAGCACGTAGAGAGCGACTGCGACGCGGATCCTGCCTAGGCACAAGTTCATCAACCCACACACAGCTGATTATTTCGCCAGATTGCAGGCGAGCACCTTCTTCTCTATCGCACAACGCCTGGATGCCTGGCAAGCAAAAATACAGTATATTTCAGTACACGCCCCCCCTCACACCTCCGACGTTGGTGATAAGGCGACTGCGTTCGCGTACCCCAACCTTTGGTAGTCCTTGGTGGCGAACAAAGGAACCCTTGGTCCCTGCTAGGCTAGATAAAACTAGCATGTCTCACAGGTACAGTGAAGCGTACGCAAAACAATCACAAAAAAAATACATATATAAAAAAAAAATATCTAGATATTTCAGAATATAAATTTATTTCACTTTTACTGATAATATTTTAATGTTACGTTTCTTTGTGTTTAATTGATAAATAAAAAAACACATCATCACACTTTCTTCAACACCTGACTTACTTTCTGATATTATTTCAAATGAAGTAAAAAAAAGCAAAGGGAATGAAATCATCGCCTTTGTCTGATCAACTTTATACATTTTTAACTTAAAAGCTCAATTTAAATCAACTTTTAAATAAGTAACTAGAATTTAATAGCTTAAAAGCTTTTCGAATCCGTGATGTTAAATATTTGTCTTAAACAATGGATTATAAAAAATATTAAGTTTTATAAAAGTAGCTAGACTAGCTAAGAATCGGTGATATTTTTAATTGTATTAAAAAGTTGATTATAAAATATTGAAAAATTACATCATATCTTTCAAGTGCCTAGAATTTAATTAACTTGAATTTTAATTTTTACATGCATATTTATTGAAATTTATAATATCTAAAGGTTTAGGAAATTTTTGCATATTCAAACAAATTTAAACATATTTCTTTAAAAATCGACGATGAATAAAAAAATTCAACATAAACCCATTCACTTTAAAGAAGTTTCCCTGTACTGTTGACAAGGGGGAATGCAATTTTCGCTTTTTTGTGTTGTTATGTGTTATGTATTTTGTGTGTTTTGTGCTTATTGTCAATGCCATCCACCCACTTGGCCAAACATTAGAAGCCCAAAAGCTTCTAATGCCTTCCTCCCCTCTAGTCGCAGGTTGGCAGATTTTTTGGCAAACATTCCGATTTGGAGGAATGTGAGAAAAAATATTTTCGAGGGGTGCAAAAAACGGAGCAGAAAGGAGGAGGCAATTGAAAAATGTCACTTTTAATGGCATCGCTGATGTGCGTTTTAATTTGTAAATGAAGCGAAAACAAAAACACAAATTGGTGTCGTTCAAATACTTTTGTTTTTGTTGATTTTGATACAATTTAGAAGACAAAGAGCCAAAAACACAGCAATTATCAAAACACGTACCGAAGTCGAAAAGCAACAAAAGATACTGAGCGAGAGAGAGAGAGAGAGAGAGGCCAAAATGAAAACAAAAATCAAACAAACACATGCACAAGTGCAATAACAACAAAACAAAACAGATGCACTTCAACTCACACACACGCAACAACGCCACAAACTGCAACGAATGTTGCTTTGCACTCCCACTATGTAGATTCTACCTTGTGCCTGCACAGTGAGGCAAAAACATAACGCTAGTAGACACTGCGCAATCTACTATGTTCCAATTGTAACTGTTTTATAGTAAGATTGACGGAGAAGTATCTTATCCTTATGATGTCTAAAAAATTTTAGGAAAATATGCTGGTACAATATAATAATATTTATGGATTGACTTGACGATGGAATTTAAAAGACTTTACGTTATCTTATGTTAATGGTTTCCCATCTCTAGTCATACATATTTATCCCTTTCAATAGAAAGGGCGAAAGTTGGCGAGTCCTTAAGCTAAAAATCTGGCCCCTTGAATTTTTAAAGCCCTTTCTATGCATACTTTTGGATATACCTGCAGGCATAACGAAAATATATCAGCAGTAGTTTCTAATGAGACACATATTTTTTGGTATAACACTTTTACCCTAATTTTCATAAAACTATAAATATCAGCAAAATAATTGGATCTCAAAATAGAACAATGGAACACAAGATTTTTGTTTTAATATTTTTTGAAAACATTAACAACTGAACTATGTATGAAATGTAATGCATAGGGCCTCCTAGCATTATTTCATTTACACCATAATTTGTCTATTTTGAACTAAAAAAAAAATGCGTCAAATGGTTTTTGAAAGTTTCTCCGCGATAACACAGTTGTTTTGAAATGTCTGTTTTTAATCAATATTTGGGGCGCTTATCACACTGTGCCCAAATATGTTCCACTATCAGAGTTCGTTTCGTAGTTTCAGTTCGTTTCCATTCGCTTTGTTGTTGCTCTTCGTCGTCTAATGCGCACCAATATTTCCCACTACTGCGTATATACGTATTAATTGTTTGCCTGTGTTGGTGAGTGAAAAAGAGAGCGCAAGGCGCGAGAGGGTCTGTATCTGTGTGTGTGTGTTTTTTTTTTCATCATTGTTTGTGTTTTGAAATATTGTATTTTCGCGTCACAGGCCAAAACAAATTTCCACAACTTTTGACATTTAAATAACTGCAATCTCAGCTGTCGCGCTCTCTCCTCGCTCTATTTCCTTTCTTCATTGACATTGCCATTGCCATTGCCAGAGCTATTAGCTCTTTGTCTTGCACAATTTCAAAACAACAAACAAATAGTTGCATAAATATTCGAACTTATTTTTTGCACCTACGTTATATACGTATAATATACGTAGAGTATATACACTTATTCGCACATACAGATTTTCCCTTTTGCGCGTCAAACAAAAACATCAGAAGAAGCCAGAAGAAGAAGAGCCACTTACCACTTGCGTTGTTCCGTCAGCAGAGCAGCTGAAGCACAACAACACAACAATACCAATCGTTCCGCGACTCGCTCGCTTCACCCGTTCCACTCTCAATCGGTCCGCTCGCTCTGGTCGTGTGGAGAGCGCCCAAAAACAACAACACAAACAAAAATCATATGTTTTCAGCTGCTAGTGCTCTCTCTATGCTACTATTCCGTTTTTGATTTCGCTTTGTTGTTGTTGATCTCTGTGGTGGAGTGTGTGTGTGGGGCTGGGGGCGGGGGTGGTTGTTAGTTGTCTGTTGTCTCTTGTGCTTCTTGTTCGTTTTGGAGGCGGCAGCAGCAGCAACAATCCCGAAACTCAAACTGCGTTTTCAATGTTGCGTCTCTCTTCCCGTTTTTGTCGTTTCGTAGTTTTTTGGCCTACCCTTTCGCCTTTGCCACGCCCGCTTCAACTTGCTCGCCTTTTCCAGCTCACAGAAAACTTTTTCGTTTTGGCTTTTATTATTTCAAAATCGCTGCCGCTGCCGCCCTCTTGCTGGCTTTTCTGTGCGCACGCGAGCACACCAATACAAACAAGCGACGCTGCGTCGTACGTTTTTTCCCCTTCCTTCCTTCTCTTTCTCCTCCTCTTCGTTTCGTTTATGATTTTTTGTTGCTACTGCTACTTTTCTTATTGTTGTTGTTGCTGCTGCTGCTGCTGCTTCTTCTTCTCGATAGCATACAAATTAACTGCGACATTAAGTCGCCACTGTTGTTTTGCTGGCGTTTTCTTTAGTTTTTTTTTTTTAGCCCCGCTCACTTATTTACTCGATCGATTTTGTGTGGCATTTATGCGTCGCAACAACACAAAACGGAACCAAAAAAAAAAAGAACGAGTCCTGCCGCAAAAACAAAAAAAAACTAACGGTTTCTTCCACCAGTCTGGCTGCTAGCGCTGTTGTTTTTCGACTTTTGTGTAATCTTCAGCAGGGGACACTTTCGCACACAACGTAATATAGTATTTATTTTGGTTGTTGTTATTATTTTGGTTGCTGGCCTGTTTCTATCTCTGCGCTGATGACTAGGGATGTCGGAAATATTTATATATATCGAAGTATCGATTGCTTTTATCCCTGATATATCGCCTATCGATAGTTGTTTGGTTGGGTCACGCCGAATATTAGCACTACTTATTTGAAATTATCCGCCAAGCAACGTCTAAAAAATACATCACGTCAATAGTAATAGCTTTAAACTTTAAAAAAGAATTAAATACATTATAAATTGTTGCTTTTAAGAGTAAAATGGCCACTAAAAACTATTTTAGCAGCACTAATAGATATTTTTGCTTGGCGATCGTTTATTTTAATAATAATAGTCATTAATAATAGCATTGAACTGTAAAATGAATTAAATACATTAATAATTGTTGCTTTAAACAGTAAAATGGCCACCAAAAACTATTCTAGCAGCACTAGTAGCTATTTTTGCTTGACAATCGTTAATTTAATTTAAAATTTTTGACTTTTGAACTTTGAAACTTTTCACACCTTCCTTGACAATCCTTTACCAACCCTTACTTTTTTTTTGACATCTAACATAAGTTAGTTATTAGGACTTTCACAGCACTGGAATTTCATATAAAAAGGGGCTCCTTTCCCAAAGATTTTTCATTCAACTTCAATCGCCTCTCAAACAAGTTTTATTATTCGTTAAAAATATTTATTTTAATTTTTTTTTTAAGTGGTAGTGGATAAGCGGTTCTCCTTTTCTTATTTTTTTTACTTGTGGTTAATTTATTATTTTTGAAAACGGACCTCTAGATCTGAAAAGTGGTCAAAAGTGTCGAACTTTGATTTTTTGCTTCTGATTTTCTATTTTATTTGATTTTTTTGTGAATATACTTGGTATTTAGATTCTCTTGGGTATCAACCTCGCTTGAACTTCGGTCTTCCTTTTCTTATTTCCAAATTATTGCCCTGCATTTTCTTTATTTTTAAGTATTACAAGATCTTGAAAGTGGTCAAAAGTATTGAACTTTTATTTTTTACACTTGATTTTATTCATTTTTTGGGAATCCATGGCTCTCTTGAGTTTCTCTTAGGTAGCTTTCGCTTATTTGCTTATTTTATTGAATTTCTTTACTTTATTTTTTATGATTTAAAAAAAACATTTTTTCTTTTATTTACTAATGAGTCTTTCTTGATCTACATCGAAGAAGGACGTGGTTCTTAACTTTTTTTTTGAGAGTTGGGTAGCTTTCGCTTATTTCCTTTTTTGTATATTTTTTTAATTTAAATCATTTTATGTGAAACTTTTATTGTAAAAAAAACATAGACCTTAATTCCAATGCGTTTAATACTTGATAACACTCTTCCTTTCTTATTGTCCTTTTTTCCCCTACCCTTTTTTTCCGTACTAACTAATGCTTAAAGCAATCCTTGGTCTACATCAAAAAAACAACGTAGTCTCTGGTATTTTTTTTAGTTTTAATTTTGTATTTATTAATTCTTACATCGATGCATCCTCAGTTGCAAAATATAATAATAACTTTAAGTTCTAAAGACAATACCATAATGTATCAAACAAAATTTTTTCATTAAAAGCTAAAAAATTGTAAAAATGTTTTTAAAAGATTGTACAAAATACGCGTTGCGGTAAAATATACTCTTTAACTTAAAATGAATTCTTGAATTGATCAAATAACTTTTATTGGGAAAGGGACAGGTAAGAAGGCTAGAGAAGTACCGGGTATCATTTATTGAATTTGTCTATTTCGGGTCCTATCTAGAACAGACCAGCGATGCTCATTTAAGGCTTTAAAATTAACAAATATATAATAAATGAATGGATCGGCCGGTTACAAAAAAACAGGACCGTCGGACCGGGCCGGTCTCTACCAGTCTCCTTGTCCCAGCTTTTGAGGCCCTGCCTTCTCTGAACTTAAAATGTAGACACCCGGCTCCCTATTACACATGCGTGGCCCGGCTAATTCCACAGGCTGTGTCCCAACACTGAGACACGAGAGTCACTTTGTCCACATACCCCAATTTAGATATGAAAGGACACATTCATTATTAAATTGGTCCGATTGGTCCGAAACCTCACATAATAGGTCAATATCCTTATAAAGGTACCCAGTTACAAAACAGAAATTCAATTTTCTCGGGTATAATAACGGTTTTGTTATCAGTGTTTGTTTTCTTTTGTTTAATTACTGATATGTCAAAAAACAGTGTTGGAAAATTCGGGAAGCAGTACTGCAAAGTCCGTGAATATATATTCGATAGATTTAGATGCACGATACTTTAGTAAAAGCCGTTAACCATTTTTATTATATAAATAGAAATGAACCTTGCTGAAAAATTCGACCAGATCGTAACAAGCGAAAAGGCCAGTCACGAAATATATGCAAGTATTTTGTTATCGATATGTCTCACGATATGAACAAATCATATCTGTGCGAGGAATATCGATATATTGACATTTTGATAGACTATCAACAACCCTAGCCCGAAAGCGCCGTAACAAAACCAATACACTAATGCCCATAACCGTAAGTCGCTCCACCGTCTGACCGACTGCCGGCGACGGCCCAGCAGCATCCAGCAGCAGCAGCTTAAGCGCATTCCGCAATCCGCATCCCTAACCGTTATCCGTTATCCTGCGTGTGGGCGCTGTTGTTTTGGTGCCGTGGAAATTGGCCAAGTGTGTGCGTTCTTGTGTGTTTCGGCATCCAGTGAGTGGCCAAAAGAAGTGTTATATGTTGTTGCAAAATACCATACATTTTATATTTGGGTCAACACACGGTCTATGTGTGCTTGTGTAGGCGGTTGTGTTGTGTTGTCTGTGTATGTGTATTGGTGTCTATAACATCCATTTTCCTTAATTTCTTTTAGTTTCGTTTTCCCTTCCTTCTTTCCCTTTTTTTGCACGTTTTACACACATATCGTTGTTGTTTTCTATGTTGGTTTGCTTCTTCTTAAACGCACGCGCTTCTTCTGCCGGCGCAACTAATTCGATTTATTTATAAACGCAAATTTATACACGACGAGAACAACAAACGTTTAAATATTTGCTCAAACAAATGCAGGAGTAGCAGGAGTGTGTGTGTGTGTGTGTATGGTTTTGTGGTGACCTTCGGTTTTCCCAATTGGCACGAGGATAACGGGGTCGATGGGGGAGCACGAGCTGATGTCCTGCAATAATGCAATCAGATCCTTCGGCCGGATGCACTTTGCCAGCCTAATTTGATTCACAGTTTGAAAGCCACTGACAATTAACCAGCCACTTTCCTTACCTCCTCACCACCCCCACCCCCACCACCACCACCACCACCAACCCCACAAACACAGGCACACCCGGCGGCGGAGCGGAGGAGGCCAAGCAGCGGACCAGGAGCAGTGCCAGAGTCACATCAGTCTAGTCAACACAGCAGACCAAATGAGCACGCACTTCGCCTCTAACCAGCAGCACAAACTAAGCCAATAATAAGCAAATAACAATCGCCGATTGGAGCCTGAGTGAAAGCAAAGCTTGAACGGATTCGGATCTTTACATACCACTATCCTCCACCCTATCGGCACGAAACCAGCAGCCAAGATGCGGGTCGTGGCCATGGTCAGCGGCGGCAAGGACAGCTGCTACAACATGATGCAGTGCGTCGCCGAGGGCCATGAGATAGTCGCCTTGGCCAACCTGCATCCCAAGGACAGAGGTGAGTCCGCCATGGAGGTCCTGTCAACCCAGAGAGCTAACGCCGACAGGACTTTAATTTTGTACACTTTTTTAAGGGTTTTTATTTGAGTTTTCGAAATGTAGGGACCTACTAGGATTTTAGGGGGTACTAGACTGTGATCTATAAGGACTTGTGGATCCAGTAAGCTTTACAAACTTTCAATATTGCCTTAAAAAATATATTCATATTATGGAAGCATCTTTCAACTTGTATTTATCCAAAGATTTCTCTTTATAGAGTCTACTTAGAAATATTTCCTTTTTTTTTAAATATATAAAGAGAAATCGGATATTTTCGTACATATATGTATAATATATTGAATATTATTTAAAATAATACACATAAATAAACAAATATTTCAGTCTGGATTTCCATACTTTCCATATTTATTGGAACAATGCAATATTGGCTTAATCTTTTCCATATATTGGTTCCCATATTTTCCATTTTCTTTCAAAATGTTCATTTTCGAGTATAGATTTCAACGTTTTTTGAAATTTGTAAAAAAAAAAAGTAGAATGTAGATTAAGATTTTTTATTTGTAGGTATATTTTTTTCAATTAAAAAATAGGTAATATTTAAAATAAACATTTTAGACTATAAGATATATGAGATTTTCAGTTTTGGAATTTTTGGTTTAGTTATTTATTAGTTTCTGGGGAAGAATTA
Source organism: Drosophila varians (assembly GCA_018150405.1). NCBI lineage: Eukaryota > Metazoa > Arthropoda > Insecta > Diptera > Drosophilidae > Drosophila > Drosophila varians. Next base: position 13,192,795 of record JAECWK010000126.1, read on the forward strand.
AAAAAAATATATTTGAAACTGATTGAAACTTTGATTTAAATTCAAAACCTAGTTAGTTATTACCCCGAATTTTATATTAAAACATCTGCTATTAACTAGACTACTTATGTACTAAAGTAATTGCAATTACGTTTTTGTACAAAAATCTCCAAATAGAATCTTTGCAGTGGCAATGACAAGGCACAAATTTTTCGGGGTGTGTCACAATTATCGAGTGTTATTATAGGGATATGTAGTTTACAGAACCAATTACCATCTATTTTAACGTCTCCGTGTCGTTTCAGATGAACTGGACAGCTTTATGTACCAGACAGTCGGCCACATGGGCATCGAGATACTGGCCAGCGCCATGGGCCTGCCCCTCTACCGGCGCGAGACCAAGGGCAAGAGCACCCAGACCGGGAAGCAGTACGTCCCCACCGACGACGACGAGGTGGAGGATCTATACAGTCTGCTGGAGACATGCAAGGTAATTGATTGGCTTTGCAAATCCTTTCGTTTTGATGGTCTGATTGAAAATCCAGATTAGTTATACAAGGCTATACCCGGTATACTCTACACTCCTTGAGAGTTGCTTACCTTCTGTGATCTACATTGGCTTTATTATAGTACAAGTTCCTGCCAAGTTTTAGAAGCCCTACTCCGTTTGTTCCAGTAATTCCTCATTATGATATTTAATATTTGAAGGATATTTGAAGCCCGAAGCTGGCACAGTTTTCCAAGCAATGTCTGGCTTTCCAGTAAATAAACCAATCCATTTTTCCGTTAGCCGTGTAATAGTTTTCATAGTTTGCTTTCCAGTTTAACATCCAGAAGGGAAAGTAAATCCAGACCTGGAAATGTATTAATAACATTTTTATTTTGATTAATATTTAAACATTTTAGAGGATAGAGTGTAGAAAGGGCAGTAAAATATTTTGGTTTCCATGTCCTTGGGCCGGAGATTGCAACTGGAAATTACAAAAGCAAGCAGGGGCACTGGAATTGGGAATCCGTAGCAGTAATCTTATCGCAATTCGCGATTCCCGGGGCCCATCGAGCTGGGTTGCCGTGCACGTGAACCGTCGCTCTGAAAAATAAAAAAAATATAACAAAAGCAATGCGAAAAAAAAACATACATACAATGCCAGTTATCGCAACAATTTGTTTATTTATTCCCTGATAATGGAAGAAATCGACCGGGCCAAGGAGACTTTAATGATGATTACAGTTTGGCAGTCGCATCAATTATTGCATTCAAACTGTAATTGCAGTTTTTTGTAGATTCCCAGATAGTAGGATGGATTTTCTAAAATTAAAACAATTTTTTGGCCATGATTTTTAACAACTTCTTTGAATTATATGTTAAACATTTATTAAATAAATTTCAATCAATTTTAAACAATTAATATATTATTCAAAATACACAGACCTTTTTTTATTTTTAAACTCTCCTAGTTGCATTTTTTTAAATATTTTGATTTAAAATCGATTAAATTGTTGAATACGATAAATCGTGGTAAATTTTCTAGACTTAAATCAGCGTTTATTCAATTTTTTAACACTACAACTTTTTAAATATTTATTTTTACGACTGCCTTCGCTTAATCTAATGTCCTTTTGAGAAATTTCTGCTTTAATTTAGTTAAATTCTTTTTTTCTTATAAAAATCAAAGTGTTTTAAACTCATTTGCTTGTTTTATTAAATAAAAACTTGTATGATTGAAAATTATAAATTGTTTGTAAAATATATTTTAGATCAAAATTCCATTTGGTTCCGAAGATAAAAAAATCATTTTTTTTTTCAAATGGCGAAAAGGTTTTTTTGAAAACTACTTTTTTTAGGTTTCCGGAAAATTTCTTTGTTCAATTTTCAAGAATTTCATATTCTCTAGAGTTTCTCTATTCAAATAATATTTTTTAAAATTCCAAAATCTCAAAAAAATTAAAAAATTAACATACTTTGTGGTTCAAATACCTCCAAAAGGCAAAATACTTATTTTTTAAAGAAGGTATAGGTTACTATTTTTGGAAAACTTACAATGTCAAGGTTTATTATTAAAAATAAAGTTATAAAAAATGTTCCCTACTTTTTCTTAGTTTAAAAAGTCAAAAAACAAGGGGACTAAACTTAAAAAAAAATAAATTCCTTAATACTAATATCCTTCCCATTTGCAGAACGAACTGCAGGTGGAGGCGGTGGCCGTGGGCGCCATCCTGTCGGACTACCAGCGCGTCCGCGTGGAGAACGTCTGCAGTCGCCTGAACCTGATATCCCTGGCCTACTTGTGGAGGAGAGATCAGACTGAACTGCTGCAGGAGATGATCGACTGCCAGGTGCACGCCATCATCATTAAGGTAACTTAGCCCCTACCAGGTGATGATGACTAACTAGTCTAAAATTAGTCCGTGTTAGCACAGCTGAAAGCCCCGATCAACATCATACACAATGGCGCCCCATCATTAACAGTCTAGATTATCTGAAAGCCATACAATTTACAAATAATTACAATTAATGCTCCATTTGTTCATTAGTTTGAGGGTTTGGAATGTTTAAAGTTGATGGTTAGTGATGCGAATCGGTGATAATTATGGGGAAATTATAAAGTTATTTAATAATATAATATTTAGGTTTCCTCATAGATCTTTATGAGGAAACTTTGTTTTCTTTCTATACAAATTATTTTAAGTAAAAGAGTAACAATAAAACTAGAAAGGAATTCCGAGGTTTATTATTTTGTTTGAGTCTTATAAACGTTTAAAAAATTACAAGGTATTAGGATATTAGTTAACAGTTGGGGAGGAGAACCTATAAGAAAAGGACCCACAGTCCAGAACCTTAAGGCTTCCTTTTTATACCCTTGCAGAGGGTATTATAATTTTGTGTGTGCAACGCAGTGAAGGAGACATCCAGGACCCCATAAAGTATATATATTCTGGATCAGGATCACCTCCTGAGTCGATATAAGCATGTCCGTCTGTCCGTCTGTCCGTCTGTCTGTTTCTACGCAAACTAGTCTCTCAGTTTTTGAGCTATCGTCTTGAAACTTTGCACACACCCTTCTTTCCTTTGCACGCAGTATATAAGTCGGAACAGCCGGGATCGGCCGACTATATCCTATAGCTGCCATATATCTGATTGATCGGAAATGCTATAACTTCCATGTTATTGATGATAGAAGATTGAAATTTGCACAGATTGACTATAACGGGAATTTAGGCCGATCTGGAAAATTTCATACAGATCGGCCGACTATATCCTATAGCTGCTATATGATTGATCGGAAATGCTATAACTTCCACGTTTTTGAAGATAGAAACTTGAAATTTGCACAAATTCCCTTTTGTTGGAATTTAGGCCGATTTGGAAAATTTCATACGGATCGGCCGGCTATATCCTATAGCTTCTATATAACTGATTGATCGGAAATGCTATAACTTCCATGTTATTGAAGATAGAAACTTGAACTTTGCACAGATTCTCTTTTGTAGAAATCTAAGCCGATCTAAAAAATTTCATACGGATCGGCCGACTATATCGTATAGCTTCTATATAACTGAACGATCGGAAATGCCACAACTTTCCTGTTTTTGGGCGTAGAAGCGTCGGACTTCTTTTAAAATCCATTTTATACGAATCTAAGGTTGTTATGAATGTTTTTGTAAAGATCGGCCAACTATATCCGATATTTACTATATCTTAAGTCAATAGAAGCCGCTATTTAACTGCAAGGGTATATAAGCTTCGGCTCCGTCCGAAGTTAGCTTTCCATTCTCGTTTGAATATATGTTTACATAAAACACTGGATACAATATCTAATGTATATAGGTTACAAATGCATTCGACACTTTGATCTATATCTATATTATGGAATACTATCTACATATATTCCAAGGCCCTTGTATTTTCTTATCATGTAAATATTAATTAATGTTAATTAATATCTTGAATATTTATCTGAGAAGGAAGTATAAGAAATGTCTGTTAATGTACCAGGTACCTTTCCACTTTATAACTTTTATATATTTTTATAAAAACTTCTATATAAAATATTAAATATTTAGGGTTAATATATTCGATACATTAATTCGCAAAATTAATTTGTTTGGATTATCAAAGAACCTCAGATTTTTGCTCTTTTATTTCTGATGGTATAAAATTTCTATACTTTCTAATATAACTAAGAGGTTTCTATATACCATCCATCTATAGACCGGAATCTTTAAACATATGCCTATACACCATGTTAAATATTAAGATTTTAATGCAACAAATTCTTTAATTTATACTTATGAAAATAATCTACAAAAAAATTACGTCAAGGTATTAGATATATATAGTCAAGAACCCTACTTCTTCGCTCTTGTATATTTATAGAAATTATTTAATTCGGTATTAAATGTTAAATATGAAAAATTAAGAATTTGAATGAGAATTTGTAGCTAGGTATTAGGTATTTATAGTTAGGATCCTTGGGCATGTTCTCTCAAATGTCAGCATATATAATATTATTTAGAAGTCTAGATACAAAGCCCAAAAATCCAGCAACAATTTTTTACATAAATCCTTAGATGGAACTTGGAAGAAGTACCGGATATCTATACTCTCAGATCTCAACTCTTAATTCTAAATAATATAAATATGATAATAGATAGTATGTTAATTGAAAATGAGACAATTTTGGATTTTTACAAATATCCAAATAAAGGACAACTACCAAAGACCTATATAGGGTTATATAGGCTTAAATGAGAAGAATCTATAAAGAGTTACTGGCACAGTACCAGGAGTCTAAAGTACCTTATTATTATATATATAAATAATATTATGTATATTATATATATAATATCCCAAGAACCTTGGGAACCTTTTTGTTTTTATAAAGTTCTATAGTAGAGCTCTATAACATAGTTTTCCATAGAAGGTAACTCTGATAAAGTACCGGGTATAAATTCATCGATGCATTACATTTTTTTATTTTATATTATAATTGTTTAATTTATGAGAATTGATACGAAAATGTTGAAAAAGTTTCGGGTGTTTATAGTCCTAAAGTCTAAAACCTTGGGTTATCGCTTTCTAAGATTATCGTATGGGTTATCGTATTTCTAAGAATACCTAAAAGTAAGCCAAATATTAGGGATATTATTCTTAAATGAAAATCTATAGAGAATTTCGTGTCAAGTATCAGGTATCTATAGTCCATTGGGGAACCATAAAAGCTTCTTTAACATCAATCTATAAAGAAAAATTTCGAAAAAAAAGTACCGAGTATCTATAATCAATCGAATGCCAATTATATTCTAATAGCTCCTTTTATAAACCCCTTAAAGGTGGCCGCCCTGGGCCTCGTGCCGGACCGGCACCTGGGCAAGTCGCTCCGCGAGATGCAGCCGCACCTGCTGAAGATGCGCGACAAGTACGGGCTGAACGTGTGCGGCGAGGGGGGCGAGTACGAGACGTTCACGTTGGACTGCCCGCTCTTCCGGCAGCGCATCGTGGTTGAGGACATCCAGACGATCATCTCGAGCGCGGATCCCATCTGCCCGGTGGGCTACATCAACTTTACCAAGCTCACGCTCCAGCCGAAGGAGGCGGCGGTGGGCGTGGTGAGCGGCAGCGGAATGGGGATCGGTGGGGATGGGGTGTTCGTGAAGCGATCGCTGGACTACATTAGCGACCTGAACGAGTCCACCTACAGCGACCTGAGCGATCCGGACTTTAGCGAGACGGAGCTGGAGCTAATCGAGAAGGAGACCCGGCTGCGGGAGTCGCTCAGCCAGAGCGAGCTCATATCGCGCAGCAACTCGTTTGGCCGCCACCTGGCCGCCTCCGCCGCGTCCGGTTCGACTTCCGTCTCCGCCAATGCCACCGCCACCGCCTCCTCGCCCATACCCATTGTCACGAAGAGCGCCAGCGTCGACGAGCCGACGGCAGCGGGCGGAGTCTGTTCCCCGGCCAGTGCCTCCGCATCCGCCAGCACATGCGCCTCCATGCTGCTGACCACCGGCGATGTCAGCAGCACTGCTGCCGTCTGTGGCTCGCTGTCGCTGGCCATCTCCTCGCTTGGGCTGAGCGCCACCACCTGCTGCCAGGCGGGAGTCGGAGTCGGAGGCGGGCCGGGAGCCACCCAGCCGCCGAGCCCATTGAAGTACGAGCGGGAATTCCGTCCATTGGCCAACGAAGCCGGAGCGGCCATCAACGCCAAGGGCTGGATGTGGCTGGCGGGCATACAGGGTATCCACAAAAAATAGTTTCCTATATTCCGTGCCATGGAATTCCATCTAATACATGTATTTCCACCAACAGGCTCCGGACCGGACGGCATCGAGCAGGGCATGCAACTGGCCCTGGACACCCTGGCCGACCTGTGCCACGGCAAGGGCTACCAGCTGCAGGACCTTTGCTACATCACCCTCTACGTGCGCTCCATTGCCGAGTACCCGGCCCTGAACCGGATCTACCAGCGCGCCTTCGACTTCCACAATCCGCCGACGCGGGTCTGCGTCGAGTGTCCTCTGCCCGATGGCTGCCATGTGGTGATGGATGCCATTGCCTACCGCCAGGCCGTCGCCGGCTCCATATCTGGTGCCGCCGAGGAGCGGGACCGCGAGAGCGAGGAGACGGCGGCGGCGTTGCTGAATGGACGCCGGAACACCATGCACGTCCAGGGCATCTCCCACTGGGCGCCAGCCAATATCGGTCCCTACAGCCAGTCGACCAGGGTGAGTTTCGGAGGACATTCGGAGACTTTTAATTAAAGGAGGGATCCTTTCAGATTGGCGACATTACCTACATTTCGGGACAGATCGCTTTGGTGCCCGGCAGCATGACAATCATCGAGGGCGGCATCCGGCCTCAGTGCAAGCTGACGCTCCGGCACATCAGCCGCATCGCCAAGGCCATGAACGCCCACGGCCAGCTGCGGGACGTCGTCCACGGCATCTGCTTCGTCACCCATCCGGCCTTCATCGGGGAGGCGCGTCGCCAGTGGGAACGCCGGACCACCAACGCCATCATGGACTACATTGTGCTGCCGGCGCTGCCGCGGGAGGCCCTCGTCGAGTGGCAGGTGTGGGCGCACACCCACAACGATCGTTTCGACTGTAAGGATGTGTTTTCCAATATATCCTTGGATATCCTTGGTTTATATTATTATTATTTCAAAAAGTAGGCATACAGGAAACATTTTATATATTTTCGTTTGCCGAGCTCGGAAAAGTTTTGAATCGTTTCAAAATTTCCTAAAAAACAGAAATTTTTAATGCAATTGTAAATATTTATTCGAATTTCCATTAATCAGGAGACTTTGTATGTATATTAACATTTTCATGTTATTTTTATTAATTTAGAAATTAGGAATTGAGAAAAAAATTTAGTTTTTCAACTTTGATAGTTTTTGTTTAGCCTAGAGCTGTTTTTTTTTTTTAATTACAAGTATTTATTGATATTTTTAGTTTTTCCAACATTTTATTTTCATTTTGTTGACAACGATTTGGTTTTAATATTTAAATTGCCATTTATTATAGAATTTAGATAATTACAAGTTTGACAATTTGGTAATATTAAGGGGAATTAAGTTTATTTTGAGAAATTATTTATGAATTAGAATTAAATCAAATTTAATTTGAGTTCAAAAATTATTTATTTATCAGAATTTAATCAAATGAATGAGTTAATTAATTTTCAACTTTCGATTGCCTCTTATTTTAATATTAGTGTTATTACATTAAATATGTTTATTTAATATTTATATTTTTAATATTTATACAATATTTTAATTCTGGTTTTCTTTCTTCTTTTTTTATAGACGAGGAGACGGGCTGCTCGGTGGGAGAGTACACCATCTCCATCCGGCGCCGCTGGAACTACGAGAACAACTGCGCCGCCATCGTGTGCTACGTGTCCACGGGCCTGGCCTCGTCCACCACCCAGCTGACGCAGCTGAGCGACGACGTCCTGGGCAACCACTGCCGCTTGGCGCAGGCCGTGAGCGCCGAGCACCTGGACGAGATACTCACCTACGTGGTGAACCGTCTACTGAAGGACTATCCGCTGGCCAAGAAGCCGGCCCCCACGGCCACGCCACCGGCGACGCCCAGCCAGCCAGGCGGAGCTGGCGGAGATCAGCATCAGCACCAGCACCAGCCGCTGCCGGCTATCCATCTGAAGCTATTCTACCAGGTGAACGCCGCCCCGGCGACGGAGCTGCTCCTGCAGGCTCTGCACGATTTTCGCATCAAGTGCCAGGACACCGCCGCCGTCGTCTACACGGTCCTGCCCGCCTGCAGTCTGCACAACTTCAGTACGTTCCTGTCCATTTGCGGGGTGAGGCATGAGTAGGACCTGGCAGACAAGCAGGAGTAGCAGGAGCAGAATGATCGGATTGACAACAAATCGCAGAGAGCGGATAACGCCAAGCCAGTTTGCCTTTAAAAACTTATATGGAAAACAAGAAACCAACAAAAACCACAAACAGGAAAAATAACCATTTATTATTTTTTTTTTAAATACAAATTACATGCATGTTCCTTTTATATAAAACAAAAAATATCAAATTAAATTTTAATTCTTTTTTGAAAAGAATGATATTGATATTGATGTCTTGTTAACTTGGCCCCAAAATTCCGCCTCGATTTTCGATTATTTTCGATTATTTTTTTGAAGAGCTAGCTTCTTTGTTGTTAATGTTAAGGTCCTGTCAGGCCATAGATAAGTCGCGGTTTTGGACCAAAATTACACTCCCCCTTCCTCCCCCCATTCTTCAAAGCAAAAGGATCTATGCAACTCAAGTGTTTCAGAAAAACAAAAAAGTTTATAGCATACTTTATATATTTGTAAATATATAAAAGCAAATCTCTTTTGTGCACTCTATTGCCAAAAAAAACAAAAGCAAAAACCAAACTATACTCTTATACAAAAAAAGAAAGAAAAAAGAAAAAACTATTAACTATTAATCGTTTTTCGATGTGCTTTTCTTTATGCTCCGATTTTTTATAAACATATATTATAATATTGTACATCTCTCATCCTCCTCCCTACGAAACTCACTTTTTCGACCAAAAACACAAACGACAGCTATTTTTTGGTTTTATGTGTCGTTAAGCTTTAAAAAAACCAACAAAAATAACTGCACACAAGGTCAAAGGGCAAAGTATTTACCCGAAGCGACCCAAAAATATGCGAAATGCGCCATATATTATAATGTAACATTTTTTTTTATATAGTTATCAAATTGAAAAACAAAATGGAAATAGAGATATTTAATAAAATTGATTATTTCGCGTTCAAAACTTTATTCAGCACAATCCAGACCCCGATTTTTGGTTAAATTCAAAACAAAAAATTTAAAATTCGATTGTAAGATAAATTATAATGATGAAATGATCATAAAAATGGGACGCTGAGCGGGGGAAAGGATAAAAAAGAAATGAAAAGAAAAGAAAACAAGATTATTACATGCTATTATATATTGTTATGAAAAATATTGATATTGATATTGATTGTCATTGCAAAAGTCGAAAAAAAAAAAAAAATACAAAAACCAAAGAAAAATCTGGGCGTTTCATTTTTATTCTCGCACTGATAAAGCGGGCTGGAGTGTTCGGGAACCTGCTTTATATAGATACTTCCACGGTGGAGTCGAATCTTATCGGAAATTTTTGATTTATGGCCATCTTTATAGCCTTGATTTTTAAATATACGTGGACCTTTCTCTTTTCTACTTTAATCAGTAAAACTATACCAAAATGCAAAACATCCATCTTCTAAGAAACTGAATGACTCAAAAAGTTTCGATCGTTAAGGTTTTGGTTCCGAAATATTCAACATTTTCATTTCACAAATTCTGAAAATCAAAAAAATAAACAACATTTACATTCCAGGGGGATTATCAAATTTTAAAATAGTTAAATAGTTTTCAATAATAGTATCAGATTGATTGAAAAACAGATTGAAATTTCAGCGTATAATGAAAAAAAAATAATTTTAATTTTTTGGAATTCTACGTAAATTTGGATGAATCATGTGATGGAAAGTTACGATAATCTTTAATTTTAATAAAACATGTTCTATAAGATGTTTTTGTAGACTTCAATCGGGTTTGGCTTTAAATTTTGGTGGAGTTAATAGAACCGGCTTAGTTAATAAAACGTTATTTTAACTTTCTTGAGCAACGTACATATATTATGTTATATTATGATATTTGTATAATATTTTTCAACTTCCAGAGAAACTAAAATATCAAATTCAAAGACTTGGAAAACTAACTTTTTTTAATTAAAATAATCTTTCACTTTTCATAAAATTTAATTCGACTAAATTATTTTATATTTTATTATATATATTTTTTCAACAAATTGAAACACTCAAATAATTTCCAGCTAACTCTAAGAAAGTACTAAAATATCAAATCGTAAGTCCCATATTTCTGTTGACCAAAGTAAGCTTGCAAAACAGAAAGTGTTACATTTAAATGGTAAATATTTAGTGGGTGGAGTGTAAATAGTAGCGCCCTACTAAAAATAACGGTAAATAAATCCAAGGTCTAGAGTCTAGACGTATCGGGAATGTTAACGGTAAATCTGGGCAACGGACACGTCAGTGCTTACCAATTCCAACGCATATTTGCATCATACAAGCACGGATTTCACCTTCTGCAGGCCGAGAAGCTCCAATCAAACAAAATGTTTGGGTAAACAATGGAACGGTAAACAAACACAGAGAGTGCACGCACGCACGCTCGCACCCTCTCTCTTTCTCTCTCTCGCTCGTTGGCGAACTTTCCAGTGGGCGGGAAGGCCGCCCAATCAGAGTGGCCGTTTCCACTGACGTGTCTTACACGTCAGCGCAGCGGGTCGGCCGTTGAATAAATAGCCGGTGCCCCGGAGAGCCAAACATCATTTTAAAAAGAAACGTACAAAGAATAAGAACACAGCATACACCCTATAAACGAGAAAAGTGCAAACAAACGCGAAACCAAAAGCTGTGAACACAAACAAACAAACAAGCATAAATATTCCATTTAATCTGTAAATTATTTAATATTTAAAACCAAGCCAAAAAGACATCAAAGACTTAAACTCGACTGTAAAAAGAGAGCAAAGAAGTGACAAACTACTTAAGTGAATTTTTTTTATACATAGTTTTAGTTAGCAAATGTAAGTATTAATCGAAAATCGGATAGACTTCAAAATATTGAGAGGATTTTATGAATGAAAAGGTAGTGTGTGGATTTTTTTTTTGTGTGTGATCTAAAGTGACTATTTATCAACAAAATAGAGGTTGAAACTCTTTCATTGGGAATACTTTATATTAAAAAAAAAAAAAAAAATTAAGTTTCCTCCCTTTATTTGAAATCAGTTAGTGGTGGGAGCGCGGTCGTTTCACAACACTGTTCTAGAACTGACGTGTCTTTTCGGCTCGCAGGGTTGCTGGGAGAAAGAGCCGGCGAAAGGCATAAGCAAAAAGCAGAAACAGAAATCGAAAAGTAGCCACATTCTGCTGTCAGTTCGAATCGAGAAAGCACCTTTGAGAAAACTTCAGAGCTCCAAAAGCGACAAGTGTAAGTGAATCAGTTGAAATACAGTAAAAAAATCGAAACGGACCCAGGATATTCGTGAGTAGCCGGAAAAGCAAATTCGAGAAAAGTGGTGGGGATACCGGGGCCATGTTCGCCAGTCGCCATGTTGGCAGCAAAGTCTTTTTCGGCCCAAAATAGTGGCCAGCACGTGCCCAAAAATAAATACATAAATCGCATGCGGCTGCAGGCCGGCTGCACTTTATATTTTTTGTTCGCATTTTTCCTTCCACGCCGCCTTGTGACGTGGTGGCCCTGGCCCTTGGAGCCGAGCCGCTTCCCCACCGAATATCGGTGACGCACTTTCCTCACTATTGGCGCAGCCTTATGCTCCAAAGTTCGTTAACCCCATCCGCTCCCATAATAGTTTGCTGGAATCATAGTTTTTGTTTAGTTAAATCATAAAAAATGCATTCAAAGTTCAATTCCAATTCCCCCGGCAAAGGCGTCTGCGCAAAAAGCTCTTCTTCTTGCCCACCGTGTCCGTGTGTCTGTGTGCCAGTGTGTGCGTGCGTGTGTGTGCTACGAAGTACACGTCATTTCCACAACTAAAGCAGATTGTGAAGCTCATCCGCCGTGCTTTGTTGTCGGGGGCCGGAAAGTACACGTCAGTGGTTTGGCCAAGAAGAATCGTGGGCAGATAAACCCAGATATCTGAAATGCGTGTCCAACAGCGAGTGCGAGTGCGAGTGGAAGAGGGAGATGGTGAGGAAGAGGGAGGGCCATACCCAAAACAGCTGTGCAAACCCCTTTGCTCTTGGTCTTGTTTCCATGGCTCCTCTCGGGCTCAGACTTTCTCCAAGAAGAAGAATCGGCGTGCCAAAGAATTTCAGTACACGGCGAGAAAAAGTGTTGCAAGCGAGAGTTTAATTTCAAGTCCCATATATATGTCCCATATGTTTTCATTCTTTCATGAGATTAGTAATGTTTCTTTAAAGATAAATTTTTTTCTATAGGTAATACCTCACTACACTTTAGGAGTATTTAAATTTACAGACATTACAAAAATACATTGACATGCCAAGTGTTTTTTTCTGTCTATTAAAGTGGAAATGTTTCTAATCGCTTTAGAAATTTTTAGAAACTTCAGAATACTTTCAATATTTATAAATAATATTTAATATCACTTTTGAATCTTTAATTCAAAAATGGTTTTCCAATCAATATAAATTATTTTCTACCCTCTTTAGTATTATTTTTATTTTTTTTTAAACCAAATCCTATAGGCAGGAACTATTTAAATGGAATATTTGTCGGCGCTTCATGAATTTTCTTGACTAGCAAATTCATTTCAAATTTTTTAAAAGTATCTTGAGTTTTTTTTTTTAATTAAACAAATTGAAAACCCGATAAAACGCATTTCCTGCCTATATTCAAATACTTATCGCTACCGCAAGAATTTTCTCGAGGTGTATTGACCGAAAAACCCGTTCTTTCTCTCGCCGGCAAGTGGCTTTCGCTGCCTCTTTCTCTCTCTATGGCTCTCAAAGATTGAGCAACGGAAAGTAAGAACCAGAATAATGTTACACGTACACAAATTTTGTGTCGCTGTCGCTGCCAGCGCCGGCGTCGGTCAATGTCAGCAGCGACGCCGATTCTCTCAGAGATTGACTCTCCTTGGGTTTAACTCTTACCTGGTTTGGGGTCTTAGCTGGCTTAGCACTTACCGGGCGGTCGCCGAAGTGGACGGTTGTTGATCTTGAACCTCGAACAAGGCACTAAAAGGTACATATTTTTCGGATGGGGGAGGGGAAGAGATATTCTTTGCCAAAGTGGCACACCTAACGGTACTTGTTGACAGTCGAACAACGTCAGCAGTTTCTCCCGGCAAAGAGAGTGGGACAGAGTGTGCGTGCGTGTGTGTCAGTGTGCGTGAGACAAAGACGTTGACGTGTACAAAAGCCGAGTTTTTAAAATTAAATTAAATTTAATTAACAAATTCTTAAACTTGAATTCATTTTGCAGTTTTTTGAAAGACATTCAAGATGAGGTTATGCATATTACTGGCTGTCGTGGCCTTTGTGGGCCTCTCGCTGGGCGAGGAGAAGAAAGAGAAGGACAAGGAGCTGGGCACAGTGATTGGCATTGACTTGGGAACCACATACTCCTGGTAAGCGAAGTGCCACGTGCATAGCAATCATGCTAAACCATAACTAAAACCCAATCCCAATTCCAGCGTTGGCGTTTACAAGAACGGACGCGTCGAGATCATCGCCAATGACCAGGGTAACCGTATCACGCCCTCGTACGTGGCCTTCACCGCTGACGGCGAGCGTCTGATCGGCGATGCCGCCAAGAACCAGCTGACCACCAATCCCGAGAACACTGTCTTCGACGCCAAGCGTCTGATTGGTCGCGAGTGGTCGGACACCAACGTCCAGCACGACATCAAGTTCTTCCCCTTCAAGGTTGTGGAGAAGAACTCGAAGCCGCACATCAGCGTGGACACCTCGCAGGGCGCCAAGGTCTTCGCTCCCGAGGAGATCTCCGCCATGGTCCTGGGCAAGATGAAGGAGACCGCCGAGGCCTATCTGGGCAAGAAGGTCACCCACGCCGTCGTCACCGTGCCCGCCTACTTCAACGACGCCCAGCGTCAGGCCACCAAGGACGCCGGTGTGATTGCCGGACTCCAGGTCCTGCGTATCATCAACGAACCCACGGCTGCGGCCATCGCTTACGGTCTGGACAAGAAGGAGGGCGAGAAGAACGTGCTGGTGTTCGATTTGGGCGGCGGCACCTTCGATGTCTCCCTGCTGACCATCGATAATGGAGTGTTCGAGGTGGTGGCCACCAACGGCGACACCCATTTGGGCGGTGAGGACTTCGATCAGCGCGTCATGGATCACTTCATCAAGCTGTACAAGAAGAAGAAGGGCAAGGACATCCGCAAGGACAATCGTGCCGTGCAGAAGCTGCGTCGCGAGGTCGAGAAGGCCAAGCGTGCCCTGTCTGGATCTCACCAGGTGCGCATCGAAATCGAGTCGTTCTTTGAGGGCGACGACTTCTCCGAGACTTTGACCCGTGCCAAGTTCGAGGAGCTCAACCTGGACCTCTTCCGCTCCACCCTGAAGCCCGTGCAGAAGGTGCTCGAGGACGCCGACATGAACAAGAAGGACGTGCACGAGATCGTGCTGGTCGGTGGCTCCACTCGTATCCCCAAGGTGCAGCAGCTGGTTAAGGACTTCTTCGGCGGCAAGGAACCATCACGAGGCATCAATCCCGACGAGGCTGTGGCCTACGGCGCTGCCGTCCAGGCTGGCGTGCTCTCCGGCGAACAGGACACCGACGCCATCGTCCTCCTCGATGTCAACCCCCTGACCATGGGTATTGAGACCGTGGGCGGTGTGATGACCAAACTGATTCCCCGCAACACTGTCATTCCCACCAAGAAATCGCAAGTCTTTTCCACCGCCTCCGACAACCAGCACACCGTGACCATCCAGGTGTACGAGGGCGAGCGCCCCATGACCAAGGACAACCATCTGCTGGGCAAGTTCGATCTGACTGGCATTCCCCCGGCACCGCGCGGCATTCCCCAGATCGAGGTCTCCTTCGAGATCGACGCCAACGGCATCCTGCAGGTCAGTGCCGAGGACAAGGGCACCGGCAACAAGGAGAAGATTGTAATCACCAACGACCAGAACCGCCTGACGCCCGAGGACATCGATCGCATGATCCGCGACGCCGAGAAGTTCGCCGACGAGGACAAGAAGCTCAAGGAGAGGGTGGAGTCGCGCAACGAACTGGAGTCGTATGCCTACAGCCTGAAGAACCAGATCGGCGACAAGGACAAGCTGGGCGCCAAGCTGAGCGACGAGGAGAAGACGAAGCTGGAGGGCGCCATCGATGAGTCGATCAAGTGGCTGGAGCAGAATCCCGACGCCGATCCCGAGGAGTACAAGAAGCAGAAGAAGGACCTCGAGGCCATCGTCCAGCCGGTGATCGCCAAGCTGTACCAGGGCGCCGGTGGTGCACCCCCGCCCGAGGGCGCCGACGGTGACGATCTCAAGGATGAGCTGTAAGGCGGCGTATGCATCACACCTCCATCCCCCCGCATGCATCGCGCACATCCACGGCAGATCAGAAGTGTTGGAATATTAAATCAGACTGATAAACAAATTAAAACAACAGCCACAGCAAGAGATGTAACTAATTCACACCATCCCCTCCGCCTTCGCCTCCGCCTCCGCCAGCCATCCCTCCTCGTCCCGCCCATCCATTCGACCTTTAAGGCATTTTTCCAAAACTTCAAAACAAAAAACTAAACACACAAAATTCTTTATTACGACATTTACCTTTTTTTTTGTACACTTAAATTTAAAGTATGATTTAAACGAGTGTTCCTCCGCATTCCAAGTCGCTCCTGCAAAGGGCCCGCAACCTGTGGTACCAACTACCTTTCTCCCTGCCCTCGCCTTCCGCCCCGTCCTCGTCCAGTTAGCTGCTTAATTATGTAAAAGTGTAAATTTTTTTTTATATATATATATATTTAGGCATAACTGTCGCAGATCAATAGCTTATCCTGCCGATATCCAACGGAACACATATATATATAAGTATGAGAGGGATAGGGGGCGATCCTTGGGAAGGGAGGGAGCTGCAGGGCGTGCGGAGACAGCGACAAACCGTTAGGTCGACGAGAATGCAAAGGCAACAGCAACTGGAGATGAAAGAAAATCACAAAGAAACAAGAAAAAAAAAAACACAAAGCCGGCAACACCATCAGCCGTCAGCTAAATAAAAGGATTCTTCGATTTTACGAAGGATTTTCTAATTTATTTAAAAATAAAATAAAAAAATTTTAAAAATAAATCAATTTGTTTTTGACTTTTGGTTGGGAACTATATATATAAGACTACTAACTAGTTTCTTGCAGTGTTTTTCATGTTTTATATATATATTTTTTATGTAGCTATATAATTTAAATATTTATCCGAAAAAGAAACATTAGAGAATGATATGAATCTCCTGTAAAAAATGTAATTACATCTATAAACATATTAACTAACGAGAATGGAAGGCTAACTTCGGACGGAGCCGAAGCTTATATACCCTTGCAGTTAAATAGCGGCTTCTATTAATAAAAGATATAGTAAATATCGGATATAGTTAGCCGATCTTTACAAAAACATTCATAACAAGCTTAGATTCGTATAAAATGAATTTTAAAAGAAGTCTGACGCTTCTACGCCCAAAAACACGCAAGTTGTTGCGTTTCCGATCGTTCAGTTATATGGCAGTTATATGGTCGTATGAAATTTTCCAGATCGGCTTAGATACCCATAAAAGGGAATTTGTGCAAATTTGAAGTCTATCTTCAAAAACGTGGAAGTTATAGCATTTCCGATCAATCAGATATATGGCAGCTATAGGATATAGTCGGCCGATCCCGGCCGTTCCGACTTATATACTGCGTGCAAAGAAAAGAAGGGTGTGTGCAAAGTTTCAAGACGATAGCTCAAAAACTGAGAGACTAGTTTGCGTAGAAACAGACAGACGGACAGACGGACATGCTTATATCAAATCAGGAGGTGATCCTGATCCAGAATATATATACTTTATGGGGTCCTGGATGTCTCCTTCACTGCGTTGCACACTTCTGACCAAAATTATAATACCCTCTGCAAGGGTATAAAAATTGAATACATGTGTACATAATTATTATTATTTGTAATAGTTTGTGTCATCGCCATTTTGTATTTTTTTTAACGGTTCTGATCATAGGAACACAGTAGCAAGATTTTTTTTCTTCACAAATAACTAACATTCCCGTTGGACTTTAAAATAGATGAAACTACTGTTTGGGTTTATCCTTTGAAAGCTGATACCTTTTCATCTTAAATTTTTTTTCTAAATGCTTTCAAAAAAATTATTGCTTTTTATATTTATTATAATATAAAAAAATGTATAGCCGTTTTTTAGGTTTAACGAGTCTGTTATTTTAAAATAAAAATAAATTAAAATCAAAGGCAAATGTATTTTCTAAAGGTATATGCCTTCTAAACAATAATAATAATGAATCTTGAGTTTTAAGCATATATCTTGACCTATTTTTACGGTTTTCTCTATTTCAATTATTTTTGAAAAAAACCTATCATTATATTGAAAAAAATACACAAATGTATATTTTAAATATAATCTGACAAGGTAAAATCAATATTAATCAAAATAGCTAAAAAATGAGCTTTGGATTTCTATCGATTAAAAGGGTTGAATCCTTGCAATTCCGGGAACTAAGGTTCCCTAAAAGAGGCTGACAAAAGACATTTATTTGATTTTGTTCAAGATAATAATGCCCCAATATTTTACATTTGATAAAAATAAAAAGATAAATATGGATGTCTTTTCATGACGCCATCTTTGCCATCATTTTTTTTGTAACTCAAATCTGTTATGTGTAATTTAACGAGCTTTAAATGGATATATTTCAAAACTGAAAGATTATTAGAAAAACCTTTATTGACTTCCACTAATTAGAACTCTTCCCCAAATGAAACTCACATTTCTGGTTTTTATCATTTTTATTATCTTCATCCTTTTTTCGCCTCTTCATTTTTTACGAACTCTATCATCATCGTCATTTCCTTGCGCATCAACTTCTGCTCAGTTTGCTATATAATTTCTTCGATAACGGTATTATCATTTTCCTACCAGCCAACTGCTTTATCGACGCAGTTACGCTTTCTCAGTTTGTTTTTGTTTTTATCTTAATTATTCTTAAATACATTAAAAAAATACATAAAATATTTTGTTGGTTTCTGATCTTGTTTTCTTTTTTCTGTTTTTGTCATAAATATCAGAGCTGTTCCCATTTTCTCATCTCACCGAAAATTCAATGAAATCCAAACAAGATCTGAGGATCTATCGAAATTTCTTCGATTCGATTTTTTCGATTACTTGAAGTCGAAAGTGGGAACAGACTGCGTGTCCGAGTGTGTATGTGTGTGTATATAAATAAGCTAACGGTATATTGTTTATATGTTATGTATATGTACTTCTATATGGTAAGTATGCACTCTCAGATTTCGGAAAAGGGAACCGATTGCCGATCGATTTTTTTCGTAACTTTCGACTTGTTTCTTTTCTTTAATTATTTTTTCGTTCAAGAACATACATATAGTTCTTTATTATTCAAGTTCTGGTATTATTTTCTTTAAAGCGCATTACGCTTTGAGGAAGAAGCAGGTAAGGGTAGGTAGGTAAATAGTCTGAAAATCGCTTGGAACTCTCGGTCGGATGGAGGATCAGAAGAAGTTGAAGAAAAGTCCGGAGAAAGAGGTGGGTTTACGGCCACTTGACTAAGTTATTTAAAGACTATTTCTAAACTGTTTTAGCCGCTTCACTTAATAAATAAAATGCAAAGAATAAATTTGTTGTTCTCCCGTAAGAGCATGTATGTCTGTGTAGGTGTTGTTTGTTTTTTTTTTTTTTATATGTATATATATATATTTCTTCGATCCAGCGCTGTTGAACTTGATGTTGGTCCTTTTCCTGATCGTTAACATCTAAACATATTCTTGCTTCTGCATCCAATCATTTTCCTCAGTGTGGCCTGTACTGTGTAATCTGTATTTGTGTCAATGTGTATGGGTGTGTGTGGGTGTGCCGGCTGCTGGACTGCTTGGCTGCACTGCTTGCGCTTAGATACGCTGCTTTGTTTCGATGATATTCTCAGGATCTTCGTCCTTGGGGGGCTGACCACGTTGCTGCACGGATCAGCGATTAACCAATATCAGTTCGGATCGTATTTGGATTGGCATTTCAAACAAATATATAATTTAATCAACACAACACACGTTACAAAAACGAGAAGGTAGAGGAGAAGGAGGTGGAGGAGAGAAGAAAGTTGATAAAAGAAAGCGGAAGAGAAAGAAGAAACACGCACGTCAGTTTTCAATATCAATCAATTATTTTAAAAAGGTTTTGTGATTGTGTCCATTTTCGTAGACTATTTCGTCCTTAAAAATTTTCCAATTCAAAATACAATTATTATGGAATCTTTGGAACGATATAGGTAGGTAAATGTTTTTAAATATCCTTGCAGTTTCATTTATATTTTATTCAATTTAATAATTTTTTCCCATAAATAAAAGTACGCCATTTTGAATTTGGTAAATAATAAAATTCTGAACGTTGTAGAAAATGACAAAGAGATTGACGGAAAATCTAAAAGAACTTGCAAGCATATGCAGTGTTTGATATAAGGACAAGAAATAAATGTTTCAAACTTAAAATTGAGAAATAAAAAATACGCTACAAAATTAAATTCGACTGATTTTTAATGTTGAGAAATGATCCAAGGGAAGAATGGAAACCGGAGCGGTATGTGAATGTTATTTTAAAAATTCCGATGCAAGTCCCCGAGAAGCCATTTTTTTTTAAACTGTCTCTGCCTCTCTTTAAAATGTTTCGTGTTCCTAGAAGGCCTTTAAATATTTGAATATAGTTTAAAAAATTGTATGTATTTTTTAGGAACAACCATATTAGTGATACTTTTCGGTCCTTGTGAATAATGTCCATGGAAATGGAAAAGCAAGCAGTGCAACAAGATGTCTGGTTTCGGATATGTTTTGGGAGAGTGATATATGAGTGTGACGTGTTATTTTTAGCCCATTTCGGTGAATAATAAAAGGAAACCAATAATTTAAAACACATGAAGCACATTTATTTGATATATTTTTCGCTGACTTAATTTAACATTTGCAATCGGGTCGCACTTCCGGCGGATGTAGTCGTGGCCGCCGGATATGTATGGGTGGTGAATCATCGTCGCTATGAGTTTATGCAGGATGACCGGTAGACAACCTCTATTCGACAACTCGAATATTCGAAAATCAAAATTTTGAAACATTTCTACTAACCCTTTTCATGGATAATAAACAAATTTAAAATAGAAAAACTAACCAAATTTTTATTCACGGCTCCTAAAAAATAATATTTTGTCTTTAACTTATATATCAAGCAACGTTTCTTCGAGTTGAAAGTTTTTCAGCAGAAATAGAGGTTTATTCGGCCTCCGCCTCTGGATCAGGACGACTTAGGATCTCCTGACAGAGTGCTATGTAATCCTGGAGGTGATTCAGCAAAAAAAATGTTAAAATAAAATCAAAAACATCCAGGTTTTCGAATCACGTGAAACATAAAACACAGCGAAGACACGAGGTTCACACGAACAATTCTTAGGTCCAGGTTTTATTAATAATTCATTCGTTTGAATCAAAATATTGAAATCCTATGGTATACAAAAATGTAGAAACCTAACTGAAAATTATAAAAAAAATCCTAATCCTAACTCCTGCGACCTAAAAATGGACTATTACTTGTTAAATTTCTTTCTAATTCGATATGGTTGGAGGGAATTTGTGGCGAAATGATAGACGGCGTTGTGTATTAAATATCAGTTTCGTTTTTATTTCAGTTATTGTTATTATTACTTTTGTTCTCCAATATGTTCACTTCTCGTTTATTTTCTTTTCTCATCATTTATTAATTGTAAACAGTTTTCTGCACACTTTCAGATTAACTTATCAACGGTCCTCGCCTACTATCGATCTCTATATAGATTTCCATATATATACTTTTTTCCTTTTTTTTTTTTATATTTTATTTCTAATTTTTTCTTAAAAAACTTTTCTTCACTTCTCGTTTTATTGTTTGTGTTATTTTTTTGTTGGGCACGGAAATATTCCCATATTGATCTTAACAACGAAAAAAAATATATATATAATAATAAAAACAAATTGCATTAATTCGTTTTTTTTTATCGTGGCAAACGGATATGCCTTTCTACTTTAGTACAATTCGGAAAATCTCTTGATCTACAATTACAATTATAATTATGGGGGGCTAAAAAAAAACCAACAAGAATAAATATCTTAAGGGGGAATTCAGTATTCAGCAGAATGAATTTGAAAATATTCTGAATATTTTGGACCCTTAAGAAACTAAACTATACCGATTAATGTTGCTACAATTAGATTCGAATTGCAGAATAAAAGACAAAGCTTAGTATTTTTGTTTTTTTAACGCTACTGAACACACACTCTGCATTGAAAATGTTCTTTACTTCATTTATTACGTTTCGTTTGCATTTCAATTCGTTTTTTTGATTTGATTGATTGATTGTTGAACACGGTCACACTACAATTATTGCTTATGCGAACGATAAGGCAACACTCGCCGTTTTATAGTGTGCATGAATGAACATGTTTGCACCTCGCCTTCGTCCTTAACCCCACATTTTCTTATTTGTTGTGCGTGTTTTGCTTATTGTAAGTGTGTGTGTGTGTGGGGTGGGAAGGGAGTGGTGTGGAGTGGAGGTGCAAAGGGTGGCGGTGTCGTGTGCATGTGTGTGTGTTTCGGGCTTTTGCTTTTGGGGCTGCTTTTTGTTTTGTTTCTCCTCTTCGTTCGTTCGTATCGATCGTTGCGTAAGATGTGTGGCTGCCTGTCGTCTTTCGTCTCCACTATTATATCCTTTAGATCCTTCCAGGCGGCTGCTTTCCATCTTCTGCTGCTTGGATTGTGAACGTCTATATATATGTGTGTGTGTGTGTGTGGGCGTGTGTGTGTATTGATGAATGGGTGGTGTGGTTTAAGTGTGTTTGTGTACATGTGAGCGATATTTGATTTATTTTCTTTTTCAGATTATCCTTAGGATTTCTTGCATGCCGGCGCTGGTTTCGGGGCTTTCGATGGCTTACTGGCTGGAGGAGGCGTTACTTGCTGCTACGGGATTTATACAGGGTTTTTATTAGCTTTTTTTGTTTAAATAAATGCTGATCGGTATTTGCTTTCATATTTTGGAAGTACTACGTTGCTTATATCGTTGTTGTTGTGTTTTTTTTTTTTTTTCTAAGTTAGATTACTTTCGATCTTCTTTCACACTTTCCCTCACACCTATTCCTCACATTGCTCCTTGTGCATCCTTTTTAAACACTCCTCTCTATCCCTCTCATACTCTCTCTCTGTCTAATTCGCTTTCGAGTCCCTCTTATTCGTTTTTTGTTTTCTTTTTGGTCGTGTTGCACTGCCAGTGTTATGAAACGCCACACAAAAACATATATTAAGCTGACAAAACGAACAAATTACTAAATAAAATACAAAAAGTTGGTTAATTCACTAAGACGAAATTAATTAATGCATATATTAATACATACATGTACGTGTGAGGGAATGGAATCCATTGCCATTTTGCGTCAAATAAGTATTTAATTATTTTAACTTGCATAATTGCTCACATTTACATATATATATATACATATATATATACACTAGGGATTGTTTATGAAAAGCAAACAAAAAAAAAATAAAATAAAAGTATAGTTGAATTAAAAAGAATTTGAATTTAGTTGGCATGAGGCTTCCAGTTTTGTATCAACGTGAATGAGTGTATGCTTATGTGTGTGTGTGAGTTCCTTGCTTTCGTCCTTCTCGCTACTATGTCTTCAGCTTTTTCGGTTCGAATCCGTGCCTTTACTTCTTTTTTTCGATTTTTTTTTCAAAATATAAACGCAATTGTTTTGTGTTTTGTTTTTATATTTGTATAAATGATTCTTTTGCTCCTGGCGTTCAAAAACCTCTCAATACAGTTGTCTCTCCGTCTCTCCCGACTATTTTTTGTTTCTCTCAGTGTATAGTTATGGTTGTTGCTGTTGTTGTTGTTGTTGCTACTGTGGTTGTTGTTGTTGTTGCGGTTGTTGTGGCTGTTGTTGTGTATTGTTGTCTATTGGTCTTCCCGTTGTAAACTATTATTTATCGTTTTTGTTTTTTTTTTAGATGCAATTAATGGATTTTCGTTTTGTGTTTTTTTTTTTTTTTTTTTTTGCATGCATGTGGTGTGTGTGGTGTAGTTTTTGTTGTTGTTGTTGATTGTTTTGTTGTTGAATTAGTTTTTCTACACACAATGTTAGAATCGATCGAACGGATCGATCGGTTTCAGATCGAATATAGGTTTTGTGTTTTTTTTTTTTTTTTTGGATTTTTACAGACAGGCAGAGACAACAAATTCGTTTTGTCGATCGGATTTCATGATTTATATATAAATACATATATATTTTTTTGGATATCGATTTTGAGGTGATTGGTTGGTTGATTGGTTCATTTTGGTTTTTGTATGTGTGGGGAGAGAAAACAAATAAAATAAGATATAATATATATATATATATATGCTTAGTTGAATGGCTATTTGGGTGACGATTTTTAGTCAAAAATTATATTTGTTTTCTTTTGTTGATCAAAACAAAAAGAAACGAAACAAAATGAAAAGAACTAAGAGAAATGATAACTCAGAGTCGGGGGGAACCGGGGAGCGGGGTGGGGGTGGGGGCCCATGTGGTAAGGTAATTAACTAGTTAGTGATTTTTAAATTTACCGCTCGTAGTGGCATTTTGAAATTGGCTGCTGCCTGCAGCTGAATTTGATACGCTAAGCTGTGTATTTTAAAGCCATACAGCCTAGTGTTGTTGTTATTGTTGTTGTTGTTATTGTCGTTGTCGAAGGATGCAGAGGATGTAGTTGTTGTTGTTGTTTGGAAAGAGAAATAATAATTGAAACGACATTTAGCACAATGATAACAGACATGGGCAGAGAGAGGGAGTAACTCACCTGGGAACAAACTGATTAGTAGGACGCTTGGGACGATACTCGGGGTGCACCATGAAGAGCATGTGTGGAAATCCAGTGCCGAAGTAGGCGCCATCGGTGTGGTGGTGGCGCGACGATTTTGGTGTGTAAACATCAATGCACTTGGGGCAATAGGTCTTCACCATTGCCTCTCCGGGGATGTCCGACAGACCTGGCAATTACACGAACAATGTATTATTGGGCTCCATTTCGATTATTATAAATATATTGATGTAATCCTAGCCAACATCCTATGAAGGATGAAGGTCGTCCTGCCCCTTCGGTACCAAGAATCGTTGGGGAAAAAAGTCACTCCTCTTAAAAAAGGAACCACAAAGAAAAAAGCAAGAGGCAACATCGAAAACTTCAATAGAAACGACCAAAGTCGCCTGGAGAAAAGGATAGGCATTAAAAAAAATGGAGAAAATAATAATAAAAAAAAAAGTAAATTTAAAAAAAAAAAAAAACTGAGAGAGTAATTAAGTGGGAAATTTCAAGTGGAAGTAAAAAATTTATATTCATATTTATATTAAGCACATTTTTACCAAAACACTAATTTTTGCGAAACTTCTCAAGGGGACCTTCCTCGGGAGTTTTCTGCAAAAGTTCCTTAAGAATTCTTCTAAAACAAAACCGAATACTTCCCTTAGATTACTTTGCAAGAATTCCTTTTCGTTATATGAAATGAAAAGTCTATGTTGTATAGTCAGTGGTTGAATAATTAGAATAAAAAATAATAGATTGTATCGCTCAGTTACTAGAAAATTATCCAAATGGAAAAACACAATTAATGGGTTATATTTAATCGATTATATTTAATGGATTGTAATTTACATTGTGGAAAAATTCCATCACCCTTCCATAATAGACAGACTTCAGTTAAGGACTGGAAAACTTGGAATGTCCCCATGGTACTTAACAACTCAGGACCCTCTTCTAGTAAATGGACGATATAACCATTATTACATCCTATTTTCGGTAATTGCTTGGAGATTTATTCCAGTGCTTCTGGTACTTTTCGGCAACCCTTCTAAAAGTCATAGTAACCATTCGATTCCATTATTAACCATTATATTTAGGACGAACCAAGAGATGCTCATAGCTTTAAGACCACAAGGCAATCTCGACCCAACTTTCAAACTGCATTATACGAATCTTAAGGCCCATACAACTCTCTCCGTTCTGCTACCCTGTTGTTGCAAAATTAGGGAATTTCTCCAATACAAACAAGCATTACAAACATTATCATAGAAACGTCGATGATCTAGAAATTCGATCGGACATATCATGTTCATAGGCGCGGCTTCGATCGAATTGCCGTCAATTCTTCCGCCTTTTCCAGTAGCCAAGTCTGGGAAAAAGGCTAGAGCCCTTGAAATCCTTCTCAAGACTTTGCATACAGAAGGTCTAGGGATTCTTCCAACTGCTTCAACTTATTCGGGAGGCCTCTATCAAGAGGATTATTGTAGTCGTTCGAAGTGAGGAAAAGGAGGAATAAAGAATAGCGCAAAGAACTATGGATTTGCGTGACTTCTGAGAGCGTTTTCGCTTTGCCTCCAAGGGAGTATATATAGGATATTCACCCAACTATCAAACTACAAACTTGGAATCTCTAAGCAAAAATCTTGAAACCCTTAAACTCTGTTTTCAAAAGAAAAATGACGCGTACTCTCGGAATTACGAATTTCAGGAGATCCTTTGGCAAAACGGTGCATCACCAGGCGTCGTTTTCACCGACAAGTAAACAGGCAATTGTATAAACAAATGATTCCCCAATAAAATAATAGTTGAGGAAGGAGTAAACTTTGTTGTCTGCAAAAAAGCTTGCAAAAATAAACATGGAATGTGGAATGAAATGTAAACTGCACTTGAATGAATTTCAAAAGTATGTGAAAGTCAAATACACTTTTACAATGGGGTTTTTGAAAAATTTTTAATCACACACTGTTGATGGAAACAAAAGCTTCCTTTCAATAGTTTTCAGAGATCGGCCAAGCAATAGGCCCTACTAGATGGTTTTATAAAATGAAACGTTGCCTTTAGGGTCTCTACAACTTTCTCTCCTTTATGCCCTATCTTTTGCAGATCAACATATGCCAGCATGCCTTCTTTCAACGTATTTTGTTGTGACTACAATAACCTCTATCCTATTATTTCACATTACTCTTTCTTACATGAAATCTTCTATTCTTTCCCACAAAGCAGGGCAAAAATCAAACTCTATCTCGTAACCTTTCAAAAATATTCATTTATTCTCGTCTTGGATCTATCCCCGTGAATCGAGCCGTACGATAAACGGCAGCGCTTCTAGGTAGGTTAGAGGGGAGGTGCGTGATATCTTGAAATAAAATCGTATAACTTTTGCATCATATAGTTGTACGTGAGAGATTGAATATTGAAAATCGATCCAAAGGACTAATATTTTCTGTTAAATCCAATATTTTCTAGTCTCAAATATCATTTCCTAGGTCAAAATGTTTAAGAATTCTTGGATAACAAAGTAAAGATTCTGTTCAGAATTGTGGTTGAAAGGAACTTTAGACGGGGGAAGAGGACCTTAGAAGGTTTATAAAGAAATTCTAGCTAAAGTAACTAATCCTGGCGACAGTGGCCTGCAAAGTCGAAGCTATGCAAATCTTTCATAAAGCCCCATCTGAAAGAGAGGAAATCTGATAAGGATGAAGGAAGTACGCACCCAAGGGCAGCATGGGCTGGCTTTCGCAGTAGACACGTGGACAGTGCCCGAAGTCGCCAGTTTGATACTTCTCGATCATCTGAGCGATACCGCGATTTGTTAGTATATATCTAGCGTGTATGAGGCCGTAGAGCATCTCGGCGGCCTGCTCGGTCATATCCGACTGCAAGGGATTGTCCTCGAGCTCGTCCTCTGCAAAATTGTTGGGAGAAAGTGGTTAGCCAATGGGATCACTCGTATCGATTGTGATACTTACCCGGCTCCAGGTCCAAGATCATGTCCAGGGCCTGGCGGTAGTTGGGCACCTGCTCGTTCAAACCGGTTAGATTGAACTTATCCTGTATGTAGTCCTCGTCCACCTGGAAGCCGAAATATGATATTTTTTTTAGAGTTTAGTGGAGATGATCGGACCTCGGCTTCGACGGCTATTGGGAGTGGGAGTGTGAGTGTGGCGCAAGGTGGGGCACCGGTCCTCGGGCCCAACTGTACACACACACACACAGAGAGGCGCCTCGTCAGGGCTGCACTTGGCAATTGTTGCACTTATGTATGCAGCGCCAATAGCGCGCGCTTAGATAACGCGACGAGAAAGACATCAATTAGGGGACTTACCTCGCAGAAGAACTCGTTGCCACGAAGTCCACAGAACCAGGTGACCCAGGAGACTTCCTCGGAGCTGCTCATTTTGCTGCGGATGGTCGCGCGGGGTGTGTGGGGGAGTGGGGAGAGTAGAAAAGTGAAATCAAATTGGGATATTTAGCACATTGGACAGGACAAATTGTCCTTTACAAACACACATGCAGCCATGCACTCACACACACACACACACGCACGCATACAGGCAGAGACACACACAGTCGCACGCACAATATTACATACATTAGGGGGATTATTTTGCGTAATTTGGCCTGACGAGCGGAATTTATTGTTGAAATACCATAGAACGCGGTGGGCGGCGGCGGTGGTGGGCGGGGGGCAGCAGGGGCAGAGGCGGGATGGAAGAATGAAGCGAAATTTTTGTCCACGAGTTTTTTTTTTAAGTGCTGCTTGCTGCTGCTGCTGCTGCTTCCTTCTTTCTTTTTCCTCCGCTTCTTGTTGCTCTCGCACACTCCTCCGCACACGGTAACTAGCTTATTATTTTTTTTGTAATTCCGCCTTTCGTG
The DNA here is from genome assembly GCA_018150405.1 of Drosophila varians. Lineage (NCBI taxonomy): Eukaryota > Metazoa > Arthropoda > Insecta > Diptera > Drosophilidae > Drosophila > Drosophila varians. The sequence continues at coordinate 13,220,832 of JAECWK010000126.1, forward strand.
TTTGGTTCCTTGGGATATCGGTGTGTTCGTATTTCGGGGATCACGCAGAATGAATAAGGGAAATGATTTTTTTTTTTACTCGTATTTTGACAAGCGCTCGTACAAAATGTGCCGAGCGGTAAGAAGAAGCACACTGTGGAAATTGAGAAAAAAAGAGACACATATACAGGCAGACACACATACAGTCACACCGCAAGCATACACAACACGCGCACGCCTTGCATGGACGCAGCAGCACATACACCAACGCACGCCACCACACGCTCCGCGTTTAAGCACTATTATTATTCGATTTGTGCGGCCGCACGCGCGACCACTCACCTAAATTGTTAATAATTTCACGAATAAATAATATAGTATTATAAAAATTTTGCAGTGCAGCAGAACCGGTAAAGGCAAATATTGTAGCGAAGACGGACCAGGTATGCAACCACGTCTATCGATAGCTCCAGCTATCGATTAACTGCTTAAGCGGGCACCTTAACGTTTTTTAACACTCTTGCTTCGTCGTTGCCTTTTAATAAATTCGCTTTCAAAGGGGTTTTATTAACAAATTTCTGTTAATTATAGGCCAACTCACCATATTTTATGATACTACGTTACTAATCAGTGTTAATATTATTCAATACTATTGTACACAACATTATGCAACACTGTCTGCGAATAACCAAATCTTAGAAGTTCCCGTTTTTACGGAAATAATTATATTTTATTAGCAAAAACTTACGATAGTAGTTTCATTAAATAGCTTAATATTTTTCTTTAGATATATCGGATTTAAACAGTAACCAATTGACTTTAGTGCTTAAAAAAGTATTACCGTTTGCTCGTTGCCAGCTTTTTTGAAATCAAGTTTCGATTGGCGGGCTTTTTATTTTAAACATTATAGGATAAATACTTTATTTACGTTTATTATAGTGAAATTATAAGTATATTTATGCATGGATAGTTGGTCACAGCTTATTGACAACCTTGAATATTTCCCTGGCATTCTGACGCTCGTTAAGCACATAGGCCAGTGGATCGTCCTGGCTGGATTCCATTAGATTTTCGCAGGACCCCTGGCCAATGTTGAACATGAACGACTTGTCGATATCCTGCGGCAGCTTCTCCCGCAAAAAGTTGATCTCGTTCTCGGCCAGCTCTGTTTTTCGGGCCAAAAGCAGGGCCGACAGGTAGCGCGGGTGCTTCTTCTTTTCGGCGCAGTGCATTACCAGTCCCCAGGTGTCGTAGTCCGTGTCCAGAACATACGTGTTGTAAACGCCCTCATCTGAAACAGGTTTAGTAGATTAATATTAGTTTAGTTAACATATGAAAATACTTTCAAATTCAACAAAATTTAAACTCTTTTGGAAACTTACGATTAGTATTGATTAATTTAAAAATTATTAATTAATTATTAATTAAACAGATATTTACTATATCGTAACTGAAATAATCGAAAACAAAATAATTGCATACTTTTGAGCATTGCACTAATCCTAAAATATCCTATAACCCTGGACGGTAGTCCAAGTAGTTGTCGAACTTCATCCTGAGTAATGTATTTAATAAATAAATGTATTTCCAAATAATCAAAAAACCTTCTTCTTTTGTATAAATAACACAAAAATGGAATATGTCCCAGATACTTGCATATATCCTCGGTGTGCTGCCAATGTCCAGGCTCCTCGAACTTGGGTATCATCCAGGTGATGTTGCCCTGGAGTTTCTCCCGGAGAGGATCCTCCGCGAATATGTAACTAAAGTTCATGGTGATCTGGATAATGTTGAAAAATTGAAGCAAAAGTTCCTTAGAATATCCAAGTTTACTAACATGCTGGTCTTCCTTGGAAAAGGAGAAGTGACTCCGCATGCAAGCGTATTCCGGAAGCTCCTCCGTGGAGGCGTAGTACTGCACCACGTGCCAGCATCCCATCATCCGCTCCATGTCAAAGTTTTTGATGGCTTTCACCTTAAATTATAGAAAGTATAACGGTTATAGAGTTTAAAGAACTTGAAACATTAAATCTCTTTAAATTTCGAACTTCTACACCACATAGAATATTATTAGAAATCATTATTAATACAAAATATTAATCATATACACAAAGAAATTGTTATCTTATATAATTTGTTAACAATACTTTACAAAAACTTTTTCCCTAATTTATTATTTTGAATTTATTAATATGTAATTATAATAAATTTATTGTATTATAAATATTGTATTCAAAATAGATTTCAATAATAGTATAGTATAATAAATATATAAATAAATATTGTTTGATTGTTTATATATGTCATTAATACATAATATGTATATATAATATATATTTCTATATACAACAAAATAAGCTTAGTGAGCTATTAGGGAACCACATGATTAAGTTAATGTCTTAAACAGCAAACAACGTCCTTCAAGGCAGCAGCGAAATTTCAAATCGAAGAGCCGCTGAAGAAACATGAAGCGTTAATGCAAAGGGTCAAGGCTGTTCCCTTCCGGGTCAAGGAAATCAAATAAAAATGTGGGCCACCAATGTTTACCGTTCTGATTAACGTGTACTGTTGCCTTGGCGGTGGGCGAAAGTGTGGGGTGGTGGAGGGGTGCGAAAGGGGGTGGAGGGGGCCAATGAAAGGTGGGGAAAGAAGCGGCAGACAGCAGACGAAAGCCGTTAGCGCTGTCACCGTGATTGACTGCTGACATTTCATTGAGTAGTCGCTATCGCTATCTCTTTCGCCCTCCGTCTCTTTCTCTTTCTCAGTCGCAGCTTGAATTGCAGTTGAAGTTGCAGTTGCAGACGCAGTCTCTGCCTCTGATTGATGCGCCTCAAAAGCGGATAGCCGCCCCCCATGCCCCCCACGCCACCTCCTGCCCCAACTGGCCACCGTCTCTCCTCCTTTCCCCACTCCTTTCGCTGCGTGCGTGTGTTTTGTCTATTCTTCTTGATTGTTTTCTGGCGGCTTTCGGCTTTCGGTTTGCTTATTTCACTTTACACTACACATGGAGAAAAGATTTTTAAAAGAACTCTCTCTTTAAGGAATAAGAAATTTTTGGTTTGGTTTTCCACCCACAATTTGAAAAAAATAATTAAGACTTCATTTTCAAAATTCTGCTCAATGCAAACACTTTTAAAAAAATAATTATTAAAGTAATCGTTTTGTAAATAAGAATGTTGAAATTAATTACTTGGAAAAAATGAATTTAAAATAAATAAAAATAAATAAAAATCTATGATATGAAATAAGAAAAAAAAGTGATTATATTTGTAGATTAAAAAACTTCAAAGGTTAAAATATAATTTGCAATAATACATTTACCATAATATTTATATTTTTTAATTATTTTGTAATTAAATGATATTAAAATAGTAACAAAATATTTGAATTTAAAATGTGGATAAATAAATTGTCAAACCCATCACCCAAACTCATCACCTTAAGGCTAAACTTGAAATGTATTTTTTTTAGTGCACTAGATGTGTGCCTGCACCTGCACCTTGCAACAAAGTGCAATTGTCGCCGCCAACGGAGATGCAGACAGAGGCAGGGGCAGTCGAAAGGGGAGTGGGAGCGACTGACGGAGAGACTACGTCTGAGCCACTTAGAAAGTGTGATTGATTTTGGCATCGGTGTGAGCCCATTTCTTCTGCTTTGCTCTTTCTGCGCCTCGCTTTAATGTCCCGTTCATTCTTGTCGCTAGAGATGGAACGTGCTCGCGAGGCGATTGAAGGTGAAAACTAAAGTTGAGCGGCAGCCATACTAAAGGGGGACTAAGAGATACCCTATGGCAATTATTTTTAGTGACTAAGTTTTTCCTACTTTGGAAAGATTTTTGGATCTCCAATGGAAATGAAATAAAGCAATATTTTAGGTTAGTAACTAATTTTAAATGAAATAATAATTATTTTATAAATCTAAAATTCCAAACTCAATTATTATTGAAAGTTTAAAGGCAAAAATGTTGGTTTCCGAATATAATATGCAAACAAATATATTATATAATTTATATATACGTATATTATATAATATATTATTACATTCTACAAAAAGATTGATTTTTTAGGAGTAATAATGTATTTTATTTTAATTTAGTAAATGAGAGTTCCCCCTTTCAAACACTTTCTTCTGAAAATGTATATTAAATGTTATGTTGTTATTATTAATGAAATTATAATTAACCCTTTACATGGCAATAACCCCGATTGTCATGATTCTTTTTTAGTTTGGTAGTCATATATAAATAAAAAATACACCTTTTTTTATTTTTTACTTTTATTTCAAATATACCCTATTTTTTATAAGAAAAAGGAGTGATGCATTTCTGCATCAAATGTGCTTAAGGGGAAAATATTTTCTAATTTCTTATAATATTTATTAATTCAAATGGAAGTTTTTAAAACAATTATTACGTTTATTGAAGCATAAACAAACGCCACATTTTTCGCACTCCGTTTGTGAGAACCCAGTGCAGTTTGGATACAATGCCCGTATTGATCCTGCCGAACCATTTTATTTGGCATTTGATGCTAAGGACCCTTCTGATTCTTTTCATTAAATGTATATTGAAAGCTAGAGCCACGTTCCTCTTAGTTTTTGTTGCGTCCAATTTAGTCAACGCTTCTGCGCCATTTCCTTACGGAAATCAGCTGAATTTAGCAACTTTTTGTTTGATGCCGTAGCCTTGTGATCGCGCTTGTAAAAAAGCCACGCATTGCTAACAGTTAGGTGTAGAAGGTGATAAAAGACTCAAACATGCCACCTTTGACTTCTAATCGATATCTTGTATCTTCCTATAATACTGTCAATAAGGTCGACGTCCCCCATATAGCTATTATATTGCGATACAGAAAACGGACGTTCGATTTGAATGTACTGTTTTTTATGACGATCGCATCGACGAGCAGAATCTTTGGGAAGAACTCCAGCATAATTTGATGCCAATGTAAATTCTTTGTTGTCCATCCAAGATGTTATTGAAATATCAACTTCATCATAATTTGTGACATAATAATAAAATAATTGCATCAAATCGGTATGATGCAGATATGCATTACCACCATGTAAAAGGTTACGTAAATTTAGTAGTAATATTTAGGAAATGTTTAATGATTAATATTTAGATTTTAACGAGCCTCAACTCTATATTATTCCAAGTTAATTTGAACAAAAATATGCAAATAGGAAAATTCGTCACCGAAACCCATGGGACTCTACACTGTAGGCTTTAAAGTTTAAACCATAAGTCAAGGTATAGTTTGTCAGTTTGAAACGCCGCCAAGGCCCATAAACTTGGACCATTGGCTATTCCCCTTGATGGCGGATGGTGTCATCTCTAGCGTCGTTGAATATATGGCTCCGTGTGCTTGGAATACTGATGAACACGAGCCGGGAATGGGAATGGAAATGGAAATGACAATGGGAATGGCATTGGGAACTGGGATGGGGATTGGACCGGGGATGCTCTCCGCTGGCGGCTGTGATCAGAATGAAATCAAACTGAAGCTCTCTGCCAAAGAAAGTGATCTACTTAGAAGAGGCCGGGACGTGACCAGGGACGGGACCTGTACGGTCTACCTGAACTGCACCTGCACCCAAATCGAAGCGGATCGAATGGAATCTCTGCTGCCTCGCTGTCTGGTGTTCCAGTTCTTATATTCTAAGCTCCGATTAAAAATTGATTTCAAATCCGATAAACGATAATATTATTGTTACAGATGTAAGGTTCTTTTTTATAGTTTTAGAAGCATAGGAGTTTATATAGCATTTTCGATACCCTACTTTCATGGAGTGTTGTGTCTTTCATTTACAATAAAAAATATATTTTTATCTAAACTCTAATTTAAATGTGAATGCAAAATTTTATGAAATTTTTTAATTTATAATCATTTAACATTAAAGATCTGAAAATAATTTTTTTTTGTAAACGCTTTTAAATTTATTTTTGATATTATTTGTATATTTATTTTAATGTTTATCACTTGTTTTTTGTTCCCATTGCTAATATTGTTGATTGAAAAAAAGAAAAAACATAATAATAAAAGGAATAGAAAATAATTTTATCGCTTATTTTGTTCCAAACACATTTCCGAAGTTTTGAATATTGTTGAATGTTATTTTTTTAAATATTTAATAAAATAAAGTAAAAAATAAAGTTAAAAAATGGGTTAAAAAAATTTACCTTGGGACAGCGATTGCTGGGTCCGGAGCGGCGCCTGGTCTGGTGGGCATTGCTGTTGTGTCGCGTCCAAGGACTGGCCTCGACGGCGGCCGATAGCTCGAGGACCAGCAGGAGGCTGAACGCAAGGAGCAGGAACGAGCCATTCCTGCCCATGGCTGGGGGATTCTCTTAACGGATGGGTGGCTATATTCTGGGATGGCGTCGCTAATCTTCCGCCGGACTGGGACGCACGATCGGGGCGATGCTTTCGGTGGCACTGCGACATCTCGGCGAGATGCAAGATATGCGCGACATTAGCGACGCATTCGTCTCCAGAAAACAGCAACGGATTCGGATGTTTTTGCGGATAAGGGCGCCTGCTTGTTGCCACTGAGTTCTATGGGAATAGCTCGGCTCCGGCTCATTATCGGCAACTGGAAACAAGTGCGCCAGCGCTGAGCGTTTTGGTTATTTTTTATTCATCCATCTCTTTCCGGAGAACATTTTATATATTTTTTTGTAAATAATTAACCATAAATGTTGATTAATTTTCAGATGTTGAGAAATATGTTTTATATTTAAGTGCGTTCGTTACTTATTTTTGGTATACAAAATTTAAATTTTGTAGAGTATTTTTTATATTATTGAGATTTCAAAATCATTTCAAAAAATCTGAAATATTTTCGAATTAGAAATATACAAACTTTAACTACATATTTTTTAATATTATTACATATTAAAATAAATTAATAATGTGAAATTTTATGCATTTTATATCAGATACGTATAAATAATTTGTAGTTGGCATAACATCTCTTTTTTGTTTCCTAGTAACCAATCCCATGGTGAAATCCCTTGGGTTTTTTGAAATTTTTTTTATATTACCCCTCCCCTTTTTTTTTTATTTTTTGATAGGAGAGCGTCAGTAGAGGGAACCTTTGTAAGGTTTGTGTCCAATTTCAGTTTCACTTTCCTTAAAAGTATTTTAAAAATGTATTATCCATATACCTTTGAAATTTATTATAGTATTAATTGTATTATTTTAAGAATATTTTGTTAATTAAACTATATATCGATGTTGGAAGTTCGCATGATAATGATAATGTTTCACGACATAGCTTTTCACAAGGATTATAATTTATATTGTATAATAGAGTTAACATTTTTGAAATTGAAAACTTAGGAAGTATTTAGGAAAAATCTTTATAATATATATTATAATATTTCAAATACGATTATAAGTGTAATAATATTATTTGTTAAACTTCGAAGTATTTAGGTATTTAATAAAATTTTTGAAACCAAAGTAACGGGTAATTAAAATTCTTAACCCCTGCGTAAGCCCCTGTAATATTGGAATTTAATCAACGAGAGAGAATGGACGCCCTTCCGCCCACTCCCGTTTCCACATCAGAACGTTTCGGATCTCTCTCTCCCTCCCCAGTGTGGGTGAGTACCATAAGTCGGTCTTATCAATTAATAATACATATACATATGTATGTAAGTGAGTACTTAGTAGTGGTAGCGGCTCGGCCACATCCGTTTAACATCAAATTCGACTAGAATCCAGTCAATGCCTTCCACACACAATTACATATGCAATTTACACACATGTGAATAAATAAGAAAATTATATATGGAGCTATACTATGGAAGTGTGGCCTGGGATCGGTGGACTTATTTTTGGCTGCACTTGGAGTGGCCGAGAGTGTGTGGCATCTTGTTTTCACTTGTCGCGTGGCTGGAGATTTCCAGGTTTCCAGATTTCCAATGCGACAGCAACTTTCTCGCCGCGGAGAGCGAAATTTTTTGGCCCGGCCAGAGAGCCAGGTGCTGCGGGGGGGCTGCGATACCTGCGGGTATCTGCGTGGAACGGGAAACATTTTAATAGCCTGCAAATTTATTCTTTACGATCGCCAGAACGAACACTGGACACTTTCTCTTTATTGCGAAACGGGTTGCGCCGCATTTTCACTGGAATGAAACTGGACATCCTCGCATGGATCAACAGCATCAACAGTCTTCTTCTTCCACTTCTTCCGCCTGCGTCTGCGTCTGGGTCTGCCTCTTCTTCTTCTTAAGGGGGGAAATCAAGTAAGAAAGGCAAAATCAAAGGATTTTTTTATTGAGAAATAATTTGAATTCGCTTAAACGTTATGGAAATTGTATTTCCTAGTGTCCGTTTTTTGTTTTTTTTTTTAACCCATTTCCGTGGGAAATACAGGTGTTAGAGATATACAAAAAAAAAAAACAATAAATGCGCCTTTCCTCAATAAAAAACGATATATTTTATCTAATAATATTTTTCCATAGTGTGGTTCCCAATTTTATTTTAATTGATATCAAAATTCTCAGATTAATTCGTCAAACAAAACAGTCTTTCCATAAATTAGAAAAATGTAGTTTTTTTTATTTTAAAATTATGGATAGGTTATTGTTACACATTTTTAAATTCATAAAATATTAGGAAAATGATCAAACTTGTCCCCAAAAATGTTTAAGAATTGAGGTTCTTGGTGTGCTTTAACTATATCATATTTTTGCATTATCCTTTTCCTTTTTCTTTCACCAAATAAACATTAGTTTCTTACTAACATAATTTTAGTAATTTTTAAACTTTGTATACAGAATATATAAAGTTATTTTTAGATTCGTCCATGACCTCTTCTCGTTAGGACTTCCAAAAGTTTAAAATAGGTTAACTATAATAAATAAGTATATGCAACTATATGCAATTTATGCAATAAAAATATGAGATTTTTTAACCATTTTACCGGGTGACCCCCCTTAAGCCTCAGACTCAGCTTTGGCTCTTCCTCTTCGCTGTTTTACATTTCTTGGCGTTTATTTTATTTTTTTTTTCTTTGCCCTGGCGTCTGGTTTTTGTTGGCCAGCCTAAAAAAGCGGCGCAACTTTCGTCGCCGCATTGCGTTGCCTGGCGATGCGATGCGATGCGACGCGACGCGATGCGTTAGCGTCCAGTTCCGGCTTCTGCGGCAGCTCCTTCTTTCTCCGCCTCTCTTCTCGCCGCCTTTCTTCTGGGCGATCACCTGCGCAGGCGCAGCGAAATGGCTTGAAAAGAAATGAAACTAAACAAAGCGACAAGTGGCAACTGCAATTGGCAATCGGAGAAATGTCCCCGCCCCTCCCCCTACTTCAGGTCCTTGACGACCTGACGGAATATTTTAAAGGAAGATTGTTTAATGGATTTTTACGCAAAATTTATGGCTGGTTTTATATTTTAATTTAATTTTAATAATTATAATAAAAAAACTCTTTACTTTTAGGGTGAAAAAATTATCAAATTTTTTTTTAAAGTTTAAGGTTAATAAAAACTTGTACTATTTTTTCAGTAGCTTAAGTTTTAACTATTAATAATAAGTGACCAAAGGTTCCATTAAGAGTATAGAAATTTCCAGTATTATTATTCAATATTTTTTAGAAACGATATTTAGTTTCTAAGAACTATAATCACCAATAATGTTGTGGCTATTGTCCAATTTTTAATTAAAAATTTGAAAGAAATATTTCACAGTTTGTTGTGAAAATAGGGTTGTCACCTCGCAAACAGTTACCGTTGAGTTGCAAAGGAAATGGGGGATGTGAAGCTCTCTTCTTGTAGAAGTGCGATTTCTACGATTTCTGGCCAATGGCCATTGAAAGGCGATACATGCGACGTTTTTTACGGCATGCCCCATGCCTCATGCCCCATGCCCCATTACTCTGGTAAATTACAGTGCGGAGTTGAGTGGTCTCCGGTCCGGCGATTTCTCAATGAAACGATTTGAGGTTTGAGGTTTTTGGACATGCCACCCAATCAGCTTGGATCGGATCGGATCGGATGGGATCGGATGATCTCGATGGCAACCCGACACCAGTAGCGGATGCTGGGGAGAGTCGGGTGTGGTGTGGGGCGAGTCTTTCAGATCTCAAAAGTGGGCGCCACGCCCCGAAAACATTGCCAGGTGACAGCCAGGCAGACGGAATGTCTGGTGCGGCGCAAAGTGGAATGTCAAACGTTTATTTGCCGGTAATTAAATTTGAAAATGATTTAAATTTCACCAGCGAATATTTCGAATTGCTCTTGACACTCTCTCTTCTCCACTCTCCATTCCAGTCTCCGCAGCGCCAGTCCCCCTTCCCGAATAACCACCCGGAACTGACTCACTGACTCACTGACCCACCTGCCGCTCCCCTTACCTGTCCTCCCCCACAAAGCCATGAAAGCTATCCCACCGATTGGAGATTTGTTTTCTATTGATCGATGATCGATGCCTGAAGCTAGATATCTGCCAATGAAAAAATTACAAATGCAACAAAAGCTATTTGGATACCCTTTTATTTATCATATACTTATTGATCGATAATTAAAGTCTTTGGAAAAACAATAAACATTCCGCATAATCATACGAATATTTTAGAAAGTCCGTCTAATGAATAATGAGAAAAAACTTTAAAGTTTTTTTTTTTGCCTAATATTTTGGATTATCGGACAATGTAGTATAACGGGTATTAAAAATAAGACAACCCTAAAAGGATAACTTACAAACTCAGAATGGCCATTAGCACTAGAAATATTGCTTCTAAATTAATTAATTAATTGTTTCTACAAAAAAAACAAAAATAAAAAAAAAAAAAATATAATAATATTCCAAAAAAAAAACAAATTAAAAAATTATAAGACCCCCTGGAAAGGGTATAAAAATTACGCGAAAATTGAGCTGGGCACTGGATAATAATTGGGTGGGATGGACAATGTCCACTTTTGTATCCACGTCCACGTCCGTGTCCACGTCTAGTGACTTTTTAATGGAATTCCAGGCTTGCCCAGGTTGCCAGGCTACGAAACTTCAAATTTTTAAATAAATTTTAGTCGAAATGGGATTATTACATTGCTTTTACTAGAAATTAATTTCCAAGAAAGGGTTTATGTTCAAAGTTTTTGTTTTTTTTAAATGGAACAGGAGTTATTATTGTAAAAATTAATCTTTTGTTGTTAATTAATTTACATATGTGGGTCTAGAATTACACAAAATATTTAAAATATTGCACCCTAACTAAAAATATAGTCCGATTTTGATAAGAAACTATTCAAATCCAGGGTCAAAGCTCGAAAAACATTTGATAAGCTATTGGAAATGAAATATTTTGGGCTTTTGAAGAATCAGTTGAAGCTCTTGTGGTGGCTGTTCAACATGGAAGTCGCTCCCAAAGTGACAGGGGAGAGTCCTTTAGTCCTCCCGCTCTGACACTCTATCAAGGGGTATAGTACTTCTATATACAAACCTATATAATACATAATATATAAAAATTTCAGAGATTTAACCCATGCCCTAAAGGCAGGAAGAATGCGGAGCTGTTTTTTATTTTAGAGGAAAACCCTTGCCCAAAAACTCTGGGTCCTGTCTGCAATATGATCTCAGGTATTCATAGTTTCAGGATAACTTTTGGTGAAATAATCTCAAAAATGCGGAAGCGAAAGAGACCCAAAATAAAGACAATCTGGAATATGCGATCTTGCAGGATTATTTTCACGAAAACAATCTATGATAGGCGGAATGGGAACACCAGTTCATAAATCAAGATCGTACATAAACGGAATTGCGATGGAATTTTAAGGAACTTCAGGAAATTTTCATTCAACATTCTTCAGAAAAATTAAAATATTGACATACAATGTGAAAACAAATCTCTTCAAATATTGTTTTAAGTGAAGAGATATAGAAATGGATTAAAATACTCGGAAATTGATAATACTTTTGGGACTGGAAGTCGGACAATTTGCGTATGGAGTAAGTAAATAAAAGAATATTTCCTGGAAATTATTAATTTATGTTCTGAATTCTCGCAGATTTTTTCTGACCGGCGCACAATTTTTTTAATATTCGATCGGACTGAGGATGTAGAATCAAAGTATCAGATTAACTTTTTTTAGGTTATTTATGTTTTTACATTTTTAACATTTTTTATGTTAAAAATTGGATTTTCCTGATGTTCCGTTGATATACGATTTTGCTTTAGGAACATGTGTTCCAATTCCGCCCATCTGGGGTTCTCTTCATTACATTTATCCTGCAAGCCTTGATACTTGGGATAATTCTTATTCCACTTTTCTTTTAATTCCGCAAATTTTTGATACTTTTCATAAAATGGATCCTGTCCCTGTGGTCTCTTCAGATCTCTTCCTTGGCAGATTTCCAAATATCTGAGCATTGTTTTTACTATTAAATGGCAAACAGCTCCATATCCCTCCTCCCTAGGTTTTAGGATTAATTATGGGAGGACCACAAGCTTTCGCGTTGAACAGCCACTAGAAGATATTAAAAAAAAAATTGGGAACTCTTAAAAATCATAACGAAGTCTTTTGAAAATCAATGTCCGGGTTTATCGGTCATACTTGTACTCTTTTTTATTTTTACATCCAAAATTGTAAATAAAAATTGTTTTTGAATTTATTTTTCAACATATTTATTTATTCTTCGCAAAGTGGTATTTGTAATGGGAATAATTTTTGGGAATAATCTTTTAAGATATTAAGACATTTCAGAAAAATTTAAAAGAAATTCCTGAAACACTGAAACACATTTTAAAAGTGTGTTTCAGAAACAGTTTTGATATCTAAAAAATACATAATACCAATTATACAATTTTTTTGAATTTTGACAAAACTTGTTTTCGAAATATTGAATCTTTTAAAAAGGTTTAATCAGTTTTTGTATTTTGTTTGATTGAAATTAAGTGAAATAAATATATTTATTCATTGAAAATAGTTTAAGGTTAAAAAAAAACTAGTATACCATTTATTCTGTAGCTTTCCGATCTTTGCGATTAAACTAATTAGAAAATATTTCCCGAATAATATCCGCTTGACAGATCCAAGAAATTAAAAAAAAAAAGGTAAGTAAACAATTTTGTGATTTGGGGCATGGCTTGGTTTTTGCTGGAACCAAAAGGTTTGGTGGAGCGCAGGCTAATCCAGCCGCACCGATCTAAGCCATTCCGGGTAAAAAGGCCACTTGGAGTCGGAGTGATTCTGGAGGGGCTTAGGCTTACACTTTCAACGTAAATACGATTTGTGGCTCGGACTCGGACTTGGGTGAAGTGCGTGTGGGATTAGTTCAAGTGCAGCTGGATGTTTTCACGATCTCCAGCGATGGGGAGTGGAGGATGGAGGTGTGGAGGATGGAGTGGAGGAGTGGAGGAGCACTTGGTACATGATAGTTTGGCTAGTTTCGCTCGCTACTCAATTATGCAGTGACACACCACAGCAATGAGATGCCGGGCCGGTGCGTGCCCTTCCCATGGCCAACATCCATCATCATCCCAAAGCACACACAGACCCAGTCCGACGGCCCACTCTCCCTCCGTTGGCCATAACCCATCAAGTGGGCTCCGTTTTGTTTGCGCATGCGCCGCGCATTCAGCATCGATATTTCACGATCGCCGTCTGCGGTTTTACGGCTGCGGCCAAAAACAACAACAAGAAACTAAGAAGAAACTACATGGAAGGGGATAAATCGAAGTGCATAGGCGACCTACTTGTACCCTTCCCACGGGTACTGCGCAACATATTTCCAATTATTTGGGACATTCGAGTTATTTATTTGTTATTTATTCGCTGGATTTATTTTTTTAATAAACAAACGTGTTTTGTTTAAACATTTTTATAATATATTTTAAAAATTATTTAAGAAATGAAATCGTTTAAAGACAAACAAAACCAATAGAATTCACAATATACAATATATGTTTTCAAAAGAATAATTATTATTGCCCTTTATTATTTTTTAGCATTTACAGAAAATATTTATATAATATATAATTTATAAATTAATATATTAAAAAAACCTCAATAAAAAACAGGATTGTCACATTATTGATTCACAAGTTTGTAGTTTTTTTTTGTATCTTTTCTTTTTTTAATGGACCCAAAGGACCTTTTCGAAAGGGAATCACAATAATGGAAATGGGGAAGAGATGGAGCTGACTTCGTGCTGCTATTTGGTGGTCCGCGATTTTGTTTTCATTTGGAAAGTGGGTGTGTTTGTCTAGCTGTCCGAGGCCGACTCCCTGGTGGACCTGCCCCTCCCCCTTTTCCTGCCTTTCCCCCCTCCAATGTCAACTTCAGAAAGAGAAAAGGGTAGAGGGTGTGGGGTGTGGGGGAGCTGAGGGATCCATGGGCCTGGGAAATCGTCTCCCCTGACAGACTGGAATTCCATCACTGGAATGTCCATTCGCAGGGGTCTGGTCAAAGCAGTCGAAAAGGAAAAAAGCGAAAAGGAAGTTTCGGAATACCGGGAATAAAGGGGAAAGTGATCTACGAGACTCTTTCAACTGATCCTTCCAATATGAGGAAAGCTCCGTAGCCGGAGGTCAGGTGGAGGGTTCAGGAGTCAAGTGGCGGAGAAAGACTAATTTCCTTCCCCACTTTTAATTGTCTCTAAAATGTATAGCCATATATTTCGACTTTTGATGCAAATTATCGAAAATAAATTTGAATGTGATGCTGGATGGTGGATGGGATAGTTTATGTACTTTTCCAAATTTGTTTGCTAATATTTGTTGCTATTGTTATTTTTATAGGGAAATCCATTTATAGGGAAATCCATTTATAGGGAAATACACATATAGTGTTATAAATTATAAAAACGTTTTTGTTTTGAATTGAGTTAAAATATATTAAACATTTTTCAAATATTTTTAATGTTTTGAAGGATAAGGATAATTTTATACATTACTTTTTTAAAGCTAGATTTTTAAAATTCCTAAAAATTCTTTATTATTTATTAAAACATTCTCTAAGTTTTAAGTTTTAATGAAATCTAGGAGGTATTTTCTTTCTTCTAATATATCTATAAATTTTTTGCACAATATATTTATTTTTAAATTTGTGGTTTTTAGAACAAATTCACTTCCAAATTCCATTTTTTTTAAATATTTTTTTAAAAGGAATATCTTGCATAATTTGTGACACCATAGAATGATTTAAAATATATTATTAACACCTTGGAAAACTCATTCAGTATTTTATTTGAGATAAAGTTAGTTAGGTTATAATGTATCCCAATTACTCATCCAAACTCATCCATGTGAAAGCTTTGGGTCTCCAATGAACACAAAAAAAAAAATCGAAAAGATCAAAATGTGAGAAGGAAAAAAAGCGAATCGAAAACTTTCTTGGCGAGAATGTAGCTGAAAAGTATGAAGAAAAGTGCTTATATTTTTTTTTGTATATTTTAGTGCGGAACTTTCATAACTCGCATAAGGCGCATCGATCGCTCGATTTCGATTGCGATTTCGATTTCGATCCGTCCCGTCCAGATATCCAGGCGCCTGGAATGCCGGTCGCTGGCAGACTTCCAGTGCCGCCGAGGTCCCCTTCCAGGCCCCGGGCCATTCGAGATGCTCGGATGCTGAGATGCAGATACTTTTCGCCTGCGTGTGTGCCTTTTGGCTTAGATTGCCGAATCTTAACCGAGGGAGCGGGGGCGGGGCAAGGGGCCTCCACTCATTGGACTGGTTTGGGTGAAGAATCTTTTCGGACGGCGGCTAATTGACTTTCAATGTTGTTTTGTTTCTCGTTCGTTTCGTTTCGTTTCATTTTATTTGAGAGTTGTCGGGGCGAGAAAGTGAAATTGATAGGCGGACAAGTGGCTCTCCCGGCGACTCACATGAAAAAAACCTATAAAAATAATACACAGAAAATAAACAGTAAACCATATTCTTTGGAAAACGCTTTCCAAGACCTCCCCAAACAATTTGCAACCTAACCCAGTTCTTCGCTCTTTCCACACCCACGTCGCACAAAAATGTCTTCTCATGGCCTAATGGCAGTCATTGCCACTGTTTGTCTTCTCGTTGCCACTTCTTATCGTTGTTGTTGTCTGGTATATGTTGCACTTGCAACTGCAACGGCACATGTGGCACTTGTTTTTGTTGGCGGCGTTTTCACTTCTACTGAGCTCTGGCATTGCCACCTCGTAGCCCTCTGGCCACCGGACACGGAACAGGGAACACAGCGACAGGGGGACAGGGGGTATGGGACGAACTGCACCCGACGACAGCCCAAAGGTTAAATATGCACTCGAAAAAATTAGTACCAATGTATAGAGCTTTATGAAATAAAACTCGATAGTTAAACTACATTTTTGGTCTTAAAATGATATTGGAATTTATTTATTATTAACATAAAAATGCGTATACACTCGAAAAAAATTATTACATATCAGACAATCGAAAATTTTATTATGACTTTAGATGACTCTTGAAAGAAAAAAATATATTTTGAAAAGACATTAAAATATAATAAAGTCAACTAAAATTTTCAGTTATTAATTTATTCATTATGAAATGATAGTAAAATATCGAAAACTCCAACAATATTTCAATATTTTTCGGTTCTATACTGAATTTTATATTTTATGGATTATTACTTTAATAATAATTAGTATTGCATTTTACATTTTATATGTTAATTTATATTTTTGAGGTTTACTTTAAACTCCGTGACCGCTTAATACAAATATTTGATATTATTATTAATGCCAAAGTTTTATTTATTTATAATGCGTTTGCTTATATTTATTTAGAAACTAAATAAAATTTAGATCAACTTTGTAAAAAGTCGTTCGTTGGGGAATTATATAAGTCTAGTGATTAATTAGTTTTACAAATATTTTATATCTTAACAAAATTGAATGTAATAAATTTTGAAAAAGTAAATACATTATTGTATAATATTAAAAAAATAAAGTAAATGTATTTTTTTAATTTTATTTTTTTTTTTTACATTTTTTAGAAAAGCCACTTAAAGCTTAACCCATTGAATATTTAAGTGTGAAATCGTCATGATGGCCCCGTATTTTCGCTCGGTGTAGCCAGAAAAAAGGGTGGTGGCAAGGGAGGAGGAAGGCAGGAGGAGGGCGGGAGGAGGGAGGAGGGAGGGAGGAAAGAAGCCAGATGAGCCAGATGACAAACGCAGGCTGTGTGCCGGCGATGATGAAGTGTCAATGCAATGAAAACTAAACCAATAAATTGTGAGAGCGACCCAAATAGTTGGCTAGAAACCGGCGTGGCAAAGAGGATTCCAGCTCCAGCTGCGGAGCATCCGACGGCGGTGATGGTGCCACAGTGGCCGCGCCGCAGAACCATAGAATCCCGATGGACGTGCATTTTCGGGGGACCACATATGTAGGCTTTTATTCACCCGAAAAAACAAAAAAAAATACCTTTGGCCACGGCACCAGATTTGGTCACCTCCCTCCACCACCCCCCCACCAGCCCCCTACCACCCTCTTTGGCCGAAGAAAAGTATCTCTGGTTGTGAGAAATTGAAGCGCAATTCATGTCGGATCGGCGGATGGTGAAAGTAACAAGATACTCTTAATAAGACATCTTGCAACGCCGCTTGAGGTGCGTGAGGCGTGCGACAAGAAGCGGCAGAGGCTGCCCTTCCTGCCTGCTTTCGGCCGTGGGCGAAGAGAGAAGACTCTCTTCCGAAGACAGTCGCCCGAATGCAAAACCCAATTCGGACGCCGCTAGACTGGCTGGCGCGTGTTACTTAATTGTGCGAATCGAAGCTGGCCGAATCCGTCGAAAACCAATAGACGAAAGCCGATCCTCTCCAGGCTACAAAAACCAAATACGATCTTCTGGCCACTTTCAGGCGGAACCGGAGCAACGCCGCCGCACCGCCACGCCACGCCACGCCGCACCGCCGCGTCGCGTCGCATCCAAATTACTCCAATTTCGAAACGGGTATTTTTGGTCATATTTAGCAAACAGGAATCTCCTTGGCCAACTGAAAACTGCAATCTTGGATCCGTCAAGTGGGGCTGCCACTTGCGACGGCGGAGGCGCCCCTAAAAACTCAAAACTGCAAAGTGGAATTGAAATGGCGATGAAATGCCGGCGCGCCGCTCTGCAATTTTTTCTGCCGCTGCACAGTGGGCCTTCGAACGGACGCCTCACTGTACAGTCACCTTTAAATTAAAATAATTTTTTGTTGCATAAAAGTTAAAACGGGAAATAAGTTTTATGTCGAATTTATAGGATTTTTATAGCATATTTATAGAGCCTTTATGGCACATTTATAGCATCTTTATTGCACCTTTATTTCCTTTTCACGACACTTTTTTGGAATACCTATAGAACCTGCATAGAACATTCATACCATCTTTATGGAACATTTATAGCACATTTATGGAGCCTTTTTATTTTTAAAAAGATTTTTAAAATATTTCTTAACTTTTTCCGGTTTTTAATAAATGTCTTTGTACTTTTGTCCCCTTTGCTATAATTCTCAAAACTATTTGATTTTAAAGTTAAAATCATAAAATTTTTTAAAATTCATTATTGATAATCGTTTATTACATTTTAAATGTATTTGTTTACTTATGTTTTCATATTAATTTATTTCTTATTAAAAATGTAAAACCCAAAAGCTCAGAAACTTTTCTTATATTTTACTTAGAATTTATTATTACAACAATTATTCTGTATATAAAAAAGTGTTAAAAAAATAATGGCTCTACCAATAATTATGAATAATTAATCGAAGAATTTAAAGTTTTCTATAAAAATAAATTAATAAAAGCTACAAAATTGTTTATTTTAATAGAACTGAAATGTACAAAATTAAAACAAATAAAAAATTATAAACTAAAAATATTAAGAATATTTAAAAGCGTTAAGTAAATGTTTGAAAAAATTGTTCAAAAGGAAATTAATTAAATTCTTAATGAAACGGCAATTAATGTGTAGCAATCGGGAAATATTAATGTTAATTCATAAAACGTATAAATTTTAGGAATTTTCCGACCACTGTAGCGGGGCGACATCAGGTTATCAATTGCCTTCATTGTCGGTGGCTGGCGCGAGTGTTGCAGTTGCAAGAGCAACAACATTGGTGTTGCAGTTGCTCATCCTATTATTTCAACGAGAGCAAGTGCCGCCGACGTCCGTTGTTTCTGTTGTTGTTGTTGTTGTTGTTGCCACATTTTTTTTCTTCATATTATTGTTGTATTTATTACAGTTTGTGTTGTTATTGTTGTTGTTGCAACAGCAGCAGCAATGCCGAATGCGGCACTTGGCAAAAATATTTTATGGAAAAGTGGAACACTCGATGAAACATTACTGGCGACTGAATAAATAAAGATGCGAAATCTCTCTGCACCCCTCCGGGGGAGGGGAGCGCTACCTTACTGCCACGCCCACATTGCAATCAAAAGGGCGCCCACACCGGGTCTCTGGTCTCTGGGCTTGATTGCTTGCCACAAATCATCGGCGCGCAAGTGGAGCAACTGGGGCATGGGGCAGTGCGTCCGATCCATTGACCAATCCGAGAGGGGTGTGGCGAATGGGGGAAGGTATCGGAGGGAGGAGGGGAGTAGGGGAGTAGGGGAGTAGGGGAGTAGGGGAATAGAAAGTGCAAACAGTTAGAGGACGTGTCCCCAAAGCTACGTCATTGCAACTGCAACTGCAACTGAAAGTCGGGGCGACTGCAACACCGACAGCGACTGCCCAGTGTAAACAAACAAATGGACACCAAAACCAAAACCAAAACCGAGACGGAGACGGCGATGGCGATGGAGACGCTGCAGAGGCAGCAGCCACATGGCTGGCAGAAACAGCAACGGTTGTTGCAATTGCAATTGCAACTGCAACGGCGGCAGCTACCTGAGAAAAAGCCAACAGCGTATGGAATGGCAATAATAATTTTTTAAAAGAATATATTCTAGTAGGGGCAGCCAAAGGCAAACTGCAACATCGGGTGGCAACAACAAAAGAAATGCCATTACCAACAACACGATATTGCAATTTCAGAGGCAATCGTATTTTATCATTGAAAAATATAGAAAAAATATATAGAAAGATATTGTTTCAAAATGAATGCGGGAAAGTTTAGTTAAATAAAAAGCGAAAGGAGCAATGTGTTAAAAGCAGCAGCCACACAATAACTCATTAAAGTCGCATTTGCAACTGCAACGCCAAGCGGCAGCAACAACGCTAAAAAAAATGCAAATATGAGGAACATATTTTGGAAATATCTTCTTTCAAATTTTCAAATTTAACTGCAAACATTACTTTCGATTGCTAATTTTTAAATTAATAAAAAATTCTTTTATTTTTGCTAATTATAATATACATAAATTATTTATATAACATTTTAATGTAAAGCTGAATTTTTAGATCCCCAGAAAACATACTAATATTAATATAAAACACAATATCAGTAAAAATTAATATCTTTTTCAACAGAAAATGTTAAAAAGGTAAAACAATTTTTAAAGTCGTGGGCAGCATTTTTTATAGACTTTAAATAAAATTAGAGAATGATAATTAAATAAAAAATGATAAAATTAACAAATTAAATGGGGTAGCTTCATAATACCATACATGGAATATTTTAACTATATCAACTATGTTTAAATAGTTTTAATATGGCCAATATACTTATTAAAGTAAATAAACAACAAAATAACAGAATAAAAGTAGAAAGTAACTTAGAATAATTATTTGAGATTTTCCGGCGCTTTGTTATTTATTTTAAATGAAAAAAACTTAAATAATAATAATAAAAGAAAAAAAGGAACTGCAATCTGGGCGCAGAATAATATTGGAAACAGTTTATATTTTTTCGTAAAATTGTATCAGAAAACGTCAACAATGCAGCAACGTCAGAAGAAGCAACAACAACTGTGGCAACAGCAACAAAAGCAGGAACAATACTTGCAACACTTGCAACAGCAGCAACAACAACAACCGGCATGCTGTACTTGAAAAAGTCGTACTTGGCATTTGGCAGGGGATTCGGTTTTGGTTTTGGACCTGGACTTGGCCGACTGCCTCACTGAGTGGCGTCTTGAATGGCTGGAAAGAAAGAAGAAATTTCGCTGCTTAAGCGGCGGCAGTGACTGCGACTGCGGCAGCGACTGCGGCAGAGGCTGCGGCAGAGGCTGCGGCAGAGGCTGGTGCTGTTGCGCATGCGAAGTGTTCCGCTGCGAGAAAGCAGGTGTCTGCGGCATTCGGCGCTAAACCACGGCGCGAACCAGACGCGTTTGTCTCTTCTCTCCTTTTCTCCAAACGGGCGACCGAGCGATCCTCGAGCTATTCTCCAACAAAATATACCGTTGCTAAAAAAAAATACCAAATCAGAAAACTGCGTAACAGAGCCGCAAAAAAAAAAAAAAACACACACACACAAAACAAAACATTAATGCGAATAATTGCAAAAAAGGAATAAAAGTATATATGTAAAATATATAAAGAGAGAAAGAAAAGAAGCGAAACGGAAAGAACCGCTTGGATACGGTTAGCCAAGTTAGCTGGCCAAGTGATCAACGCTTTTTGTGTCCTTTTTTTTCTGGTATTTTCTTTTTGTTTGTTTGGTTTGCTTTTTCTTGTGGTGCGCGTGTGTGCCCCACTTGCGATCGTTAATTATTGGCCGCGTGCAACACCTCCCAGGCCCCTGCAACTGCAACTGCAACATCAAGCAGCAAGTAGCCAAGTAGCAGGTAGCAGGTAGCAGATAGCAGATAGCAAGTTGCAGCAATCAGCTTGGCAAAAGTAACGGCCTCCGTGCGAGACCAACTGTTTTCGAAAGTTGCTACAAAAACGACGCAGACGACGCTGACACGGAGACGCATCCTGTTTGTCAAGCCACGGAATTGGATTCGGAACTTTAACTGGAGCGGCCAGTGGAACGTCGGAATTGGGCCAGGGACGATCAGTAGGTGAGTGCGAATCGAATGGAATGGAGTGGAGTGGTTCCGGAAAGCCATAAACCGTTAACTGTAATTGATAACCCGTTAACCCGGAAGTATGTGACCCGGAACATGTGCATCGGAACAAAGGGATACACTTTTTTTTTCGTTCCTCTTTTCGTCCTATATTTCTTCTTCACCCGAAGAAAGCCTTTGAAGTTTCACTTTCTTTTGCCTGGAATCTGTCTGGATATCCTTCGCAAAGTGTTTATCTTCGCCGAGTCTCTTAGCTTTTCAGTTCTTTAGGGTTCCTACATATATCTATAAATAATGTTTTTTAAAGGTTAAACAAACCTTAAAAATAAATATATATTTTTTTATGAAAATGCTGCATTAGCTGCTAAAAGAAAGTGTTATAAGTATAATTCTTATGTATATTTCAAGTACCTTTTGTTTTCTAATAAATTTTTACCAAAAATATTGTAATATTGTAGTTTTCAGTTTCAGGTGATAGATGACATTTAATGAAATTCTATATCTATCTATTATAGAAACAGATATCCATAAACTTATTTTTTTAATATTTCCCGAAAAGAAAAATATGCAAAGGCCCAAACAAAACGTAAAAAAAATGTAATTTTATTGTAAAAGTTTGTTTTAGGAATATAGAAGATTTATCGCCGAGTAATTGAAGTTAAAACCCCACCCAGTAGGTTTAGTGTTAAATTTATGGTTTAGGAATAATGACTTTATTCTCCCACCTCCTCATTGTCACTCTCTCTTTCCTTGGCATTTGCCAGCAGTCGGGGGCCTTCTAATTGGCCAACTGAGGCCGCTTATGTTGGTTTCTGATGACCCACTTGGCTCATGGGGAAACCTATTAACACTTTTCACCTGTAGCACCTGCAGCCGCCGCTTGTTGATAAGGCCCCCTTCCAGCGATACTTCCAGTACTTCTAGTACTGGAAGCATCTTAAAAGTTAAGTGTATTGTCATTAAACAGATTCTTTTCTTTTTTTGATGATTTGTCGCAGCTTCCCTTTCTTTCGGCTTTTTCTTTTTCTTCTCTATTCTTGTTTTTGTTTTGTGCGGTGGGTGGGGGTTAGAAGAAAGAAGAGAGTGGAGGGGGTCTTGGTCTCAGACACTTAGCGAGTCAATCAATCATCATTGAGCTGACTGAGAAATTGCTAATAAATTGCAATTAGCGGGAAACACTTTCATAAGCATAACAATAATGGTCAGTTTGAAGGAGAAAAAAAAAAAAAGCGAAAATCACTTTCTACGACACGTTCTCTTTCTTCCGCCGCTTCTTCTGT
Organism: Drosophila varians; assembly: GCA_018150405.1. NCBI lineage: Eukaryota > Metazoa > Arthropoda > Insecta > Diptera > Drosophilidae > Drosophila > Drosophila varians. The sequence goes on from JAECWK010000126.1 coordinate 13,243,991, forward strand.
CCCTCTATGGCTACTATATTTTTTCTTTGCACACCCACAATGGAAATAGAAATATCGAATAATGATAAACAAATTAATTATACGCCTCACAAACAGGAACAGCAGCAACATGCAACATCAGCATCAGCAACAGCAACAGCAACAGCAACCAAAACAACAACAGCAACAAATGCCACAACGGCAGCACAGAAGAAATCGGCGAGAAATCGGCGCTAAGAAGATTTGGCTGCCGCTTATCATTTTCCTTTCACTGCAGGTGAGTATTTTCCAGGCAATGCAAATAATTAAAACCAATTTAAGCCCCAGACACAAAGCCAAGCGCAAGAGAGGCTTATAAATAGATAATTTCCATTAGCAGCAGCCGGCTTAAGCCTCTCTGGCCGCTCTCCCTCTCCTCTCCTCTGCGTCTGCTTAGCGTCTGCCTCATGCGTGTGTGTGTGTGTGTTTTGCGAGTGAAAGAGCTTCTTCGGCGAGTCAAGTGCCTGGAATGAAATGGAATGACACGGAAGGGGAACGCGGGCGGAAACGAGGACCTGTAATTGGCATGGCCCATTTCTCGCCTGAATTGCCCGTTAAAAGCCTCTCTCTGTCTGACAGTGCATCTGTCTGTGGGTGAGAGTGCGTGTGTGTGGTTGTGTGTGCTCGTTTCGGTTCCTGGAACCTCACAAAGCAGTCGATAAATGGCTAATTAGAGCCTGAACCGTTAAGGATACTCTTCCAATGACATCTGCAGAGCACCGAAGTGGGATTTCGCAAATAAAATTTGTTTTTGTTAGCTACTTTGTTTCGTATTTGAGAATCAAGAATCCTGGAACTTCAACGGGGTATGCAGGACTTTAAAATATTTAAAGAGATTCGAAAAATAATCAAATAACTTAGAACTTGGGGGTGTAAAGAATTAACGTTTATAAGGAAACACAGAAAAACAAATATATCGCTCACTTAGAAGGAATTATAATTTTAAAAAATTAAAATTTTCCCTAAAAGTCTCAAAAAATTGAAGCAAATAGGAAATTAAAAAAAAAATTTCTATTTTCAATAATCCTGAAATTTTTAAATTTTTTGTTAAATAACTATTTATTCTATTATATAAAAAAATTATATTTTAAGGCATTTTTTAACAAAGTTATGATAGATTGCATAAGTGTTTCAACAAAAGTGTAGCGATAAAGTGTTACTTAAAATCTTTTTTTTAATATTTTATATTTACATTATTTTTGGGACATTGGAAATAGTTTGGTTTCAATGGAAAAATAATTATAGAAGAGGTAATCCTTAGGCAGAGGTGATCCTAAAAAAGTATGCTATGGTTTCTTTTAAGCAGAATTAATATGAAAATTTGAAAACTAAATTGGAAACGAATAATAATTCGTCTCTTTGGATTTAGTCTTGTGCTTTTTGCTTGTTTTTTTTTTTAAAGAATATCCAAGGTCACATCCAAAATTCCCAATCAAAGATCAACATATTGTAGGCTCTATAAAAAGTGATTTTTATTGTCAGGGACTTATAGGGCCTAATTGATTTTGCTTTCTTGTAATTCTTGTATTGTTTTTTGAAGCAATCCCGTGGGAGAGGACAACAAATTTGTTTAGAAACTGGAAAATATAGGCAGGCCTTTGGTGGCACATCTCGAAGGGGCATCATCTTCCCAGCCCGGCCGCAGCATTCCTTTCTCTTTTTTGGATTTTGGCACATATTAAAATTCCATGTGCATCCATTTTGCCTTCATAGGTAATACCCTGAGCTTTTTTGGCTTTTTTTTTATGTTTTGCCCATCGCTCGTGACGTTAGAAAGTTTTTTTTTCGGGGTTTCGGCCATTCTGGGGCGATGACACAATTTAGCCGGGCCAAAACACAAAAAAAAAATATAGAAAAGGTTTCCATCCAGGCAGCATGTGGCAGCATCTCCATTTTTCAGCTTCCTTTTCGCTTTCGTTTTGGTGTCTGATTTTTGTTTTTTTGGGAAAATGCTGCCAAACGGCCTGGCGTTCACCTTTGACCCTCTCGGCTTCCCTTCTAGCCTGCTGCCAAATTCCGATTCTCTGCTAATGTTTCACTTTCTCCCGATTTGGTTTTTTGGTTTGCTGCCAACAAGCCAGCATCCCAGCAGCATCTTGCCACTTGCAACTTGCCTCTTCACCGAATCGGCGAGGAGAGGTCAAGATTCCAGCAACAGCCGGCACTGCATTTCGTCTCGGGTTCCTTCTCCAGTCTCTCGCCTTTAGTCACATCATTAGTCGTCTTCACGACACTTGAAAAAAAAACTTAATACCTCTGGACGAAAGATTCGAAATCGTTTTCTCTAAAACGAATCAACTGTTTCTCGCCTTTAATGTTTTTTCATCGCAATTTGTTCTCAGTGTAGAGGTTACAACAATTTCCAGTCGGCAGTTTCCAGGAGATTAAGTGAAACTTCCATTCAAATCTCCCGCCGAATCACCTCCAAGCCTCGAAGGAGCAGCACTTGGCCCACATTTCAATTAACGCTTTTCTGAAAATGATTAATTGCATTTTTTTAAGATTAGCATTTTTAAGATTAGGGATACAAGAGATGAGGAAATAGAATTTCAGATTTGATAGAAAATGTACTTGATACTTGCGTTTTGAAAACTTTCGAAAAATTAAAATTATATCCAGGGAAATCTTAATATCTTTATTTGTTTTTAAGAACAACGTTATTAACGAATAAATAAATTTATATTTGTTGTTTTTGATGTCCAATTGTGTAAAAATTGCACATTTTTAAAAGGAGTTGCTTTATTATTAATATTTTTTGGGGTTAAAATTATAGGAAACATATTAAATAATTATATCAAGAGTTAAAAAATAAAGTATAAAAATTAAAAATACGAAAATAAACATATTATAATAGAAACCGAATATTTAGATACAAAGTAACTGTTTTTAGGTACAGTGAAGGACAAAAGTCTACATACGACCCCATTTTTTTATATCTGAAAAACGCCAAGTTATTCTTTGGAATTATAGTTATTTTCACATTTATACAGTTTCTAGAAAATGTATTTTTTAATAGATTCAAAATACAAAGCTAGAATATAGTTAGTTATGATTGAAAAAAAAAATACTTTTTTAGCCTAGAAAAACATTAAAATAATATTTTTTTCACAAAACATGTGAAGAGTGAAGAGCGTATGACAAAAAAAAAAAATTTAATGAATTTAACTTTAATTTAAATGTAATTAAATTATTAATTAAACCAAATATACAATTTTGTTTAATATTATGGACTTTTGTGGTTTAATGAAAATAAAAAGACGTAAAATTTACGGGGAGATAAATTTGTTTTTTGCATGTTATCATTTTTTTGTTTATAGATTTTTTTAGATACTTTGTTGAATTTTTCTCAGTGTCTAAAAATGAAAGAGGGAGATGCGCCTTTGCAGTTTGCTCCAAATCACGTTCTCGCATGCAAATTCGATGATAGAATTTTGTAGTTTCTGGCTTTTGGGTGTATTTTCAGTTTGTTTTTTCGTTTTGGGCTGCTTCTCGGATTCGTGGGCAACTTGTTTGGCAATTGGCATTTACCTTTTTGTTGTCAATCGTCTGGCGGCTGGCTTGCCACATCACTTTCTACCAAACAGGATTGCTTCAGGATGCAGTTGGTTCGCGGTTCGTGGAAGCGGCATCCCAAAGATACTCCGATACCCAGATACTGGGATGCTCAATTTAGTCACCACCTCACCTTCTCAGCTTCTCAGTTTCTCGGTTTCTCGGTTTCTCGGTTTCTCAGTTTCCCAAGTTGCCAGAGAAAGTTGTTTTCGGCACAGATTTGTTGCAGTTGCAGTTGCAACTCGTCGCGCCATCTTCCCTGGGCACCTCCATCTCCATTACCATCTCCATCTCGATCCATCTCCATGTCCATCTGCAAGTCCATATCTTGGCCATGGTCAAAGCCATCCTCGTCCACCTGTGCCACATTTTCCAGGCATTCGTCTAATTGCCTTGATGGCCAACCGATGGCAACTGAATCAGTCCCCGGATTCCGGATTCCGAGCTCCCAATTCCGGATTCTCCAGACCAGTACTCGTAGCTGGGGGAAAAGCGGACGAGCTCCTCCAAAATTAGGACTTCTCCTCGTCTCTTCTCTTCTTCGATGCTGAAATGAAAAATGAAAAAGAGAAATGAAGACCTAAAATGGAAAGTAATGAAAAACAAAAGATAAATTATTAAGAAAGCCGGAAGACAAGCCTGCCTTCCAAAATTGGATGTCTCGTCGAGCACACACTGTACAGTGGGCCTTCCTTAATTGGTAATATTTTGTTTTCCTATTAAATATGGAATTCATATCCGAGTCGTAGGAATACTTTCAAAGAAAATCGATCAGCTCGAACATGAGAAAATAACGAGGGGAATTGTTAATACAATAAATCAATTTTCAATTTGTATTTTTTTATGAATGTATTTATTAAATAGTAAATTATTGGACACAGAGGACTATTTTTGAACGAAATATAATGTTATTTTGATGATATTTTGTTTAAATATTTATCCTATAGCCGTTTAATCGAAAATATCGATATATTGAAAGATTGTGTTTTCGATAAACAATTGTAATCATTTGTCAAGTTTTGTTGTATGTTTTTTTTTAGGGATTTTAGTTTTTTAATTTCAAATTGGACTAACTCGTCTATTTTAGTGTTCAAATTTACAGAAATAAAACTTCAGCAGGGTCCTATAATTAAAATATATAAATAAATTAATAAAAAAGATGAAGCTTTCGATATTTTTCGGTTTCTAAGTCCAAGAGATCTTCAGAATAAAATTTAATACAAGGTTGGTAAATAAATAACAAATAAATTCATTGAAATGTAGATTTTGTTTGTTTACATCTTAATTTTTTTGTTAATTATCGATATTTTAGAATAGAATTGATAATTTAATAAATAGACAATAAATACAAGTAGGTAAGAATCTTGAAGATTGTTAAGATCAGTTAACTAATTTGATGTGAAATCTTTAGGCTTTTTATGAATGAGAATGTGTCCCGACAGTCGCCATCCATTCCTGAGATGGCCATTCACCCAATCCGGCCAGCGGACTTCGATTGCGATCTCAATGTAGGTCTCGGTCGGATGTCTTTGGTTTCCAGTCTTCAGGCCGCAGTCTTCAGTCTTCATTCTCCTGGTCTCCTGGTCTCCCGGCTGCAGTCTGCGGTTTGTTGCTTTTTTTATGGTCGGTCGTCTGGTCTGGTTCTAGCCTTGACATCGCCTTTTCAAGCCAGGCGGATCTCCCCGGGAAATTGGGTCGCCGCGAGTGGCAAGTGGCAAGTTGCAAGTAGCAGGTTGCATGTGGCACAAGATCGCGGGCGAAAAAAAAGCGAAATTGTTGTTACTTCTTTGGTTGCTTTGTGTCTTTCTCTCGTTTGTTGTTTTCTTCTCTCCCCCCGCTGGCTTTTTTTCTGCCTTATGCAATGGAGTTGCATGCTGCATGCTGCATGGTGGATAGTGGATGGTGCATGCCGCATCCGCCTTGCCACTGCGCCCATTCCAGCCGACATTCTCCGACTGCCTTTGCCGCCTTAAATAATTCCGGTCTCTCTATCCCCATCCCCACCCAACCCCAATCCAATCTGGAAATGGGGTCACAGGTCGCCCTCGTCTGCAGCGACGATGTGGAGGTGGTGAAGGCCATTGCCGGGAGCGCGGACGACGACCTGACCATCGCCCTGGCCGACCACGAGAACGAACTCGACCAGATGGCCCAGGAGTCCGAGCAGGAGCAGCAGGCCCAGGCCCAGGCCCAGCACTCCCAGCAGCACCCCCAGCAGCACTCCCAGCAGCATCCGCCGCAGCAACAGTCCCAGATCCAGATCCAGATGCAGGTGCCCCAGTCGGTGCCCAAGGTGCAGGTCCACTACCAGCACAACATGCCACCACCCCCGCCCCCCAATGTGGCGCTCACCCTGCGCAGTAAGTAGTTAATAATAGTAATCATAATGTGTACTTTTATTTTTATTTCACTTTCTTTAATCCAATATTTGGGATACAGTTTTATTATTTATTTATATAGTTTTTTAAGAAAATATTAAACACTTAGTTACTAGAGTGTTAGTTAGTGCCTCCAGCGGATTAAAAATAAAATATTCTTAACAAATACCTAAAATATTTATACAAACTGAAAGAAATATTTTACATTTTTTAGCACCCATAAGTTTATTAAAACCTGCACAAGGGACATTTTTTCAACAGAGCTCTTATTACAAAAAAATTTACAATTTGATTAAGGCATACATTTACGTTTTTTTTTTTTTTGCATATTTTACAAACGTTCTAAGGTAAAAAAAGTTTATTTCAAATTTTCCCAAAAGTTTATAAAAAAGTTTATATCTTTTATTTCTAGAAAATAATTATTTTAAACAAATAAATAATGAAAAATTATTTATGTTAATCATATAATTCAAGGTTTTTTTTCAAGTCTCTTAGATTCCACTTTTTTATATTTAAAAAATTACCAACAACGACAAATATTAATAATACAATTTATGGGATTTATTTTATCGTTTAAACATTTTTTAACAATAAAAATAATAATTAAAGTAAAGTTTAATTAAACCTGTAAGTCGAAATAGTACAACATTAAAACTCTGCCTCGCAATCTTTTCTAACCTATTTCCTTCTCGCCTCGGATCTGTCCCCGCGACTCGAGTCGTACGATGAACGGCAGCGCTCTGTAAGCTAGTAGCGGGAGTCGCGCGAAAATATTATTAAACTTTAAGGCCTAGGGTTGTTTTAAAGTGGTACATTGGAAACATCTTTAATTAAAATCTTTAATTAAAATACTTAATTATAATTTTGGTTTAGTTCTTATCAAGCATTCAAACAAAAAAAAAAAAAAATTATATTAATTTATATATTAATATAATAAAAACAAATTAATTTGAATTTTTTTTTTTTTAACGTCTAAAAAGGTAGAGCATAGTTTTTATGTAGGTATGATATTGTTTTAATTTGTAGTTAGTTTAAAGATTAGTTTAAATATTACTCATATAGCCTTTGAAATGGGATGTTGTGTTAATTTTTAATTAAATTAGTTTTAAGGACTTTTAGGTTTAAAGGACATTTCTTTCACCCAAGTACTACCATCGCTTTATCTCACCTCGCCAGGCAACCATCAGAACATCCCATTGAGCTTCGGCCAGCCCTTCGGACCACCCCCGCCGCCCGGCGCCCAGTTCTACAAGGGCCCACCGCCCCCGCAGCTCCAGCAGAGACCACAGCCGCCCCCGCAGGTGCAGCTGCAGGTGGCGCCGCAGCAGGGCCAGGCGCAAGTGCAGGTGCAGAGCCAGGGCCAGAGCCAGGTCCAGGGGCAGCAGCAGCAGGTGCAGGTGCCGGACCTGAGCGTGGGCGGATCGAGCCAGAACGAGATATGGGCGGCGCCGGTGCAGGACATGCCCAAGATTGTGTCGCTGGACGTGAAGTGCGAGAAGAACGGGATGAAGGTGTTCGTCCAGTTCGACAAGCCCTTCAACGGCATCGTCTTCTCCAAGGGCCACTACAGCAACATGAACTGCGTGCACCTGCCCTCCGGTTTGGGCAGGACCTCGGCCAGCTTCGACATCGGCCTGCACGAGTGCGGCACCGCCGGGAACACCGATAACTATGGGCAGGGATACGGGCACGAGGGCGGCGGCACCGGGGCGGGCACCTACTTCGAGAACATCATCGTCATCCAGTACGATCCGCAGGTGCAGGAGGTGTGGGACCAGGCCAGGAAGCTGCGCTGCACCTGGCACGATCAGTACGAGAAGTCCGTCACCTTCCGGCCCTTCCCCGTCGACATGCTGGACGTGGTGCGGGCGGACTTCGCCGGGGACAACGTCGGCTGCTGGATGCAGATCCAGGTGGGCAAGGGCCCGTGGGCCTCCGAGGTGTCCGGCCTGGTGAAGATCGGCCAGACGATGACCATGGTGCTGGCCATCAAGGATGACGACTCCAAGTTCGACATGCTGGTGCGGAACTGCGTGGCCCACGACGGCAAGCGTGCGCCCATCCAGCTGGTGGACCAGCGCGGCTGCGTCACCCGCCCCAAGCTGATGTCCCGGTTCACCAAAATCAAGAACTTCGGCGCCTCCGCCTCCGTGCTGTCGTACGCCCACTTCCAGGCCTTCAAGTTCCCCGACTCGATGGAGGTGCACTTCCAGTGCACCATCCAGATCTGCCGCTACCACTGCCCGGAGCAGTGCTCGGCCGACTCCAACCTGCAGGACGTCCACCACCTCCAGGTGGGTCCCGAGTCCCAGTACGGACCCCCGCCCCAGCTACATGTCGACGCTTACCAGGTGGCCAGCGCCATCGGCAAGCGGCGGGACGAGCGCCGTGTCCAGCGACGGGCCAGAGCCGTTGCCGAGCCCCAGGTGGGCCTCAACCGGATCATCAAGGTGGTCTCCTCCGGCGACCTCACCTTCGCTATCGACGACCAGGCGACGGGCAATGGCAGCTCGCTAAACGGAGCCGGAGCCGGATCGGGGGTGGATCGTAGCCCGCAGACGATGGTGTTCCCGGTGCGCGAGGAGGGGCTCATCTGCATGACCACTCCCGGCTTCGCCATCACGCTGATCGTGCTCCTGGGCATCCTGGTCACCTCCTGCCTCACCTCCGCCGTGCTCTACGTCCGCCTGCGTCCCTTCTCCTCGTTCGCCGCCGTTTCGGCCAAGGAGCGGGCCGTCGCCTTCACGAATCCACAGCTGGCCCCGCTCCCCGTCATCCAGCTGACCCCGCCGCCGCCCGCGGATGTCCAGGGCACGCTCTCCAAGAAGCGGGCGCTCTCGTGAGCGGGTCTCGCTTCCCGGGTCCCGCGATTGTACCTTCGAGGGGGCTTAAACGGATGATTTTTGGGGGTCTTATGGGGTAGCTTGTCACTGATTACTGGTAACTGGTTACTGGTATTCGGTCACTTGTTACTTGTAATTAGTTGAAATAACAGTTATTATGAGTTTATCGATTAATCTTTGTTGGTCAAACAATGAATTTTTATTGCTAATTGCTAATTACTCGTAATTAGTCACAGGATCACTTAGATCACCAGTTACTGGTAAGCGATTACTGGTAAATAGTTACCAGTAAGTGAGATTTAACATGTTTACAGGTTCTAGAGGTTTTTCAATTTAGTTCCCAAACTGACAAAAAGGGACAAATTCTAGAACCATAGACATGCCATCATTACCCAACACTGCCAGTTCAAGAAGAACCCCCAACACCCGTTATCCCTTCAAAGGTACAGTTGTGTCTGCGTCTGCGGCTCTTTATTTTGTAGCGTACGCTTCATTAGTTTAATTTTTATATACAAATCATTTAACATTAACTTATGCCGATTACTGGGTTCTCCACTTCGTTTCTCCTGCCTCTTGTGCCCCCAAACCAAACCATTTTCCATTTAGTATCCTTGGTGGCAGTCGATTATCGATTATATTTGTTGTACTCTTAGCTTAAGACTAGGATCTATTTCTGGAAAAACGGTGCTAAGCCATCCGCCCGATGCTCTGTCCTTCGCTAGAAAGCTTTCTTCAGTACTTGAGCCGATAATCCAATACGTAGAGTATTTCTTTTAAGACTCTCTTAAGACTTTATAGACACACAGTAACAGTAACAGTAACAGTAACAGTAACAGAAATAGAGGAACAAAAAAAGAGAAACAATATCACAACAACGACAACACACACACACACACACTTTAATTAGTCACTAAATATTATAAGCGCTTTAAGCCGTAGACTAAGCCGAATACTTCCCGACCCTTTGGACCTACTTATAACAGTTAGTACGCCTTGTAGTCCACTTATTTATTTGCATAATAATTTATACATATATATTTACATTTATATTAATACCCGCATATATACCGCCTAATATTTATCGACCATTTTTTTTGTCTACTTTTGTAAGCCGAGCAATGTGCGTGTGAGAAGAGAAAGTGTTCAATAAATTGTTTAGAATCCCTCAAATGTCCTGTCTCTTTATATTTTAGGGCATACTTGAAGAACCGTAACATCTTGCTTGGAGTTCTTATAAAACCAAGTGCCAGAATCAGTTGAGAATTATAATTTCTCCATAAGATTTCTTTTCTTTCTGATTAAGTATTTAAAGGTAAGTATTCTTATGCGTAAGAATTTCATTATTTTATTGGAAATTCCGCAGGAAATACTCTAATTATTCGTAAGGACTGGTTATAGTAGAGTAAAATCTTTATTTCTTTATTTCCTGCTTCTGTTGTTGCTGCTGTTCCTGGACCTTCTCCTAATCCTCCTCGTAACCTTGCCGGTGCTGAGGTGACGGAGGGTGCAGTGGCGGCGCCGCTTGTGCTTCTTGGTGGTGGCTGCGGTAGTGGTTGTGGTCGTGGTCGTGGTGCTGGTGGTGTTTGTGTCAGAGGATGTGGAGTTGGACGACGTGGAGCTTGAACTGTCTGAAGGAGTGGTAGAGGAGCTAGAGCTAGCCGCGGGTGTTGAGCTGGAACTGTCCGAGCTGGTGCTGCCCGTAGACGTGAAGGAGTCGCCCGAGGGACTAGTAGAGCTGCCCGTGGAAGAGGTGCCGGCAGGGGCAGCCACAGCCACCAGACAGGCCAGGATCGCAACGCAAAAGAATCGCATCTTGAAGGGCAGTTGCTCAGATCAGATGGTGGATTAGATGGAAGTGTGTCTCTGCCAGGTTCCATTCCCGCTTTTATAGCTCCGGAGACCAATCCTCCTGTTTAACCTGGACAAACTACTTCTCTTGTCCGTTGACCTTTGTTCCAGCTTCATTTGAATCAACTGTTCCCAGATTGTTTGCCTCGCCCTCCCAACAATAGACACCAATTCGCAATATTTGCCAAGAACAAATCAACATTTTGCCAAAATTTGCAATTTTTTTATAATGTTTTTTATTAAAATTGGACTTTTTACAAAATTTCCATTGAGTATTTTAAATACAGCTTGCGACTAGATCAAATCTGTTTAACAACCAAGAATGTGTTTAGTTTTAGGTTTGATTCTTTTATCTAAACATTAAAAAAGCTAGGAATTTCCCGACTATGTGATACCCGGTACTCTTCACAGAGGTGGCGACATTACAATACAATACAAAATCCAATACAAAAATAAACTAAAAAACTAAGAATTTTAATGTTAATTTCATTAACTTAAAAACAAAGATATTTTAAACGGTCTTAAAGTTTCTAATTTAATGGGTTTTGTTTCTTTTAACTTAGTCTTTCGAAAGAATTGAATTTTTGTTTTGTTTTAATGGTAAAACATTTATTACGTATAATTTTACCAGAACGATTTTTTTATTTAGATTTTTTTAAAATAGATAAGAAACAGTTACTTATTTCGTGATATGATATGATGTACTATTCGAGTACCGGGTATATGTAGCATTATATTATATTATATCAAGTAGAAAATATCCCTCAAAATTGAGATAGAGGGTATCATCCGATGGGATACTCCCTCCCAGTCTGTCTGTTTTTTGTTCCAGCATCTTTTTGTTTCAGCTGTTTGCCCAAAACATGCGTAGAATTCCAGATTATTTGCACTCTTTTAGCAATTAAAGATTTGCCATATTTTTCTATATAAATAAAAATTTAAATTTCATATAAAAAATAAAAAGAAAATTAATTTCATGCCAAATCAGAGTTCCCATATGAAACTTCCTACCAAACCAAAAACATAAATTATGAAAATTGTACAAATCCAGTTATTTCTTTAACTCTTAAACGCTCTTAAATATATTGTACCGTTATCAAAAGATGCTCTTGGGGTAGTTAGGTAAGAAATTTATTTCCGCTGCCATCCGCTAGGTGGCTAAGCAGAAATGCGATGCGGTCAAAAATAAGACACACAAGAATGGAAGTCTAACCTTGGGCGGGACATTACACACCCTTGACGCTAAAAGCTATAGAAAATATCGTATATAGTTGGCCGATATATTGGCTTATGGGAATCTTCGAATAATTTTAATTTTATATTGGGAAGGGATAAACGTGAGTTATAAGTTTAATATATTTTAGGTTGCATAAATATTATTGCACTGAATATTATTATACCCTTGCGGAGGGTATTATAATTTTGGTCGGAAGTGTGCAACGCAGGACCAGCTATCCCATGGTCCTTATTCCTTATACCTAGCTCCTCTATTTTTGAAACTATTTAAGGAAAAAAATAACATTATTTTCTATTAAACTAACTAAACTGCAAACTAAACTCCTTTTTTAGCTACAAAAATAAATAAAAATAATCTTCTAAGGTATTAAAAAAATTCACATAACACAAGAGGTTGAAAATTTCATAAGGGAAGGTATCAATATAATACCCAAAGAAAATAAAGGCACATTTTGCATAACCAACGACGGATCCAAAGCGCAACGTTATAGAAGTAGGCTTTTCTAACGTTTCACAACACTAAAATCAAGTAGGCCTTGAGTTTTCCATATGACTTTACTTTATGACAAAATTCAATCCATTTTCGTCAGTCGTCGCTTGGCTTTCGACTGACTGGGTCCTTCTTCGCTTATTTTTATTTCTTTTGGTGTCTTCATATTTTTTAATAATTTATTTTGTTTTCATAATTGGTGTATCTTTTATGGGTCGTAGCTTTGGCAAGTGTATTTTGCTTTTTTGTTTTAATAGTTTTTATTTTATTCACTAAATGTATTCCTCATTTTCCTGATTTACTTATTTTAATTATTTTTAAATGATTCAAAGATGGAGGTCTGACAAAGGCTTTTAAGTAAATAGCAAAATAAAAGGCACCTCGATTTGAACTTCATGTGCTGGTTTCTTCTTTTCCCATTTTGTATTGTTCATCTGCTGGTTTCCTCGCATATTTTTATTAGTTTGGAATTTTGGAAAATGTTTTAGGGCTATACAAACGTTGCATTTGTAAGGCTTAGCGGGATCGGCCGACCGTATGATAGTATGGCATATCCTGCTGCCATATAACTGAACGATCGGAAATGCCACAAGGGTATATACACTTCGGCTCCGTCTGGATAACTATGTCACGGAAGGTGAGACAGACATTGGGGCCATTTTAAATATACTTTCTTATGCTTATTAATAATTATTAAAAAAATAATCAATATTATTAATTTGATATATTTTTAATTTATTTGAATTTTAAGTTTTCAAGTCTAACAAAGAATAACTAAATTATTAAATTATCGTAGGACAAAAGTGGAGGACACCAGTACGGTGGAAGAGGAGGCGGTGGCGATGATGCGACACTTTGGTCTCTTGTCCATGAACGAGAGATCCCGACCAATCTGCCAACAGCAGAAGACAGATCACAGATCCCGATTATTTCAGACCGCGTAAGACACGGAACCCTTTCAATAAGTGTGGCTCTGGCGATATCACTAGCGAAGCCTCGTACAACATTGCCCAGAGCGAGAGTAGCTTCATCAGCTTGTATGGATCAGCTCAATCCTTGGGGGTCGGGAATCTGAGCCATACGTGCCTATTCCTTACCAACCTCTGGAAGAGAGTTTTACTGAAGAGGTTGTCGAGAAGAAACCTGCAAAAGTTGCCGGAACCCAGAAGTAAAAGTAAATTAATCCAATCCCATTTCCCATTTAAGTAAAAGATGAATCCAAATAGAAACACTAGCCGGAGAAAGATGTAAATAAACAAACTGCAGGAAGGCGAAACCAAACCTAACAGATATTATAATGAAATGTGATCGGGGGAATATTTACATAAAACCATAAGAAAAGCAATAATATAATAATAGCTTTGCACTCTAATCAAAATCTAGAACATACTTTCTTACATTTCATAAGATTAAGCTTGGGTTTTAATAATCTTAGTATTGCTCTCGCGAAATAATTTTTTTTTTTCCAATTAATTGAACTAATTGAATCAATGGAGTACACAATTATTTTGCAAACATATCTTAAATGAACGCAATAATTCCTAACCCGATACACATCCCAAAAAAAAAAAAAAATAAAATAAAAAAATAAAATAAAATTTGAACATAATTTCGAGTGCAAACCAATTCTTTTATGGTTTATTGTTTTAACTTTTTAAACAAATATTTAACTGATAACTGATAATCTTATAAAAATAAAAATAAAATTCTCATTTTCTTTAGATGACATTTACCGTTAACAAATTTAAATAAAAACTTGAAATTATGAAAAAAGTAATTTTTCAAATTTTTTAAGTTTTTTTGAAATTTAAAAAAAAGAATACGAAATTATAACTCAAATTTAGGAAAAAGTTCTGAAGATGCTTTCTAGGGATTGTCTTGAAGAAAACCGTCAATGGGAGGATTGGGGTCTGATCCGGGAGAGTCATCGGTGCTAGTTGCGGTGGTGACGGCGCCTCCTGTTGGAGTTGGATTGGGTTTTTGATTTGGATTTCGACTTGGACTGGCTCCTGTTTCTCCTCCTTCTCTCCCGGCGAACCCTGGCCGGCTTACGGGATTTGGTTTTCCAGTGGCTGATGTTCTTCTTCCTTTGGGTGGATGCAGCGGTGGTGGTGGTAGTCGTGGTCGTGGTGGTGGTGGTGGTGGTGGTGGGTGCCACCGTGGAACTTGCCGCTGCTGTGGAGGCGGGGCTGGGCGAGGTGGGAGTGGGAGTGGAGCTGCTTGTTGGAGAGGTAGGGGGTGTTGCCGGAGGCGTAGCGGTGGGAGTGGCAGTGGGAGTAGCAGGAGGTGTGGCCGTAGGAGTGGCAGGGGGAGTAGCAGGCGGAGTAGCGGCCGGAGGGGTGACAGATGAGGCCAGAGCCACCAGGCAGGCGAGGGATGCTACGCAGAGGAATCGCATCTCGGAGAGAAAGTGGATCGGATCGGATGAGGCGGTTCGGAAACTATGTCTTCGCTAGTCGCTTCCCCCGACTTATATAGCTCCTGGGCCCAACATCTCCAATCCCCGCAAGAACGCATCTATTTAACCCGGACAAATATCACCTTGTTTCCAAGTCTCCGTTCTGGTCTTTTTCCAGCCAATAGTTTGCACAAGACACGCTCGAAATCGCAGATTATTTGCTTTCGCGAAAAGAACAATGGAAGTCGGCAATGTTTGTCGAAACCCCAATCGCGCGTGTGCTTCCATCGTTGTTTCTAATTATAGGTCAAACGTGGCAGAATCAGATGTTTTTTGGGGGCTTATTAACAATGTTTTGAAATAAGCGAAACGAAAAAAATGAAGCACTTCCATACGAGGTCGATGGAACAAAATTGTCCCCAGTTAGAGGTGCTTGTAGATCCAATGAGAAACACTGACAATTTCATTGCAATTTTTAGAAATAATGAAATTTTTTGAAAAATATAATAAAATGTTTTATGCACATTAATTTATTAGGATTCATTTAGGATCCATACAATCCTATAAGAGTATAAATATTCTCTTTATTCGCTTCAAATTATTAAAGAACTTCTTATCATACAAGCCTTATTTTCAGGAAGCCACAAAATATTTATAGAGTTTAATTAATAAAATCGGTTCAGGAATATCGGCCGAGCAATAAGCCTTTTAAAACGCGCCTAGATCTTAGATCAAAAGTGGCACCTATGGGCCGGGTAGCGAATCACTATAATCAGCTTCCACATAAGATTAATAGGTGGAGCTTTTGTCCCTTTCACCTATCAGTGTAGCTGCACAGCTTTAAACTCAAATAATAGGTCCATTTCGCAAGAGATCAGGGAAAGGACTACCACTTCTGGATCAGGGCTTTAATATGCTTCGATCTGCGTCCCAAGTTTTGGGAAATCGAGCAAACAGTTGAATCTCGATTTAGGAAAGTACCATTACGATTTTTGAAAAAAAATTGTTTTGCATTTTTTTAAGATCTTTTATTATTTTCATATAGAGATTTATATACTTCAAACGCTATTTTAAATGTTTCAAAACTGTTCCCGTTTGGTACCAAAGCCCCTCGTTTCGCAACCGGGACCCACATCTATGGATCAAGCAGACCAGAAGACTTCCAATCTAACAAAAATCAAACAAATATGAGAGGAAACCAGCAGATGATAAATTTTCACATCAAACACAAAACGTTAAACTATAACGGCCCATGGAATGTATAAAATAAATACAGTAAAATAATACAAGTTTACCAAATTGGTTGCGATTTTGTATATTTAATACAAAATGGGAAAAGAAGAAACCAGCACATGAAGTTCAAATCGAGGTGCCTTTTATTTTGCTATTTAGTTAAAAGCCATTGTCAGACCTCCATCTTTGAATCATTTAAAAATAATTAAAATAAGTAAATCAGGAAAAAACGATTTAAACTTTTTGAAGAGTGTCAGAAATGAGAAATAAATTTAGTGAATAAAATAAAAATTATTAAAACAAAAAAGCAAAATACACTTGCCAAAGCTACGACCCATAAAAGATACACCAATTATGAAAATAAAATAAATTATTAAAAAATATGAAGACACCAAAAGAAATAAAAATAAGCGAAGAAGAACCCAGTCAGTCGAAAGCCAAGCGACGACTGACAAAAATGGACTGGATTTTGTAATAAAGTAAAGTCATAGGGAAAACTCAAGGCCTGCTTGATTTTAGTGTTGGGGAACACCGTTAGAAAAGCCTACTCTATAGCAGGCATATATTTTTAGGAGACCTTTCCAACACTTGCCCGGCCACTATTAAAAAACTATTTTTTTGTAGTATTATTAAAGAAATTAAAAGAGCCTGGCAATCGAATACTTGATACCCAATACTTTTACAATCATTCGCTTTTCTTTTTTTTTTTTTTTTTTTTCTTTTTGATATTGTTTATTATCGCCGGAATCGTTCAGGATCATTTGAACATAACCGGGCGTTTAGAAGGTGGGGTAATTATGGTACATATGGGATATGGGCCTGGACTATATACAATTATTTACAATTATTTACATGTTTTTAAAATATTAATGTACAACACGGAAAGACAGATCGCTGGGGTGGAATTTCTTAAGACGTCTAAGAGTTTGCGGGTCAGCCAGCCTGCTAGCCAGTGGATTTGGGTGACTCGTTAGCCTGTCCGAGTAACGTCGACTGTGTTGGTTTAGGAGGTCGCCCAGTGGAACAAGGCGTAGGTCCCTTAAGATGGCCTGGTTTGTCACGTACCAGGGAAGTCCGGATGCACGTCGAGCAGCACGTGCCTGCACTACCCTCAGCCTGTTTAGCTGGTGCTTCGATGCGGTGCCCCATACTTCGATCGCATACGTCCAGGTTGGCGTAAGGATTGTTTTGAGCAGCAAAACTTTCGTAGAAAGCTGGAGGCTTTTGGATCTCAGGAGCCAATCGAGCTTCTGTAGTTTGTGGACGCACTTAGCTTTGATTGCCGTGATGTGGGTGTTCCATATGAGTCGGTGATCTAAATGTACTCCCAGGTAGCAGTGAGAGGTGGTGTTATTGATGGAGTCACCATTGAAAATATGGACGATGTCGAGCACAGGCCTTAAGGAGAAAGTGACGCATGCCGACTTGCTGCAATTTATGGCTATGTTCCATTGCTTAGTCCAGCGCTCCATCGCACTCAGCCAGTCGTGAACTGCAGCCGAAGCTGCTAGCTGAGACGTGTGGGATGCAAGCAGGGCCGTGTCGTCAGCGTAAGTAGCCAGAAGCATACGAGCGTTTGTGGTGGGGGACGGAACTGGCATATCACTAGTGTACACGGTGTATAGGAACGGACCAAGTACACTTCCTTGAGGCACACCTGCGTGAATGAGTCCCAAGCTGGATCGTGAGTCCCTTACTGCTACAACGAATGATCGATCGGCAATAAAAGACCTCAGGATGGCAAAATAGGGTGCAGGGAGTAGTTCTTTGATTTTGTAGAGAAGGCCCTCGTGCCACACCTTGTCAAAGGCTTGTTTTACATCCAGGAAGACGCCTATAGTGTGCAGTTTATTCTCGAGCCCGTAGGTGATGTGATTGACCAGGCGATGGACTTGTTCTGGGCAGCCATGGGATTTTCTGAAGCCGAACTGGTGGTGAGGTATATGTCCTTCTACTTGTGGCAGTTCCAGCAGTCGACTGAGTAGTATCCGCTCAAACACTTTTGAAAACGTGGATAGTAGGCTGATTGGGCGGTAGGAATCAATTTGAGATAATGGCTTGCTTGGCTTTGGGATCATAATAATCCGGGCTTGCTTCCACTGTCTTGGGAAGTGTCCCAGGTTTAGCATGGCGTTGTAAATTTTCACCAGCGCTAGCACTCCTTTGGGTGGAAGAGCCTTTGCCGCTCGGTTGTCTATGCCATCGGGTCCAGGAGTCTTGTTTAAATTAAGCGCCTTTAATTGTAGTGTGACTTCCTGCGGCGTGGTGTGTCTAATGGAGCGCGCTGGCTGAATGGGATCGCTTAAAAAGTTTGCAACTTCATCGCGGTGTGAGGCGTCTGGAAGATCAAAAGGAGTGAAGGTAGCAGACAGATGTTCAGCAAAAGCGTTTGCCTTGTCGGTGTCGTTCTTAAGCCAGCTGCCATTGGGGCTCTGTATTGGGGATTGGACAAGCGGCTGTCTTTTAATACTTCTTGTTAGCTTCCATATCGAAAAATCGCTGCAGTTGTCCGGGCCAGCGCCCTCCAGCAGGGTGTCAATGTTTTTTTGTCGGGTTTTCGCTAACAACCTGCGCAGTCTATTAGTGACGCTAGATAGTAATTGCTTGGTTGCAGGATCGCCTGACACAATGAATTGTCTTCTGAGATGCCTTTTTTGATGCAGCAGTTCCCTTGCCTCCGGAGTTAGTAAGGGCGCTCTCCTGGTAGGTGGAAGACCAGATTGTCGCTGAGGTGGCGTAGCTCTCTGGGCGGCTTCAGTAATTGTGGAAGTGAAGGTGCCAACGTATGCATTCAGATCGCTGCAGGTAATTATTGGTGTATTGAGTACAGTGTGAGCATCGATGAAGGACCTAAAAGTGGCAACGTTTGCATGTGCAGGTAGCATTTTGGGGACTCCTTTATGGAATTGGGCTTCTTCATCTATCAGGAAAAGCAACGGGAGGTGGTCAGAAGATAGCTCAGTAAGTACTCTGACGGAGACCTGCTGCTGTCTGAAGCCTTTTGAGATGCCGAAGTCAATTGCACTGGGGGTGGCGTTTGCACGGAAGGGGTAGTAGGTGGCTTCTCCAGTTGCTACAATATCGGCATTGACATTGGTCAGGGCAGAGCTGAGGGTCCGACCTCTGGCACACATCCTGTAGTTGCCCCACCTTCTGTGTTTGGCATTCCAATCACCTGCAGCAAGAAACTTATCTCCGAGATTGGAGAGGAAAGTCGTGAAGTCTGCTTCCATCCACCTGAACGCAGGAGGGCAGTACACCGATGCAACGTTAAACCTCCCTCTTCTTGAAGATATCTCGATGGAGACAGCTTGAATGTGCTCTTCCGAAAGCGTGAAAGAGAGTTGATGTGTTATGCCCGATTTGACGAAGATCGCTGCGCCCCCATGTCTTCGGTTATCCGGATGATCGGCTTTGTGCAAAGTGAAGCCGGGGATCCTGAGGGTGGACCGCGAGCAGAGACGGACTTCTGACAACAAGAGGATGTCAATTTCGTAAAGCTCAATGAAGGCAATGATCTCATTTGCTTTCGAGCTTATCCCATTGGGGTTCCAGCAGGCTATTTTAAGCACTCCCATTGCGAAGAGTAGAGGAGGAAGGACGCGATTGCAAGATTGCTTGCATTAGAGTTTCTACCAGACCCATCATCCTGTCGAGCCTTATAAAAAGCTGTTCCAGTTTGGCATTCAGAGCGGCATTTTCGGTGGAATGTGTTGGAGGGAGAGTATTGTCCATCTCATTTTGGTTGCGTTGTGCAATGATTATGTTCTTTTGGACAACACTTGCAAATGATTCCTTACCAACATTGGGTGAGCGATTGGTTAAAGGAATCGTGTTCGATTCGGTGGCTGCTGTGAGCTTTGAGTGGTTGTTTTGCTTGAAAGCGACTTGCAGATATTTGCGGCATCCTCTGAAGTTTGCCGCGTGAGAGCTGCCGCAGTGAAAGCAGCACCTAGGGTCGTCTTTTCCAAGCTTGCACTCCAGGGTAGGGTGGTTTTCTCCGTAGTCTCTGCAGATGTAATGTCGTGTGCAGTACGCTTTTGTATGTCCATATTCCTGACATCTATGGCATTGTACAGGACCGGATTGCTTGCGTGGCTTCTCCCAGGTCACTATGTGTCTGCAAACAGCAGAGATGTTTTTAAGAAGCTTGTTGTTGTCAGCCTTCTTAATGTCCACAAATCTCATGTTGAGCGGAAGCTGTGTAACTTTGTTACGAGGGGTATAGATGCGCAGAACGCAGTGACCTTCTTCCTGCAGGCACTCAATAATGTCCTCCGATGGGACGTCATGATGGATGTTCCTCATTACCATGCGAAAGGGTCGGTCTTCTGGGAGCTGATGATGGTGAAAAACAGTTCCTTTTTCGCGGAAGTGTCTGGCCACGAGCCTGTAGGCGTCAGAGGAGTTGCACTGAATGGCACAGTCACCTGAGTTGAAGGCTTTGATGGAATAAGAGTCTCCAATAAGAGCATCCAGTTCACTGCAGAAATCAGAGTAGCTGACTACACCAGGAACCATAATCCTTGGGACCTTGGGAGATCGAGCGGCTTGCGGTGCGGCTGTTTGGGCTTGTCCTGAGCTGTTGGATTTTGCCGGCTGCAATGTTGTGGCGCGGTTTGCCGCGGCGTGCGAAGTGGAAGGCCCGACATCCATTTCTTCCTCGTCGCTTAGAGTTATGAATCGGTTTTCAGAACGGTACCTGCTCTCTTCTTTGCTGCACCTTTGTATGGCTTTGCAGTGACTTGCTGCCAGCCTGGGGTGGGGTTGCATGATGATGTGCTAGTAGAAGCAGCATCATGCCACGTACTGGATGCAACGGAACACAAGCTGCCATTCGAGCTTGTTGTGTACATCACTGGAGATGAGATCGAGGATGATACAGTGCAAGTTGTGATGCAGATTGTGGGAGCCCATCTGGTTGTACAGTCAGCATTTGAGCTGTTGTCCGTTAGTATATCTCTCAAGCTAGCTCGTAATTCGGCAGGAGTTGCTCCAGCAATGTTCCTCATTGTTTTAAAATCGATGGATTGTTTTTGGAGAGATCTGTCCATTTTTAGCAATCAGTAAAATCTTTACCAAGTTAAGTTGAATAATTAAGTGGTTAACGACCTCTCGCTTACGCAAAGCGCAGAGCGAGGGGAAGAAACAATACGCTTTTAGTCTCACTTGTCGCTGTTGGACTTCTCAACAATAGTAGCCACCGCTGTGCAGTGACCAAAAGATAGACTTCGTGTGCAAGATGTGCACACGATCGTTAGCAAGGCGTAAGCTGGATTACTTAAAGTAAATTATTCCAAATAAAAATTATACAAAATTTATTTTTGCACAATTTTTTGGTTGGTGTGACCAGGTAGCCCATCTGTCACGGGACTTATTCGCTTTTCTAGTAAAGATTTTTATGATATAATCAATGAAAAAACACTGTTAAATTTTAATTCTAAAAATATATGATATATATATGATATATATATACAATATATATAGTATTAATAATAATAGTTAAAAAATAATAATAATATATAATAATAATAATAATAATAATAATAATAAAGAGCACAAAAAATAGTAAAAAGATTAGACATCACAGACCCTACAGAGTCTACACTGCAAACTGTAGACTGTAGGAGGTGGGACTACCCCAACACTTTTCGATTCCACTCAATTCCCTCTTTATTCATTTTACTTTTACCTGCAAATTTATTGCTTCGTCATGATTCCTCGGATTCGGCAGCAATGTCTAATGTCTAATGTCAATTTTTTTTGTTTCTAAATCATATAATTATCGTATATATTATAATAAATATGTTATATTACACAAAATACCAGATGTTATGTTGTTAGTTATAATATAATATATATTATATCCAATCATGATATTATATACAACATAATAGGTGATGATTGATGAGTTTAACCATTTCCGAAATCCCAACGAGAGATCTAATGTTCAAGCTTCATAACAGGACTATTAGGTTTTATTACCTTTGTAGTTTTAACCTACTATTCCATCCCTTAATCACCGAATTTGATTTAAAATTTAGGGTTTTCTCTTAGTGTAGAAACTCCACTAAACTGAAGGTATATATATTTTAAATCCAACAAATGCAACAGCTTTTGTAAGCAAAATGTTTCCCGTTGCTCTTATCCTAAAAAATTATCACTGATGATAATCAGTGCTTAGAATCGGAAAAGCCGTTAGAGCTTTGCTTGAGCAGTGTGACCAAAGATTAGGAACTTGTCGGCACCGTTTACCGTTTAGATATAGATAGTATGTATGCTTAAAGAATGTATATTATAATTATAGAACCAGATAGTTTTAAAAAAGTGATGTAGTATATTATATTATATTATATTGTATTATATTGTATTATATTATATTATGTTATATTGTATTATATTATATTATATTATATTATATTATATTATATTATATTATATTATATTATATTATATTATATTATATTATATTATATTATATTATATTATATTATATTATATTATATTATATTATATTAGAATAGATTTCCAAGCAATAAGACAGTTTTCCAGTTTATTTTTCACCTTAACTACTTTTATTCAATTCAAATTTCTCAGTTACAAAAATTTGCACTTAATTTTTAAATTTCATACGCAGGACACTGCATATCCTTTTATTTTTTATTTTAATTGATGGAAAATGAAAGTGTGGCTGTGGGGTGAGTGTGTGGGTGTGAAAATTTCCTAGATGATTGTGTAGGCGGTACAATTTAACTAAATTTCCCCTAAATAAGTTTCGATGCCGAAAAAGACACAAAGTTAAAAAAAAAAAACAAAACAAGTCACTAAAAAAATCTAAATTTGAGTTTTCCAATCCGCTCTGCTTAAAAATAGCATCGTATGGGGTGTAATATATATAAAGAGCTATTATATATATGTGGTTGTTAAATAATATTAAATAAATAAGTTCCCTTAGGCCTAGCCGTCGCCTCTCGAGCACCTCGAGCACCTGCAGGAGTCTTCCTTGCGGGGCCTCTCTCCTCTCCTCTGGTCTCCGGGTCAGGATGTGCGAGTTGGGAGAAGATTTCGAAGCCAATCTCGCAGATCCTGGCCCAAAGGACCCCCCTATTTGTGTCTCTCTCTCTTTGTTTCGTTTCGTTTGATTTTTTTTGTTCTGTGAATAAAAACTTTTTACGACAATTTTACCACTAAATGCACCAAATAAACAAAATACAAAAAAAAAAATAATGAACATTCAGCACCAAAACGAATCTGGAACGGAGCAGTTCGGAGCAGTTGGAGTATTGCATTGTGGCCCGATCTCTGATAGCTTCTCACTCCCGAACCTGAACAACCCGCAAAAAAAAAACAATAATCATAATAAATAGATAATAAGTGGAAGGCAGCGTCGCAGGATGTCCTGGCCCTGGTCCTGGTCCAGGATCACTGCACCGTTTCGTGTCCAGAAGTCGACTGCCTCACCTGCTGCTGCTGCTGCTGCTGCTGTTGTTGTTGTTGCTGTTGTTGTTGTTGTTGTTGCATGTGCCGCAGCCGGAAGAGGCGCAGGGTCATCCAGGAGGCCAAAGTGCCCGGGACCGGCATGGGCGTCTGCTTGTCCAGCGCCTCCTTCTGCAGCTGGTAGCGGTAGAGCAGCGACCCGGCCACCAAAGCGGACACAATCGTCGCCGAGATGACCACGATGAAGAGGATGCTGAAGCCGGGAACGGGCATGCAGATGCCGTAGACCACCTCCTCGCTGATCTTGCCCTGGAACACTGTCACCGCCTCCTGCTTCGAGTCCGGCGAGAAGGCCAAGTCCGCCTCCGAGATGACGTCGTACAGGCCGCTGACTCCCACGTCGGCGCTCCGCACCTTCCGGTCGGAGATCACCAGGGAGCGGCGGCGGCGACTCTGCTTCTTCTCGGCCTCCTCCTTGCCATCCTTCTCATCCTTCTTTTCCTTGGCGGGCTTCTCCTCAACCTCCTCCTCGTCGTGGTCCAGGTCGATGTGGTCCTCGCGCGGCTGCTTCAGGGCCTCCGCCTGCGGCCGGTAGACGGGACGCGGCACATCCTCCTCCTGGTTGTGCGGCTCCAGGGAGCGAGGTCCCGCCATGGGCACGCCCATTCGTTTCTGGGCCTCTAGCTGGCGGGGACCGTGCGGGAACTTGCCGCTCTTCTTCAGGCCCAGGTAGCGCTCGCCCTCGCCGCCCTCCATGTCCAGGTCGGCCAGGTCCTCGTCGCCAAACAGGTCCGACAGGTCGGCCTCCTCCTGCTCCTCGTGGACGGGCCTGGGTGGCAGGTGGGAGTTCTTCTCGTGGCCGTACTCCCCGCCAGCGGGCATGCCTCCTCCGCCCAGGGTCTGCTTGTGGTCGTGGATGATGTCCTCGTAGAAGATGTCGTGGTCCAGGCCATGGCCCATGCCGTGGCCGCCACCGGGGGGCAGGGCCAGGTCCCGGAGCAGGTCGTTGCTGCTGCTGCCCATCGCGTCCGAGATGTGAACGTCCTTGCGCTCGTTGGCGTTGGTCAGGCCCAATCCGTGGCCCAGTCCATGGCCCAGGCCCTCGCCGGATCCCGCCCCGGCCACCCCCGAGTTCTGGCAGTGGTCCAGGCAGCCGTGCCGGCAGATCTCCACCTTGCACTTGATGTGCACGCTCAGGGCGTCCGGGAACTTGAAGGCGTGGAAGAAGGCGTAGGTGATGACGGTGGCCCTCTCGTCGGGAGCGCGGGCCTTCAGGAAGCGCGAGATCATCTTGGGGCGCAGGACGCATCCGAACTCGTCCGACAGGTTGATCACGTGCCCGGATCCGTCCGAGGCCACGCACGACTTTACTCGCATATCGAATTCGCCTGAAAGTTAAAAAAAAATGATTAATACAATTTTTATGTCATAAGGGGGACTACATTTTGTATCCCGAATCCTATACTATAGGACCTATAATAATATGGGGCCTATATCTTAACATTAACAGAGAAAGTTCGAATCCTTGTTTCTACTCCAAAAGCTTTAAACAATAATTTTTTAATAATTTATAATTAAGAGGATTCCTACACATCAGAAAATAGAGCCACAATCCTTCTTTAGGGGAACAGAGACAAAAAACACTTTGACCTTGTCCCAAAATATTAACTTTGAATACTTTTAAGTTCCATTAAAAATTAATAAAAGTGTTTCAATATTGTAACCTACTTTCATTTACTTAAATAGGAAGTTAATATATTATAAATACGCATCTGCGTAGCGCCCTTGGCAAAAAAACTTTGAATAATTTAAGGAACTAAATTAAAAAACATTTTATTTCCTCGATAGAATGTTAAGAATGGAAAGAATCGCTTTAAAAAAACTCCAATTAATATTAATTATTAATTCTTTCAATGCCTTAATGGAGTGGAAGGATTACAGGATATACTATAGGATATGAGACAGGAGATAGTACAGTTGCAACGATTTTATTTGTGAGATCAAGACAGAATAGTTTAAAGAGTTTCGATAATAAATAATAAATAATAAATAATATATAAATATATTAAGTATATATAAATAGATGTATTAGCGATATAGACCGAAACGTACCGCGATAATCGTTGATGGCCACGACGAGGGTCAGAGTGGAGCCAAGGGGGACAATTCCGCTGACCGGCGGGGCCCAGGGACCCTTGCCATGCTGAATCTCCATCCAGCAGTCCACGTTGTCACCTGGAGGAGGGGGATTCAAGAGATTAGTGAGCCAATGGGCTTAACTCCATCGTTTCGAACCTCGGAAGTCCAGCTGGATGACGTCCAGGTCGGCGATTACCATCGGGGGCTTGGAGGCGGTCTTCTCGTAGTCGTTGAACCACTCGCAGCGCAGGCGCTTCGCCTCGTCCCAGACCTCCAGCAGGTCCTTGTCGTACTGGACCACCACCTGAAAGGATTTGCATTCAATCTTGGATCTCCTCCTGGAACCCAATCCCTACTCACCGTATTCTCGTAGAACTGCCCGTTCAGATCCGGCTTGGTTCCGCACCGGGAATACGAAATCCGGAACGAGAAGAACGTCTTGCCCGTCGATGGCGGCACATAAACGCACCGGGGATCGCTATGTTGTCCTGCCAAAATAAATCAAAAGGATCAGGCACCACTCTTCGGGAAAGGGTAAGCCCCAAGACCCACCTTTGGAGCTAACAATGCCCTCGAACGGGTGCGAGAAGGTGAGGTGCACGTCCATGTGGTCCTTGCCGCACATCACCTCCAAGGACACGATGTTGGGCATCCCGTCTGGCCGGTCCATGGGCCACAGTTCATTACCAGCTATGACTAAACTAAACTGTAAGGGCAGTAAAAAGGATAATTAATTATATTATATTATATTATATTATATTATATTATATTATATTATATTATATTATATTATATTATATTATATTATATTATATTATATTATATTATATTATATTATATTATATTATATTATATTATATTATATTATATTATATTATATTATATTATATTATATTATATTATATTATATTATATTATATTATATTATATTATATTATATTATATTATATTATATTATATTATATTATATTATATTATATTATATTATATTATATTATATTATATTATATTATATTATATTATATTATATTATATTATATTATTATTATATTATTATATTATATTATATTATATTATATTATATTATATTATATTATATTATATTATATTATATTATATTATATTATATTATATTATATTATATTATATTATATTATATTATATTATATTATATTATATTATATTATATTATATTATATTATATTATATTATATTATATTATATTATATTATATTATATTATATTATATTATATTATTATATTATTATATTATATTATATTATATTATATTATATTATATTATATTATATTATATTATATTATATTATATTATATTATGTTATATTATATTATATTATAATATATTTTATATTATATTATATTATATTATATTATATTATATTATATTATATTATATTATATTATATTATATTATATTATATTATATTATATTATATTATATTATATTATATTATATTATATTATATTATATTATATTATATTATATTATATTATATTATATTATATTATATTATATTATATTATATTATATTATATTATATTATATTATATTATATTATATTATATTATATTATATTATATTATATTATTATATTATTATATTATATTATATTATATTATATTATATTATATTATATTATATTATATTATATTATATTATATTATATTATATTATATTATATTATATTATATTATATTATATTATATTATATTATATTATATTATATTATATTATATTATATTATATTATATTATATTATATTATATTATATTATATTATATTATATTATATTATATTATATTATATTATATTATATTATATTATATTATATTATATTATATTATATTATATTATATTATATTATATTATATTATATTATTATATTATTATATTATTATATTATATTATATTATATTATATTATATTATATTATATTATATTATATTATATTATATTATATTATATTATATTATATTATGTTATATTATATTATATTATAATATATTTTATATTATATTATATTATATTATATTATATTATATTATATTATATTATATTATATTATATTATATTATATTATATTATATTATATTATATTATATTATATTATATTATATTATATTATATTATATTATATTATATTATATTATATTATATTATATTATATTATATTATATTATATTATATTATATTATATTATATTATATTATATTATATTATATTATATTATATTATATTATATTATATTATATTATATTATATTATATTATATTATATTATATTATATTATATTATATTATATTATATTATATTATATTATATTATATTATATTATATTATATTATATTATATTATATTATATTATATTATATTATATTATATTATATTATATTATATTATATTATATTATATTATATTATATTATATTATATTATATTATATTATATTATATTATATTATATTATATTATATTATATTATATTATATTATATTATATTATATTATATTATATTATATTATATTATATTATATTATATTATATTATATTATATTATATTATATTATCTTTTATCAATTATTCCAAAAGGTAGAAAACCTCTTTTGAAATCACGAACCAATTCCGAAACTGAAATGGCAGCCTTGTGGGTGGGCGGTTGTATCGGTTTCAGTTGCACCTGCCACCAGCCACTTGCCACATGCCACATGCCACCTGGCTCCTGGCCCCTGGCACCGGACAAACGTGTTGCCAATAAAAACGAAACGGAAATCCAGTCTCTCCGGTCTCCGGTCTCCCCGGGGCGGCGGGTAAACGCTCCTCAGATTGCGCCCCCGATCCTCGCCAGCCGGTTGGCCAATCGAAATGGGAAAGCGAATTCCACTTGGCCCGCATCCGTTTGCAACTGGCCAGAGGAGGAGGCCTTGCACCTGACATTTGCATACCGATACAGCCTGCGCAGCCTGGGCAACCTGGGACCAAACCGCCTTGCCACATGCCGCATCAATCACCCGAGCCGTCCAACTGGCTCTCTGGAATTTGCATTTTTTTCTTCCCCGCCACCCGCCACCCGCCTTGAGCCCCTCCCCTTGGACATATGTGGGATATAGATTCTGGTCTCTGGCGAGGATCGGAGCCACATTGTCTGGCGGTGACCAGCCGGGACCAGAATGCAAATCGGTTTTTGCAGATAATATGCGATTGTTTTACATCTTGATTGAAGGGGATTCTGTAACAATGGGTCCCATAATGTAGGCTTTAAAATGATTGAAGAATTACAAATTAAAGTGATTTAAAAAAAGTTACTATCTTTGCCAATATTCTCCAATTATTAGTTGTAAAAAAATGGATTTTATAAAATAAATAATTGATTAAATCATTTCTTATATAAAAAAAATAAGTATTTATGGGAAGTAATATTTACGCTCTAACTTTCATCAAAATAAAAGCTAAAGTATCTCTCGGAAAGTATCGCTCGCATTTCAAAAAAACTCTAATAAAGAGAAAATTTCCATCGTTGATGGTTCTATGACATAAGGAGTGAGCCAGAAAATGAAAATCATGGAACGATTACCCAAAACAAAGGCGAGAAAGCCCAAAGCTCCCTAACCTCCATAACGCTTCTCCGACCCAAAGTCAAAGGCAAACATGGGGGTTCCATGACTCTCTGAGAAAGTAATCGAATTTTTCCATATATGGTCTTGAGTTGAGCAGATAACGGTTGCTGGATTGTATTATTTTGACATGAGTACATTCAAAAAACCAGAGAGATAGGCCATCGTCGAGTGTCTCGACTATATGATACCCGGTACCCATCTTGTCTCCTTCCCGAGCTCTTCTTCCAACTTTAAATATCCTTCTGCTACAATTTGAAAAGATCGCATACACGAGTGAAAAATATTGAACCAATTAATAATGAGTATATTAAATATTTAATTAATTTTCTGGGAGCGTATGGGGGCGTGGCTTTAAAGGAACAGGAGTCTTCGTGCCAAGTATTATAGGTGTACCTCTTACAGTCTCTGAGATCGACAAGGCTAGGTCGTCTAGGCTCTACTTGATAGGGTCAGAAACGCTACATTCTCGCTGTTACATGCGTTTCTAAAAACCCAATATACCCCCGAACCCTACGAGTACCGGGTATCAAAAAATAATAACAAACATTGAAAGCTTTGGAACAACAACTCAATGTTTGTTGTGGCTCACTTATACTTTATTTATGCTTAATTTTTACTATCAAAGTTTTTTTATACACTTTTATTTATGGATCTGCATATGAAAAATATATATTCCGGAAATACTTTCTATGGACGATTGGGTATTCAAATGGCAAGGCTTTCCATAATGTAATAATATTTCAAGAAAAAGATGGGGTTTATGTTGATCGAATTTATGAATATTATATTTTGGTACAAATGGGGAATATATTTTTTTATTTTAAAAATATACCTAAAAAAACTATTATTCGCAGAAGTAGATCAAAAAAAGGTCGATTGAGACGGACTATGTTTTTATAAAAAAGAAGAGCTTCGCGGCATTCTCGCAATTAATTATTTTACGAGACACTCAAAGCTTAAAAAAAGAGCAAAGCCAATCGCCTTAGTTAGTCACAGTAACTAAAAAAATTGCCGAAAACTGCGCACTCACCTCCGAGGCCCATGCGCCGGCGAATGTGCTGACCAAGAATGAGTTTCCCCCAAAGCCCCGGAGAGCGAAGAACGCAATCGGTCCGGGTTAAGTGCCGCGTCACGGTTACGCGAGAAGAAAGCTCCAGGGCACCGGAGTGGGGAGACGCTATCAACTACCCGAAGCTCTTGCCTCTGAGAGATCTGGGGTCTGGCCAGTATAAAAGCCACTCGAGGGGCCGGCCATCCCACAAATCCAAAACAAATCCCGTCAAAAGCAAAACATGAACCGCTGGGTGAATCGCGTTGCCGTCGTCACGGGCGCCAGCTCCGGAATCGGAGCCGCCTGCTGCAAGGATTTGGTGGCCAAGGGCATGGTCGTGGTCGGCCTGGCCCGGCGCGAGAACCGCCTCCAGGAGCTGAAGGACTCCCTGCCGGCGGACCAAGGCAAGCGCTTCCACCCCCACAAGTGCGACGTCAGCAAGGAGCAGGAAGTGGTGGAGGCCTTCCAGTGGATCGACTCCTCGCTGGGCGGGGCCGATGTCCTGGTCAACAATGCCGGCATCGTGCGCTTGAGCGCGCCCATCCTGAAGGAGGGCAACGCCCAGGACCTGCGCGACATCCTGGACACCAACGTGCTGGGCGTGGCCTGGTGCACCCGGGAGGCCTTCCGATCGCTCCAGAAGCGCAAAGTGAACGACGGCCACGTGGTGATCATAAATAGCGTGGTCGGGCACAAGGTTCCCATCGTCCCGCACGTGTCCTTGGGCATGTACCCGCCCTCGAAGCACGCCGTAACGGCCCTCACGGAGATCCTGCGACAGGAGTTCCTCCACAGCCAGACCCAAACCAAGATCACGGTAAGAGTCCTACTTTTTACCATTTCTTTTACCGAATATTTATATTTCATAGCATTGACCTATTATATAACTATCTTATTCCGAGGAACAAAATGGAAAGGGAAAAAATATATTTCAAAATAATGTCCCTCTGTCCTCATATTTTTTCAAAAACTAAAAATGGTTTTAAAACTATTTATTTAGACTTATTTTTTAAGTATTTTTCCGTTTCCATTCTATTCTTTCCGTTTTCCATTCTATTAATTTTAAATTATTATAATTAAAAGATGTCCTTTTACTTTTTAATCCAAGGAACTTTAAGTAACTAAATTATGAAAGGTCATGTCTATCCTTTAATCATTTCCTTTAATAACTTTGGCTTGTCCGCCACTTTTCCATCAAAATTTATCTATAATATAGACCAAAAATAACTTTTTTCTATTGAAACTGGAAGAACCTAAATAGCGCAAGATTAAATATATCCTTTCGCATAAGAAAGGCTTCATAAAGGTTTAAGCGCGACTTTTTTAAGCTTTTCTATCGAAATTATCAAAATGTTACTGAATCGAATATTTACAATCGATAGACATTGATCTGTTCCGTCGTTTTTGATTTCAAATATTTTTATAAAGTTAATTTTAAATGCTTCTCTATTAATTTATTATTGTTTATTAATTATTAACAATCAAAAGGGATTAATCGTTATCGAATTATTGAAAAATCGATTATTCCAAAGAGCTACAATTTTTAAAACTATTTTCAAGCATTTATCTAATGTTTAAACTTTTTAAAGTTCCTCTATTAACGCCATTTATCCTTTCACAGAGCATCAGCCCCGGGGCCGTGGACACGGAAATCCTGCCCGAGTCCATGGCGGGAGTGCCCCTGCTGCATGCCGAGGATGTGGCCGATGCGGTCACCTACTGCATCCAGACGCCTCCCAATGTCCAGATCCACGAACTGACTATCAAGCCGGTTGGGGAGACCCTCTAGGAAAGCTCAGATCTTCAAATTTTGAGTAGCTTTAACCATAAACTACTTTTTTTTTAACCTAATAAAAATTTTTTTGATTGAAAAAAGTGACGCGAAAGTGAGCTTTCTCAGGGAAGGTCGATTTATGCCGATCGATTGGCGATCGGTTATCATTGGGAAGCTCTCTTATGGATAAGATAATATGTTTTTATAGAATGTAGAACTTACCATTAGATGTAAGATAAATATACAGCTACTAAACCTAAGGTCCCACAGTCGTGTAGGGCCTTTTTGGGGACTCCACATGTTGGCTGCGTGTGGGCGTGGCAATCGAAGCTGAAAACAGAGAAAGAGAAAATTATGAAGATTAGGGACTACCTCAATCGATTTAGTGTTATCAACCCCATTTCGGGATTGTTTCTAGAGTGAGTGTCGGACTCATTCGAGGTCGCACAATCGACTATAATCGATAAGATTAGTGTGTTTATCACATTTGAATGACAAATTGGAAAATCATTTAAGAGGAAATCAAATTTAAACGCTTTTGCCTCACAAGTGCCCCTGTAATTCTACGAGTTTATTCAATTAGTTTCTCTCCATTCGAGTTCGGATGCACTCATCGATCTCGATTCGAACAATGAAGTAATGGAGCAGCCGAGGCAGCAGTCCAGGCCGATCCTGATTGTGGCACAATCTGGGTCCCTGGCCACAGGTTGAAGGAGCGAAAGTCGTGACCGCCGCCAAATTGCCAAATTGCCAAATTATCCCCGACGAGTGACTGATTCCGATGCCGATCTTGATTCTATTTCCTAATATCGCCATCGTTCTTCGGCGCTTAAGGAGCTATCCAATCTTGGCACGGATTGGGCTACAGATCGTTTCAACTTTTAACATCGCAACGATCCATTTATCGCCTCATTCGAATGCAAAAAGAAAGCCGTTTGAATAATAATAATTGCCTTGTCATATTATTATTAATATTAACATTAAAATTTACAAGTTCAAGTTAATAATTTATTACAAATTATTGTTTGGAAAAAAGTTCGAATTTTTCCACTCGAATATTTTCGAACTTTTAAGAGTTTCTTCTGTCTAAATGATAAGCAGCAAAGTTAAAAATTAAATACTAAATTTTATAAACAATTTTAAGGCGTGTATTGAATTGTTTTTATGCGAAATGCAAAATACAACATGATTATTAAATAAAATTAAATAAAAGAAACATTACATAAAAATTGTATTGTATTTACATTTTAGATATATTTAAATGGTTATTTAAGTTAGGAGCAAAATGTAAAACTAAGTATTAAGTTATGATATTTTTTTAAAGAGTAAAATTTAATAAAATAAATAAAACAAAAAAGTATATATAAGTACTTAAATAAAAAAAGGAAATTACAAAAAAAAAAGTAATGGGATTATATAATTTTAATACTTATCACAATATTGATGAATAAAAGTAAATGTTTAATAAATGTGTACTTAGGATTACCTTGAAAACTTTTCAGATTTCAATTTTTTTTTAAATATTACTTATTCTTTAATCCTTACTATTTGAATATTCTGGCAAAAAAAAAAAGATGTTACACCCCATTTGGGCTTTATATTTATTTTAATTTTTTTTTGGGGGGAGCGAAGCACTTAACCTGAATTCCTTACAACTCTTTCGTTACGCGGGTAATTTCCCTGCTCCCAACGCTCTCACCACCCATATTCGGGCGGCACAAGAACACAGAGGGGGCGTGGCCACATCGTAATCATCATCGTGGTATGGTCGTTGTCGTCCTCCGAGCAATTCCTATGTTAAATATCAATTGTTAAGGTCCCGACTCTCTTTTTTTCAGTCTCTTTCTTTTTTTTTTGGCCCTGTTTTTGGCCGTGTTGGGGTAATAAAGATGTCGGATGGTCGTCATTAGCGCAATGGCCGATGTCTGCGAAAGGTACTTGGCCAAGTCCAGGAAGACTTTTGGCCCCGGGCCGGGGAAACTGGCCGAGAATTGCGGCAAATGTGCGGCCGCGAAAAGAAGCCATAAACAAATTGAAATTTAATAAACGGTCGGCCAATGTCCCCTGCACCTCAACCTCAACCTCAACCCGGCTCTGAACCCGAACTTGGACCTGTCCATGGACTCGGGGACCCATTCAATCACCAAACGGACCTGACTGGACCCCCGGGGGCGTCGTTTCGGCTTCGCAAATTGAGGTTCCAGCCGTTTGGATGTCGGGACCCGATCTTGATGGCTTGGTCTCCGGTTTGGACGTCCCGTGAGTCACCTGGAGGTGGCAGGGAGTCGGGAGTCGGGAGGAGGCTGGAAAAGAATCCCTGGTGACAACACTGTCATCCCGAAACTCCCCATTCGCAAGAATTAATTGAGAAATCAAAGTTTAGGGACAATTTTGACAGACTTATCCGATAGATAGGCGATAGTTTCTAATTTCAAAGCAAATAGAGAGGTAACCCCATCAGAACCACAGTAATCTACCAATATTTTTTGTTATGTCTTATATATATTTATTTAAAAGTTATACGAAAAAGTCCATTTATGTAAAAATATGGGAAATACCAAATAATTTTTCCTTAACTTTTTTGATGAACGTTTTTAATCGTAAATATTTATAATACTTTATATACGTTATACTTTATATAATTATATTTATATACTTTGATGTAAAAATTAAATAATATATCTATAAAATAAATATAACATATAAAACATTATAAGATAAGAGGAATAAGAAACAGACATATAAGATACAGATCGAATTTTTGATGTTAATAACCGCAGAGTACAGGTTTCGATAGTTTTATTCAATTTTTCGCATTTCTATTTATTTTTATAGTTTATAGCTAGATTTTAAAGCTTGTTAAATGAGTTTAATGTAATTTAAATTATATTTGGCTTTTGTCTTATTTTTAAAGTAAAGGTATTAATGAGAATTTACTGAACGAATGAAAATTAAATTTTAGTTAAGTTTACGAAAAAAATGGATTTGCAATACGTACATATTCAAAGGTTTGCCAAAAAGGCGTTGAAATGAAAATATTATTTTAAATAGGTTTATCAAAATAAAAGTATGTGAAGATTGTTTTATTTTAAATATTAGGAACAAAATACTAGTTTTATCTTGTAAATAAGCAAAAATACAAAATTTTTATCGAACTTATCGATTGATGAAGTTTCACGATTAGGACTTTTTTCCGATATTGATAAACCTATAGACTATAAATAGAATTTACTGCGAAAATCAAACTCAATATTTTAGGAAACAAATCGTAACTTGAAATACAAGATGTGTTTGAAATTTCCGAGATTGAAAGCCTCAATAAAGCCCCGAAAATTTCTCCACAGACTTTCGAATTTAATTGATTCTTGTTCCGATTGGGAGTCGAAAGAATTGGATAAATATTTACACGGCACTCTTTTTGGGCGGCGTGAGTGAGTAACTCCGTACTTTCCCTGTACCGGCGATGCTTGAAAAGCAATTAAAGAGACGCCGGCAATCAATCAATCAATCAGATAGCCAGTCAGTCGGTCAGTCAAGCAGTCAGTGAGTCAGTGAGTCTGTGAGTCCGTAAGTGCCATAGATAAATAATAATAAAATCCGATTTATATGCCACTTTTACCAGCGGAAAGAGGAAGCAGGTGAAAATGAAATCGAAACTTGGCGATTGTTGATTTTTTTTTAAATTTTTTATTTTTCGGGGAGATCGCCTCCGCCTCTTTATCATTGTTATTTTTTATTTATTTTTTGTTTGGCGATTCAAGCGAAAAAATGCGGTCAGCGGAGAATCTCTTCTCGCAGAACTGTAAATTGAAGAAACAAAAGTTACAAAAAAAAAAAAAAAAAGAAAGACAGAGACAAACGTACGACCATCAATGGCCGATAGAAACAGTAAACAGTAAACGGCGAACGGTAAACGGCTGATATGCTTATTTGTCTTTAATTCGGAGCCAATTAATTTCTCTCCCCGCCCCCTCGCCCCTCTCGCCCAGTCCCCGAAAAAAGAGTGAAAACTTGGACAGAGACTGCGGCTAGACCCGCCAGCGACTGTAACTGTAACTCATGTGCCCACGGCTCGTGTGGCATGCCACAAAATATGTGTATGTAGCATCTCGCTAGTAACTCCAATTAAGATCCCAGCCCCCGAATAGGCCCCCCGAAAAGCTAACTAAGCCAAAGAAAGTGCCACACCGAAAGAGGGGCGTGGCGGGCGATGCGGGATGCGGGGGGCAGGCACACACCGCGTGCAACACGCTCCGCTGCCGCTTAATTAATGTGAAGCTTCTACCTCGGCGTCTTCTTCTGCCTTTTCGCTGCTCTGCCGCAATTAACAGTAACTCACCTGCGGCAGAGCGCCAGAGCGCCAGAGCGGAAGAGCGGAAAAGTAGAAGTTGCCGCGACACGCTCCGCTCGCTGCTCCATTCCCATCCAAAATCCAAAATCCCCCCATCCCTCCCCGCCACCATTAAACGCTTCTCATTTATTTTGTTTTTTTTTTAATCAATTAAACATCTGCTCCAATAAATAAAAGTTACATTATTTTTCAAATAATCGAAAATATCGAAAAATCACTTCATAAAAAATCGAATTTAACTTTTCAAACTTGATTTATTTTAGGAGGAAAATCCTTCCATTCAAATTTATTTAAATTAAACGATATTTTCATTCCTTTTATCCAAAAAGTGTATTTATTTTTAAAAATGCTATAAACAAATTGTAAAATTGTAAATAATCTTTTTATAAATATTCAAAAAAGTAGAGAAACCTTCGTATAATTGGAAGTACAATTTTTAGCTAAACAGTTTAAATAAAATCCTGGACTTTGCATAATCGTATTTGAAAATTTTGATTTAAAAATATAGCTATTTTTTCATGAAAATGTTAGGGTTTTGGTTAAACTTTGCAATGAATGACTTTTAAAGTTTTGTCTTTCCTAAAATGTTTATTTCAACGTTGGTGATAAATATTCACAAATTCAAAATAATACTTATCGAAGCTGTGAATTATTGGTTTTCAATATTATAATGTTAAATATTCGATTCGATGTTATCGAATTTCATCAAATATTTTTTCTTAAATCGGTTTCATTGACACCGAAAGATATAAATATGGATTAAAAAAAAGCAAATAAATAAAGTTAACAATGATGACTTAATTGGCGTTAACAATGGACTGCCACAAAGGCCGAAACAAGCGTGAGGCATTAATGAATCTTAATGGGATTCGGAGAGGCAGAAATACCTGCCACAGAAATAAGCCACGTTAGGTGGCAAGCCCGCACATTATCCCGACTTTTTGTGGCCTGTGACTAATCGCCGTGTTGGCCAGATTCATGGGGCAGCCGCCGCCCATTCATGCCCCAATGATTGATGATTATGCAGCAGGTTGGATCGAAACGAAATCGAAATCGAAATCGGAATGGAAGCGGAGAAGGAAAAAAAAAATGTCGCATCAAAAGGCGATCAGAGTGTGTGGAGGTTGCGGATTTGGTTTTCACTTTTTTTCTTGGGCAGGTGGAAATGGAAATAAAAATGGAGATGGAAATGGAAATGGAAATGGAGGCACAAACCAGTGGCACAAAGCCATTGGCGGGCGACCACTTTCCAATCGCATCAAACACAAAAAAAAAAAAAATCGAATCGAAGCAAAGGCTATAACGGTGTCTGCTAAAAGCAAACGGTAAATCACCAGCCCATGCTTAATTTTTGTTTATCTTTTCTTACCATTTTCTGCCTTTTTTTTTGTGTGTTCGATGAGATATTTTTAGCTTCTGTTGGCCATGGCCCCCAATGAAGGGGGGGGATGGCGGTGAAAAGCGCAATAATCACGATAATGATAATTATGCCCGGCTTTGGGAAAAGCCAGAGCCAGAGCCAGAGCCGAAATCAAAATACAATTTTAAATGGTTCACTTTCTTTTAATTAAACTGGTTCCAAGCCAACCAAGTTAGCCAAGTTAGCCAAGTTAGCCTGGCTAGCCGCCCCCCTTAAGCAAGTTTGTCCACTTTTCGTGGCCTTTTCGGTTACTTTTTTTTTGGGTGCAATTTGCTAACAATCGCCAAATGAAAATTTATTTTTTTTCCTCGCGCTTTTTGTCATCAACAAAAAAAGTAAACTCGTTAATATAAGTAATTACTTTTACTTGTTATTAAAAATCGTAGAAAGTTTTTAGGTACGTTTTTTTTTTTAACTCTATTAATAAAAAAATATAAATAAACATTTTCACAGCTTCGATTTTCAAAGAGACAGAGGTAATAATAGTTTTGGAAAAATAATAACATCTCATAGGGAATATAAGCCTTGGCCCAGGAACATAAAAAAAATATATTTAATATTAAATTTACTTTTAAAGGCTTAAATCTTTCAAAAAGTTAAAAGTAAATTCTTATAAAATTTTTAAAATATACAAAAATCTGACCAAAGAAAAAAAATCAAACTTTATATTATAAGAATCTTTAAAGAAAAAAACTATAGAATTTTTAAATTAAATATTTGTCTAGATTGAATTTTTTATAATAATTTAGGATTAAAATTACTTTGTGACAATAATATAAATAATCATAAAAATCATAATAATATTAATTTCTATAAAAATCCTTCAAGTTTTGAAAACTTGTTTAGGTATTTTCTAGAAAAATATTATTTAATGAGAACATAAAGTCGTACTATTTTTAAAAAGGAACATTTTTATTTGTATTAAAAACAAGTACATCCAAATTATAGTGTGTACAGGTACCCCCCTTTAACCCCCCTTAAAAAAACCTCTATTAGAAAAGCCTGATAAAGCCGATTAACCCTTGCGGGTTCTGTGATCAACTTTGACCCCAGAGATGCATTATTGCTTTTTGAACCTGCTGACATCCAAGCTTTGAAAAAGGCAAAGGCCGCCAATCAAAAATCAGAAAGAGTGAAGCAAAGGCCCCACCAAGTGCAGTGATTAGGTTTTCGGTTTTGGAAAAACCTGAAAGTCAAGAGCAATTTGTCTGGCCTGGCGTTGCAAATTTTAAATTTCAGATGCAAGTGAGTCGCTGGTTTTGAATGCCACAAAGCCGCAATAGAGTGGGGCATGTGGCAGGAGGCATGGGGCATGTGGCATGAGGAGTGCAGACAAAGATGACATCGTTTCCCAGTTGTTGCCGCAGTTGTTAACTGGCATTCTGGAAACGTTCAAATGGCGTTTTGGCAAAGACCGAGAACGTGTCAACTGGCCCCCGACTCCATGCTCCCTGCCCCCCCTTCCCTCACCCCCCACTCCCCCACTCGATGCCATTCATATTTGGGCCAAAACCCAGAACCCAGAGCCGAGGGCCTGGGAAAAGTCGTGGCACAACCCACCCACCCACTGGTTCAGCTTTTGTTTGTGTCTGCCAGTCTGGGAAACTGGGATTCGGGGGATTCGGGGATTGGGGGATTGGGGGAGTCTGGACGGTGGAGCTGCCATGACAACTGCCATGGGAGAGAGACACCGCCACTCCCCGCCAGCAACAAAAGCCCGGATGGCACTGGCTGGAGCGATGTTCTTGGACGGAACTACTCCGGCCGGGCAGGCAGCTTATCATCGGAGGCAGCTCCCCAGTCCGGACAACTTATTGGACATGTTTATGCCACAGAGTGCTCGAGTCGCTCCCAGAGTGCCACACGATGGCCTCCGGCCGTCC
This sequence comes from Drosophila varians, assembly GCA_018150405.1. Lineage (NCBI taxonomy): Eukaryota > Metazoa > Arthropoda > Insecta > Diptera > Drosophilidae > Drosophila > Drosophila varians. Next base: position 13,283,676 of record JAECWK010000126.1, read on the forward strand.
AGAGCTCTTGAGTCTGAAAACTTTGCCCAAACATTGTGCTTTCTAAGCAAACTCGAGTCCTAGTACTTCAATCGAATCCACTGTGAAAATCTGTCCAATTCCAAGAAGTTTTCCCAAGGCAGAAGCCAAAACAAAGCAAAGCGCTGGGGAAATATTTAAAGGACTTATGCGACTGTTTGATACCCTACAAGCTACATATTTACTTTTAAAGTTATTTTTTTTTGATGGACCTTTTTTAATATTTTTGTATCATTACTTTGGATTACTTTGGGTTTAAAAACATTTCAAGTAAAAATGCAGTATAATTTATTATTTTAAAAGTTTGGGTTTGTCAATTTGTTTCTACAGCCTCATGAATTATTTATTTTATAACTAATTTATTTATTAAAATGTTTTTCCTATTTTTCATAATTTGAAGAACCGCAACTAGAAAAGTTTGGAATGTGAAGAATTTGAATACAAATAAGGCCTGAATTAATTTATGTATGTTTCATATATTATATATTATTTTATAGTCTTTAAGTAATTTATAAAAATGAAAATTAAATATAACTCCAAGGCGTTTGAGGTTAAATCCCATAAACTCGAGCGTCAAAACCATAAACAATAATTCCTATTGCCTATAAATTATAATAATTAAGACTTATGCGTAAACAAATAAGTGAATTATAAATTAGAATGAAAGAAAGACTCCCACTCTCTGACAAAATTGATTCTAAACTGAAACCCATAAAGTCGAATGCCAAACCCGAATAGTCATGAATACTCATCGAAGATCGTAAAACCCTTCACAAAATGCCCATTGAAGACGAAACTTTCCCAAATACCTGCCATCTGCTGAGAAAACAATTGGAAGAACAATAAGCCAGGTCTAATGAGGTATAAGCCATGTTTCCAGGGGCCGTTCGGGATGGGGCCTCATCCGGATGCCGGACTCTCACTTTTCGGCGGGATGCTGCGGGGGGTGGACGCGGGGATGGATGGGTCCGAAAGGGGCCACGAAAAGATTCCATTTCGTTGTTGGAATTTGTTTGTAGAAAGGCAAAGAACAGTTAGACGCCGAGACAGCGAGACGCCGAGTGGCCGGCCCCTTCTTCGGGCATCTTCGATGATGTCTGAATACAAATTAACATTCTGCCGAAGAATGGTGGCGAAGAAAGACTGCCATCTGAATATTTTTGGATGTATCTGTAACTGGGCAGCGAGTGTGGGTTTCAGTGAAAGAGAATAGAATTTACTGGGTCGATCATGAGTTGTGCGTCATCCATCCCAGAGTCGAAATCTGGTCTTGGAAATGTGAAAGAGACCTTGAGCCTTGGGTCTTTAGTGGGTTAAGTCCAGTGTGGCAGCGACCAAGAGATAGTTGCAACCTGACAGCCAGGCAACCTGGCAACCTGGCAACCTGCAACTCGACAATTTATGGCCAAGTCGCGTGTTTGTTCGCTTCTGCCAATCTGGCTCCGTTTTGTGTGGCAGGAATTGAGTTCATTGTGCCACTGGCAGCACTTCTTATACTGCAACTGCCACATTGGCGTGCCTCGGATTGTCGCAGCGGCTTAATTAGAATTCGAAGTAGTTAACGGTGCATTTAATGCGCTCCAAAACGGATCAGATGCATTAGCACCGCTTCTTCCACTCACCTGTCCAGTGTCCGAGTATCTGAGTATCTGCCACATGCCTCGTTCTATTTATCTCCATCTGTGTATCTTTGTATCTGTGTATCTGTGTATCTGTGTATCTGTGTAGCTCTGGCCATTCGCAGACTAATGACCAGAGTCGTCATAACACTGGACCTGTCCGAATGAGGGATTGCCACAGACTTCTTGTGGCATGTGGCATGTGGCGTATGGCCGCGGAAAGGTGTCAAAATAAACTCGTTTTTCGGGAAGCCTACTCCCTCCCTTCCTCCCCTCTCCTCCTGGCTTAATTATTAAGTCGATAAGTCTGCGACTAATTAGGTTTCTGGCCCACAATGTCTGGCCATCATTTCTATACAGAATCTTCAATATTTTCCATACTCACCAATAAAAATCAAATCAAAGTGGATTCTCCTCCGTCCTCCTTATGCTGGATTCTTCGAAATGTCGAGCTGTATTTCGCAAATGCAATTAAAATGTGTGAGAAACGCACAGAAACAACAACAAAAGCAAATTCTACAACTACGAGTCAGGGCGGAGGGGTGGAAGGCCAAAGTGAAATCGGAACCGTCCAACACGTAACGCAAATAGAGTCAAAAATCTACAGATCCCCACTCAGCCAGGCAGCCCACACGGAAAAAAATCGATTACTAATTCAAAATTAATACTTTTTATGCAAATTGTTGGACGTCCTCGGTTTATATGAATTAAAAAGTAAAATAAAAGGCGAATGAGCAAATAAACAAAAAATATTAGGAATTTATCGACTTAATCGATACCCCAGGACTAAATACTTGAGGGACAAATTCGATTACAACTTATACTTGATACTTGATAGCTCTGAAAAAAACTTAGTTTCATCGATTAAATCGACCTTTTAAGATGAAATTATCGATAAAACAGAAACTCTCTGGGCACCCCCAAAATCCAGAGTCTTTTCTCTGAGTGCAGACCCACTGGAGGAGAAGCTTTTGTGGCGTCCGTGCTTGGGGCCACTGATTGGTGATTAGTTGGGTCTCTGGGTCAATAAATAGTGCACCTGTTGGGGACGGTTGTTGTGACGGGGTGTGTGGGAATCTGATGCGATGCAGCCCAGCCGGATGACGTTGCCACTTTGGTGGGTAGAGAGATAGTGAGAAAGAGAGGAAAAGAGAGCCCCCGTCTCCGGAGCCTAATCTTGCAGAACGTGTGATTGTTATGATTATTATTATGTATGATTGTTATTTCTGTGGCAGTGGGAAAAGCTTTGGAAAGTGCCGCAGCACACGGATCGTCGAGTTGCATGCAACTCAGCGGCTTTGATTTTGATTTCGATTCTTCTGGCTGGCCGAGAACGCTGCAGAAGAATCAGATACCGAAGAAGACTGAGGCAGAAGACCGAGGCAGAAGCAGAAGCAGAAGCAGCAACAAGTCAGCCGCATTTGTGCTAATTGGGAAAATTAGAAAGCATGAAATGCTCGGCTGCATTTGCTGTCTAGCTGGTTAATCGGCTTCCGAAGAATCTGAAGCCCCGCTCCCAGCTCTTCGATGGCATATCCTGCTTAGCCTGGCTGACGGCAGAAGAACACTTTGTTTCACACGGAAAGTATGAGAAATAAATCGAAAGACCAAAAAAAAAAAGACCAAGGAAAATGATTTAAGAATTTAAGAATTTTAAGAACACTGTCTTCTGGCTCACTCACTTCACTGAAGACTCTCCTGTAGCTCTTTTTTTTTTTTTTTTTTTTTCTTTTATATGTAGCTCACTCACTTGCACACGTTGCTTTTGAGATTTGTGCAAGTAACGGTAATCGGCAGCAGAACAACAACCACAACAACAAAAAAGTAGGCACTGACACTAGGCACTTCCTGGCTTGGCTTGGCTTGGCCTGGTAAGTTTTTGGTTTCTTGGCCGAAAATGAATCGGTATCAGATACTCGGATCACGATTCTCGGACAGCGAACGGACTTTTTCAGTTCTACGATCTTCTTCGGAGCGACTCTCCGTTGTCCGTTCTCCGTTCTTCTCGCACAAGATCTGATCGGAGCAGAGCGGCACGTGTGGACTCGGCGAGCGACGAACGCGAAATACGCGACCCAGCCAGGCGATACTTTCTTTGGCCTCGTAATGTAACTGTCGGGAACAGAAGTAGCAGCAGCAGCAGCAAAAGCAGCAGCAGCCGCGCAGCCGCAGAAGACGACGAAGAAGCTCGGGAAGACGGAGCCATGGCAGTGGAAGAAAATCAAGCCAGACCAGAGCGAGAGGCACCTAGTCTCAGTCTCACACTCGCACCAACACACTAAAACGGCATCGAAACTTCGACGCCGACTGCGCCTGCGCGACGACGTGCTTTTTATACCCTAACCTAAAAAAGTTGGTCAGTTTCTGCAGTTTAAAGCAGCGAACTATTAGTATTTTCTTTATGGAGTAATCAATGTTAATTAAAACAATTAATTACTCATTTTATGTTTACCAAAAATTGTCAAGCATACCATTTTTTTTTTCAAATAATTTCAAAAATTACTAAAAGTTTTAATGGAAAATGCACTATAGTCTCAAAATCATCATACCATTCTTATATTTTTATTTATGTAAATAAATTTTGAGGTTAAATAAAATCCTTTTCCTTTTTTTATTTTATTTTGTATACTAAAAAAACGATAAATCGTAAATAAATGTCAATCTTAGAAAAAACTCTCGACAGAACTTCTAGCTTCTTAAAATTATATTGACTATTATTATTTAATTTATTTTTATTTAATACTTAGTTATTTCGTTGTTGTTTTTCTGCTTCATTTAGAAGATTTAGAAACAAATATTATTAAAATGAGAGGAATACTACTTTCCAGTAATTGTTCTTTTGTTTTACCCCAAAGGTTAAGCAAAGGTTAAGCTGTAATCATGCTTACTTTAACTAAGAAAGGGTATTAGGGCGGCTACTTGCCACAGGCAACATAATTTCTACACCTGCGACGGCTACGGCGATGGCGATGGCGATGGCAGCTGCGCAAATGAGCACAGCAGCGGGCAGATCTTGTTTTTGGTGTTGCTTTTCCCAATTGTTGCTGCATTTGGTGGCAGTGGCGCGGCTGCGGCGCCGCTAATCAAGCGGCCTAATGACATAGAATCGGTTGCCAATTAGACGACCAATAAAAAACTTTAGCAGCCAATAAAATCAGCCATTCGCCGCCCTCTCAATCCTCTCAAGCGAAAATCTTCCGCAGGATGCCTCCGATCGGAGGATCTTTGCCAGCGAGCACCGAAGCCTTGAACTTGAACTTTTGGCTTGTTTATCCTGTTTAAAATAAGAAAACCTCATCGACTTTACTATTATTTAATATTTTAAAAAGCTTATAATATTTTTATCTCAGAAGTACCTGATTATGTTCTTCAGAGTCCTTTTGTTTTGCCATCCTGTCTTTTCAAAGTTTAATTCCTCCTAATTAATCAGTCAACCAATTATTTAATAAATTTTAGAGTCCTTTGTTAAAAAGATTATAAACAGTGTAACCTATAACTATGACAAAGATTATTTTACGATTTAAAGAAAGAAACATTTTGATTCTCTTGCATTATCTTGAGAACTTTTTCCCTATATAACATTTTTTAGGAAAATTCATATTGATGGAATGGAATGGAACTCCATGTTATAGTTCATTCAAAGTTTCTTAACCCAAAAATACTACAAAAACTATGTCCAGAAGCTATAAATTATATTTATTCTATTTAATATAATTAATTGTTTGAACAAAAAGATAAGAAAAAACTATAATATTGCTATACACTTTTCTAAGATAGACATTTTAAACTCTCCCTAATTTTTTTAACTAGGAATACATAAACTAAATAAATATTCCTAATTATTTCAATTTAATAAAAATCTATTATATATTAATAATATTAATGTTAACAGACATGGCGTATATTTTAGATTCTGCCTTTTTGGTGTTATTTTCAAGTTTTTTGATCAACTTAAAGTATGTATAATTTTAAAAGTTCATTTAACATCCGAATTAACTTTAGAATTTTATTGGTAGAAGGCTGCCCAGGATGTAATAAAATGCTGGATAGTTAGAAAAATCGCAGAACAAACCGCTTGCTCTTTCTGCCAATGCCAAAAGCTTCAAAAAAACCGCAGACAGGCTGGAAGAGTCTGGAGCTGGTCGGGCAGGTGGGCCAGGCGCATAAATCAGTTGGCCAAGTTGGGCTTTTGGGCTGGAAGCCCATCGGAAGGCTATTCCATACTCGCTGATTCACAGATTCCCAGACACCCATCGCTAATCTCCGTCTCGATCGCACCTCGTAACGGTTAAACAGTTTTAGCCTTCCTCGTTGACAACTAATCAAGATGGGAACAGAAGTGATCAAAACCGATGTCAGCAATAAACAAAAATTTCCGTTTCCTTGGCTGGAAAAAGAGGAAAACAAAAAAAAATCGGATTCGGAATCTGGAATCTGGAATCGGAATTGGCAAGAGAACATAAAAAAATTCACAGACTGTGGTGCAACGGTTTCTTTTCTCCTCATTTGTTGTTAGAGAGGCTGCTGCTGCTGCTGCTGCTGCCGCTTCCTCTCTCTTGGCCCGCATCTCTCTCTCTCTCTCCCTCTCTCTTGGCCAAAGCCAGAGCCAGAGCCAGAGCGAGAGCAACAAGAACAACAACTGGGCGCATTTAAACGGTAAACATCATGAATGCATTTGGAAAGTGGTTGTGTTGTGGTTCGTGGTGTTTGCATTTTGCATTTCTTCGCATTCTTTTCTGTTTATGTGGCTCTGTAGCTGTAGCTTTGCTGTAGCTCTTGCCTCGCACAATTGTGCCAACAACAAGAAGCGTCGGTGAAATGGGAAGAGCCGGCCAGCCATCCAGCCATCCAGTCAGCTAGCCATCCAGCCAGCCAGAAGAATCAGCAGAAGAATCAGCTCCAGAAGCAGAACAACAGCAACGGTAATACCCACCGAAGACGGCGTTTTCATTTCTGAGAATTGATTGGCCGTCGCGCCTGCATACTCCACACGCCACAGCCACTGCCACTGCCACTGCCACTGCCAGTGCCTCTTCTGCCACAGCCTATGCCCCTGTCCCTGCCTGCCACATCGGGTTTTGTATTTAATACCCTCTACTCCACTCAAGAGAGGTAGTTTCTTTCGCCGGCAATTATAGAAAATCGACTCCAAAGTCGATCATAAGATATAATGTCAACTTTCATAGAGCAAAATGGGAGAAACTTTCTAATAAATACATTAAAATGCATTAAACACATACATATAAACGTATAACATATAAAAAACGTTAAAATAAAATACAACATAAAAATATATAAAATATTACAATCCTAAAGCCCATCCTCCATTCTTTTAAAGCTTCAGAACTCCCGATCGGGATAACTTTCCCTAGCGATCAAGCGATCCCAATACCTTATCCTCCTCATTTCTCATAATTCTCATATTATTACAAGCTCCATTATTTTTGTTATTTTAATGTTTATTAGAATCGGTTTATTATTACCCTTAAATCGACATCCTAATTCTTATTTCATTTTTTACTTCTTAATTAATTAAAAAAATTGATTCATTGATATATGGCATAAGTTTTTCTCATGTATAGTTTTTAATCCGTCATCCCTGATTCATTTAAAACTCATTTCTCCAGAATATTAATATAGAAATGGGAAAATGGTATTGGGGACTGTACGATTAGATTATATTTAATTTGTTCAATATTATTTATTATACCCTTGCAGAGGGTATTATAATTTTGGTCAGAAGTGTGCAACGCAGTGAAGGAGACATCCAGGACCCCATAAAGTATATATATTCTGGATCAGGATCACCTCCTGAGTCGATATAAGCATGTCCGTCTGTCCGTCTGTCCGTCTGTCTGTTTCTACGCAAACTAGTCTCTCAGTTTTTGAGCTATCGTCTTGAAACTTTGCACACACCCTTCTTTCCTTTGCACGCAGTATATACGTCGGAACGGCCGGGATCGGCCGACTATATCCTATAGCTGCTATATGATTGATCGGAAATGCTATAACTTCCACGTTTTTGAAGATAGAAACTTGAAATTTGCACAGATTCCTTTTTATGGGAATTTAAGCCGATCTGGAAAATATCATACGGATCGGTCGACTATATCCTATAGCTTCTATATAACTGATTGATCGGAAATGCTATAACTTCCATGTTATTGAAGATAGAATATTGAAATTTGCACAAATCCCCTTTTATGGGAATTTAAGCCGATCTAAAAAATTTCATACGGATCGGCCGACTATATCCTATAGCTTCTATATAACTGAACGATCGGAAATGCCACAACTTTCGTGTTTTTGGGTGTAGAAGCGTCGGACTTCTTTTAAAATCCATTTTATACGAATCTAAGGTTGTTATGAATGTTTTTGTAAAGATCTGCCAACTATATCCGATATTTACTATATCTTAAGTCAATAGAAGCCGCTATTTAACTGCAAGGGTATATAAGCTTCGGCTCCGTCCGAAGTTAGCTTTCCATTCTCGTTTTTATTTAATTAATATAATAAATACATAACTCCCATATAGTCTTCGAAGTAACGCATTGGAAAGCTTCTTTGGATTTTTAATATGGACTTTAATTATTAAACCTCAAACGTTAAAAACTTGAACTTGGCCAAAAAAAGAGACTCTGATATAATAACTCTGGTATAATCCCCAAGTTTTTGGGATTACAAAGTCTATGAAAGATTCTGAAAGACAATACTGATAATATTTACAAAAATATAAAAGAAATAAGAAATGTACCTGAAGAATAATAGTATAACGAGACTTCTCCCAACAAAATTTAAGATCATACATATTGGATTATAAAATAATAAGGATTGATAAAAATGTTTACCATTTTTGAAGCAACTGTTTTAAATATTTTGGAGTTTGATATTTCGGGAAATCTTTAGAAAGTCGAACAAGACTTTGAGGTTTTAGATATAAGATATTCCCTATATAACCTTGAGCTCTACAAGTACCGGGTAGTAAAAACTATTTCCCATAGTCCTTGTATTAGAACCCATGAGTGGATTTTAATTTATTTTTCATTTAATGCCATTGCCGGGTACTTAGAATTTGGAAAACGAAGTGAGAAAACTGAGACCGTTCTTTTGGTGATCTGAGGCACCTGTCGCTGCCTCGGCCAGTTGCAAGTTGCAAGTTGGGGAGGCCACTGGGACTGCGATTTAAAAACGTTTGCCTTGGCGGGCGTCGTCCTGATCGGATCGCGTCGGATCGGGTTGGGTCGGGTCGGTCCACCTCCACCTCCTCGGCCTCTCACTCGCTTCATTAGCCCAACATGGATGCCACTCCATGGCAACAAAGTTGCTCCAACTTTAGCTCTACTGCGATTCTTCGTTCTTCGCTTTCCGTTCTCCGGTGCTTCGGTTCTTCGTTCTCATTTCCATTCCAATTGCAATTCCGATTCCGATTCCACGCATGCGAAGTCCACTTTTGAATTTGGCGTCATCAGTGGCTCCTGGACTTGGTCGGGTCGGGGAGTTCTCTTCTTGGTTTTTAAGCCATCGCCGTCACCTGTTTCCTAGACCGTCGGCACACTTTTGGCCCCGCCTTCCCCTGGACCCGGCTCCAGAACATCTCCCCGCGACACGGGCGCCCTTCCCCCAACACGCTGGCTGGTATTTAAGCTACACTGGAAATAAATTCGGTGCTCTATAAACTAAATACAAAAGTATTTAATAGTAAAAGTATAAAAGCACCAAAATTTCAAAAAGACAAAATACCTATTTGCCATGAAATAATTCGAATATTTTGAACAAATAAATAAATAAATTCCTTTACTACAAAAATATTACCGGGTATTGTTTTAATCGCTTATAAATATGGTTTAATATATATGTATATATTTATATATTTTATACTTTTTGTCTATCAGGAGGGCATTCCAGTTACCAAATGTAATAGACTTTCTCTTGGAACTTTGGAATATAAAGGCGAAGGAAAAATCCTGAATGAAAGTGTTGATAAGGATTCAAACATTATTAATAATTATTATTATTTAAAAAAAAAAGTTTCTTTTGGAATTCATATTCAGATAAATAAACTCCTGAAAATTGTATTCAAAGGTTTTTACAAAAAACCAATATTAAAAAACCAATAAACCAAAATCTGAATATTTTAGGCTACTTTATTTTTTAGAATTAAAAAAAATTAAATAAAAAAAAATAACAAAATTAATACTAATTATTTATAATTTAGGATTTAGAAGATTTAACTACCAAGTAACCTTTTTTCTTTTGCAGTGTTCCATATTAGCGTTTGATGTTTAGGAGCTCCCCTACTCCCCTACTCCCCTACCCCCTTCCCGAGACCCATTGGCCACTTTGGCCAGGTGGTGCTCCGCTTGAGGCGTGTGTGCCCCGATTGTCTGGCCACTTGGTTCATTTGGTTTCTCGGCACATGGTCTGGAGGTGCTCGCATGCAAATGGGGACCCAACCCACCGGTACCGGGCCCAACATCGCCCAACTGGTGGCACTCCGTGACCCAGAAGCAAATGGAGCTGATGGAGGTAATGGAGCCGCCACTCCGGGCATATGGAGACCGCCATTGTCATCGGCATCATTACCAGCATCGCAAGTGTTGTGTGGAAGTTGCCGATTCCTCAGATGTCGCTTGTTCTCTTCTTTTTCTCTTGTTTCTTCTCGTTGTTTCTCCATTCGATTTTTTTATTGTTGGCCCGGCTAATGTCGATGCTAATTTGCGGCCATTGTGGGTTAGTGGGTCGGCCTGGTGGCTCTGGCCCATCAGGCAGTGGTCGCTGTCAGGTGTCAGCTCGTGCCGTCCAGCTCCTCATTTGTCACCTGGACAGATCCAGGTGCCCAGAGCCGGTTACCCCGAATCCCCTCCAGAATACCAATTCTTGACTCGCGGCCGATCACCGTGTCATCCTACCATCCTAGTCAGGTGTCTGGAATTCCAATACCACATTTCGGACACGATTCATTGCAAATCATAAAATCCAGTCAACTTTTTTAACACCTTTCCCTAGACTTACGGAAACATGTTTAATATTTTCAAAAAACCACATTCGTGGAATTTCCCAACATTTGAAATCTCCATCGAAAATTATGCTTTTGATTCCCATCATAACACCCAATCATTCATTGTTGCTCTTTTACTTTCTTCATTTCTATAGGAAACCCCCCAGCGCATAGAAATTTTCTCAGTGTATGGAGCCCTTTGTCGAATTTGAATGTCGCCTTTTTATTAGTTTCCTAATTAGACTATTAACTAGTCGGTACTTTTACCTTTCTTCATTCGGATGAATGAAGAATCGAATAATGGAAGAGAGCTATAAATATGTATATCTTTGGTTTCCAATACCAATTTGAACCCCATTGATAGAGGAGTACCGGGTAATAATAAATTCATAAATGACAAATCATTCATCTATTACAGAGCAGATAAAGATTAATTTATTTTTATACAAGAAACACTTTTTATTTTAAAGTAATTTTCCAATTCGCTTAAATTCATAGAAGCTGGGGACATTATGGTATTATTTATAGACTCATGTAATCATGTAATCTTATTTATTCTCTTTGATAATAAAATAAATTAATTGTTTCCTTTGATTTTGACAAATTTAGTTTGTTGACTATACAATACCCGGTATTCCGGGTATCCCTTGCCTCTTTCTTGATGCTTTGACAATTTAAGGCGGAAAAAGGGACATTTTAAATATTAATGATGATACAATAATTCATTAATACTTACAATAATTAAAAATGAACACAATTAAAAATAAGCTATAAGAAGCAGCAATTATTAAATACCCGGTACTCACGATGCTTCTTTCTAAATTTCCCAACAAACCTACTTAAAAACCTACTAAGCTTAAACTACTTAAAACCAAAGCTGAGTTTATTCATTATGATATAATACTGATATAATATTAAGATATAGATACCTGGTACTACTGATCTTTTTATCCAATTTATACAAAGGAATGGGAGGGAAAAATGTACATGATGGACTTATATACACATCTATTAGGGTTTCTATATTTTTTTTCTTTAAGATCAAAGCCCGAACAAAATGAATAAATGAAAAAATATTTGAGAATCCAATATCCATTGGTGGGTGGGTGGTTGTCAAGTTGTCTTAATTGTCACTCTTTTAAATGGAGATTTAGTGACCCGACCATGTGGGCTGGTGGACTGGTGTACTGGTGGACTGGTGGACTGGTGGACTGGTCCAGAGCGGATTCCCAACCAGCCCCCACAAATGGCTCATTTTGAGAGACGACGATGCCAATTGGCAATGCCATTGCCGTTGGCTAATGGAACGGGGCGTTGGGACCAGAACGGCGACGGAGATGGAGCTGGCGACGCGACTGGGGACTGGCAGTTGTTAGGCGGTTATCTGGCCACTGCCATATAAGTCGAGAAATGCGCAGTTAAGCAATCAATGGCCACCGATCCACCGATCCAGAGGAGCCTCTTCTGGGCCCAGAGATTGTGGCGGAGGGAGTTGGACTCGCACTTGGACTTCGGGTTTTGGATGCGACTCTGATTGTAGAATCCAACGTGTTATGATTGGCAATGGTTTGTTGCTTGGCTGGCTGCCTCCTCTTGGCTCCTACTTGGCTCCCCTTGGCTCCCCCTTGGCTCCCCCTGGAATCACCCTGGTTCCCCCTAACTCACCTGGCCAACCTGCTTACCTGCCTGCTTGGTGGCTTACCGGATCGGTGGGTTGGAGTTGAAATTGGAATTGGAGTTGGAGCCGAAGTTGGAGTTGGAGCTGGAGCTGGAGCTGGAGCTGGAGGTGCCGCTGCAGACTGTGACCAGCCGGCGGAGCAAATACCGTTTTGCTGAATAAATACAAAAACAAACGCACAAAAACACTGACAAACAAGTGGGTTGGCTCTTAAAGTACTTATACGGATTTTGAATACCCTACACCTCTTTAAATAAAATATAAAAATATAAAAAAACAACTTCAAAGAATATAATTTTATATATGTCACAAATATTTAAAAAAAAAATACAAAATTGAAACTAAAATAATAATTAATTGTTTTATTTGTTCAAACAAGGTTTCAATTCAAGAAAAAATATTTGCCAAATTGCATTAATATTTTATTACAACGTATAATGAGTTAAAAATCTCAAAAAATATTTAATTCAAATATTTGTAATTATTGATAAATATAAAAAAAAATACCATAAATAATATTACCTAATTCAAAAAAACTATCACTACAATTTTTTTAATTAATAAACTCATGTATTTTAAATGTTTATATGTATTTCTTAAAATCAACATTATAATATAAAAATAAAATAATGCCAATTTTGTAATTTAAATTAGAAAAAGCTTTTTTTAGGTTACTTTATTTATATTTTATTCTCATTTTTTTATTTATTATTTTCTTATTTTTATTTCTCATTTTTTTTTTTTTTTTGTTATTTTTCCCATATTCTTTGCAAATAAATAATAATTTCTTTTTTATTTTTTCTTTTATTATACAATAATTTCAATAAACTTATAGTTTATATTTGAAACGGGTTGACGAACCCAATATGCCCAGAGATTCTAGGAATACCCTTTCCGACTGGCCGAGAAGCAGTTGCAGTTGGAACTGTTGATGCGACGGCACTTGGAATGCGTTTAGTCTGCCCCATGGGCAGTCCCCTTTCCCGACGCCCGCCGTCCGCCGCCCCACGCCCCCCGCTCGTCCAGCAACGAATTCCAGGAATGTTAATGCAGCAGACGACGCTGCCGCCAATGCCGCCTCGATGACAACATCCAGAGCCTCTGGCGAGGAATGGGCACAAACATTTACCTAATCCATTTCCCATTTTCATTTCCAAGGCGGCCGCTCCCGCTCCCGCTCCCGTTCCCTCCTGGATTCTGCTTTTCGGTGGAAAGACTTGTCTGAAAAGTCAGCAAACAAATAAACCATTAAACCATTTAAATTCTAATATTAATGTATTTGTTTATTATTCTCTTTTGATTTAAGGATTTTTAAATCGTTACATTTTCTGTATTACTCGAAAATCACAAATTTTCAATTAAAATATAAAAAAGTTTAACATTTTTAATCATTTTAAACAAAAAAGTATGCCATAAAAAAATTTATTTTTAATTTGTAATTACTCATTCGCCATTTAAAAACATTTAATATAATCAATCTCTTGGTTATTGTTAATGGGAAAAAACAAAGATTTACGCAAAACTTTTTACCAATAAATACATTTTTAAAAGCCGCGTTTAACACATGACAAAAAAATAAAAAAACGAGAATGGAAGGCTAACTTCGGACGGAGCCGAAGCTTATATACCCTTGCAGTTAAATAGCGGCTTCTATTAATTAAAGATATAGTAAATATCGGATATAGTTAGCCGATCTTTACAAAAACATTCATAACAAGCTTAGATTCGTATAAAATGAATTTTGAAAGAAGTCCGACGCTTCTACGCCCAAAAACAGGAAAGTTGTGGCATTTCCGATCGTTCAGTTATATAGAAGCTATAGGATATAGTCGGCCGATCCGTATGAAATTTTCCAGATCGGCTTAGGTTCCTATAAAACGGATTTTGTGCAAATTTCAAGTTTCTGTCTTCAATAACATGGAAGTTATAGCATTTCCGATCAATCAGATATATGGCAGCTATAGGATATAGTCGGCCGATCCCGGCCGTTCCGACTTGCATATATGCTGCGAGCAAAGGAAAGAAGGATGTGGGCAAAGTTTGAAGACGATACCTTATGGGGTCTCCTTCACTTCTGACCAAAATTATAATACCCTCTGCAAGGGTATAAAAAATAGGGAAACCAATTGGATGCTTCAGTTTTTGAAACTAAGAATTAAACAATAATAGAAACAATAAAAAAATGAATAAGAAACCAGACACCTATTTGAAAAATAAACGGCAATATAATAATAATAATAATAATAATAATAATAATAAACATAATCATAATCATAATAATAATAATAATAATAATAATAATAATAATAATAATAATAATAATAATAATAATAATAATAATAATAATAATAATAATAATAAAAATCCTTGATATATTAATAACCAAAAAAAATATAAACCAGCCACTTAGAGCCAAAAATTGAAATATATTTTTTGATTCAAATTTAAAAAAGATTTAAAAATAAAGAAACCCAGACAAAAAATTAAATAAATAAAATAATGACTAAAAAATAGGCAAAGTATAACCCGGTCAGGCGAAAGCCAAGCGACGACTGATTTAGTTGCCTGGATTTTCGTCCTTAGGTTAGCTTCGACAAAAAATGAAGGACTACTTGGTTTCAGTGTTGGGTAATGCCTAAAAATGTGATATTTTTAACCCTTTGCCACCCTGCTATCCTGGAGTTATCTGGCAACGACTCTCAAAATGGATTTAAGCTAAGAAGTTTGTCAACATTTTAATAAAAATATGTTTAAATAATCTTTTGTTTAAAAAATTAAAAACGATTTAAAATCAGGGATATGATGGCACTCTCGATAGTCCTCCGACTCTGGACCCTCTTATGGGTCCTCCGACCTTTACATTCCGTTTAAAGGAGAGAAAAAGGGACTCTAAAACATGGACTGAGCCATCATATGTACTCTATAGGGTCGGTCGGAGCTGTATCCTCGACTGCCTTGCCTATCCTCGACCTCGAATCAAAATTTTAATATCTAATATAAAATAAAAAAACCTTTTAAGTGTCAGGTTACAAATAATTTCTAACTATAGAGCTTTAATATCTATAAAAAAAACATTCCTTTCAAGAACTAGTATAATCTTTCCAATTTTCCTAAATATAAAAAAAATAGAGTTAAGTGTTATTCCTGAGAAATAAAAATTAAAAAAAAAATATATTAAATAGAGTTGAGACGAAGCCTTGCTTCGTCAGCCTCAGACTATATCCTACTTAGAAGTAACGGAAAAGTCGGGACTGGAGGCGGCAGCCACCTCCGGAGGCGCCTTCCGGGAGGGTCCCTTGTCCGGCAGGAAGAAGCCCATGAGGGTGAGCAGGGCCACCAGGCCCAGCATCGCCCAGAAGACGGGATCGCAGCTGGCGAAGAGCAGCCGGCCGAGGATGTTGCTGCCCACGACGGCCCCCAGACGGCCCACCATCATGATGAAGCACATGCCCATGGCGTTGATGTGGGTCGGATAGAAGTCCATGGCGATGGTGCTGACCAGGCCGCCGCAGTTCCCGATGGCCATCACGGCGGTCAGAGCCACCACGACAAGGGCGAACTGCTCCAGGTAGTGGAGGCCCACCAGGCACACCATCGTCAGGACCATCCAGGCCACTGAAAAGGAGCAGCGGTTACTATGATGCCCGAGTCCCAGTATCCTGGAGGCGGGAGTCACTTACTCAGCAGGTTCTTCTTCCCCGTGTAGTCGATGATGTAGGCGAAGAAGAGGTAGATGAGCACAAAGAAGGCCCCGATGATGATCATCACCTGGTAGGTGGAGGTGTCCACCTCCTGGGCGCAGCTGGCAGGACCTGGCCCGCTATCCGTCGCATTGGCGTGGGCGTTGGCGTCCATGTTGAGGCCCTGGAGGACGCCGCAGAGGAGCGTATCCTCGCCGCCGCGCTTGCCCAGCTCGTCCAGGATGGTGGGGAACCACATGAAGATGCCCTGGGCCAGGAAGTAGATGAGGAACTGGATGACGCAGATGTTGAGCGTGTGCGCCAGGCGGGAGCGGTAGAAGAGCGGCACCGTCTGGTGCCAGACCAGACGCACTGCGTCTACGAAGCCATGGACGTCGCCCAGGCTGGCGCCGCCGCTCTCCAGGGCTATCTCCCGCACCGGATACTCCGCGGGGTCGCGGCCCGTGTTCTGGGCGAAGATCCTGCGCAGCGTGTCCAGCGTTTCCTGGGGACGCCCCTGCACCAGCAGGTACTTGGGCGTCTCGGGCAGCGTGGTGATCCCGGCCAGGGCCACTAGGGAGATGGAGACGTTGGCCAGAAGCAACACGCGCCAGGAGGAGAAGCGCAGGCCCAGAAAGACGCTCTCGATCCGGAGGGGCAGGATGCCAATGGCCATGGCTGGAAAATCAAGGATTATAACATACTCTGGAAGCAGTAGCTGCCACTGGATACTCACCTGGAGCAAACACCATGGCCACGCAGAGGAAGCCGGAGAGCAGGGTCACGTGCCGCACCCGGGAGCCCTGGCCATGGAACTCCCCGCACAGGCTGAAGACGCACGCCTGGCCCCCGGATATGAAGAAGCCGGTCAGGAAACGGAACACGATCAGCATCCAGATGTTCACCGAGAAGCCGGACACTATGGAGCACACGGAGGCGAGGGAGAGGGCGTACTTGAGGGTGGTGGCCCGGCCCCAGGTGTCCGCCAGGAAGCCCATCGCGTGCGAGCTGAGCACCACGCCCAGAAAGCCGGCCGACGCCAGGATGCCCTGCTCGTCGAGGCTCGGCAGCAGGTCGCACTTCATCTGGTTCATGATCAGGCTGACGCCCATGATCTCCACCATCACGGCCATGAAGCAGAGCCCGCAGATCAGGAGCAGCTTGTAGTGGAAGCGGCCCACGCCGGTCAACGCGATGGCCTCATCGAAGCTGTGGGGTCGCGGCTTCTCCTCGCGCTTCTCCTCTTTGCCCTTTCCGACGGCTGCAAGGGCGTGCAGAAGGGGGGATAGGCAAAAAAATGCATCGAATTAGAGGGCTTTAGGTACACGTAAAAAAATTGTTGGCCGAAACAAATATATCGATTATATTCCAATGGAAAAAGTATGATTGCTTAAAAAATATGTAATTTATAGAATTTTTTTTTAGAATTTTTAGAGTATTATTATTTATTGGCACCTGTTTCTAATTTTAATGAATAATTTTCTTATTAATTTAAGTGAAAACTCCTATAAATAATATTTGTGTATACCTTTAATATTACAATACCTAGAAATACTTCACTACCAAATAATTAAAAATTAATAAAAATTTACAATAATTAAAATTTATGCCTACAATAACTAATAATAAAAAAAAAACATTGGACATTTCTACACACTTTGGGGATTTTAAAGCTTTAAGTGTTAATTGTGAAAATATTTTAAACACAATCTTTTAGTTTAATTTAAGTTTTAATTTTCGATTTCTTTCAAAATTTTATAAAAAAAAAGGCATAAAACTTGTTTATATTTTCATTAATTATCTCTAAAACTCTATAACCTTAAAAAATAGATTAAAAAGTATTAAGGATTGGGTGTTGTTTATAAGATTATTCCGAAACTTTTTTCCAACCAAAATAATAATAATATTAATTCTGCAAAGTCCATAAAGAATTACCCAAAAGAGGTCCTTACATTTATTTTTAGAAGGATTGCAAAGTCTAGTTAGTGAATTATCGCAATTAAATGAAAATGGTATTTTGCCAAAGATATTTTGTACAGTGTAGCTATCAAAAAGGATCCGTCAATCAGTGTCAATTGATGGAAACCCCTCAGAAGCTCGCATAATTCGAGTTCCCAATAAGTAGAGCCCACGGCATCGGGGCCGGGTCCAGTTGCTCTTCGGTCATGTCCACCGCCGGCTCCGATCCGCCGGAGGAGAAACCGGAGGAGAAGGCAGACGACGTCCGCCTGCCCAAGGAGCAGCCACCGCCGGCCTTTTTCGAGACGAAGACGTTCCGCGTGATCTCGATCTTCCTGTATCTCGGCGGGATTAGCGGCCTGGGCATGGTGCTGGCCCTGTACTATCTTATATTCTTCGACTCCAGCATGCCGGACATCCACCTCAAGTTCCCCGTCTCCATCGGCGGCCATCCGGTGCAGAAAGTGCACGAGTACCAGTGACCACCATCCGGCTCGGGGTGGTGGCCAGGGGGCCAGAGGGCCAGGGGGATTGGACTCAACCCCAATCCGTATAGGACCATCCGCACCGGAAGAGGGCGTGCCGGGAGGCCGCTAATTGGATTTGAAAATGCTTCCAAAGGTGGGTAAACAATTCGACCAGCCGATGACCTGAGAGAGGTTTCCGTCTCCCAATAATAATGCCCCCAAAATCCTCCTTGGCTACCTCCCCTAATCCCCACCCGTCTTGGGCAAGCGGGAAAGCGGGAAAGCGGGTCAAGTGGCCGCCCAAGAGGGCAGCACGTGATGCCGTCCGGCCTGGCCACGAGAATCTTATTAGCGTGGCCCCCAAGACGGTGGCCCGGACCCGGACCCGGGCCAGGCCCCTCCCCTCCCCTCCCCTCCCTTCCCGGGACAGAAGAAACCGCAAAAGCAGTCAAGCGATAAGCGAAAACAGCGCCAAAGCCAGGGAATTGGAATTGGAAAGAGACCAGAGACCAGAGACTAGAGACCAGGGCACTGTTGTCCGAAGACCAAAATACCAAGAGACCGGATCCCCCGCCAGTCGGAGCACTCGCTCAATTGTGTTCAGTTCGTCCAAAGGGACAGAGACCCAGAGACGCTTGGGACGCTTGGGACGCGCTTTTCTTGTTATTTTTTTTGTTGGTATTCTGGTGCTTTTTCGGAGTGAATCTTGCCGAGTGACGAAATGAGTGGCGCCGGTCCAGGTGGCT
Organism: Drosophila varians; assembly: GCA_018150405.1. Classification (NCBI taxonomy): domain Eukaryota; kingdom Metazoa; phylum Arthropoda; class Insecta; order Diptera; family Drosophilidae; genus Drosophila; species Drosophila varians. Next base: position 13,302,841 of record JAECWK010000126.1, read on the forward strand.
CCTCCAACATGATGTCCAGCTTGGCCGCAGTCGTCAAGGAGGCCAAGGACGAGGAGATCCAGGTGCCGAAGTCGGACGACTTCTTCGAGTCCAAGACCTTCCGACTCCTCACACTGGTGCTCTACATGGGCGGGGTGAGCGGCATGGGCCTCACCCTGGCCGTCTACTACCTGTTCATCTGGGACTCGCGGATGCCGCCCCTGCCCGTCTTCAAGCACACCCATCCCATTGGTTAGCACCACCTCCAGAGTCCGAATCCGGAGTCCGGAGTCCGGAGCTCGGAGCCCATCCCCGTCACCCACCAATCCCTGCGCCAGTGACCAGGTTTGGGTAAGTGCCCGATGGAAACTAATCTGGCTATCAAAGCTTCTGGCTATTCCCACATAAGCCGAGTGGCCAAGTTGATAAGTAACTGTAACTAAGTACCAGGTATCATATACTTGGCAACTTTTTTGGATATTCTACATTTTTGTTGGGTAACGAATTTTTCATGGGAAATCTTATATTCAGAAATCTATATATCTGCGCCCTATTAAGATGTTATTAAAAAAAAGTATCGGGTATATATATTCAAGTTTGATAAAGAATATTCCATAAAACCCAAAAATAAACAAATAATAACCAATGAAAACGAGTTTATAAATTATAAAAAAAATAATAATAATAAATTTAATAATAAATAATAATAAATAAATAACGACGAATTTTAAAAGTATTATTTGTATATATTCATTTATCACAGACCCACAGATATTTTTTACCCCATAAAAACTATAATTAAAAAATAGACAATAGAAATTAATTTGAAAAAATTAACTCTGAATGTATAATTTTAAATTGTTTGCCAGATTAAAAAAGTTGATTAGTTTATTTTTAGGTTAAGTACCGAGTATCAAATATTTTTTTGAATACCCTTGTATTAAAGTCGCATAAATTGGACAACAATCTTAACTTAATTCCATTTTATTTTAGCTTTTCAAAGATGTAGGCCCATAAATTGTGAGAATTTCATTTATGGTTAGAGTTCCATTAAACCAATGCTATAAAAATCTTAAAAAAATTTACTTTACCTGCTTGGATAATCATAGTTAACACATTTGTTTTTTGGTAGAAAATTTGACTATAATGATCCATAATGCCCCATAGTCGAGGTAACAAAGTTACACAATCAAGTATCGGGTATAAATATTTTTTTTAAATCCTATCAATATTTTCAGAAATCAACCAGGGATTTATTTATTTTTTAGTTTTTTATTAAATAAATTATTGAAACGAATATGGAAATTCCCTTTTATGAATATTTTGAATATTTTAATATTTATGGACAGGATATTTAAGGATGTTTATTAAAAAGCAATATTTAAATGGAAACCAAGTATTAATACCCCAGGGATTTTAGTTCCCAGATCAGATGAGCCTCCTTGGTAAGCTTGGCCAGCTTGGCCAGCTTGGCGAGAAGATAGCCGTTCGTGCAACACCAATGACTGGGGGGCAGGCAGCTCTAATTAGACCCCGTGGTCGATATCAAAAGTTGACAGCCACGCACAAAACTAATCCGCTTTGCTATTTGCTAACTTGCTACGTGCCCCCGAATCGCAGAATGGCGTCAGCCGGGCGATTTGATTTAATCGCGATTGGGTCCGCCATCAAATCAGTATTCGAATCAGTGTTCGCTGTCCGGCAATCGCGATGCCACAACCGGAGTCCACATCCGCATCCGCATCGGGATCGGGATCGGAATCGGTTAGAACGGCCACCAGTGTGGCCAATCTGGCCAAGATCGTCAACATAATCGAGTCGAATGTGCGGGCCGAGGAGGAGGAGGAGGGGTCCGCCAGGCCACCCTCCGCCAGCGTCCGCCTGGCCAGCAGCAGCGCCCCCCGGAGGAGCGGCGTTTCCGCCTCCTACGTCCCCAAGACGCCCCAGCTGGAGGAGATTGTGTTCGCGGAGCCCACCTGCACGGAGCGCTTCGCCCGCTACTTTGTCATCGTGATCTACCTGTGCGGGCTGTGCTGTCTGGGCTTCTTCCTCTCCATCTACCACATCTTCTTCTGGGACTCGCGGATGCCGCCCGTCTTCAAGGGCCAGAAGAAGGCCCCCGTCTTTGGCTAGCCAGGCTACAGAACCAATCCTTGCCAACGCTATCCTTGGTATGTTTCTCGGAGATGGACTTCCCTTTTTGGCGAAAATTGCAGAATTTTACCAAAAGACAATAGGATATTTCCTTTTAATTAATTAAGGACTCTCCCAACCTAATCCTAAACCTAGGATCGATTCTCTCCTTAAAAAAATTCAAGTTAAAGTCCTATTCAAAATATTTTCAAAAAATCTCAGAGATATATTCGTTGCTATTTTCGATTATTATTTTTTTTAATAGAACGCCATAACTCGTAATACTCATTACACTCGTAATACTCTTAATAATCATAATATTTATAACACTCGTAACACTCATAAGTCCAGTATTTTCTAGAAGCTTTCAACGAATTAGAGCATAGCCCGTAGTCTTTTGATCCGATTTCCTTTATTCGAATTTTCAAAGGTATTACGTAATTTTTTGAAAAATATCGTAAAAATAAAATCCGATACCCCTTGAATTTCCGAAACTATAGTTTTTTTGAAACACAAATCGAAACAATCCACAATTTTTCAGTCGCCTTTTAATAGTTGCGAAAAAATAAATCAATATTGTATGGAAAATAACGAATTTATTAGAAATAACCGGAATATCAAGGATTTTTAAAGTTTGACTCCTTTTCGGGGGGAAAAAAGAGCCAACTCCCTTCAAATTCCGATATTACGTATACGCAGTGAGGCCCCAGTCGCAACGTTAAGGCTTTAACTGAAGCAACCATTATTGCCACTCGTCCAGAGAGTCCTTTTTGCTTGCCACAATTAAATTGGAAAGCTAAAAAGCCGTTCGAACGGATTATATCGAATGCGGCCAACGGGGCGTATGGGTAATGTTCGATATTCGGATTTGTAATCACACATCCTCGTCCGCCCCATTGCCGCATTATTATTTATTCAGAATCCAGCGGCAATTGGCATTTAATTAATTTGCAATTATTTCGCGTTGCAAGAGGCCTCTCCCATCGCTAACTCATTCGCCTTTAATCGGAAAATTTGATTTAATAATTGCATTTAAATCAACATCCATTCGAGTGTCCTTTTTGGCCAACACAAAACACAAAAAAAGGCCCCTTGCCGTTTTGGGGGTAAACTTTATAATGGGATTAGGCGGAGCGAAACCAAAGTAATATGTCGTATTTTTGGGCCACCAATTGCATTCCTGTTCGTCCTTTTTCGCCCCCAAAAGTTTTCCCTCGACTAAAGTTTAAGTTTAATTATGTGTATCCAATTCAGAGCCTCGGCCTCGGCTCGGCCGTATGCGGAAAATCCCCTCTTATGGGTTTACCATATTTCCCAAGTCCCTGCCTCCCTGACTCCCTGCCTCCTTGCCTCCTTTACTTGCTGTTCGTTGTCCTGAAAGTCCTGGCCGAGCTGCTTAATCAGTTTTGTCTGCACATAAGTAAGCAGGTAGATAAACCATCCTTAAACTTGGCAAGCCGAGAGGCGAAAAGGACGAGGGCACAACTGGTAGAGGAAGGACGAAATGCAATGGAAGCGGCAGGACCGAAAACATTTTCGAGGCCGGCATTGAGAGATGCCAGCCGAGGAATGGAAATGGGCTATGGGAGTGCTCCACCTGGTCACGTGGCCCACGACACAACACAACTCCTTGAGGGTAACTTTGCCGGAAAGGTGCGCACATCCACACATGCAAGGGCTTGCTGCGGAGGATGTGTCTGTGGGTGTGGCCTACATCTTGGCCCACATGATGAATATGTATTTAAGTGCATTTATAGTGGAGCAACGCAAACACCAACCTCCCCAGGGATGCCTCTATTTTATTTCACAAAAATATTATTCACTCTCGAAATTTGCAAATTCTTCATTCTGAGCAAAAAAGGACTTACATCTCATGCATTTTTTAACTTAAATCAAGGACGCAATACGTGAATTCCAGGATCTTTATATTTACCTATATTTTTTATTTAAAAAAAATACTTTATATTTTTATTTTTAAAAATTATTTAATTTATTGCTTCCATCAATGTGATATGGTAATTAATATTCATTTATTGTTAAAGTTAAAAAAATTATTATTTATTAATATTTAAAATACCACTACATTTATTTTTTAAAAAGAAACTATTATTAAATTTTTTTTTTCAGACAAATCATTCAAAGCTAAGAAATAACTTTCAAATAACTAACTAACGAGTTTATGTAAAGTAACGAGTTTTAAAAATAACGAGTTAAGAGAAAGTACACTATTTGTAGGCATTCTTCTCCGCTTGAAATCAGTTATTTTCATATTATTTCGTAGCTAAAAAACTCTTTTGAATTAAATCCTTTTTGGTTATTATTTATATTCATTTTTTATCTAAAATATTACTTAATGGAAAATGTATTATCTATCGTACATTTTGGAAAAAATTTATCAAAAAAAGGGTTTTTTTTTCATCAATATTATATCAAAATATGTAAATATAATTCCCAGGTCTTGCTTAGTATTCGAAATCCTTAAATAATATCCTGTTAATCAGGTTTTTCGAAACCCCTTGATGAAAATCTTCCATAGATTCAGAAACACTAAAGAAAGATTTCGGAAATGTGTCATCTATGGATTTCTATTCATTCTTTCAATTAATTGCAAAATAATAACATAAGAATAATAATATAAGAATCCTGTAAAGGACTATAAAGTATAAATGTAGAACCCAGGACCCCATCAATATTGAATGAGAACCTTTTCCGAGACAATTCTGATTAGAAGATTATGCAAATTCGAAGGAATCCTGGGTCTCAGCGGGTGTCCTTTAGCAGAAGTCCTCCTGTAATCGACTGCGTTCGTTTGCAGCTATCTCTTTCTACCATTAATGTGTGTGTGTGTGATGGTGGCGTTATTATACAACAAAATCAATGGCCAACATTGCAATCGTTCGGTGTGGCAGTGCAGCTGGCTCTCTCGCTCGCACCCCCGAGCCGCCCGCTAGCGCGCTCTCGCTCGCTCTCGGCGTGTCCTAGTGACCCAGTTGCAGTTTGTTAACCCCCGATTTTTCCGAGAGCCAAGGCAACGCCAAACGAAGGTATGCAATTGTGGGCGCAAAAAAGGGGGCGGTGGTGGGGTGAGGAGGCAGGTGGCAAGGTGGCAAGGTGGCAGCGAAAGTTGAAAGGTGAGCGACGTCCTTCGCGGCTCCGGCGAAGGTTGCCGTCAAAAGACAGCCCCGTTCCCGGCCCACTCAGCGCCCCCATTTACTTTTTTTTGTTTTTTTTTTTTTTTTGATAAATTGCACAAATATATTAAATATTTAAAATCGCCAAAGCAAAGATGATTGATTGGCGTCCGAGCATTTGCATCGTATTTTTGATTTCCGTATATGAGTCAGGGGCGTAGCATCGAAAGGAGGCGGAGAGGGCGGGAGGTAGCGGGACTGCACTTGACACACAAAGGGCGGCAACGTGCCGACGTGCGGTTTGTTTTTGTTTTATGCATTTGCTTCTTTGTGTTTTGTGTGCCTCTCCTTTTGTTTGCTGCCGAAAAATGCCAGTGGCGTGTGGCATAAACACGGCCCACGCAGCCCAAAATTCAAATGAGGAACGCCGCTGGTGGGTGGGATGGGGTGGGGTGGCGGGAAGGTGCATTTTATGAATGAAATTAAAAACGAAGATCGTCCCTGAGCTCAGCGGAGAAGAAGCGGAAAAGAGCACGAGCGTCGAGCGGAAACGAAGTTTCTGGCAAAGCGATAGAGAGAGAGAGAGTACAGTTAGCGCTGCCGTTACTCGCTCGTTCGTTCGTTCGACGCAACCGGCAAGGATGGCAGCGAGGCAAAGGAAAATCAGCTGTTAGACTAACACACACTCTCTCTCTCTCTCTCCTGCTCTCTCCGAAAGTTTTCACGAAGGAATAACGGAACACTTGGGCCGTACTTTCACACACTTTCTCAATTCATTTCGCTTGCACACGTCCGACTCATCGGTTGGCAGACACACAGATTTTTAGCGCGCCATTTTTTTGTATTTTTAAGCACGCGACGCGTTTGTAGGACGACAAAAAGAAAATCTAGAAACTAAACACAAGCGATAATAACTTTGCATTTAACTAAGAAAATCAACTAGACTATAAAGGCCACTGCCACTCGGAAAGAAATAGAGACAGAGAGAAAAGAGGAAGCATATCAAATTTTTAGCAAATCAATCAAAGAATCAAAAAGAAACCGAAATCAAAATGAACTCGAAAGTGAACTCGCTGGAGGAGAAAGTGAAACTGCCGCCCACGGAGACAATAAGCCGCTGCTACCAGCCGCAGCAGAGCAATCGCAAGGTCATCCGCATCCTGACCGTCGCCGTCTACGTTCTCTGCGTCTCGCTGGCGGCCATCATGCTCTCGCTCTACTACATCTTCATCTGGGACCCCACCATCCGGCCCTTTGTCACCAAGGCCACGCATTGCGGTAAGCCAGGACAGCGGCAGTCCTACATTCCCGGTTCCTGGTCCCGGCTCACTTTCCGGGGTTAATCACTGGCCAAAAGGCCGTGACTAACTGCGGGTCCGGTGACCAGAAAACCAGTAACTAGAAAACCAGAAAACCAAAGCCAATCACTGGCCAGGTCATTTGCGGACTGCGGTCAATCTGGGACACAAAGCCCGAATCTAGGCTACGCGACTTTATGTTGGGGTTGGGACCCGAAATTGGTATTGGAACTGAAGCACCCATTACCCGTGATGGGCTTGAATGGCTCGCCCGAAAGCAATGACATTTTTGTTGTTGGGGGAGAAAAGGGTCCAAAAGGACAGCTCCTGTCAAGCATTTGATTTGTTTAACTATTTTGCAATAGGGGGTGTTTATAAAAACAACTTTGTGTGATATATTCAAATATGAAAAGAGCTTGGTAAAAATTTAGATCAATTTAAAAAAAAAAAACAATCTCGTGAACATCAGCTCTAGCTTTGTAACCGTTAATATCGAAACAGAGCACAGTTACTCGTTACCTACAATAACTAGCTACGAGTTAAATACGAGTTTTAAATAAAAATGCATATTTTTATACATTTTTTTATCCTCATCGATATTATTTGATTTAAGTTGTTGATTGATTTAAGTTTTGGTTTGTCACATAATGGATCCTTTTAATTAAAAACTTTGTACATTACCTTTAAATGAAACTAGATATTTAAAATGGATATATTAAAAGGATATCTAGTTTTTTTTTTTAAACCTAGCAACTCCCCTTAAACTCCTTTATTAAAGTTTTTCCACAAAGTCTTTCAAAGTGGAAAAAGAAAGCTATTAAAGCTTCTTTAGAAAATGAAAAGAATATAGTTAAAGATTTATAGAAATTCGTTAAAGGATATATAAAATATATTTTTTAAAATATTTTTTTACAAAAGTCCTTTTATCAAGGATGTTGTAACATATAAGAACATGATGGCCTTATCAATGGAATCAGAGAAGCAAATGTGCTTTTTTAATTACTTAATTCGATGAAAACTGCAAGTCGGTGGAAAAGTTACCACACAAAGGATATCCTCTACCCCATTGGATCCGGGAAAAAGAGAAGAAAGAGAAGAAACGAAAATGTCTTCAATTTAAAGCTTTCTGCTGACAAGATTTGCTCCGAATGTAACTGAATTGGCAGGACTTCCTCGGGTGGGGCGGGAAAAGCCACCCACATTGTTCCACTGGCCACCACCTTCTCCTCCTTCTCCTCCTGCTTCTTCGCTTTTTGTTCAGTTTTTTTTTTTTTTTTTTGTAAATCAACTCGAAATTAGGTCAATGGGGTGTCATGCACACGACTACCCCTGCCACCCATGCCATGCCACCCATGCCACGCCACCCATGCCACCCACCTGCACCACCCAGCACAGGGTGCACTTTCCATTTGCAGTTTGCAGTTCAATAAATCTAATTTGATGCAATTAAATAGAGATTCTCGTTGCTTCGTGAAAGTAATATGGGATGGCAGCAAGGCAGCAAGGCAGCCAGCCAAGCAAATTGCAATTTATTTACCATTTCTCAAAAGCACTAGAAACATGATTAATGTCCGACTCCAAAGTGGCTTCCTTCTCTGTCCTTTCTCCCGTTCAGACTCCTTTATAAACTGGGCAATAATGGAAAAGCTGAACTATTTCATTTTGTGAGAAATAGATTCGCGTGTAACCTGGGATACAATTGAGTTTCTCGACTATGTGATACCTGGTAGTCCTCCCTGTCCCTTAACAAAACCTTTGAAAAAATGTTTGCCTTTGGTGGGAAGGTCCTTTCCCCTTAACTCCTTTTTTCCAAAATACAATACTAACAATACTTTTAATTTTATAATTCTGGCAGTTCTAGAGTCTAGAATTAAGAATCTAGATTCTACAATCCAGATAGAAGCTTTGATGTTTCCTCTCTAACTTTTCATATACAATCATGATACTATTATTAACAATTATTAGACTAACCATTATTATTATGTTCCTATAGGTTATTACTTGATCGTTTTACTCAAATTTAAAATAATTTAAAGAATAAAATGTTTTATTGTGAATGATTTTTAAAAAAAAAATTGTATTATCTTAAACTTATTATAAAAACTTAATAATGTCTTCTTTTAAAATTGACAATATCTACATAATATTGGAATAACAATATTAACTTTGACTTTAGTGGGTTTCGAAAATGTTTTACGTATTAGGTCCATTTTCAAGAATTTATTTTCTTTATTTTGTAATGTTATTATTTTAAAGAATAGCCACGTATGAAGCTCCTTTAAATTTTTTAAATTTTTAAATTAAAATTAAATTTTATAAAATTTTCTGAAGAAGAATTTGCCTATAACATTTTGGTAGAAACTTATTTTTTGTATGTAAGAGAATATTAATTTTGAATGTTATATGAAATTTAAGGAAAAAAATTAATTATGTGAAAGAGCGTTTAAAATGTCATAATTTGAACAACAAATGGGATATAACTTTAGAGTATAGAGCTTTACAATATTACCTATTACCTCAATTTATGAAAATGCATTTTTATTATTTACCGTTAATTTAGAACTTAATCGTTTGTTTTTGTTTATATGTTATTCATTTTCAAGTGTAACCAAAAATAAAGAAAGTTCCATTACAAAATCATGGGTGGTAATACGGGAATGGGAACTACGACTATCAAGGGAATTTCATTTTTTTTTTAAAAACAAGGAATTTAAGAATCTTATGAAATGGCAAAGATGTAAAAATGTGCGCCGCAAATGATGTTTATTTGTGTATTTCTCTAAACCAGATAGTAAGGGGATTCTAAAAGTCGGTGTAATCTTTACAGCTCTTGGCCCCCCGAATTATGGCAATAAAGTGACGTGGTTTTGTTCTTTCTTTTTCTCGGCAGATAAAATTGTGATACCCGAGAAAATAGCCATTCGCCTCCTGAACTCATCGGAAGTGACCGCGGAGCAGTTCTACAAGCACATCCTCGACCAGTACCGCCTCCTGAGCCACCGCCAGCAGCTCATCCAACGCCAGCACCTGCAGCTGCAGCAGCTGGAGGCGAGCAACCGCTTCCAGGAGGTCTTCGCCACGGCCACCATTATCCAGGCTCATCCGCATCCACACCCGCGCCCCCATCCGCATCCCCACACCCATCCCCGCGACCCGCTGAAGCAGCCGCTCCTCGGCCCGTCCGGGAACAGTAGCAGCAGCAGCAGCGATTTGGACGGCGATCCGGAGGGGCATCTGCCCCTGCTGCCGCTGCTAGATACCTCGCCGCCGGCGGAGGTCACCGGCATGGGTCACTCCAAGCGCAAGACCCACCGCGGCCACTACAAGCATCACAGGGCGCGTCTGGCGGGCGGCGTGGGAGGCCAGAAGAAGCTATCCGTTGGCAGCTCCACGTCCACGGCCAGCTCCACGCCGAGCACCACCAGCGGCGGGGAGGCTTTCGTGGCCGCCACGGCAGCCACCTTGCCACACGGCTACATGGACACGCCCCTCAATCCGGCGGCGGGCACCATTGTGCAGCCGCCGCAGCTGCAGCTGTACACCTCCATGCCCATTCCGCTAATCCTAAGTCCCAGCGACGACAAGCGGCCCTCGCACCACGCCCACGGCCACGCCCACGGCGATAGACGGGGCGGGAGGGCGCAGAACGGAGGCCGGCGACGGACTACGACGGCCTCGGTGTCCGGCTACGAGGCCCAGACCTACCTCAACCCATTCCTCACCGGCGAGCTGATCTTCGAGAAGTAAGCAGGCGGATGGAGCAGGATCTTCTGGGAACTGGGAGCCCGGGACAGGGCACCGGGACACACTATATACATATAGGAGCCGGACATGGCCGCATATAGAGGTTAATAACGTTATGTACCGCAAAAGGAATAGTTGAAACCATAGCCAAAAAAAAAATAAGGATATAGTTAATGTACCGACCACACCACCCACCACCACCCACACCACCCACCACCACCCACATCCCCCACACAACCCACACTCCTTCAGTAGAGAAGGATCACGGCGGCTCACCTCACCAAGCTCAGCAGCAAACTCACCCCACCTAGGACACTGCTTCCAGGCAGCTAGCGAACTGCAACTACAATAATTAGCCAACCCAAATAGTAACGGTTAATCCTCACTATATTCAGCATTTAACACACATCTCGGATCCTAACTACACGGAACTGCTTCTGTAAGGACATGGGTCGCTGTCAGGCATGGGTTGTATCAGTTGAAAATCACAACATCATCATATTATAGCGTCAACACCCGGAACCCGAAAGCTATGTATTTCGTCGGTCGCAAAGCAAATGCCATCCAACTATACCCCAGAAGATAAAGCGTTATATGGTAATAGGGGGTGGGGGGGATGGGGGCGGCAGGCGGCAGGCGGCATACATAACCCATGTCTGACGTGACTTTTTCTCGGTCTATTCACATGCTCGGACACCCAAAGCAAAACCTATCAGAAAAGAAAATACACTAAGAGAAACGCGGGCAAAGTATCTCTCAATATGAGGAGAAATATTAAAAGTGAAAGTAAAAGTGAAAGAGAAAGGGATATGGAATCGGGAGGGAAACTGCATCTGCATCCAAAGACACGAGAATTGAATTCATCAATAAAAACTAAAGTATAAAGCATACGATACCATATAGAATTGAATCTGTAACTGATGGGCATATACCGCATATATATATATATATATATCTTATATACCGCATGTATATCTTATATATGTATACCAACAAAACAAAAACAAAGTCATTTTGGCAATAATAAAGCATAGCAAACAAAAAATGCAGCATTTTTTCAAGTGGAAAGGGAGAATAAAAGGTTTAAAAAAGAAGTAATTCATTTTCAAAACAAATTTTCAATTAGTTTCAAAGATACTGAGCTCCAAAGTTTTCAAATTTGTTTCTTCTGGAATTGACTTTCTTTCAACTTTCTAGAATCCTAGCCCGAAAAGCCCGTTATTCACAAATCAAAGTGAAATCAATTCTTCAACATTTTATTGTGAAAGCAACATTTTCAAAAGCGATTTTTCGAAACTACTTTTTCAACTCCTAGATCGAAAGTCAATCAGTTTCAAAATTGGTTTAATTACTTTCTAATTTTTAACAGTTTAATGTTTAAGCCGAATCTCCCGTTATTTTAGAAAGTAAAAGGACTAAGGTAAGTATTCAAAAGCGGGGTAGCCTCTCAGGTATTTTTCCACCAAACTCACCGAACTCGCGATCGCAATCGATAACGTAAGCGGGATTGTCCATGATGTCCTGGCGCGACCTAAATCCGGATCTGGAGTGGGAGCCGCTGCGATCCGTGCCACCGTTCGCGACCAACTGACGACGCCCCGCCACGCCTCGTGCTTAAGAAAGTACGTCCGGGTGTCTGGGCCGCTACTACGTGCTCCAAAGTCCGATCTGTGGAGCTCTCTCAGTCAGGCCCGACCATGCTGGTGGCGAACCAGCACCAGTAAGGCCCATAAAACCGTAAATCTCAAATAACCAGCCTCTCGAATCTGCAAGTCAGTCGGTCGGCGTAAAGATCTGGGACGGGTGGGGGGAAATGGCAGGCATGGCTGGTCTCCCGGGGGCGAGCAAATAAACAAGGCCTGCGTCCGGATCTAAGGTGTTTAAAAGTAATGAAGTAATTTATTGACATTCTCCATCTAAATACTCGTTTTGTATACATTTATCTTTTCCGGTTTGTAACATTTAATTTACAATTATCGGACACTTTGGGGGCAGAAGGCAAGAGGTAGGAGGCAGGAGCCAGGAGCCAGGCGATGTCCTGCGACGGGATGGGGGTGACTATATCTTACAAAATGACTGTCCGACTTGGGGGATTAGTAAAGAGATTAAAAACTAGTGTCGTTTTATAGCTGATAATATCTTATTGTAAGTATGTATGATAGTAACTCTTTATAATTCAGTCCATAGAAGAGGCCTGGCTGCGTTGGCCGGAGCGACTCCAGCAGGGCCGCCATGTCACGCCCAGCCGACCATGTCATCCATTAAGATAGATACGGCCTCCGCCGTAAACGCACTCGTAAATGGCTGTAAAAGAAACCGTGACAGAGCGAACGAGCTCTCTTGTCGCAGATCGGACCTAGACCAGGAGGGGACTCTTTCGATTCTTTCTTTACATGACATGTTTATTAGACAATCTTCTTGCCGCATGCCCAATAACTTAGAGAAAAAAAAAATACAAAAACTTAACATATGGCGGCGGGAATGGATGGGGATCGGAAAGAGGACCGAGGCACCCCGCCACTCGTTGAGCCCATCGGAGGAGTAGCAGTCACATTCAATTTATACATACATTGAAATATTAATGGAAGAGTGAAAATACAGTGTCTAGAACTGGAACGGCGGCGCATCCCGGCACGTGTGCGCGCCCATGGGCGTGATGAGGACGTGCAGGGTAAGTGTGTTCCGTTGATTGCCCGTCAGATGGGGGCTCAAGTAGGGGGATGTGTGCTCTAGCTCCTCGTACGGCAGCAGGTTGTCCAAGTTGATGACGCGCGACGTGTCCGAGAAGTATTCCGTCCGCTCCACCACCGTCCGAATGTGCGAAATGGTGTTCTGGACGCCCACAATGAGCACGGCAATCTGGATGGGGACATGGCATTACTCTTCAGGATTACCCCCTTTCGACTGACTCACCTTGAAGCGCTCCTCGCCTATGTTCTGGTGCTTGCAAGTCACCCGCAGGCGGACCGTGTTCAGGGAGCAGCCTGGAACGTCCTCGCCGCAGACCATCTTGGCCTTGTTGTACATGACGCCGCGCGGGAAGAACTCTATCTCCCAGGTGGTACAAGGATCTACTTAAATATATAGCATTCAAAGTAATAAAGGGAAACAAAACCGATAAGATCTGCTCACCATCCTCCACCTCGGCTATGTGGCGCTGCGAAAAGAAGAGCTTCACGTAGTTCTTGTAGTTTTCGATCTCGTCGAAGTTGTGCACATCGATGTCCACGCTCCAGGTGTCGTTCCAGTAGAGGCGCGGCGTGAACTGCAGCTCCCCGGCCTCGGTGGCGCGCACTTCGCGCACCCGGTCTTCCTGGCCGGACTGGTAGCTCATGCCGATGGCGATGCGATCGACGAGGAACTCCTTGTGGTACTCGATTAGCGGCTCCATCAGCGACAGATGCGAAAGCTCCTGCGGCGTCATCATGCCGAAGCGTATGTGCACCACCGTCTGCTCAATTAGCTCCATGAAGATGGCATTGCAACTGGCTGCGGAGCTGGCGGTGGCCTCCAGTTGCTCGCGGCGGTGCAAGAGCCAGGTCTGCACGATGGCAAACAGTTTGTACTCGCTGGTGATGACTATGTCGTTCTGCTGGAGCAGCAGCTGCATTATGGCCGGGTCCATGTCCACAAAGTCGCGCGACTCGGCCACCATCTCGAGGTTCCACTTGAGGAACCGCTTCAGGGTCTCGGTGAGATCGTTGTGGGTGGGCGTGAAGGAGAGCGTGTACTGCAGCCAGGAGACCAGGTAGCCGCTGGTGGCTGCCTTCGCCACATGCTTGGTCATGTAGCCGACACAGAGGTCGATCAGGTCGCGCACATTGTACTTGTCGCTCAGCGCCAGCATCGGCATTACCGTCTGCAGGGTAACCGCAATGTGTCCGACATACAGGTACTTAATGAACTGCGGGAACACCGCCGAGCAGCACGCCTCCTCGTGCAGCTCGATCACACGCTTGCTGCACTCATTCCACTCCGGGTTCATCAGCATGACTTGGAACACCTCGCTGCTGGCGCACAGTATGACCCGGTGGGCCGGATACTCCTTTCCGTCCACCAGCAGCACGATGTCCGACATCAGCTTTTCGGCGTACAGATTGGCTATCTTATTGAGAACGCTGTTCGCATCGACCATCTGGGGAGGATCGGAAGAGATAGACTGCAGTCAGTAGTGAAAAATGCAAAAGTTCTTGGGATTCGTGCAACCTACCGTGCTAGCTCCGTCCTGGGCGTCGTCCGACTCCAGACACTTGCGACGCTTGGCATCCTGGTCCTCATTGGGATTTGTGCCGTTCACGGGACTTTTCATGGGGCTGCCACTGGGATTTGGTGGCGGCGATGGTGGCGGAGTAGCTGCGTCAACAGCTGCCGCGGCAGCCGCAGCGCCAGCTCGGTGTTCGGGTGCCCCACCAGCAGGAGCTGCCTCTGCACCACCCGCTGCACCAGCACCAGCACCTACACCAGCCCCACCTGCACCTGCGCCACCGGAGACTGGCGCGCCTCCGCCTCCGCCGCTCGAGCTCATCGGGTATCGAGAATGCGCGAAACGGCCCGCTCCTCACGGGTGTTGCTTTGCTTTGCCGATTCAAAGGACTTAAGTACGCTCTAGAGGATCGCTCGGTTTACACAGGCCACAAACATGGCGAATCCGACTGTCAGCTGTTTAAGCAAAAAAGAAATCGATGAAAAACATCCAGGCCCCAAAACTGTTTTCCATCACTGGAAAAATCTGTGCAGTAAACCACAGACTAAGGCAGTAGGGATTTTTAATCATTGTTCAGGCAAAATTTGTACATAAAATACATATTTTAAGATTAAAAACATTTTAAACATAATTTAAATCCAACGTTTGAACTCTTTATCTATACATATGAAGAGCAAAATTAAAAAATATAATTGACCTATTTACAAAAACATTTCAAAAAAACTTTGTTATACATTTCATTATTAAACCACCAAAAGATCAAATAGGTCGAATAGGAATTGCTCGATCAAAGTTCCAATTGATCCAATAACTAGTAAAACAACTTTAGCCTAGACAACAAACGCTAACTTTCCATTCGACTGTTCATGCATTAGGCGCCTACACAACACTGTTTCTCAGGGTCGATATCAAGCCGTTCTCGATAATTTTTCAACACGATTAACTCGCTATGTACAGTTTGAAATTTACCGGTGCACTTTGTTAGCGTCTCCTGCACTTGTCAAGAAATAATCACATATAATCGATAATTAGGTACGCCGAATAAGAGCTATGGTCTTCGTCGAGCACAAGGCCAAGATCCTGGAGTTGACGGGCCAACATGTGGATCGACTCCACCAGCTGTGGTCGCACATATTCGAGCCGAAGACCTGCGATGAATTCCTTCTCCGCTTGCAGGATCACGCCGACAGTTTCTACACGGACTTGCTGAACGAGTCCCGGGAGAAAGAGCAGGGCATCCTGACTGAGATATCCAGCCTGCGGGCCGAAGCCACCAACCTCTCCCATCTGCTCCACGAGCCAGTGGACGTCGGCGATCGCCCGGACGATATGCCTCTGGTTTTGTGGCAGCTCAAGCTGGACGAGAGCATCGAACACCTACGAGAGGGCCTGGCTAGGCGCCGGGCGGAAATCGGCGAGCTGCTGCAACAACAGGAGCAGCTTTGCAAGGAGTTGGGGGAGCTGCCGCTTCCCCTGCTAGAGGACCCGCTGCCCACGCCCGAGGATATGGACTGTTTTCGGGAACACATCGACCAGCTTCGCGAGCAGCGCCAGCGGCGATTGGAGGAGATGACCCAACTGCGCCACAGCATCAAATACGACATGAAGTTGCTGGGGTGCCTCCCACAGACGGATGCGGAGGAGCGCCTGCTCAACCATGTCAACCACCCTCTCACGGCGGATGCCTTCAAACTTCTGCGCGGTATGCGGAAGGAGTTTGCGGCCCAGGTCAAGGAGCTGCGTGACCAGATCGACGACATGCGCCAGAAGATCCAGGTGCTGTGGGAGCGCCTCCAGGACGCCGATGAGTACGCGAAGCGGCGGGTGAGGGAAGCCACAGCGTATAACCAGCACACGTACGACGTGCTCCGGGAAGAGCTGCAGCGTTGCCAGGCCCTGCGCCGCCAGAACTTGAAAGTCTTTATCGATCGCCTGCGGATCGAGATCAAGGAGCTGTGGGACCTTACCCTCAAGAGTCCCACGGAGCGAAAGCGTTTCGCCAGCTACTACAACACAAACCTCAGCGAGGAGGACCTGGAGCTGCACGAGATGGAGCTGGACATGCTGAAGAACCTGTACGAGGGAAACAGGAAAATATTCGAGATGTACAATAACCGCGCGGAAATGTGGGCCCGCATGATAGCCCTGGAGGCGAAGGCCAACGATCCGAACCGATTCAACAACCGCGGCGGGCAGCTCCTCAAGGAGCAGAAGGAGCGCAAGGCCATCACGGCAAAGCTGCCAAAGATCGAGCAGCAGATCACGGAGCTGGTCCAGGAGTACGTAGCTCAGGTCAACGCCCCCTTCCTGGTGAACGGGGTGAATATTCTAGAGCAGATGGCCGAGGACTGGGAGAGTATTCGCCAGCCAAAGCAGCAGCCGCCGTCGGGCAAGAAGGAGGCCGGAAACAAGATGATGCCACCGTCGGCGCCTCTCACGCCCAAGGCTCTCAAGAACAAGGCGGGTGTCTACGGGTCCTCGTCCTCGCTAAAGAAGACTCCGTCCAAAATGAAGTCGCCGAGTGCCGCCAAGAGCACCGGCAATCTCCAGAAGCGACGCCATCCAAACACCACGAACAACAACGAGAACATGTGCCAGCCCTCGGCGGCGGCAGCGAAAAGGAACCTCATCGCCTCCCTGGAGTGCAACAACGCGGTGTTGGGGACGAACAGCCAGCGAAAGATCCTTAAGTCGCCGCAGAAGAAAGTGCGCGTCCTGGACTACTCCCTACGCCGAGAGCGGGGCAACGGGAGGCCCAGCCTCGGCAATCGGAACACGCACAGAAGCCGACCCATCCCCCAGGTGCGCGTCCAGCCACCGTCGAGCGAGGACAACCAGAGCGACTCTAGCGTGGAGGTTTTCGATCTACTATCGCCCTAGAAACCCATTCGATATACTCGTAATACCCGTATGCCAATGCAATAGAGTCAGCTGCTGATCTGTGTTCTACTTTTAACCTAAGTCAAGCTTTCGATTTTAGGGACAATTGATATTTTTAGTTTGTATAGGAACCATTTTATGTATTGTCATTGATTTAGCTAAAGCAAAATAAACTTTAATTTGCTATATTGTAGTTGTAAGAGTTGGATTTCCTAACTTAAATGAGAATTTGGTCTAGTCCGAAAGGAATATTTTCTGTACTTAACCGGCTTCTTATAAAACAAATAGGTTTATATCCTAACAAATCGTATCCTTCCCTTTTTGAAGATGAATCTTTAGAAAATGAATAGCTATTTATAAAATGGAATCTTAAAGAGTTTTCCAATTAAAACATCCAAATATTAAGTCCAAAAGACTAGTATCCATACCGGGTATCATATCTAGAAAACCGTGGCTTTACATTTCCATTAATAATTCATTTTAAAATTGAATTTGTTTATTTTAACCCGCGATCAGTTATGGGCATTACTTTGTAGTGTTGGGCAACAAAACAACCCATAAATAACAAAAAATTTCAGATTGATTTATACAATATATAGCGACTGTGCCATATTAATGCTAATTTTAAACAGTTTGATTAACAATGCTTTAGAATCTAGAAGGGTTTTGTAACGTTTAATTCTTAAAGTACTTCAAATATATAGGCAGCACTCTTTGCCTTGCCATCCTGAAGAAATAAAATTCCATCCATATGGCAACATTTTCGGCCGCCATTTCAGTTTGAAAATACCGATATTTTCGTATAGCGTCATTCAGAAACTCAGTTCGCTGGAATGCACTCCAAATAACGTCAAAAAGTTTCCCATTTGAAGGCGAAACAAAAAGCATAAGTCACAGTGCCCAAAGATGCACTGTCAGTAGTTCCAGTTTAGACAGCAAACAAAGCAGCTTGATCCCAGCACATCAGACAACGACAAAAAAAAAAAATAACAAAAAACGATAAATTTCCACAATGAATGTCCTGAGCAGTCCCACGGCCATCAAGGCCAAGATTCTGGAAATGACCGGGGCGCACGTGGACCAGCTGCACGTGATGTGGTCGCACATCTTCGAGCCGAAGACCTGCGATGAGTTCCTCCTCCGCCTGAAGGATCACGCCGACAGTTTTTACACGGACTTGCTAAACGAGTCGCGGGAGAAGCAGCAGGGTATCCTGGACGAGATCGCCAGCCTGCGCGCGGAGGCCAGTAACCTGAACCGGCTGCTCCACGAGTCTGTGGACATTGGCAATCGGCCGGATGACATGCCTTTGGTTTTGTGGCAACTCAAGCTGGACAAAAGCATCGAGCATTTGCGCGAGGAGCTCACCAAGCGGCGGGCGGAGATCTGTGAGCTGCTGCTGCAGCAGGAGCAGCTCTGCGAAGAGCTGGGTGAACTGCCCTTGCCCCTGCTGGATGATCCGCTGCCCACGCCTGACGAAATGGACTGCTTCCGGACGCGCCTTGACCACCTGCGCGAGCAGCGCCAACGGCGAGTGGAGGAGATGAACCAGCTGCGCCAGAGCATCAAGCACGACATGAAGGTGTTGGAGTGCCTGCCGCAAACGGACTCGGAGGAGCGCCTGCTCAACCAGGGAAATCACACTCTAACGCCCGAAACCTTCGAGCGCCTGCGCCGCATGCAGAAGGAGTTCGCCGACCAGGTGAAGGAGCTGCGCGAGCGCATCGACGACATGCGCGAGAAGATCCAGGTGCTGTGGGAGCGCCTTCAGGAGAGCGATGAGTACGCCAAGCGACGGGTGCGCGAGTCCACGGCCTACAACCAGCGTACCTACGACGTGCTGCGGGAGGAACTGCAGCGCTGCCAGGCCCTTCGCCGCCAGAACCTCAAGACATTCATCGAACAGCTGCGCATTGAAATCAAGGAGATGTGGGACCTAACATTGAAGAGTCAACAGGAGCGTCTGCGTTTCTCCAACTACTACAACGACTGGTACAACGATGACCTGCTGGAGCTACACGAGCTGGAGCTGGACGACCTGAAGAGCTTCTACAGCAAGAACAAGGGCATCTTCGAGCTTTACGAGAGCCGGGCGGAGCTGTGGGCCCGCATGGAGGCGCTGGAGGCAAAGGCCAGCGAGCCGAACCGCTTCAACAATCGCGGCGGCCAGCTCCTCAAGGAGGAAAAGGAGCGCAAGGCTATTACCTCGAAGCTGCCCAAAATCGAGCAACAGATCACGGAGCTAGTGCAGGCTTTCGAGGCGCAGGAGAACACCCCGTTCCTGGTGCACGGCGAGAACATTCTGGAGCGCATGGCCGAGGACTGGGAGCGCCACCGCCAGGCCAAGCAACAAAGTTCGGCGCGCAAGAAGACCCCGGCTCCTCCCTCCGCCAGCAAATTCATGCCACCTCCGGCTCCAGGATCCATGGCTCCTCGTACGCCGCGCACACTGCGCAACATGTCCACGCTGTCCAGCTCGACCATGTCCCTACGCAAGACGCCCTCGCAGCAGTATCTGCGCCCCCACAACATCACCAAGAGCACTGGGAATCTTCACAAGCGGCTGCATCCCTCGGCAGCCGCTGCCGCCCAGTCCGGGTCGAAGACACCGTCCGCCAAGCGCAGCCTGATAAGCTCGCTAAACTCGATTAAGGCCTCGCCGGCGCTGCGCAGCCCCGCTCATCGCCTGTTGGCGGCCAACAAGAACCAGAGCCAGCTGAAGGCCACCAAGTCGCCGCTGAAGCGGGTTCGCGTCCTGGACAACACGCTACGACGCAGCGGCGGACTGGGCAGCAGCCGGCGCAGCATTGGCACACGATCTAGCAAGAAGATGCGCACCCGAGAGTCGCCGGAGGAAACGGAGTACACCACGGACGAGAACTGCGAGAACGGGGACACCTACGAGGAGTTTCAGCCGCCGAGTCGCTCTTCTATGCTGCCGCGCATGCGCCACCAGCTGGCCCTGCCCCGCAAGCGCCACGTGGGAGCGACGGCTGCCATAAAGCACCAGCAGCTGGCCGAGGACCAGGAGCAACCGGAGGCCCAGGGGCCCAGACTCAACTTGCCGTCGCCGCGGGAGAGCATGATGCTCGTCCAATCTCGCCGAGATTTTTAGATAACCAGGAGATTAACTGAAATTAACACGTACCTATGCCTATTCTCGTTCGTATTTGGTTTTCTTTTTAAAGTATTGCATTATATTTTCTGTTTTTCGTTTTACGTTGCACCAATAAACTTGATATCTGTTTGCTGAATCGCAAAATGGGGGCGCCTTATTCAATTTTCAATATAATCCTGGCGAAAGGATTTTATTAATATTAATTATTGTGTAATCACTTCAAAATCTTACAAACTAATATGATTATACGTTTTTTTTTTATTTTGGATATTTGGAGGTACACATACATTTTCGTACTATTTTTGTGTAAATTATGGAGTTCTAGCACAAGGATAAAGGATCAAAGATAAAGTCAGAAAAAAGAAAACTTGAAATAGATTATGGATCTTTGACTTTAAAATATTAATTATGCTGCAGTTCCCCAAGGTTTCTTTTTAATTTTTATCTAATTAATCTTATCGATTTGCGAAAATAATTATTCTCTTTATATAATACGTTAATTTATATATTTTAAATTTAGAATTTATTCTAGAGTAAAATACAAAGATATGGGATACAGCAAGAAAAAATTTTTTTTTAAATCGAGAGTCATTAAGGTTCCCAATAAAAATTTGGTTTCTTCGAATGCATTTTTTTATTTATAATATTTTTGTCAAAATTTGTTATAATAATATAACTAGTAAAAAAAATAAAAAGTTTAATAAGTGATAAAAAATGTTTAATTGTAATATATTTAATTTTTATCTCTGAATTTATTTCTAATTAACTACATATTTTGTACCTTTAAAATGTTATTTTGAATTTTTTAAATATTTATTTTTGCCTAAAACTAAGCCCTATCTTAAAGTTACTGACCTTAATTACTTAATATTAGAGGTTTAATGTCTAAGTGTACCAATCATAAAATAATTAATAATCCTAAAATAATGATTTCATCGGGAGTTAAATTTTTTCCTTTTCAAGAATCATTATTACTGACAAACAAATAAAATTAAAATATAAAGTACACATTTGTTAATCAGAAAAATAAAATAAATTCAATAATTAATTTGCAAAAAAGGTTTAAAAAGAATAACAGAAAAGGATAAATCTATAAGAAATTAGTAACACAAAGTAAATGTCGAATTTCAATAATAATTTATATTTTCGATCCCTAAAATTAAGATGAAAATTAAGATTTCAAGTTACAAAAGTAATTTTTAGACAGTCAGCGTAAAATCCTGCAAGGATATGTCAGATGCAAATAATTCTCACAAGAAAATACTTCCTTTTTAAATCCGTGAAGAAAGTCCTCAGGCCTGGTCATCGGGGGAGCAGAGAATCCTGGGTCTTTCTACCCACATGGCGCCTTTGATATATGCAACATTCTGGGGCAAAGTGCCTCAGAGCCAAGCAGATGGAGCTGGCTTGGGTCCTGGTCACTGCTTGGTGATGCCCACTACTTTTTCGGTTTTTGATGTCCTGGCATCCGTATCGCTCCAAAGGGCTCTATTTTTAAGATGGAAAGTGGTATTATTTCCCTTTAACATATAAGTGCATTTTTTTAATTAAAGCCTTTTGTGAAAATGATAAAATTTTAATTATTTTATAAATATTTTGTGAAATCCTCAAATCTTTTCCCAAAAAGAAGAAAAACAAACTTTGTTTTTTAAGATACAAAATACAAAAGTTAGTTAGGATTTCAGGATTTATTTAGCTCATCAGATAAACATCTTGGGGAGATAGAAGAATTTCCTTCTAAGAAACAGAATATACACGGATGTAAGCTTTAAAAAATGGTGCCAACCGCCTACATTGGACTCGGTAATGTAGGCCAATCTTATTCGACTATTAAATACAAATCAACACGTTAAAAGCGCCGGCAGAGCGGGCTCTGCTCCTGCGCCTGTGATGTACACTATGTCTGGCAGCCTGGTGGCGTCCCTCCGCCTGTGGGCTGCTCCTCGTCCGCCGGCTATGTACAGAGGAAGCTTAAGACTACACTGGAATTGTTGTGTGCCCGGATGAAGTGGGTCAGCCGCTGGAGAGGTATCCGGCGACGGCTATTTGGCGGTGTCGCTGCCGCTCTGGCTGTGCTGGCTGCTGCCGCCGTGGTTGTACATAAGATGGGCTGGAAAAGAGCGAGACAGGGATAAGATAGTGGAAAAGGACGGGTATATCCCGGACTCACCCATCACGACGGGAGGGAAGTTGAAGGCTCCGAACGGAGCGCTCGCATTTACGGCCGTCGGTGCGAAACTGCTTCCATCCAGATTATTCCCCGCTGCAGCCGCCGCCGCAGACGCGTTGCCTGGCGCCAGTACCCCTCCGGGTGCAACGCCACTGTTGTGGTAGGCACCCGGCGAATGGATTACGGTGGTCGAGGAGGAGTTTTCGGTCCCGATGACGGCCGCCAGCTGGGGATCGGAGCCGGGGGGGTAGCGTGCCGGCGGCATTACCACCGTGGTGAGATGCGACTGCCCGCTCTCGTCCAGTAGCCCCGTGCGTTGGAGGCGACCCGTCTTCGTCTCGATGTGCTTGTTGTGGGCGCTGAGGCAGTGGTTGCGCATGTTGTAGAGCTGCAGGAAGTAGGCGTCGCAGTGGGGGCACTTGTAGCGCTCGCCCGTGTGCCGCCGGATGTGCGCCTTGAGGTCGTTGCTCTGCGTGAAGCTCTTGGGGCACTGATCGCACTTGTAGGGCCGCTCGCCGGTATGCGTGCGCATGTGGATGGTGAGGTTGTATGCGCGGTGGAAGCTCTTGCCGCAGGTGTTGCACAGGTTTGGCTTGGTGCCCGTGTGGTAGCGCTCGTGGACCTTGAGATCGGTGGCCCGGGGGAAGGCCTTGACGCAGTAACGGCACTTGTACGGCTTCTCGCCGTTGTGGCGCCGCATGTGGACGCGGAGGTAGTCGTTGCGGGCAAAGCTATCGCCGCAAATGCAGCACAGGAAGTTCCTTTGGCCGGTGTGGGTCTTCTCGTGCTCGCGCAGCTGCGCCCGCTCCCGGAACGTCTCCTCGCAGCTTTTACACGCGTACAGAAAGTCGGTGTGGAGCAGGGTGTGCTTGCGCAGGTAGGTTTTGCTGGAGAATCGCTTCGAGCAGTACTCGCAAGTGTGCTCGGCCAGCTGCAGCTTCAGCTCGCTACCGGGCTCCAGGCCCTCGCCGTTGTGCTTGCTTAGCTTGTGCCGCTCGAGCGCCTCCGGGCGGGCGAAAGCCGCCTCGCACAGGATGCACTTGTGCTCCTTGTTGCTATGCAAGCTCTGCACGTGCGCCTTCAGATGGTCGCTGCGCGCAAACGCCTTCGGGCAGTGGGGGCAGTTGTGGGGCTTCTTCTCCAAATGTGAGAGCTTGTGGCGCAGCAAGTGACAGTGGCGCGAAAAAGTGCGCTGACACACCTCGCACCGGTTCTCCGGATTGGACGTGGGTGAGCCCTCTTTTTTGCGGCGGCGCCGCCGCTTCCCCTTTTTCCCCAATCGCCCGCCGGCACCTTTGAGTGGTTCCGGCTTCAGCCTAAAGTCGTCGTCGTCCTCATCGCCTTCGTCTTCCTCGTCGTCGTCGTCGTCGTCAAGGCCGCTCTCCTCCTCCACGTAGTTCAGAAACTGCTCGTCGTCGCTGAGCGGCAGCTCTCCGGCAGCCCGAAGATGCTCCAGGAAGTCCTCGCCGCCCATAAAGGCATCCTCGTCTCCAGCTCGCTCTACTTTGATGCTCATTTGGGAGTCGCCGCTGGGCTCACCTACGAGGGTAAAATAGTTTAAGTTTAAGATGATTACAAGGAACAAGGAACACCTACTTTTGACAAGGGCTTCGTGGGAGGCTTCAGCCGGGGCCAAGGCCTTTTCCCGCCGCCGGCGCTTCTTTTCGAGGTTGAGCTGAGCCACCAAGTCGACCTCCTCGGCCTCCAGACACGGCTCCGGCTTGATGTGCAGCCACAGAGCCTCCTTGGCCTCGTCGTTGTCATCGTCCTCCTCCTCGTTGCTGGAAATGGGATTCGTATTGCACTCTAGGCCAGCGCCTGCGTCGTGATCGTCGTCCTCCTCGTTGAGCAGGACCTCAGCTGCAACCAGTTCGTCGCCTTCTGCACCCTCCATGGTGCCCTCATCTTGGTCCGCTGACGGCCAGGATGGCACAAGGTCGTCCTGCGAGCGGTGGTGCATGGTGCGCATGTGACGTAGCATGTGGTCGCTCCTGGTAAAGGTCCGCGGGCAGTGGCCGCACTGCAACCGGGCGGTCTGCTCGTGGCACTTCGCCAGGTGGATGCGCAGCTGCCGGAGATAGGGAAAGCTCTGCGCACAGAACTTGCACTTCAGCTCCTCCTCTTTTTCCTCCCTTACCGCCCGATGGACCCTGTTGCGGTGCAGGCGGAGGTCCACGCTGTTCAGGAACTTGTCGTGGCATAGCTCGCACGACAGCAGAGCCACCTGCTCCGTCTGGGTGGCCACCTCGGCGCCGGAAGCCTTTAGTTGGGGTGAACGGCCAAGGAGCGATACCAGCGAGCAGTAGGAGCGTTCTGCGTCCCTCTTAAAACGGTAGGCGTGGCGAGCGGCCTCCACACAAGAGCCGCACATGTGTAGCGGCATCCCGTCGTGCCGCTCGCACGGATGCACCGTGCACTCGTCCAGGATGCGGGCTAGGTTGGCGTCCTGCTCCACAGGCGCCTCAGCGAAGATGAAGTGCAGTTCCCCTTCCAGGGAGGCGTCTCTTAGGCAAACACGGCATACGCGATCCGTGTCCACGGCATCCACTTTTCCGTAGCCCACCGGCTGGGGCGGGATGCCCGTCTCCTGTTCCGGCTCCGGGCCCGGCTGCGGGTGGGCAGACGCCATGGCAGGTTGCGCGTGCTTAAGGTATCGCTATAGCAAGTGCTCATCAACAATTATTACCGTTGCCGCTGATGTTGTTGCATATCCACAGTTTTTTACTTTTTTTTATGTTACCAATTCGTTTGTTTCGGAATACGGCCACTCGAAGCATCAATCCTACTATCGATAGGAGGATTTTTGCTATCGATAGTAGAACAATATTTTAATATTTATATGTTTTGAAATGAAAATGTTTTTCATTGTAAATTAAAAAAAAAAAAACTGCTATTAGTTTCTAATTTAAAACGAAATAAAAATTATTTTCATACCATATTCCTAATAATAATCATTTATTCATAGCCCCTACATGTATAGGTTTATAACTTACAAAAACAAAAAGTGCATTTTCAAAATATGTATTTATCGTAAAAAGTATATACAAAGTCCACCAATTTTTTTTTACATAAAATATCAAAAAATATTGAACAAAAATTACTTGCATCACTCAGAGCTCGAGGAACTAATATATTTTCCAGCGTTTTTATCCACAATCAGCGTCAAATCTCCATTTTGGGGATCCACCCAAGCAGCGGGAAAATTCTTATCCATATGGACAAACACGTCCTTAAAGTATATTAGATGAAAAATTAGTTTTAAAAATTGTAAAAACAAACAATATAATGTAAAGAAAAAATACAAATCCGTGAAATAACAATTATGATTGGTCTGGTTTAAATTTATATAGTCTTTTAGTTTTAAATGATCGATTGATTTTGAATGAGCCTTCAGAAGTAAAAACCTGGGTCCCCAGGAAATGGTACAATTAAAAATCCTATAACTTTTGAATGTATAAATTTTATATTAATATTTCTAATTTTAATTTTTAAAAGGTAACGTAGGATCCTATTTTTATACCCTTGCAGAGGGTATTATAATTTTGCTCAGAAGTGTTCAACGCAGTGAAGGAGACATCCTGGACCCCATAAAGTATATATATTCTGGATCAGGATCACCTCCTGAGTCGATTCGGCTCCGTCCGAAATTAGCTTTCCATTCTCGTTTTTGCTATTTTCAGTATCTAGAAATTAACTCACCTTGACTGTAGTTGCCTTTTCGGCGCCCGTGACCACAAAGGCTACGTTCTTGGCGTTGTTGATCAGCGGCAGGGTGAAGGTGATGCGCTCCGGGGGAGCCTTGGGAGAGTCGCGGATGGGGATAACCAGGCGGGTCTTCTGTTGTAGGGAATCGGGCTGCTCCGCGAACAAGGAGCAGGTGTGGCCGTCAGGTCCCATGCCCAGGAGCAGCAGATCGAACTGGGGCCACAAGCCCTTAAAGGGGACCTCGGTCCTGACCTTAAGCTCATAGTCCTCGGCGCACATGTCCAGGGGTACAGAGGTGTCCGCCCTGATAAATTGCTGGTAC
Source organism: Drosophila varians (assembly GCA_018150405.1). Classification (NCBI taxonomy): domain Eukaryota; kingdom Metazoa; phylum Arthropoda; class Insecta; order Diptera; family Drosophilidae; genus Drosophila; species Drosophila varians. The sequence continues at coordinate 13,329,525 of JAECWK010000126.1, forward strand.
CGAACGAAGGGGAGCTGACTCTCCCACTCGGTCCTGTAGGCCTGAAAGGTGCTATGTTCGGAGGTTTCGGGCACGAAGCGCTCGTCGCAGAAGAAGATCACCCAGTGGTTGGTATTGAGATTTTCCGCCAGCATCGCCTTCGTGAGCAGCTTGACCATGGAACCACCTGTTGATAGAGGTGACACGCTTGACATCTGGCCTTGGACTTGTGCTTTCACAGGCAAGGTCACCCCAAGATAGGCCCACCTCGCCGCGTTTCTCACCTGAGAGTCCCACGTAGAACTGTTTCTGCCCGGCAGATGCCTCCTCGGAGGTGTGCTTCAGCAGATCACCCAAGCTCTCCACCAGCTCTTCCTCCCCGTCGACCGAGATCACCTTCAGCGTACTCTTTCGCTTGGACATATCAAGTTGAAATTGAAAATGAGTTTTGATAACGAAAGTCGGCCCGACTTCGATTTCCCCAACTATCGATTACCAAAAGCCGGACATTTGAAGTGGGGCTCTAAAAATATAATATGAAAAACAATTGAGTTGCCAACTATTTATTTTTAATTAGTGCTTGAAAATATTTAATACTATCAAATAAGAAAGTAATAAAGAATAATAATAATAAATAAGTAAGTATTTTAATTTTGTCAACAATTTTACGGGCATTTTCAATCCATATTCAAAAGTGAGTAAAAAAAAAAGAATAATAATAACATGTAATACTTACATTTGATCTAAAATTATACGGGCATTTTCAATCCATTATCTATAAGCAAAAGTGAGTAAAAAAAGAATAATAATAACATGTAAGTATTATAATTTTATCTACAATTTTGCGGGTATTTTCAATCCATTATCTATAAGCAACAGTGAGTACTTGGTTATTTCGCTAAACTTTAGCAGTAAACATTTTAGTATAATGAGAACAGTTTTTCTTTCTTTTTTTTATTTAGTCTTATATATATTTTCCGTCTCATTTCCATCGTACAAATTTACATTTTTTTCTATTGTTTTTTTTTTTTTTTTTGGTCAAACTAGATTTAAAACAAATTTAAGCAACATCAATAAATTATTAAATAATGGAAAAATGTTTTCACAGCACAGAGATATTTTTAGCCACTTCCTTACTTATTTTTTTATTTTCTTACTATTGGAACGGTTGGAAAAGCGATAGGAAAATATTTCTTAATTACAATGTACATACAAAATAAATTTAGCTTAAAAAATACTTGTATTTCTTAAACACGATGAATCTAATATTTTTTTCAAAATGTTTCCAACTCGCAGCTTCGGGGGAGTGCCTATCGCTGCTATCGATAGTTGTCAGACTCCCATTCATAGTCACTAAAAAATATATTTCATAAAATTGCGTTGCTTTGTGTCGACATTCGCGAAATATAATTTTGGCGCAACGCCGAATAATTTCGTCCCCCTTCCAATTAATCCATTGATTCGGAAGCCAATCCAGGAGCATAATCGCCGGGACACGGTTCCCACAAAGCGGGCGTTGTTTTGTTTGTGATATTTCGTGGAAATTCAAGGGAACACGTCAATCTGCCTCACTCGTCACAGCAGCAACAACAATTGAGGGAGAACGGAAACAGCAAGTCGCAGCTACTAAAAACGTGCTGTTCTGATCTGATCTGGTTTAAGCGGTTACAGATTCCCACTACTCAGAATGCCTAAACGCGGTGGAGGCGGTGGTCAGCGTTATAACAACAATAACGTTGGAAATGGCGGCAACGGCGGTGGCGGCGGAGGATCACGGTACTCCGCCTTAAAGGACTACGATGGTGAGTGAATTGTGACGCATAGTAGTGTCTTTAATCGTAGGATTATATGCGTATATACGCAATCTACATTAATATATAAATATAAATTAACAAAAGAAATACAATTTGCGGTATATGGATTGTTTATGGATTTTTTTGCTTCCCTTTGTTTGGATACATGCATTTTCCCGCTTGATCTTGTAAATAATTCATATATTCTCCCGACAGACTTGGAGGACCATCAACGCCGCAAGGACCGCAACAAGCGGCGCGTCAGTTTCAAGCCCTCACAGTTCCCAAACAACAAAAAGGATGTTAAGTTGCGCCTCGAAGACCTTCGTCGCTGGGACGATGATGATGATATGAACGATATGACCACCAATGCCAAGGTTAGTACCTCCTTTTGTTTGACTGTGTATTAGATAGCCTAATTGACGTTCAATTATATTAAAAACTAGGAGCGACCCACCTCACGCCGACGAGGATCACCCATTCCACGCGGAAAGTTTGGAAAACTAATGCCAAACAGCTATGGCTGGTACCAAGTGACGGTAAGTGAAAGACTCTTGATTCTGATAAGCATATGTACACAGGGAGAAACTAAAAATTGTTGTTAAAATTAGCTTACTATGTTATAAACCAACCAAAGTTCTGTGTAAATCTATCGTTCCGGCCATGACTGTTTTATATAAACTAGATAAACGATTCCTAGTGCGTGCCATATAGATAGATCTATATGGACCAGATTTATAGACTGAGTGTGGGTTCCATTAGGCCCCTAACTTATCACATGTTATGCTTTATGGTGTTTGTAGTCTGGCGATTGTTTAGACTTTGGATAAGGTCCACTTTGCTTTCCATAACTATTCCCTGGCTCTCTCAGATAGGATGCCACACTGGTCCTTGGTTTCTGCTCGGCCAGGCGACTGACTGAATGCCCAGGCCCAGCCTTCAATCGTGAATGTTTATTAATTAATTTCTCTCGTAAAAATCGTAAAGCAAACAAGCACATTTTGCTGTTACGAGGCGGGTGGCAGGGTGACATGGTGGACTGGGTGCCAGGGTGGGTGGTAGGTTAATATCCGCCAAAACAATTACAATTGCAACTGCAATTGGCCAGCCAGCGAGCGGGCAGATAAATATTTATGGATGGCTAAACCAGGCTCGGAGACCTCCTTTCGGACCTCTGTACTTTAGTCCTCGCACCAGCCACCAGGCTGCCACCAGCTACTCATGGTGAGCAGTCCCCGGCAGCGCTATCTCTCGACGGGGTCGTAAATGGCCCAGTTAGCGGCTAATAGAACTGCCTCCTTTGGCGGGCCTGTCATTTCGCCAACAAGCGACGGACTTTCAAGACGCGTCGCGCTCGTGCTCGAGCTCCGCCACGGAAATACTCGGCGAATCTCAAGAGGTTCGACATTTTAGGGCCTGATAAGTACAGTCGTAGCCGTAACTGGAGCGATTAGATGTGCGATTAGGACCGGCGGGAAATTGGCCAGAAAGCAGCTGCAACCGACCGGAACAGTCATGGCCACGCTAGGCGCCTGGGACTACACCATTCTGGCGGTGGTGCTGGCCATATCGGTGGCCATCGGACTCTACTACCGCTTCGCCGGCAGCCGCCAGACCACCACCACGGACTACCTCCTCGCTGGACGCTCCATGGGCATCACCCCCGTCGCCTTCAGCCTGATGACCAGCTTCATGTCGGCCGTCACCCTGCTGGGCGTCTCCATGGAGATGTACCAGTACGGCACCATGTTCGTCCTCATCAACGTCTCCTACATAGTGTCCACCCCGATAGCCGCCCACCTCATCCTCCCCGTGTTCTACCGCCTTAAAACGGCCAGCGTTTACGAATATCTGGAGGCACGATTCGGATACGGCACCCGGCTGGCCGCCTCGCTCAGCTTCACCCTGCAGATGGTGCTCTACATGGGCATTGTGGTGTATGCCCCGGCCCTTGCCCTGGAGGCGGTCACTGGCCTGAACCAGATCTTCTCCATCGTGATCGTGGGCGTGGTCTGCACCTTCTACGCCACGCTGGGTGGGATGAAGGCCGTGCTCGTCACGGACATCTACCAGTCGCTGCTCATGTTCGTCGCCATCTTCAGCGTGATCATCTGCGCGTGGGTGAAGGCCGGCAGCCTCGGCGAAATCTGGCGCGTGGCCCAGGAGAACGGACGGATTGACCTGACGAATTTCAGCGTGGATCCCACGCAGCGGCACACCTGGTTCACCCAGATTTTAGGTGGTGCCGCCACCTACTTGTCCATCTACGGCGTCAACCAGACCCAGGTGCAGCGTCTGCTGGCCGTGCGCAGTCTGGGCGCTGCCAAGGCGGCCCTGTGGTGGTGCCTGCCCATCCTGTGCCTGCTCAGCCTGAGCACCTGCCTGTCGGGGCTGTGCATCTACTGGTACTACCGCACCTGCGATCCGGTGCTGGAGGGGCGGGTCAACTCCCGCGACCAGGTCATGCCGCTTTTCGTCGTTGACACCATGGGCGACTACACCGGCCTGTCGGGGTTGTTCGTGTCGGGCATATTCTGCGCCAGCCTCTCTACGATCAGCTCGATCATCAGTTCGCTGGCCGCCGTCACTCTGGAGGACTACCTCAAGCCCCTGATGCGCTGCTGGGCGAAGCGGTCGCTCTCCGACCACCAGACCCTATGGTACTCGAAACTGCTTTCCGTCTTCTTCGGCGCCCTCTGCATCGGCATGGCCTTCATGGCCGGTACCATCGGGGGTCTGCTCCAGGCAGCGCTCTCCATCTTCGGGATCGTGGGCGGACCGCTCCTGGGTCTCTTCACCTTGGGCATGTACGTGACATCTGCCAATGGGAAGGGCGCCACCGCCGGACTGCTCGTCTCGCTGGCCTTCTGCCTGTGGATTGGATTTGGTCAGCCGAAGCCGCCGCTGGTGGGCCTCGACATGTCCACGGAGGGATGCCCTCTGGATAGGAGTTACGCCCGCGACATCTTCTTTAAAGCGTTCCCGAGGGAGGACCCGGAGGAGGAGCACTACTTCTACCTCTACAGGATTAGCTACATGTGGTACGCCCCCCTGGGTGTATTGGTGTCCTTCTTCGGCGGTTGGCTTTTCTCCTGGCTGTGCTCTGTGCTAGGCTGGGACAGCAACAGGCGCATCTACCAGGACACGGAGTGCACCTTGATCAGGCACGACCTGTTTGTGCCGCCGCTGGCCAAGCGGTTACAGCGACGCCAGGTGCCGCGCCTGGTGGTCACCGGGACCAGCTCGGAGATCGGGGGCGTATCCGTAGATGCGCCGCGGCTCGACGAGATCGAGTGGGAGAACCACAAGGAGGTGGTCTAACAAATGAATTGGGTTTTTGGGGGGAGAGCTTAGCTCACACTTTATTGAATGAACTTTGGCCCAAGCATGCGGACTCAATAAACAAATCCCATTACAGAATAACAGGCGATGGTGGTCACTGGTCAGTGGTGGGCGTCGGGGGCTTCTCCTCCTTGGTGGCCTCGTAATAGTTGCGTCCCTGGGACAGATGCCAGAGGGCCAGGAGACTGGTCAGCTCCTTGTAGTTGAGGGTGCGCAGATCCCGCCGCTCCGCTGTCCGCACTCCGGCTGCCTGGAGCTCCTTGACGAAGGTGTCGAACTGCTCCGGTTGCTCCTCCGCGGCGATGTCCTTTTTCGGAGCGATCCGACCAACAAACTCGGACTCTGCCGGAGAAGGGTCGGACTTCTGGCGCGGCTCAGTGGCCCCCAGGGCGACCAGGTCCAGGTCCTCGTTTGTCATAGGCAGGGAATGGCATCCGGAGGACGCACACAGGACCAGAAGGAGGAGGGGGACGCTTCCCGGAGTTAACTTCATGGTGGTGGTCTGATTGCGGGAAGCTTTGCTTTGGCACTGGTCTCTGCTTTTCGCCACCGATCGTCGCCTGGACTCGGGTGCGCTCCAATTTATCTGTCTTCCCTTCCCTTTCTCTCTCTCGATCGGCCTTCTCACAGATCTGCCCCTCTGGCTTTTTTTTACAGTTTCTAAATTTTTTCGTTAAAATATTTGTTTTTTTTTGTTTGGAGATACTTGTGAGGCTTTTAGGAAAGGTTTTAGAAAAGGTCAAGATTTTTAAATAATTAATTGTCAAATTTACTTTTATTTATCCTTGTCTTTGACAATTTTTTTTTTTTTTTTTTATAATTCTTATACTTATGTATGCGTTACATTAAGTTTATAAGAAATTATTATTGTTAAAACGTTTCTTTATTCTCTTATCATTAGAACCCACCAAAAATCATATAGAATAGGGTTTAGTTTTTCTAAATCAACTGGAATTTTTGTATTTTTATAATAAAATTAAAAAAAAACATAAACATAGTTTCTCAATAAAGGATCTATAAAATTTTAGGGATTTAAATATTTGGATTGGTAAAATCCTTCAAACAGAATAGTAGAGTAACTCTTTAATACATTTTTTAAACTTGTTTATGTTCAATTACTTGTATCACAGTTTTCAAAACCAATTCTCAAAGTAAATTCCGGAAAGAAGAAAAAAGTTGTTTTGGAAAATAGTAAAACTTTTAACTAGCGGTTTCCCCGCCAGATGCGGGCATCCCTGCCAATGGGCGCCGTTGATTGAAGAGTCACTGTAGGGTCGTTCAAATTATTTTATCTGCATTTGCAGTCCAAGTCTGTGGCACAAACAAACATCGACGACCCCATCGCTGCCCGGACATGTGTTCTTTAATTGCTTTGGGTTTGGGTTTGGTTTGGTTTGGCCTGGTCCCGAGTCCGGGTTCGGGTTCGGGGATTTGTCCGCCTCCGATTGAATTTATCTGCGCAGTTGGCTCCTCATTTAATTGTATTTATATATTCTATTTTTCTGCATGTTTGCGGGTCTAATCTTATCGGGTGTTATGCTCGGAATGGTGTTGGATATATTTTGTATAAACACGGAGGGCATAGGTTATAGAATCTGTAATATTTTAAATCCTGTCGTGGATACTAAATATTTCTATAAGTTGGAATAGTGAATCCTCACTACTATCCAGTAGTACTTATAAATATTAGTCATTTAGATGAACTTGTTCATTTGTGTTTTATTTTTGTATTCATCAATTGTTCATCTGTTCATTTGTTCATTTTAATAATGAATATTGGTTTCATATTCAAATATCACCGAGTCTCAGAATTCAAAAACAAAAACAGATTTACTTAAATTAACTTATTAACAAAATAGTCAAAGAGTCGTAAACAATAGAAGATAATGAATATATTCACTTGCCCACTAACCAAGTCAACAGTTCATTTTAGTTCACCCACTCGAGAGCAATGCAAAACATGTTAATAGGTAGAATTCCTCCGTAATGTGTCCCGAAGTGACTTTTTAGACGCATATCCCACAGGGGCCCCGTACATTTTTCGGTGACACAACTTTTGTTGCCTGTTTCGAGGCGCAGCTGGAGAGCTTTCAGCTCTGCCGCAGAAAACTTTTACTTTTTTCCACATTGAAGTGGCGAGATGTTATATGGAAATTGGAATGCCCAGACGAACGTTTCGACATTGCCAAGAATTGATAATTGCAGTTCATTTGCATTTTCTTAATGGACTCATAGCTGGCCAGATCGGATTGGATGGGAGCTTGCAAAAAATTTGTATATTCCTTGAAGCTTAATTGTCTTGTCCCAAGTACATGTGAATGGAATGGCCCAAAAATAATTGGCCTGGACTGGACGGCGTCGATGACGGCAAACACGTGCCGTTAGTCATTCTGGCCAAGAACAGAGCCACCAATAACAACTGGAGTGGCCCGGAGACTGACTCATGGGAGTGCCAGCCGCGGAGCCCCCTCTCGGACAAGTCGATCCCCTTTCTTTGCTTTTGTTTACTGGCTGGAGGGTTCTGGGCTTTTGGGTTTTCGACTGGCTTTTGTGGGCATTTCGTGTGCATCGCCTGATGTCATCGGCCACCAATGCGTCGGATTGTTCCTCTTATCTGGTTCGCCAATTGAACTGGCAGGTGCTCCCTCTTCCTCTGCCTCTTGTTCTGCTATCTTCTCTTTTGCACTCGCAAAACAGATTGCTACAGTGGTAATTCGATAATCTAGATAGTTTCTCTTAAATTTAATTAAATTCAATTAAATTAAAATTGCTCACAATAGATACATTTTTCTTTGGGTATACCTTGGGTATTTTTTTAATGTACTTATAAAGTTCTATTACCAATAACTTTTTGAACAGCATAAATTTAGAATAAGAGAGAATCATAATAGAAGATCAAAGTTTTAGGGAAATAAAATATTTATAATCCAATAAATCCGCATTTAATAAATGCAGAATAGCAGTTAGTTGTAGTTCACTTAGTAAAAAAAAAAACAAATCTTTCACGCTCTGATATATCATCAAACTGTCATCTACCAGGAAACCGGAAGCAAAGTAATAAAAATATTTTTGTAGATTTAGACAAAGTGAATCATAATACAAGATCAGATAAAGTTTCAGGGAAATCAAATAATAAACAAGGAGGTTTTGTTGGGATTGCAGACTTGTGGGGGGTGGGATATTTTGAATGAGTCCTCAAGATAAACAAAGTTCTTCTTGTTTATCGGACTTGTTGTCAAGTTTTTGAAACTTTCTTTATACTTGGATTTGAAAGCCATTGTTTCGAGTAGAACTTCGCATTGCAAAGGTGAGAAATACCTTGACAATTTGCACAATCAATGTTATAGAAAACCCGGTAGATGGGAACCGATCGGGGGAATCCAGATCTACGAGATGCAGCGAGATTTAGCGATTCAACGATTTATTTCGAAATTGGAATTGAGGCGTATAACAATTAATTATTATTCGTTAACAGCTTAACTCGATTCGTATTCAATATTCAATATTAGATATTCACATTTTCCGTCTTTCAAGTATTTACACTCCAGTCCAGTTCCAGTCGTATATAATAATAATTATTATACATAAAGCTATACGAATATGCACTCTTCACACACGGATGGGATCGGTTTGGCTTGGATTGGGATTTCAATTTCTGTTTCTATTATTTTCGAGTAAACACACATGTCTACCACACATGGCATTCGGTTTCGCTTTCCATTTCAACAAAAAATAATTTAAAAAAAAAGGGAATTTTTTTATAGATGTGGTAATGGTATATAAGTATGTTATAAAAAAAATTGCTAAATTAAATCGATGGCGGGATGGCGGGATGGCGGAGCTTAGTCCTGGTCATTGGTGGTGCTGCTGCTGCTGGTCACCGTCTTGCTGGTGGTGGTGGTGGTGCGGGTGAGGGTGAACACCCCGGTGCTGCCCACCTCGTCCAGCGGCTGGGCAATGATGGTGGAGGTGGTGCTCTGCAAGAGAAGGACATCAAAATAGAGGCGGTGACCTTGGCGGTCAGGCAGGGATCGGTTGGGTGGTACGCACGCCATTCTTGGTCTCCTCGGGACTCCAGGAGCGCTTGTCGTCCAGGTCCTTTGAGCAACAGCCTCCCATCCTCGTTGCGTTCTGTGTTAATCCTACTCTGGGGAGTATCCTCCTGGCCGACAGCTATTCCGCTTAGCTGCTATGTGTATGTTTGGCTTTTTGCGCGTCCGTGGGCGAGTGTCGCGGTGTTCACTTGTTCACTGAAACTGGCCCTGCCCAGCCCAGTCCAATCGGATCCAACCCACCGGCAATGAATGGCATCGACGCCGGCAGCGACAGCGGCCGCGGCCGCGACTGCGACGGCTGCGATGGAGTCGTCATAGCTCCATATCAGTTCTAGAAATATGTCTCGGCGAGCTCGTATTTAGTATTGTGCGGAATACAATATATAAAGGTATATGTAGCCACTCCATATCCCCTCGCCCGCTCGCTCTTTTTTGCTCCGATATCGGTGAGTTTGGTGTAGTTTGTGGAAACGAACTTCCACTTCCACTCCCACTCCCACTCCCTGCCCAGCTCCCGGGTTCCAAATCCCACCCACTTGGGGGGCAGAGAATGCCTCCTCCCGAGTACAGTCATCATCTCTATGTCTCCATAGTCGGGAGAGTGGCCTTGTCGGCTTAACGGTTCCCAGTAACTTCTATCGCTCAGGTGCGTCGTTCCATTTCAGGGTTGTTGTTGCCATTGTTGTCTGAGGCTCGAACGGCATTCCAATCCAGCCAACAAAGGATGGCCTAACATCGCACAAAAACAAGCCAACAATTCGAAATTCTATTCGGGTCCGGCATTGTTTCGGTTTTACGCTCAAATTGACCTTAACCGAGTGACGATTACTTGCAGTGTACGGCCCCTATACGGAACTATACAAATATTTACAAATATATTTGTATTCGATACTTAAAGTTCTACCTTTGAAGTGACGCTTAAACGTACTTTTTCTAATATAATATGCTTTATAGTGTCTGGTATGATATTTAGAATAATATCTACGATTAATATCGATCCCAAAAAAAATCGATGTAAGTGAAATGGATTATTTTAAAACAATTGTGCTTGCTTGCTATATTTCAATTCTTGCAAAATATTTTCCCATTATAACACTCACGACCCAAAAAGAACAGTTTCAATCGTCTTTATACTTTTAATGATAAAAAATGTTCTACCATAAATCTGTTTATCATTTATCGCTTTATTGGGACATTTGAAAAGCCCAAAAAGTTTGATGGCAAAAAGCAAATAACCTCTCATGCAAAAAAAATTTAGATTAAATCCAATGAGTAATGCCCGACAAAATATTAAAAATAGAAATTTAAGAACTAATGAGCAATTAACAAACAAAACGGGAATATTACGGCGGTATTCATAACACCTTGGGGCTTTCGCGTTAATCTTCTGAAATTTATGTAGAATTTTGATCAAAGAAAAGGACTGGGTAAATGGGTCAATTAGGGGACAATCTGGGGTTAAAAACTCCCAACGACTGATATCGGTTTTGGTGAACAGAAGATACGAAAATAACGCAACGGCTAATGCCCATAATAAATATATTTATCGCATTAATGCGCAATGAATGAGTGGGTGGTGCGGACAGACGGAGGGACGGCTGTCTTCCGACTTATCTTGTTGATATGAATGCGAATATGAATATGGTTATGAATGCAAACGCGAGTAGTGGATGAGTGATCGTTCACACGATTATTATTTGAGGCTGCCGTCTTGGCGACCGACTGAGTGTCCCAAGCGATCTGATTAATTGAATTAATCTCCTCTGATTCCTCGTGTACTCTCGCTCTATGCTATATATACATGATATATCACCGATTAGATACCGCCGAATAATAATAGCCAGCACTATATGGCCTTCGTGGAGTGGGTGTTGGGATCTTCCGAATCTTCCGCTCTCTTTTCGGGGCCATCACCCATCCAACCCTTCTGGCCTATCCACCCATCGGCCCTGTTTGCCGTACACTCACTCGCAATTAAATCACTGACAGTTCCAGTTCCAGATAACAGTGCTCCGCCCGAAAAAAAAAAACTAATTAGAGGTGACGGGTCCCTGTCCCTAAGGAGGGGGGAACCGGGAGCTGGAATGGCATGCAAATGGGAATGGGGGGACTGGAGTGAATGAGTGACCCACTAAATACTCATATCGTAATTGGCGGGAATGTGACGAGTGAACAGGGCCAATTATCGATAAGTGTCAGGGGCCACACCCACCGTCCACCGCCCATTCATGTGATCGCAGATATTCTATTAATAACAAATGGATATATTCGCCTTAAAGATTATCGAAGTTTATCGAAAAATCGTTCTATATTTTAGCGATTCAAAAAATATTGGAAAAATTTTTGAATTTATAATATCAAATATTGTATATTGTTATTTTACCGAATCAAATTAAAAAATTTAATTTCAAATGGATATATTGCATTGATATTACGATCAATTAATTTGAGAGTTTCAAGATGATCGAAATCTTGGTAATTGGAAAAATACAATACACAATTTTATCGAAATTTGATGTGAGATTGTAAACTATTGGTATTTATTTTTATGTTATTATTAGATGTAAATATTAGATCAATATGCTTTTGTTTTTTACCCAGATAATTAAAAATCTATCGGTGTATTTTTCGATAACCATTTATTTGATCGATTTTATGCTTTGGTTTAGATTTAAAGTTTCCCTATAACCGTTGTCCCTCTGGCGCTAAATCATCAAAATATCATTTGCAAAAATAAATAATTGATACCCAGTACCCCCCGGTTGCTGTTGTCGTTATCCGTCAGTCGAAATATGGTATACATTTCGGTTTATTGATTCTGGGAGAAGTCTTGTCGAGCTACGATCTCCAATGACTCACTCAATAATGAAGAAAGAAAAAACAGTTGGAGCTCTAAAATTACTGACTGACATGTGTTTTGGGTCGCGGGAAGTGCGTCTACGTGCCTTCCTCAAAGTTTCGGTGTCTATTTGGGGAACTATCTTTATTTTAACACCAGCCCTCTCCGCATTGTAGGGCACACAGCCAATCTATACAATAATAATAAAAAAAAAAGTGGAGCAGACACGGCGAGCAAACAGAGCTCCACCCTCTCGCCGTAAATGACATAATTTTTGAGCCAACTATTCCGCTATATCACTGCCTCATGCCATGTTTACCCTTTCCGATTGCAGATACACAATGGACAGATTTATGAGAAGAACACGCTTCTGCGAGCCCTCCTGGCCGCGATGTCGCCGCACATCTTCATCCCGCAGTACTGGCGCTCGGAGCGCAACTCCGTCATCTTCTTCACGGACGACTTCGAGACCGCCGAACGCATCCAGCAGCTAGGACGACACGCCCAGCTCCCGGACGGCTTCCGCCTGATGCCGCGCGTCCGCACCGGCATTCCCATGGTGACCATCGACGACACCATCAAGGAGAAGATGAAGGTGACGATGGCGAAGCGCTACAATGTCGCCACCAAGGCCCTGGACCTATCCAAATTCCACGCCGATCCCGACCTAAAGCTCACCTTCTGCCCACTCTTCCGCTCCAATGTGATGAGCGCGGCCATTGACATCATCTGCGAGAACATACCCGACCTGGAGGCCATCAATCTGAACGAGAACGGCATGTCCGGCATGGAGGCGTTCAAGGGCATCGAGAAGCGTCTGCCCCAGCTCAAGATCCTTTACCTAGGCGATAACAAGGTAAGTTGAGGTCTTCATACCCGGTACTTTCAGAGTTTCGTAGGGATTACAGGATAACAGGAAGCTGGAGATTATTGGGAAGATGGTTTTTGATAAATGATTTTTGTCCATTTTTCTTTTTTAATGTTGAGTTTTACAGTGTATCTCAGATAGTAGTTATACCCGGTACTTATCATGTATTTATTAGGGTATTGAAATAGGGTATTGGAAATTGATTTGGAAAACTTTTCAATCAATTTATAGGGCATATGCTTAATGGGCGTTATGTATGGGATAGTACTTCCTCCATACTGGAGCGATAATAGGGAGTTTTTGAATTATCTCAGATAGTGTAACTTTTTTGAATGTTGGACTGGTAATACGTAAAGATAGAAAGCAGCTTTTAATGATATTTTAAATAGTTTTTCTTTTAATTTTCAGTATGAATTATCTGATATATCTTAAGTAGTATTTGTACACAGTCCTTTCCAGTTAATTAGATGGAAGAAGGTTTTTTCTTTTTATTCAAAGTATGGGGAACTTCAAATAGTATTCATACCCAGTACTTACTGAGTTTAAGAGAGTCAAGGGTCACTACAAAGAATATGATTTCTTAAAATACTGTTTTATAGATTTCTGAGATGGAATTTATACCCGGTACTCCTGGGTATTGCAGTGACAAAAATTTAGTATTAGAAGCTAGGGGAATAAGTTTTGATATAAAAATGTTGGCTGGTCCAATATTAATGCGAAACACACCCGTAAATAGGCAATTTTCGTTCATTTTTGGATTATTCATCCATCATTGGGGTTAACTTTCCGTGAAATAGGGACTGGGATAAAAAGTGAAACAGCAAATTCTAATAGAGCAATTAATATAATAATAGATTACTTAGTATTTTAAGTATTTATAAATGATTTAACCTTTTTAATTGGAAATCCCTACAAAAAATAGATCATTTCGCTGGCCCACCTGCTCGTCTTCCGCAATCTGCCCATCGTGGAGCTGGTGCTGAAGAACAATCCCTGCCGCAACCGCTACAAGGAGGCCTCCCAGTTTATCAGGTATACTATGGTGTGATTAGCTTGGTTCTCCCTTCTCTGCAGGATGCTGCCGAGCGAAAAGATCGCATTCGACGTGGGAAGCGCCGCGTCGGGAGTCACAGAGGAAATAGGATTAGCATTTTTCCATTATTCTGTTGTCTCCATTTGATTATTTCTTTCCTTGTTCTTTTTCCCCCGAAAGGGAGGCACTGCCGAGTTGCAGAGTGCGCGGATCCAGGGGGGAATTCCATTTAATTTTTTGGACTTGTTGGTCGAGCCTGGAAAGCCTCCACAAGAAACCAGTTGAGCAGGCAAAGGCGCTTGAAGGGAAACAGATTTTTAACTGCTGGAAAATGCTGGGCAGCAATCCCACTGGCACAGACCTCTTGAGTAGGGGCATCAAAAAAAAAAATATCCTTAAAAAGAAAAGAGAGAACAAAAAAATGTATTTTAAAAATAAAAAAAGAAACGAAAAAAGTATAAGAGACCCCAGGCCAAGAGGCAGCTGTCAACGAAATGGCTACGCAATGACGGACTCTACAAGGACTGCTAAGGATAACAACCCAGCGCGTTTCCGGCGGACATGCCACCAGCCCGGAATGAAACCCCAGCGACGGCGAAAAAGCCGCAAGACCCAAATGCTAACTAAACCTAAACAAACTCCAACACCCGCCCAACCACCCACCTGCCGCCCACCGTGCACCGCGCACCACGCCCCCAGTTCCCCACACGCCGCACCCCCCGCAGCAAACCGAATGGGGTGGTTGCATTTGCGGCGGTTGCCTGGAGGAGTCGGCGTCGGCGTCGGTGGCGGTGGCGGTGGCGATGGCGCTCCGGTGGCATGTTGTACTCCAGGTGTCAGGTGCGCAGCGCTCGGTCAGACCCACGACGGACGGACTAGACAGAAAACTGCCAGAAAGTTGGCGCCGGCGGCCGGTTACGTTTAATACAAACAAAAAAATAAGAAACACTGCACCTTGTTGCATTAACACATTTAAAAAATGCGAATCTTTTGTATAATTTGGTTTTTGGGCGCATGTTCCGCCCGAAAACGCTGCTACTCCTACGACGGACGCTCCAAACCCGGAAAGACTGCAACCAAACCCAAAGCCAGACAGCCAAGCTCCTATCCAGCTCGGGGTCACTATCGAAAAAAGTATCTTAAACAAAAAAAAAAAAAAAAATAAATAACTTACAAATATACCAAAAAAAGGAAAAAATATAATATAAAAAAAATGAATATAAAAGAAGAAAAAAAAAGGAAAAAATAAAAAAAGATGCCTTGCTGCACAATGTCCTGCTCAAAGGCGATGTACCACTGGACTTTCAAATCTAGGGACACGAATGCGAAAGGCCATGAATGCGCGGCCCAGGACCAAGTGCCTCTGCCTCTTCAGCTGCCGAGGAGCTCCTGCGAATTGAGAGCCAGTCGAGTAGAGAAAAATATTATTATATCCCTGGAATCGGTCCGCTTAGCAACTCTTGGCAGGGCATGCCCGCTTGTAACCCATTTAATTTTTTATTTTACGATATTTAACTCGCATATCTATCATCGTCAACCATGCTACTAATGCTAATGCCACACCAATCGAAAATCGGCCGATTATCCACTCCGAACTATTTACAGCGAAGTACGACGCAAGTTCCCCAAGCTGCTCAAGTTGGTAAGTGCGGTGATCCTCGGTAAAGGACATCCTCGTTACGTTTCTTCCGAATTAAGCAGCGCGATGGGAATTTCTATGTTTTCTTATTATTTTTATATTTTTTCCGTGTGGTTTTGTATTTATACCCGGTACTTGTAAGGAAATAGTCAGCATATTGGAAAATAGAATACTTTGCGTTCTCTTTTAATATTTATACCCGGTACTCGTGAGGAAATTGTCATTCTGAAAGAGGGATTATCTTGACAATAGGTGACATTTGAGGTTCCAATGAACATTTGTCTTTTTCTTATCCGGGAATGGTTTTAAGGATGGCACCGGATAGGATACAACTATTTCTACTCCTTACATATTTATGCTCAATACTTATAAGGAATATGGAGTGGGATACTTATTCTATTGTCTGCCTTTTTATTTCTTTACCCACTATCCTTTTAAAGAATAGGTTCATTTTTGTAGGGAGGAGTACCGGGTATCCTAAAGGAACTAGATTATAGGTGACCAATGAGTTGTAAAAATATTATCCCATTTAAAACCCATAACATTATGGTTCAATTATCTTCTCCGGAAGTATCGAAATTGTCCTGCGTTGAGTAACAAGTTTTCTGAAAAGAAATGTTACAAAAAATAAACCAGGAGAATTACGAAACACCTCATAGATCGTATCCCTAAAAAGGGTTCAGAACCCCGAACATTTCCCATTGCCGCTGGTAAAGTTTCGCGACCTTTTCCATTCCAATCGCCGATTCGCATAACCCGATTTGTATCCACCGAACAACTAGGATGGGGAGACCCTGGCGCCGCAGGTCAACTTCGATTCGGAATCGGGCAGAATTCCCGATACAAAGGCCTCCTTCCTGTGCGACAACGCAGGCGCCGACGTGGTGCGCCAGTTCCTGGACCAGTACTTCAGAATCTTTGACTCCGACAACCGGCAGGACCTGCTGGAGGCCTACCACGAGACTGCCATGCTGTCGATCACGATGCCCTCGGCCAGTCAGGCGGGCAGGTGAGTAGAAACTTGGGCGCAGTCCATGGAAGAGATGCCGTAATCCTCCCCTTTCAGTCGGTTGACCAACTTCTGGAAGTTCAATCGCAACCTGCGGCGCTTGGTCAACAACGAGCGCGATGACCACCGCACCCGACTGCTGAAGTACGGCCGCCTGGCCTGTGTCTCCACCTTGGACGAGTGGCCCAGGACGCTGCATGAGCGTCGCACCTTCACCGTCGACTTGACCATATTTAATGTGAGTAATGGAAAGTAAATGCACGTCCTGAAGGTATCTAATCTTTTCCCCTTTTGATAGACCTCCATGATGGTGTTCACGGTTACGGGCCTATTCAAGGAGTTCAACGGCGAGAGCAGCACTCACGCGTCCATGCAGTCCTACGATCTGCGCCATTTTGTCCGCACCTTCGTGGTGGTGCCGCAGAACACCGGCTACTGCATCCGGAACGAGACCATCTTTGTGACGAACGCCTCCCACGAGCAGACGCGCGAATTCAAGCGCTCGCAGCACCAGCCGGCTCCCGGAGCCGTTGCCTCCACCAGTGCCACGGCGACGAGTTCGTTGCCGAGCGTCAGCAGCGGCCTGCAGGGTCGGCTCAATCAGGGCAACGTCGGTGGCCAGTCGGTGGCCATTCTGCCAGCGGGTGCCAGTGCTGTGGCCAGCGGCAGTGCCGCTTTGGGGGCCGCCGGAGCAGCCGGTCTGCCGCAGGACGATGCCACCAAGATGCAAATGGTGCAGGCCATGAGCGCGCAAAGCCAGATGAATCTGGACTGGAGTCGAAAGTAAGACCGAAAAGACCATTACCGCCAAGAACTACCACTAATCCTTGTTCCCTCTTCCAGATGCCTTGAGGAAACCAACTGGGATTTTAGCCATGCCGCTTTCGTGTTCGAGAAGCTCTTCAAGGAAAACAAAATACCACCAGAAGCCTTTATCAAGTAAATTCACCAAGCCATCAAAACGGATGGATCACCAATCACCGGGTTATCCAAATTCAAACACATGGAAAACTGAAACCATCACCTTATACATAGTTGGATTCGCGCCCTCGCCCCCCAAATTCAATTTGTTTCTGTATCGGTCCCTAGCCCACTTGTTCTTTTTTTGTAATTTTAAGCTCGTAGTATCCCATTTGCTTTCCCCAAAACGGAAATATCCTGACCTATCCCCTGTAACAAGGAGGCGCTTGAGTAGCTCTTTGATAGGTTATTATTTCCTATCCAGTTCCGCTTCTGCGTGCCGGAACTCCCCTACATGCCCTAGTTTAAATTGTTCTACCTGTGCTTGGAGAAAAGAAAATATATATATATTTACCATTACACAAACCACATAACAATAGTCAAGAATAATGTCGAATGAAACCAAATTATGGCCAAAACTTTGTCCCAATCTCAACCCCCCATCCACCCCAATCCCAACCTTCTCCCTTATTTAGTTAATATTTTGTACACAAAACACAACGAATCGATTAGGAGAAAACCAATGGTTTTAAGCAAATTCAAGGAAAATGTATGTTATTTAATTGGACAAGCAATAACAATTACCAAATTGTACACTTTTATCGAGTCAGAAGACAACATTGATCCACTTCCTTAATCCTTAAATAGCTGAAAGATTAACATTTACAATTCGTGTCTAGCCGTAAGTTTAACTGAGTTAAGATCGAGGTATATAGGAATTATATATATGCTTGCATACACCCATGTGCCCACGCTTGTGTGTGCGTCCATGCTTTATGTATCTGGAATGTAGTTGTAAGTAAAACCAAAATAAATTTATCACAATCATTTGTGAATCGAATGGGTTTTATTCAATGCGTCTTTCTCTTTCTTAAGCACATGCTTGTAGACACTCTTGGAAGAACCTCTCCAATGAATAGGTTCTACCGCCATCTGTCGGTGATATTCTACACTGCGCTGCCCACATATAATTTACACAAGAAAATACTTCAACTGTAGATGTCATTATCTACATACACCACAAATGCAAGAGCTTTTACTTCGCAGTCCTGTAAAGTTAGCAAGGACCTTTTAAAATTTGCTCCTTAATGTGGTGATCCTTGCAGTCCTAAAAGTGCTTTCTACAAGGAGTTGCGAATATTTTATTCTATATATGGGAGACTATATTCCAATTATTGGAATTAAAATATATTTTTCAGGCTGAACCTGGGCTCAATACTCTTTCGGCTGAAAAATTTGTAAAAAATAATCTTAAAATATGGTTTTTTGGTTTTTTTAAATGTACATTACTGAGAACAAATTAAATACCCGATTTTCGTTAAATAGCAGTGAAAATATGCAGGGAACATTTTAGACAATTTTTGTTATTTAATTAATTAAGTAATTAATTAAGTAATTTTTATGATGTACTTTTACATGTTTGAAGGCAACTTGTTGGAGTAATTCGCCAATTCATTAATAATATATAAAACAAAATTGAAGAGGGAAAATAACTTTTAAATAAATTTAGAAAAATTTCGTTTATTCCATTTGTTACACATTTATTCCACTCTTTGCAATCATAATTAATTGCATATCATTTAAAAATTTCCTTTTATATAAGTTTATTATATAAACTTTATTTTCGAAATTTCTCTTTTTAAAGTTGCGAGGATTGCGAGTACTGCGCCGTACCAACTGCAGGATGCTTAAAATGCTTTCTACCCATCCAGGATACCGCTCCTGCTCGAGGATCTTCATCTGAAGGATGTGCACTCCCAATGACAGTGTGACCTGCAAGATCCTGCCATACGATGAACGTGAATACAGGCCACCTCTACTAGGCGCTGGAACTCATCTAGGATATGGAGAATCACCGCGTGATCGTCGCCTTTTGGGCCGGATCTTCAGCTGCGCTTTAAGGACCTTATTCCCGTTGTCCTAGTTTACAATATTTATAGTTATATAATCAGCGCCTTGATTGACATGAAAAATAGTATTATTTATAGATGGTTTTCTTTACTTCTGTTCACTGTGCTTTTAAAAACTATTTTAGACTTTTTTCTTTTCCTTTCCAATTCCATTTAATGCGTCTTTTTCGATTATAAAATGGGTTCTCAGTGTTTGATATTAGAAAGTTAAGAAAGTTACATTTTTTAAAATTTTTTTCAAATATTTTTGTTATTTCAAAAATCTATCTGCTAACAGAATACCATTCAAAAGTATATAAAAATTAAAATATATAAATATATATTTTCCTAAATATTTATTATTCAAAGCAAATATAAAATCGTTATCCCGAATAATTATTGTGCGACCAGGCCTGGCCTGTGGTCGAGTGTTTGCCGAAAATCTTAAACCATTCTCCCGTGACACCTTCAAGGAGAGAATCCGAGGCCGCCAAAAGGGACAGAAGGAAAGGGAAACCAGTTCGGAGCTCCTTGTGCGACCAACTCCTAGCTGTGCCATTATCCTTGCTAAGACAAGAGCGCCCATGCTGGACGCTGGCCCAAACCCCCTTCGCATTGTGCGTGTGTCCCTTTCAGGAGCAGGACAATCGGGACAACAAAGGAGTCGAATAACAAAAAGCTTTTCTAGTTTCGCAGCTTTCCGGATTCGGCCTCAGCTGTCCGGCGGTTGAGTTTTTGGGCGGCTGCCCGGTGGGCCGGTTGGGCGGCAGGACATTCAACAATTGGCCTGCAACTGGTCCTTGGCCAGTGGTCACTCCTGGCCGGTCCGGTCCGGTCCGGTCGGGGAAGCGTGAGAAGCGGCTGCCGCCCAGCATCCCAAGCCCAAGCCACTGACCAGCTGTAGTCCAGACAAAGGACTCCGGATCAGGCTTCAACTTTTGTTATTCAAAATTGTTTCGAAGAAAGGACCTGGGACGTGGGGCCTGGACCGGGGATTTTGGCGAGGATGCCCGCATCTGCCAAGATGCGCGTCCGAAATGGTCAGAAACAAGTCTGGCTTCTTCCAGCTTCAACGGTCAATTGCAGGATGTCCAGCTGCCGAAAGGACACTTCCCTATTTTGACAAAAAAAATGCGAAAGAACAGATAAGATAATTTTTTAAGGAAAAATATAGAGAACCAAAATATCGAAAGTTAGGTAACAAAACTGTTAATCTATCTGTTAGATAATAGGTCAACCGATCCAACTATCCAAATATGGAACCCTTGAAAGGGACAACCGACGAAAATTCTTTAAAATACAATGTTTATTTTTTTATTTTTTTTTCAGAAAGTAGTATTAATAATGTTATCAAGATTATCTAAATTAAAGTTCGAAATGTTTACCTCATGCCATATTCAAGCATTCTAAGTTTATAAACTATTTCAACATTTCATCATATTTAACCATTAAGAACGGAAGCAAACGGGAGCAGGGTTGTAAATGGCCAAAACCATTCAAAATTTTGGGCATTCCGCAACACTAGTATCAAGTAGGCCTTGAGTTTCCCAATAACCTCCTCTTATGACAAAATCCAATCCATTTTCTTCAGTCTTCGCTTGGCTTTCGACTGACTGGGTTCTTCTCCGCTTATTTTTATTTTTCATTTATTTATTTTTTTATATATTTTATTTTAAATATTTTATTTTCATAATTGCTGTATGTTTTACAGGTGGAAGTTTTATTTTATTCACCAAATACTTCCTCATTTCTGACACTCCCTCCCTTTTTAGAATAGTGTTTTCCTGATTTACTTATTTTTATTATTTCGATTAAATGATGGAACGATTAAATGATGGAGGTCTGACAATGGCTTTTAAGTAAAAAGTAATAAAAGGGCACCTCGATTTGAACTTCATGGGCTGGTTTCTTCCCATTTTCAAGATTTTGTTTCGCAACTTTTCTTGCCTTTTCTACGCCCATTAATTGTTTTTATTCCGAATGAAGAACCTATTTAATTTTATATTTCTTATATGACTGGGTGTTTCCATACCTATTTCATATTATTTTTTTAACTATTAGTTTAGAGCTTTGCATACAATCTGCTGCTTTCCTCCCGAATTTGTTCGGTTTCTGATAGCTTCGAAGTTTTGTAAAGGCTTTAGGGCTATCCAAACGTTGCACTTGTAAGGCGAAACGGGATCGACCGACTATATCCCAAGGCTTCCATATAATGATCGGAAGTGCCTCAACTTTTGTGTTTTTGGGGTGAAGAAGCGTCGCACTTCTTTTATATTTTTTTCCTTTAAATTTTGTTTTTTTTTTTTGTATAGCTGAGTAGTTTTTATTTAAAACTTTCCTTTAGGAAGAACTTCGCTTGTAAGTAAATAAAAAGTTGGAACTACGGAGAGAAGCTATGAAGTAAATGGGAGATCAAGCATATGGGATCTTTTGTACCTCGTGGATAGTTGCGTTGTCGTAGTAGTCCTGGTTACGATGCGGAGGGAATAGATGCATTTTGTACAAATCTAAGCTTCTTATGAATGGTTTTCTAAGGATCGGTAAACAATATTCAATCTTTTCTTTATCTATAAAAACAACGGAAACCGCTATGTACGTAACTGTTAGGGTATATCTACTTTGGCTCCGTCCGAAGTTAGCTTTCCATTCTTGTTAATCCCAAGCTTAGGTATTATATTTTGGAAAACCATTACTTTTCATAGCAAATAACGAATGACGAAGAATGGAATGGTACATGTTAACCCAAAAATGTCGACAAAAATACTATTATTGATATAAAAAAAAAATGGGGAAAATGTGAAAATGGTATAATAAATGGCTTTTTCACGCGGCTCCTGCATCTATCTGTACGTCCAACCTCCCGCCCAACCGACCGAGGTGCGCTGCCGTCTAGCGTACGGCAACAAATACTTAAAAACGGAAAAGTTGCATTGTTGCTCTTTTAAGTAGGATAGGATAGAAGATTTCGTGCAAGAGATCTGAAGAAAAATATGATAGAGGTAAGACCTATCCTCATAAACCTATCATAACCTATCCTCATATCCTAAATAAATCCAATCCAAAAATCACCGTATAAAAAAATGATTTTTATTAACCGAGAAGATTATTTGGATTAAGATTAAAAAGAAAACTTGGTAAACTTTTTTATTAATATTTTAAAGTTTCCGTTTTTCTGACTTTATCTTTAATCCTTTACTCTTTTTAAGCATTCCATCTTTTACACAAAAAACAAGAATGGACGCTTTCTGTTGTATTTATAGATAAAGAAAATATTGAATATTGTTTAGCGATCCTTAGAAAACCATTCATAAGAAGCTTAGATTTGTACAAAATGCATCTATTCCCTCCGCATCGTAACCAGGACTACTACGACAACGCAACTATCCACGAGGTACAAAAGATCCCATATGCTTGATCTCCCATTTACTTCATAGCTTCTATCCGTAGTTCCAACTTTTTATTTACTTACAAGCGAAGTTCTTTCTAAAGGAAAGTTTTAAATAAAAACTACTCAGCTATACAAAAAAAAACAAAATTTAAAGGAAAAAAAATATAAAAGAAGTCCGACGCTTCTTCACCCCAAAAACACAAAAGTTGAGGCACTTCCGATCGTTATATGGAAGCCTTGGGATATAGTCGGTCGATCCCGTTTCGCCTTACAAGTGCAACGTTTGGATAGCCCTAAAGCCTTTACAAAACTTCGAAGCTATCAGAAACCGAACAAATTCGGGAGGAAAGCAGCAGATTGTATGCAAAGCTCTAAACTAATAGTTAAATAAATAATATGAAATAGGTATGGAAACACCCAGTCATATAAGAAATATAAAATTAAATAGGTTCTTCATTCGGAATAAAAACAATTAATGGGCGTAGAAAAGGCAAGAAAAGTTGCGAAACAAAATCTTGAAAATGGGAAAAGGAGAAACCAGCCCATGAAGGTCAAATCGAGGTGCCCTTTTATTACGTTTTACTTAAAAGCCATTGGCAGACCTCCATCATTTAATCGTTCCATCATTTAATCGAAATAATAAAAATAAGTAAATCAGGAAAACACTATTCTAAAAAGGGAGGGAGTGTCAGAAATGAGGAAGTATTTGGTGAATAAAATAAAACTTCCACCTGTAAAACATACAGCAATTATGAAAATAAAATATTTAAAATAAAATATATAAAAAAATAAATAAATGAAAAATAAAAATAAGCGGAGAAGAACCCAGTCAGTCGAAAGCCAAGCGAAGACTGAAGAAAATGGATTGGAATTTGTCATAAGGAAAAGTCTTATGACTCTCATTTTAGTGTTGGATAATACCGTTAGAGAAGCCTTTTCTATAGTTGCCGTATGTTTTAAAGAGAACTTTCCAACACTTGTCTGGCAATTATTTAAAAAAGGAAAGGTTTTTAATTATTGTTTTATTTTTCTTGGCTACTAGATTTATATTTTAACTCATGGAATTTTTACCTGCATTAGAAATTATAAATTAAAATAAAAATGAAACTACGAAAGGGCAAAAGATGAAAGGATTAAAATATCAAAGTTTCTGAATTTAAAGATCCTGCGGGGAAGGAGGAGTTGTAAGGGATAAGGGACATGGGACATGGGACATGGGATACGGGACACCTGGACGTGGGCTGCCCGCCGCTCCGGGCCAGGACACATTGCATATTCATTGCCTGACAAGAGTCAATGATCGCACGGCTCCTGCGACTGTTGGGGAAAAAATGAGAGGAACGTGTAATCGCAATCAAGCGCAAAGGATCAGCGCCAGAACGGAGGGAGGGGCAGGGGTATGGGGCTGGTCGCCTAATCCGGCTGACGCAGGATCAGAGCACGCAGCAGTAGAGAAAATAAAGGATAAAGGAAAGGCAGGGAAGCGAGAACGGGAACGGGACAGGATAAGACAGGAGAGGACAGGACAGGGTGTCTGGGCACGAGGATTCGCTCGTTCATTCGGAACATTTTCGGCAATTACCGAAAATAAAGAAGCGAATTAATGCCAGGATCGGGGCAAAGGACACTATCGGGACACTTGGTCGCGAAAAATACACAAGAAAGCCGGCTTGCACCTGTCCCCCAAAGCTGGGCGGGCCGGAGGATGCGGCGGCGGGAGAGGGCGAAACAGTCACAGGACGACAGCCGGGCGCAACGAAATTAAGGATAAGCAGTGCAGGGATCGCAAGGATCGCCAGGATCGCCAGGATCGACGGCTCGTGCCACTCAAAATTCCGGCTTAATTTCGCCGCCGTTCTTGTTTGCTCTTCGGCTTTTTGTGTGGCCGAAAAAAGGAGGAAAACGGGACAGCGAAAAAAGGATAATACTAATATTAAGAAAAATAAAATAACCAAAGGAGAAGGTAAAAGGTGGTGCAAGGCAACCCTGGCTGGCTCTTTATACATACATATATGTATGTGGGTGCCCTGTCCAGCCAGCGATCCTTGATCCCCGATCCTTGATCCTTGATCCTTTAGTGCGCCGTTAAAGCTTCGCGTGCCGCACTCATTGTTATGCATTTTAAATATGAATTTTTACGACCGCCAGACATGCAATGACCCTCGAGAGGATCCTGCGCCAGGATGAGCTTCGTTGGTGTCCGACTGGGACATTTTGTGCATTTTGTTTTCGGGCTAAATGCCCGTTAATTCCCGGCGTTAATGAGCCCGAGCGTCGCCAACGAGGATGCCTCCGATTCGCTTCCCCTGTCCTCCAAGTCCTCCGACTCCTCCAAGTCCTGGCTAGTCCTGGGTGGCCTGCAGATGGCTGCCACGAAACCCAAAAAAAAGCTATTCAATTTTCGGCTGCTTATTATCCTTATTACAGCGGCTTATTTATTTAAAACACAAAAAATAAAAAAAAAAAAAGGATAATAGGCCTGGTTAATAAAAAGTCGGCGCGTCGCAACAGGACAACACCTTGTCCTGCCACTAGAGCCATAATTTTATCGACTTTATCTCTCCGCCAGATCTATGGGCCAAGATAATCCCCATATTGATTGCAATATTCAATTTTTGGCTTTCAATATTCAATAAAACCCCTCCATTTCTTCCTATTTGATGTTGAATTAATCATAAATGATCCACTTGCTCGATTATAGTTATTAACCCATTCAAGTAAGTTAAATAATTTAAACATCAATTAAGACAAAGTTATTGGTAGTTTATAATTTACTGTTATTCCTCCGAAAATTGAATAAAATTGCGCAACTCTTAATATAAAATAGACTTCCATATTGTTTTAACTTTAAACTTTGTCCTTTAGGATTTATGTTAAAAAAATCAAATCCCATTTTATAAATTTTATAAATTTAATTATAAAAAATCTTTACATAGGAAAAGCATGAAATATGTATTATTTTTATATTTCTATGAGTTTTTGTGTAATATATACTCCTAGATTATATAGGTTTTCTTTTTTTCAAAACTACGTAACATTTTTTTTTAACAAAAACCACGTAACACTTTAAAGAGGTATTACAGAAAAAAAGCAATCAATTATTCCCAAGGAAATCCGCACTTTTGTGCGCACTTTCATATAGCGACTGACTCCCCGACATCACAGGATTAAAGTCCAAATCGGCATTAAAATTGAAAACTGAAAAACCATCGGAAGCGTCCTTGTGACGGAACATATGACGCATTCCCCATCCCCACCCCCATCCCCATTTCACATTTCAATCTGCGTCGAAAGTCAAAAGCGCCTTCCTCTCGAAAGAATTACGTTGTACTTTTCAAGTCAAGGATTTGCCATTTTTTATTTTATCACCTTATTATCACTTATATAGACAAACAAATAAAAACAAATAGAAACAATTGAAGATTCAGACAATATATTCATTTTAATTTGTCTATTTCTGGTTTAGACTGAAAACTGTTTAAAATAGTTACCCCCATTTTTTGTTTAAAATTATTTTGTTAGCTTTGAAAATACATATTTTTGTTAATTCTACAAGTTGTTAAATCAAAGTTTATGGATACTAAAAATAAAATACCTAAAAGTATAATCGGCTTTATTATAATATGATATAAATAATATACTGATAATACTAATTAATAGTCAAAAAACTCAAAAAGAAAAATAATATATTATAATAATAGGAATATTATAGTATAATATTTACATTTATTAACACATTAACAATATAGTATAATATTAACAACAATAATAAAACAAATCATGTTAGAGGTAAGGCCTATTCGAAACTGTACTCATTTCGAGTAATACTATAATTTCTTATATATTTACGATTAAAATAAATGCACTTCAATATAATTAAATAAATTTATAATATAATAGAAAATATAATTTCACATTTTGGAATTCCAGAGAAAACTGGACTTAAAATATTTCGATCGTTTTTCTCATTTATTTAAAATATTTAGAAAACAACTCTATTTTTGTTAAATTTATTAAATTTATTATTATTATTAAATAAATTTTTGTTAAATTATTCACCTTTTTTCTCTATTTACTTGTTTTTGATGAAAATCCAACATTAAATGGAAAGTACCATTTCTACTTTTTATGGAGTCTACATTCTATGTATGTCCAATATTCCGGAATCGTTTCTTTTGAAAAGTTTCCCGAAAATTAATTCTAAAGACACTAAAATAGACGTTGTGATAACGGAAAAGTTCCTGGAAAATTGTAAATTTAAATTATTTTCTTTTCCTTAGTATCCCCGAGTAAGAATCAATAATTCAATGGTGACCCATTTACTTTTTTGGAGACTTGGGAAACCCTTTTTTGCCTTTCAAGCTGGTATTATTTTTGAAGAGCAACTGGTGGTTAAAAACTTAAAAAAAAAAAAAAAAAAAAATTACGAAAATAATTAACGCTTTTTGAGTAATGCTTTCACGGCTCATGTCCTGTTTGCTTAGCTCCACCTTGCGCCGAGTGTCCTGCGAGTGTCCTGCGAGCATTATCCCCCAAGGGGCTGCCTGCCCCGGGGTGTCGCCTCCGTGTTTATCCTTTTTTCGGGGCGCTACCCCGATGCATATTCAAAATTTTATGTTTTAATTTCTTCGGATGCTTTTTTTTTGGTTTTTTAGACGGGGGGGGCATCGATGACTTGTAATTGAGCTGACAACATTATCGGTCCACGCCCCCTGTCCTGTCCTGTCCGGTCCTGTTCCAATCCTGGGATGCAGTCCCCAAGAAACCCAAAAAAGGAGGGAAAGAGAGACAAAAACGCGTGCATAATTGCTTTATTGGGGGGCTTGTCTTGGGTCTCGGGTCTCCAAAGTCCACAGTGTCCAGTGCCCAGTCTCCTGTGTTGCAGTCTCAGGTGGCAGGCAGGCAGGCAGGTGAGCGAACGCGTGCCTCTTGCAACGCCAAAAGGTAAGTCGAACCAGCTGCTGCCCCCATCCCAGTCCCCCAGTCGTCCAGTCGTCCAGTCGTCCTGTCCCCCATCCCCAGCCCATATCCATCCGATTCGATTATGCAATCACAACACATTAAGCGCTGATTAAGACACTTGGGAGCCACTCGTATGCAAAAAGCAAAGGAAGACGCGGACTCGGAGACGGAGACTGAGATGGAGACGGAGTCGGAGTCGGAGTCGGAGGCACTCGAGCCCAAGAGGAGCAACGAGGAGGACAGTGACACAGATCAGATTGCACAAGATATCCTGCATAAATTGCCAGAGGACTACACCGCAATAAAAGTCTCCCAAATCAGGGAATCACATTTTCTTTGCAAATATTGTACAATAATTGTTAAAAATTTATATCTATAATTTATAACAAAATGTTGGCGATAGTAAATGCAGAAAACCTGTTTCGATATTCAAAAAATGTTTATCTGGGTTTTGAAATTTTCAAAAGAATCCAACAACATATTATTCGAAAGTTTACCAATTCTGACAAAAATATTGAAATACATATAAACAAACATTAAAGTGTTAAAAAATTAGTGAATATATTCTATTATTATATTATATTATTATTATATTATATCTATTATTAGACTCTATAAACCATTTGGATATAAAAAATGATTTAAAAACGGAAAAATCACAATCGTAAAAATTAATAAAAAACACACAAAAGGCGTTACTTTTTTTTTAATTTAAAAAAATAGAAACCAAGTATTGTTGTGTAATATATTCAATAATTTGTCGGGAGTATTTTATTATTATTAATTATCAAATGGGAATTATGATTTCATATAAAAATTGTTGCCTCTAAATAAATATCTAAATAATATCAGTCTCTAAGTCCTCTATTTCCGGAGGAAATGGCTTCAAAATATTAATGGTATCCTTTAAATTAATAACAAACTATTCCCAAATTTTCAACAAAGTCTTGTTCCCCCAATAATAATAATAAATTAAGAGGTTAGAGGATTTTTCTCTTAGCTTAAAACTTTTCAATAACTTGTGTACATTTTTTGCAGTGTACTGCAAAAAGGGCAGGGCATGCACGAGCTGATGACAAGAAAAGGGAAGATAGGGACGCGAGAGTGGAGATTGGAGGCTGGATGCAGCGATGCATTGGAGGATCCGGATAGGGATCGAGATCGAGGCATGCCACGCGCCTGCACCTCCTCCTCCACCTCCTCCTTCTTGCATCTCCTGGCACTGCGCCGCGAAATGCAATCCTTTGTCCTGCTTTCCCTCTCATTCGCGCTGGGGTCCCGGGAGCGGGAGGGAGGCCGAGGGAGGTCAAGATCGAGGATCAAATTGCAAGAGGGAGCTGGCATGGCAGGAGCAGCATCTATGTATGCCCCCTCCCTCTCCCCCTCGCCGCATAACAGCATTACCGTTAACAGTTAACCGTTAACCAACAAGCGAGTGAGAAATGAGCAGCGAATAAAAAAAAGGAGAATAAGTGGGAAAAGGATGAGAAAGGGGGCGAAGGAGATGGGGATGGAGAAGGTGGACAACCAGGACGACCGAAAAACCAACAAACACCAGCCGCGATGTCCTGCAGGTGCAGCTGGCGACGAGATCAAGGATCGCCGATTGCCGATTGCCGATGATAGGGACCTGTCGCCCGATCCTGCCGAAAAGTTCCCCAGGAAGAGTGCGCGCAGGACACAACCACAACCAGGACAGGGCAGACCAGGCACTTTCGCTCGATCTGGGCTCCCCGCTCTTCCCGGTCTCCCAGCCCCCCACCCCTGTTCGGCGCAGGATGCAAGTGGCATGCCGCACGCGCTTTCTTCGCTTCTTCGCCGCGGCGGGACAGGGAGAGCGCGGGCGGCACGAGGTCCTGCCGTGAGATTGCCATCATCCAATCAGCCCAGTACCGAGTCCCGAGTCCCGAGTCCCCAAATTCGAGTGTCAGTTTCAGGCAGAACTTATTAAAAACGCATTGAGGTCATCGCACCACCAGCCCAAAAAAAAAGGATCCTTCGAGGCACAGAAGACGAAAGAAAGGGTGCAGCCACGGGCGGAGGGTGGAGAAGCAGAAGAACAAAGTAGAAAGTCATTCCCTTTTTTATCACTAACCAAAGGATATTTTTTTTTTGAAAGTCTTTTATTTTTAATATTATTCATACCATAATATTTTATGTGTTTTTTTTGCATAAAAAATATATTTAATTATTTCAACCATTTAGATAACAAGTTAAATAACTTATAAGATATAATTTTCAACACTGTTCATGAGTTTTTTAAAAGTAATAAAAAAAAATTATGTTCATTAAAAATATAAAGTTTAATAAGAAAGAGCAAAGCAGTTATTATTTTATTATGTTTTTTGTCAAATATAAAAATTAACAATTGATAATTGATAACAAGGATTACAGGGATAAGAAAGTAAATAAGAAGTATAAAGGGGAAAAAATTCAATATATTTATTAGATATTACATATTGATTTACAATAAAAGATTAATTTAAAAAATACAGTATTTTTACATATTTTATAATATTTAGATATAATTATAGAAATTGGATAATTACGAAGATTTATTTACATTTATTAAGATTTTAATAAATAATAAATAATAAAAATAATAAATAATTAAATATAACATTGAAATATCTAGAAGTTTCGGAAGTTTTAAGATGGAATAAATATTATTTACTAACTTGGGGAAAGATATGTACATATATATCCATCCAGTTCCTAGTTTCCTCCTAGTTTTAACTGTTAACTGTTGAATAAATAAGAAATAATAAAAATAAATAAAAAATTAAGTAACCAATGAAACTATTTAAATCATAAAAAAAGTATTACTATTTTTTTAACTCTTAACAGTAAAGAAGAAATGTTAAAAAAGTTAAAAACTTAAAAAACGAAAAACCTCATAAATCCTTGACGCTCCTTGGACGTAAGGAAATAAATTCCTTTTTGATTTCCGAGTACGATTCCCCCACCCATGGCTCCGCCCACTCCCCGCCTGTGCGTATTCCGCCACGGGACAACAACACATCAACGGCGTATCCTTGCGAAAGGATCTGGGGCGGGAGATGGCCTGAGCGAGAGACACTCGAGGGTTGCAATCTAATGAAATAATAATAATAAAAAATATATGTGCAAATGCGTATACGTAAGTACGGCGAAAGGGGAGAAGCCTCGGCCGGACAGGGGAGGGAACAAAACGGAAAAGAACGGCCCGGGCCGTTTATCATTCGCAGTTGCTTTTGATCCTCGATTAAAACGAACTGTAAAACCCAGGTACACTGGCAAAAACTACGCAAAAAGGATATGTTAATATTTGAATATACGAATGAAAACTTGAGCTTTACATCGAATAGAAAATATATACCAACTAATAGAAAATTGTTCTATTTAAAACAAAAATTTATTTTATAATTAAATTTAAATAATTGAATAAAAGTTATATTAATAAATATTAGACTTATCTAAAAATTATAAATGAAACCAAATAATACAACTTATTCGGATGGCTCTAGAAAAAACAGCAGTGTTAAATATTTAATAAATATATATAATTGTGCTACGAAAAAAATGTATTTATTCAGCTATAAATTATTTTATGTAATAAATCTTTTATATAAAACTGAATAAAAGAGATTATAATAAAAAAAGATTATATAATAATAAAATACAAAAATACTAATAATAAATATCAAATGATATTTTCATTTAATATATCATTCGTTGAGTATAATATATAAATTATATAAAATTTATCCCTAAACTACTCATAGATGTAGTTAGGATCGAAAATTTTTGAATTTCTCTTGGTACAGTTACTCATACTATCACTTTTTTTAGGAGGTCCTTGATATAAAAATTAATTTCTATGAATATTAAAAGTTTTTATTCAGATAAAAAATTGTACCCAACTTTTGAAAAAAAAAAACTTGAAATTTTCGACAAGTTTCTGAAATCTTGACCATAAACTAACGGTTAGAGACTGCGGAACATGTCGGAATGAAACGTACGTTGGGCGTTCCTCCCATTCCTCTTCTTCCACCTCCTTTTTATTATCCTTCGCAGTCCCTTTCCGACCTGTCCCATCCCGTTTCTGGCATCCCGAATCGAAATCGCAGCCTGCCAAACGCAACGCAACGCAACGCAAACACAAAAATGCGTCGCAGTTGCCTCCGGGGGTGGGTGGTGGCTCTAAACAGGGGTCTGGCCCGTGCGCCTCGTGCCGGCCCAGCCTCACCCTCGTCCTCCCAGCGGTGCAGGCATCTAGGCTAGGGCTAGTGCCACAAGCAGAATGGAACCGGAGCTGGAGCTGGAGCTGAGCCAGCCGGCTGTAAACATTCCTGGCCTTACGCAGGACGCATCTCAGCCGCAGTCACGGCCAGAAGTCCAGGACGGCGAAAAGGGGTGCAAAGGGGGCTTTGGTGTGTTTGAATTTAAAGTTTATCATTGTTATTATTATTTAGTACAAAAAACTTTATATAAGCAAATAATTTAAGTTAAACAATAATAGATTTATAGCTTAATGGCTTTAATTACTAGAGGATCATACGAAAGGGTATTAAGGACTTTGTTCTAAAACTAAAAATGAATACCTGTTTCTGTTTCTTAAACAAAAAATTGAAACTAAAAAAATGGATTTATTGCCAAAAATGTTTATATTTATATTGTTTTTTTTTAATTGGATTACAGTTCTAAGCAAATTAACCAAATTAACAAACAGAATAGTTTGAAATAAAATCTCTTTTTTGAAACAAAAAAGTTCGAAAAAAAATTTAAAAAAAATTAATTAAACAAATAATTCATTTGTTTATTGTTTATAGGTTATTCTGATGTTAAATGTATAACTGATCCTTTTCAATTGATTGTTACAATTAATATTTAATAACAAAACACATTTTTCGAATCTTAAATATTTCAGATATATGAAAAAAATTCCATAATTATTATAAAAATGCCAAAAACAAAGGTTTTTTTAAGTTAATATGTAATTAAGAACCCCCTTGATAATATTTATAGCGTAAACCCCTGCCCAGGGGCGTAGAGCCACATCCTCGACCTTGTCCTTGTCCCGTATTTTGGGGTTGAAAAACTACGCAAGTTTCGCTTCAAATCCCAAATCCGAAAACGGGACGCAGCCAGTTGGGTGTGTGTGTGTGTGTGTGTGTGTTTTTGCGAGTGTGTTGGTGTGGGCCGATTTGGGTTGGTAACAGTCGGAAATACTTTTGTTGTTGCTGCGGGGTGCGCATCGGATTTAGCTAAGCAAGGAAGCAAGGAGGCAAGGAGGCAAGGAGGCAAGGAAAACAAGGAAGCCAGCCCAGCCAGGCCAGGCAGCCCAGCCAGCGAGGAAGCGAGGAAGCAAGGAAGCGGCGACAAAGAGGACAATGAAAATGCAGGAGAATGGGAAGCGGGTGAATGGGAAATTTATATGGCAGCAAGGACCTCGAAAAAGTGAGTTGGAACACTGCTTCTGGAGTCTAGATCCTGGCCAGGATCAGCATTCTTTGAATTCCGCCTTTCCCAGTTGGAAAGGTTTCCTTATAAATATTGTTTTTATTAGAAAGAGTCTCAACCGAGTATCTATTTGGTCCTGTGTCTTCTGAATGGCGAAACAATGTCCTTTCTCTATTCATACTCTTCAGTTTTCTTCAAAACCTTTTGTTTTTGGAAAATCTCCAAAGATTCGTAAAATCTTGCCAACAATTAATATGATTTAAAGTGATTCTTTTTTAATAAAATAATTAAAAATATATAAAAATAATAAATATTTTCAAGTTATTTAAAATTTGTAGTTATAACTGAAAGGGATGGGTTGTCGATATTTAAACATTTGGGAGCGGCTGGAAATTATTTCTAAATATAGTTTAACATCATCATTATACATTGCTAATTCAAACTACAAATTTATAAAATTAAATATACATTTTAAATTACAGTAACAATAAATTACATGGCCTTTTAAGTTTTATATAAAAAGACTTTTTTTATTGGTTCCTGTTTTTAAAGTTTTTATTTTAAACGTTTTAGAAGTTAATAAATTTTAGCTTTGATACAAAATTACTATTTAATTGATTTTTATATTTATAAAATGAATTTATTTTAGTTTAAGGCATTGATATTTTTTAGGAGGCAACGTCTCCTTTTTCCTTTTGGGAATTTGGTTACTTTTTTAAGTTAATCTTCAAGTCCAATTTCGAATGGTTTTATTATTAAATAGAGACTTTTTTTGGATTATAACTTTTATTTTTTATAAAACTTTAAAATAGAAAGGACTTGAACCTTTAAAAGGAATCCCTGTAAGCTGGATTAAGGATAGTTTGGGGCTCAGGCAGGCAGTGTTTTTTTTTGCGGGATCCGGATTCCGGACTCCAAGTGGCTACGGACTCGTAGGTGGAACAGAATCCACTGACCGGGTCCACCATCCCGCCTCGCATCGCTCCTTTGTCCTCCTCCCCGCATAGCACACATCTCTTGCCCGCGGGAAGCAGCTGTGGCGCTTTGAATTTTCTTGACATTTCCACCAGCCAGTAGACAAAATAGACGAAATCGTGGAAGGCGAGAGAGAGCCGAAAATGGGGAGGAAAGGAACGAAGAAGGGAGAGGAAATGGAGGGGAGGAGAGGAGAGGAGAGAGTGAAAAGGGAAAAGGAAAAACGCCAGCGTCGCTTGACGCTCGACGCCCGAACGGTCACCCTTGTTTTTAGAGTTTTCCGAGTTTCCTCGAGTTTTCCATCTGCCCCCCCCCCCCCCCCACACACACACACACACTCACACACACACACGCAACGCGCGTTTGACAATGAATTTTCGCTTTTCACGTTCACCCTCGTGGCAGCTGCGTTGACGTCGACTTCGACGCTGACGCTAACGCCGACTGCGACGCCAACGTCAGCTGGAGCAGCAGCAGCGGAAAACACAGGCAAACCAATCAAATGGAAAATATTCGTTTATCCGCCGAGTTTTTCGTTGTTTTTCACTTTTGTCGGGAAAACTGTCGTGGCTCGAACAGCGAAAACAACTCCGAAAGTACAGGTCCAACAGCTGGCACACTGACTACCGAAAGTCCGCCACCAATCCAGGCAAAGTGATCGAGTTCCTTATTCCCGCTTAGCATTATCTACTTTATCGTCATGACTATTTTATAATGATTATTTTTAGGTATTCTATTCTATTCTGCTTAATAACCTGTTGAAGTTTTGTAGGAATTGCAACAAAAATATTTATTTAAAGAAGAACAAATATTTTAAATTTGTAAAAATCCTAGATTTAATATTTTATTCAGGGCCTCGTCCTGTGTAAATTGTAAATATTTTTCAAATTATTAATTTTTAAATAAATAAACAATATACGTACACTAAAGGAAACATTTTATGGACCTAAAAGCCAAAGTCAAAAAATAACGTTCATTTTAATTATCAAAAATTAAAAATTAGTCATCTTTGCTTCTAAAACTGTGTTGTAATTCCACGTTAATTTTATATGTATATTAAATATAAATATATATTTATGTTTATATTAAAACATATATATTAGATTTAATTTATATTATATTCATATTAAAATATAAAATAACTTCAAATTAAATTAATAGTCTTAATTTTTGTTTCTAAAATAGTTTAAATTTAAATATAATAGAAAAATATAATAAGAATAAATATAATAATAATAAATAAGAATAAATAGAATAAATGTAATAGAAGAACAGCCTCCATTTGTTATACTCCTGTGCATTGCCTTTTTGGAGCGAGTGTAGTCTAAGCCGGCTGCTGCTCTTTGAATCGGATAACCGGGCGGATAGACGCCACCAACACACGCACACCCAAACACACACACGCACGCACACGGGCAGAGAGAAAGGAGCAGGGTCAGCCATTTTGATTCAGTGTTTGCTGGGTGGAAAATGGTGCTGGCGACGTCGCTGCCGGCGTAGCGACGGCGGCGGCGTCGGCGGTGGCAGAGTTTTCCTCGGATTTTCATCGGGACGCCGAGATACCTTGGGATCCGTATCCGGCAGTTCACGTTCACTACTCGCCGTTGCGTCAGTTCGCTCGACTCTCAGCTCGACCCAGCTCAGCTCAGCTCACATTTCGCAGTTTACAGTTAATCTCTCGCAGCTCATAGCTCACAGCTCACAGCTCTCAGCTTACGGCTCTCAGCTAGATTTTTTTTCCGATTCCGATTCCGCCGCCGTATCCGTCGCCGCCGTTGTCGCCGCCATTTGCGTTTTTGTTGTTTTTTTCTTCCATGCTTTTAAGCCAGAAAAGCAAAACAAGTGAAAACCCAAGAAAATTACCAAGAAAAGTGCAAGAAACCACAAGCGGAAAGCAGCTACAAAATTATCCCAAAAATTCGAAGCCGATTTTTTTTTAGAAAAACACAATAAGTTCGAAAGTGTAAGCAAAACCCTCAAGGAGTGAAAGAGAGGAGGGGAGAGCGTCTTTCTACGCACTCACGCATCTGGCGCTGTCTCGCTCGCACGCACCCACGCACCCACGCACCACCCCCAGCTACCCCCTCCCTGGCCACCCACAAACTTGTCATACGCGAAAGAAAATCAATAAGCCAAGCAAATAAAAGCCAAAAAGGAAATTATGGCTATTCAATAATTTGGATTAAACCAATTCTTCTTTTTCTTTTTTTTTGGGGGCTTTCGAAAATGCGATTCAGACCTTGAAGTGAGAGAAGCCGGAAAAACGGGACAATTTGTGATTGTTTTGCACATTTTATCTCTCTCTCTCTCTCTCTTTCACTTTTCCCTTTTTCGGTTCCAGCTGTCGAGCAAATGATTTTCAATTTTCCTCCTCCAGGGGTCCTTCGGCTGACCTGTGACCTTAAAGAGGAATCCCAATTCCGTACAATTTCCTAAAAAAACAAACGTCCTCATTAAATGGAGAAATTTTAGAAACCGTAACACCTTTTAGAGTTGAAAGTTTAAGTTGATCGCTTTCTCCTAATTTTCTTTGGCTGACCTATGACCTTAAGGCGGCCTTCCTTGATTGATGTCATACTACTTTTAAGAATTGATAAATTATTCGATCCCATGGGGATGCCTATGTAGTTCCTCTTGGGACGCCCATCTTAGACGACATTTCCGATCCTGTCAAAGGGCCTGCCCCATAAATTTTCACTTTCTCACAATTCAGTTTCAATTTTTTTTCTCGCTCAACAAAAAAAAACAAAAATTTACCCAAAATCAGAAATATACTCGCTCACCGACCACAGAAACAGCAACAAGAGGCCAAAAAAAATAATAAAAAAAACCAAACCTAACAAAACCAAAGAAACGCCAAAAAAGAAAAAGACGATAATCGAGGAGACAAGGAAAAACGAAAAAAGACGCCAAAGGGATACCAAAAAAAATCAAAATCGAAATCGAAATTCCGTCACCTTCACAATTCGTTGGCCCCCAAAGTACCGACCCTTAATCCCCCTTGCACCCCGCCCCTGAGCCGATCCTTCGTCCGATGTCCTCTTTGGGAGAGTAATCAACGCGGCAGTGCGTGCGAGAGGGACAGCTACAGGACCAAAACTACCTCCCCCCTCTAATATTGGAGCCCTCCTAATCCTAACTTCTTCATTACCCGATAGATAGCTCTACGATTTGGATGAAAACCGATACACGATAGCCGATATCAATAGCCAAGACCAAAAAACCGATAGCCACGATAGCCGGAAACAGAACAGTTTACAATTATATATGAAAAGGAGCAGAATCCTGGAGTAACAATAGCCCCAGCACCTCGTAAACTGGACACCAACGCCACCAGATTAAGTCGAAGCCCCAATTAAATCTGTAAGTATCGCTGGAGCTGCAGGACACTCTTGCCACTCCATTCTTGCCACTTGCCACTTGTGGCCTTCCACTCTCAAGTGTCCTGTCTTGTGGACCTGTGTCCTGCCACCTGTATTGATGTATCGATCACGCCATTGTTTGTCCCATTGAGTCTCGGTCCACCCATTTTCAATTCCAGAGAAGTTCTTCTCTAAACACTAGAGGCTAGAGTCTAGAAATAGGGGGAAGATGGGCGTTAATAGATCTGGAAAATAGTAGAGAAAACGGGGAAAAAATTTTTAAAAGGGACAAAAGGAAAGATAAGATAAAAGAAGGATAAGATAGATATCCAAATAAAGACGTCAAGTCAATTTTTAGGCTAAAAGTGTAAAGTCACTTTTTTCTTATATGTATTTATAATTATAGAAACTAAGGAAAGTAAGGAGAAAGTAAATATTTAAAAATACCTTACGAAAATATTTAATTTACTTTAATTTTATAAAAAGTATTTATTCGGAATTACTTTTTTTCAAAATAATATTAAAAGAAAACAATTTAAGTAAGAAAAAAACATTTTCCGTAAAATTAACTTTAACGTTTCAAAATTAGTAGAGTTAATGGTATATCCCAGGTACATCCCAAATGTTTATAAATTGGCCACCATATTGGAAACTTTGTAAGTTATATTTACTTAATAAGTATAAACTAGAGTATAGTTTTTTAGGGGATTACAATGGTGTTACTATTAAAAGTTAATTAGGAATAATTAAAAAGGTCGAAACATCAGAAACTTTGTCAAAAATCTACAGTGATTCTTGAATTTAACAACTTTAAGACACAATTATATTAAACTTAACAGTTATTATACCTTTTAAGTGCTTTTAAAACATCCAGAGTACAGGGTAGGGTTACATTGTATTACTTACTTTATTAGAAATATCTACTTCATGAATGAAAGATCCCATTAGTAAGTTTCGTTTGTGGAAAGCCACAATATTGCAACATCTTGGCACAGTGAGCCCTGGCTAAGGGCGCCAATAAATGAATTTCATAAAGACAATTGAATGTCCGATAATGGAGCACCCGCCGACTGTTGTGGCAGTCGCGTCTGAATTTGTGGCATGAATGAAAATTCTCTACCGCCCCGCACCACCCCCTTCTGCTCCATTCGTGGTCTTTCCCTCTTTTCCGTCAATTCTTCACAATTCTTCCCCACTTTAATCTGGCGCGTCTGTTTCTAAATTTAATGCATTCCCAAGTGAGACGGAGCATGAAAGATGCGAAAAAATTGGATCAACTTTAAAGTTCAACATCCGCCAAAGGAGTGGAGAGAGGGAGAGAGAGAGTGTGAAATTGGAAGGGGCTGTACTAGGGGTGGAGTGCTTAGAAACTGCCTAAGGGGTGACCCCATTATTTTTCATATATTTTCTTGTAGGTTTGCTAATTAATTGATTTTATAAAAGAGAATCTTAAGAGATGATTTGTTTGAAAAAGTTGCACCAGTTTTTAAGATGGTATTCCCAATTTATTATTCCCAATATTATAAAATAATATATACTATATTGGTGAATAAAATGAAGGAGAAACTCTATACAATTATGGTACCTATAATTTTCCCTTTTTTATTAATTAATTATAGAAATGAGAATAAAGGGTTGAAACGGAAATTGGGAGAAAGACTTTCTTAGGAGAAAACATTTTGTTTCAACCCCTTATAGGTGTAGGTAGGGCTCCGATCTATTAGCTCTGACAACTTTAACTTTTTTGTTACCTTAAATGTAAAAAAAAAGTAAATAGGAAAAAAATGGGAAATCCTGCTCCCTATTTCAATGATCTATTTGTTTGGATTTCTCGGTCTGCCTGTCTGAGACGACTGTACCTCGTTGACGCGATACGATGCGATACGATGCGATGTGATGCGATGCGATGCGGTGTCCTTGAGAGCCTTAGAGAGGACTCCTCTCTAAGAAAGCTTAGGTAGGCAGGCAGACGGCGCTGGCAGCTTTCGGAATTCGCAATTCGCATTTCGCAGCTGGTTGCCTGGCAGCTCCTTGTTGCTCCTTGCTGGCATTTGCTGCTCATCCGCCCCTCCCTCTCGCCCCTCCACTCCATCCATATCTAGTCCTTCGAGGTGTCCTGTAGCCAAACGAGAGCCTCACCCCCGAACTCTTTCCCTTTGCCGTTGCCCCCTCGCGCTGGTTGGCATTTTTGCGTTCAATTGTTCAATGTCCTGTGTGGCTCGATAGTGCCTCGGCAAGGATATAGAAACGGGCTTCATGCCGGATTCATTGCCATGGCTTGTACTCGAGTATATGTACACCCCTGGAAGTGTAATTTGATTTGATTTATGGCCTACGACCTACGATTGCTTCTTAACTGAAAAAAATCCAATTTGTATGTTTTTTTTTGTATTTTTTTTTGCGTCTCTCTCGCTATTTTCTATTTTTTTTAGTATTTTGAATGGATTTAAAGTCACAACTTGATACTCTCGTTCCGTATCGTAGCTCTCAATTATGGCGCTTCTTTCCAGGTACTCCCCCTTTTCGATAATGATATAGTGAACTTTAAAAAAAGAATAAATTGATAATATTATCCATTTTTGAAACTCAAGAATTAAGTAAAAAGGAAAATAACTTTTTTCAGAAAGTAGATTAACAATCCAAAGGATTTT
Source organism: Drosophila varians (assembly GCA_018150405.1). Lineage (NCBI taxonomy): Eukaryota > Metazoa > Arthropoda > Insecta > Diptera > Drosophilidae > Drosophila > Drosophila varians. The sequence goes on from JAECWK010000126.1 coordinate 13,369,711, forward strand.
CAGTATTGAAAGTTAAGCAATTTAGAATTCTTAAAGGATGGAAATAATAAAACCTGATTAGATAAAGTAAAACAACAATTTTGTGGCAATGTGGCACAACAAGTGGGGCACGTTGCAACATCCCTGCCATAAGCGGCAGGGAGAAGCTCCAGTCCAATGGAAGGGCTGCACTCTTGGGTGGGCGAACGCCAGCGCCATTGCAGGCGGCAAGTTGCATCAACCACCCGCCACCAGGACCACCAGGACCACCCACCCAGGACCATGGGACCACGGGGCACTCGTACATATATAATTCCCGGCGATTTCATTCGCAGTCGCAGATGAGGATTCGCTCTCTCTCTCTCTCTCTCTCTCTCTCTCTCTCTCTCTCTCTCTCTCTCTCTCTCTCTCTCTCTCTCTCGCTCTGGCGCTGGGTGGGTGGTTGCAAGGTCGGGGGGTGGATGGCCGGTGGCCCGGCTGCCTGACAGCCTGACTGCCTGGTTGCATGCCGCCGAGGGGTGGCTGGTTGCAAAGTTGCACTTTGCTGCGCGCGCGCCATTTTGTGCAGAGTGGCAATGCGACGGGAAAGAGAGCATCCAAAGTGGCAGTTGCAACAGGCTTTTTGCCGATTCGCCGATGGGCGTTGGGCGTTGGGCGGTGGGCGGTGGTCAATGGGCGGTCTGCGGTGGGCGGTGGGCGGTTTGTGGCATACCGAGGGCCGGGGTTAACCTTTGCTGGGATGATGTTGCAACCGCATTCATCTCGCCACTAACCCCCGAAGATGCGGATGGTGTTGGTGGAGGGTTTGAAGGATTTTTGCACCCTTTGCAACCCCTCCTGCGATGCACTTTTGTTGCAAAGCCAACAAAGCGAAATCCTTTCAAGCCTCGCCACCTCAAATTGGTTTGTCGAAGGACGAAGGATGCCAAGGATGCCAAGGATGCGACGGATGCGGGGCAAAACAAATTTCGAAGCACCCTTTTCCACACGGCGAGAGATGACGCCTATTAAACGTCAATTAATGTCACCTTCAACAACTGCAATCCTGCGGATGCATCCCCGCATCCTTTTTCATCCTGCATAGACCCTTTTCTTTATTTTGTTATGATTGCGACACGTGCAGGGGGCAGGGGCAGGGGCAGGGGGCATATCTCAGGCATCGTCCCAGGTCAAGGGTCAGAAGTGCAGCGTTGCATTCAACAAGTGAGGCGGCATAAGCGCAGCTCCCCGCTATGATTATCGTCATTGTGCATTCAGGATTCACCACAAAAGGACACGAGGTGTTCAAAAGCCTTCTTTTGATTATGAAGGCCTTTCAACACGTTGCAAAGGGCACAGTCAACGTGCAACAGGCTTTTCTCAGAGCCTAAACACACAGGAACTAAGCTGAAGGATGCACACTTTAATGGGTCATACTTTATAAGGATGTTCTTTGATATTCAAAGTTCTTAGTTGGTTTTATATGTATATATATTTTCTACAGGACTAATATCCTATTATTATTAGAGAGGTCCTTAGAGGTCTGAAAATTATGAGAGCATTAGTATCGGGTATCATTTTAATGTCCTGAACCATTTCGACCAAAGTAACTATCAGGTACTTGAAGAACAAACATCTTTTGGCTTTACAAGGATACTTTTTACTGTCCAATAATATCCATGCATAAGACACACATCCTAGATACTTTTCTTGAATCTTTGAAGATTAGGAAATTTTATTAAATTATTGCGATTTTCCATAATTTAATTTTAAAAGTTTTACTTAAGGTATTTCTCAGGTCCTTTTTTAAAATTTCGGAAGATAGAAGTAGGATACATGGTATCCTCGTAACCCCAAAAATGTTGAAAAATAAAAGACCATTAGTACCGGGTATCATTTTGAATTTCCTAAACAATTTCAACCCGAATATTCCAGCTTAAAGGTATAGTTTGAAGACTTCCTTTGACAAGGATTAGCCGAAAAAAAAAACTGTTTGAAGGTTACAGTGAGCCCCTCCTGCCCACCTCCTCCACCTTCACCTTCTCCCCTCACCCCCCTTGTCCACCTCGATTTTTCGGCTGCTTCTTAGGTTTTTTTTTGTTCTTAGAAAATAAAAAAAAAAAAAAAATACGAAAAAAAGAGGAGAAGAATATAAAAAGAACACAACGCCGGTATAGAGAGCAGCTTTTGTGAGTTCGCAGTTCACTTCCTTTGCCGCTTCCTTCTTCCTTTTCCTTTTCCTTCTCCTTTTCATTTTGAGTTTTCAGTTGGCAGAGCTTAAGCGCCGCCGTCGTCACCATCGCGACTACACACATCCCTACACTTTTGTGTTTTCTGTTTGGATACCTCCGCCTGCGGATGTATCTGTATCTGTATCTGTATCTGTATCTGTATCTGTATCTGTGTGCGGGCTCGTTTTTTGGCTACGTTAGCTGCGACGCCGACAGCGACGCCGGCAGCGAGACGTGGCGAAAGGAAAGAGAAAGCCGCCGCGCACTCACAAGTCCTGCTCGTCCGTCTCCCTCTGGCGCGCTTCTTCTTCCACCTTCCTTTCTTTCGGTAGTGTGTGTGTGTGTGGGGGGGGGGGGAGGCAAGGGGAGCCCAACACGCGCCGAGTCCTTTTTTTGAGTGGAAACGAGAATGCGGCTCCAAAACTTGGCTCAGGCTCGAGAATTAGATTTGATCCCACAAGTAGGTGTCCTTGATGTTCAAGTTTAAAAATAGACAAGCCCCAGTTGGGTCGCTTCCTTCCCCAGCTTATGCAAATTTTAGTAACTTTTAAAAAGTATCTTGTTAGCATTTCCTTTTCAGGCTACCATATGGTAAATCCAACTAAAATACAATTATTATAAGACTTGGTAATATTGGTAATATTTTTGAGGAATTTGGGGAAGTTTTTGGAAATAATCAGAATTTGGGAAACATTTAAGAAACCTTTATTTCTTCCTTTTCTCATCTTTTTCTCAGAAATAATCCTTAAAATTAAAAAAATTTCGGATGAAATGGTTTATCGAGCTATACGTAGGGTGTTACGTTCTGGAATACAATTCGAACTTATTATCTTTTCACTATTTTCTAAAATATGCTAGAAATTCGAATTTACGCGAATTACAAATAAAATACTTTTAGATAATTTTATAATATGACAATTTTAAAAGATCTATTAAAAGAATAAAAAAGTATTGCTTTATAAATATGAAAATGAATCAGAAACGTTATATTATTTGGATATTTATTTTGGAATAGCAACTAAATAGTTGCAATTGTTATTAAATATTTTTTGTAATGAAACCCAGGCGAATGCAATCATTACTTTTGTAAAGTGTATGATAGATTGTGGGAAAGTGGTAGCTGGAACCGCTTTGTTGGGGGGCCCGAGAGGTTGGGAGCTTTTTCGATAACCCCACTGAACTAGAATAGGGAACCTCCATTTTAGATTTCATCTGTCTCATTGCTAGCTTTAATTTTTATCACCAAAAAGCGAAAAAGCGAAAAGCGAGCAAGCAGCCGAAAAAAAGTCACTCGGACTCGACTCGACTCGCCGCCGCTCCACTCACTTGCTCGCTCACCGAAAAATTTTCGGCAATCCACAAACACACACACACACATTTGCGCGCTCTGCTTCTTGGACGAGCGCTCTGTCTTTGTCTTTGCCTTTGCCGCTGCCTTTGGCTCAGCCTCTGCCTTTGCCTTTACCGTTTCCCTCTCTCGCTGCCGCGCTGCCCCGACCAACGACTGGGTATGTGTGTGTGTGTGGTGTATCTGTGTGGGCTTCTACGCGCATAGGAATTTCGGCAGCCGAGAAAAAACAAAAAGCAAAAAAAAAAAATGTGAAACTGTCGCGCTGCCGACGTCGCTGCCGCGGCCGGCGCGCCACACCGACGCTGGTTCCGCCGCTGCTGCTCCGGCGGCAGGCAGTTCAGTGTCTGAAAACGCTCCCAACTGTAAGCAACGTAGCAAAAAGTAGCGTCGCGACTCGCGGGCTGCTCCACACAAATTTTTTGACCAAAACCAAAAAGAAAAGCAACAACAAAAAAATATCCAAACGCAAAACAGCGAAAATACAAGAAGAAGAAGCAGTGACAGCAGCCTTGAATCAATTTTTTTTTTGGTTGTTTTTTGTTGGTGGCTCTCCGAATCTGTAAATTAGAATCCGTTAGTTTCGCGCCACGGATGACAGATACGGATACACGGATACGGATAACTATCAGCAGCGGAAATCCCAAGAACAAAAACCACAGAGCCCAACTCCCCCTCCCCCCAAAAAAAAAAAAAAAAAAAAAAAACCGAAAAAGAGATAGAGAGTGTGCGAGGGAGGCCGGCGGCGGGGAGCTCTGCTAATAATTTTGCGTGTTGTTGTTGTTGTTGTTGCTGCTGCTACTTTTTCGTGGCATATTTTTTGACTTTGACTTTAATTCGGTTTGCCTTGCTCTTTCCCCACATGCGTGAGTGTGTTTGAGTGAGTGTGTGTCTGTGTGTGTGTGTCTGTGGGAGTGTGTGCGGCCGAGTGTTTGAGCAACTTAATTTGTTTCCCCAGCATTAGCAGCAACAACAAACAAAGCGTAATTTTTTTTTGCATTTTTTTTTATCTTGAGCCTAATTTTTTCGAATTTTCTCCAAAAAAAAAAAATGAAATAAAATAAAAGTTTTCAAGTGTTGCCAAAAAAAAAATCACAAAAAAATAAATACAACAAATGTAAATCAACACGCGCGCAAAATCAATCAACAACACCACCATCACCAAACAACAAAACACCAGCAACATCGAGAAAAAGGCAATTTTTTAAGGCACTCTGACATCATCTGCAAAGCTCCAGTCTCCACTGCAAAAAAAAGAGCAGCCCAACATCCAAAATTTTATAATAAAAAAGAAAGAAAGAATAAAACCTCAAAAGGAGCAACCACAACAAAATTCTAAAACAACAAATACAACTATCATACTACTACTACTACCACTACAACAACAACAGCAAAAAGTAAGCCAAAGACGAAACAAAACAAACGGCAAGACAGGCGGCAGAAACTGAAATTTCCCCAATTTTGGACACATTTTTTGGGCCATATGCGAAATGGTGTTTTTTTTTTTGTCTCGCCCACTTATTCACCAAAAAAGTAAAAGAAAAAACAGCACAAAACAAAAAAATGCCAACAACAACACCCGCACACGCACACACACTCAAACACAACCACACACAATGGGCCAAGATCAAAGTCAACAAAAGCTCGCTTCCCTCCCTCTCTTTGTCTGTCGCTCTCGCCCGCTCACGCACCGCCCCGCATAAATCTCTTCTAACGCCCGTTCACTGGCCGCCAACAGCTGTTGGTGTTAACCCTTGCGTGGGTGGGGTGCCGAATCAGTGACGCCAGATCGGTGTCAGGACCAAGAACCCAGAATTGTGCAAAAACTAATTGCTTTCTCCCCATCCTCTCTATCTCTTTTGCAGATAACTCTTTTTTTTGGCCTAATTGACACCAAAACTAAAACTAAAACTAAAACTAAAAAACAAAAACAAACTAAACTAAAAAAAAAAAAAAAACAATTCCGTTAAAAAAATATCAAGTAACTACTTTTGAAGTCCGCCGAAACCTTCGAGCAAGTTAAAATTTGAACTCAGTAGAGATTTTTTTTCGAGAAACGCGTGTAAAGACAAAAAAAAAGCCAACCAAAAACCGAGAAAAACCGAGAAAAACCGAGAAAAAAGTTCAAAAATCAAAAAATAAGAAATGCTAACGCGACACCAATAAAAGCCATCAAGCCACTGACTAAGCATTCAAAAGTTTTTTTTTCCGGTTCAACAGAGTTCAGAAAAAGTTTGGAGCAAGCGAATTCCGGCTAACAAACAAATTTTACGAAATTACCAAAACAAAAAACAAAAAAGTAAAGTTACCAATTGCGAAGCAACGTGAAATCCCTCTAGGGCATGATTCAATCGACCAATTGAGATCAATCGATCAAAATTCAAAAAAGGCATCATTCCAAATAACACTAAACAAATCCAATCGCAAAAGAGTTAAAGCCGGAGTTGGAATTAAGTAGACAAGCGGAAAAGATCAGTTTCGAGTTCCAAAATCCTAAAAAGTTTAAAATTCAAAAGTGTTCCTCCCGACAAAAAAAGAAAAAAGAAAGAAAACATCTACTGATCCGATCCCGATCCGCGATTACGAAATAATTAAGCAAGTTTATCAAATTTAATCGGCGTCTTAAAAAAAAAGAAGAAAGAAAACCAGAAGAGCAATCAAAATGGCATCCGAACTGGACCAATTCGCCGATCTGGAACTATCCAAGGAGGATCGCGAACAGATTTTCGACCCGCCACTGGATCGACAGCAGTTGGAAGGTGCTGGCACCTCAAGGTACGTACTCTCGTCCACCTAATATTTGTATCCTATGGTAGTATCTCTCCTATCGTACTGCCCCTAGAACGATTTCAATCGCAATTCAATTCAAAACCCGAACTCGCAGGCCTTTCTCTACCATACATATATCCCCTCAAACACACTCCCCCCCTCACACGAAAAACCCCAACAATCCTCCATCTTTCATTGATCTTGATGTAATCTGTAGCTATCGTAGTTTGTTGTGTGATGCTTTGTAGCTTTTAGTGCGCGGAAGACCCATCCGACCCATTCGACCCACCCACCCAGAACCCATTCGACCCACCGACCCATCCACTTGGAAATTTGATACAAAACGACGGGAGGGGAGATACACTTAAAATGGCGCCCGACGTAGGGCCTGCAATTTGATGCGCCCCTCCAGGAAAAAAAGTGTTCGGGGCCTCTTTCCAAAAGGACTTTTTTTTTTTTTTTAATGGGAAACTCGGGAAGGCACTGTTGCCAGCAATCCACAATTGCACAAATTATCACGCCAAATAACATGGAGTTTGCCCCTTCCTCGTTGGCCTCCTGGCAGGCATCCTGGCAGGCATCCTGGCATCCTTGGCACCCTAGGCATCCTTGTGCGCCTTAGCCTCCCCCCTCGCCGAGGACATACAACGCTGCTAAATAGCAGCTAATTTCCTGTGATAAATTGGGCATATCACTGGGAGACAGCCAGAAGGGAAGGCTGGGCTCTTACTGGGAGATCCTTCGCAGCCTCCTGCGAGCCGGACTGACCCTCGTCAAGTTCCCCCCGAGCCAGGCTCAAGTGGTGTAAGCAAACACCGAGCGGGCCATAGAATAATCTCGGTAGGCGAAACCCCATCATCATTGTCACATAAAAAGTCCAGGCAGTAGGATGAGGATAACAAAAAAAAATCAGAAAAAAAGAGGCTCAAGCATCAAGGATCAGGAGTAGCGATAGCCTACCTGTCCTTCCTGGCCAGGGTCTGACCAGGGATCTGTCAGGAATCGCCTTGCCAATGCCCATCCAACCCCCGATCTCAGGGAATTGATATACTGGTCGCACGCTGCTCAAACAGGAGCAGAGACGGGCGGTCGTGGGGTCGCAGGCTGAGGAGGCGAAGGTGCAGGCAGAGAGATCAATGATGGTCTGACCAAAGAGGCAGATCACAGGCCCACAGATCGAACCCTTTTCGCAGAACACATCCAAAGAAAATGTTTGCCTTGCACCTAAACAGATTATAATGATATTCCTTTTGGTCTCTGGTCCGATCGAAAGGATATCGTTGTCAGGGTGTTGATGCAAAACCTAAACGGATTAGAAACGCGTAATATTCCATCCCTGAGATGGTGATTTTTCAACCAAAGTGTAGACATTGTATGGAATGGTTTTAAGGATATTTAAGGAAGAAACTAAATATATTTTAACCACAGATGGTTAAGGTCCTTTCCATTTGACAGAATACGCACATCCTGCAACTTTCACTATAAATGAGCCAATTATTGGATGGGTCTTGACTTGAATGGCTTCCCAGTGGGAATGAAAACCCCCTGGAAGCCCTTTTTGCTTGACGACTATTTGAGTATCAAGGGAAACCCATTTAGAATCTTAGATGCAAGGCCTAGTAGCTTCGCCCACGAGTATTCCGAGTCCCGCTGGGGCACTACCGATGGCTGCTGCTGTTAAGCCGCTTGTTGCAACAACAGCTAAGCCGGCCCACAAGGCAGGCAAAAAAGGCCAAAAAGCTGGAAAGAAAACGGGGGAAAAAAACACAGATAGCCTCCAACTAATTTCCTACTGGAATGCAAAGTAAACAAAGCCCAGAAAGAAAGAAAGAAGGAAAGAAAGAAAAAAAAAGCGAGGCAAAAGATCTCACAGCCAAGAAATCTTTTTCTGTAGCATTTGGTTTAATCCTCCAAAGGAAACATGCCGCTGCCACAGGAGGAGGCATCCAGATTTTTGGGAATTTGCTTAGAAAGAAGGAAGGGTTGACCTGACCCAGAACTCCGGCAAACGATTCGGACTCGGATTCGGATTCGGATTCGAAGGTCCAATATGGTTCCTCCTCGTGATCAGGTTTCTCAGCCGAGTTGGCGGTTGGCGGTTGGAAATATGATTTTGGCAAAGTTTTAGGGGCTTTCCTGCCAGCTTCAGCTTCTTTGTTGTTTCCTTCGTTCGTTCGTTCGTTTGTCTGTGCTGAGCTGAGCTTTTTTTTCCCCCATTTGCTCCTTTTTTCGTTTTAGATTGTTCCTTTTTCTAATCGCAAAACACGTTTCTCATATTTCTCATCCAGTGGCTCGATCTCTGCACCGCGACTCCGCTCAAACATTTTCTATTATACGCGAAATGCGCTTCCCCTTTCTAATGTTTGTTCACTCGAGGATCCTTGGCTTGATCCTTGCTGCTGCTGTGCCAATTTGTCCTTTGCAGCTTTTCTAATCCCCGCTACCCTTGCCGCCATCTCGCATATCCTTGTATCTCTGGCGAGGCTCTCTGCCTCCTATCTTTGTATCCATCTAGTGGGGTGTGGGGTGTGTGAGGAGGAGAGCCAAGCGAAGGATAACAGAACAGAACAGAAGAGAAGAGAAGAGATTTTTGGAAAGCCGGCAACAAATTTGATTCCCATCGATTATCAACCATCTTGCGCAGGCGCAAGGATGCCCTCGAAAAAAAAACATAAGGAAAAAAGGTCTGCTCGCCTTTTTTGATTGACAGTCAAATTAGTAGGGCTCCTTGTTGTGCGACAGGCGGAAAAGGCTCCTGTTTGTCCTGCTTTTTTCTGCTGTTTGGCTTGGGGTAGATTAGATCCAATACGATCCAAGCCGACCTAGTCTTCTTTGGCAGCAGCTGCTTTTCGAGGCTCGCCGTTTCAAATCCTCGGGCCTGACCTTGGTTTACGGCTCTCCATTCATTCCGTTCGCCCTCGCCTTTGTCTCAACTTCACAATGCCACAAAAAAAAACTCGTTTGGGACTCAATCCCGGTCGTCGGAACTTATTTTTTTTCTTATTAAAACACAAAAGCTACAGGAGAAGGCTAATGCACTTGCAGAAAAGTAAGGGGGTGTCAAGCGATTTGCCTCAAAATCCACATTTATGATTGGATTGTAAATGTTTTTTCAAACAAACAATCTGAAATCCTGTTTGGCTTACTTTTAGTTTCAATTGATTGTTCCCCGAAGCCAGCATCTCCAAAAAGCATGCTTTTACTGTTTAAAAAGCATGCTTTTACTGTTTAAAAAGCATGCTTTTACTGTTTGAAAAGCACCTTTTACGCTTTATATTTGCCCATCTACCTCTATATTTGATTGGAATGTGTATTATACATGCTTATCCAGAAGGTACAAGCGTTTCAAACTTTGAAATCGTTTTTCTGAAAGCAAATCCCACAAAAAGCATGCTTTTACAGCTTTAAAAGTAGAATTAATCATGTTCTTCCCTGATGTTCTTCTTTGATAATTTTTTTGGATAAAATCGAATTCCAATCAAACAGAAAAACCATTTTGCAGAGTTCGAAATCCAGAGAAAGGTTTTTTTCAAACGGCAGCCGATAAAGTATGCTTTTCTCGTACAAAAAGCACCAAAAGCAGCTAACATTTAGTTTTCATGAATTATTTTTTAGGGATAAAGCTTGATTGATTGATTGAAAGATCCCTTCCAAAAGAGATAAATGGGTCCATTTTCCAGAGTGCACGTCTTGGGAATTATAGAAGCCACAGCTGAATGAGTTCGCCAGGACCTGGACGCAGGCGGGTCGGGGAGGGGGCCAGGGCACTTTACCTACATTTGCCCAACAACAAAGTCCGTCCTGGCCCATATTGAGCCGAAAATGTGTTGCACAGCGGAAGAGCAGAAGGACACCGACTTTGGCAAATCAATCCCAGCAAACAGGATGTGAGGAGGAGCAGGCTCTGGGCCAGGTAGACAGGTAGCCAGCCAACAAGGCAAGCTCGAAACACAAAAACGATAGTACGGTCTTGGCCTGCCCTAATTTCGGAATAATGCTCGTAATGCTTGCCTCGATTTAAGGATAAAGGATGTTGTTCCTTATCTCAACGCCCCCTACTCTTGGTAATCGATTTTTTATCAGATAATTAAATCGATCCAATCGCTTATCGATAGCGTTGCATCAAATTATGAAACGATCTTCTCTCCTTTACATATGTATTCTCTATTTATGTGTAATTTCCACCTCTACTTGTCTTTTGTGGACTCTTTCGCGGCGCATTCTTGCTGGTTGCTGTTGTTGTTGTTGCTTTTTTGTTTTCTTGTGCCACATTTTTGTGTGCTCCTTTTTGTGTTTGCGTTCATTAGAAATTTCCAAGAATTCCAACGACAACGCACACATGCGCACTCCGCCTGGGAAGCACATAGAAGCAGAGAGAGAGAGAGAGAGAGAGGAAAAGAGGCAGCGAAGAGACAAACCAGAGCGTCCCAGAGATCTGATCTGACGATTCGTGTTACTGCTGGCTTAGTTTTTCAAAAACCAAAAAACCCAAAAACCCAAAAACCCAAAAAAAAAAAAAAATAATAATAATAATAATAATAAAAAAAAGAAACACACACACTCACAAGTCGCTCTGCCGAAGGAGGCTGGAAAAAAAGACACGATCGTGGGATTTGGCGGAAGGAGCGAGAAGGACGGCAGGAGATCGTACCACTTTCCACCTTCCTCCCGCTTACCCATGTTTGTGGGACGTGTGTAATCCTCTAATTTTTATCCCAACCTCCTAGGAAACCTACCTAGGACGAGATAATCCCTGAAAAGGTTTAATTCTTTATACGATTTTTAAGTAAAACTGCACTGAGAAAAATATTTAGAACTGCCCAATCTGTCAAAAAATTTCAAAAGGATCGGAGATGATCCTCTTGGGATGTGTTTATCCTTTATCTCTCCTTTTGATTGTACTGTTATTTTGCTAGCAACGTCATTAGTATCCTTGCGTGCAGATCCTTCGCCGCATTGGCTTATCACTGTTGAGACGCAACTGTTGTTCCGGCACACGTGACAGGCAACCAAGGACCCGGGGAAGAGCACCACCTTTACAGGACTTTCTTCCCCGTTATGGCCACTTTCTTCTCCTCGTCGTGTTTTTTGGCACACCAGCTGCCAGTTGCGATAAACCAACTAAGGAGCCAACCAACCCTTTTCGTGTTCTCGACTCGTCGCTCGCCGTCGAGTGTCTGTGTCCCCTGTATGGTCCCGAGTGATCCCTGCGATCCTTGCGTGTTCGACATGCAGGTAGGGCTCCGAAATTACCTGATAGCGTCTGGCTATATGTCCTGGCTCTGTCCTGTGCCCTGCCCGGCCTGGTCTGTTCTTTTCCATTCCCATTGTTTGTTTTATTATTTGTTCGGTGGCCCGCTGAGGAAGAAAGCATTTCACCGAAAGGAAAGGAAAGGAAAGGAAAGGAAAGGAAAGGAAAGGAAAGGAAAGGCAGGACAAGACAAGGACTAGGGGTTGCGTTGCCGAGCTCGATCCCGATACCGATCCCCGTTGCGATTCTTCTGGATTCGATCCGTCTCGAATCGGATCGATTCGACTCGCCAGCAATGCTAGTCCGCCGCCAGCTGCCGCCAGGAGCTTTCTTTTGCCAAGAATGAAGCTCGGCGAAAGCTCAGACAGCTGCCCAAGGCAGCTTTCGCGATCTGCAAGACAGCGGTGATCGCAAGACTAGCAGTTTTCTTGGCATCAAGGATATTTTACATAGTCATAAGATGGAAGTCTTAAAAGTCGTTTTTTATAGGAGGATGCTTTGGTCAAATTTCAAACAATTATAAAAAAATAATTATTTTTAATCACGAACGTAGATCCTTGAAGCAGGCTCATCAAAGATACAAAGAAAAATGGTTTTATTTAATTTAGTTTTCCTTCAATCAAAATCCTAAAGAAAAGCTTATCCCAAAAAAAAAAGAGAAATACGGCAGCTTTTTATTAATTTTCCATAATTAAAAAATCAATAACCTATTCCATTGAGCTTCATAGTGGGTGTGACTGCTTTCGTTTGTTTTTTCTTTCTTTCTTTTCTTTCTCTTGGGGAAAAGGCCGCATCTCTCTACCTCACTCCCGCTCTCGCCACGCACTATCAGCAATTCGCGCCGGCTGCTAGGGGGCGCTGCTGCCGCGGCCATTGAACCGCCGAAATGAGCAGCGGCGCTGCGGCGACTGCGAGGCCAACGTTGCCTTGCTTTAGTTTTTTTTTTTTTTTTTTTTTAAGATATGTACATAGATGTGTATATATATTTTTTTTTCGTATTAATTTTAAGCGGGTTGTTGCCGCCTTCTTACAACTGTTTTTACCGTTGTTTTTCGCTTGATTCACCGCTTTTGCGGTTAACACATGTTGCCAAAATGCCGCAGCATTGGTAGGTGTCCAAAATTGTCACGTGTATGGTGGAGAAAATTAAATAAAATAAAAGCGAAATGTAAGAATAGGCGGCGAAACAGCAGAGTTTGCCGGCAATAAATGACCGGAAATAACAAATAGTTGACGCGCGCTGTTCGCTTATATTGTGTTGTGTTCTGTTGTTTTTGTTTTCGGTTTTGCCCAAACACACACACACAAATACAAGCTCACATGCTCGAAAGCCGGCGCACGCAATGAGTGACGTAATCAGTTGTTGCACTTTACCTGCATTGCAACAACAACAAAAGCCAGAGTGGAGAGTAAAGAGTGGAGAGAGAAAGAGTTGGGTTGTAGGCGAAGCTTAAATACTCTTTTTATTCTGGAATATTACAAATTTATATTTTTGTAGCATATGTATTTATGAAGTGGAGGAAATTTTTGAAATTATGAATTTTGGCGCGAATCGCCTGTAGGATCACGGGATTTTTATGGGTAAGAAGAAGCGCAAAAGTTTTGGCAAAGAGAGCGAGGGACAGAGAAAGCCGGTTGCAGAATTGAGCGACAAGTAGCCGGCTTCCAGGGGAGCTTCTCTTGCATTCTCTTCTGTTTATTGTTTTTGTGCTACACTTGTCCGCAAAATTCCAGTAATATCCGAAGGTGTATTTCTAATAAAGACATCAAAAAATGGGTAAAAAATTATAAAAAGTAGTTCTACTGGTCAATAGATTTAACTTTGCAACTGAAGCGATATTTTGGCTAAAAATTCCTAAAATACTGTGTGGATAGTGTTTTTTTTTAGGAATATTTTTACTTGAAGTGTTAATTAAACAAGAAACTCCAGTACGTAAGATCACATCTTTGCTATTCCTGGCCATCTGGCAACCCATTCGGCCAAATGTTATTCTGCCAACAGCTTTCCGCTCTGACATTGCCATTCGCGTTTGGGCCTTCGCGAAACCGCTCTGTTAACAATCTTCTCCCATGTCCCGTCTCTCTTTTTACCTTGGTTGTTAAGAGTTCCGCTGTTAAGTGGAATGTTAACAGAATGTGGTGCCACGCTGGACAGCGTGGGAGAGCAGACATTTTTTGTCAATTTGAATCGTTGGCACTGGCACACTCTCTGCCTAACAGCGCTGCTTTCTCTCGAATGAAGGATGGATGAAGAACAGTCCCACGAACAGCTGTTAACATTAACAGTTTTTTTTTCGTTCGAACCGCACACAGAGCGCTTGCCGCAATATTGGATTTTGAATTATTCCACAAAGACACAAAATCTTGCACACGTTCGAAAAAATACGAAAAAAACGATAAAACCGTGTCGGCCGTACAACTTTATTAATTCGAACGAAAGAGTCGAAACGGTAATTAAGAGCTTTGGCAGTTTCAAAAATTGCCACGAGCGGAACGTTGTGGTTCTCAGAAATTTTACCGGGTATCATAGATCGATTAATCGATAACCATCGGTTATCGCGGCCGTTGCGTGTGCTCCAAAGCTGAACTACAAAGCTAATTTGATCAGAGTGCTGGGCGTTCAGCGGTCGCTCATTTTTTTGCGGAAATACGCGAGGCGTAGTTGCACAACAACAAAATCTAGCAAAAATTATAAAATATATTATAATATATAGGGTCGTGTAGCGGCGTGTGTGTGTGTTTGTGCGTTGCCGTCGGCCTCGCCGCCTCCTACTTCACCTCCACGTCTTCCCCGTTTCGCGAAACCGCCACATCCACGTCTCCTCCTGTCGCCGTCGTCGTGGGCGCTTTTGGAGGAGCGAAAAAAAAAAATCCTAATAAAAAGAAATAGAAAAAAAGGCGAAACCAGCGCGACGTGTTTTGTTGCGTTTTTCCATACGCATTTGGCATTTGTTTAAAGCTGAAATTCCATGCAGCAACAGCAACAGTGAGTGACAAAGAAGAGTGTGTGCAAAGAAAACGAAAATAGACGGTGTCACTATTTTTTCGACGTGCTGCTCCCCCTTGATTCGTAGTTTTTGCGTAGTTTTTTGCACAGGCGTCCGCCTTTATCTTCCAGTTCACACACGAACACATTTACATTTACATTTGCATTGCTCGAAAGCAGAAAACAGAATAACAGAAGGCAGAAGTAGAAAAGAAATGAGAAAGAAAAAAAAAACATTTGCTTGCTTGCATCGTGTGTCGTTATGACGGGCCGGCTTTTGCTTTCTTTCTCCATCTTCACCCTTCGTTCTTCCGCCCTCGGACCGCTTCCATGCCATTCCGACGTTGACAATTATTGGAGAAAAATGCGCTCGAGAGTCAACAATAAAAATCAATTTAGCCTTCAGCTGGCGACTAGGAGATAAACTGACCTACTTACTAGCAACAGTTGGCAACCCTGCGCGCCGTCCGCCGCTAATTAGCAAAACACGTTTCTCCCAATCCGCTATTTTCACAGTGGAACTTGCCTACTAACGTCCCCATTCAAAAAATTACATTAATTTCAAAATTGGCGCAAATTTGTCGATATTTTCGATAAGTTAGATACATTTTTCGATACATTTCCTGCCAAGTCAGAAATTTCTCCCAAGAAAATCTTTACTGTATCAGAATCGTGTTGTTTAAACACGCAAACACTACTTCCGATAATGACTATCGATATGTGATCCATTTCTAGTGGTGAGTCATAGGAGAGGGGGCGGCGTATGGCGAGGGGGGTGCGCCAACGCACCCATCAGAAATCAGAGACCAAAAAGCGAATTAAATCCCAAACGCATGACCAAACAGGCAACAAAGAGAAGCGAAACAAAATAAATAAACCGAAAAATCATATCGGCGGCCAAGCAGCAGATTTTTGTCCCCCAATTTCACATGTTATTCTTTAATTTTTTTTTTTTGGGTGATTAACAAGTGAGCGCGTGGATCGCCAGACTGAGATGGAAGATAGAAGGCGGTGGAGATCAGCGGCAAGAGTGGCGAGAGTGAGAGTGAGAGCGAGTGAGATGGAGCGAGGAAGCGGCAGGAGACGTCACAATGTTTGTAACGTTTTCGCCGCCCCACCTCTGCCTCCCTTCCGCTTATCTACTTTGCTCCACTTACTTGTTCTTTTCTCGTCCAGTTTTCTTAACAATTTTATTTGACAGTTTTTTTTTTGCAAATGGTGAAATAGACAAAGTTTAAAAAAAAAATACCAGCCAAAGGCAAAGAAACAACCAGAACAAACCAATGCGAATGTGTGCGATCGGTTAGATCGAGAGTGTGGAACGAGAGAGCGAGAGCGCTAGTGTTGGCTAGAGATAAGAGAAAAAGTTTCGCACTGCAAAACAACAACAACAACAACAACAAAACGCACGAGGCATAACTGTAAAATTCAAACCAACTTTACAAAAAACGGCTCCAAAATGCACACCAACAACAACAATAACAGAATCAACATCAACAGCAATAATTTTTATCAACATAAATTTATACGCTATATGGATCGGTATGTTTAGATTTACATCCCCCCCCCCCCCCATACAGTGTTAACACAGTCCACATGAACCCCATTCCCCAAAGAACTCCCCCAACTCAAAATCACACATGCAAGTCATTCAATATTCATATGTCCAGCCCCCTTTGTAGGTCCTCCTACGATCCGGATCCGGATTTACCTGGTATACCTCTCTTTCCCACTCCCCAATATCAGCAACAATTCAATATTTATTAGAAATTGTTGTAAATCTGGGTTTCAAACTGTAAATGTCTGGCATCCGGCATCTGAGAGTAATACCTGGTCCATTTGCACTGCTACACATTCTTGCATCGCACTTTCTTTCCATTAAGTTACCTAACGAATTTAGAAAAAAGTCAAAAACTAACTCGAAAATAATTATATCCCAAAAACAACTGTCATCGGAGGCTATAAAAGCGTAATAGAAAGGAAATGATTAAGATAAGTGCTTAAAAGTGTTGATGATATTATTAAAATAAAGTATGATTTCAGTCTAGGTCAAAAATAAATTCTATAAAATAGGGGATACCATGGATTTTTATGGATATAGTTAATATGGACCTATGTTTTTAGTCGAGGTCAGGGACAGTCTTAAATTTATATAGTTTTATGGATTTATATAAATAAGGGAAGAAATGTGTATTTCTTTTAAACTGGGATGATTTTTTTATTTATAAATTTTTTAATATATTTTCTACAAAATTAGTTATGGAAAAAATGTGTATTTTTTTCTCTAATATGAAATATTATCTCTGGCATTCGCTTTAATATTTTTAATAGAAATGATAAAAAAAAAATCAGTTTTGTTTTCCAGGGGGTGTATCGCAAAATAGATCTACATATAATTGCACTCTGAAATTTCCTGGAACTTTCGGCCATCCGAATACTTGTAATTTACGACTTTCCAGGCTCAACTCGGTCGGTCGTCTCGTTTTTTGTTTGTTTATTTAAAATGGCTGGACTGGCCTGGTTGCCGTCCATATGGCTGTGCCACGCCCACAGCTCCACCAGAAAGCTTCTGTTGCACTTTGGGTCGCAACCAATCAGCCTCCCCCTGGTTCTGGTGCTGGTGCCCCACCTCTAGCCGCCCACAGGGGTGCACGGTGCGATGATGATGACAATCGCCGCGGCACTCCATGGAGGCAGCCGGAAAATTGTGGGCGGGTGGCACGAATGTGTCATGGTTGTTGGAATTGTTGGGCTGCGAATGGCATCGCATTTTGTCGGCTGAAAATTAAATTGATTAATATTTCCCCAAGCAGGAAAATGTTGTGACAAAGGATTAATTGATAGGTGTTTATTTAGGATTATAGCACCTGGAGGTCGCATTTTTTTTTAATAGTACATTTTCCATGAATTGTAACCATTCTGCGACCAAGAAAGTCTTTCAAAAAAATTATATTGAAAGTGATAACTGGATGAAATAATATTCCTTCGTAGTAATCCTCCATCCGCCCATGCTCTGAGCCTGGCAGGTCCAACAAGTGAGCTCGCGCCTCGAGGCTGCACCGCAGGCGTTGTCGCTTGTAGGGTGGGGTGTGGTGTCAGGGAGGGGCAAGACCACCACCAACACAACCACTTTGCAATTTAGGTCACACTGCAACACTTGCAAGCTGCAAGCTGAAAAACAAGTTTTCCCCCCTCCCCCGACATGTTGACAAAATGAATTCTTTTAACACTCGTAACACCCTAGAAGAAGAAGAGGGGGTTGGCCTAGGAGAAGGGTATTCTTGGCCAGCATGGCCTCCCCTTTCTCTAATTTTCGCCATATGGGCAGAGAAAGGAAGAGAAAGAGGCAGAGTAGATAAGCCCGATGCAAGGAGAGCAAGACAACAACAACTAACGGAAAAACTAAACTCCAACTGTATATATCTGTGTGTGAGAGAGAGCAACTTGTGGAATGTCATAAAAATAGATCAAAAACAACAAAGTGCAAGAAATGCGTCATTCATTCTGCATTGGCGATTATTTTGCATTTACATTCATATTTAGCCCCCATGTGCGTGTGCGAGACAAAAATAAAAATTGCTATAAAAGTATATAAAAAAGACACACACATATGCACCTACATATGTACATACATATATATGTATAAAGACGCATCGCAACAGATTTCCGACTTTTTCATTCATAAAAATTATACGGGAGAATAAAAAGAAAGAAAGAAGAGAGAAGCAGAGGAAGGAAGAAAGCGAGCTGATCTCCGTTGTTGGTTTTATTGTTGTTTTTCGTCGCTGATAAAGCGCCGCCACTTCAGGGCAACAACAAAAACCATGTTGGCGAATGCACTCAGCGCCGCCTTTTCACAAGAGGGATAAAAATTAAAAAATAACGAGAAAAAAAGAATAACAAAAAATGAAAAGCAAAATCCAAAACAAACACATGACGGCGCCGTCGCTGACGTTGACTGCGCTGTCGCTGTAGCTGCCGCTGTTGTATTGATTGGAGAGTTCTTTTCATATTTGTATCCATGTATCTACGTACATACATATATCCGTATCTAACAGATGTACGTAACGCTCATGACTATTTATATGCATCTATTGTCATTTTTCCTCAACAGTCTAGACCTCTACGGTTATCAAACTTATCGACAAAAAATTCTAAATATTCATACTAGGTATTATTTCTTAAAAATGGATGTTTTTAAAAAAGATATTGAAATAAATATATATTTACAAGATACAAGGTAACAAGGTTAATTTTGGTTTCTAGTACACTGCCCGTAATTTTTTGGTAGCGTGTAAAGGTCGCATTGATAACCGAAAAAAAGCGACAAAAGCATTCTCAGGTGCGAAAGCGATTGCGTACAAGTATATAAGAATTTTCGTTGTGTCCTTGTATGTGTGTTGCGGCAGGCCGCGAGGTCATCTGCTTGGAATCGGTCACATGTCAGGAAAAAAAACGAAAAAATCACATTGAGTTGGAGAAAACCACAGCAGTAACAGTAAAAGGAGCAAGAAAGGTGAAATTGTTGCACAGTCTGGTTAATGACTTCGAGAGACTGAGAGAGAGAGCGAGCGAGAGTGGGATGAAAGGGGGGTGCGCTGGGTGGTGGGTGCTCTCTTCTCATTGGATGCAGTCGGCTAGACGCAGCAGCGAAAACGAAACGTCAACGAACTGCAACTTGACATTTGCATACAACACATACATACATTCATAAATACATGCATACATAGCTATGTATTTTTGTACATCGGTGCCGGTGCCCGTAGAGGAGATGAAAAAGAAAACAGCAGCAACAGATGTGACGCATGCTCAGCAATTACCGTTAACCGTCTCGTATGCAACAAAAACAATGTCTCGTTCATTCATTAATTCATAAGGGAGCTCAAAATGAACCCCCCAATGATTCATCATTCATTCTGGAAAATGAAGAAATTCATTTCAAAGTTTACAGGTCAACTACAGTAAAATTCCAATAGCTTATCTTAAAAACCAAAGAGAACATTATTAAGACACAGTATTTATATTTATAAATATATTGTTAAATTGTGTAAAAATTGTTTTTGTTAGCTTAATTATTTTGTAGCTCGTTTTAATTGCAAACAATAATATGAGATCGGAGGAGCTGGGAGTTCCGGGGAGTATTGGATTCCAGTAATTTTAAAACAGCAAAAAAAATAGCGTACGGTGGCAAAATTCGTTCTACAGCTCGCCTTCGCTTCCTGGAAAAAGCGCCACAGCCTGAGTCGCCTGAGAAATGAGAAATGGGCGGCCATAAACATCACGGCCAAAAGCAGCGTGGAATAGGGGGGGAATGGGCAGGGACTTGGTGAGGAAAGGCGGGTGAAGGAGGGTGTTTGGCGAATGGAATGAAGGAATGCAGGAATGCGTCTCTGATCTATCTCTCTCTCTTTTTTTGGGGATACAGTTAAGTGTAGAAATGTAAAAAAAATGTATTTATTTTTACTGAAGATCGTATCTTAAGGGATACTCTGATTGCAACTAACAAAAAAAAAATCTATCTCGGCGCTAGGGCTCCCTCTCAGTGAATTTTGTTTACAATTTTTCCACTTCTTCCATCCATTATAGCTTTGCATCTCAAAGTTATACCACATTGTATATACTTTTTGGGAGCTTCTCTTGTTTCAACGCCTTTAAGCCCCGCTTTTTCCCCAAATCTTGGGCGAACTACACGTTAATACATTGAAATTGTTTATTGTTTATTATTAAAAGCGGCAAAAGTCATTAAAAGCCAACAAAATGTGAGCGAGCGCCTGCCTTCTTTAAAATGTTTCTTTTTCAGTCTCGGACTTGGACTCCGGTGTTTGTGTTTTAATTCTCATTAATGTGTTTTTTTTGTATATTTTTTTTTTTGTTGGAAGCTCGTGAGCTTGGCCGCGGCGTCGACGTCCGAGACTGGAGTGAAATTACTTCCAAGAAAAATAAACACGATATTAAATGTGCAACATTCCAGGCGTCGTCGCTTTTTTTTTTTTTTTTTTTTTTGTTGTTTCTTTATTTTTGCCTCACTCGGTTTCATTCTGGTTTTTATTCTCATTCTCATTCTTTGTACGAGATCTTCTGCTGCCCCGACTTAAAGGCTTTGACTTCGAGTTCAGCTTCTCGGCTCCAAATCCGGACTCCGCCGTCTCCTCCGAGCACCTCTTTGGAGATCAAAGTTAATGCAACAGAAGGCGGCAACATCGGTAGCGCTTGCTGCTGTCTTCTTCTTGTTTTCATTAGTTTTGCAATGCCGTTATGGCAACAGGATGTTTAGCAACTCAAAAAAACCTGAAAATCCCATTTTCTACTGAAAAAGAGCTAAAGGTTTTCTACCATAAAATCTGGCATTTTGTCTCTTTTGAGATACTTGGAATTAATTTGCATTTATGCTTATCAATATTTGTACTATATATATTTCCTATATTATATACACAATGGCTATCCTATATATCGCCATTTTGTATCGTTTAATATTCGGAATTCAAAAATTTGCTGGGGACTCTGGAGTGGAATACCTTAAAGAATACCTAGAATAAATATCTTGTTTATGGGCTTAACGTTATTTCTTAAACCAAACATGTTTAATTCCAAATTTAAGTGCTTCGGAGTAATTTAAATGACATGTCTTTAAGCTTTAGATAACCAAAAAAGTCCTGTTTCGTCCTTGACATTTCAAAGTGGGTGGATCGGCTGGTTGTTATTGCTCTACTACTCTTATGAAACCATCCATTCAAACAGTAAACCCCAATTACGATCCTCGGATGGATGAATCTGAAAATGTATCTGTTCTTAATCTCTGTTTGAAAATGAATATTTTTCTAACATGGTTGCATGAACTGATGCAGGGAACCGCAACGCATTCATTTTCGATGTTTATTTTGATCTCTAGCCTTAAGATCCCGTTAACAGTTCATTCGTAATGCTCTCACGCTCGCTGAATCGCTCTTTAGATGCTAGTTGCGCTGCTTGATCTCGCTCTTTTGCTGTTTCCTCCTTCTCTTGCGCTATCTCTCTTACCGCTCGCCGCCTTGCAGCACCCCAACTTTCTTTAATTGACTTTTATTCGCATTTAATTTATCGTATTCATCTTCATCCTAATCCTCCCCCACCACCCACTATGCTTTCATCTTGTGTTTCCTTCCACATTTAACAATCTTCTATTACTACCTACCTCTACCACTATGTTTGTTTCTTTTGTGTTTGTTTGTCTTTTCCTTGTTCTTGTTCTTGTTCTTGTGTGTTTTTACGCTATTTTCTTCGCAGTGTTACGACATCAAAAATCTTAATAAGCGGCATACCGATGCAAACACGTTTCGAAGACATCGAACCGCTACTGAAGCCCTATGGCATCGTCAAACAGTGTGAGGCTATTTCTAGTAAGGATCAAAATACTCAAACAGTACATATAACATTCGAAAATCCTGAGCAGGCGCAAAGGTATATACCCAAAACTAAAACTATTCTCATATCCACACACTTTCTCTCTCTCTCTCTCTCTCTCTCTCTCTTATATTCTATTCCCTAAGTGGATCTTCTCCCAAAACCCTTCTGAAGTCTTGGGGGCTTTGGGGTTATAGATCCAAAAAATTTTGGAAAGTGGGCGAGCTGGAAATTTGTCGGGACTTTGGGTGGCTGGGAAGGTAGGATGCTTTGGGGTTCGTAATTTCCCAGTGTTTTGTGTGTTTTCTCCGACTTTTTTTGGCCAAATTCTCCATTTATTCCATTTAAGGGGAGGTTCTACTTTTGCTGCTTCAAAATTATTTTTTTGTTTTTCAAAAGTGGGAACCCCGTATTTGTGAAATATTTGTGTCTTTTCGAGTCTTTCGATGCCATCAATGTTTTTCCCAATTCAAACATCTTGAACGCACTTAAGCTTCAGTACTTTCTAAAAACTCCCGTATTTCCAACCAAATTTTGACCATAACTCCTGAGCTGTTATTACGATTCAACACATTTCTGAAAGATACTGATTTAATGGCTCAACATACAAATTCACATTCTAATTCTGAACAATCTCAAAAAAGTTAAACAAAAAAGTAAAAAATGTTTAGACAAATATCTTGGTAAATTTTTGCTAAAACTGATTTTATTTTTTAAGCATAAGCCATGGAGAAATTATTTAACTTCCATAAAAAATTTTAGACTTTAGACTTTTTAAGATTTTAGACTTTTTCAAAAAAGTTTTGTCTTTGTTTCCTTAAAAAGGCTATTTCAAGGATCAATGAACCACATTTTGTCAATTATTTTGTTAAATTTTTAGTAAAACCTCTAAAAAATAACAATTTCAGTAAAAACCAAAGAAACTTTGAACAAAACCTTGAAAATTATTTAATATAGATTTAAAAAAATAAAAATAAGAATAAATTTTTTTTTTCTAATTTCCCAAAAAAAACTTTGAATTTCAAAGAAATTCCCGCTATTTAAAAATCTTATGATTTTCGAACATTTTCAAAATGGCGCAATTGAAAGCCGTTATTTGAGAGCCCCCACCCCACCCCCTGTATCGATAACTCCCCAATAGGCTTTCTGAAGTAGAGCTACGAACATTTGGCCTGTCAAATGGAATATAAAATACACACATCTTGGAACATATTTTCTGTGGATTTGAGCGAAACCTGGCTTGGAGCCACAGCAGTGGTGTCGCGTTTTTGTCCCCGGGGAGTCGCAAGCCAGCAATAGATTGCCCAACCACCAACCCAACTCCAGGTAAATTCTCAGAGGAGGGGCGGTGGCGGCTACTGCCCGTGGCAATCCTCCCGAATACTTTGATGTCTTATATGCCCAGCACCACCCAACCACTACCCACCATCCACCTTCCACCTTCCACCATCCATCATCCATCATCCATCATCCATAAACCATAAACCATCCATAAAACAATTAGTAACCGATTGCATCCGTCTGTATCCAAAACAGAGCTGCTGGAGGCCTGAACGGGGTCGAGTTCGAGGGCAGCAAACTGCATGCCGAGCAGCTGGACAAGAACCAGCGGCGGAGCCAGCGCAACCAGCGCAACCCGTACCCGGGAATGCCAGGGCCGGGCCGCCAGGCGGACTTCCCGCTTCGCATTCTCGTCCAGAGCGAGATGGTGGGGGCGATCATTGGCCGGCAGGGCAGCACCATCAGGACGATCACACAACAGAGCCGTGCTCGGGTGGATGTCCATCGCAAGGAGAACGTCGGCTCGCTGGAGAAGTCGATCACGATCTATGGTAATCCGGAGAACTGCACCAATGCCTGCAAGCGCATCCTGGAGGTGATGCAGCAGGAGGCCCTCTCCACAAATAAGGGGTAAGATTGATCTTTAATTGTATTCCTTGAGAGATACTAATCGGAGGAGAAATCCCGCAGTGAAATTTGCCTCAAAATACTCGCCCACAACAATCTGATTGGACGGATCATTGGCAAGTCGGGCAACACCATTAAAAGGATCATGCAGGACACCGATACCAAGATCACGGTCAGCTCCATCAACGACATTAACAGCTTTAATCTGGAGCGCATCATCACGGTCAAGGGCCTCATCGAGAATATGTCGCGGGCGGAGAACCAAATCAGCACCAAACTGCGCCAGAGCTACGAGAACGATCTGCAGGCGATGGCGCCGCAGAGCCTCATGTTCCCCGGCCTCCATCCCATGGCAATGATGTCGACACCGGGCAACGGCATGGTCTTCAATACGAGCATGCCGTTCCCCTCGTGTCAGAGCTTTGCCATGTCCAAGACACCGGCCAGCGTGGTGCCGCCCGTTTTCCCCAACGACCTGCAGGAGACGACCTTCCTCTACATACCGAATAACGCCGTGGGCGCCATCATCGGCACCAAGGGCTCCCACATCCGGAGCATAATGCGCTTCTCGAACGCGTCCCTCAAAATCGCACCCCTCGACGCCGACAAGCCGCTGGACCAACAAACGGAGCGCAAGGTGACGATTGTTGGCACACCGGAGGGTCAGTGGAAGGCGCAGTACATGATCTTTGAGAAGATGCGCGAGGAGGGCTTCATGTGCGGCACCGAGGATGTGCGTCTGACAGTGGAACTGCTCGTGGCCAGCTCTCAGGTACGTGTCTCTTGATCCAGTCTCTGGAAGATTTCCCCCCTAACGCCCTGTTCCATGTGTCCAGGTGGGTCGCATCATTGGCAAGGGCGGGCAGAATGTGCGCGAATTGCAGCGCGTGACGGGCAGCGTGATCAAGTTGCCGGAGCACGCCCTGGCCCCGCCCTCCGGCGGCGACGAGGAGACGCCCGTCCACATCATTGGACCCTTCTACAGTGTACAGGTGAGTGATTGTGGCTTCTTGAAAGTGATTTCCTTTTTGCTAATCCTTGGTCGTCCTTCGCCCCCCCCCCCCCCCCGCCCCCGCCCCGCCTTGATGATAGTCCGCACAGCGACGCATCCGGGCCATGATGTTGTCCACAAATCCGCCGCCAGTAACCAAAAAACAGAAAGCTGCCAAAGAACAATTGCAACAACAGCAACAGAGCCTAGCCGGAGCCGCGTCCAGCGGGTCCCAGCAGCAGCCGCAGCAGCAGCAGTCGCCGTCGCAGCAGCAATTGCCGCAACTGCACCATCAGCCAGTGTCCTCGGCGTCATCCTCGTCGACGCCGCCAGCTCACCAGCAGCAGGCGTCGACGCAGTCGCAGCAGCAGCAGCAACAGCAGCAGCAGCAGCCGCAGCAGCCGTCGCCGCCGCCCCCTGGCAATGCAACTGCAGCATCGGCCGCCCAGCAGCAGCAGCAGCAGCTGGCGAGCTCACAGCAGTAAGGAGCAGCAGCAGCAGGAGCAGTCCAAGGCAGGGTTTTCTTCTGTTGATACTACCTCCTCCGTACATCCAGCAATCCAACAATCCAGCACACCTCCAGCCACCATAGACCCCCGAGGAAGCCCCCCAAAAAAACCGAAACCCTCCCCCATAGGCTAACCATAGGCGCCACCTCTGTGCTGGCACAGGCGACAAACGTAAGCAAAAAAAAAAAAAAAAAAATAGAAAAGAAAAGAAAAGAAGACAGAATTGCAAAAGAGTCAGAAAAAGAAACTGGAACTCCTCCAGCACCAGCGAGAGAAGCTCCATGAGTTGAAACCGGAAATAACAATAATCAAAAAACATTCTTCATTTGCCAGCTAAGAAATAAAGCGAAAAAGTTAAATAGATTTCAAAATCGTTTACACCCACACCCCAACCCCAACCCCACACACACACACACACACACACACACACACACACACACACACACACACACACACACACACACACACGATCGCCCCCCATACAGACACACCCAAACACAGCCCCCAACAAAGCACGCTTTCAAGGATAATCCCAAATATTCCCGAGAAACCCCACAACACAGAATGAAAGTGAGAGAAACAGAAAAACGAAAAAATGAAGGAAATTTAGTAGTGTATGCGTTATATTTTTTTTAAATATACTTAAATATAAAGAGTTTATTTTTAATTAATTTTTTTTTTAACCAAGGTTTAGTAAGCTTAACTTTAAGACGAACGAAAGGAGGAAAAGGAAGAGAGGAATATGAGCATGGGATTTGGACAAAAAGAAAAAAAAAAAAGAACACCCACACACACTATTGTAACCGGGAAACCCTGCCCCTCACCCCAAGAGAAAAAAAATTAACAGACCAGACACTCTTCTACAACACTTAGCCAGTGTCTACTGTTGTATGGCAGTTATAACAGTTACAAGCACAAGGCGCGACAGTTGATGCAACTGTGGCAATGCGAAAAGCGTTATACAAAGTATAACAGGACCTCAACCCAAACCCGAAACCACCAAAAAGAAACAACTATACTATATATACACTGTACACCATAATATAGTAGTTAAGAGCTGGAGATTGGCTCTCGCTGACACAGATCGAAGGACCTCTCGTCCGTCCTCTTTCCACGCCACCAGCAGCGAGAGCGAAAGCGAGAGCAATGCTAACTGTACTGTACAGCTGTAAATTAGGTTTGTCGATGCCTGAACAAGTTGTTTGTATTGATACCAGTTTTTTTTTTCTAATTCGTCGATGGGAAGAGTTACGTGAATTGTTGATTATACTAATATAGGAAGGAGTGTAGGGAGTGTCCTCCCCCCGAAGAGGGAGCCATAACAAGAAAAAGAAAGATAGCAAGAGCTAGAGAGAGAGAGAGAGAGAGATAGTGTTAAAGAAACTATTGTAATGTGTTTGCCTTGAAATGAGAAACAAAACGAAACTAACTAGAAATGAAATGACGGTGCTGAAATGTTAATTTTTTTTAAATCGAGCGTAAACGAAAGAGCCAGCGGCGTGAGAGTTGATCGTTACGTTACGTTACGTTACGTTAAGTGTTACGTTATAACGTTTGAGCGTGTATGAGAGACAAGCTGTTATACATGGATGGGCCACTACTAACTACACTACACTAAACTAACTAATAAACCAGATTGAGACCATAGACCCACAATCAAATCAAATCCAATCTAATCAAAACTCCAACTATGCATTTCTTAGACAACGTAACGGTAGCTTAGAGCAGAATAGAACAGTATGATCCAAGTAGAACCCAAGTAACTGAAACGGAGCAACAACAATCAAACTACAAAACCTTATATACAATACATATACAATACAATACGAGCCAAAACATGCAACCATAGTAGCAATAGCCCGATTATATCTCATATCTAATAATTATTAGTTACTACTGCTACTTCCTGTTTTTGTTGTAACGTAATTAATTAATTGATTCCTCTTCACTAGCTATTCCATAGAGTTAATCTTACCAAATAGATAATATCCCGCTCGAGTCCAGTAATCCCACCCTTTTGTTTGTATAACACTTGCATCGGAGCAAAAAGAGAATTACCAGGCATTTAGTAGAACACCCGGGAACCAACGAAGAAAAATCAACATTTCGGCAAAAAGCAAACCAAAATTGACAAACTACAAAACAAAAACAAAAAAAAAAAAAAACTTTTGAGCGGCACATTATTTTGGATGATAAAGAAAGGAAAACCAAAATTTTTGGACAAAATCAAAAATTCAAGAAGAAAGAAAGCCAGCAAGCAACTGTACAAGCTTTAGGGCAACCAAATATTTTAAAAATTAAAACATTTGCTTTTTATTTAAACATTTTTATTTTCGATTTTTTTTTTTTGTTGTTTTGAAGGAAAGCAAAACCAAACCAGAAGCAAAAAAGATATAAAAAGAAAAACTTTGAAGAAGATTGAAAAAGTAATTAAAATACCTCAATGTAAGTGCATTATCTTCTACAAAAACATAAAACTAAAAACTTAAACTTACGAGCATGAGACATGAATATGAATGCTAAAAATAACCTAAAAATTGAACTAAAAAAGAAAAGATTCAAAAAACGAAAAACCTAAAAAAAAACAAAGCCTAAAAATGTAAAATTAGTTTGTAAGCGAACACAACCGGAAGTTGAACAAAACTGCAAGCATTGGACAAGGCATATCACCATCACCCAGATTACCAGGATCGCAGAATAGATCACCGAAAACCCCCTACTTGTAAATAGGATCTTGTCAGCCGAAAAGGCCCGAAAAGAATCCTTTAGCGAAACCGAAACTGAAACTGAAACTGAAACGGAAACTAAAACAGCAACCCATAATATGCAACTCACCCAGAAAGGTTTAAAAAAACTTTTGGGTCCCCACCCGAGAGACCTGAAAGGACGCATAAAGCAGATAGCAGAACGCAGGACAAAGTGTAGGAGTAGAAGTAGGGAGCAGGAATGGGAAGTGTATATAAGAATGTTGCTAGACTACATGAAAGATATATCAGGCCGCCATGTATGTATATATATGGGATATACATATGTATATGCTTTTGTTATATTTGAGAATCCATATATGTATATCGATTTCTACTATATGCATATATCTGTACAATCCTCATGTTCTTTGTCTCCTCGTTGAAGCGACTAATTCGAATTAATAAATAACTATTTTTTTTTTCTTAGAATTCACAAAAAATGTCCAAAGTTGTCAATGCAAAGTCCTAAGCATATACATATATATATAGATATATATAAATGTATGCTTTAAAAACGATATTTATTAAAGAAAGAAAAGAAAGAAAAAAACGAACGGAATTTTTATAAAAGATTCGCGAAAGAATGAGAAAGAGGCGAGAAAGAACAAAGAATTGAAAAGAAAATTATTATTCCAAATGCTGAATCAAAGAATCGAGGAGGAGATACGAGTTAATAATTTAGCTATAGCTCTGGTTTATTTCGATGGGGGTTAAAAACATTAAGAAACATTAATAATATGAAAATGGACGGAAAAACTACTGAAAACTTGTGAGTTAGCGTGCGCGTTGAAAACGAAGACAGAGATAAGGATAAACATAATGATAATGATGTAGAATGGAAACTCAGTTGAAGAACGAAAGCGGATGAAGCGAGAAGCGAGAAGAGGTGAAGAAGTGTAGTGAGTGGAAGCAGAAACGAAATTATTTTTTAGTATTTAGAGGCTATTTTATATCGTTATTAAAGCAGGTAGGAAAGTGAGGCAACGGTTAGGAAGGAAGAAAGTAGGGAGAGAACGAAAAACGGAAGAAGAAGATGGTCTGCGAGGACCTCTTGGACTTGGGCCGACAAGAAAAACGTTACAAAACAACACAGAAATCTTTCAATCTAGTAATCCTGAAATGAATAACGTCTAAAATTTTACCAAATACAAATAGAATTACTTTAATATTCTCCATTTTTTCTAAATGAAACTTTTTTGAACCGAAATAGCTGTAAAGTCCAAGGATCCTCTGGGCAGACGAACAAAAAAATGGGAAAAGAGAAAAGGAAATGAAGAGTACTTTTTTTGTGTTGTAAGTTGTGCCAAGTACTGATAACGTTTAAGGTGTGATAAACTCGTTTTTAAATTTAACAACTATTTAAACTTTAAAAGCTACTTACTAAAAGGAAACGAAAAAAAAAATTAAAATTTATAAAAAAAAAAACAAACATATTATTTAACGTCGAGAAAAATGCTTTTGATGTACATTTTATACACAAACGCAACGCACAGGACACACAGGACACCAGCCCACAAAAGTACTTTGACTGCGATTTCACCAACAACTACAACAACAACAACAACATTTTGCTTTGCTATCAGAATCGAAAATGAAGATATAATTTAACATTGATTTATGGAATATAATTTTTTGTACCTTGAAGCGAAACCAAACAAGTTTGTACTCTCCGGAAAATATGGAAAAGAAAAAGGATAACGTGAAATGTCGATGTCGATAAAAAAAAAAAGAGAAACTCTTTACAAGCAAACAGAGAAAGCGTAATGAGAGGAATACGTTTTTGAAAAAAGGCATATTTTTTTATATATGTACATATATATATTATATATACGTATATATAAATATATATAAAATATTTACAAAAGAAGGGAAGAGATAGCGTTTTTAGCGGTACAAACACGAGTACAAATCAAGAGTTTATTATTATAATTTTTAAACGTTTTTTTTTTTGTTCCTTGTCTATTATGAGAAAAAGGATTTAACCTATTGAGAGGAGTTTTCTTAAGGCATATACTTAAAAAAGCGAACGTTTATTTTTCAATTGTTGGGAAGTGCAGGAAGTGAGACGGAGAGACGAAGAGACGGGAGGGAGCGACAGTTGATAAATGAGACATTCTTTTATAGGGATAATAATAACGATATAAAGCGAGTTTAACCGTTAGCTTGACAAACAGCCAGAGCCAAAGTAGAAACAGAAACAGAAGCAGAAACAGAATACATAAAACAGAGCATAGAAAGGAGAAAGAACAACTGAAGAACCGTTAGCAACGCTAAAGAAAAGAGGAAGCAGAGCAAAGCATCAAATAGCCCAAAACGAAAAGGATAAAAGAGAATAAATGCCGCCACTCACACAGTAAAAACCGACTATAAAGTAAAAAGTAAAAGAGAAAGTAAATGTAAAAGGATTAGGCTAAGATAGGCAAAGTCCGATAATGCAACCGTAAATGAAAATGATACAAATTGGGGGTTAATTATTTTTTAGTTTCTAAAATACAATTTGGACGCAAAATCCGCCAGAATCCCAGAGCAACAGGAGCAGGAATACATTACGAGGGACAGAGACACAAACGACGAAAAAGGATCCAACTCACTCTGAAAGACAGCAAAAAGCCACAAAACCACCCAGACGGATCGCAAGGAATCAACTTTAGGAGTTCTCCGGAACCAACAGAAAAAAACAAAGCAGTGGAAATATTTAGAAAAAAAAAAAAACAGAAAAAACTGAAAATCTGAAAACAGAAAACCCGAAACATGAACTTTTTTTTAAAAAAAAAAAAGAAAGAAAGAGAATCATGAAACAAAACTTTCAACATTTACTATATATTTTTAGCAATTAAGATCCGAAAATGGATGAGAAAATACCGATTGTGTCAGCCGTAAGGAAAAAAGAAATGTTTAAACACAAAACACAAAGATGATGCAAATTTTTAACAAAATTAAACGAAACGAAAAAAGTATATATATAGAAAAAAAAATAAACTACCAAAATTGAAGCAAAGCCCCGAGATGTTTTGAAAACCACAACATAACCCCAACCTAAACTAAACTCTATGTAAAATTCGATAAGAAAACCCTCTATTCGTAATGTAAATGTACATATAACGCGAAAAATAACAATAGCAACCCAAACATCGTGTCTAAATTCATAAATGAAAGTAAGAGAAATATATATACGAAGTAGGCAACGCATTGAACAGAGAGAAAAGGGAAAAGAAAGGAACCGAAACGAGTAAGGAGTAACGAGTAACGAGTGACGAGAGCCTAGAAACCAGAAACCGAGAGAAAGCGAAACTAGTTCAAAAAATTCCTATTTTTCCCCCCGGCCCACTTAGCTTTGTTTGTTTTTGTACATTTCAAGCATTTTGAATATATATATTATATATTTGATAGTCTTTATTTAATCTTATTCATATATATATATACATTTTATATATATATGTATATATATATAAAATACAAATATTTTTTTATTGTTTCGACTTGTAATAAACTATACACGGTAATCAACTGGAGACTGAGCTACAACATATATTTAGTTACCGTTATATTTATTGCAAAGACCCCCTCCCCCATACACACATATACACTCACACCACCCACCCACATGCAACAAACATCAACTATACTAACTAACCCCAATTTTGAACTTAAAACAACTTCAAAAAAATATATACATATTTCAATATTCGAAAAAGCATACATAGTTTTACGCAACGTTTACAATAGAATTGGACGAGCTTGAAATAATTTCCAATTGATTTTGTATCCAAACGATGGGATTCGTCGCCAAACCCCCTTTATTTATGGTACTTTGATTATTTGTTTAATTTTTTTGTTGTGTATTTCATTTAGCCGCCTTCGCCAACCATTCACCCACCCAAACCCCTATTCCGCCTCTACTCTACCACCGACGACCGTTGTTTTTTAACTGCTAACTGTTTTAACTTTTACCAGTTAACATTTAACCCTTTAAACACTCAACGACCCCCATTTTCTTCTCCATCCAGCGCTTGGTTTGCCTGTGTGATAGTAGTTTATAATTAAAATCATGTTGCTGGACACCCCCGCCCCTAATCACGCCCATCGATCCATCCATCCATCCATCCATCCACGCCCCATTATCACGGCCCTTCTACATCATTTTCAAATTTTTGAATGGCGAGCAAACTATATAGAAACCACTTTTATCTATAATAACATAAATCTTTACAAACAAAAAAAAAAAAAAAAAAATTGATTATAAAAATTAAAAAAAAAATACAACTATTTTTACAATAATTATTTTTAAATTTACTTTTATCTTTACCTAAATTAGTTGATAGCTTTTTTTTGCGTCGTCTACATTTTACACGTAAGGTCATTTAATCTACACATAATCTACATGAGAGGATGATGTGACGACACAGGATGTATCTACATTGTACATTGTATCTACATTACAGAGCTAAAATATCTATAAATATTATAAATATTACAAAAAAAGAGTAAAATATTATTAAAAAAAACCACAAAAAAACACAAAACCTTGATTTGCCTTTTGTTTTTATATTTGTTGTAGTTCAGACTTTCTTTTCAGTTTCTTTTTTCAGTTTTATTTTGTATCCAGTCCCCATTGGCTTCGCTTAATCGAGGATTCCCAGCGATTCCCAGGATTCCTTTCAGACACCCGTACCTCCCGACCCAAAAAAAACCGACCCAACAATCGTCTTGAACTATGAATTTAATGTGAATGTAAGGGTAAAAAATGGTAAAAAGCCTACATAACTAAATAAATAAATAATAATAAATAACCAAATCGTAAACGTAAACTAAAAATGAATGGATGAATTAACTACCTCAGCTTGGATATTTCTATAGGAGTGTTATTAAATGTATTTGAGAAGTGTAAGAAATATTCGAAAAACCAAATGCATAACAATTGTAAAAGAGTAAAAGTTTTAGAGCTGCATTTATATAGTATCAGAGCGATGAGAAGAAGACACACAAACTAACAAAGTGGAGAAACCAAAACCTTTAAAGTATATTAAGTGTACGTTTTGCATATTTTCCTATATACATAGTTAACTAAACGTAAAAGATGATGGGTAAACTTGAATACTACTATAACAATAATTTTGCGTCCATTTTTGTTGTTTCCTACACAAAAAACCTAAAAATAAAAAAACAAAAACCAAAAATAAAAGAATGAATAAATATATAAAAACCAAAAATATTGAAAAAAAAGAGAAGAAAAGAAATTACAAAATACAAGGGATCCGCCAAAGAGATCACTACATTGTATAACTGTTTTTTAACCACAAAGAAAGCTATCAATATCGAAACACGATAACCACATTATATATCAAATATTCACTCAGTGTATGTTTTGTATCTGCCATGGAAAATCTACACGACGTAATCTAAATAACCAAAATAAAGGACATAGGCTAAAGCAGACCCCATTTAGAAGGCTACTCGATGTCAGTTGTGTCATAGTTTAGAGGCCCCCCAGCCACCCAGTATTTACTAGCGAGTACGTTATAATGGTTTTAAATTCAAAAAACACACCCCACCCCACATTACCGTTCATTTCTGTCTCAACCCCCACCAGTAATCCAGTAATCCAGTAGCCCAGTAATCGGTAATCAGTAACCCCTATTATACCCTAAAACCAATTCTAGTTCTCTGGCCAAGACCCAGAAACGTATACTACAATTAAAACGTATACTACAATCTAATCTGCGTAAGATGTTTTCCCTTTTCGGTGTAATTAAATGTTAATTGCTAGCGCTCAATACAAAATTCAATACAAGACCCACATTCAGCGAAAAAGACAGAAAACACAAAGCTTAATACATACATTGTATCCCAAGGCCAAGGAAATATATTAAAAACTCAAAAAAACATTACAAAAAACCAAGCTATACAACTAAGCCCAAATACAATTTTGTGAACATGTGAAAAAAAAACAAATCGAAAAGAAATTTACTCAATAAATGATTTTTCGTATATAAAATATAGTTTTCTATATGTGACTTTAAGGCTCTAGAAGGCCACGCTGCTAATTAAAAAAAAAGGGTTTTCCAAAATAGATTATTTTGTTGATTTTCATTTTAAAAGTGCAACTAAATATAGGGTACAGGGAGTTTTTAGACTTTGAAGTTATTCAAATTGCGATAGATTCTCATTAGAAGAAACTGTCTTTATTTTAAAAACCACCGCGTACAACGGTATTTCCCGCCCTTTCGAACCGGAAAAAATTAAACAGTGGGACCCTGCGAAACAAAACACGTATTACTTTTGATTAAAAACATCGATATCAGCCGATTTGAGATCTTCATTGACTTGTCTTTACATTTTTTTATGAGTTATCTTGTTTTTAGAATCAGATTTCACAATTCTTCAAATAATATGCTTTCAATCTTATAAACTTTATAATAAACTTTATAACATATATAATTATTTTTATATTATCAACAGAGTTTCAGTGTTGTAAAGCCCGAAGAACAATGTTGAAAAGCGTAAAGAACAGGGCTGGAACATAATAATCGATATACCAAATGTGGCATCTCGATTTTCGTGGGAAATTTCGATATTCCGATGAGAAAATTGTAATCTGGTCACTTCACGAATTTCAATCGTCAAGTGAGCACGCGGCTTCGCCAAGGGTCAATTCTGCAAAAGAAGTTTTTATTCTGTGACTTTTGTAAGAAGTTAATCAACTGAAGGTATTGTGCTACTTTTAATATTACCCATTGAAACGCCACCAAACTGTCCGAGAGGGAATCGATCGAATCGGGGACAGTGCCTGGTGTCCCCGAAATCCGTATATCCATTGATTTTTTTTTTCACGTCACCTTGCGCTAGATTCTTTAGTTATGTAATGTGCTTATTTTTTTCTTTTTGTGTTGGTGTTGGTTAAACTAAATTGAATATATTAAGCGGTGATGGTTTTAAAGTCGAAGCGAAAAACTCCTCAGCGAAGTTCAAGAATTGCCGACGTGCGCTTATATAACCATGCGAAAATTGCCGCAAGTGCCGAAAAGCTGTGTGAAGGCCCTTAGGCCTTCATAGAAACATGTAACGATTCAGGGCGAGGAGTCATTCAGCACATCTAAAAGCATAATCAAAATCATTAAAATATGTCCAGCATTGGGTTTTTTTTTCCAAGCCACGCTGGAATATCATTCCCCATTTTTTTTTGCAACCACGCTGGAACTGCCAACTTATGCAATTCGCAATGAGTTGGCACTACCAGTGCGGTGCGGCTTAATTTATGAAAATTGCACGGCTCTCAAGTACAATTGAGTTGCAAGTATGCACATTTAGCTGCACTGTTCTATAACAGAGCGATTTATTTGCGAAAAGTGTGACAATTGATGGTTCTTTTGCCCCGTCACACACACATTAACACCTCTGTGCCAACGAATTCCATGTGCCCGTAGCGTCCTCTCACTCACTCTCGTGCTGGGCGTGAGCAATGGCGAGGCATGTGTAGGGGCGGTGGCGGGTGTAGGAGCGAGAGCCCAGAGAAATTGTAAAAGTCTCCCGCTCTTAGGGGTTCGACGGTTCATTTCTCTTCTGACCCGCTTTCTTTTGGCCAAATGAAAAGATTCTTTCCAAAAAAAAAAAAACCGCAAACCGAACCGGTTTTACGCCTTTCCTCCCCTGTCGTTCTAACACCTTGTGACGTCAATGACGTTTAGTACTCATATGACTTATGCTTATTTTGCGCTATTTTGTGTTGATTGCAAAGCCCCTAACTGATAGTGTTATTATTATTATTGGATTTCCGCGACAAAGGCATTTGGTTTCGCACTATAGTTAGATTCAAGATTCAGCAGAAAATCTTGGATTTCTGTTTATTTCTCACTAATTGTTTAGTCTTAAAAGTCGGAATCACTGTGCTGAATGAGGTTATGTTGCTAACTAATATTTACAACTTATACTAATTTCAAAACTAACACAAACTATAAAAGTTTTAAAGTGGCATTTTCGTAATAATTAAATAAAAAGCTTTAAGCTCAATAGAAAAATATATTATAAAAATATATTTGGAAGTAGTATAAATTATTTAATTATACACGTAAATGTTTTTCTGTGTATTAGAAGAGACCTGATTGATTAGACGCTCCCTCTCTACTCTCTCTGTATTTTTTTATGTAATTTTTTCGCGATAGCGGGACCTTGAAAAAGCGGCGCAGACAGTTGTCAGGCCTTATATAAATAACTGTATTAGCAGCGGTGTTTATCTAATCGCTTCACGCACTTCTTTTAGTAGCTGACCCCCCCTCCCCTGCCGCTAACGCGAATGTGAAAGAGAGGGAGAGAGCGGTAGACAGACGTAAAAAAAAAAAAGCCCAGTCACATGCAACACAGCTGACGCGGGGCTTTCCTTCAAATTGTCGAAATGTAAATGTTAAATGTTCTGCTTTGCTTTTTTGGCAGGCATTTCGACGCCGAAAACCTCGAAAGGGGTAAATGAAAAACAATTAGCCATATATGCAATTCGGGCCTCGAAACGAAAGCGAAAGACAAAGCATTAGTACAAGTACACTTCCTATTTTGCCTCAACTCTTATGCAATACGCCTATGCCATTGAATTCTTAGCACTGATAAGCGGCGATCTCGCTCTCTCCGTCTCCCTCGCGCACACGTGCTGTTGCTGTTGCTAACCGCGAGATGACACTTTTGCCAGCGCACGTTCTCTCTCGCTCTCTCACAACTGTTGAACTTGAAGTCGCTGCCGACAGCGACGCGGCGCCTACGCCTACGCAGCAGCGACGGCAGCGCAGGCTAGCTGGCTGGCATGGGCGAACGGTACTTTCACAAGCAATTTAGTTGCCGTCCGGTGCAGACCTTTGATTCCAAGGGAATAAGGATAAATATTTTTTTTTTCGGTTTTGTGCTGTGATATAAAACACAAACAAATTGTACGTAAGCCAGAATGAAAAATAAATCAAGCCAAGCTGAAGCAAATTTAAACTAAACAAAAAGCTGCAGCATTGTAAGCCAGCTTTAAAAGCCAACGCGTGTGACTATAATTTATTTTTTTTAACTTTTTATCGAAGAAATTGAATGATTACATAAACCGAAAATCAATTGAGAACCAAACGGGACTTGAACTTGAATCTTTTTTTCTGGTGTATGCTATACCTTTTGGAATCCAAGATAATGGATAATGCATAACCGATAAATGGATACTACAAAATTGTGCCTTTTGGCTCTGCCACTTCCACGTGCAACGTCCAGATAAAATTTTTCCAGCTGCGGCAATTACATCACGTGCTCTCTTGCTCTTTGCCAAAAGCTCCGGAGTGCTCTCTTGGGCCCCCGCTCTTAAGAGCCCCCCATTAGATAATATGGTCGGTCGCCCACAACAAAGAGAGCGCGGCGCCTGGCTTTCTCTCCTCTATTTGCCAATGCCAAGTGTTACATAAACTCATCTGGTCTTCTTCGGCGAAAATGTTAAAAGCGCCGCGGCCTAAGCACTCTAGCCTAAATTTCAATGAAAACGAAACAAAATGGCAGCCACTTGTACACTTGAAAATCTAAATTTAAAGAAATACGAAAACGTTTCAATGGCAATGGTTGCCAAAAACAAATTAATGAGAGAAAATAGAAAGCAGAGAGTGTGGTGGCTGTTGGCATCTTGCTCGCGCTTGTGACCAGGCCCCATTCGCCATGATTTTCCATTGAACTTCTAGTTTCTTTTTCTTAAGGCAATTATGTAATCCAAACAAATTTTTTATTTAAGGAAAATAAGTTCTAAAATAAATACAAAATAGAGAGAAAGAAAAGTCAAGCAAATTTTTATTTATTTTCGAATTGTCAAGCTATATCTTATATAACTTATAAAAATGTTAAACAATTTTCGATTAGTTTTAAATTTCCATTTGAATACTCAAAGTTAAGCCTAAGCCACGTGGCATTTTATGCCGGTAAAAACGGATTCGTTGGCACCATTTTGTGCACAAAACCAGTTTGGCCGGCAAACTGCTGACTGAGAAAAAACAAAATCTTTTAAAATCGTTAACAAAGGCTTTTATTTAGTTAAAGTGCTGATGCTACTCGTAATTTCCTCACCAACTTTATGTTTTAAAAAACTCATACACATCCTAACAAATATATTTAGCTAATACATTTACTAACATTGCATGCTAATTTAAGTATTTCTTATTTTCACTTAGTTTTAAGTTTTTCATTTCATTCGTTGCTCACCTGTATGTGAAAGTAGTGTAAAAAAGAATAAAAACAGTGCACGTTTACCGTTAACCCACGTTCCTTCCCGTTAACACCCGTTATTCCCAATCTTTTTCGGTTTCGTGTGTGAGAAATGCATCCCATCTTTTGATTTAGAACACTGACAAAATCTTCACATTTTCATTTGGCTTTGGGACAATCGTCTTGTTCGAAAAAATAAAAAATAAATAAAAGAAAGTGATAATCATTCATCCGCCATGTCGTAAGCGTAAGCGTTATGCAACGCAAGCATGTAAAAAGGATACACACGCCTCTTAAATACCATCTCAAATGGCATCAAAATCATCAAATAATAAAAAATCATCCAAAATCGGGCCATTGAGACATGCAATTAATGAGAGTTGCGGGAAATCCCGCTGTGTGTTTGCAGCAAAATGGGCAAGGATTTCGATGCTGTTGGATTCGTCAAGGACTTCGCTGCCGGAGGCATCTCCGCAGCCGTCTCAAAGACTGCCGTCGCCCCCATCGAGCGTGTGAAGCTGCTCCTGCAGGTTCAGCACATCTCGAAACAAATCAGCCCCGACAAGCAGTACAAGGGCATGGTTGATTGCTTTATCCGCATTCCAAAGGAGCAAGGTTTCGGCTCGTACTGGCGCGGTAACTTGGCCAACGTCATCAGATACTTCCCGACCCAGGCCCTCAACTTTGCCTTCAAGGACAAGTACAAGCAGGTAAGTCCGATCAAATCTCCCCATCTCCATTCCCTTCTCAATTCTCTCTGATTCTTTGCTTCCAAATAGGTCTTCCTGGGAGGAGTTGACAAGAACACCCAGTTCTGGCGCTACTTCATGGGCAACTTGGCCTCCGGTGGCGCTGCTGGCGCTACCTCTCTGTGCTTTGTCTATCCCTTGGACTTTGCCCGTACTCGGTGAGTTTTGGAGCACATTGTCACCCAAACAAACACACGAGGAACTAATTTATTTTGTTTATAAAAAACTAGCTTGGCTGCTGATACTGGCAAGGGTGGAGCTCGTGAATTCACCGGTCTGGGCAACTGCTTGACCAAGATCTTCAAGAGCGACGGCATTGTTGGCCTGTACCGCGGCTTCGGAGTGTCCGTCCAGGGCATCATCATCTACCGTGCCGCCTACTTCGGCTTCTACGATACCGCTCGCGGCATGCTGCCCGATCCCAAGAACACACCCATCTACATCAGCTGGGCCATCGCCCAGGTTGTGACAACCGTCGCTGGCATTGTGTCCTATCCCTTCGATACCGTGCGTCGTCGCATGATGATGCAGTCTGGCCGCAAGTCCACCGAGATCATCTACAAGAACACACTGCACTGCTGGGGCACCATCGCCAAGCAGGAAGGTACCGGCGCCTTCTTCAAGGGTGCCTTCTCCAACGTTCTCAGAGGCACTGGCGGTGCTTTCGTGCTTGTGTTGTACGATGAGATCAAGAAGTTCTTGTAAATTAAATTATTAAATTATTCAAACAAGCAAAATACAACAACAATACAACAAACAAACAAAATGAAACAAACAAATAACAAAACACTACCAGCTAATTATGTTAGATAACTGAAAAACAAAACAAATGAGAGAAAACAGCAAAAATGAAAAATGTAACAGCTAAAAAGTTTCGATCTGCTAGAACAACGGCAAGCAATAACTACCCTTCCTCCCCCTTGATATAATTACGAAATTATATTATATATAATAACTGGGATCGATAATTGTTTGTGGAACGATCCGAATCAGAATCAATAGAACAAGAACACTAGCTAGCGGCGGAGGGGATGGAGCGGGCCCGGCCCCTTGCGACGATATTGAAATAGTATTGTTAAGTTTCGGGTTAGACTATTTTATCATCTAG
Source organism: Drosophila varians (assembly GCA_018150405.1). Lineage (NCBI taxonomy): Eukaryota > Metazoa > Arthropoda > Insecta > Diptera > Drosophilidae > Drosophila > Drosophila varians. The sequence continues at coordinate 13,409,849 of JAECWK010000126.1, forward strand.
ATAGATACATCCTGCTGGGCCTGGGCCCGCAGCCACGCAGCCCTCATCTCCACAACCCACTAGCCTCAGCATCAGCCAAACGAGAATGTTATCGACAGGAGGACGGACGCAGTGCAGGAATCAACCCAACACCCCTAGATTCCCAGCCTCCGACACAACAAACCACGAACTCAACTTAGGTTGGTTTAAAAATATATAAAAATTGATAAAAATAGTACAATGTTTTGCGTTTCCTTTCCTCGTTGGATGCCACACACTTGTTTGTATATATTTTCTGAATATACAAGCGGATTGGAAAGTGTGTGACCTTCGCGCAGTCCAAGGACTTAGCTGTGTCCGGGGATTACTTAACGGGGTGGACTCGCATTATTCTTGGAGGTGCTACAAGGCCGAAGGAGAAGTTTTTTCTTCTAAAAAGCTTTATTTCAGCTTGAGTGTGTAACTTTCTACAGAATCGAAAATTTCATTTTTGAATTAAAAATGTCGAAACTTTTTCTTCGCTTTGATCTTTTTGGACTTTTTTGTTTCCATTTGATGGAAATTTCGAAAATCTAGACTTTCTCTACTTTCGATTTTCTTATTTAAAAGTCGAAAAGCTTTGTGTTTTTGCCGTCGAATCTTTGAAAGTCTATTTAATTAATATAATGCAGATAAGGCATTGAATTCGATAATTGAATTCAATAATTTTATACTTTTTTTTTATACTACACTTAAAACTTCTTAACTATTGTAAAAGTTTTAAAAATTTTGTGTTTCAGACATTTTATTTCGTTCAACTTCGATGATTTGCAGGGAAAAATATTGTGAGATCTTTGGATTTGTGTATTAGGCTTTTAAGTAATATTGATTGCAATATATTTAAAGCTTAGATTTCGAAACTTATCGAAATGGGAATCTTTTTATTTAAACGTTATGGTAGCTTTAAGGTATCACTCCTTGAAGGCTAATCCAAAACAGATTCAACAAAAAGAATTGGTTAGGTAAATATATATATATATATATATATGTCTTGTGCTTATTCGGTACTTTTTCGAAATCAATCAAATATTTTCAATCGTTTTTGAGCAATTCAAAAACATATTTTCCAAAAAATAACTTTGTTCCGCTCTAGCCTATAATTCTAGAATCTAGAATAACGATTCTATTATTCGAATCGTATTGTAATTTTTGACTATTTTGAGTTGATTCTCTGATATTATCACGAGATGTGGGACTTGGAGTTGGCCATGCCAAGCCTGCCCCCCGAACCTGACCGAATCGGGGCAGCTCAGAACCTCGTTAGCCTATGTCAGTTCGGGTCTCAATTCGTTCCTGAATCAAAATTATAAATTGCACAAAATCCAAAAACCTTCAAAAAAAGTTGTAAAAGTCTATAAAATACAAAAATATAGTGCAAACTTTAAAACTAACAGTAACTTTTCGCTTTGAACTCCCAAATCTGATGCGAAACTGATTCGCTTCACCAGCAAGCAAGCAAACGGAGATATCATTCCACGATGGGTGAAGAAGGAGGAGGTGGCGGTGCCAGGAGCAAGGATCTCAAGGGCTTCCTGATGGACTTTATGATGGGCGGAGTGTCGGCGGCCGTGGCCAAAACGGCGGTCGCTCCCATCGAGCGCGTCAAGCTCCTTCTGCAGGTCCAGGAGGTCTCCAAGCAGATATCGCAGGACCAGCGCTACAAGGGCATCGTCGATTGCTTCATCCGCATTCCAAAGGAGCAGGGCTTCGGATCCTTCTGGCGCGGCAACTTGGCCAATGTGATTCGTTACTTCCCAACGCAGGCCCTTAACTTCGCCTTCAAGGACGTCTACAAATCGGTGAGTGTTTCCTCAATTTGTGATTTCTGAGAATTCAGGATTATTGTCCCCCAATCTCTGGCAGATCTTCCTTGGAGGCATCGACAAGCACAAACAATTCTGGCGCCATTTCGCTGGAAACCTGGCTTCCGGAGGCGCAGCTGGCGCCACATCCTTGTGCTTCGTGTATCCTTTGGACTTTGCCCGAACCCGGTGAGTTTTATGGTCATCGTAGGGGGATAATTGGGAGGATAATGGTACCTTATGGAGTAGCTTGTAGGGTTTAGGGTTTTCTTTAATTTGTTGAAAGTTTTTTAGGGACCTTCCTACAGACCTAGAGGGTTTATTCAGGTCGTAATAAAGGATATTAAGGAGTAGATGGCGTTGCGTCTTGCGCGATTAATTTTTGATTTTTGGGGCCTCTGATATTTGATAGTTTTATTATATTTCCGTGAGGCTTCTGCCACATGTAATGGGCCTTTTGTCCTACGAAAACGACCAATAGCCGCTACTGTTTATTGTACGGCCCGAGTCGCAAGGACATATCAGAGAGAGAAGTAAGAAATTATGTCGAGGTAATAATTCTTGTCGCTATTCGAAGGGAGTAAACAATAATTGTGAATAAATTTAGTTTATTAATAATTCAAATATTAAAATGAAAATTGCCTATGGTAAAGAATTTAAAATAATATTAATAAGATGGGGAGATGCCTGTTTTTTTTGTGAATAAAGAATTCCTTAAAGAAGAAAAAATGTACTCATAAAAAAGCTTTAGGGACATTTTTAAGTATTAAGTTTCTTTTTAGAGCTGAAGAGGTTTCTGTTTTAGAATGGTTACTTTTGTATCTTTTAAAACATTTCTTGAATTTTTTGAAAGCTGTATAAAAGTTTTTTTCAATGTATTGAACAATACAATCTTAAAGAAAGTGTAAAATAAACGATTTTTTAAAATAGCGAATAAATATAAACCCTTAGGTAGACTTGGTACATGTTTTTTTGATTATATTGAAATATCCTTTATATTATCCGATTGCAGACTCGCAGCGGATGTGGGAAAGGGCGGAAGTCGGGAGTTCAACGGCCTGATCGACTGCCTGGTGAAGGTGGTGAAGAGCGACGGCCCGGTCGGACTGTACCGCGGCTTCATCGTTTCCGTGCAGGGAATCATCATCTATCGAGCGGCCTACTTCGGATTCTACGACACGTGCCGCGACTACTTGCCGAACCCGAAGAGCACACCCTTCTACGTGAGCTGGGCCATTGCCCAGGTGGTGACCACGGTGGCGGGTATCGCCTCCTATCCGTTTGACACGGTGCGCCGTCGCATGATGATGCAGTCGGGTCTGAAGAAGTCCGAGATGATCTACAAGAACACGGCCCACTGCTGGATGGTGATTGCCAAGAGCGAGGGCATCGGTGCCTTCTTCAAGGGCGCCCTGTCCAACATCATCCGCGGCACTGGCGGCGCCCTCGTGCTCGCCATCTACGACGAGCTGAAGAAGTACTTCTAGCCCCTCCACTGGGCGCCGGCTATCGGTTCCACATCGAACCGGAGCCGTGTCCCAATTTCCACCAGACAGAGCACCAGTGTCCCGACAGCCCCACGTCTAGAAGAACCTTCATCAACCGAACACGTCAAGCCATTAGAATCAGCATTAGTAAAAGCCAGTATTAGCCAGTACCACCACTACCATCACTACCACTACCTCCACCACCACCACATCTCCGCCCGCTCCAAGGGCAGCGGATCATGATCAGGACGAGTATATGAAACGATAGCAACCCCGAACCAAGCGAAATATCAAGTATTAATATGTGTGTGGGTGACAGGGCCGGCGGTGTCCAGGTGCTGGACCGCAGGAGGAGGAGCATGTTGCCCAAGGATTTTCGACTCAAGAGTTGCGTCTACGCAGTGGTTGAGAAAATACAAATAATTTATTGAACTTGACTCTATGCCGCACTATTAATTTTTTTTCGTTCTGTGGGGGTGTCCTGGGGGGCCTGCGGATTCCTCCTCCGCCTTCGCCTCCTCTTCCTGCCAGGCTACACCCTTCCTTCCAGTGTGGTTGAACTTTTGAAGTTTTAGCATCGGCTTTAAAGTTAGGCATTAAAATAACATTTAAAACATATATCAAGGGGCTGACGACCACCGAGGGGTGTCCTCCAGTCCTTCAACATGTCCTGGTTCTCCTCTCATAAATTAACAAAAAAACAAAACTCATACGATTTGCACTTAATCTGTTAACAAATAGAAATAATTCTAGGCTAGGCTCCGTGGCCGCTGATCCTTCCGGCTTAGTGGGTGGCCCCCGACCGGTGCGCCAGGAACAGGAAGTACGTGCCCGCCGCATAAGCCAGGAAGTTGAACAGCCCGAAGACGCCGGCGGCCGTGTTGGATCCCGCGCCCGGGCTGCTCGAGTCCGACCACCTGGCCAGCTGCACGATGAACCCGATGAAGTACAACAGCGTCAGCACGGCGGTGGTGATCAGCTCCTGCAATTGTCATAAACAAAAAGGCTTAGATTCGGTCCTTCATCCTGGTAGAATGTCACTCACCGAGAAGACCCAGTTGACGGCCACGTTGAGGGCCTCGCGGATGCCCAGGAAGTAGGCGGCGATGAGCAGGATGGTGATGATGAACGAGATCACGATCACGAACATGAAGAACGAGGTGGCCGAGTTCAGAGGCGGGGCCGCCAGGGCCATGCAGATAATGCCCAGGATCTGAAAAATAAATTCAATTTTCTATTAAATTATCCACAAATATTCATGTTATTAGGTCTAAAAAAGCGTTAAGCAAAAGTATTATACATATTTAGGTAAAATAAATTGCCAGAGGAGTCCCGTACTTTACTTTACGAATCTATTTATAAATCTGTTATCTCATTATAAATGTAATTATAATGTAATTACGAAATGTATTATGAAGTATTATTTATGGTACTTATCACTAAACTTCAGGTATGGTCACACATATATGTACTTCATGGAGAGGTAAAGAATGGTTTTTGTATAAAAAAAACAGTGGCCGATAAGAATTTCATTTTTCTTACAAAACGTATTTTGTCTATAAGTTATTGTGAACGATTTTTAAATTAATGAATCACAAAAATAAACTAAAAATTCAAAAACCTAGGCTCCAATCCACCAACAAATAACACAATAATATTATGAATCTTCATTACTTTGTCCAAGTCTAAATTCTAGAGTCTAGACTAAAAATAACTTCTAATCAGACGAAAAGGTGTTAATACTTTCTTAATAAACCACATTTCAAGTATTTTATAATAGTCTTTTTGGAGTCTTACAAATACCAATACAAGCTATACAAAAAATTATATAAATTAGATTAAAATGCTAGTTAAATGGAAAAACGTTTGACATTTATTGGAAAAAAGACAATTGCTAGTCATTCGAAATTTATTTTTGTAAAATTCCCTACAAGTTCATAACTTGTTTATTTTTATTGACATATGCATAGATATTTACAAAACGCTATACATTTTTTTTATATTAGAAGCTGCTGTCCTTACTCTATACCCATTTATAGGAATAGTTCTATAGAATATGAATTTGTAGGTCGTTATTTTTATATCCAGTAATTATACATTTCTGAAAAGACTGTTTCGAATTCCTCCCCAAAGTATTAATATTGCATATTATTTAATATTATCTAAGACTGAGATTCTCAGTGCATCCAAGACTGCGGTCTTCCAATAACGACGGACCCCTTCCAAGGTCGAAACTGGAATTTAAAGTGAGCATTCCATGATGTCACCTTTAATTGGGAACAGAATTTGAATGCTCACTGGAAGTGAATTGAATGGGTTATGGGTTGGAAAAGCGAAGGCAACGACTACTTTTTCGCACTAGACTCTATTGTAATTGTCGACATTTTTCATTAACCATTACCACTAGGGGGAACTCGTCTGCTAATGGGTTGCCTGGCAATGAAAATGGCATTATTGTTCGAGTGTCATTTTCAGAGAAATTGCCAAAAATTGAAGATAAACACTTAAATTCTACAAAAGATGCTATTTATCATCAATTATAAAAACTTTTTGTCTGATATACAGAATTGTATCTTAAAGATTTTTAGCTTTTATTAACAAGGTTTGCAGTTAAAAAAAATATATCGAAAAAGTAATAATGTTTTTATTAAAAATTAAACATTTTGCAATATTGCTCAGGATTTTTTTTAGGAACGCACCTTTTATTTCTACCACAAAAAATACAATAAAATATAAAAAAAAACTTTTTGAACCTTTATAATCCACCAAAAACCCCTAGTTATAATTTCCAACAGGTTCCTCCCTTAATTAGTTTTTGATTATAATTTTACCAAATCTTTATAAAAAGTCAAATTTCAAAGTTTCCAGTTTTTCTCTTCCAAATTTTTAAAAGCTGTTCTTTTTCTTGTTAGGGTTTGTTTGATTTTCTTGCTTTTTCCCATTAACACTTGACTGGATGTATCTATTTGCAACTATCTGCTAGATACCATCCATCGTGTAAGGCGCTTGGCCAGATCTTATCAACGGCCATTATCGGCGTGACTTAATATTGTCATAGTTGAACAGTTTTCGGAATTGTGTTATTCACCTCCCCGAAAACCCCATGGGTATTCCAGAAGATCCACAAAGGTGAGCTGGCGCCTTTCGACGCCCAGGTGCTAGTGGCCCAGCTAATTAAAAGGCAATCAGCTTTGGGCGACACAAACAACAAATATGACAGCACAAAACTTGGAGAGAAACATAGGCGCATGGCCAAGGGGGCATTGAAATGACTCGACTACGTAATACCCGGTACTCTTGCCTTTTGTTCCACTTTACATGAAGTGTAATTCCCATTTGATCCTCTTGGGAATTAAATGTGTCTACCTATATCATTATATGATCCATTATTTTCTAAGATAATATTTTTATAGATATATTAATATAATAATTCGTAAAGCAATAACCGAAACAATTTTACTAAAACCAAATGAATATTTTAGAGCCATTTTCAGTTTTGTTTTGTGTTGAAGGAACCCACATTTCAGGGACTTCAATTAGTTATGTTTATGTTTGTTTAAAATAATTGTTGCACTGAAATATAACATTTATTTCCTATTCAAGGAAGACCTTAGTGGCTTAACGTTATTCTTTCCTTCTTTTAAAGAGTCTGTACAATTGTGAATATGCGTTATTTCTTGTAATATCTTTTAATGTAATAAATTATTTACAAATAAATATAAATTCAAATATAAGAATAACGGTTTAAATGGGGATTCATTTATGTATCTCTTCATAAGAAATATCTATTCTAAAATGGAGTTTTTCGGCGGAACAGACACAAGTATCAGATAGAGTTGTGCAAATTAGTTCCAATATGGGTGTGGCACTCCCGTTATACCCGCGTTGCGCATTAGCGAATATGCCCTGGAAGGCAGCGAGGTACCGGGTATTGAAACACAAAGACAAGCAGGTGCGCAACTTGGGGCCTGAAACAAAAGACACTCGAAAAGTGAAAGCTGAAAGTTGTAGCCGCGCCAAAAGCGACCTGTTGATGGCAACATGTTGGTGTTTAGCCCGGCCCCTCCCATTTCCCTTGCCGCCTTGTTGCTTGGTTTCTGCAAACAATTAATCAAGAAGGAAGGACGGGGAGGAGGACGGCGGCTGGTGGCTGTCGACTGTCGGCAGACACCGCCGGGAGATCAAAGGTTGATTGAACTGTCGGCGATTTGTTAATCTTCGATTGCATTCCCGGCAGAATCAGTGCTGACATTGAAGCAGGGGGAGCCGGAGGAGGAGGATGAGGAGGAGGTGGCTGCCAGTTCTGTTTTCCCACTTGAGGCATCCGACAGATGCTGCTTTTGTTGTCACACAAATTTGCGTCACGCTCCGACAAGGGAAGCTCCAACGGAAAATATTTAAGTCTATTTTTTGTATCTCTTCTAAACATAATTTATGGGCAGTTTTCTTTTCTCTTTTCTATGTCATTTTTTTTTTTTTCGTAGATATTTGCATATAGATGGCCATAAGCACGGGCACGGTGTGTGCCCAATGTTCCGATTTCGAAACGCTCCACCAGGCAGACCGGGCAGACAGGGGGCCCCTCGGGGCAGAACTTAAAAAATAATATTATATAGAGAGCCGTCCACATATCCAATACCGATCTGCCTTGTCAGGCATGAAAACCCGCAGTGCGTGGACGCCTAACCGTTTTCCGATCGGGTTCCCGACCCCACCCGGTCCACCTCCACAGCTCCACAGCTCCAGACCCCTAGCATAATTATGGATTCTATATTGTGGGTAACCGCTGACGCGGAAACGGATCAAGTTCTAGGCCTCTACACTTAAAGAAATTACGGTTTGTAATTGAATTTTTTGAAGATTGGAAATGCATGTATACCCGGTACTTAACTTTACTTTCCTACTATATTATTTTATAAACAAAAACAAAATTTATCGTAAAGTTTGTAGAACTATTCTGTTTCTTGAGTTTTCGAACTCTTCAGATCTTCAGGGCTCAGAATCTTCCTTTAAATTATTTATAATAATAGTATTATGTTATAATATATTTTTTTATCATTTATAAATATATGCATATATAATAAATATATAAATTAATAGATTTCTAATCAAAATTCAAAGAGCGATGAAATATTTTAAACGATACCCGGTACTTGTGAGTTAGAAACTTAGCTTTCCTCCTTAAAAACTTGAAATCAACGTAGAAGCATCACCTTTTTTGTTGAAAAAATCGATTGTCAAAAGACAGTGAATTTTCTGTCAGTGTACAACTGCAAAGTTCAATGGAAGCCACAAAAGTTTCAGGGCCCCGGAGATAAACTGCAAAGATAGCATTGATTGCTTGGAATAGATAAACCGGGTGCAGTGCCCAGATGTCAAAAAAAAAAAGACGCGATAACCTGTGTCTATATATGGTACAACATATCCATGGAATGTAAGCATTAGCCATGCCCTGGCCAATCGCTACCCAATCGCTAGCCAGGCCAGAGCGGAGCTTCCCAAGATGAGCTCATCCCGTCGTGCACTTAGTCAGCGTCAGCGTCGATTACCTTAAATACTCCGACTTATCCACCTTCTTGGGACAGTGCGTTTCAAAACTAACTGTGTTTTTTTTATAATAAATAAATAATATGTATATAAGACATACCATAGTATAATATAATATAATTTGATAAAATATAGTATAATAAAAGTTATAGTTTATTGCATTGTATATATATTATAATAATGGGTTATGAATAGACTTGAGTTATCCACAAAACCAAGGTTTTATTTGAAATATTTGAGGAAACTTTAAACTTTTTGAGACTTTTTTGTAAATATTATGTTAGGGTAACATTTCTCCAAAGTTTCAGAAAAGTACCTGGAAATGTTAGGAGGATATTTACCCTCTTCCGAAATATTATTGTACCATAAAGTTTGTGAAACCCTAAAAGATTCAAATGAATAGAGTTCTCTAAGGAGTTATATCGAGTTTATAGACGGAATTGTGTTTCAAATGCTATAAATAAATTGTGTCTCGTTTAGTGGGTTTACTTTTATGGATTGCAGCTTCCAGACCCCATACCTGGGCCCTGGGCTGGTGGATGTTCTGACAATCGATCGCATTCTCGAGTCTCGAGAGAAACCAAAACAAACACAAATGACTGGTTTGAATGGCTTTTGGGCTGGATCGCGGTTACGATCTTGGTTTAACACCCTCGCCTTATTCTCTAAAGAAAAAAAATGAAAAAACCTCTAGAAATGCCACCGAATGTGTGTCATAATTTCCGCTTTAGGCGCGAACATAAAAATTCAAATTAAAATCCGCGACAATGTTGTGTGCCGTAGAGATCGGATGGGGATGGTGATGGGGATGGGGATGGGGATCTCTGCTGTTTCCAAAATACCCCTATCTTACGTAATGCCTATTATAAAAAGTTCTCAAAGTTATACAATAAATCGTGCCTGTTCCGATTTGCATATATAGTATGCTCTGCTCCATATATACCGATGTACATACATATATGCTTTTCCATATAGTGTGCGGATCAAGCTTGGCCATGGCATGTGCTCCGACTGTGTCCTTGGATATATGTATGTATGTACGGCATGATATGTAGCAGACTCCCATATAGTATGTGTGGGAATATGGGTCCAAAATGCTAATTGCCATCCACCGGCAATCTTATCGCTCCCGATTGGCTCGCGGCCCCGGGAGGAGTAATACTTTCGGGGGTTTTGGCACACGGCCCGGATGAGTAATGAGCCTGGCCAAATTAGCCATCGGCGGCGGTCAGGTGTCAGGCATTGATTGCCTTATCTCTCCTTTCGCCTTTCTGCCTTTCGCCTTTCTGCCTGCTACCTTTCCCTACCTCTCCCGTCCGCCATTGATAACGGGGCGTATGAGTAACGGTCGATTAGCCGTTAGCCATTAGCCATTAGCCGTTAGAATTCCTTGCAACCCCTTCCCCTCTGGGTCCCTTGAATGGGCCAAAATGAGTCACGGCTAGTAGGCCATCACCTGCTTTGTCCAAACATTTTTTGTATTTGAATTTTTTGTTAACTAATGATTAATAACAGTTTTTTCAAAAGGAGTTATTTTGCAGGATTTCAAAACGGGACTTTCAACGAATTCATCAAATAGAGTTCATTTAACAGAATTCATCCAAATAGAGTTCGTTCCAAAGTGTTCACTTGGGAGAGTTCTTTGAAAAGAGTTCATTCCAAAGGGTTCATCGCAGTGTTTCGCATTCTTAAGGGTTCATTCAAAATACTCCATCACAGGGATTAAGAATTAAGAATAGAATAAGGATTAAGAATGGGTAGAGTTCATATAAAAATACAAAATATATGTTTATTAATACATTATATTATTTTGTATTGGAATATCATTTTATATCATATTAATTTTATTATTATTATTATTATTATAAACATATATATCTATCAAGAAAATAGACTTTGACTTAAATGCATTTCAAGGACATTTCAAGCAAATTGCAACAGCCCCTGGGCCCCCTATTTCCGTTTGGGAACCGGCCAGGTGCCCATGGATTTCAACCTATTTTGGTGAAAAAAACTCGAGTGAAACACCTTTACATATTTTTGTAGTGCCGGAGACTATATCAGCAAGTCTATCGGCAAAGTAGGCGATAAGATTAGATGCCACGAAAATCCACATTCGACACAAAGAAAACCAATTGCCCATTTCTGACATCAAACTGGAGATACGTTTCCGCCAGGTCAGGATGAGTTTGGGGAGGATTTTTTATCTGGAAGATCGGGATACTTCTGCCCCCTAGTTTCCCTCCAATTGTGTCACTGTCTGGTCAAATAATCGAGCTCGTCGGGATGGAAAATCAATAGAAAGCACTTAATAGCCGACATTTTGTGGCCATGGTAATCATATCGGCAATTTGGGGCCTCGTCCCCCTCTCCCCTCCGCCGTAGTAGTGGGTGTACTGCCCCCCATCTATTCCAACTATTTATTCCGTATTGATTTTCCAGCTAAAAACTGACGAGCGCTTAATAATGCATTTGTCCTGTGAAGTCCTGCACTTGTCGCCAGTATCCTGTGACCTTTTTCTGAGCAAGCTTTCCGAAGATATCCTTTCCATTGGCTTGCTGAAATTTTGATGAGCAGGACAATCGACAGTCCCCTAATTGCATTTTATTTGCCAACTTTGGAATTACGGATTAGCAGCCTAAATTAGAAACCCCCCATATTTTTAAATTTTAAAATGTTTAAATTACGATTACGATTAAATTAAGATATTTATATAAATGGCGACAAAAATACATAAAGGAGAATAGAATACAAAATATGGGTCACTTATTTTGGGAATTAATTTTACTTTCATTTTGAAACCCCCCTTGAATACCTTGGAGACGCGGAACTCGTTGGGTGATAAAGAGTTTTTCTGTTATTCTTTAAAATTGATCCTTCCAGTATTTTAACTTAAATACAATACTGTAAATATTATTCATATTTTGTAATATATAAACCTTTTTACTCCCAGGCATTCTATAAACAAAACATGGAAGAGGCTCACGAGATTCAAATTCCCGGAAACATTTTCCAAATATTTTGAAATTTGTTTGTATTCTTATTTTATTATTTTTTTCTTTTTTGTAAAAGAGTCTCTAAATATTGAACGACCTTGTAATCTGATTTCAGAAACAAAAGAAATCATTCTTTTCCATTTTAAACGATTCATAACGATACATTCATACAATTATTATTCTTATATGGAATAATGCAATCGTAGTTCTATGTACTATTATTATTTCACATGTAATCCCCCGTACATGTTTTGAAATTGTAATATAGTTTACTCCCAGAGCACTCTGTCATAACTATTTCAGACTTTTTGAGGGCAGAAGACTCCAGAAGCCCTCGGAAGACTCCAATTGGGGGAATATGAAGGGAATATATTGCATTTTTGTTTACAACTTAGCCAGACTCATGGGAACGTATTTCGAAAGAGTGTTTTCGAAGTAGTACGAGTATTTTTTAATTGATAAATTGTGTTTATACCTTTGCCTGTTTTGAAATCGGTAATTGATATTTTAAAGTTCAAGTAAACAAAATGAAGAGAAAACGAATTTAATTCAGCGCACACCTGTATCTGGTATGTGGTATCTGGTATGTGGTATGTGGTAGCTCTGACCTGGTACTTTGTATCTCGGATCTCGTGTTGGCGTCCAACGGCCGAAATCCGAACGCCAAGTGTGGGCGCCAAGAAAACAGCGCTGGCATGGATGGAGGGCGATCTCGGCCTGACATGGCCGGCGGCGACTGGCGGCGGTGGTGCCTGTGGTGTTCTGCCCACACGACGCCGCTCTGTGCACCACAATGGTGTGGGAGAGCTGAGAAATCCAGTTTGCCAGTTTGCGGCTTCGCAGCTCTGTCCAACGGCAGTTGCATTGCATAATTCTTGCCAAGAATTTACCAGAGGCGAGGGGGTGAGCTCGGCCACCCTGACCACATGGGCCCATGGCGGACTCACATGGCAGCCATCAGCTGGGGGAGGCGGGCGCCTATCTTATCCGGCGCGACTCTAATGAGATCCCCACATACCTACATATCGCCTGTATTTGCCGAGGTATTCCATGGGCCATTGGCTTGTTTGGAGAGGGGTCTCGGCCCGCCCGGCCGCCAGATGGTTCGATAAAGAGTCCGGCTGGGAACCCGATAGATAACATGCCTTGTGTGCACTCCACACACTACGATAAAGGGTTCTGAGTCCTACAATGGCTTCAGACCCCATTGGGGGCTTCTACCTTTTAGAGGTACACTTTTTCCTTTTATAAGGGGGTTAGTCTATTTACTACTTCTATATATGTACATATAGCAAATAAATCGATCTATTGTGTATTTTTTAATAAAAAGTATACAAAGTATTCCTATAATCTACAATAAATTTTGGGAATTCTACTTTCAAAACGGCTTTCTTTTCTTTCCCCTAAATACGTGTTTATACAAATTACAATTATTCCGTCATGTGCCTAGTAAATAAATTACATTCCCAGCTCTACGACTCAAATCGTAGTTATATATACCTTTTCCTATAGGGAATATTTATTTTTATCCTTTTTTTTTAGTTTTTATATCCAAGACTGTAATCCCAATCAAACCTTGAGACCTTCCACATGTTCAACACCCTAATGTTCGGTTAAGAATTCAAAAACAAATCCATTATTTCCCCAATAAGTAAAAGTAATACAATAAATTTCGACCCAATGGGGGATGGATTGCATTCCCTTAGGGTTCGTGCTTTTCCCCATTTCAATCCCAAATTCCAATAAAATGTTGTCCTTCCAATAAATTTCAACTCTACTTGGAGGTAAAAATAATTGGAGGTAAAAAAAGAATAGTTAAGGGAAAGTATTATATCCCTGATTCCAATACCAATCAAAGATAATCTCCTTAAAGAGTGGTACTTACGAATTGGACCAGCTTGATGATGCCCGGAATGGTGCGGAAATAGTCAATGTTCAGCCGGATGGCGCCCCAGAATCCTCCGTCGCCGGCGGGATTGGCGCCTCCGGGTGGGCCATTGGTTGTTGTTGTTGTTGTGCGCTCGACAGTGACCACGGTCTCGACCATATTGTTGCTGTTTTTTAGTTTTTCGTGGCTAACAGATAGACTGACTTATAGACTGGCTGAGTGGCTGGGGAGTTTTGGTATTTATTAGCTGGGCAACTATTTTTAAACACTTGTCGCGCTTGTCACAAAAAAATAAGTAAAAAATAAATATCCACCGCCCGCTGTCTATATGCTCGCTGGCTGGCCGATCGGCAAATGTCTCTATGGGTATTATCTGACACCCTCGCGCCTCGCTTTTTCAAAAATATACACTCACACACACATATGTGCGAATAAATATTCGTATATGTGTGTATATATCGCCGTGTGTATCTTGTATCTTGTATTTTGTGTCTTGTATCTTGTATCTGGTAGCTGGTAGCTGGCACTTGGCAGTCCGTTGCTCTGTGCTCTGTCCACGGCGGGCGTCTCTCGACTAACTCTAACTAGCCCGACAGGCTACGGGGCCACCTGAAAGCGAACCAAGTCGGACGCCTAATACCATTTTATTAAAGTATCAACAATATAATAATATTATAAAAAAAAAAAAATAAATCATATTTTGTCTATGTCTTAACTGTATTTTAAAATAATTGCGGAATTCGGGGAAACATCGCCTTACACCTCATCAGGTGAGGGTTGCACTTAGCCAAGCCCCACTGTTGTTCTTTCATGTTGGTTCGAGGGCCTTCCCAACCAAGTTCGAGATCGTGCCCAACCGTTTGGTGCTCACCCGATTCGAGTGCTGCAAAGCGCAGCAAGAGTGCTGGAAAACGTTTTTCAAATGTGCCATTTGTCTGCGATCAGTGCTGCCAACTGTCTCAGCTCAGAAACAATATAAAAAATGAAGAAAACCTGCGCCCGAATAATGAAGTGTACTTATCTACAAAAACTTTTGAGTATTAAATTCACAATTAATTAAATGTCTCTATGAATGAATACTAAGTTATACTACCAATGAATACTAATTGGTCCCCATTTTTTTGGTATTCGGCCATTTTCTTAAATATTCAATAATAAATATTCTTAATAAGTTATCCAACTCGTAGGTATAGTAACTTTAACAAAAAGCCTCTTTATAAAGGATATAGTCCTCAAACATTGATTTTTTGCATAAAATCGTGATTTTCATAAATAACAAAAAAATGTGTCTAATTTATTTTTGCGATTTTTCGGATCTTTTGCGGAAAATCAAAGGGGACCCTCATCCCGAAATGCTATTTCGATCCCGAAAATCAAACTTTTGATCTATTTTCACTTCATATCAACAATTTAATTTTTAATTTTGATTTTAATTTATTTTTTGTTCAAATATTTTTTGTAATTAAAACATCCTGATCCATGAGTCAATTTCTGATTCTGAAAAAATAAACGTCAAACACTTTAAAATGTTGTTCCAAAGACTTTTGTGAAATGGTCAGTTGCTCATTAAGAAACATTTGGTAAATTCGACTGCTTTTAAATAAATTCACAGGATACACACGACTTACAGGATGAGACGACGGCTTAAAGGCGAAACCGTGTGATGCCCAGAATGCTGAAGGATAATGGAGCGAACTTTGTGACACAGCTGATCGCAGTTCAGGATGTCAGGAGAGCATCAGGATTTATGCTAATATTCTATATTTTATAAGATAATATTAACTTTTAATGTAAAAACCTTTCTACATATTAAAAATAATTTAAATAAATATAATTTATATTTAAATATCTTTTACCGAAACAATTCCAGCCACTGGCACTTCGAAGCGGTAAGAATAGCAGGACGCCAAAACATTCGTCCGGCTCAACTGGGAAAATGGAACCCTTTAACCATAAAAAATACTGGGTCTCTCTTAAGGACACTGACTTACCAGACAGAGGATCATTTTAGGCTTTTAGGCTTTTTTATTTCATTTTAAAATACTGGGAAAACATTTGATGTTTAAAAAACGTCTAAATACATAAGTACCGAGAAATGTCAAAACCTATAGGTAACGAGAATGGAAAGCTAACTTATACTGCTTAAAGATATAGTAAATATCGGGTATAGTTAGCCGATCCTTATAAAAACATTCATAACAAGCTTAGGTTCATATTTTAAAGAAATCCAACGCTTCTACAATCGAAAACGCGAAAGTTGTGGCATTTCCGATCGTTCAGTTATATGGCAGCTATAGGATATAGTCGGCCGATCCCGGCCGTTCCGACTTATATACTGCGTGCAAAGGAACAACGCGTGTGTGATCCTGATCCAGAATATATATACTATATGGGGTCCTAGATGTCTCCTTCACTGCGTTGCACACTTCAGACCAAAACTATAATACCGTCTGCAAAGGTATACACATACTGGGAAATAAACCTGAAATAAAAGTACCTTTATTGCGTTTTCCCTTTTCCGTAGTTTTAATATTTTTGGAATCGAAGTCTTGGAATACAATTTTGCAACCGATTTTCAGAGCCCTTCCAATTCTATTTAAGCTTTTGAGAAATCGGGGAAAAAAATCCCCCGGCTCGCCGGATCACTTTTTGCGAGTGTCCTTTCTCCCCCATTTTTAGCGTCTACTTTTCTGCCTGGCAAATAGTTTGCTGCGCATGCGCCACGGGGCCAGGACTTCCTCGAGCTTTGCACCGCTTCCCCAGTCTCCCATCTCTTTCTTTTTCATATAGTTTGTAGCTGTCTTTTTCCGTCTCAGGATCACCGCAGGCTGGATGGTGTGGCTTTTCCAGAAATTTAAGCGTCACTCCTCTGCATCACCTTCCACTGAATAAATCCAAACAGTGCATTTCTAATGTAGATTCTAAATGAAACAAAGATGGCAATATTTGAAATTTTTACAAAGTACGATCACACAACAGCAGAGGTATAACAATAAAAGCGCCCTCTGGTGTTGGGAATGTTGTTCAGTCCAATAAGATAGCCGTAAAACTGGTTTTCGTTCTAATTTGCCTGACATTTGTAAATGCGTGGGGTGCCTTCGGGTGTTCTGATTAGTAGAATTGTGGAACTTATTTTAAACATTTTTAAATTGAATTTTAAGAAATATTTACTCATTACTAGAACAAAAACTCTTTTCAATGTTAACTGCGTAAATGTTGGTAAAAAAATCCCATATTCTTTGCTTTTTTAAGGCAGTCACACATCTAAATCAGGAATCCCATAATAATAATAATAATCTCCACCAAAAATTGTGGCAATAAAGATAGCAAAAATAATATTTAAACCAGGTGGTTGCCATGTACGCAAAATGTTTAATTTGCTTTTATTCGAGTGCAGTACAAATTCTGACAAAACTTCTATAATAAATAGAGCCTTTAGCTGGGCTGCCTACGGGGCCTAGACTATATAATTGGATTAACTGGATAATTTTGGGGTTACGGGTTACGTTTTACGGGCTACTGGTTACTGGTTAATGGTTACGGACGTGGACAGAGTTCGACGGGGTGGTGGTCGAACGTCGTATACAATTTTGGTTTAACTGCTCGAAAGTCATAATTAAGTAGGCGCTTTAAGTAGATAGTGGTATTTGCTTACATAAACTCAACACTGGGGCCGTGCTAACAAAGGAATTTCTTTCTGAATCGCCACCCATCACAACAGTGTGTTTTTGGAAATAAACGTAAAAAATATAAGGACAATAAAACCGTAAAAGCCGGTGGCGATTCGAATGTATCGGAGGGCCCATAAACCGGGACACTGGGAAGGACTAGACAACAAGTACAGCACGGTCGCACAGCACAAACTACAAATAAAGGTAACCGGGAGGGCACTCTCTGGCGACTAACGGGAGTATTTCGAGAGGATCAAGTACAAAATAGCATCGTCGGCAGTCCTTAGCGAGTCTCCTTCGTGTCGAGCTCCACTAGCGGCGGCACTGGATCCGGTTCTGCGCTTTGGCTTCGGCTTCTGCTCCTGCTTTGACTTTGGCTTGGACTGGAGCTAGAGCTGGGGCTCTCGCTCGGCTCCTGCTGCTGCTGCGGCTGCGGTTGTAGGGGCGGAGTTGATGACGCAGGAGTTATCGGGGCAGGGAGCTCTGGCGAAGTGGCAGCAACTTTGGGCGAGGCTGCAGAGGTTGTTGGCAAGACGGGGCTGGTTTTAGTAGCTTCGCATGCTGACTTGTCTTTGGGCTGTTCCGCTTTTGGAGACACTGGCACCGACACCGACACCTGTGGCGGCCAGTGGGTGGACTTCAATACTGCTGCCGACGAGCAGGACGGGCTCGAGGCGAGACTGTTCGCAGGCTTGGCCTCGCGCTGCTTCTCCTTCTCCAGCTCGGCAATTTTCTTTAGATAGCTCTTGTCCTGGGTGGGGCACTCAAGGTGGACGCAGTGGAAAATCTAAAATAGATAAATTAGTAAAACCCAAAATCCTTTCACTAAAAAACCTTATCCCACCTCGTTGGCTGTGTTGCGGGTGCCCACGATACGGATAAAGACTACAGGACGTGGCGCAAAGTGAAAGTTCTGCCAGGAGCGGGCCTTGTCGTTTCGACGGTCCACCACCATCTGCCAATCCTTGCGGTTAGTCGAGGTCTCGATGTAGAAGCTGTAAGTACGGTCGTCGCAGTCCCACAGCAGCAGGCGCATGGAGCCAACATGGTAGGGCTGGCCCAGCCGGACCACAATCTCGCCGCTACCCAGCTGGTGACAAGTGTAGCCCGAGTCCCAGTCGTAGCGCACAAAGTCGCCGTTGATGAGGGCGTTGCGGGTGCGGCTCACGCCGTCCGTCACGATTGCGCTCATCTCGATGGTGGCCACGTTGGCCTTCGGCGCCACAAAGTGGTCGATTAGCTTGGGCACGTTGACTGTGTGCATGGCCTCCAGTCCCACAACATGAAATACCTAAAAGAAAAAACAAAAAGTGAGTCTATTGGATGGAGGATTTAAAGTATCTTTTACCCTGTTCACTGTGTTTTGGGTTCCCACCAGACGAATAAAGCGCACGGGTCGGGCGTCAAAATAGAGATACTGCCAGGAGCGGCAGTAGTACTCGCTGTAGTCTACCACCCGCTCCCAGTTCTGTTGGTCGCCGGACACCTCCACAAAGTAGGAGTAGGCGCGACTGTCGCGGTCCCACAACAGCATCCGGATGTGGTTAATCATGCAGAGGGTGCCGAGTTCGACCACAATACCAGCGTCGTTGGCATCCGTGATGCAGTGGCGCGTGTAGCCGTGCTCCATGTCGTATGTGGTCACATCACCGTCCAGCAGGGCGGTACGGCACTCTCCCTGAATGCAGCGCGACAAATATTTGGCTGTGGCCACGTTCTCCTCCGGCCAGAGGGCCGCTCTGTACGGCAGCGTTTTCGAGGTGCTTCGCTCATCAATGGCGTCCAGTATCTTGTCGGGATCCAGAATACCCGAAGGTCGCACCACCTGCAGCAGGTGCTCCAGATTCATGAGAGGCAGGCGCACGTAGCTCACCACGGATTTGATGTCCACGTTCGGGTTGTAGCGACTCCACTTCCACACGGCCAGGAATATCTGCACCTCTGGGGCGAAAAAACAGTCGCGGCGCAACACCTCTTCCAGGGATTCCTGGTGAAGGAATAAACCTCTTTAAGAAATTCCTCATTCCAGCAAGAGACAAATACTCACCTTGGACAGCAT
The DNA here is from genome assembly GCA_018150405.1 of Drosophila varians. Lineage (NCBI taxonomy): Eukaryota > Metazoa > Arthropoda > Insecta > Diptera > Drosophilidae > Drosophila > Drosophila varians. Next base: position 13,429,318 of record JAECWK010000126.1, read on the forward strand.
CTTGAAGGAGTCGTGCTGCAGCAGCTCGGCGGCGTTACGGTCCATGAACATGAGACACACTTGGGTGAGCTCCTCCAGGTTGTACAGCCGCGCAGCGTCCAGAATCATGCACACATTGTTAAGTGCCAAGTACTGGCGCAGGTATTTTGAAATGGCCATCTCCAAGTCCTGGAAGCCGTACTGATTGGCCATGCCTAGCACATCGATGACTGCATCCTCGTCGAGCGTCGACAGGAGCAAGGTACCCGAGTATATGTACCGAAGGAGCACCTTGAACGGGTCCAGGGGAACCTCCAGTGGGATCTGCCGCTGTGTGGTCTCTGACATGCCGCCGTAGAGTAGGGCACGAAAGTACTCGCTGCGGGCTGCGAGGACGACCCGATGGGCGGGCAGGCGTTGGCCCTCCACCAAGAACTCCACGTCCGAATATCGCTCGTTCATGCAGAGCCGCGCCATATCCGCTGAAAAGCGGTCGCCCAGATCGATCTCATCGGTGAACTCCTGTTCCGAGCTGCCACCCTTCCCGGACGCATGCGGCGCAGCCCCCTGAAGTCCGGCCAACCCTCCGACCCCGCAGCCGTGCATCTTGTGGTGGCCCTGGCTGCTCATTTCCCGATTAATGCGTTCGCCTCTGCGAGTGTGGAGCCTGGTGTGCGTTCCGTGTGTCGTACAACTGGGCGAGTGTGGGTGCGGAAATCAAGAGAACAGTGGACAGTTAGCAAATGACGCCGCACGTCTGTTCCCCGTTCTGAATCGGAATCGGAGCTGCGCAGCGTTCGCAGCATCCAAACGGAAGTTGTCTTCCGGTGACCTACCTTTGTTTTAGTTCTCGGGTCTTGCCGCGCGTCAGCAACGCAAATATAATCGCCTTGCCTCGACTAACGGTTGTTTATTGGCGCATTTTGCAAAGTTAGTCTGGGAAAAAAAAATCCGTAATGAGCTCCAATGTGTGACCAAAGCTTTTTGCAAAATAATAATAATGATAATGGCAGATGGGGACCATAGAACGTAGGTTGTATTCAGACTATCGAAAGGGGATAACTATCGATGTTCTTATTGAATTATCTAGGTTCATTCTTACCGGCTCAATGATTTTCAACATGAAATTTTTTCGGAAATGTTTTCTTGATTTAGAAATGTACAGAAATATATTTATATGTGGCGTTGGCTAGTTAAAGCCATTTTTTTTAAATATACTTTGCTCCAAAAAAATAAATTAAATTTTCAATACTCCTAACGAAGGTGGAATATGCAAAAGTTTTAAAAGTTTATATATAGTTTACTATTGAGCATATACGAAAACAAATGCGTTTCAATTTAACGAATTTATCGATATGTTGATAGGTCGATATATACTGATAAACTCTACATTGCCATAAAAATATTCATTCGACATCCCTAGTAGCAGGGCCGAGTAACTACAAATATTTTCCCCGGCTACGACGGACGTGGTCTATGGGCTAGCATTTATTGGAGCGAAACTGAAACAGAAAACGAAACCGTCGAGTGCAATATGATGGCAAGGTCCTTTTTGTCGGTCGCATTGTGCGGTCTATTGTTCACACCCCTTTTGCACGCCAATGGCGCCCAGGAGGAGGACTCCACCGGCAAGCAGGCGGAGAAGGAGTTCGCGGTGGCGCTGGACCCGGCGACCTTCGACGCGGCCATTGCTGTCGGCAACGTCTTCGTCAAGTTCTATGCCCCCTGGTAAGTACTGCCGAAAGCTGTTTAAACACATTTCGCAGCCTGGTTTTTGGGTTGTGTCCAATTTTAGGCAACTGGGCCGGCGAATGGCACAAGTCCACATACCCCGTTTTTATGGACAAGCCACGCACACATAATTAAGGGTCCATTCCGGTTTTCACTTTCGCAAAATGCAATGTTTGATGCAGTTTTTGCTAGATAAATACTTACTTTTATACTTAGTTCAATATCACTTTGCCACTAAAGCAGGTTTACAATTTAGCGTTTTTTTTGGCAAATTTCCAGGTGAATATGAATGCCGGAATTTGTTCTATTTTGTAGCGAAAGAACTTTGTCAGCGTTGACGGACGTAGTGTGACGGCGACACATGTATACTTTCCGATCTGCAAGCTAATCAAGGACCTGAAGATTCGTCACGACTGCGGTGCCAATAAAAGCGCACGTCCCCGATAAGACGATCAAAGGGGCTTTGTCCAGAAGCAAGAGAAGCCAAGAGCCAGACCACCCCTTGATTGACACGCCAACTACTCAAGTTTTCGGTCGCTTTTCGGCGCCTTATCAAAACCATCACAATGTCTCTATGAGCTAATTTGATTAGGTTTAATTATGTTGCTAGGAAGTGCCTTTAGCGCTCCCGAGCCAAAGCCAGAGCCAGAGCTCCGGGGGAGGAGGAACTCCTAATGCGCTTCGACATTCGTTGATGATAAACTCTTTGTTCTGGACAAAGCACCAGACCAGACCTGCCTTATCTGGGTTCATTGTTTTGGCTTCCATTGTGTGCTTTTAATGAAACATTAGATTTCACAATGAATCTGTGATTTTTCATTAAAACTTGACCTTATCTTAGCAGAGTACTCCAAATATTTCCAATTCAACTGAAACGAATATTGTGGACCTTTCCCCATGACCCACATCACTAGGGATTTTACGAGGGTTTCTGAATCCAGCTTAAGCTTTCGATCTTGAACATTTAAAACATTTTTAAAGGGGCTTATTAGTTAAGATTGTCACTTAGTTGTATTACAAATTTAATATTGTATAAATAATTAGATCTTGACATCAGTCCCTTTTTATGTAATTTATATAGTTTTACCATAACTTTAAAAAATTGTTAAACGGCACAACTTTCTAAATATTTCTAGACGCCATTAAACGCATTGTTAACTCTTAAACATTGCACGTTCAAAAATAATTCAATTGAATTCAATATAATGCAGATATGCATCACCACCACCACGCAAAGGACTAAAGATTTAGAAGCTTTCGAGCACGCCCCTGGAGTCCAGGACCTAGACCCTTGCTGTTCAAAAAAACCTAGACTCTTTGAAAATACTACAATTATCAATGTATAACCAAAAACATTTAATTTTAGGCGGCACAAAAGTGTTCTCCTTCTAGAAAGCTTTTCCCAGCAAATCCATCATTTGCCAAATTTCCCAAAGGCTCCGCACTATAAATTCCTTTTCTTTTACAGGTGTAGCCACTGTAAGCGCTTGCAGCCGCTGTGGGAGCAGCTGGCGGAGATCATGAACGTGGATGAGCCCAAGGTGATCATCGCTAAGTTGGACTGCACCCAGCACCAGGCCCTGTGCGGCGCCCACCAGGTTACCGGTTATCCGACGCTGCGCCTCTTCAAGCAGGGAGAAAAGGAGTCGGTCAAGTTCAAGGGCACTCGGGACATGCCCGCCATCACGGACTTTATCAACCAGGAGCTGAGCACGCCCGCCGAGACCGATCTGGAGGAGGCGAAGCGAGACGAGACCGAGAACCCCAACGTGGGCAAGGTGGTGGACCTCACCGAAGACACCTTCGCCAAGCACGTCTCCGCGGGCAACCACTTCATCAAGTTCTTCGCTCCCTGGTGCAGCCACTGCCAACGCCTGGCCCCCACATGGGAGGAGCTGGCCAAGGAGCTAGTGTCGGAGCCGGCCGTGACCATTTCGAAGATAGACTGCACCCAGTTCCGCTCCATCTGTCAGGACTTTGAGGTGAAGGGCTATCCGACCTTGCTCTGGATCGAGGACGGCAAAAAGATCGAAAAATACTCCGGAGCGCGCGACCTGTCCACTCTGAAGAGCTACGTAGAGAAAATGGTGGGTGTGCCGAGCGAGGTGAAGCCGGCGGAGGACAAGGATGCCGTCAAGGAGGATGAGGAGGCCAAAAAACTGACCGTCCTGCAGGTGACAGGCGAGGAGGAGTTCGAGAATGCGATCGCCGAGGGAGTGGCCTTCATCAAGTTCTACGCTCCGTGGTGCGGCCACTGCCAGAAACTGCAGCCCACCTGGGAGCAGTTGGCCACCGAGACACAACAGGCCGAGGTGCGCATCGCCAAGGTGGACTGCACGGCGCCAGAGAACAAGCAGATCTGCATCGACCAGCAGGTGGAGGGCTATCCCACCCTCTTCCTCTACAAGAACGGGCAGCGGCAGAACGAGTACGAGGGTAGCCGCTCGCTCCCGGAGCTGCAGTCCTATCTCAAGAAGTTCCTCGGCCACGATGAGCTCTAAACTTGGATCAGAACTATGAGGATGCGGTGGAGGAGGAGCAGAATCAACATCAACAGTCAAAGGAACAATGTCGCCCGCCAAACTAACTTTAATCGTAATCTTTCCTCTCTATGTTCGAGTTATCCCAGCTGTGGAGGAGCTGATGCCTCCATGAGGCACTCGCATTTACCCAACAACCGCCCAACACCAACCAGGACCCAGACCGGGACCTGCTGGCATTCGTTCATTTCGTCAACTCTGCGACTATGTGTTCAAGTTCCCGTTTCTGTCTGTTTTAGTGTTTAGTTTACTTCCATGGGACACAGGACGCGAAAGGCCATCTAGCTTTTATTTCCGATTTTAACATTTACTTTGTGGTCCACTCTCTGTGGACCACTCTTAGGTCATTTTAGGGAAAATTGTCAACACAATAACACGAAAATAAACAATATCTATCGGAAATTGTAAAAGTGGAATTTTTTATACTGGACGGGGTATTAAAGTAGGAATAATATTTACAAATATAATAAAGATATAATAACATATGTAAGATATAGATATACGATTACTGCGAATTTTTTATAAAGACTTATGCTTCACCTTCGAAATTTTCTGGGTTTTTCCATCGACCATCGCTTAAAAGTTTTAAATGACTTTGGATTCGACGAATTACTAAATTATAGCAATGATTCATTAACCATTCATCGTGCTACTGTTATCTGTTTGAAAACACCTGCCAGATAATTATCTGAGATTAAATCCAAATAATAGTCATCTTTAAGAAAATGGTTCTTAAATAAGCTCGATTAATAAACCCATTTTAAAATAATAAATTAAAAGAGATACAAGCTCCTTTTTTGGAACTTTAATTCGATATATTTTAAATTTATTAAGAAACCTTTATATAATAAAAAATTAAAAATTTAAAACATCTCTCAAAAGAATATTCTTCCCGAATTTGAAATATATAAACAATTTTGGGTAAATAAAAAATTCCATATGTTACAAAAAGGGAAATACAAAGCACCCTCATACGGTTTACATACTGGGAAAGTCTGAAAAGCTGAGTCTTAAACGAGCGGTACTCGAGAAAGATTCTAGACCGGTACTTTAAAATTTTAACTTTTATAAAACTTATGGCATTTTACCAGTACCAGATAGGGAAGTCTTGTTTAATATAAATTTTCCAGTTAAGTAAACTAAGTAAAAGATGAATAGAAAACGAGAATGGAAAGCTAACTTCGGACGGAGCCGAAGCTTATATACCCTTGCAGTTAAATAGCGGCTTCTATTAATTAAAGATTTATTAAGTATCGGATATAGTTAGCCGATCTTTACAAAAACATTCATAACAAGCTTAAATTCGTATAAAATGGATTTTAAAAGAAGTCCGACGCTTCTACGCCCAAAAACACGCAAGTTGTTGCATTTCCGATCGTTCAGTTATATGGCAGCTATAGGATATAGTCGGCCGATCCGTATGAAATTTTCCAGATCGGCTTAGATTTCCATAAAAGGGAATTTGTGCAAATTTCAAGTTTCTATCTTCAAAAACGTGGAAGTTATAGCATTTCCGATCAAAGCTATAGGATATAGTCGGCCGATCCGTATGAAATTTTTTAGATCGGCCTAAATTCCCCTAATAATCAATCTGTGCAAATTTCAAGTTTCTATCTTCAATAACATGGAAGTTATTGCATTTCCGATCAATCAGATATATGGCAGCTATAGGATATAGTCGGCCGATCCCGGCCGTTCCGACTTATATACTGCGTGCAAAGGAAAGAAGGGTGTGTGCCAAGTTTCAAGACGATAGCTCAAAAACTAAGAGACTAGTTTGCGTAGAAACAGACAGACGGACAGACGGACATGCTTATTTCAAGTTTCTATCTTCAATAACATGGAAGTTATTGCATTTCCGATCAATCAGATATATGGCAGCTATAGGATATAGTCGGCCGATCCCGGCCGTTCCGACTTATATACTGCGTGCAAAGGAAAGAAGGGTGTGTGCCAAGTTTCAAGACGATAGCTCAAAAACTGAGAGACTAGTTTGCGTAGAAACAGACAGACGGACAGACGGACATGCTTATATCAACTCAGGAGGTGATCCTGATCCAGAATATATATACTTAATGGGGTCCTGGATGTCTCCTTCACTGCGTTGCACACTTCTGACCAAAATTATAATACCCTCTGCAAGGGTATAAAAAAGAGTAGCAATTCGTACCAGGTAGACCAATGGGCAATTTTAATGGACATGTGGATGTACCCACTTTTACGATCTGATCGCGAATAAAATAGACAAAAAGAATAAAATTAAAAATTTACAAATTCTTACATATTCCCAAGACAAAGGCATTACATTTTGTTTAACTCTTGAGGCAATTTGTTTCGGATAAAAACAATTGAGGTCTTTCTCTTAAAAATAAATATAAAACACACCTTCAGAACTCAAGAAACTTCCTCTGTCGAAAATGACAGTTGCATTTGATGATCTTTAACCTATAACTCTCGGGACCTCTTGGTCCAGTAACCAAAAGGATTACTAACGATACCAATCTCAGTGATACACACGATTAGTGCAAAAAGCCTGAAAGTTAATCTATGGCTCCGTTATCTGATATAGAACTTTAGAGTTTTTCCATATTAGGGACTTATTTCGGAAGGATATAGTTACATATACCTCTAAAAACTTTTTTAAAACGCAGACGACTTTTAACACTATTAAGCTTTCTTTTGTTATGGCGTTTACGACTCCAAATGCAAATTCCAATGCACCTGAGAAATTGTGAATCAGAATCCAATTAAATGCTTCTCATGTTATTATTTAAAAGTTCATTAATTTATTTTAAAAATTACCAATTTCCCTCCCCATTGGTCCGTTCTGTTTTCCAGAAAGTTTTCAAGGACCCTCTTCCCTTCCCGAAGAACGATACTGATCATCCATAAGACTTGAGAATTCAACACGCAACGATTTCGCTCTGTTTTGGATTTCGTTTTTATTATAAGGTATTATCTGAAATCAATAATGTTAAATCACTAAAGTCTAGAAAAAAAATGTAAAAATTGATAATGTATACATATAAAAATATTAAAAAATGCATTAGTTCGTATTTCTTTCGCTTTCTTTTGTTCCTGAACTGCAATACAAATTTGTCTCTTGCTGTTGCCTTTTGTTTTATTGTTTATAATTTATGGATTATACATATTAAGTATATATATATATACCTTTATATATATATATATAGATTGTAGATTTCAGTTGTGTCTGTGTGGCTGCAACGCATAGTTTGTTTTAGTTTTTGTTTTTGTTTAGTTTCATTTATTTTATTTTTAATCATATTTCAATACTCTTAGTTTTACATAATAATATGCGAAATCCTTCCTGCGCTGTTACACGCCTTTAGTTATCAAATAATATTTAATATGTTCTTGTTTTTCCTCATTTTTAACGCTTTTCCTGGGACTGTCGCCTTCGACATGGATTGCAAATTTTGTTTTATTTATTTATTTTTTTTTTTTTTTTGATCGACTGATGCAAAACAAAATATTGCATGCTTCTTACTTCCCACATTTTATATTTGCTTGTGGCTTGCTTTTACTTTATCTTTTTATATATATAATTTTTTTTTGTTGTTTTCTCTTACTTTTTGTATATATTTATTCATATATATATATAAAGAAATATATAAATAATTCTTTTTGCTATATTGTTATTGTGTTTCTTCTCTTTTCTTAATAAGAAAAATTGCGCCAAAAACCAGAATGGGAGCGGAAATTAAGTGATTTTAATGTAACTTCACCTGCTAGGCGGCGATAATTTTTGAGGGGACTTTCAAGAAGTAGGGCTTTAAGGTGCAAAAGTGCTTCTGCGACAGTGAGTAGAGTTAACCCATGATAAAATGCAACCCAATCTAGCTCCGAAGGAAGCCAACGGATAGATAAGGACGAGATGGACACAGGGAAAGCGGGCTGGGGCCAGAGCTCCGACCGAATCGGAGGCTGATTAATACAATTAAAACATATATAAAGAATATATATTGAATGTCTCGGGACGAAGAGGACTGGGAAGCCGTCGGGATGTTGCGACGTTGGATAGCAAGAATGAAAAGGACACACTTAAAAGGAAGTGGAGACGAAAGAAAAAAAAGAAAATTATAAGAATTTGCACCTCCTCTTCTTGGTCGGTTCTGGCGGCTCCAAGGCGGCCAGAATGGCCTCGTCGAAGACGTTTTTGAGGCCCTTCTGCGTCAGAGCCGAACACTCCACATACTTGACTGCCTTCAGCTCCTTGGCCAGCTTCTCGCCCTGCTCCATGGTAATGGGCTTCTGCTTGTTCTTGGCCAGCTTCTCCAGCGTGCTGGTCTCGTCACGCAAATCGATCTGTGTGCCCACCAGCAAGAACGGTGTCTTCTGGCAATGGTGTGTGATCTCTGGCACCCACTATAATAGCATAAAATCACGTTAGGTCTGAACAATTTTGCCACTGACAGGGAACTCACCTTCTCCTTGACGTTCTCAAAGGAACTGGGACTGACCACTGAGAAGCAGACAAGGAAGACGTCCGTCTGGGGATAGGAAAGCGGACGTAGCCGATCGTAATCCTCCTGACCAGCCGTGTCGAACAGACCCAGGGTATAGGGCTCGCCGCCAATCATCACCGTCACCGCATAATTGTCGAAAACCGTGGGCACGTACTCCGAGGGGAATTTATTGGTGGTGTAGGAGATGAGCAGGCAGGTCTTGCCCACGGCTCCGTCACCGACGACCACGCACTTGATGGTTTGCATGTTGTGGAAAGCTCCTGCTGCAGAGGGGAGAAAGAAGATTGAGAATAGATAACCAAACCGTGTGACTTGGTCGGACTCGGCTGCCTGTCAGACCTTCTTATTGTGTTCCTGGCAGGACTAAGAGAGGGCGCGGTTCGTCTTTCCTTCGGAGCAGCTCGTGCTGCACCTTATCAAGGTGGATAAAAACTATAAGAACGGACCAGAGACTAGCTACCGCGACCAGTAACCAGCACCAGCGCACAATCACAATCGCCGCGCAGCGATGACTCAAACAGAAAACAGAAAAACAGCAAACAGAAGAAAGAACGGAACGGAAAGCAACAACACACAGATAAGCCAGAAAATTCTAATGTGACACACACACATATAGGGGCGCATAACTCTGGTGCGCTGGTGTGGGATCCTGGTGCGTGTGCACATAGTCAATTGCAATATTTATTGCCTCTGCAAGTAGCCGGGCGGCAGCGCGGTGTCGGACACTTACGGTAGAAAGCCAGGCCCTTTTATAAATCGGAATTTGGATTTAGGAAAAGAATGAAATTTGGAACCACCAATTATTTGTCACTCGCACTCGCACACACACTCGTGCCGTATCACGCACACACACACCCCGATACCCGTCACTTGACACACACACTCTCATCGTTCACTTTTCACTTCAGAATTTTCTCCTTTTGGTCCGAATCCGAATTGCAATTTGTCGAGTTGTGCCCCGGCCAGCCGTATTGTCCACCGCTCACCGTTCATGATCTACTTACGTTTGATTGCAATTGCAGTCGCTGGCGTGTCCGGTCTGTTTTCCGCTTTTCTGGGCTGGGTCGGTCTTGAATCTTGAAATGTACGGAAAACTAAAATTTTCTTTTCTGTGTTAGATCGTGTTCTCTTTCCAGCGCAGAGGGGAGAAACATCGATGAAAATATCGCAAATCTATGTTCGATATGTGAGCTTATCGACTTATCGCTCAGGGGTGGCCGGCAATTAGTTGATTTTTTGCAAATGGTAATGTTAGCCTATACGTTTTTTAGTCAATAAAATGCTTTAAATATTTTAGCAATTAGAATATCATTGCATTTTTTAGTTCATGTGAGATTAATTGATACAATGATATCGATATCGTCGAGGCTAGTGTTCTCGACGCTGCCCGGTCACACTGCCACAGCTGTCAAGAAAGAAACAAGAAAATTAAAAAGGTTAAGCAAAACAGATAAAAGGGAACAGAATATCAAAACTCATTTTCTACAAGGAATGGCTGAATTTGTGAAGACACGGTAAGAAAATGACACTGCATCGACTGTGTAGCCCCAAACTGCGTCCGCTGGTCGCACTGGACTACTGGCAAACGCGACGCAATTATGCTTCTTTAACTGTTGTGCTTTAATGTCCTGATCACAGAAAACGCAGCCGGGAAGACGACCTGGCGTGTGAGTCTACCCCTCTCTCCAAGCGCATAAACAATCTACACCTCAACTATGATGACGGAAACAGCAGCAGCAGCAGTAGCTGCAGCATTCCGCCGTTGGGCAGCGACAACAATAACTACCTAATTCCAGGAGCCTTGCCAGGAGGACACGAGCAGGTGTTTGAGTACAATCCGGAGCTGGGTGCCGAGCAGAACCCGTACTACTACGAAAAGAACAAGATGCTGTATGACCTGCACGTTGAACGTGTCAAGCGCAGCAGCCACTAGATGTTAAGCAGAGTCGGGATCATGGAGCTCTACATTCGAAACACTCTCGAATCGCTAGCGTGTCCCTTGCCAATCGTTGCTCAGGTCGCTCTCCCCCTCCTTTCCCGCAAGAAGAAACAAAAACAAAAAATACAAAAGTTAGTATTTAGTTTAGTTATAGCTCACACATCTGTTACATCTGTACGTTTTATTGTGCGCACAGAACTCAAAGCACTAGCGTTTATGTGATAAGCATTAGCAATTTTAAATACATTTATACATACATATTAGGTATGAACTGACCTCCAACCACGCACATATTAATTAAGCAGGTCTTGTTCACATATATTTTGTAAGTTATTCGTCTATTTGTAAGGCGCTTCCAAACAAATATAAGGAATTGCCAACATTATAGGGATGTTTTTTGAATCTGGCGGTATGAGAGTGATATCGGGGTTTTCTTATATTAGTGAATTCGGTATTATTTTAAAGTAATGGACATTTTCCGATATACAATTGTATGGGATCGTGATTTAAAAAGGAAGCTATATAGCCTTTTTTTTAGAAAATATAAAATTAAATCATATTTGGAGCGTTATTTTTACGGATTTTTCATCCCTAGATAGTCCCATGCCCACGCCTGGTCACACTGTCACAGTTTATGCGGCGCACTTCGCAAAGTCGAATTCCCGAACACTTGGTACGTGCGAATATGTCAGTTGGCTGGCCCAAGGGTGTAAACTGTTTACCATCGCTCTTTGTTTCTGCCCAATTGGCCAACCGGACCACTTACTGCCACAATAATTAAATACCAGCCACCCGGAGAAACAAGGGCAATTGTCATCGCGATTTCGTGCGCCTGCATGAGCGAGGTCATTTGCTCTTTCTTTCTCTGGCACAGCCTTCAGCTGAGAATTGACCGAGGAAACCAATTGGCTGCAATATGTGCGAGTGGAGGTGTGAAGCTATTGAGGGTCGCAGGAGCAGCAGACAGAAAGCGCGTCACTAGCACAGGATACGGGATCAGCAGCAGCAACAAGTCATTGCATTGCACGCCACAAGTTAGTTCGGAAGGGCGCATATTCCGAGGAAGGTAGACATATGTAAGGGCCTCACAGCCCCCAACGAGACGCACACACGCATAGTCTATACGCACACGCTGACAGGCACAGCCAGAGGGAAGCAACCACACATCACATAATCGGGGGTGCAATGAGTCCGTTCGGCTCCAAGAAGAACCGATCGCTGTCGGTGCGGGTTAGCACCTTCGACTCGGAGCTGGAGTTCAAATTGGAACCGCGCGCATCAGGGCAGGACCTGTTCGATCTCGTGTGCCGCACCATCGGGCTGCGCGAGTCCTGGTACTTTGGCCTGCAGTATGTGGACACGCGCAGCAACGTCTCGTGGCTGAAGATGGACAAGCGGGTGCGGGACCAGCGCGTCGAGCTCCAGGCCAACAACAACATTTACGTGTTTAGCTTCTACGCCAAGTTCTTTCCGGAGAACGTCAGCGAGGAGCTGATCCAGGAGATCACACAACACCTGTTCTTTCTGCAGGTGAAGCAGAGCATCCTCTCCATGGACATCTACTGCCGTCCGGAGGCGTCTGTGCTGCTCGCGTCCTACGCCGTCCACGTCCAGTACGGCCCCTACGACTACGAGACCTACAAAGACGGCATGCTGGCCGGCGGCGAGCTCCTGCCCAAGGGCGTCACTGACCAGTACCAGATGACGCCCGAGATGTGGGAGGAGCGCATTAAGACATGGTAAGAAAACTTGAAACAATTACGATAGGCCAAATAATTGAATCTTATGCATTTCCGCCAGGTACATGGACCATGAGCCAATGACGCGGGACGAGGTGGAGATGGAATACCTTAAGATAGCTCAGGACCTAGACATGTACGGAGTCAACTACTTTCCTATTACAGTAAGTGGGAATCCATTTTCACCAATCGATATTTTGTTTTATTCCTTAAAAATTATATTTTAGAACAAAAACAAAACCAAATTGTGGCTTGGAGTCACCGCCGTGGGCTTGAACATCTACGATGAGCGAGATAAGCTAACGCCAAAGACAACGTTCCAGTGGAATGAGATTCGGCATGTAAGCTTTGACGATAAGAAGTTCACCATTCGCCTGGTGGACGCCAAGGTCTCAAACTTTATCTTCTACTCGCAGGACCTGCACATTAACAAAATGGTAAGGATTCTGTATCAACTTCAAGAGGAAGGGGCTAATTTTATATCCGGTATTCATGGAGGTGAAACGGTATATTGTGTGTAACAGAGATTCCTGGGTAAACTTCGGAAAAGCCCACGCAAGATTTGGTTTAGGGAAACACCTGGAAATTTCGGTATCAAAATCTTGCCATCCGTTGTGAATCTGCCTGGATATCGGAAATTGTCCCAATAGAGCTATGAGATTTTCATGTAAATTTCCAAAATACGCACAAAGTTTAAGGTATTTTTATTCTAATCCCCATCTGGGAATTTCAGCAAGCTCTTTTGTACCAAGGAATCGTTTTTTAAATCAATAAAAACTCTTTAATAGAAAAACAGACGGGTAATGGACGTGAAAGGCACCGGGTAGCATACGCATATGTTACCTACGTGCTCGAAAAACTAGGCACAGGCTGCCCTTTCGTTAAATAAATTCCTCCAGGAAAATTGCATTATAAGAAGATTATTTATTATATAATATAATAATATATTATATATAAGTTTGGTTAATTTTTATACCCTTGCATAGGGTATTAATATTTTATATATAATTTTCCTCAGAAGTGTGCAACGCAGTGAAGGAGACATCTAGGACCCCATATATATATTCTGGATCAGTCTTCAAACTTTGCACACACCCTTCTTTCCTTTGCACGCAGTATATATGTAAGTCGGAACGGCCGGGATCGGCCGACAGTATCCTATAGCTGCCATATAACTGAACGATGGAAAATGCCACAACTTTCGTGTTTTTGTGCCTAGAAGCGTCGTACTTCTTTTGAAATCCATTTTATTAATCTAAGCTTGTTATGAATGTTTTTGTAAGGATCGGCTAACTATATCTGATATTTACTATATCTTTAGGCAATAGAAGCCGCCATTTAACAGCAAGGGTATATAAACTTCGGCTCCATCCGAAGTTAGCTTTCCATTCTCGTTCAGACTTAATTTCCTTAAAAAATTTTGTTTTTAAACCTGTTTTAAAATTTAGTTTGAATATTAACTTTGTAAACAATTATTAATTATAATTTATTACTTTTAATAATTAAGATTCTGTTATGGTTTATTTATAGATTTTGGATCTGTGCGAGGGCAACCACGATCTATACATGAGACGCCGTAAGCCGGACACCATGGAGATCCAGCAGATGAAGGCACAGGCGAAGGAGGAGAAGCAGCGGCGCCACATAGAGCGGAAGAAGTTCATCAGGGAGAAGAAGCTGCGGGAGAAGGCGGAGCACGAGCGCTACGAGCTGGAGAAGAGCCTGGAGCACCTGCAGAACGAGATGCGCATGGCGAGCGACGCACTGGTAATCTCTGGATTGTATTGTTTGCTTTCTGATACCTTATCTCTCACCTTGTATAGCGGCGATCGGAGGAAACCAAGGAGCTGTACTTCGAGAAAAGCCGGGTCAACGAGGAGCAGATGCAGCTCACCGAGTGCAAGGCCAACCACTTCAAGACGGAGATGGACAGGCTGCGCGAGCGCCAAATGAAGATCGAGCGCGAGAAGCACGACCTAGAGAAGAAGATCCGCGACGCCGACTTTTACGTCCATCAGCTGACCGTAGAGAACGACAAGCGCGAAGCGGAGACGGAAAAGCTGCGCAAGGAGCTAATCTGCGCCAAGATGGCCGAACGGGAGGCCACCGCCCTGCTCCTTAACTTTATCAACAGCGGCCGGAAGTCCTCCACGGACAGCCTGTTGGCTGCCGCCAACGTCCACGTCTCGCAGTCCCCCAACGCAGCGTCCAGCTTGGCGGCCGTCAGCACCCCATCGCTGGCCACCAGCAGCTCCACCAACGACATAGACACCGCAGGCGGGGCGGAACTGACCACCCACTACTTGGCGCAGGGCGACAACTCGAGCGGCATCTCTGACGACTTCGAGCCCAAGGAGTTCATCCTGACGGATAACGAGATGGAGCAGATCACTAACGAGATGGAGCGCAACCACCTGGAGTACCTGCGCAAGTCCAAGAAGCAGGTGCAGAACCAGCTCCAGACCCTGCGCTCCGAGATCGCCCCGCACAAGATCGAGGAGAACCAGAGCAACCTGGACATACTCAGCGAGGCGCAGCTCAAGGCCGGCGAGAACAAGTACTCTACCCTAAAGAAGCTGAAGTCCGGCTGCACCAAGGCTCGCGTGGCCTTCTTCGAGGAGCTGTGACCTCGGCTCACCCATCACTACCCCACTAACACCCATCCTAGCCTTATGATTGATGTGTGTGCCTGAGCCTTTGTTTGTATGAGTGCCTTAATCCTAGACGTAATCTACTATATGCTATATATACTATATAATATATGTTTTAAATTGTATTCTCAAGGCTCTTTCCTTTTATAAGTTGAACGAAGGGTTTGGACGCTGTTGAAAGAGAAAGGGCGATCGATTAGAATAGACAGGGATAGATAGAGCCGCTTTAGAAATTATAATAGGAAGCCGGAAGCATCAGGACTCATTATCTTTAAATTACGGCGTGCGCCAATCCGATCAATATTTATGTACTATATAGAAAAATTGTATTCTTTTAAAACTTTGAAGGCGCCTATCCCTTAAGGGTTTTTTGCTCCAAAGTGAAAGGATCCGAAAAATCGATTTACTCCAACGATTCTCTTTAAATGTTTAAACAATTTTCTTAGTTACATTATTTTGGTATTGATTTTGGAGATACTTATAGAACTACTGGATGCGTTTGAAGAAGAAATAATATAATTTTTTTTTTAAATTGGGAAATGTAATCTTATCTAAGAATATCGTCAGAAATATTAACCAAAATATACATTCATTTATTAGGACATTTTCTACTTGTCCACCTTTTAAGGCGTTTTTCGCGAAAACATTATTTTTTTTCATTTCGGTGACCTCAA
Source organism: Drosophila varians (assembly GCA_018150405.1). NCBI lineage: Eukaryota > Metazoa > Arthropoda > Insecta > Diptera > Drosophilidae > Drosophila > Drosophila varians. Next base: position 13,445,058 of record JAECWK010000126.1, read on the forward strand.
CGATTATCCTTAAATTTGATCTAATTTTCTAGCTTAATTGAAGAAACAAATTTAATTTTCATTTCAGAGATTTTTACTGATTACTTGTTAACTTGATGGCTTATTTTTAGGGCTCCATTCTTATATTTTTACGAAAACCGTTAGATATATTCCTTAGTTATTGAAAAGAGAAATTTGATTCGAAAATAATATAAATCTATAATAATTAAGATATGAAATTTCCGAAAAGAAAATTTTTTTTCATCTTTTCACAATTTGCATGATTTCTTCTCAGGGCATAAGGATCAAAACTAATCTTAAAAGGAGTTTAATCGATTTAAGGGATTTTCGAACATTTCAACAATTGCGTTTTTCCATTGTGAATATCAATATCTTTACTTTTGATAATTCCGTAAGGCACCGGGCTATACCAATAACTTGACATGACAAACGATTCTCCTCTTAAACTCAATTACATATGAATATTTCTGCAAAAAAAATAATATATATATATATATATATATTTATATTTACTGAGTATGAAACGCCTTAAACTTATTCCAAACCTCAATGTCATCGAATTAAAACAAATTTTAGAGGGAAATTATCTAAAACCAAAGCAGCTTTATTCATTTGTTTTAAAACATGTGACCATTTACAATTAGTTACTTAGTTTCACTTCCTCCACTAAACGAATAAAAGTAGCTCCGATCTCTGATCGGCCGGCCCAGTTTACAGTACTTACTCACCCGCCCCCACTGGCTCCCAAGCGACCCATTCTCCCGCCTCGACGACCGACGATCTTTATTGACTTTCCCTCCCCGTAGATGGAGGAGGGGCAGCTCTACTCCGATGGGACGCCGGCGATCCCCGGCCCAAGCACACGGCGATCAGGTGAATACAAAGTTATAGCTAGATTAAGATAGAGGATATAGTGGGGTGTGGGGGCGGTTGGGTTCTCTCTTTTTACTAAGGAATTTAAATATTTTACGTCTTTTAACACCATGGAATATTTAATAGATCTATACTATCGCGTATAGATAAACACGTATTTAAAGTATATGTCCCACCTTGGCGGCTGTCCGATGGCCAGAATAGACGCGAATCGCGAGAAAGGTGTCAGGGGATGTCCTCGATGTCCTACACAACGCTTGAAAAACGCATGAAAATATATAGTTGCATTTACAATGATAAACGAGAGCACAGAAATGTTGAAGTTTATTATAAAACAGTGAGTGTTAAATGCGTGAAATGTTCAATTTCTTTGAGTGTAAAGGATGTGTGTGTTCTGGGTGTGTGGTTGTGGCTGTGCTAAAGGAAAGGGGGTGGGGATATCTTCTGCCTATATGCACTTGCACATATGCATGTTCGAAATGTTCACCCATTTCCGCTTTAAATGTATCTCAGGTGTCTCATAGAGCGTCTTGTCTCTCTTCAAAGTAAACAATATAAAAAAAATAAAAACTCATCTTCAACTTCTCAACTGTCGAAACTTTGGTATGCGGTCATCCTTCTGTCCGTTCCGACAGATCCTCCTCATCTACAATCTCCCGTTCTCTAGGCCTATGCTCGAATGACATTAGTCCTCGGACTGTGTGTTTTGCTTGGGGGTTGCTTTTCTTTCTGTGGGATGTGTGTGGGCGTGTGTGTTGGATTCAAGGTATTTCCTGCTTGGTGGATAGTATGGTATTGTGTGTTTGGTAGGGATTCCGTGCTCGATCCCTTTCTCGTCGTGTTCTCGTTCTAGTTTCTTATTCGCATTCGCATTCTCCAGGTCGTAGTGGTAGATATAGTTGTAGTTTGTAGATATTAAGACAGGGGTTGTATACAGTTTGGAAAAGGCTTAACGTTGTTAACTCAGGGACAACTGGTTGAGGGACAGCAGGCGTTCCACCGCAGCATTAATGTCTCCGAAGGTAGCGATTAGAGCTGCAAAATACGGATACAAGTTATTCCTCAAAATATTGAATAAAATTCCCTTTCCACTTACCCTGCAAGTTAGCCTCGCGATTGGCAAAGCCCATCGCGGTCAGCTGCTCCAACTGCGACTGGTAACGCACCTCTGGCGGCTGCGTGCTGTCCGTATTGTTGGACATCCCATTGAGCATGCGCATCATAAAGTCATTGAAGAGCTGGGCGTTCGGGCCACCGCCCGGTGCCAAGTTGGGGCCCCCGGAGCCAGGAGTCGCAGCAGTGCCGCTCGTCGGCGAAACATTGTTGGCGGTGGTGGTGCCATCGCCGCTGGCTGGATCCGAGGCGGAACTAACGCCGGGCGGCGGTGGCGGAATGCCCAAGGTACCGACGAGGCCAGGAGCCGCGCTGCGAAGCTGTTCCATGCCCTGCTGAATCTGAAGGATGGCGTTCATGGCGTCGGGGTTGGTAAGCATGTTCATCACCTCCGGATTCTGCATTTGGGCCATGAACTGGGGCATCATCTGGCGCACCTGCTCCTGCAGGGCGGGGTTGTTTGACAGCAGCGGGCTGGTACTCAACAGGCGCGAAGCCATTTCCGGGTCCTGCGACATTGTCTCCATCATGGAGCGTGTGTACGGCGCGTTGAGCAGGTTCTGCATCATCGCCGGGTTGTCGGCCATCTGCTGCAGCAGGCTGCGCATGGCCGGGGTATTAAGGACGTTGTTGGGCGGCAAGTCGCCTGTCCGGTTGCCAGTGCCCGCGCCGGCTCCTCCGCCGGTGCCGTTCGTCGCTGAGTTGTTGCCGCCGCCTCCCCACGGATTTGGCAGCGGATTACGGTTTTCGGTGCCCTGCTGCGGGTTAACGCCCGCTCCCGATCCCCCACCCTCGACCAGTCCGGCAAAGGGGTTGCGGCCGAACGACTCACTGGCCGCATTCATCATAGGCTCCTGGAAGTCGCGGTAGATGCGCTGCAGGGCACTGTATCCGCCCGGCACCGACTCCAGGTTGGACATGGCGCGGTCGTGCGATCGCATCAGCTCCTGCAACATGGAGGGGTTGCGGGCCAACTCCATGGTCTGGCGCAGCAGTTCCGGATTGTTCAGCATGTGGGAGATCTCAGGATTGCGCTGCATCAGATCCTGCATCTGGGGGTTGGAGGTGATCAGCTGGCGCATCGTCTCCGGATTGTTCATCATCTGCTGCACCAGGGGGTTGTCCATGAGCGAGCGTAGCATGTCGCCGTTGTTAAGGAGCTCGTTTTGCATGCGGGCCTGCAGGTCCATGAAAGTGTTCGATCCCGCGCCCAGGGCCTCCATGCCGGCCAGGCCTCCGAACTGGTTGAGACCAAACGGTGTCTGGCGCACGTCGGCGGGGGCGCGTGCCGGTGCCTCGTTGTTGCGGGTCGGCGCCTTTATCACCAGGTGCACCGTTAGGTTGTCCTTGATATTGTGCATCTTCAACGTGTCCGTGTCCTTCATAATTTTGCCGGCAAAAATAAGCACCAGCTGCTCGGGCTCCGCCTCGAACTTTTGTGCAACCAGAATTTTGAACTGTTGTGGAAAGACAAAGAATTTTGAATAAATTTTTGCTGACCGGCTACTGTGTGATCCGTCCACTTCGACTTCATTTGATTCGAAATTCAGATCCGACCCGCTTCTGTCCAAGGGCCATAGCATGCAGGCACCTATAGAACACACACACACGTGCACTAGACTCGCGCATTGCCACTAGCTGGCTGGCTTTGCTTTGCACTTTGTCACCCTGCCGCCCGTATCGTTTAGTCGAAGTGCACTGTACCACCAGCAGTGCCACTGACATTGATTGGAAAAGATGGGTCACAGAAGGGCAGCACAAAGAGGAGACGAACCGTAGGCAAATACTACGGAAATGTCACGCGCCCCGTGTACTCACATCTTTAATTCCAGAATCTTCGTCAACCTCCACCGTTTTCTTGTCCTTTGGCGTTTTCACTACCACGTTGATGCGTTTACTGCCGCCTTCCGCCATTTCGCTGGTGAGTTGTCGTGTTTCGGGATACTTTCCTGCGCCGATTTAGCTCGTAGTCTCTAAATATTGTTACAACTGTAATTTTTAGCTGCTCTGGATATATACGTGTTTTCAAACTAAATTATTTCCCATTTGATGAAAAGTAATTCGTCACTTTCTCACACATGCAAGCACACACACACACACAAACACTGTCTGAGTTTGCAAGCCAGGGCTGGCATACTTTCTATCGATATGCTTATCGATAATAAGTAGTGCATGCAAGTTACAGATTGATTTTCAAATTTTACCATTGGCGCTGTCAGTTCATTTAAATTATTTGGCAGATGTTGAGATGTATTAATTTATATTTTGACCAATATAATTGCTCTTAACAGTCATAAAAAATAATGCCCTTCATAGAAAGAAAATAATTATTAAGCGATAGTTTTTCAGTTATATCCTGAACCCAATAATTCATTATATGGCTTCCTTTACGCCGTCCAAGATACTTTTCTTTGGTGCGGAATCCAAAATCTGTTTATTCCTGCCTCTAGTGTGGCCGCGCCAACATTGCCGGATATCGACGGATATCGAGTGATATCGCATATCGGCAGACCGCGTATCGAGTTCCGATAAGTTGCCTCCACGGCAAGGCAGAAACGAAACGAAACACAAATCCATCCGAAGACACCAACGCGAGCGGGGAGGGTAGAGCGACTGCCGTCTTCGCCACTCAGGTCAGGATTAGGACTGCGTATTCTGCAGGAAGCAACGCACAAGTGAAACATCCAGAGGCCAGCTACGGCCCCACTGGGAGCAGTGACTCCAAATACCAGAACACACCTTGGCAGCGCGATGCGTTAGAGCTGCTTCCAGGAACCAGTGTATAAACGGTTTCCGAGAACTGCCACTACCACAGAAGCAACAGCAGCAGCAAGGTGTGCGTGTGTGTGTCGTGTAAGTGGGAAAGAGAGACCCTTGGAGAGTGGGAGAGAGAGAGAGAGAGAGTGAGAGAGTACATCAAAATAAAGAGCCACTGGGAAGCGGGTCTAAAAGCGGAGGAAAGTAAAGCCAGTGGAGTCGGAATGGGGCCGCGGGTCCTCGACCTGGTGGTGGCGCTTTTGCCGCTGCTCCTGCTTCACGGCGTACTGGCCACCGCCGAGCCCGGTTGGCTGGACCCCGTCAAGGTGGAGCAGCTCATCGGCACGGACTTCAACATCAGCTGCACCATCAACCAGACGTACCTGCGCGAGATGAACATCTCCAGGGAGGAGTGCTCCGTGAAGAAGTTGTACTTTGAGTCCAGATCAGTCAACTACAGCAACATACCGGACATCCGACAGCTCAACGACACGACCATCCTGTTCAGCGCCCGTAACGCCTCCGAGCAGGACCAGGACTACTCGTGTATGTGCGGCGACTACGTGATAAACAGCTCGAAGGTGTATGTGGGCACGCGGCCCATGCCGATCAAGGACTTCGGCTGTGTGGCCTACGACTTCGAGTACATGGTGTGCAACTTCACGGAGCCCCACAACCGCATCATCACCAAGTACAATGTGAGCTTTACGATCGAAAAGGACGACCACTACTACTACCCGGTGGAGTGCAACTTTGACGCCGCCCCTGTGGTCACCTGCAACATAACCAACGAACACTACAAACGCTTCAAGGAGTTCTACTATTTCCGCCTGGACATGTCCAACGCCCTCGGCCAGGAGGTGCAGGAGGTGACGGTCAACCACTATGAGCGTTCGGTGCCGGCCCGACCAGGCCAAAACCTGTCGGTGGTCAATCGGACCGAGAGCTCCATCTGCTTGTCATGGGAGATGCCGCGCCGCACCACCTACGCCCGCGGCCTGGCCTGGCTGGTGCACGTGGCGCCGCAAAACTTTAATCCTCTGCAGCGCATCTATTGGCGCAACAATAGCTCCACGATAAAGGACACGCTCTGCCTCACGGAGCTACCCTTCGCCGGCTACAACTACACTCTGCGCCTGCAGGTGCGCGTCAACCTTAACAACACGATGTGGAGCGAGCCGCTGGTGTACAATTTCGCGACAGCGCCAGCTCGTCCGCGCCGGCCGCCGCGCGTCACCTATGGCAGCTTCTACGTCTACTCGTCGGAGACGAACCTGAGCTTCTACTGGGAGCCGCTGGAGCCGCAGGAACTAAACGGGCCTGACTTTCGATACGTCATCAGCGAGTACCGCATCAACGGCAGCCTCATGTGAGTATCATCTCCGAAGGGGCATCTGGTGGGGGTAACCCAAAACGATGGGGGCGAAAGTTCATTTTCTCGCGAATCCGCGAATCTGCGACTCCGTATGGCACACTGTCTGTTACGGCGTAGTATTTGCACCGTCACTAGCACCAACGCCAGCACAAGCATTCCCGTTCTGGGGTTCCGCTGAAAATGTTTATTTTTAACAATTCGCCCGAAGTGCCTCGCACTCACACATGCGCGCCAGCCGCCAGCCACCAGCCACCAGCCACCAGCCACCAGCCACCAGCCACCAGCACCAGCCAGCAGGGGCGCAAAACACGTTCGTTAATGAGAAGATGGGTGGACGGATGGATGGATGGATTGGTAGATTGGTGGATAGTATGGATAGACAGTGAATGCAAACGGTGAAGGGTGAGGGGCGTTTAGCTCGAATGCACTATAAGAGAAATCGGAGGAAAGGAAACCCGTCCACATACCCTGTAGCTGGGGACGGCTTCCTCTGGCAGATTCGCGGTATCCCCGCTTCTGTTTACCGCCGCTTTGCCGGAATTGAAACCGAGCGGGGGCCTACAGTTGCCGGCAAAATAATAGCTTCGCGCTGTTCACTTTTCACTTGAAAAATGCGAATTGAGAATTGTTTGGTTTATTCCAGAGAATAATTATCATTCTATCCAAAAAAATAATGCAATTCAAATATTTCATAGGAAACACTAAATATATGGGCATTTCCAGAAAATATCAACTACGATGATACAATTTAAAGTCTTTATATTAAACTTGTGTTTCTTTCATTTAATTGTTTTATGAATATGGAATATTATTCGATAGAATTGTTGAATATTATTGGTTTACAATTTACTATTTTTTTTAAATATTCGAAACAAATTCTCAAAAATGTACATGTATATTTTTTTTTTAGTTTTTGCAACCTGAATTATATTTCTTTAGATATAATATTTAATTATTATTATATATATCTGTCAAAGTAGTGTAGTGGTGTAGCTTTACGAAAAAAAAACTCATTAACTATACAGAACATTGTTTACAATTTTAAAATAACTTCAATTAGGAGCTTAATCTTTTTTTATTTTGAATATTAAATTTATTTGAAACGCGCCTCTGCATACATATTTTGTCACCCTCGACTGTGCCGATACTTGTATCTTATTGATTTTGATGGCACGCTGTTCGTGGTAATCTTTTATCACCTCCCCATCATTGATGGATGTTAATTAGTGAACACTCCCCCCAGAGCTCCTATCTACGAATCGAACTGTCTTCGTGGAATGTCGCAGAGTTCGGAATTTCTCAATAAAATTCGAGCTTCCAAGAAACTGTCTGTCAATCTCAAAAAAAACAAAAAAAAATTATGTATAATATTGTTACCTAGTGTCACATTACCTTTCAGTTCCGATAAGTTGAAAATAATTCGTTCGGAAGACCAAACGAATACCGAATTTTATTTCAATTAATAGGGAATTCGTCTTTCAAAATAACGACGATACCAAGAAGCTCTCGTTTCATACAAAAAACAAATCAACGTGATGGCTTATTTTTGTTTACGCATTCTTCTGCATTTATTATTTATTTTGAATGCTTTTGGCATTTTGTTTATGTGGAATTAGCCAGGCCGTGAAACTCACAAGTTGCCCAAAACGATCCTGATAGTAGTTTTTTTTTTTATTAATAAATGAAATGAGATTTGGCTATCGTTTGCCTGATATTTCGGTAAAAAAGACTTTCTTATCTTTTATGATGACGTTTTCAATTTTATTTTATTGCCCTAGATTAGCGCATTATTTTTTCTGCGTATTATTTGCGAATTAGTATTTATGAATATTGCATTTATTTCGTTAGAATTCCATTAATATCTGGCAACTGGTTTTTATTGACAAAACAAATTGACAAACCTCAACGAATCTGTTCATAAATTTTGTATATTTGTAACGTATTTCCCATCCCTATAGGGAGTTTTATAATTTTTGCAGCAGTAACTTTCGAGTTTTTCCCTTATAGGGATTATACGTTTTTTTTTAGAATCTATCCTACAGGAATATGTTTGTTACTTATTCCAAGGAATCCTTAGACCCCGCCCACCATTAGCATTTGAACATTGTCAAAATTATGAAGAAACAAATGAAGCAATTAAACTTTTTATATATTAAACGATTTATTCCAAACACGATTTTATTAAAGGCGAATCTTGATTAATTGTTCGTTTTGTTTTCAATAAAAAATATATCTTTTTGTAATAGTTATTGAAGTAATTATAAAGCACGAAGGAAAATGGCTCATAGTATTATCCATCCATTTTGACTTTGGAAAAGATTAATGTATTTTTAGAATATGAATGGGGTTTAAGCTGATAATAATTATGAAAGCTTTTGTCTTCTTCATAAAATAATCTTAATCTTGATAAAGTTGAAACCCCTGTGTCTTAGATACTTGGATACATTTATAAAGATAAACCTCTAAACAAAAAACCTCAACTGTAAAGTTCATAATTAAATTGCATACATTTTTTTGCTGTGAAATTATCCATACAAAACCTTTATTACAAAGCACTTGTTAAACTCTTATAAAAGAAATACAATTAGGGTTTAAAATACAAAATAATGTCTTTGATAAACCCCCAAGTCTTTAGTAAAGCCCCTCCAGGGGGAATTCCCCAGTGAATACCCAGCGCTTCTGTTCCCCGAGGAACTTTTCAAAAGACTTATTCTGTTAATTCGCTTTTTTTACATTAATTATTTAAATTATGATAATTTGTAAAAACATATGGACCCCCGCTGATCCACAACTTCCTTTATTCCCAGGAACCCCAACCTCATCCAGGTGTCCGCGAACTCGGCCCTGATCGAGGGATGGAAGCAGAACGCCCACTACGAGCTACTCATCCGGAGCAGCAATAGCATGGGCGTGTCGGAGAACGCCACCCGGATGTCGATAGGACCCATCAGCCCGGAGGACTTCCGGGTCCGGGTTCCAAAGAACATCCGGAGCGTGTACCATCCCGGGAACAAGAGCTACACGCTCAGCTGGGAGCCGCCAGAGGACCTCAACGAGCTCACCAACTACACGGTCTTCTGGTGTGTGTCCAAGCCCGGCCTGCTGTCCGAGTGCGAGGGTGCCATCCGGTTTGCGGAGGTGGCCTACGGCCAGCAGCTCTACACCACGGCCCAGAACCAGCTGCCAACGCTCCACATGGCCGTCTCCGCCAACTACCGCTCCCACAACACTGGCCTGCGCTGGCTCATCTGCAGCAGCGATAAGAAGGACGACCTGGCTAAGATGGAGCCCTCGATAGACGCGGCCAGCAACTCTTCGCTGACCGTCAAATGGAGCACGGAGCGGGTCTGTCCGGTGATCCTTGCCGGCTACAACCTCACCTATTGCCAGCGTTCCACGGGCCGGCCGGACAACTGCACCACCGAGGTGATCCACGACCGCTACGCCAAGCAGCACGTGATCCGTGACCTCGTCCCCTACACGGACTACAGCGTCAAGATGCTCATGTACTCGGAGTCCCGGGCTAGCAAGTACAGCGACGAGCTAGTCAACCGGACGGGCGAGGCCGCTCCCAGCCAGCCCCGCGAGCTTCATGTCCTGCGCGTGGACAGCACTAGTGTACGCCTGGCCTGGAAGCCGCCGCTTCGGGCCAATGGGGTGGTGCGCACTTACGAGGGCTCTTTCCGCTCCATGGACTTTGGCACCGTCGAGGATTTCCGGGTGGCTGCCTCCGCCGGCGAGCTGGTGGACAAGGAAAAGTTCATTGCCTTCACTTTGGCCAACCTGACGGCCTTTACGCGCTACGAGGTGAGCGTCCGGGCCAAGACTCTGTATCCCTCGGAGCCCAGCAACCTGGTGGAGTTTGTCACGGCCATTGGAGGTGAGTTCCTGATCCGGAATGGGGGGCGTTTAATGTTTACAAATTCCGTTAGGGGACAAATTCGGGGACAAATGAAGCAATCCTCTTTGATATAAATATTTTTCCTTCCACGGAAATCCTATCCGCGTAAATTTATGGTGCTCTTGCTCGACCTGCACCTATTCCGACTCCTAAATAGATTATTAATTATTTCCCCATATATGTCAAAGCCACTGATAAGCGCGGTTCTGGGAATGGGCTCAATCAAAACATAGATTGGGGCGCAGACGTATTAAATCTGTTTTTTGTCCGAGTCCGGCAATAAAAAAATGAGTCATTAATTAACAATAGTGGCAATAAAAATCCAAAACCATTTATACCATAATACATGAGAGGATGGTATGGTGGACCACATATGAAGTACTATATTCCATTTAAGTTTAAAAAAAAAGCCGGACAGCGGCGAAGGATATACAGTTCTGCGGTTTCTATTTTTAGGAAACCTCTCGTATTAGTACTTGAAAGTAAAGTTTTTGTTTGATTTTGCAGTTCCCTCGCCACCGGCGCTATTTGTTACCAACAACAAGGACCAGAGCTCGCGCCTGGACTGGGTCAGACCGAGAATCCCGGCGGGACGCATCGACTACTATGAGGTCTCGCTGCGCGATAACAACAACAGCTGCCTGATGAGCCTCATCCTGCCGGGAAGCAACAGCTCCTACGTGATGCCCACGCCCCGCTGCACCAGCCACAATCCCTTCCAGCTGGCAGTGCGGGCCATCAACGTGGAGCGGCTGCCGCTTCAAATCCAGCAGCTGGAGGAACCGGAGACGACGGAGTCGGTCGGTTTGCGCCTCCGGGTGCCGCCTAGGAGCTGCGAGGCGCGGACGGACGCGCTGGGCGAGGAGGAGCGCCAGCGGTTTATGGAGTACGACGGGAATGAGACAGCCTACCGCCTACACAGGTCCGAGTGGGGCACCTACGGCTTCATCTGCACCCCAGACACCCACAGCCTGAAGGCCATGTACCAGACCATCGAGGTATGCGTGGCCATCCTGGTGCTGGGGGTGATTTTCTATCTGGTGTACAAGAAGTACCGCAAGATGTCGGATATCGGCCTGGTGCTGCCGCCTGGCATCATGGAGACGCTAAAGAAGAACGATATGGGTGGCCTGGGTCAGGGAATGGGCCCCGACCTCTCCACCGGCGGGATCGTCTGCACCCGCGTTGTGGACTCGCCGCAGTACACCTCCCAGGACCTGCCCCACGACTTTGGCAGCTGCGGCAGCGAGAGTTCCAAGCTGCTCCGTCGTCCAACATCCGGCGGTGGCGGCTGCGCCGACCGGGACATCTACGACGATCCTCCCGAGTCGGGAGCCATCAGTGGCAGCGCCCCGCCGGCCAGTTATGTGGCCATGCTCATGCAGGAGCGGGAACGGGAGCAGGAGCGAGAGAGGGAGCGCGAGAGGGAGCGCGAGAGGGAACGGGAGCAGGAACGGGAGCGTGAAAGGGAGCGAATGCGGGAAGTGGAGCAGGGCGAAGCGGACGCGGAGAAGAACCCGGAGCAGGGAGTCGGCGGCGGCGTCGGTGGCAACGGCTACATCAAGCCCACGCAGATGAAGAACTGGGCGGGTAACGTCGGGCAGTTTGCCGCCAACCCCATGCCTATGCCGATGCCCATGGCTCTGCCTCGAGTGCCCATCAGCGGCTATGTACCTGTGCCCATTCTGCAGTCGCGGCCCAGCCCCGCCCTGGCCCCGACCCCGGCCCCTTCTGCCCCAGTCGCAGTCCCAGCTGCAGCCCCCGGTGCCGCCTTAGCCCCAGCACTCAACCTAGTGGCTGCTGCGGCACCGTCATCCACGGCCTCCGCCACTGCCACCGCTGCCTCCGCATTCTTTCCACCGGCGCACCTGCTCTCGGACAACTACGTGCAGGCCTCGGACCTGCACAAGCTCAAGCCCCTCGCCACAGCAGCCGGAGGAGGAGGAATAGGAGGAGCCGCCGGACCAGCCACCGTCGCAGGATCCCTCCCACCTGTGGTGCCCCTGCGCCAGTTGCCAACCGCTGGACCAGCAGTGGCGAGCGCAGGGCCGCCCAAACTGGCCGCCGATATTGGCTACACCACCATGGAGCAGTTGCAGCTGACGGGGCTGATGAAGCCGCCGCTTGCCGATGCGATGGGATCGCCGTCGCATGCGGGCGGAGCAGCGGGAGCCGGTGGATCGGTGTCCCTGGCGCATCCGCATTCCCGCCTCCAGCCGCAGATAAACGGCTACGTGACGCCGCAGGACCTCAACGCCCTGGCCCACAACAGGCACGTCCTCTAAGGAGGCTAAGCATCCTAGCATCCTAGCAACCTGGCCACCAATCGCGTCCATCCAATCGAAATCCATCTCTCACCATGTCATACACTTACTCTAAGCCAAGCCATCGGATCACCGGCATCCGCATACGCATCCGCATTAGCATCTGCATCCGCATCGACATCCACATTCACATCCGTAACTGAATCCGTAATCCGTGTCCCGAATCCGAATCGGTATTCTCTGTCGGGCAGCTGTTTTTTATGTAGTTCATAATTTATTTTGTATTCTTTCGCGAGGCACAGAAGAAAGTATTTGTAACGCTTTAGTATTTTTTTATACATATATATATCCCTATCCTTATTCTTATTCTTAACAAACCCTGGAACTATCCGCGTCGAGCTTATTATGTTACGGATAAAAATAATTTTAATAATATTAATAATAATACCCTATGTAAATCCATACACGAGTGCTGTATGCATCCTACTGGCATGACTTTTCTTGGGTCTCTCAGCGGCGATAAGTCGGGCCCGGGGGTCTCGCAATCCCAGGCCCCTGGCCCCGGCAGCTGATAACGCTGGGTCGGATCTGTGTCGGAGCTTCGTTCGCAGTTTGCTTTTGGTCGGCATTTCAGACAGATCGCCTTCCGCCGAGATTTCGATCCCGAGACATTATAAATCCCTAGTCGCTGTGCCCCAGTGCCCCATGGCCATGATCGTGCCGCTGCTTCTGGTTGTAGGCGCCAGCAGTGTGATCCAGGCGCTCCACTGCAACATCAGTAGGGAGAACGCGGTCTGGTTCGAGGGCGCGGACTACAACGTGTCCTGCGAATGCAACGCCCCCCGGAACCTGACCCTCTCCATCGGGGACACCCAAATAGCCACGGCTCTCGGCAGCCGTGTGGTGGCCGGCACGGTGAAGGGCGCCCTGCCCGGCTGGCACGACATCAACTGCAACAGTGGCGAAAACTACCTGCTGCAGTCCCAGTCGGTGCCGGTGCGCACCAAGGTGGACGTGGACGAGCTCGAGTGCCGCCTGGCCAAAACAAAACTCGACTGCGCCTTCCAGCGGCCGGACGCGAAGGGCGTCTGGGACGTCACTAATTACTTAATCGGGTTCAACAACAAATTGGTTATGTGCCACGGGGAGGAGCACAACGCCCGCCAGATGCACTGTCAGTTGGAGGTACAACCGACCCACCGCGATTACCAATTCACGCTGGTGACGCGCAACGGCGAGTTGGACTATCTGCTAAAGCAGAGCTTCTCCCGCTACGGGAACGCTATAAGGGTGCTCCACTGGAGCCAGCTTACTGGGATAAGATCGCTGGCCAACGAGACGTGTGTTTCGTGGCGGGAGGGCACCAGCCCCGAGGAAGCTGAAACAGTCAAGTGGATGGTGGCTTTGAAGCCCCGTAACGAGCACATTGCGCCGGAGAATCTCACGCTGGGTGGGCAGTACCAGGAGGACAGAATGAGCGAAAGGTTCTGCTTCCCTACACCGAGGTGGGGCAACCAGCTCTTCCAGGTGCAGCTCTGGCGCCGCTTCCGGCCGGAGGGACCCTGGTCGGAGCCGCATCCGCCCCTCAACTTCACCTCCCCGGGCATTCCGCCCGCCCGGCCACCCGATATCGTTCCCAACGGTTTCTCCTTCAGCCCCTCGGAGCGGAAGCTGCGCGTCTTCTGGAAGGAAATCAGCGAGCTGGATGTCAATGGCTTCAATCTTACCTATATGGTGCGGTCCAATAACGGGTGAGTAGCCTATAGCTGGTAAGGTTTCCGGGGTTATCAATGAGGGTACCATTTATTGCTCGGAGTTGTTCAGAGTTTTTTTAAATAGTCCTGTAACCCCTATCCAGGGGGTATACCAGTATCCTTTAAATAATTCGAATATTTCTGAGCCGCTAAGGACAAAGATTCTGGTGTAGCCTTCCCCCTCACCCAGGCATTGCTACTAAGCCCAAAGGGGATAAGAGCCACCTGGATGATACGACCAACAAAGAGTAATCGGTTTCCTTACAGCAACGCCAGCAAGTTGGTCAGCAAGACGTGCGCCGTGATCGAGGGATGGGACGAGTCCCAGCCGGCAGACGTAAGGATATGGAGCCAGAATGTCAACGGATCCTCGGAGGTAAGCAGCAGCCTGCCGGTTCCCGTTCTGATCCGCGCCGAGATGCGACAGCCGCAGAACATCCGCTGGGTGGGGAACACCCTGGTCTGGGACGAGCCGCCGGATCGCAATAACCTGGACGGTTACATCGTGTATAGCACTTACCCTTCCCTGGACAAGGACAAGCTTTACAACGACACCTACCCCATCACCTCGAAGGTGGTCAAGAGGAGGTCGTACGAGTTCCGGGAGTCGAGGGACCTCAAGAGAGTGGCCGTGGCGGCCACCTACCGAGGCAACTACTCCGGGGGCATGGTCTGGCTGTGGAATCCGAACGATGTCTACAAGAGCTTTAGCCCGACCACCGTGGCCCTGATTTTCCTGGTTGTCTTCTGCCTGGCCCTTATCCCCCTTACCGCCGGCGCCCGCAAGCTGCGCATCATGGCGGACATCGAAGTGTCGCTGCCGGAATACATGGACCAGATATACCAGCAGGCGAAGATGGGAAAGTCGGCGCCACCTGGTTCCGACCTTTCCGGGATCAGGGAGGAAGTGTCCCCGCCAAATGTGGTCTGGGGATCGGTTCGGCCCGAAAACGTCTATATCGACCTCTCGCGGCTACGAAATGACACCTTGCAGGGGTCCAGGAACGATAGTGACGAGGCACCACCTTCGCCTTCGCCTTCGCCTCCGCCTCCGCCTCCGCCTCCGCCTCCGTCGTTCCCGCCCTCCTTGGCTCCGCCGCCGACGATTGCGTCGTCCCACTACACGCCGGCTCCCCTGCCCATATCCCCACCACCAAATCGCCTGTCGCCTGGAACATCACCCCCGGCGCAGTTCTCCTCACCGTATAGCCCAGCCCCTCCGCCAAATATTCGGTGGCCCTCCTCAGTCCTCCCGCCACGGATCCCAACGTATCCGTACACGCCAGCTCCTCCTCTACGGGTCCTGCCCCCGTACACGTCGCCTCCACCGCCGACGATTCCCTCATCCTCTCTGCCGCCCTACTCCCCACCACCCCCGCCACTGTTAAGAAGTCAGCCCCCGGCGGGCGAGGGATATGTGCCAATGAGACCCAATATTAACGATGGATATGTCTTGCCCGGGCCGCGATGAAAATGTATGGAAAGGCCCTCGTCCTTGTATCGATGTATCGATCCTCTGGAATCCGTAATCTCCCAAAATCACAATCCCAACGAAGTGTGTTAATTTTTTTTATTATTTATTTTATTTATTATTCTTGGATGCTCATCAAATAGTTAAATAAATGATAACTATACAAAAAATGCGATATTTCCCTCAAGGGAGTAAGGGGTTTCAAAAATACCAATACATGCGACTACGATAGGACTATACAGGATAGACTGGATCTCCCTAACAGCTATTTCTTAATTTCTAGTCCTCCCATTTAAATAATATTCTTTTTATTGTGGCGGGAACCCCTTTTTCAGTTATAGAATCATCCACCCATAGCATCTGGTAACTAGTTATATAACTGATTAATGAAAACTGATATTAGTTTTCTCCCTTTTCTGATAGCAAGCATGTGAGTATGATCGAGTATCAAGTTTTTCAAATCCCCATCTTTATTACATTTTTGGATTCTTAATGCTTTTAATGTTACATTTTCATTATTTTTTAGGGCACTTTACAAAATGATATAAAATTTCAATAAATTAATTTAAGGCCTTTAGAGCCTATTTTTAGACCAGAATAGGCCCTACTTACATATATTCTAAAAAAAAGTTTATATTCCTGAAAGTCCATATTATCTTTTTATTTTTTTTGCCCCTTTTTTTAAATTCTGAACAGATTTTGTCAAAAAAACTAAAAGTTAAACAAACTGAAAGCGTATTAAAGCGTCGTCTATAGCCAATTATCATTTTAGTTTGTCACTAACCTTATCGCCGTAGAATTCTGAATTCCAGAAACGTATAAGCTAAAGTATCAAAATTCTTTTTGCAGTCTGATTAATGCATAAATAATAATGCAATAAATAATAATTTTATATTCCAGAGTTGGGAAAATCAGAAAAAAATATTTTGTGGCTGAGTTAGTTATTGATAATTAGTTTAACTCGGTTAAGGAATCATATTCGACCTTATGACGGATTTTAATAATCATTTTTCTTCAGAATTGCATTATATCAGGAACTGGTGGGATTCGGAATTTCCAAAGTAATCACAATCTTATACATATAGAATACAGTAATTATACTATGTTTTGCTATTGTCATAGGCCTGTCATATATACAGGGTGACAAAAAAATAAATAAAAAGATATCCACAAAAGATTTCAAGAAAACTATATGCTATAGCTGACATATTAAAGATAACTGACCGATCGAAAACCCAACAAAATTCACTCGAACTGATTCTGTAGATTTCCACAAGGATCCACCAACTATATACGACATTATCTACGTATATCTCTTAAGAGGAGACTACCATTGAACTGAAAGGACTCCGCCCGAAGTTGGCTTTCATTTTTAAATTCATATTTATTTTAAAAAGATTAGTTCGTATGGATTCCTAATAGATTTTTATTTTAAAGTTTCAATCTTGAACATAAAACTCAAAGCTGACTTTTCTGGATTTTCGAACATCGTTCGATTGTATTGAAATTGTTGAATTGGTAAGAATATAGTTTTAAATAATTTTCCATTTTTTCAAAAAGCTCAATAAATAAATAAATTATATAGCATCGAAAATTTGAACATGGAAGATACATTTGTAAAATCCAAACACATACTACAGGTTTATTGTATTACATAAAATAATGATCGCATACTTTAGGGCATACTCTCTATTCGAAATTTTAAGTTTTTAAGGAAAATATGAAAATTATTAATATTGAAAATTATACCATCTTAAAAAAAAAAAATAAATGATGCCCCGAATAAGGTCCTCATAAAATAGATACCCAAGTATTTCCCAAAAGCTGAAGCCTATTTTCCAGTTCTTGGATACTATAACAATAGACTAGACTAAAGGATATTGTCAGGGACATTGGCTATAATTTTGATGCGTTTTTTGCATTTTATAGTTTTATATATATATTTTTATTAATTTTTTTTGGAATGCCAGGACTATTGACCGAATTCACTTTAGGAAATTATGTTAAAATATCCTTCTACGGCAGTTGTGAGCTCTTTAAAATGGTTTTAACATTTTTTAAGGGAAATTTAAGGGAAATTAAATAGAATTATGGTAATCATTTAAAAATATCTTTAGAAAATGGATAAAAAACTTTGCTGATTTTATAACTTCTTTGCTGAAATAACAATAACAGAACAAAATGGCCTTCATGGGTGCTATTATGTTGTCCCCGACTGTATACATTTATAAGCAGAAATCAAGAGAATCCAATCGATTTTTTAAGAGTCAGCGCCTTAATTAAAGTCTAGAGCGTATATTTAAAAAAAACATTCTTGTACAACCCGTAGTAAAGTAAAAATAACCAAAAATACATAAAAATATGTATGTGTAAGGACAGAGAGAGGAGTATCCTGTGTGTTATCCTGTGCGTACGTCCACTATCCAATATGCGGGACCCAGGATACAGCATCCAGCACCCAAGCCAGACCAGACCCGACTACCTTACAGACTGGAAGTGGCCTTCTTGCCGCCGTGCCACTTGTACGATCCGGAGTACTTAAAGTTGTTCTCCTCGCACTTGCGATCGGCCTGCTTGGGGCCGCGGGAGCCGTACTGGTAGGGGATGGGCTGGGTCCGCTCCCGTTCGATTTGGTGCAGGATGGGCGTGAAGATGCGCCACGCCTCGCGCAGCTCGTCGGAGCGGACGAAGTGCATCTGGGAGCCGCAGAAGACGTCGAGGATGAGCCGCTCGTAGGCGTCCGGCAGGTAGGAGTCACCGTAGCGATGGGCGTAGGTGAGGTCCAGTTCGGTCTCCTCGATGTCGAAGGTGATGCCGGGACTCTTGGTCATCATCTTGAAGTAGAGGGCCTCGCCCGGCTGGACGCGGATGACCAGCTCGTTGCGCTTGGTGCTGCCCTCGAAGATGTCGCCGGGTACGTCCTGGTACTGGATGCGCACCTCGGCCTTGCGCTCGTTCAGCGCCTTGCCACAGCGCAGGATGAAGGGCACGCCCTGCCACCGCTCGTTGTTGATCTTGAGCACACCGAGGGCGTAAGTGGGCGTGTTGGAGTCGTTGCTCACGGTCGGATCGTCCAGGTAGCCGTTGCGGGCGTCGTCGCTGCTGCCCTCCGGGTCGCCCACATACTGCCCCAACACCATGTCGTCCAGGGTGAGGGTTTGGATGCTCTTGAGCACCTTCACCTTCTCGTCGCGTATGTCGTCCGGGTGGCAGCTGACCGGCTTCTCCATGGCCACCAGCGACAGGATCTGCAGCAGGTGGTTCTGCATCACGTCTCGAATGATGCCGAACTCGTCAAAGTAGCCGCCACGTCCCTGGGTGCCAAATGGCTCCTTAAAGGTGATCAGCACCGAGGCGATGTTCTCGCGGTTCCAGGTGGAGCTGAGGATCTTGTTGCCGAAGCGAATGGTCATCAGGTTCTGGACCATCTCCTTGCCCAGGTAGTGATCGATGCGGTAGAGCTGCTCCTCGTGGAACAGCTTGGCCAGGTGGTTGCTCAGCGCCAGCGAGGAGGCGTCGTCCCGTCCGAACGGTTTCTCGATGATGACGCGGTTCCAGCCGCTGCAAGGAGCACTTGATGTGGATCATTAAAATCAACTGGATTGAAACTAAGGACTATTTGCACTTACCACGACGACATGCAGATCTGCTTGATGTTGACCGTCACCTCCTCGAAGACGCTCGGCGGCAGGGCCAAGTAGAAGATGCGGTTCGCCCGGTTCCGGTTCTCCATGAGCTCCAGCTGCTGGTTGAGGAGCTCGAATCCGGTGCGTCCGTCGTAGCTGCCAGCCACGTAGTCGTTGAGGGCCCAGAACTCCTTGTACTTGACCTTCTCGTGTTCCTGGACCTGCGGATGAATCAAGGGGGGATTAGCTTGACTTGGACGTGGTGGGGGCCGAACTCACCTTCATGTACTCCCTACAGTTCTCCTCAATCTTGGCCACCGTCAGCTTCGAGCGGGCGTAGCCACAGAACTTGGTGGGCTTGGGCAGGAGGTCGTCCCGGTAGAGCCACCACAGCGTCGGGTAGATCTTCTTCTTGGCCAGGTCGCCGGACGCCCCGAAGATGACGAACGTGTGCGGGATCTGGCCATCGAAGTGCGTTCCGTCGCAGGCCATGCTGGAGGACTTGAGCGACTTGATTATGGCGTCCAGGGCGGAGTGATCTGTGGGTTGGGGGAATCCGGGTTTAAAATCTAATTCTGAAGGGGATTTTTGGGAATTTTTTAGGATTTATTTTGGAGCATATTTTGCTTGGAATCATTCGAAAGGTCATAGGGCTACTCTACAAGCTCCATAAAGGCTAAGAACCCTAAGATTGCTTCCAGATCGTTCCAGACCTCAACATCACATGTGAGTCGCGGAGAGATCTTGGGCCTGTCCCTGACCCGTGCCCATGGAGTTGGAGACTCACCGAATGCCGGGCGGAGAGTGAGCTCCTCCGGGTCTCGGCTGACTTTATTTAAAGGGGAACGGACAGGAGTTTGTCCGGAAGATAAGCCCTCGATAAGGCTCCGATCCGTTGTCTAATCACAATGACTGGACAAGCACGGTCTCCCGCCAGAGGTCACCTCCGACCAGAGCGGGCCAGAGCAGACCAGGTGGGGGCCAGGTGCGGAAGCTCGGCTCGGGCTAATGCTGGAGCTGGAGGTGGTGCAGGTGCGCGTGTGTATCTTTCGATGCGGTTGCACAAAGCGAATAAACTGCTGCGCTGTGCTTGACTTTGAAAAGGTGTAAGCGACGCCGTCGACGGCGACTGCGACGCGGAGGTGGACGTGGACGCCAGCGACGATGCCAGCGCCAGCGTCGGCACAAAGTGCACACGCCATATAATACTATATGTATCCGAATCTGGGCTTCGGCGCAGCCGGCCCGGGGAGCATCAGTCGATCCGACATTTGCGTGGTGGGAACACGCCTCCGGCCGGGTCTCCGGGCCACAGCTGAACGGGATCGGAGGAGCTGTTGAAGCCCCTTCCCTTTCCCCTTTCGTTTACATTTCACCAGAGTAGTCCACCTACTTTTGAGACGTCGGAGATCGAGTTGGATCAAAGTATGTAAATACCGAAAGAAAAGGTAAGAAAAGAGCGCTGCCATATAAAGTACGGCTCGAATCAAGGGGAACGATTGGAGAAATTAAAAGAAACTAATGTTTGTATCCGATAGAAAAGAATAACCTCTCAAACACTTTTAAAATCTAAAAAAATGCGATAAAAAAATACTTTCCTTTTGTATTTTAAGGTCTTTGATTTTTTTCTAAGACTCATGCTTACCAACAGAAACCCTTTGGGTTAAAAATCTAAATATAATACAAATAGATAGAGATCTACCTCTATGCGTAGATGTTGTGAAAAATAAGAAGCAATCAACCTAACCCGATCCCGATTATATACCTTTTAAATAATCTTTAATGATCTTGTAGTATATATTATACTACAACATATATTATATACCTACGTTCAAGTACACATTATAATTATATTCGATTTGAAAGCAAAATGAAAGTGATATTAGACTGGAATCCGACAACCCTGAAAACCAGAAAGTGCGAAATTCAAGTTGATCTGCGTGGGCATCACGCGAGTCTCTAAATTTCAGTCTTTATCTCTTATAATTTTTGTTTTTATTTTTATTGTTTCTATGGTATTGTATAGAAACGCCGTTAAACTAATGTGATTCAAAATACATATACTTTACGGGAACGAAACTTTTGGGGAAGATATCAACATTACCAATAACATTACCCAACAAAAAATTATATATTAAGTATTTAACCGCTGAAGATCCTATTTCTTATAATGTTGGTTTATGAAACAAGAAAATGTATTCAAGAAAAAATATTGCCTAAACATATACATATGTAGGTAGGTACTACTTGGGAATTATTTAAAGGGTACTACTGTTCCGAAAATTACCTTTCCATGTGTAATATTGTTCTAGAAAGTTAATAAAAATTGCCAAGTAATCTAGATAAAATCGGAGGACAAAGCCTACATATTTCTCACGTTTACCTGATCAGTTAAAATTGACTTAAACTTGTCTTTAGTATTTGAAGGTCAAACTTTGTTTCAAAAAACGATTCGGTCGGAGCCGAAAAACTAATACCCTTCTTGTTAATTGGCTGCTTCTATTGTTTGGTGATATCTGATATAGTTGGTCCTGGTCCCAAAATAATGGCGTTTATATTTCAGTTTATATTTCAAAAGCATGAAATTTTAAGAAGACCTACAAGAATATATCATACATATATAATGTATATATTATATATAAAAAGTTTATAAGCACCGAGATGACCAAAATTATAATACCCTCTGCCAGGGTATAAAATATGAACTTCAAGTGACCCTACAATGACAACATATTAATGATTAATAATTATCAACCGAAATAGACTGTTTACTTTCCAATTTTTAGCTTCCTTTTTCTAGTTTTAAACTCAAAGAAACTAGGATACCTGACCCTGAATTTAATATTTTTAAGTAACTAATGACTGAAAGTATTCTAAACTTTGGTTCCAAAATACATTTGAACTAAACTTTCGAAGCAAATTTATTTTTTAAATTATCATTCCGGAAAAATAGGTATTGGGCATAACAATGTTATAATATAATAATTAATTGATAGAAAAGGCCCTTTCTACTTTGGTTATAGCTTAAAAAATAATACTTATTAAATCATTAAAAATTAAATTAAAAAAAAAATTATAATTTAATGATCACATATCGATTTTAAATTTATTGTTTATCAAATAGGGTTTAAGATTTAAAAATAATAGCAGATCCAGAAAAGACACTACCAAAAATGGGAGTATTAGATATATTTTTTGTCTTTTAATTTCTTGAGTAAGTTATTTTTACATAAAAAAAAATAATAGTTTTTTACTGTCCTCGATTAAAAAAATATGTATACATATGTATACATATGTATATTTTTTTAATGCAATAATATTTTTTAAGCTAAAATCAAAAAGTTGGTAGATTTAAGTTTACAGTGTATTAATGAGTCAGCGTAGTTGGCCGGCCAGCCGGGCTGGTTCCTTCGATCGTGAGTCAGGCCGGTGATTGCGGCCACAGCGCTTTTGACATTGACCAGGCGGAGGCGAGGGCGAGGGCGAAGGCATTGGGGCAAGGAGAGCCGGAGTTGAAGTCAAGGTCGGGGGAAAAGAGAGACACGCAAGTAGGGATTGGAATTTTTGTAATAAATTAGCCGCCAAGCGAGCGGGTTAGCCAGTTTTGGAAAGGCCTGCTGCCGGCGAGCTAATTATTCACGTGTAGAATGTACTCGGACTGGCACTCGCTCCAATGTCATTGCCATGGCCGCACTTCGTCCGGAAGGTTATTGCCGGGCTCTAATCTTGGGGGTGAGTGGTGCTCCGGAAAAATGAAAACAACAACAAGAACAACTCGACGTCATCGGTAGATAATTTTGGGAGTGCGAGCGGAGGATTGAGAAGCGTCCGATTTGTGATAAGACAGCCGTCCGTTGGATTTTGTAGGTGACCCCCCAGGCGAAGAGCGCGTTTGAAGGGCGCTTCGCCCGCCACCTGACCACCTGACCACCAGGCCACATTGCGGGGCGGCGATCGCGAGGAGTATGCCTCCTACCACTCTGCCCAACACTGTCAACACGCCGTTACTTTACTTACCCTCTTTCGGTGCTGCCATTGCGCTGGGGAGTTCCGTTAGTTGGCGAGCGATGAAAACAAACACGAAAAGGGGGAACAAAAAAAAACACAAAAAAAAGAAACTCTTTTGGCCTTTTTGACAATTAACCCACTGTTGCGTCGGTTCGGCGATTTCACAAGCCTAGCGATGGATACGGTTACACGGCTAAAAGGCGGAGCCTGTGTGTTTGTTTGGCTTCGGTCAGCGGAGTTACGGATTTTCACAGATTCACCGATCTATGGACTTGCGGAGGCCCTCGGAGCACAGAGCACAGAGTAATGGAGCCAAGCGCGATCGTTCCCTGACTGCGCCAGGCCAGGCGCACAAAGCGTGCATGAAGCATTGAGCGCTGAAACGATGAACCGATGGAGCGGTGGAGCGGCGGCACTGCCAATGGCAACAGAACAACAACACCAACGACGCTTTTGTAACCGACGGCGGCGATCGGCCAGGACCGGACTCGGGCACCGCGGGTTTACGCTTAAGCCGATTTGCCGATTTATAAAACCTTTTTGTTTCGATTCTCCTTTATATAATATTTGGAACCAAATTTTTGTAGAATATTTATACAACAGGAACATTTTGATACAATCAATGCTTTCCAAAAACTTTAAAGTTTAAACTAATTAACAATTAATACCAGTTTTCCAATTGATCTGAAAGCATATTTCTTGATCTAGTGCTCTGGTGTCCTATGACTTTAATGCTTCATACTAAATTAAATTCAATAAACTCATTTAAATTCTTTAATTTTAGTCACTAAAAAAGTGGTAAAAACAAAATGCTGATTTCAACTATGTTGATTTTTTTGCATCCTTGTCATTCGGGCAAGCTGTGTCAGATGTTTGGACCCTTAGCTTTTTTAATTTAAGAAAACCATGTGTTGACTTATTACTTTTAAATGATTTTTTTTTATATTTGATGCCCCTTAACAGATGTAAGTATATATAAATACTTACAGTACCTTACAGTAAAATGGATTAGATTAACCCAAAAATGACTTAATAACATATATTTATATAGAATTTAGAATTCTAGTATGTAGAATGTATACTTTTGGTAAGTCACGTTTTAAATGTAAAATGATCTTTAAAATGAAAGCTTATATTTTTTCAAATATCTTTTCAGAAGTAAAAGCTTAAATGCTTCAAATTTTTATTTATTATTATAAATTTATTTTTATTTTTATTCATAAGCAAAACGCAAACGAATACCCTGTCCCCGCACAATGTAACTGGAAAACTTGACCAAAATTAAGAATAAAACTTAAGATTAAATAGCAAAATGTTTAATCAGACGGATTACAGATAAGTTTTAATGTAATAAAAGGAAAAATAATTACATTGCGGTTACATTTTCAAAAAATATATGATAATATAAACCAATGAAAAAATTGAAAATGGTGTGAGGTTGATTTGTATTGAATTTTCTTCCGATTCTCAGATCAGCTACAATAACAAATTCGAAATTTCGATACAAAAGCATATACATTTTATTATACGAGCCAATATATCATTTTTCAGTACAGAATGGATCGTCTTTTGGAAATAAATGTATGCAAGTATACAACCCTTGGGTTTCGCATTGGTTTTGACTCGCATTCTTGTTTTCCCATTTGTATTCGACCTCGAGAAGAGCGAAAGACAACCCGATATCAATTAGTTTCATTTATTAAACACATATCATTCTTAATAATTGCATTATTTAGTATTGTTTGCGTGGTAGCTCCTACTGCGGCCCTCCGACTATTGTTTGTAACTTAGCGGCGCCCAGGCCGCAGCGGCATTGTGTTATCCTAGTTATTTTATTGCGGCTGCAGAGGGTGTCCTCCGTTCCCCAACAAGTCGAAATGTAAAAAAAGCTACGCCCACCCCTCTGATCCGCCCACTCCGTCCCTGATTTGGCTTCGACTTCTCCGCTATGCACTTAAATCCACACACAACACACACACACTGGCAAGCGTGGAGCACCGCATGGCTGGTTCTCTGTTTATGTGAATCGGTTAATGATGGAGCCAGGTGGAAGATGGTGGGGTCGGAAAGGGTACCGGGCCAGTGTTGCCAGTCTGTGCCAGAAAAAAATGGGAAATGGATAAAAACCTAAATCGGGGACTAAAAACGAAACAGATTGCTTGTACTACAGGAAAACGAACGCACACACGTACCTAAACTACTATTTGAGCCGATAACCCCATCGCCCAGCTGTAACGCCCGGCCCTCGCCGATGCATATTGATGAGTGCCAGTGCTCGCCTGGTGTAGATCTTGTCAGTGTGTGGTGTGGCCTCCTTATATACAAATTACATGGCTGCCACTTGAGTGGCTCCACAAACCCCCTCCCCAATGGCGACCCGGGTCCTGCTCGCGGAGACCCCCCTCCCACGACCTCTTAGCAGCGACTGAAGTCGGGACCAGGAAGGAACAGGAGCTGGACACGATGCCGATGCCGCGCGACTGTCGTCAGTAAAATAGAACAGAGTGCAGTATCACCCGGTTTCGCCGCTCCTCGAATTCCTGTATCATTTCGTCGATGTCATTGTCGAGGTCCGTGGACTTCGCCATCTGCAAGAGATCAACGTGTGATGAAAGCTTTAGGGCTAATGAGGTAATTCGATTCCCACCAAATTCATCATATCTGTAATGAGGAAGGCACCCATCAGAGCATCTTCGGCATTGTCCACCACATCGACGTTGAGGACGTGTACGGGTCGGTTGTCCACCGAGTCCATAGACTCCATGTGTAGCACTACCAAGTCGTACACCCGCTCCTCGACCGTAACGATAATGTCAAACTGCTCCTTGGTTTCCTGGAAGCGCTCTGGGCACTTTTTGATCCGCCGGTTGCGGTCCAACATGTGCAGCAGGCCGTTCTGTGTGTAGCTGAGAATTAAGGAAGAATTTACGGTTAGATGATGCATGTTTTAAGTGTAGCCAACTTACAACTCCTTGTCCTTGGCTTCCAGGTCGCGGTAGATCTCCTCGTAGCTCGTGCCGAATTCATAAACATTGGGTTTGTCGAACGCAATGCCGGGCAGTTTGACGCGTTCACCCGTGCCGTAGGAGCGTACATTGAAGCCCTTCTTGGCCAGGAAGTTGTGCGCCTCCATGGAGCGGTTCATGTTCGAGGAACATATTACGGCCACGGACAGTTTGCTGGGGTCAGTCATGCTAGGATCAGGATCTTTGGCAGTGCAGCTGTGCAATAATTCGTAGGGATGTCGAAAGTATATGTATGTCCAAGTATCGATATATTTTACTGGGGGAAACTATATATTTTTATCGTAAAAATATTGTATATCGCATATCGATGTTGTACTATCGATAATAATTAGCTTTCTTTTCGTTGTTAAGCAACACTCAAGAATAAATACGAAACATGTGGCAACGATGTATATGAAATATTGTTTTTTTGAATCCAACTGAAGAACTCCAATTGCAAAAGTGCCGCCCGCGAATTTGAATCAATAAATCCGTAACCAGATTCCAGGAACGGCATGCCAAGACTAATTTCCGTGTACGATCACTGATCACTGGCTTCTAAAGGTAAAGGCTTGTGAATATTTAATGGCGGTCTAACCCAGTGCAGGCACGACATGAATGTGAGGTATGCAACAAGAAGCAAAAATTGCTGTCGGCCAAAACAACAACAAGCCCAGCCACAAAAACAATAAACTAACAAGCAACAACTGCCTTCCAGCCCAGAGCCGAGCTCGGAGCTCGTGGAATGTGGCTAGGCGAGTTGAAGTTGAAGCCGCCGATATTGCTTTTACTGCGGCTCTTGTGACTTACGAGTTGTTGTTTTTGTTGCGGTTGTGGTCGGTAGTGGTGGTAGCATCGCTTGCCTTAGGTGTGTGCGTGTTTGGGGCAGGATCACGTGTGCTTGTGTGTGAGTGCATCGATCAGGTTTAAAATACAGTGGGCTGCAGCGCAGGGTCACACAAAAATGTAATACTCCAATAATAGCTTTCGGATCTCATGGAATTTAATTAACTGCGCCATCTTATCATTTACTTTCATTTTTATTAGTTGGTTTTTATTTAGTTATTTTTATTAATTAAATGATATTAAATCGTTTATAATTTAATAACAGGGATGTATCTTGACTTGATAGTCATAAATAAATAACAAAAAGTCCTAAAACCTTTTGTCCATAGGACTTGTTTTAATTCTTCTAATGAGTGCTTACAAGTTAAGTGAATTTTTTACAAAACTGAGCGTGAAAACATGTTTCTTCATATTTGGTCAGTCATTTTGATTCACTTAGTTTTTTATATTATTTTTATAAAATGGTAGCATTTTTCGCAAAATAAATACTAGTAATATCTAATATTAACCAATATTTAACGTACAGAATATGTCATAGAATATGCAACCATATTTACTATATTTAAAATGTAAATAATAATGAGTCCATCAATTCTTGCAAAAAAAAAATTAAATTAACCATGTTCATCCAGCTCCTGATCATTGAGCTTCGTTTCAAAGTCCTTTGGACTTTTTATTTGATGTTTCCCATATTTGAATAAAGTTTTATTGGGGAGACAAC
Source organism: Drosophila varians (assembly GCA_018150405.1). NCBI lineage: Eukaryota > Metazoa > Arthropoda > Insecta > Diptera > Drosophilidae > Drosophila > Drosophila varians. The sequence continues at coordinate 13,472,772 of JAECWK010000126.1, forward strand.
AATAGTTTCGTATGCAATACGAGATTGCTTAAAGGTCTACAAATCTAGGGGAATTCTCTCCATTCTTTTCCAAGAAGGTACGAATCTTTAATATGGAAAGAGGAGTTTGCTCCTCTTTCCTCGGCCAGCCAGTTTCCGGCTTACAGGGATTTGGGAGTTCAAATATTGGATTTTCAAGCAAACCATATTGTTTTTGGGCTGTAGATGCGAAAAAAAACATATTTTTGTTCTCTTATTTCTCATTTTTAATAGTTTTGGATACATTTTGTATTAATTTCCATTAGATGCCTGTGCCTTAAACAAGTTTAGGCTTGACATTTAAGCCCTTTTTTAAATTTTGGCCCTATTCCAAGACCTTTCTTCCACTGTGATCAATGGCATTCGGAGTTGGCTTATTCCCTTGCCCGATCGTGTGTGTGTGTTGGAGGGATCGGGTGAAAAAGACGGGGAGAAAGATAGTGACAGGGAGAGGGAGAGCCCGCCCGTTCACTTGTTAACTGGTTGTGCGAATAGCTGCCGGCGGCTAGAACCAAAAGCCAACCCGCGTTGGCTGAAACGGATTCGGAGAGCTACGGATCGCAGGGCCAGTCGCAGTTGTTTCTCTTTCGCGAACCGGGTGGTTCATCGCCAGAAACGTTCATCAAATTACGGTTCATTGGAAATTCATTCGTATAAACACTGTCGAAACGGACGGTTTGTTTTTCGTAAGTTGCTCCTTGGGCTCAAGCGACGCGAATCTTTATTGGCTTAGCTTCGATACGGACCCCGCGATCTTTAAAAACTTCCCAGGGAATTCATGAAAAAAAAAATTTTTTTGAGTGGATAAACGTATCCTAGTGTTCATCCGAGTGATACGTGTGTGAGATTGTTTTTGGAATCCAATCAAGTTGATTATTTACCATTCCGCGGGTTTTTTTTTTTGTGGTACTCGTGGAGAAGATTCCGCTAATTGGCCAAGTGATCAGGGCCGGTGTCCAACTCCGCATAGTTTGCGGATGGCCATGTAAAGGTCACAGGCCAAAAGGGGAAATTAAAATACCCAAAAAAGAACATACAGAGAGGTCAGGTAAACCCGTTTTACAACCTGTCTGTCAAATGCATTTGGTGTTTCGCCGTGTTTCGTGTTCAATTTTCAGTTTTTGGTCAAAGCTGCTGAGTCTTGTGCTAATGGAGAACTATTCGGTCAGCTAAAAATCCACAATTTCCAAGTAAGCTGCTGGATTTTCCTCGAATCCGTCGCATGCTGTGGAACCAAGGTCCTTCCAGTGCATTGCAAGTATTTTGTGGGAATTTATCCGCTAGTGCATACGTATGCATGTGTGTGTAAACGGTCAGGTCTCACAGGTGAACCGTTACAATTGCTTTTCGCTGCACTTGCGCATTGCATCTCTATCTCGCTCGCTCTCCTCTGCAACTGCAACTGCATTTTTATTTCAGCCTAATCGTGCGAATATTCAGTTTTCCCGCTTTTGCTTTTATCCCCATCACCCTCATCCTCAAAATGGTGAAAAGTTCTCCGCCATTCGCTAATTACTCAATACATGCAATGCATAATTTATGGGAAAGTTTTTTTGCCCCAGCGGCCAGGCGCGACCACAAGCGAAAAGAAAGTGCGCTGGGCACCTGTGAGGAAAACAAAGACAAGACAGCCAAAAGATTCGTCTTACAATGCAGGAGCATCGAACTGATCTTCCATTATTTTGGTCTTTTTATATGATTTTTGGGGAGGAACTCTGGTTCTATGCGAAATTCAAGATTCTTTTCGGGATTCTAACTAAGAAAGAACGAAGGATTTAGCTTAAACTTTAAGAATTTTTTATCGCTACTTTGAAAGTACTTTGAAATATTTGTCAAAATACTTCTTAATTTTTTTTTGTTTTTGATTAACATAATTTGTAAGATTATAAACTACAATCTGAGAAAAATATAACAATAAATGCTTAAAAGTGTTTGAACAGAATGTCGTGTTTTTACAAATGATATATTTTTTTTTAATAAGTTTTAAAAGCGACTTCCTAATCCCAAAATATAGTAACGAATCGATCTGAAATTTTTTGTAAATTTTCTTTTATTCAATTATTGAACAAAATGTTAATTTTTGTTTTGAACTCTTTAACATATTTTCGAATGTTTATACTAAACAACTTTGCACAAAAAATGGATTCATTATTATCTTATATAGCTCCCCCCTTAAAAAATGCGGATAAAATAGTTGCAATCGAATACTTTTCTATTTAACTATTCCTTATAAATTTCTGATCCATTTGCAGGTCGATTAGACCTCTTATTTGGAGCACGTCCAGAATGTGAGCGGCCGGAGCCTGATTGAATCCGCAGGAAATGCTGAAGCACGCCTCGAATGCGAGCAGTGTGACTGCCACCGCAACCGCCAATGGCGCCGGCCCTGGCGTCTCCGCCACCACCACCGCTGTTATCGCCATACCGGTGCCCCCGCCTGCGCCGCTTAGCGGCCAGCTGCTCCGTACCGCCAGCAACATTAATTGCAACAGCAACAGCAATGGGAATGGGAATGGCATCGGGAACGGGAATAGTAACTGCAACAGCAGTAGCAGCAACAACAACAGCGGCAGCAGTGGCAGCGGCCACAACACACCCCCAGTGCATGTGGCAGGAACCGGAACTGGAGCGGGAGCGGCAACAGGAACCACCACCGGTGGCGGCAACTCGCCGACGCCTGCAGCAGCTGCCTTGGCCACGACCGCGCGCAACATCCACCTGCGACCGCCGCAGCCGCAACCGCAACCACAGCCGCTGAACATCTCCGCCCTGAATGCATCCGCGACGAGCACCCTGCTTAATGGCGGCGGTCGAGTGGGAAACGCCTCCACCCTCCTCAACATCGCCACCCCCAGCACCCCGCTCAAACCGCTCACCCCCCTCACACCGCTGACGCCGAACGGGAACTGCCTGGGCAACGGGAGCATCCATCATCACACCTACACCAACCAGCACATCCTGGCCGACAGCAGCCATCAGCTCCTGCAGCAGCAGCAACAGCAGCACCAGCACTCCCAGCAGCAACAGCACCAGCACTCCCAGCCGTCGCACTTGCTGATGCAGCCCCAGATGCAGTCGCAGACGCAGTTGCTCCACCAGCCTCACCAGCAGTCGCACGCCCACCACCTCAGCCCGAACCATCTGGGGCACAGCTACCTGAACTGCCACAACCTGACGGCCAATCCCGTCATCCAGAAGCTCACCAAGTCTGGCCCGTCGCCGCGGGAGGCCCTCACCAGTCTCGGCCTGCTCTGCCTCAGTACGTATATGCTTTATCCTGTAATCTTTTAATAAAAAAAAAAATCATTATGCACTTTAAAAATGTAAATTAAAGGCAACAGTTCTCACATTTCTACTTCTCAAAGAAATTAATGACGCTTACAAGCTTTGTTTTATAAAATAACATTGTTTATTCGATAGAATAATACAGAATATTATCCCCAGAGACTAAAAAAAAATTAAAAAACTGAATAGGGAAGGATCAGGATTCAAAAGAAAACATTTTTTAAGACAACATGAGACAACATAATTTATTTGTGTAAATTATTAACAAAAACTAACCAATCTATTCGTTCTACAGTTTCCCTGCTGCTGGCGCTGCTCTCGCTGATTTTCCTGCTGAGGATCTCGCCGAATGGACGCGAGGATGTGTTGGGACGCAGTGCTTCCGCTGTAGGTGCGGCAAACAGCGAGGACTTCATTGTGGTGTACGACGTGACCCTGGCCCTGGGCGCCCTCTCGCTGTCCCTGAACCTGTGCTGCCTGCTGGTCTGTGCCATCCAGTTCCTGTTTGCCGTGAAGCTGCGGGCGCCGATGTTCGAGGGACGGGACAACCAGTACCTGGCCAAGTCGAGCGCCAGCCGCACCTGCGCTGTCAGCGGCTTCTTCATTTCCATACCGGTGCTGCTCACCGGCCTCATCCTCTACACCTTCAGCCACTTCCACTCAACGCCGGCGACCGTGACCAGTGTGCTGATCGGCGTGGGGATCGTCTTCTGTGGAGGCGCCATGGTGCACAACGTGTTCGTCTGGCAGCGGGAGAAGACCATCAGCTACCGCGGCGCCCCGCTGGGCCTGGGCCTCTCACTGCCGCCACCGCACCCGCACAATATCTCCCTGCTTTCGGCCAGCCAGCTGCCGGTGTCGATGCCACTGCAGCTACCACATCCGCTGACGCAGAGTGGCTACCATACCGCAACGGCCACTTCGTCCGCAGCTACCCAGCAGCCGATGCAGCTGTACCAGAGCCAGCACGCCTGCCTGCTGCAGCCGCCCTCCGTGACGCCCGTGTCGCCCAACCACTCGCACGGCAGCTTCAACCCGCTGCTGAGCGGCACCAATCACCTGGCCGGCGGTGGCGGCGGAGCCGTCAACTCCTCCTTCCTCGTCCGCCCTGCCACTGCCACACCCCCCACGCCACCGACGCCGCGGCCACTGGTCGGGTTGGCAAACACCAGCTGCCTGACGTCCGGCGGGCGCGATGCCAGCGGCTCGGTCAGCCCGGGCATGCCGCCCACGCTGGACATGAGCAACATCACCGTCTCCCTGCACGAGCTCTCCACTCTCGTCTAGGCGTAGAGGGCGAAGCTGCTCCCCAGAAGAGAACACATTATTAGCCTTAAGAACGAGGACATCCACCGTACCACCGCCACCGCCACCGTCCGAATCTTGCCGCATCCTATTTATAAGCATGAATTTTGTAAATATCTGTACATATACGATTCTGTCGACCTATTCGACCGTAATACGCCATCCGTCTCTAAGCTCCGGGGGGGTAATTGGTCCCGTTTTCGTCTCCGAATTTTGCAGCCCGGAGCAAACTGGAACTTCACAAAACTTATACAATATTTTTTCGCGCAGAAAGGATTAAAATTATTCTTTAGGTTTTTAATAAACTGGAATTAATTTACAGACTGCAAGTCTATGTTTGAATCAAATAATAAAATAGGCTGAAAACTAAATTAATTTATGATTTTCGTTAATTTAAGCTAAGGCTTTTTGGAGAGGAATCTTTAAAGTTAGCTCTAAATATAACAAACTTTTTTAAATGATATTTTTTTAAGTATCACGGCCATCAAATTTTGTCTTTAGTCGTTTTTGAAGATGAAAATCAAACCTTCCTACAGACCCACCCTATGTTTGGTAAAAAAAAAACAATGATTTTTTATACATTTTTCTTTTACAATTTAAAGAACTGTCTTTAAATATTTAGCCGTTTTATTTGTTTCAACAACTGCGAAATCAACTATACATAGATATAGGAAACTGCGAGAAAACAGAAATCCAATCCCAGCAGTTCTCTCTTATATTATATATTATAATTCGCAACCATTTCTGACCTAGGAAAAGCATAAAAAGAAGCCCGCAGCGCAGAAGGTCTATTTCAAAATATCGGCCGTTTGTCGACCGATTACGACGATTAAACTTAAACGATTTAGAAAGTAAAGCACATTTTAAATCAATTTCGGGATTTTAATTTTTTTTTTTGAATATTTTTCTTTGTCAATCACTAGATTTGTTTGCCCAGAATCGTTTTAAGTCGTCTTCCGTGCCAATCGGCGCGCATATGGCCAAGATAAAATGTATTTAACCAAGAAAATTCCGAGCAGCGAGCTTTTATTTATAACATTTCGAGGCCAGAACTGCTTGCGAATTATATCAGGCATGGCGCGAAATTAAAATTTGGATTTGGCGTAAGGCCACTCCAATACTTATTATTAAAATGAAGACGTCTGCTACTGGTCCTGTGAGGCTACCTTTGACGCCTTGAGGGGATAGTGACTGTGGATACTATTATCCTTGTCCCAGACCCGGTTGGAGAACCAATTTGATTGGGAATATTTCATGGGGACACTTCAGTCTCTGTCCATCCGCAGCTCATTTATTTAAAATCATACAAAGTGGGTAACTACATCCTACCATTTTCTGGATGGGATTGGGATGAGCTTGAATCCCTATAGAAGGAAATTAACTTCAACGCTTTTATTTTACTTTAAAGTTTGAACTTATAAGCCAAAAAATATAGAAATTTAAAAAGAACAAAAATATATAAAGGATGTGGCAATTTACAGCAGAAAGTTGAAACTATTAAGCAGGACTTCCGGTTCTCATTTCTTGGGGCGGCCGCGTTTCTTCGGCGGCACGCTGGCATCGTTAACACCTGCAAGATTTCGGTATAAGATTGGATTTAATTGATCTATTGGGTATTTGATTCCTCACCTTCTGGGGGAGTGGGCGTTCGCGGAGATCTTTCCGAGGACGGGGACGCCGACTCGGCGGACGTGCGATGGAGGCGGTGACGCAGCTGCCGCAGGGCGGGTTGCCCTGGAGATGGGGGATCCCCTTGCTCGCTCTTGTCGCTGAGAGTGGAGCCGCGGCGCCTGCTGGTGCGACGCAGTTTCGGTTTCTCCTCCTGCTCCGCTTCCGGCTCTGGTTTGGGTTCCGGCACCGGCTCCGCTTCCGGCACCGATTCCGGCACCGGCTCTGGCTTTGATTCCTGTTCGGCCGACTCGGTTAGTTGCTCAACTTCCTCGCTGTGGCTGGTTTTGCGCGGCCTGCCCAAGCGGCGCTTCCGTGCCGGCGATGTGACTACTGGGGTGGGTGGCTCGCTGTTACCGCGACGCGAGCGCCGGGGTGTTACGTTTTGCGGTTCCGGGTGCAATGAGGAGGACCGCCTGGCACGTGTCTTCGGCCCGGGTTCGGGGGCAGCCGCATCGGAGTCCACGCTAGGTCGCGAGCGCGACCTGGTTCGCGGCAGGTTGAGATCCTGCGAGCTCTCGTCGATCACCCCCAGGACGTGGCGGTGTGGCAGGCCACTACGCCTGGGAGCGGTTATGATCTCGGCGCTGCGGAGGCGCGCCTTCAAGGTGGGCGGTGGCGTTTGCACGACCGGACTGTCGTTCGGGGTGGAGGAGCTGCGGCGGGAGCGCAGGAGGCGTGGCACCACTGGAACAACAGGCGTTACTTCTTCGTCCTCGGAGAAGGCCAGCGTGAGGCTCTGCTTGGAGTCTTCTTCGTGAGCCGGCAGGGGAGCTGGATCTGACTCTTTGGCTGGTTCATCTTTGGCCACTTGGTCGGGGATGTCCTCGGCAAGCTCTTCTTTGTTCTCAGGGATGTGCATGCAGGGATCTTCTATGTTTTCGGGGATATCCTCGGAGGCCTTTTCTTTGTTTTCTGATTCTTCTGTTTTTTGCCCTTGTTCGTCCTCCTTGGTGACCATCTTTGAGCTGGAGCTTTGTGAGTCCTCTTCGGGGATCACTGCTAGGATTATCTTATCCTTTTCTAGCTCGGGTTCGGGCTCTGGCTCTGTCTCTTCGTGGACCACCAGCACCATTTCATCCTCCGCAGGGACGGGCTCTTCATCTTCCTCCATACGAACCTCATCCTCCAGTTGCTTTTCATGAACCTTCTGAATATTTTGCTCTGGTTCCTTCTCCACTTGCTGCCTTTCCTGGAAAGGTGCTTTGTTTTGCTCCAAAACCCGTTCCTTCTCTTCGTCGTCCACCACCATCGCTTCCTCGACCTCGACCGGCGGTAGCTTGGGTTCACTGTAGGACACTGTGGCAACGGAGTCGTTGCTGGACGCTGGATCCTCCACCACGGCCACATCCACCTCTATGGACTTGTCCTCCGACATGCTCTCCGGTTCCTTGTCCTGCTCTTTCTCCTGCCGCGACTCGCTGTCGCTGTCCACCACTATGGTGCCAGCCACCACCTCCATGGGCTTGTCCTCCGGCATGCTCTCCGGTTCCTTGTCCTGCTCCTTCTCCTTCCGGGACTCGCTGTCGCTGTCCACCACTATGGTGCCCGTCACCACAGAGTCGCTGTTGGCAGTGGCGCCCAGCGAAAGTGAGGGGCAGGATCCGGGAGCCACCTCCTCCTGGCACTCGTCCTTGAAGGCAAAGAGCTCGGCGCTGCTGCAGGCCATCGGCTGCTGGGGGCGGGCCACGTACCCGCGCACCTCAGTGCCGTCCAGCGCGATCACACAGTCGTCTTCGTACTCCTCCTCCTCCTCCTCTAGTGAGCCCTTGGTGGTGTCCAGATCGTCGACAGTTTCCAGGCTATTGGCCCGGTACAGGGATCTTGGGGAACCATCCCCGCCGGTCCCAAGCGGCGCCCGCGGGCTAGAATTCTGGGAGACGTTTGTGTCGCTGTGGCACGAGGTGATGGAGCCTGTCTCCATGTTCAAAATGGTGCATAGCGGATTGTCAATGTCCTCCTGGGTGGGACGCATCGTGTCCCGGATGAAGGACAGCTCCGAGGACTCCTCGCTGCTTAGGCTGTAGGTGGGCGAGTAGAGCGGCTCCTGGGCGGGGGGCTCGAAGCTGCTCAGGAACGGCAGCTGGTAGTTACCGTCGGCGCTTTGCCCCTCCCGATCCTGGCTCTGATCCTCGGGTGGCGGCTGCGACTGGCTCTCGGCAGCCGTGTCCTCCAGTTGCTGCACCTCCTCTTGCTTCTGACTCTGCTCCTGCTCCTGGCTTTGCTCCCGACTCTGCTCGTGTTCCTGACTCAGCTCCTCCTCCTGCTCCTGCTCCTGACTCAGCTCCTCCTCCTGGTCCTGCTCCCGAGGCTCCAACGCTGTCACATCATAGGTGGACATGCCCAGGGTCGTGTCCATCATCTGGTGCGGCTGTCCCTGCGGACGCGACTGTGGCATGGACCACTCCGAGCTCGCTGCCGTCAAAGCGGCAGTTGTCTCCGGGATTAGATCGGTGGACTCCATGTCGCCGCAGATGGTGGTGCGCTCAGAAATCTTGACCGCGCAGGCGCTCGTGGCGGAGCCGGCGGAGAAGAGTTGCAGCTGTGAGTGGGTTTCGTACATCTTCGAGGAGCAAACGGTGGGCACGAACTGAGAGTGCGTCGACGTCTGGGCCGCCTGGACGGTGGCGAAACTGCCGAACCCGCTGCTCTCGCTGCCGTTCCCGTTCCCGCTTCCGCTTCTGAACCCGTTCCGGCCTAGCAAGGAGCTGCGCGGCTGAGGCCCGCGCGGCGGTCCCATCATCTTTGGCGACTCTGCATGAGGCTCTACGGACTGGTTAGCCAGCGACACGTTGCCCGAAACCATCGGAGACAGGAACTCGTCCTCGGATTCGCTGTTATCGGTGCCTTGCGGATCGCTCCTAGACTCTATCTCCATGATGATCTCGTCGGTTTCCTCTTCCTCTGCCTCTGCCTCGACTTCAGCTTCGACTTCATGCTCTGGCCCTGTCTCCAGAGCTGCCTCTATTTCCGTCTCCGGCTCTGTGACGCGCTTCTTGGGAACTTCTACTCCGTCCTCCGGATCCTCGCTGTCCGCTTCCATGGATCCGTCCAAACGCACGGGAGTGGGCGGCATAAAACGAAACCGCTTGGTGCCCGAAAGCTTCGTGGATGTTGCCATAAGCGGAGTGCCCGATTTGATGGCTGGACGCGGCTTCAGGACCACCGGGGTCGAGCTGCTGCCCTCGCGGTTGGCGTGGGGCTGGCGGGATTGCAGGCAGGACGGCGGCTGCAGCAGGTCGCTGGCTGTTTCCCGCTCTGGCGCCTCCTCCCTCCTCTTCGCCGACGGGTCCTGACCTAAAATGCTTTGGACATGGATGCGTATGTCCTCCACGAGCTGCTCGGCGAGCAGACGACGGCGTTTCTTTGGCTGCATCGCCACCTGGTCTGTGTAATGGCGTTTTTCCCTCTGCTGCTCCTCCTGCTCGCGCTGTCGCTTCTCCGCCACCTGGTGCAGCACCGGTTTGACGGCTTGCCGCCGCCGGGGGAACTCCGAGAGGCCATACTGGGCGTGCCGCAGGAAGGGGATGTTGGTGTGCCCCTTGCCAGCCACATTGGAGACCGGCAGCTGCACGGGCAAACCAGAGGCGGGCAAGGTGCCGCCAGACTCCTCGTAGCGGGTGGCCAAGTGGGCGCTGAGGGCGGAGCTCTGGAAGATGCCGCCGACCTGCCCGCTGGCGTTCTGCTTGACCAGCTGGCAGCTGAAGGGCTCCGGACGGCGCAGCTCCCGGCTCGGCTGCTGGTTCATGCTGTCCAACTTGCCACGAATCCTAAAGTAGGTGCCGGCTATGTTCTGGGCCACCGGCGCCATCGTGGAGCGGTAGGCCGAGATAATGTGGCTAGAGGATTCGTCGTCGCGCTCCCGCTCGGCCGCCACATCGTCCATGAAGGAGACGGCCTCAATGAACTTGCTCTTCTGCAGCAGCAGGATCAGCTGGACGCACTCGGCCTGCCGGGAGCGACACTGGCGTAGCAGGCGATAGACGAGCCGCTCCTCCGGCTCCCACAGGCACAGCTCGGCCAGCACCTTAAAGCGGCCGTGGTCGATGCAGTACTGGAAGAAGCGCTCCAGCAGCGGCTGGCCCTGCTCGTCGTTGCAGAGGCGCGCCATGTGGAAAGCTTCGGGTATGCTGTCATTGGCCAGGAGGACGCGCACGTGCAGCCAGGAACCCAGCGGGCCGGGCGGCTGGCTGACCACGCGCATGGCCTCCTTAATGGCGCCGCAGGCCAGCAGCGTCTCTACCAGCAGCCTCGTCTGCCACTTCTCGAAGCCGCCGGTCGGTGTGGGTCCATCGTGCAGCTCCTTCACGCACTCCTACAAGAAAACAAGAATTCGTAAGGTCTTTTTAAAACTTCTTCATTAAAAGGGGGGCCTTTATTCACAGGCTCAAAAAATATAATTTATTAAAATTCGATTCTAATCTTAACTTTTTCAGTATTTACAAACAAAACATTTGGAATCGATATTAGATACTTTCGTTATTATATTAATTAGTTAATTTTTGGTACTTAAAGCAGACTCCTTTCCAATTATCTTTTAAGTGTTTTCAATATTTTGGGATTTTGAAGCCTGATTTTTGTGACTGCTTTGTTTTGGGCAATACATGTTTATCGCCACCAAAACCAAATCGTTATTAAATCTTTATCATAAATCTTTATTATAAAGAAAATTAACGTTCTTTAAATGTCCTCTGCTTTTTAACGCATTTGTGTTGCAATATTTTAATTACAAACAAATACTCAAGTATTTATAGTTACAATTTTTTGAATTAGGTTTAACTACATACTTTTTGAGCTCTCTATTAAGGAAACTGAACTGTTTAGATTTAATACAATTTTGAGTTAGTACAGTAATTAGTTCAAGCTTCAATGTCTATAAACTACAGCCCCAACTGGTCTAAAACTTTTAACCCCTTTTAAAACATAAATTTACGATGTTTTAATCCAACTTTTTGAGTTTTCGCATTACCTCATCATTTTTGGAGCCAAAAATCTAGCTTAAGGTGTCCTCAAAACAGTCCAAAAATAAATGTCGACAATTAGGAGCTTGAATCCAACTATACGATTTGGAATTAATGAGCTTAAGAGATCCAGAAAATCTTAATTCTTACCATTTTGTAATATTTTGTAATATTTCTTTAGAAAAAGTCGAAACATATTCTTAAGAATATAAAGTTTGGAGTATATTTTCTATAATGTACCATTTGTTTTAATAAGTTAAATGTTTTAATAATTTAAAAATTCATATAATTTATAAAAATTCATATAATCATATAACATATACTCCCCCAATACGTAATATTTATCCATTTGCCTTTCTCCCTCCAATATTCTCCGTTTAAATTTAAAACTGAAAGATCTTTCCTAAAACTAGTCCTGGGACCTAATCTATGATATGTTTCGATGAAAAACTCACCTCAAAGTCATTGTGATCCAGATACCAGAAAGAGCGAACCGACTTCGCCAGGCTGTCGCTGATCTGGAAGGCAGCCTGGAAACGCACGCACTGTTTCGGAGTTCCGAGGTCCAGCAGCAGATACAGGACGAGGGCGTGCTTGTAGGAGACCTGGGTGTCGGGTTTGAGCATCAAGTAGAGGAGCGACTGCAGCGAAGCCGGCGGATACTGGTCCGTCATGCTGGAGCGCTTGCCGAGGGCGTCTATGTAGAGGACGCGCCTGTTCTTTCGGCGGTCGGCGTAGGCGCGGCGCAGCCGGAGTAGTGGCGGCTCCACTTCCAGGTCCCTGTTCTCCAGGTGCTGGCCTTCCGGCAGCAGGCCCTGCTCGATGAACCAGTAGAGCACCCGCTGGTAGATGAGCACGGTCTGAAGCGCCCGTTTGTTGCCCTCGCACTCGGCCAGGATGTTATGCTGCAGAACGCGACGGCCCTGCTCTAGGACGTACGTCTGCAGGCGGAGCAGCTCCCGCAGCTGCGTCGAGAGTACCTGGTATTCGCGGCGCTCGCGCTCATCCAAGGGGTAGCCGCCGTAGTCGAAAATGCCCTGGCAGAGATCCGAACAGCGCGCCTTTATCTGGCCGGCGCGGCGCACTATCCAGTTGGTGAGCGTGGCCAGCGAGAGCTGGGTGGGGTCCAGCGTATTGCACAGGAAGCTGCCGTCTAGCCAGCTGCGAGCGCAGTCGTTCAGCAGCGCCACGCACTTGTGCTCCAGGGCCACCGACAGGATCTCCTCGTACATGGCAGTCTTAAAAGGAAGAAGGGTTCGGGTCAGATTTTCAAGTTGCACATAAAATCTTCTTAAAGTTCATACGTTCTACTAGTCAAGAACGATATTCATGGGAACACCAAGCATCTTTTTGCTGTAAAAGGGCCACTTTTTTGTTTTTGAATAGAAACAAACCATTAAACAAATTTTCACAATTTTGGAAAACAAAAAACAAGAAAACAGCAAAAAGTATCATGCCTATATATTACCTTTGAGGCTGTGGCGTTGGGAAGAAGCTCACTGAACTGCGGCATGAGTCGAAGCCGGACGATGTTTTCGTGATAAGGCTGGGGATTCAGAAACAGCGTGGCCCTCTCCCAGCGCAGACTGTTAAGGAAACGTTGCTGCACTCCATCCTGAGCATAGTAGCGACAGCCAGCAGGCGTTATCAGGGAGCAGTCTGAAAGGAAATGGTTAATCATTAGTTATCCTTGTAGTTAATAAAATTCCGTCTCTTACCGAAAGTCAGAGATTCCGGATAAAAGTGCTCGTCGACGCGATGCAGGGAGACGAAATGCATTATGGAGTTGGAGCGAAGATCCATGGCCAGGCCTTTGGGCAGACCGCTGAGTATGTATCCAGCCAAGTAGTGGGGCATCTCGTAAGCGCGCACGCTGGGCGGCATCTCGTCCTTGTACCACTGGTTAATATCAAACAGCACGAGTTTGTTCCGGCGTTCGGTGTGCGAGTGCCAGCTTACGATGGCCAGCAGGGTGCCGTTGTCCCCAGCGAAGCTGAAGGTGGAAGCCGTGGTGCAGCCAATGACGGAGCAGTTGCCCCCGTCGAGGTCCTGTTTGTTGCGCACCAAACTGGACTGAAAATTCTGCAAATAAGGAGCTTGTTTGTTCGTTGGGACTTTTAAAGGAGAATCATCTCAGCTCACCTGAAACCGGAAACCAACACCGTTCTGCTCCACGTAGGAGTGCCTGTAGTTCACCGAGTGCAGCAGAAGGCTGAGACGCTCCGAGCTGAGGTACATGGCACAAACGTAGAAACAGCGCTTAGGGTCATCGGGCGGCACGACGCAGCAAAGGCGTTGCACGGAAACGGCCACCTCGGCCGGCGGCCGCAGTTTCGTGGTTAGATGAAAGTCGATCAGGTCGTAGATCAGAATGGAGCCGTCCTCTAAGCCAGCTGCAAATCCGGGAGCAAAGCTTATGCCGGTCAAGCAGCGAATGCCGATCCGAGAAACTGCGTCAGAGAGGGATAATTAGCTGAGAATAATTACTAGCTCGAACTGAAACTCACTATCAACCTCCACGGCCAAGTGGGCGTCTTTGGAGCGGCAATCATCCAAGAGAGTGTCGACCTGTGTCTCGGACATCATGCACGGATAGCGGCAGATTTGGGCGGGCGGCTCGCTTTCGGAGCCGCGGATGCAGCTGTTGCGCGCCTCCAACAGGTGTCTGCAGTTAATGTCGAGCAGGAGGACGACGCCCTCCTCGGAGGCTATGGCCAGGCAGCCGTCGAAGCGGGAGAGGTGCGTTTGCTGGCACAGGCGCTCGTCAAGGAAGGCTAGGGCGCTGCAGTAGGTGCCCTCCAGGTCGAAGCGCCGCAGCACCTGGTCGTAGGCGACCGAGTAGATAATCACCTGCGTCCTGGCCGCGACACATTGATGAGGCCGGCGGCTGCCCGCTTTCCAAACCTCCAGACAGACGGCCACCAGACTGGCCTGGTCTGGTTGTCCCGGAAACAGTTCCTCCACACACCGTATGCTGCAGCACACGTCCTCCTCGGTGTCCCAGTCCTCGCTCCAAAACGTATGTCGCGCCACACACTCGCCCGTGGTCGTGGAGCAGACCAGCATGGTGGCCTCGCTGGAATACTTGCAGGTGATCCATCCCCACTTACCACCGCGCAGGTAGCCACCCATGTGTTCAGCTGGAAGAAGCACCAAAGATTAAAGATTAAAGTTTTCTTCCGTGCGAATGTATGTATGCATGCGCGGACAAGAAGCGCTTCGCTGGCCTGCTGACTTACCCGAATCCTGACCAAGCCCGGGAACGGCGCGCTCCGGAAACGCCGCCGTCCGGCTGCCATCCAACTCCACTTCGTGCCACTGCATGCCTGCTTATAATACACTAGTTCACGAACATAGGCGCGTTATCACGAGATTTTTGTTACAGAATTTGATTCTATTTGGAGCTGAATGTTCGTGTGACTGTGTGGGTGTGTGTCGCTTCGCTTGGAAATGTGTTGCCGGTTGTTTTTGTTGTTGCGCCGGTGTTGGGAAACCTAATTCGCGAAATCCGCTAATTTCGCATATGCAAAGGAATGTTAGTGTTTTAGTGTTGGAAAACGATAAATAAGAGTGGTCGATCGAAGCAGGCCGGCAACGCAACGACATTGCAAAAATATCGCGCGAATTTCGTAAGCCAGTTTACCCAGTTGCTTGTTGTCAAAGGCCCGAGACAAACGTATATACGACTTCAAGCGGATAACACGCTTAGAAACTTACATTTAGCTAAAAAAAAAAAAAAATCTGTGAAGCGGTAGATTGAGCGACACCGCGTGCCATCTGGCAACATCCGCGAGGCGGCTGTCAACCCTGCCCGTGTGCGATTTGCTGCACATTGTTCTAGCGACGAGCCGGAAAGGAAGGGAAGAGAAAACCATTTCTTGCGGGCCACTCGAATGCAATTCAAATGTGAGACCCTCGTCGCAGACTGCTAAGTTCCCTGGCATAGGCATAGGCATAGGCTAACCATTAAGAATCGGAGCCACAAACTAGCGCATTCGGCAAACCACACTTCGCCACACATACATATATACGCGCGCACACGCACACCCCAGCACCCTGACACCCGGACACCCTCACCCACATACGGCTGCCCTAATCGAAAAACGTTGTCTGGCTGGCTATAACCGCACTGCGGAAGAGACGGGACAGGGCGAGCAAGCGAGTGGTAAGTGGCTGGAGCACATGCCTGCGCATCCACCCTCTCAGTATACCTATCCCTCGGCAGAGAGCCATCAAATAGCCATGGCCCAGCACGGAGCCGGAGGCGTAGGGACAGGCGGCGGCGGCACCGAGGCTCTGGCCGCCGAACTTGCCAAGGCAGTCGACCTCATCATGCACCCAATGACCCAGCAGCAGGCTCGTCTCGAGGCCTACATGGCCTGCGAGCGCTTCAAAGAGGAGTCACCGCTGTGCGCCCAGGTTGGCCTGTTCCTGGCCAGCTCGCCCCAGTCCAACCAGCAGGTGCGCCACTTCGGCCTGCAACTGATCGAGTACACAATAAAGTTTCGTTGGAACTGTATTACGCACGAGGAGAAGGTGTACATTAAGGACAATGCCATTAAGATGCTGAACGCGGGCGTGGGCCCGGCGGAGGACCGCTCCCTGTTGCCCACCAAGGACGCACTGTCGCGCATCATCGTCGAAATGATCAAGCGCGAGTGGCCGCAGCAGTGGTCTGATCTGCTGCCGGAGCTGAGCCAGGCCTGCACCAAGGGCGAGGCCCAGACGGAGTTGGTGCTGCTCGTCTTCCTGCGACTGGTAGAGGACGTGGCCCTGCTACAGACAATCGAGTCGAACCAGCGACGCAAGGACATGTACCAGGCGCTGAACAACAACATGAACGACATCTTTGAGTTTTTTCTGCGGCTCGTGGAGCAGCACGTGACAGCGTTTCGCGAGACGACACGCCTTGGCAACTTCCTCAAGGCGAACGCACACAGCCGCGTCGTCGAGATCGTGCTGCTGACGCTGAGCGGGTTCGTCGAGTGGGTCAGCATCCAGCACATCATGTCCAGCAACGGCAAGCTTATCCACTTCCTCTGCATTCTGCTTAACGACAAGGCATTCCAGTGCAACGCGGCCGAGTGTCTGGCGCAGATATCAAATCGCAAGGGCCAGGCCAAGGAGCGGAAGCCGCTGCTGCAGCTGTTCAACGAGGAGCCGCTCCGCTACATCTACCAGGCCAGCCAGATACCGCCCGACTCCAGCTCGGCCCTGTCCGTGGAGCAGCAGCACAATTTCCTCAAGAAGCTGCTGCAGGTGCTCACCGGTATGGCTCAGCAGCTGGTGGCGCTGTGGGGCAAGGATGACGCCACCCAGCGCCCGGTGCACCTCGAGATCCTGCTAGAGTGCCTGCTGCTCCTGGTGCAGCACCCGTCGCTGACGGTGGCCCATGGCTCGGCCCTAATCTGGCAGGTGCTGCTAAAGCATGAGCCCAGTTCCAAGGACTTCGCTATGCTCAACTACATTCCCAAGCTCATCCACACGATCGCGCCGAGAATCGTGAAACTGCCATATCCCGCTGCCACTAGCACACCTGTAAGCCTCTCCACGGACGGCTACATCCGGCTGGAGTACGACAGCGAGGAGGAGTTCGCCCTGTACTTCTTTCGCTGCCGCACAGACTTCCTGGAGATCTTCCGCCTGGCCACATTGGTGCAGCCGCTGGTCACCTACGGCTACTGCGAGCACTGGCTGCAGCAGCGCCTGCGCAATGCAGTCGCCGAGGCCCAAGCAGAGGTCAAGAGCGGCGTTATATCGTGCAGCGTGCTGGATCCCGTTTACCTGGAGTGGGACGCCCTTGTAAGCGTGCTGGACGGAGTACTGAGCCGCATCCTGCTCGTCGCGGAGCGGCCCTCGGTACCGGCGGGTCTGCGCCTGCTAGAAGAGTGCCTTGAGCTGGAGACCTCTAATCCGCTCACCTACTCCATCCTGCTCTCCTGCATTTCCGCGCTCTTCGTCTTCCTCAGCATGTCCTCGTGCCAGATCACGCCCAGCAATTGTGTGGCCATGAACGGGGTCAGTCTGCTGCCGCGGGTGCTGGATAAGATCTTTCGCGCCCTGGTGATGAAGCCGCCCAACGAGCTGGAGAAGGTGCAGGCCAAGTCGGCAAAGAATCTGCGCCGCCACGCTGCCTCGCTACTGGTCAAGTTGGCCCACAAGTACCCGCTGCTGCTGCTGCCCGTCTTCGAACAAATCAGCGGGCATGTGGAGCTGCTGCTGAAGGAGCCAGGTCAGCATCAGCTATGCCGCCTGATGCGCACCACGCTGCAGGAGGCGCTCATCCTCATCTCGAACCACTTCTGTGACTTTGAGCGCCAGACTCTCTTCATCGAGCACATCATCCAGGACAAGCGCGCCGAGTGGCTGGCTTTCGGCGAGGTGCTCAAGTCGCCCCTGGACTTTATGCGCTTCGTGGGCCTGGACAAGCCGCCCATCTTTGCCGTGGAGGGCGACATCACCCTCTCCAACCGGTCGCGCCTCCTGGACGCCCTGCACGTCGTCCTGGGCGTGGTCAAGCGCTGCACCTGGCCAGACGACCCGGACCGCGCCCAGCGCGGCGGCTTCGTCATCGGCTGCACGGAGCTGGGCAACCCCATATGCCGCAACCCGGCCACCAAGCACGTGGTGCCGCTTCTGTCTCAGGTTCTAAGCCTAATGCGAATCCTGAACGAGCTATTCGCGCCGGAGGCGTTGTCCGCCCTGTCCGACGGCTACCGCGGCATCCACGGCATGCTGGAGCACGAGAAGAAGCTGCTGATGGGCATCTGCGCCCTGCCCGCCGACCCCCTAGACACAACCATTCGCAGCGAGCCGACCGCCTTCGAGAAGATGCAGACGTTCATGATGATGATTACCGAAGGCTGCTATCACCTAATGGGCTCGGCGGGACCGTCCCTCGGCCGTGACCTCTACCAGCTCCTCGGACTAGCCGACGCCCTGGTGTCCAATGTGTTTGCCCGCCTTGACGTGGTACCTGACTACCGCCTGCGCCCCATCATCCGCGTCTTCTTCAAGCCATTCGTCTACTCGTGCCCGCCCAGCTTCTATGACAGCGTTCTAGTGCCGTTGTTCTCCCACTTGGCGCCGCTCATGTGCGAGCGCCTGTCGCGCCGCTGGCTCTACATCGCCTCGCTCTACGAGAGCGGGCAGTTGAACGGCGAGGTCAACGACACGCAGGAGGTGCTGGAGGACCAGCTGAACCGTACACTGACCCGCGAGTACCTGGACGTGCTAAAGATCGCGCTGGTGGGCGGGCAGATCGGGGCGGACCACGTGGCCACCGGTGCCAATGCAAACGCGAACGCCAACAGCAGTGCCGTGGCAATGGAGAACGAGGAGCACTCTATGGACAGCGTCCCGCAGTCGCGGGCCAGCCAGTCGGCCCTGCTCTCGGATATCGTTAGCGACCTGGGCGGCAAGCTGCTGCGCAACGGCCTCATCGGTAACTACGTCCTGATGACGCTCCTCAAGGCCATAGCCTGGAACGACGGCATGTGCAGCATGCGGGCGGTTAACATAGCGGCGCCGGTGATGCGCTTCCTCGCCGCCGAGAAGTTGATGGACGAGAACAAGGCGGTGACCGCATTTACGGCCGTTTTGCAGGGCATGCAGGTGCACGGTCAGCACGAGGCCAACCAGTCTGGTCTAGTCACGCTGGGCGTGCAGTTCTACGAGCTGCTGCGTCCGCACTTTTCCATCCTCAGCGAGGTCCTGCAGCACATACCGAGCGTCAACGCGGCGGACATCCAGAAGTTTGATGAGAAGATCTCCGTGGGTCCCGTCAAGGGCAACAAGGTGGACCGCGCCAAGAAGGACCTCTTCAAGAAGCTCACCGCCCAGCTGGTGGGTCGCAGCGTCAATCAGCTATTCCGGCACGAGGTGCAGATCGCCAACCTCCCGCCGATGCAGTCGCATAAGTCCAAGTCCGGGTCGGGCGGGATCAGCGACATCATGGACAGCAACCAGAACGCCAGCCTAACACGGCTCTTTGGGCCAGAGAAGTGACAGGGAGTATCAGAGAGCTGGAAGCTAACACCACACACGGAGGCACACAAACAGCAACAGAAGCAGGGGAGAAGGAGGAGGAGGAGGCGGCGTCCGGTCCTGGTCGTAGAGCGGAATCGGACCGAGCCGGAGACCACCTCAGCTGCCAAACTACCGACGACTGAACTTAAAGTAATTGTAAACTAGCCAAGACGATGATCATTAGTCTGAAGGGATCGTAGCCGCAGAAACCGAAACCGCACTCCTCCCCGAATCCTCTTAAACAGCCAGCCACCTAGCCATCTAGCCAGCTAGCCCTGTCCCAGTTCCAGTCAAAGTTCGAGTTCGAGTCTTGTGCAAAAATTGATTTATTTATTATTATTATTATTGTACGAACTAAATTTTATGCCCGCACGTAACATTAGTTAATAAGGTCCTGCCTCCCGGCTATCGCTCTAATCTTTATCCTTATCCGTTCCGCGTCGCTCCGCCCTGCTCTGTTTCAGTCCAGAATGGAGGCGACTTCTGACTTGTTACTGCTTTGTTATTTATTATTCGGAATTTGTTAAACTTGTTTGCCCGATAATCGAAATCAAAATCGAAAAAAAAAGAAAAATAATTGCAAATACTCGAAAATCGCAATCGCGAGGATCGCCCCTAACCTCTGATCCCCTCTGACCTCTAACCCGCAGCCAGCAGCTCCTATTTTTTTAAATAGTTAATTAATGAATTGTGCTTTCTCCGTTTTGTATAGTTACCTATGCGAGTGCATATTGTAATTTATATATATAGATATATATATATATATATATATATATGTACACATATATCCTTTGAACATTTCTGAAATTACGCTTAGGCTTAGTTGGTAGGCAAAAGTACGAGTTATTATTATATAATACATCGATCTGTATATGAATACAATCCCCCCAAGACCACACCCACACCGCACCCCTATCCCATTGGCACCCTTCCTATCCTATCCGTATCCTTAAAACGAAACGAAACGAAACACACACATCGGAATTCTAAGAATTATTGTATGCAATATTTATACAAAAATGAAATTATACACACACATATTTATACCTAAATGAAGTCGAGTCGGGCCTTTACCCGCACCCTACAACACAAAATCGAAATAAGCTAATAAATTTGAAATAAATTTACAAAATCAAATTTCGCGTATTTGTTTCTATAATATGAGTTCCTACTAGATTGTGTAGGATCGCCGATAAATTCCTGATTGCCTGAATGAAGGAACAACGGATATTCCAGGATATTAGCAAATCGGAAGTTCAATTATCTACACTTTAGGATGTCCCAGGGAGTGTCGTTAAATATAAGACGGAACCCAAGGATATGCTTTCTTTAACCTAAGGGGTTATGGTTAATATCTTTAAAAATTACGTTCTTAATTTAATTTTCGGAAAATGAAAAAATTAAGGTAAATTAATAATACTCTGATGATTTTAGAGAATTCGGAACATTATTTCTGAAAATATCAAATTTAAGACTGGTTTTTGGGGGTCCGGTGGTCACTATAACTCGAATAAAGCTCATTTTATATTTAAACAATTGTCCTGTACATGGACTTACTTTAACTTTACTTAAAATTTTAGTTTCCTAAAATTATTAATATTTTGAAATAAAGTCATGCGAGTTTTCACATCCAAATTTTATTTGAATGCTTCTTCGCATATTATTTTGTAATAGTAACATAATATTTTTCATTTTAGAGCATTTCCATTAAGTTATTTTATAACTTAATATTTTTAGTGAGACTAGTCGATTAGTTTTCAATAACCTTGAATATTGACAGTAGAAATCATATTGCACCGCTGGGATCGGTTGGCTATACCCCATAGATCTTCGATCCTGATCAAAATACCTTGTAGGGTACCAAACTTTCCCAAACGTAAAAACCTTAAAAAGAAAATAACCATTTTAATTTCATTTTAAATTAAATGAAAGAATATAATTTGTTGTCAATTTAAAGTTTTTGAAGTAAAAACTACTTAGGTTTCTTCTATAGGATTTTGTATATCTTTAACTTGAAAGCAATTTTTCGCCTTTTCATAAAATGCAACGATAACCTAAACCCAGATAGTCCATTGACTGAAGATACCGCACCCATGACTTTTTGTTTAGTATTGGATTAGTTTTATCAAGGGATGATAAATAATGGCAAAAACGCACCTTATAAAAATAAAATATGCTATAATTAACATAAAACTAACTTACTTTGTTCTTGAAAGGCTATTCAATACCAGATACACTTTTAAAAACAAAAAAATAAATATAAAAAATAAAAAGTACAACAAACATTGTTGTAGATTTCAAAAATAAAAACGCTCTTCTACATTGCATCACGCTAAAAAATTACAATTAATAATTATCCCTAATCTTGATGACCTCTTTAAATACATTTTGCGTCGACACATCCGTATTGTGTACGTATTTGGTTTCGACATTAACAGGTTGCTTTGGTTTAAATTTCAAAAGGATTTGAAATTTACATTTTAAAGAGATGTATGGTATTTTTGTGCCATTCCGTATAGCACACAATTTCAAGCCTTTCAAAGGTTTCATTTTTTATAAAAGTGTATTTTCTATAATAACATACATGCAGGATACTTTATCGATTTAAATAAATAACTACAGGTTGTGCAAAATGCATCGGACTTTCGGGCTTAGGATCCCGTGGGCCGATTATCGCACAGATTGGTCCAGTCGGGTACGTGCTCGCTCCTCAGATACAAATCCTTGGCCAGGGAACGGGTATGGATGAGGTCCGTGGCTCCGCACAAAGCGCCTCCCAGCCAGGCCGTAAAGTTCGGCTGCCCAACGGCGGTAAAGAACTTAAACTGGAGCTCGCCATGGAAGCGCTCCTTATAATAGGAATCGTTGACGAGCAAATGTTGCAGCTCTTGCCGCAGACGGGCCAGGAGCCCCTGAACCATCGAGCCACCACCGACGAGGAAAACGCTTTCCACCAACGCTCTCCTCACATCCAAAGTGCAGTCGAGGATGGAGCGGAGAATGAGATGTGGCAAGCTATCCCGCTCATTGCTGGCTTCGAACACAATCTCGTAGACGGTTTCCCGGAGAGTGCCGGGCACTTCGATCACCTCATCGCTGTAGCTGACGATGTATTTGACGGCGGGCGGTGGCTTCGGCATGTGCTCACCACCCTTGGCGTAATCCTGAGCCCGCTTGAAGGTCGTTACAAAGCACGTTCGCACTTTGATGTCTTCCAGCACGCCTTCCGAGAGCAGGCTCTCCTCGACACCAGCCTCCACCAATTGCCGCTTGATCTCCGCGTGGATGGCCCTACCTCCGTAGCTTTGATCCTTGAAGGCTGACATGATTTGCACGCCGCTGAACACGGGCATGACACTCGTCTCGCTGTAGCCGATGTCCACCACAAGGGCGGTGGGCACAGCCAGCGTGGAGAGTGCGATTAGGTGGACGGGCACAAAGAGCACCGAGGAGACGTCAAAGTGGACAAAAAGAACTCGTGCCAGGGTTTCCCTGAAAACGGTGGGGCCGAAAACGTTCTCCACCACCACGAACTTGCGCTCTTTGGGACTAACCAGAAGGTTCCTAGAAACATTTACGGCTTACTATCCAGCGACACCTTTATTTTAGCAACCTACTTGAAGAAAATGGACTGGAGAAAGTCCACGATTTGGTCATAGAGCTGCTCCGTCGTGTCGTAGTCGAACAGCCGCTTGGTGCTCCCCGTCGTGGTGAGGACCACCTCCGTGGGCATGATCTTCCGCGGATACGCTTCTGCCGCAAAGCCCAGCCTGAAAAGGTGCGACAGGTAAGTATGATGATATCACCTCCGCTAGCAACATAGCTCGACATTACTTTGTGTAGGCGGTACCGATGTCCAGCACGATAGGAGGCTTCTCCTGCATAACGCTCTCGTAGATGGGCATGGTGACAACCTAGTCTTTGGCGAACCGTCAGCAGTTTTGCCAAATAATTGCACTTAAAAATAGAAATGTGCAAAACCTGTGGAAGTGTAAGTCGTTTTTGAACACTGGTGCTGCATCGTCAATAATCGATTTAAAGTTCAAAGCTTAAGCTTACAATTTTATCAATGTTTTTTTAAATATTAAAATAGATTAGTTTAGCATATTAGTTTGGAATATTTTGTAACAAGGTGTAATGCCTAGTTTAAACCATCGTTTTTAAGTTGTAATTCAAATTATCAGTTAAATAACTAAAAATTCAAGTCCCTGAAAAGTCAGATTATAAGAAAAATTTAGCAAATAATAAAATTGTCTTATTATAAGATAATAATAATAAGCTAATAAGAAAATTTTTACATTTGCTAAATTTATTTATATTTCCTCCATTAATTTGAATATTTCAATTTGTACTTTTATCGAAAATCGAAACAAGGCCATCACTAATTTAAGAGTTTGTTGTGGTCCGGTGGGCCAAAACGTAAACAAGATGAGCTACATACAGTTTGAGAGTGCCAGGGAAAAGGACAAGGCCCGGCAGAAGCTGCGGGAGGCCCGCGCCGAGATGCTGCAGCAAGCCAAGGACCGCGCGGAGCTTCGCAGCCAGAGGGAGCGCCAAAAAGAACTTCGTGGCGAAGGCGGCACCTGGATGCTCCCGGCAGTAGCCCAGAAACTGGAGAACGCTTCGTCTGCCTCTTCGAAAAAGTCTAAGAAAAAGAAGAAGACCCAACACAAATCCAAGTCAAAGAACAAGAAGTCATCCAAGAAGAAGAAAAAGAGGCGCCACAGCAGCAGCAGCGAAAGTAGCAGTGACAGCGAGAGCTCCAGCTCCAGCTCTTCCTCAAGCAGCGAGGACGAAAAGGAGCGCAGGCGACGCAAGAAAAAATCTAAAAAACGAAGCGAGGAAACCCAAAGCGGGGACGAGTGGGTAGAGAGGACGCCAGTCGCAGAGGTGGCTCCGCAACGCGACAACTGGATGACGAACGAGTCTCTTATGTTGAAGACCTTTTCGAGGGAGCAGAAAGCTCCCACTAAGCCCAACGAGAAGCTACAGCAAATCGATGCCTATGATCCGGCCAAAAGCGGTCGGGAGCTGAATCCCTACTGGAAGAGTAATGGCACGGGCCTGCCCGGCTTCCAGAAGCCAAAGGCCGACGACGACGAAGACCAAGAGGCAAAAAGCCATTCAGTTTTCGGTCGTAGCTCCTCCTCTCGTGGATGGAGGAAAACCTCTGCCAGGTCACCCTCGCCCAAAAGAAACAAATCTATATCACAGAGCGAATCCTCCGACGAGGAACTGGAGAAAGACCCTGCTTCCGCCTGCTTAACCGACGCCCAGATCAACGAGCTGGCGGCAAAGGCCTTAAAGGCGGAGCTGAAAGGGAAAAAGGAGCTGGCGGCAGAACTAAATTTGCAGCTGGAAGGAGCCCGCAAAGCGCGAGCCGAGTTCATGGCATCTGGAAAATCCCTAGAGAAACCTAGTGCCAAATTCCATCAAAAGAAAGCCTCGTCCGAGCATGTCCTTCTCACCAAAACGGACCAGAGCGGTAACGTACGGCCCCTGATGCAGACTGGGACGGCCAGTGACCCCAGGGATCTTTATGGGGGAAGCAAAGGAAAGAAACGCGGCACCAAGAAAGTTGACACCCATGTGGACGGCCAGAGGGTGCGTTACTTTGCCGATGACGATCGTTACGACATCAAGCAAATGGTGAGTCAGTTTCCTATTCCCCTCTTTATAATATTGCTTAATTTTTTCCCCCAACTTTTAACTTTTCCCTCAAAAGTTTGAGCGCGAAAAACATGCCACTGCTGCGGAGTCCAACCTGCAGTATGCTGAAATTCTCTCCAAACATAAGAACCCCAATGATGATCTGGAGGACCTGTTTGCCGACAAAGTGCGTAAGCAAATCGCGCCCGGCGACGCCCAGAAGAAGGAGCTCCAGAACGCCATCAAGGAACACGAGAAACTGGCGGCCAGTCTGGAGAATTGTGAGCGCTGCTTCGACTCCGCCAAGCTAGACAAGCAGCTGTTGGTTTCCGTGGGTGACAAGATCTACCTGAGCATACCTTGGTATGTGGGCCTGCAAAACGGCCACTGCATCCTGACCTCCATGCAGCACGTGTCCTGTTGCACGCAGCTAGACGAGGACGCATGGGAGGAGCTAAGCAACTTTCGCAAAGCGCTCACCCGCATGTTTGCTGCCCGGCGCCAGGACGTAGTCTTCTACGAGATCGCCAACAAGCTGCATCGTCGACCGCATCTCAGCGTCCACTGCATCCCTATCGCCCAGAGCCAGGGAGAACTGGCTCCATTCTACTTCAAAAAAGCCATCGAGGAGTCTGAGCAGGAGTGGAGCATTAACAAGCAGCTGGTCTCTCTTCGCCAAAAGTCGCTGCGCGCGGCCATTCCCAAGGGCCTTCCCTATGTGTGGATCCAATTTGGCATGGATTCGGGCTTTGCCCATGTCATCGAGGATCAGGATCGCTTCCCCGCCAACTTTGCACAGGTTAGTGTGTTATCCTTTAGAAAATATAAATTAATCCTCGTTTTTCTCGCAGGAAATTATCGGTGGCATGCTAGAGCTGAATCCCAATTCCTGGCGCAAGCCGCGTAAGGAGCAAAATCCCATTGGAAAAGTCAAGTCCCTTGCAGAAAGTTGGAAAAAGTTTGATTGCACTGAACACTAATTATAAAAATGTTTGTTTGTGAGAATATATTTCTATATTCATTATATGTGAATTATAAGAGTGCTATCCTTAAGAACAAATTGGAATTCATTTTTTATGGAATGGGACTTGGGGCAGGGATTAAAACAGGGTATTCTGGCGTGGAGTTTTTTGCTCCATTTAAATAAATACAAAATAGAACATGATTTTAATATTTTCAAAAATTAAAAAAAATTTTAACGAGAATGGAAAGCTAACTTCGGACGGGGCCGAAGCTTATACACCCTTGCAGTTAAATATCGGCTTCTATTAATTAAAGATATAGTAAGTATTGGATATAGTTAGCCGATCTTTACCAAAACATTCATAACAAGCTTAGATTCGCATAAAATCGGCTTAGATACCAATAAAAGGGAATTTGTGCAAATTTCAAGTTTCTATCTTCAAAAACGTGGAAGTTATAGAATTTCCGATCAATCAGATATATGGCAGCTATAGGATATAGTCGGTCGATCCCGGCCGTTCCGACTGCGTGCAAAGGAAAGAAGGGTGTGTGCAAAGTTTCAAGACGATAGCTCAAAAACTGAGAGACTAGTTTGCGTAGAAACAGACAGACGGACATGCTTATATCGACTCAGGAGGTGATCCTGATCCAGAATATATATACTTTATGGGGTCCTGGATGTCTCCTTCACTGCGTTGCACACTTCTGACCAAAATTATAATACCCTCTGCAAGGGTATAAATATTTGTGTTTAATTCCACAAAATCGTTCTTTTCACATTTTCCAAATTACGATAGGTTTCTGAAACATGAAATGGCAGGAGGCGGAGTAGTTAGACTGAATATTAAGTCAGAAAGATTATATTTTAAGCTTTTTTTATCAGTTGCAATAAGCTAAAAAAATTCAATTTTTCAAGGGCCTAACGACTTAAAAAAATTTGGTTATACATACACTCAAAACATACTCCCAAATTCATTGAACGTTGTGCCAAACCATAAAAAGAACATACATTTTTCAAAATAGCTAAAATTTTGAACGTGTTTTCCCAGAAACAATGTACGCAAATCCGGAGAAAAGATTTTTTGAAAGCTGTTAATAAACATGAATTTTTTGTATTTTAATTAAAACTTAAATAAAAGAGAAATAACACCAATTTTGCAGAAAAAACTATGTACAATAAAGGATCGTATTTTTTTCCTTTTTCGTCGGTACGTCGGTAATACTAATTATTTGATATGGACTTGAGAAGGTCCCAGTTTTTAGTCGTAAAGATAACTCTGTACGCTCTCCGAAAATGACGACACAATGGTACAGTTTTGATTTTTTTCTGTTAAAATTTTAGGAAACGTTCCTTAAATATTTTTAAATGTTGTTCCTTAAAACAGTAAAAAGTTTGGAACAAACGTATTATATAAAAATTAGTAAGAATATGTTATGTTCGGGTAACTATCCTTATCCCATTACTACACATGCTTCGATCTTATACCCAATTTAAGTAAAAGGGTATATTCGACTTCTTAAACTGTATGTTACGGGAGTAATATCTGGACATAATATCTGGGTATATCTGGACATAAGAGATTGTAAGACATGGAGTTGTAATATTTGGGATGTCTCAAATTTGTTTCAGATTTTTCCGCAGGCCTCTTTCGCCTCCAAAAATTACATTTTCCGTGGTACTTAAAATCATTTTTGCAACGGTTTTGAAACCATTCTTGCCATAAAATTAAACTTAATAAATTTTAAAATGTTTGTAAAAGACTTCCGGGTATCAAATAGTAGATAATTGGGTTCGAAAATATCCCTAAAGAAAATAATTAGCTCTATTTCTGCATCTAAAACCTCTCTACTTTTTAGTCCCTCCCGTATGTAAATGGCAATAGGGCTACATATGAAAAATACAAAGCTATGGATGGCATCCCTTATTCAATGATAAAGTTCGGACGTCTTGAAGATTTCAAGCTGATATCTGAACGATTTGAGGATGAAGATACTTTGAGGTTTCAGTCCTCGCCTTGGATAAACACCGGTTTAGTTCGAAAATCGGATTCACTTTTATTGACAGAGGCCTCCACTCAATCCATGGGAGTGGAAGAGATTAGGCTCATATTTTTACAATGGGTTCTTCTTATCTGCTAACGCGGTTCATGCACATCGACATAGATTTATAAATGGAATTTTGAACATTTGCAATACGTTTTCACATATATATGAAATTTCTGTAAGAGACATTCGTTGAATGCACATAGATCCACTATAGATAATGCATGTTAACTAAACAAAAAACTTTAAATGTATGCTAGAGTTGATGATTGATATTGTTCGGGCCGTCCAGTCCCAGGGCACCTGTTGCGTCTAGGAGCCGACGATGATGTTGTTGATGGGAATGTGTATCAGCTTGACGAAGAAGCCGATGAAGCCCATGATGCAGAAGCCAATGGCGGTGGCAATGGCGATCTTCTGGAACTCCTTGCGGTCGGGCTTGGTGCAGCGCTTGACCAGGCGAATGGAGTCCTTGGCGAAGGCGCGTCCAGGCTCGGCGAACTTAACAACCTTGTCCATGTCTTATCAATAGTGTTGGCAACTGCAAGAAGAAGAAGGCAAGTGTGAGCAGGGGGCACTTTCACAAGAACTACAACACAAACGACGACGTGGCAGACTTGGCGACGTCACAGGTGAAATTTTTGACAATTCTTTCCAGCTAAAATTATGGGAGTTTTAATGTTCTTAGAACGGGCTGTTACTATATGGACAATAATCTTTTTTTAACAATTAATTGTCTGATTCCAGCAAGGCAATTTAATTAATAAACGTCAAATTTATAAACTGGAAGAGCAGCCCAGAGGCAAACAAAAAATACAAGCAGAAACATATCCAGAAATGATCCACGCAAAACCCTCCTCAAATAATGTTTTAACTTTGGAAAAACAATATTTTTATTGAAAAAAGGTACTTTAAAAAACCCATTTGAGAAAAAGAAAAACACACCTCCGCTTCAATTGAAAATTTCCACTCGAATGATACACTTTCCCTTGCTGCCGCGTCGGCTTCACGATTCGTGTTCGCTGACAGTTCCACGTCAATATGTCAGTTTTCAGGGTTGCTTTTTGGGCGGGGCTGCCAACCGTTGCAAACGTATGACATCTGTCATATCGGGAACTTCTAAAGAAATCTTATTTTTAGCAACAATAACATTTTTCATTATTGAATTTGTATAACTTTTTTTGATGAAAACAAATATAGGAATTCCCGTTGGTTTTTAATTATTTTGCCATCGAGTAGTATTTTGATATCGAGTACTTTCGAGTATCGGCTCAACCTTAAAACGGTCACATTTGCTCGCAAGTCATTACGGTCATACCCTTCATTCGGCACATACATCTGCCAATAGTATTGTTTTATTTTTTTCGGCATCAAATCAAAGCGAATATTTCTATTTTCTAAAATCCTAACGAAGCTTATTCGCATTTCCTCTTAGCCAAGACCTGGTTGAGAACGATTGCTGGCCACCACAGTTAAGAGCATCAGAAGCTGATCGTCGGCGAAAGTAACCGAAACTTTAACGTTCTGCACCAAAACGAATACACTAGCTTCTTACAATGAGTGCTCAGCCGAGTCCCCTCATGAATCCCCAGCAACAACAACAGCAACAGCAGCAGCAGAGCGAGCAGGAAAAGGTAAGAGGGGTTTATTGAAGGGAACAGCGAGTATCAAGTGGTAACTTCTCGATTCCCCGCCAGGTGTACCAATGGATTAACGAGCTGGCCCATCCGGACACTCGTGAGACGGCCCTGCTGGAGCTAAGCAAAAAGCGCGAAACTGACTTGGCCCCCATGCTGTGGAACAGCTTCGGAACAACTTGCGCACTCTTGCAGGAGATTCTTAACATTTACCCATCGATTACTCCGCCAACTCTAACGGCCCACCAGTCGAATCGCGTTTGCAACGCTTTGGCATTGCTTCAGTGCGTGGCCTCGCACCCGGAGACGCGTACGGCCTTCCTGCAGGCCCAAATTCCGCTCTACTTATACCCGTTCCTTTCGACTACCTCGAAGACCAGGCCCTTTGAGTATTTGCGCTTGACCAGCTTGGGCGTTATCGGAGCATTGGTTAAGGTACTGACGGAAGATGGAAAACTCAAGCTTTGACTAACTGTGTTTATTTCCAGACCGATGAACAAGAAGTTATCACGTTCTTGCTAACCACGGAGATCGTCCCTTTGTGCCTGAGCATCATGGACAGTGGTTCTGAGCTTA
Organism: Drosophila varians; assembly: GCA_018150405.1. Taxonomy (NCBI): domain Eukaryota; kingdom Metazoa; phylum Arthropoda; class Insecta; order Diptera; family Drosophilidae; genus Drosophila; species Drosophila varians. Next base: position 13,502,905 of record JAECWK010000126.1, read on the forward strand.
GCAAGACTGTGGCTACTTTTATTATTCAGAAAATATTACTAGATGAGTCCGGTCTGTCTTACATTTGCCAGACCTACGAGCGCTTCTCACACGTTGCCATCACCTTGGTAGATATGACTTGACAGTAAAGTGTGAGCTAGTTATAAGACTCGTTGTATTTCTAGGGTAAAATGGTCATCCAACTCTCCAAGGATCCGTGTGCTCGCCTTCTGAAGCACGTCGTACGCTGCTATCTGCGCCTCTCCGACAACACTCGGTTGGTAGTGGAATTAAATAATATAGAGGATTGAGATAAGCTTGGTATTTCCTTTCAGTGCCCGCAAGGCTCTTGGCCAGTGCTTGCCCGACCAACTGCGGGATGGTACCTTTGCTTTATGCCTGCAGGATGACAAGTCTACCAAACAATGGCTGCAGATGCTACTCAAGAACCTGGAACTGGGCGCCACCCCGCAGCAGATCGGCATGGCGCCGCTCGGCTCCTAGGCCGAATCTTGGCGATATTCTCAAGTATTGCTTAGGCATGGGCTCCATTCGCTAGCTCCTGCACCAATGTGACTTGCAAGTCCCCCTCCACAACTGCCCCCAAGTACTAGTTAACTAATCGACCGAATATACGGATAATAAGATTGCACGAGGTTGCCTGTGTCTAGCCTAAGCAGAGCTGTAATATAAATATAAATACCGATAAATGTTATTGATAAGTTCTTCACTGATAGAATATAATTTACAAAGTAAATAAAGAGCTAAAAAGAGACGGAGATCGAGTTCGAATCGAAACCATACTGTTAAAATGAATCCCGTTGAGTTTATTTTTTCTATTTTGAAAGTACTTTCTGGCCGATTTTTCAATGACAGTTAACTTTCTCAACAATGTATGCATGCATATTTTTCACATTATGGAAAATTATAATTAAACCTACAAATACATTTATAAGATCCTATAGAATAGAATACAAACTAAATTTACTAAAAATATGTTTAATTTAAAATTCATTTATTTATATTTTTTCAAAAATGCATACAATCTGTGGGAAACAATAATTGTGAAATAATTCCGTTTTATTTTTATAAAACAGTACCAACTGTTATTTAATTGATTGTTAGTTATAGTATGGTGTTTGAAAAGTTACGTTTAAAATTTATAAGGCAACAAACAAGACATTGACTGCAATTTGAAAAACGTATGGATCTATTGGGACTCCATTTTATTATTTTTTCCCTATAATCCTGCAAGGGTTTTTTTTTACTAACTTGGAAAAAAAAATCTATGTTAGAAACTAACTTTATTAATCATTGCAGTCGTTGTAAAGCGGTAAAGACCCAAAATCTTGAGATATTTTAAATTATTTTACATGGAAAATTTTTCTCCTTCGCAATTAAAATGAATTATTTCATGTTGGGGTGCTGAATATATTAAATGTATCAATAAAATTAATGTTGTTAAAATACTTCTACAAAATAATTGAAAACATGCAATTATTGGAATATTTAATTTTTGTAGATATGTATCTACAGACAAAAGTAGCAAAATAAATGGTAAACAAAATATATATGTATGTAAGCAGATAAAACACGGGATTTAAAAAAAAAAACTGTAAATCCTGGAACCAATTGGAAGGGTATAACAAAGGCGTCATAGGTCTGAGAAATTCCATCATAAAATAGAGAGAAATTTGTTATTTTAGAGAAGCTATCAATAACATTCTTGGAATTCATTGAATGTACCAAAGCAATAAATGATGTGTATGGTACATACAGACATGTAATGAAAAAATTAACTAAACAAAATGGGTTTTAATTTGCTCAGAAACTATGTAGGCGATGCAACCCTCGTCCTATCCCTCTCTAGCCCGCGCAGCCCATGCCAAGCCGTCCTTGTCTAATCGGGGTCGGAGTGCAGGGGCCCTTTCCCAGCACCCACCGCCCATCGCCCACCAGCCAAGAAAACACAGTCGGATGCAGTAACGGCAACACACAGGTTCAAAATGCTTTAATATGGACACACTTATACAACTGCGATAATTAAACAATTACGATTAATATTACAATATACATACACGGAATAAAACACGGAACCAACTTCTAGCTAGCTATCTCGATTCTCGGCTCGATTCTCGGCATCCTGCACCTGAAACACCATTATTAACAAGCGCTCAAGGTACTCAACTGTAGATACTATATGGCATTTAAACGGCTCCAGCGAGCGTATTCGGGGGTCGGTGCTAAAGAGTGGGATTTGACGAGCTCCACATAGTCAGGCCTAACAAGGAGGCCGAAAAGAAACCAGTAGGAGATGATCTGGTGCATCGCCTTAAGGGGGCGACTTGGCTTGTCCGGCGACGGCCGATGCCCGCCTGGCCATCTCAGCCTGCCCCTCCGGGGTCTCCAGCTCCGCCTGGCTGGTCGGGGCCGTCTGGAGCTGCGGCAGGGCCAGCATCTGATCCATTAGGTCGAAGCCGCTTTTCCAGATGAGCAGCTGGGCGCGAAGCTTCAACTTGTTGCGGTTGCGTAGCAGGTGCTTCTCCATGGCGAAGCCCTGTCGGGCGCAGGCAAAGTCACAGGCCCGCTGCCGCAGCACCGGGCAGATGTCGTTGTTTCCATCGCCCACATAAAACACGTGATCGTAACGGATGCTGCGTCGCAGGTCCTGCTCGATGACAAAGTGCTCCAGTACTCGCCCCTTGCACAGGTTACTGGCGCTGAGCTTGCAGTCCGTCTGCTGGTGGTGGGCACGAACCTGTAGCCTCCCGGTCTCGTCAAACTCGGCCGGATTGGTGAAAACGGCCAGAAAGCAGTCGGCCAGGTTGTGGGCCCGCAACCACTCGTCAATAAAAACACTGTTCGAGTCGCTGATAATGATTAGATCGAAGTTCATCCGCTTGGCCAAGTGCTTAATGAGACGCACGAAGCCTGGCACCTCGGGGATGCCGCGGATTGTGTCCCGGATGCGGGCCTCAGACACCTGTTGCTCGTGCAGCAGGCGGAATACCTCCGCCATGTACTCCGTCCAGCAGTCGTTCTCCACCAGCTCGTGAGCCCTTGCACTGGTCACCTCCGTGGGCAGGAGGTCTCGCACCACCGTGTCCGTGTTCTGCGATACGATCGTGTGGTCGAAGTCGAAGGCCGCCAGGCGACGGCGCTGCTGCTTCTCCAGCCTGCAGCTGGCCACGGCCGCAGCCACAGCAGCCGCGTTCGAGGACATATTGCTCCACTCCGCTCAAGTTCTCCGCTCAATTTCGCTCAAATCTCACCTTTCGAAGCGATTTAACCTGCCAAGCGCCAAAATCCTGCAAAGCTTTCAAGAAGAACGCGATTTATAGGCCTCACAATCTGGCCACACCATGCCCCATAGCGGAAAACTTGACATTCGAATTTTTAATATAAAATTGGCACGGCCATCTATAAGTTCTCATTATTACTTTATTCTTACATAGCCAAGTCTGGAAGAGGCATTTTCGGGAAAAGTCATTTTAATGCTATTATTTAAATGTATAATAAACTACAACCTCCCCTCAAGCTAACAATCAAAAGAATTATTTGCCATTAATCTGATTTTAAGTATAAAATAAAGAAGTGAGTAAGTAAATAAATTAAATTTTTATTAATGAAGTAGTTGTGATAACTATACATATATTAGATGAGGTTTTGGAATTTCTCCTTGTTTCTTTATTTTTTATCAAAAAATATGCATATACGCAACTTGGGTCTTTAGTTTTGTTTGTTTTGTAAATTGTTATATTAAAAGAAAAAAAGTCGGATTGTGTAGCTTTGTTAAAAAATTTTAAAGGATTTTTAGTAACTTAACTTAACTGTAAAGATTCCTCTGCTCTTAAGGCTTAGTGACATAAGTTGGGATATTAATTTATATATAATATAATAGAATAGAATATACATAGAATATAAATATATTCTAGCATAAAAAAATGCAGTAGATTCTTGAGCACATGATTTTTTTTATTATTCAAAGTAAATCCTCTCCGATTAAATACAATAAGCTGAAATTTCCAGAGGTTTTTCTTATTGGTCGGAATGTTGTTAAACAGTAGAATATATTTTCGAATAAATTGTTAGTTTATTCTAATAGAATTTAGAAATTCTATAACTTTTGGTGAAGCGAGTACAAATTGAATTGGTAATTAAAAAGTTATAGATATTCTTAAGGCATTTGAGGCAATTTGAAATTGATTTATTTTGTGTGAACAAAGATAGCATTTTAAAGTTTAAATTTTAAACTATATTTGAAAAATATTCGACAATTTATTGGAGGCGCATCATTTAGTGTGACCGTAGCATGTTTAGAGGAAAATCTTAGCAGCAAGTATGGATTTGGGTGGGAATGAACTCTGGCAGCACAGTAGATTTTCATTAGTACCTCGGAATCGGAATCGAAAAGAAAAAACATAAGCAGACAGGCGAAGCAGAGCATACCGTTCAATAATGAATTCCTAAGAACGTTCGACGCGCGCTGAACAAGTCTGCGTATGTATTCGTGCTACCGGGGCAGCGAGTGGTTATTTTTTTAGCGTTCAACTAGCATTAAATGCGTTGTCTTACTGCCAGTGCCAGTGCCCGTTCCCGTTCCCGAATCGTTAAAAGTGCGTGGAAAAGTGTACGAAACCAATACACGGAAAGTGGGACAACGGCAAAGGCAGCCGAGAGCGCGAGTTTGTGTGTGTTGTCTGCTGTGTGTGTGTGAGAGTGTGTTTGTGTGTGGCCCGCTGAATGTGTGTCTGTGTCGGTGTCGCGGTGTGTGTGTGCCTACAGTCTTCTCAGTCAGTCGTTCGAGTGTTTTACAAAAAAATGTGTTTTATTACCCGTTTACCGCCGAACGATACCGCCTAAGACACACCAGACACAGCAGCAGCCCAAAGTGCGGCCCAGCTTGGTGGCGTGCGCTTGCATTTGGTAAACATGGAGCATGGAGCATGCCAGCAAATAGCATAGCCATAGCCATCGCGAATTGTGCACGCAGAGAAGCAGAGGCAGGCGCTCGCTCGGTCTCTTCTACTCCATCTTCTTTTGTCTGACTCTGACCGACGACTTTGCCGCATGGTGAGTTTGTGGTTGTTGTTGGGTCAGGGCTTCGGCGTCGTTTTCTGTAGCTGTTTTTCTGCTAGTGCTTCTGTTCCGAATTCTGTTTCTGTTTTCTGCACTCGCTGTTGATGTTGACGCACTGAAAATTTCATTGGCCAAGAGAGAGAGGCTGGTTGGCTGGCTTGCATGCAATGCATGCAAGTTTTAACCAATTTAGATTGGTGTATGCATGTGTGCGCCCTGACTGCCTGCCTGCATTTGTGTATGTATTTTCTCCAAGCAGCAAAGCTGAGCGCCAGAGCGGAGCGGCAACAGCGGCGGCGGCCGTGGTGAGTTTGGCGGTCAGTGTGGTGGGTTTGCGGCGACAGTGTTGCCAACACACACCACGCCAACCAGGCCGTGGTTCGTGGCGGCTTCCACAGCATTGCTTCTTCGCTCTCTCTCTCTCTCTGCCTCTGTTTTTCCATTCTCCATCCTCCTCCTCCTTCTTCGCTCGCCGACAGCTGTGTGCGCATGTTTTCAACGCTTATTTATTAAATGTTGTTATTCCGCTCGGAGTTTGCGCGGCAATTTCGTGCGGCTTCCGTTCCTCTTTTCCCCGGCACTGGCAGGCTTTCCTATTCCTCGGAAATTGCGGATCAATAATTTGGACAGCTGCTAAAATTAGATCCTCCACTTAGTCCGGTTTTCATTCAGTTTTCTTAGATCTGATCTGCCAGTGTATTGTATGTGTGAGCTGCGAGGTCGTTAACCCTTTAATTCAAATGGTGTTTCTTTGACCCAATCCTGTCCAGGTTGATTATGTTCTAATTGTAACCCACCCCTTTCTCTTCCCACAGGCTGACGGCCACTGGACAACTGAATATAGCAATGAATGATTTACGTCAGCAGCAGATGGTAGCAGCGACATCGTCATCAGGATCAGGATCGGAAACGGGTATACCAGCAGCAGCAGCCTCAGTCGAGTCAGCGCCAGCCTCCTCCACAGCAGGAGCAGCGGATCGCATCACTTCCAATACAAACGCCAACACAAACGCAAAGCCAGCCGTAGCATCCACCACGAGTGAGGAGGAGCAGCGGGTCAGCTCCACGTCATCTCCAGCACAGCGAGAGCAGCAGCTGAATGCGGATCACGAGCCGGACCAGGACCAGGGTCAGGAGCAGGAGCAGGAGCAGGAGCAACACCAGCAGCGGGAGGAGGGATTGCATCGACGGCAACACCATCAGCCCGGGCATATAACTAGCACTACAGCGTCGCCGCCGCCTCAGGCTCAGCCTCAGCAGCAGCCGCAGCCCCCGGCGACGCATCCCCATCCGCTCTCTCTGGCGTCGTCCCGCGACGATGCTCCAGGCACCACTGGAGTCGCCGGATCAGGATCAGCATCAGCAAGCACAGCACCGGAAGCCCAAGTAGCGATGGCAGCTACGGCGATCGACGTCAAGGGCGAGGAGCGGGACGGACACAAGATCATCTTGAAGCTTTCGAAGCACGTCGCCGCTCCAAACTCCTCAAACCTAAACGAATCTCAGTCGGGTGGCGATGAGAGGCGCGTGGAGCCGCTGCGGATCCAGCTGTCCAGCGATGGGGGTGTGGCCAAGCCGCAGGACGCCTCCGACGCCGATGCCTCCTCGTGCTCCTCCTCGTGTGCCGAAGACGAGATGGCCGTGGCCAGCAGCCTGGCCCAGCACCCACGAAGCACCCCGCACATAGTGCCCAAGCTGACCATACGCGCCGCCAACGAGGAGCGAGTGGGCAGCGTGGTGCCCAAGCTGACCATTAAGTTGCCAGAGAATCCCGCCGCCGCCTCCGGATCAAACTCGGGTTCCGGGCCAGGAACGGCGGCCGCAGCTCTGCCGTCGAAGAACGACGCTCATCTGTCCAGCCTCTCGCCAGCTTCCGCCTCCTCCTCTTCGGCGTCCTCCTCCTCCTCGTCGTCGTCCTCGTCCTCGCTCGCCGAGATGCAGACGGTGCCGAAGCTAATGATCAAGACAACGCTGGCCGGGAGCAGCTGCATCAGCAGTAGCAGCGAGGAGCATCCGCATCCCCACCAGCAGCAAATACCAAAGTTAACAATCAAAACGGGCGGCGGAGGAGGCGCCGGACAGGAGCACATGCACACCGTGATCATGAAGCACGACCTGAGCAACGCTCAGAGCATACCCAAGCTGACCATCAAGACCAAGTCCATCGACCTCACGGAGGACGATGCCTCGGCCAAGCTGGAGCAGCTCCAGCCGCTACCCAAGCTCACCATTAAGAACCTCTGTTCGCCAAAGCACAAGGTGAGAGCTGTGCTCGAGGAGAAGCTGCCCTCGACGACTTCCAAGCTGGCCACCCCCGTGCAAGCCCCCGCCCCTGCTTTAATCACAAACGGTGGGGAGTCGAACAGCAGCAGCCAGGAGTTCTGCGGCTTTTCCGACCTAGACGCGGAGCAGGCGATGGCGGCGGCGGACGAAGCGCGCCGCAACTCGGACGACATGGACATTGACGAGTCGCTGTCGAAGGAGCACGACCCCCAGATGTTCCACAACCTGCCGCCCAGCAATGGAATAGCCGGAGCTGGAGCGGGCAAGGGCAATCCTGTCCAGGTGCAGCACAACGTGGTGGAGATGGTGGACCTCACCTCGTCTCCCTCGCCAGGATCCTCGCCAGCCCACGTGCCGAACAACTTCTCCGGCCGCATCTCGCCGGCCCCATCCCTCCCAGCCAACCGGCTCAGGGAGTGCCTGCGAATGCAGGTGGCACTCGCAGCCGAGACCGGGGAAGCTTCCGGCTCTCCCAATTCAAATATTCTGCTCAGTCAGCTCACCGCACCCGCCAAGAGTTTTGCCACGGCCTCGCCAAAGAGCAATTCCAGTCGGTACCCTCAGTTGACGGAGCGTTTGCTGGCCAACGGCGGAGCTGCCGCTGGAGCGGGGGAGGTAGCTGCGATGCCCGAAGACGAGCCTCTGGGGGCACCCATCGAGATACTGGACACGCCCGAGGGCAGTCCGCGCATCGCCTACATGGACGACGAACACTTAGACAGCCAGGTGCTTAATAACCACCACCCGGTCAATCGCAAGGAGCACCAGCCCGAGGACGACCTGCAGGAGGTAGACAACAATAACGAGAATCACTTGAAGCGAATAAGTAGCGCGGGCAACGAATCTCCCAGCAGTGGCGTAAGTGCATATTCATAGTGCCGCTGTGTTTTGCAAATTTTAAAACTCTCGTATCCACAGATTCCCCCTAATAAACAGCGGCGTCTGGACAACGACGAGAATGACCAGCCAATGCAGAACTATCACGATCCTGTCAAGAAATCCGTGGAGCAGCTGCACGCGACGCCGCACTCGCACCGCTCCCGGAAGCAGAAGCACGAGCGCATCCTCAACACGGAGCTGGAGGCCCCCATTTTCCCGCCGACGCAACAGCCGGCAGTGGCCCTGCCGGAGCAGAATGGAACCGTAGCCACCTATCCGGATCACGAAATAGGCGAGGCAAAGGCTCAGGACCCACTGGACCAGACGGCCAGCCAGCTCTCGCAGGCACCCGCACCGGCCAGCACTGGCAAGCGACGGGGCCGTCCGAAGCGGAACCAGAACCAGATCGCTGTACCCGAACCCGCCCTGCCCAACCAGTACACGCCCTCGGACACGCCCCAAGAGGTGAAGTCGAGGCGGGTGCAGCTGCTGCGCAAGCGACTGGCAATCGACATGGTCAGCCAGGAACAGGTGTCAGACGCTTCGGCGGCGGGCGCGGGCTTGGGTGAGCAGAGTGCCCTAGCCGAGGAGGAGCCGGTCGGCATACTGGAGACACCCACACGCCGCGACCGCCAGCTGAGAGCCAGCCGGCGCACAACGACGCCCAGCCAGCAGCCTACCCCCAAGACCACAAGGAAGCGCCAGAGCAAGGTCAGCCAACTGCCTCCGCCGCCACCACCCATGCTTGTTCAGTTTGGGGGTCCGGAGCCGGAGTCCAACAACAACAACAGCTCCAGCATGTCCTTCGCCTTGGCGGCACAAATCGACCTGACCATGTGCTCGTCTAGCTCGTCCACGTCGTCGGGCGCTCATGGCGTCCATCAGGCGACCAGCGGAATAAGTGGCAGCGGGAGCAGCTCCATGTTGCCGCCCACCACGATATTGTCCTCGTCGGACCGTCTTAAGGACGTGATTTTCCAGCCGAATGACTTTTCCTCCATCATGGCTACCCAGCAGCTCCGTTCGGCCCGCCCCTCCAGCGCCAGCGGCGGCAGCGCCGGAGGCAGTCAGCCGGATTCGCACGACGAGGACAACTACAACAGCGCGCTGGACAACTCTGGAGGTAGGAAGGGAGTGCTTCTCTTTGGAATCCCTTATACTCATACACTTCCTCTTTCTTTATAGACGAATCCATGACCACAATGCCCGTGCTCTCGACGCCGACTCCAACGCGCGGCCGCGGACGTGGCCGAGGATCCAGGGGTGGCAGCCGGGGCAGCAATTCGTCGTCTAACCGAGGCGGCGGTGGTGGCGCTGGCCTAGCGTCGACGCCTTCCCAGCCGAGGGCCCCGCGGATGAGTCGGGGAGCGAGCGCCGTGGCCAAGGCCATCGCTATGAGTCGCCCGCGCTGCGTGGGCGGTTTGAAGCACACACCCGACCCTGAACGGCTCAAAGGACTCTTCAGTCCAGTAAGTACAAATAATTTTCATTCTTGGCTTTGCTATACATTTTCTGAATTTTTTTTTTTTTTATTTTGTATCTGTAATGCAACTTTATGGTCCGTAAAGGGGTTCAAGGAACATGGTTTTTGTTTTTAAATCCTGTTCTTATAGAAGTCTGCTTTTTACTGAAGTTATCTTTTTTGTCAAATGGCTACAGTGTAAAATTTTTAACCGATTAGTTTAGATTAATTTCTGGTTATATGGATTTTATTTTCATTTTTTGAAACACAAGGAAGATATGTATTTTCATCCAAAAATTCCAAAAACAGAAATTAAGGGGTCTGTCTTTTTTATTACAATAGTAATTGTATATAAAATTATTTGAAGAAACGCAACTTAAAATATTTTAAGTTTAAACTATATACATTTGCTAAAATTCAGGATTCACTTCTATTAAAGTTATGTTTCCCACAAATATCTAGTTTTTTAATCTAATTTCTCCAATTACGATACCCTTGTTAAAATCTATTAGAGGCTTAACTTATATTATATTTGGAATGTGTAGCTGAAATATAAGAGTGGAATAGAAAAATAGAGTAGAACAGAAGAACGCGGGATAATTTGGAACCTAACTGACCTTTCCACTAAAAAATTCTTTCATTGGAGCTTCTAGATTTTAGAATCTAGACAACACAATTTTTAAAAACTTTAACTTTAATTATTTGTCCCTAAGGTTAATGTATTGAGAACCGTATTCTAATTTATTCCAATACTGGTTTTTTGTAAGGCAATGGAAAAGCTTTTACATTAGGTAGCATTAAGCCTTGAGTAACGCAATATTTTAGGCCAGAAAGAAACATACTTCAAACCTTACAAATGATATGGAAAGATTTGGATAATTCGTGGGAAAAAAGCGGTCCGTAATTGCAGTTGAAGATTGCAGATGCAATTTTTATCTTTCGGCTTGTCTATGTTTCGGCTGGCGTTACGTAAACCAAACCAAACACCCTGACGGGAGGCGGTTAACGTGTCGTGCTTGAGAATCAAAGGCGCGCGCCATGCCATGAATTCATTACCAAAGCCCCCATGGAGCCCGAAGCGAATGCGAGTGCGACCGGGAGGGCGATAGCACCGCTGCAATTGTTGGCTTCACCTGCGATTTTAATCAGCTGAAGTTTTTGTTTGGCTCTCGCCCGAGTGTGCGTATGTGTGTGAGTTCTGGGAGCTTGCATGTGGTGGTGGTAGTCCACCTTCACCTTCACCACACCTGCTGCTATTGTCGCTGCTCTCTCCTTGCAAGCGCTCTCTTAACTGCACTTGCTCTCTCGCGGCTCGGCGCTGTGGCTGCAAACTTATTGGGATGGCAATGCCGTTTCGGAGTTTCCGTTTTCATTTTCGTTCAAGTCCAATCATGTAGGATATTCGAATATCCTGTCATATGGTAGTTAGTTCTTAGGGTTATTTACCCTAGGCTAGATTATGACCTATTCGCACTTTTTTATAATTTCTTTCTCTTCCAGTCGCCGCAGGTCTTCGAGGAGGACACGCGCATGAGCGCAGATCTTAGCAACAGCCTCCAGTCGATGAGCAGCCTCATGGAACCCCCGCTAATGCCTCAAAAGTATGCCTCCGTAAATCCCTTTTTAAACAAAAGCAATACCAAAATCAATCCCTTCCAGACAACCCGATTTCCTCAACAACGAGGAGTCCCAGTCCTCCATGGTCAGCAACGCTAGCCTACTGGACTCCAACCAGGGCCACTCAGTGGACGCCATTATCGGCTCATCGCAAAAACGTCCAAAGAAAAAGAAAATGGAGATCTGTGTGGCAGAAGAGTAAGCTAATCCCCCAGAAACCACCCAACCAATTAGAAACTAACCAAGCTTTCCCTGCAGTACCGACTACACGGCTTCCAGCATAGCCGAGTACGACTGGCCGCCGCCCAAGGGCTGCTGTCCATCAAAGAACCGCGACACCTTCATGATCCAGGAGCAGGTTGCCCTCTATCTGGGCATAACCAGCTTCAAGCGTAAGTATCCCGACCTGCCGCGTCGCGCCGTTGACATGGAGGAGCGCAACTGGTTGCAGGAGAAGGGTCTGGTCAGCGAAAAGATGTGCGACCTGGGCATCACCGCCGTCTGGGCCTCCGACATTCTGGATATCATGTACGCGGATTTTTATGACAAATACGAGGAGTACAAGGAGTACATCCGCCTGAAGCACCTGCGCGAAATCGAGGCCAAGCAGAAGGCGTTGGGCTTGAGCGTGGGTGCCTCCCGCGGCCTCCAAGCCCGTGACCGCGCCATGCTTTCTGCCAGCAAATGGAATGTCTACTTCAACAAAACGTAAGTAATTCTTGGGAGGATGCGTCTACAGATTCCCATAAAGGATTGATCTTTTTAGCCGCAAAGAGGAACGTCTGGCCTGCCTGGATCTGCAGACGTTCACCATGAACCAGCCGCAGCAGTGGTCGGCGCCCCTCTCCACCCGTCTGCAACGCTCCATTTCCAACATTGTGCGGGCGGCGGCCGAGGCGGAGAACATGGTGGCGCCGCCGACACTCCTGGCGCCCCGCGTCTACGACCAGGCCTTCAAGAATCCGGATTACGCGTATCCCCTGACCGTGGTACCGGACCAGTTTTCCTACGCCTGCAGAGTGTTTAAGCCCGCTGAGCTAAGGTGGGTTTTCCACATTATCCTTTCGTTATATCCATCTCATTTGTTTTACGGTCACAGAGCCTATCCCTTGGACACGGCACTGGAGAAGCCAGCGACTGACTTGGAGGCACAGTTGCAGCAGCGAATCAGCGCTGTGCCCAGCGACGAGGCTGCGGAATCTACCAAGGAGCAGGAAGCCTCGACTGCCAAGCAACAGGTGACTGCGCCGGTCCGTCGTAGCCGCAGAGCTCTACGCCAGCATCCTGACAAAACGCGCACGGGCAGCAATTGCAGTACTTCCTCCGCCGCTTCAGTCTCTTCCGCCTCCAGCGGCAACGCCAGCAGCAGTGATACGGTAAGTGGTTTAGGGAAAAGGATAAAGGATTTTACTTACATTATTACATCTTCTTGGAATTTACAGGACAGTGGCGATGACAGCGACTGCAGTAGCAGCTCCACGAGCAGTTCCAACTCTCTGGCGGCCTCCAGCAGCGCCGGCATCGACGATGAGAACGGACGCGACACCGCTCAGGCCACCAGACTGTTCAATTGCGGTGTGTGCCTGCGCAGCCAACATCGCAACGCCCGGGACATACCGGAAGTCTTTATCCGGTGCTACAGCTGCCGACGGCGAGGTAAGTCCAAACCCGTCCCACCCCTCCAATTACAAAAACTAATACGCATCCTGTAGTTCATCCTAGCTGCATCGACATGCCGCAGCGCATGGTGGGACGCGTCCAAAACTACAATTGGCAGTGCGCCGGCTGCAAGTGCTGCATCAAGTGCCGGAGGAACCAGCGGCCGGGCAAGATGCTCTACTGCGAGCAGTGCGACCGAGGCTACCACATCTATTGCCTGAGCCTGAGATCGGTGCCAGATGGTGAGTATTTCTGGAACATTTCCAAAAAGTGCAATCGAATTAAACGCCACTTTTCAGGTCGCTGGAGCTGCGATCGTTGCAGCGTGTGCATGCGTTGCGGAGCCACCCGGCCGGAGGGACTGTCCCAATCGATCGCACTGTCGCCCAATGGCAAGTCATCGGCGCGCGGCAAGCGTGCCAAGTGGGTGCACGAATACCGCATCGACCATGTGACCAAATTGCGCGAGCACGCCGCTATGTTCTGCGTTCCCTGCTCTAAGACCAAGCCCGCCCTCCCACCGGTGACTGCGGTCGCATCCGAGTCCTCCTTGCCGGCGAGCAGGGACTCCAGTCCCGCACCATTGTCCGTGCCCGAGCCGAGTGACAGTCCGTCGCTGAATGGCAGTCCAGAGCCATCGCCGGGAGAGGCTTTAAGTCCCAAGATAGCGGTGCCTGTAGTCCTAGAGGCGGTGTCGACGGCCATGAGTCCCCTATCCTCACCAGCGGTCACGGCGATCGGCCGGAGGCAGCAGGGGACGCCAGTCACCATTAGCGCGATACAGTGCAGCAGCAGGAACGGGATCGCAGAGGAATCGGCTACAATGACAACGACATCAGCAGGAGCAGGAGCAGGAGCAGCTAGTAGTGCCGCGTCCGGAGGAGCCACCACGCCCATCGGCATAGCTCCGCCGCCGGTTGTTGCCTGAGTGGGGGTGATACGTTATTGTGCCAAGCGCACTCTAACGGACTTATAGTAAGCGCCGGACGCCGCGGCTCCCACCACTCCTGCTCCACACCCACACCCACATCCACATCCACACACACACACACACACACTTGCATATATATATATATAATATATATATGTATACAAATGCATAGTATTAATGAAGGCGAGACGAGGAGGAGAGGAGTCTGCTAAGCTTTTTTTTTTGTATCCTCTTTATTATCAGTACAACGTATTGCGCTTGTTTATATTAATATTTACCGACATAAACCTATTATAGTTATGTTACTTAACTCGCTAAACGTTAAAGGACGCAGGACACTCACATGACACGACCAGAGGGGACGAACTATCGTCAAATTGTCGTTTATTTTGAATCGCGTAGCACCTAAGTCGTAAACCATTAAGTTTTTTTTAGACAAGGCATACTGTCCACCTCCTTGTTTTTACCCCCTGTTTCATGTTTTTTTATAACATTTTTTTTTGCAACAGAGAACTCTAACCAAATAGTGCGTTATGATTATGTCTTACTCTCAGCCTCTAACCCCTAACCCATGTACTATATATATATATACTTACGTTCTACTAAAATTTAAGCGAAGCGAAACTACTTTATTGATTTGTGTATCTTATGAGCCGAATTTTCAACATGTATATGTAATTTGTAAGCTTAGGAGCTAAGAACTACAGCCCCCGTAGTCGCGTACTGCACGGTTAAGGATGTATTATAACAGATATATATATATATATATATATATATATATATATATGTATATGTATATGTACTATCTGTAGGATAAGCAAAGCACAAGAACAGAACTATTTGGCGAGCACAGGATCCGATTCCGATGAGGCACGAGAGTTCTGAATACCGCCGAAGCCGCAGTCGCAGCCGTAATAGCGAACGTTAGGATTTAAGTCCTATTGTCCTACGTAAAAGTGGATCCAACGCACGCCCAGGTCCTGGTCTCGGTCCTGGTCCTCGGCATCTACTTTTCCATGGAATTTATGGTCAAGTCCTTATTAAGTAACAAAAATATGTAAACGTATGAAAGATATATTTTTAAGTCGAATAAAACAGCAGCATTAATAACTTGATAAACCAGCCACATCAAGCCAGGAATTTGGGCAGCAAGTTCTCGTCCAGCTCGTAGCCGTCGCGCCACGGGAAGACCAAACATCTCAGCTCTCGGCCGTGGGCGGCCAGCTTGCCGTGCAGCTCGTAGCCACGTCGAATGCAGGCCACGTCCTTGCGGCGCAGATACCGCATGGCGCACAGATCGTTACAACTGTCCCCCACGTAGATGACGCGTTTGTAGCGACCGGTGTCGATCAGTTGCTGCAGGACGGCGCCCTTGCACAGGTTAGCCGGGCAGAGGTCGCACTGGGTCTGCTCCTCGAAGGGCAACACCAGCAGCTCGCCGCTGGACTGAACGCAAGCCGGATTGGTGTACACCGCGTAGATGAGGTCCTCGATGCCCCGGTCCTGCAGCCACTCGCCGATGAAGAAGGAGTTGGCGTCGCTCACGATGCACAGGTCCACCTCCGGTGACCTGGCCAGCCGCCTCAGCACCCGCAGCATTCCCGGCACCGCCTCCATGCCGCGCACGTGGCGTCCCACGGCAGCCGAGTCCACCTTCTGTTCGGCGAAGAGCTGCTTGAGGACGTGCTCGATGAAGGCCATCCAGCCGCGCCGCGAGATCATCTCCTGTAGTGCCTTGCCCCGCTTCTCCGCCGGCAGCAGCTCGCTCACGCTCATGTACGAGTCCCGCTCCACTATCGTCTTGTCAAAGTCGATGGCTGCTAGAATGCGGTGGCCGAGTCCTTGGCTTGGGCCACACCCGCACTGGCTGGCACTTGCACTGAGACTGCGGCCGCCCCAGAGCCCGCGGCTCATCAAGAAGCTCCTCCCAATCGCAAACATTCGGGGCGTGTGGAAAACAAACGATTTAGATTTTAATGTCAATACACTCATTTACATACAAATATACATACATAAAGGTCAAAGCACATCCATACCCTGCAGTAACACCTTCATTTCTGTTAAGCTCTGTTTTCGCCATAGACATTTTTTTGTGTCGAAATTATTTTGCATCCGTTTCTTATATTCTTGCATTTTTTGATTTTTTCTTACCATTCTTTAAGTTTTTCATGGAAATCCTTTGAAAGGATGCTTCAAAGGTCAATATTTTAGTAACTTTACTGTTGTGCCAGTTTCGCGGCCGAAATTCGAAATTTGTTGTTTTTAATTTTATAAACAAATTAGGAGTTTTAGGAGATATCCGAAACATGCAATAACATTTATCCTTTTCGTGACAGTCCAGGTTTGAATCCGATTCAGATTCTTCATCAAATTAGAAACAAGAATTTAAATATTGGTTTTAGGGATGCCTAGTGTTTTTTTTTTGTCAAACCAGTTCGAAACGTTCCTTTACTTGTAAATATTTTAAACACGTTTAAATTACAAGTGCAATAAAAGCTTCAATCTTCACTGACATATCTTTGAAAAATTTTAGTTTTTAATTGAAAGTACGTTAATTTGTCAGTTCCAGACGCGAAAATCGGGTTTTCTTTTTTTTCGAATTTATATAATTAAATATATTTTTTTTATTAAGGAGTGTTTCGGTAGCTAAAAAAAGTAATGTTAAAAATCTCAAATAATAACCATTTACAATAATTTTTATGAATAAAGTTTAATCTATTAGGAAACGAAGGAAACTTAAACTCGAAAATTTTTATGTTTATATTTAATTTTTCTTTGATAATTTCCATATTTTTTAGAAATTGAATTTAATATCATTCGAAATTCCATTATACATACATATACATATCACCCATAATAAGGGTGCTTTAGCCTTTTCCTAGATTTAATTTTTATGAAATATTTAATTATTGATTCATAGCTCTTTGATGGGGGTTTTTACTGCAGGGTATCGGTGGAGACATGTCCTGGAAATGTCCGGAAACCCGGAATCGCCGTACAGTTGCCAGCACAATGGTCTCTTCTGACAAACTCTGGAACATGCAACGTTAATAGCGTAAATTTAGATATTGTCAATAAAAATTTCTGTTCGCTTTTGATCCTTGTTTTCAGCGTAAATACTTTCCAAAAATTTAAAACATGTAAATACATTTATAGTTTGTGTGGTTTTTAACTTGCAAAAAGCTATGAAAATGCATATAGAACAGCAAAAATGTATATTTGCCAGTTCGTACATATATTGTGTGTATAATAAACTACATTCATACAATATCAGCGAATTTATTGGCTAACTATAACAATTGGAGTTTTGGTTAATGATTTGGATTCGGGTCACAACCCACAAAAATTCACTTTCGAACGCTTTACTTATTGATCACTTCCAGGAATTGTGTTGTTTATGGGGAAGGTTCTTTTTAATTTTTGATAAACCATTTGATTTATTTAAACATAAAGGGAAGGCATAGTCCTGACAAAAACTTTATTTCTTAAGGAAGTCTCGACTAATACGTTTTAAAAACTTGTTTCCTATTCAACAATTTCTCTTCATTCGTAGGTCGATCATTAATCGTCAATTATAAACATTAAATAAATTATTGAATTGAAATAAATTAATTTACATTAGCTGTAGTAATACCTAGGAAACTTTTTATGAGTTTACACTTTTGAGTTCTATAAGGAACCCTTAATCTGACGTTATGTAATACCTTCTTCAAAATGGCACATACAAATATCAAATTAAATTTAATAAAAAGGAATTTCTTGAGGTGAAATTATTGACTTAAGAAGAACCTCAGCATAAATCAATTCGTAGGGCTAACATTTCTAGGGTTTTGACATATTTTGACAGATCCTTAATACAAAATATAGGATACTGCTAATTTATTTAATCATTTTTGTTTGGAGGACCAAATTAGATTCATCTTAAATACAAAAAAACGGATTTATAAATGGAATATTATATGCATTGTATGCGCATTAAAACGTTCTTGGATTAAAGCTATAATAGGTTATACTATAATATAATATAATTTAAAAAAGGGGCAACTAACAAAGAAACTTTGAGCCCATGAATTATAATATTTTCGTTATTAAAGTCATAACTCTGCTGGTTCCAGCACACTTCCCTTAGAAAAGGGTGCTAAAATAGAGCTCTGACTGGCGGACTTTATAAATGCAGATGCTTGTGAATGGAAAGCGTAAATACGATTGAAATCGGTGGAAGTGATGCGATTCTTTAATCTCGTTACTCCGTGACCATAATTATGCGTCCAAAAAAATTGGAGAGACGCTGGAACTCGCGGAGAAATGGTGCGGTGCTGTCGGTTACTAGGTTCGTGCGAGTCCTACCACACCTCCGCTATGGTGGTCCAGACCTTTCTGTCTCTTTCTAAACCGTGGTCTGCACATTCTGCACGGCCTTGGAGAGCTCCACTTTGGAAGGTATCAGATAGAATGCCGGTGTCATGGTCTCCCCGCAAGGACATTTACAAGCTTGAAAAAAAAAAATAATTAAAACAAAAACTTATTTCAAACATAAAAAAGTCAAACCATTGATCCAGCTAAAGCTACCTAGCTTCTGCTCACACTTGGGGCAGTGGAGGCGGCCCTGTATGTTCAGCATGATGCGGTGCATCCAGGCAATGGGCTCTATGAACAGAATGCTGCGGCAGAAGCTGGGGGCGCTCTCATGGCCCGGCGATCCCAACGACGATTGACGAATCTGTTCGGCCAACTGCTCTAACATGCGCGGCTCGCTCTGGCCCTCGGTTTGACCCTCATTGGGAGCGGCCGAGGCGGAGGGTGTTTCCTTGGGCGGCCTATCCCGTGGCTTGTGCTCCAGCACGTTCGACTTAGAGGCCAGGATGCGGCGGCACCGACGACACCGGAAAACAATCGGCTCTGGATTTTCGCGCGTGATGTCCGGGTCGGGGCGCACCACGTTGTGGAAGTTCTGCGGCAGGATCTTGGCCTTGCGCATCTGCTCGCCGGCCAAGCGCAGGCGGTGGATCTTGTAGCGCTGGCATCCCGGGTCGATCCGGCAACCCATGCGGCGGAAGAGCTTTAGCTGCGTGACAAAGCCCGCGTTGGGCTGCACGAAACGCCTTTTGGCCTTCACCATCTCGTAGGCGGGCAGGAAGTCCAGGTTATGTCGCTTCATCATGTACGCTATGACGGTGGAGGAGCTCCGGCTTACCCCAAAGTAGCAGTGTACCAGCACATTGCCCCGCTGTTCGAGGGCCGTGCTGATGAAGTCCACGCAGCCTTCGAGGTGCTGTAGAATGTCTTCCCGCGGCATGTCAGCAACTAAAAGAACGCAACGATTGCACTAGTTCGATTCGTTCTGGTAATATTAGCTCACTCTGAATGTACTTTGTGGTGAGAAAGCTGGCTTCCAGGATGTGCTGCGGCAACGGCACTGAGTCCAGGGTAAGGATGTGGGAGATCTTGAAGGAGCGTAGCGTCTCCATATGAGTGGCCGCAGTCAGGTTGCCCAAAAACAGGCCCGTCTCGATCTCATCGATGCTAACAGGACCGCCGTCGAAGTCCTCGCGGGTCAAGGTCCCCGAGTCCTGCTGCTTGCCCCCCGACGCAGACGGGGCAGCCTTGTGCTGGGACTGTTGCATTACTCCTTCATTGGGACCTTAATCGGCAGCGGAATCCAAAACTGGGGATGTTCATAATTGTTTATCAAAAGACCAATATGTCCATTTGCCTTTATAAAAATAATGTATTTATAGGCCTTATGGGTTTTGACTAGATATCGAAAATACGATATTTTATTCTGATGTTTTTGCCCTTTATATCTTAAGGAATTGTGAATTATGTTTGCTTTGATGGAACCCCGATGAAATTTTTGAACTTTTTAAGAAACTTTTTAAGATACTTTTGTGGCATACCTTTAGAGGTGGAGCAATATCGATACAAAATAATCGATGATTCGGTGTTTAAATATGTTTTAAAATTTAAAACACCAATGCTTATCGCTATCATAGATTTTTTTAATGCTTTTCATTTCGCCGGCCTATCAATAACATTTTTGTGATCCCTGTAGACCGTGTGTATTGGGGACAACTTATGATTCTGCTACAGAAGATGCTATTTAGCAAAGCTTGGCTCTTGGTATCATAAGAGGAGAACAAAAACTCAAAAATATTTTATTGACCCATTATGTATTCACAGTTCTTCAATGTTCTTTTTTTTTAAACATCAAAAAGACAGAAACAAAGCTTTTTTTCTTTTTTGCTGGACCTTGTTCAACGGCAAGTTTAGTGGGACCAAAAAGCTTGTAAAGTTAGAAAATTAGCCTAGAAAATTTGTTTTAACTTTAAACCAATAAGTTTGAATCCTTAAGAATTATTAAAATTATTATTCTACTATTTCTAACTTTTTCAAATCCGATGCAAAACTGATGAAATATTTGATATAGAGGGTCATAATACTTCCGTTTTAGACAAAAACACAGAATTGCTTTACATTCTTTTTAGTTAATTTATACTGAGCTAATTCTATCATGAATATTAAACAAATATAAAACAAATCTTGTCCAAATTAAATGCATATGCACCCAATAAATAAAATCAATTTTGTTTTGGTTTTTTTTTATCAATTTTTTAACAAAGACACCAAAGACACTATATAACTTACATAAATAGCAAAATAATATATACTTCGTTTTTGAATATTCAAATGTAAAGGTTTATAAACCGTTAGCATATTATCGATAAAGTGGCCGATAGATCGCTAGAAATATCGGCCAGCGTGCATCTCCTCTGGTGACAGCTGTAAACGGAGAACATTGCCGGTAGAGTGGTTATATTTGGAATTGGATTATTTTTGGGGGATAGCTGAAACAGAAAAACTTTTTAGACAAAATGACTACCCTCAGACCATTTACGTGCGACGACCTTTTCAAATTCAACAATGTGTGAGTACCCGAAGGACACAAGCACGTGCCACTAAATATTTGATTTCTTGATGTTTTTCTAGCAACTTTGACCCACTTACCGAGACCTATGGTCTGTCGTTCTATACTCAGTACTTGGCCAAGTGGCCAGAGTATTTCCAGCTGGCGGAGTCGCCTAGCGGCCAAATAATGGGCTACAGTAAGTACAGAAAACTAGCGGAAAGACCGATTAACCATTAAACCGATGTTCTCTTTTAGTAATGGGCAAGGTAGAGGGACACCTGGATAATTGGCACGGACACGTGACGGCGCTGACTGTGTCCCCAGACTACAGACGTCTCGGCCTGGCTGTTTTGCTGATGAACTTCCTGGAGGACATTTCGGAAAAGTAAGCTATGGATACATAAATTTTGCTTTTTATGGCTCTAAACTAACTCTAAACTCTAGGAAACGAGCTTATTTCGTTGATCTGTTTGTGCGTAAGAGTAACCAAGTGGCAATCAACATGTACAAAAACCTAGGATACATAATATACCGGACCATACTCGAGTACTACTCTGGCGACCAGGACGAGGACGCGTATGGTAGGCTTCTGAATCAGTTACTCCCCCTAGATAGATTACTGACCCTGTGATTTATCCATTTTAGATATGAGAAAGGCGCTATCGAGGGACGTGAACAAGAAATCGGTCATACCGTACACGCAACCTGTACGACTGGAAGATATAGATATGAATTGATACGACTTCTATAATACCTAGTAGCGCCCACAACAGCATTTATGTCTAACAGTTCCCAATACACACTTTGAACGGGCGCGAGCGCATCAATTCGCTGCCCTTTTGACTCCCAGTTTCCACATTAGACCTGTAAATAATCCGCAGTCCCACCTCCTTTGCCCGGGTGGTAACCACCAACATAACGTTGATCGCTGTCCTGCCTGCGAATTACTTTAAACCCCGATCCCCGCAATATAAACATGCATAGCACAATTCCCGAGATGTATTAATATGTCCGCTCCATAACGAACTCGACCCAATTATTCTATAATTCAATTGACTTTGGAATTATTTAAAGATTTCTTAAGCCGATGAGTAAATAACCGTATTTGAAAGAATGTTCCACACTCTCGAAGGTAAATAACGTA
Organism: Drosophila varians; assembly: GCA_018150405.1. NCBI lineage: Eukaryota > Metazoa > Arthropoda > Insecta > Diptera > Drosophilidae > Drosophila > Drosophila varians. The sequence continues at coordinate 13,524,845 of JAECWK010000126.1, forward strand.
AACAACACGTTTACATCATCACTGTAAATGACAAAAAGTATCTAACGCCATCCAAAAACCGAACAGAACGACAATGTTGAGTCCTAACAAATGGGAGTGTTTCTTCCAGATCACGATGCGGGAGCTGCGCCGCCAAATGCGACAGGATCACTAAACGGGAAACCCGGTCGGATAGTCAAGGAGTCATAAGAATGCAACGTAGCTTACATTACTTTATCGGCACGCCAATTCAAAATTATTCTAATTCCCGTAACTATCCCTATTCTAAAATATACGATAGCAATTATCAATTTGAGCTATTTTCCGTTTTCGACTTTGAAAGGGATCTCTACAGGTGGTGTTTCAGCAAAATTATACTTTACTTTAAGAAGTTTGTTTTACTCTTTAAGCAATATTAAAGAAGGATAGATGTCGATAGATATCATTAATTTTTCATTTTTACGACGCTTTCAAGATTAAAAACGAGAATGGACAGCTAACTTCGGACGGAGCCGAAGCTTATATACCCTTGCAGTTAAATAGCGGCTTCTATTAATTAAAGATACAGTAAATATCGGATATAGTTAGCCGATTTTTACAAAAACATTAAAAACAAGCTTAGATTCGTATAAAATGAATTTTAAAAGAAGTCCGACGCTTCTACGCCCAAAAACACGCAAGTTGCGGCATTTCCGATCGTTCAGTTATATAAAAGCTATAGGATATAGTCGGCCGATCCGTATGAAATTTTCCAGATCGGCCTAAATTCCCCTAATAGTCAATCTGTGCAAATTTCAAGTTTCTATCTTCAATACCATGGAAGTTATAGCATTTCCAATCAATCGGATATATGGCAGCTATAGGATATAGTCGGCCGATCCCGGCCGTTCCGACTTACATACTGCGTGCAAAGGAAAGAAGGGTGTGTGCAAAGTTTCAAGACGATAGCTCAAACTGATAGCTTAAACTGAGAGACTAGTTTGCGTAGAAACAGACAGACGGACCGACGGACAGACGGACATGCTTATATCGACTCAGGAGGTGATCCTGATCCAGAATATATATACTTTATGGGGTCCCGGATGTCTCCTTCACTGCGTTGCACACTTCTGACCAAAATTATAATACCCTCTGCAAGGGTATAAAAAGCCCTGCCTCTAGACCGGAATACCCTCAAAGGAGTTACATAACTCCGAGATATTTTTTGCTTTTGGCAAATTTCTAATTTTTTTGAAAACAAATCAGAGAAATAAATCTTAAGATGGGTTTAAGATTTATATTTAATAAAACCAGGGGGCCCTGGCCCTGCCATGGAACCCCAGGAACCAGAAAGTTTGCCCTAGTGGGCTTTCCTCACAAAGAAGTTGGCCAGGCCATCCGGTCTTCGCTCCTGGCAACCGCAGTTTAATCAATAATCTCCATGTGCTGGTCGAGATGGGTACGAGTTGGTTGTGGGTTGAGTTAGTCTGCGAAAAATGGCAAAGAAGGGAGGAGTCCAACAGCTCCAGGCGGACCTCTCCACGGATGAGGAGTTCGAAAAGTTCCTGCTGCGCTCCGGCCTACTGGGTATGGCTTTTAACCTTGGTGTGGTCTTGGGGACTCGGGTGGGGTAACCAAAACTAATGCTTGCTTTCCGGTTCAGTGCTTGACATCTACTCGGAGTGGTGCGGACCGTGCCTGGGGATGGTGGGCAGCCTCCGAAAGATCAAGCTGGAGCTCGGCGGCGACAATCTCCAGCTGGCTATCGTAAGACATCGCTTCCCTAAATCTGAGCGTGTCACTTATGATGGTTTTGTTTCGATCTTCAGTGCAAGGCGGGCTCCATTTCCTACTTGGAAAGGTTCAACAAGAAAAGCGAGCCCACCTGGATGTTTGTCACGGTGAGTTCTATTTTTACGATTTCGGAGCAGGGGCTTTCAAAACTCACCTATCTTCCCAAAGAAGATTAATTTCTGTTTTTTTTAAGTTTTTGAAAAATGTGCCTTTGAAATATTAAACTCAGCTTTTTTCATGAATGCAATGTCTACGATCAATAAAATAAACAACCCCTTTTTTCAAAATATGGTATCAATAAGAAGAAATAAATATTAGTTTTTTAATTCAATTGGTTTTTGGTGAAATTATTAAGAATTTGTATCTATTCTAGGTATCTTTTGGAACACTGAAGTAAAATTCGCAAACATGTTAACGCCTAAAATTACTATCCAAAGCTTTCTTATTTAATTCTTTTTATTCATTTTTGTTTTTTTTTAATTTTCTAATTAAAAACTTTATTTCCTATGACTGAGAAATTCAACTTTTCAGGGACATAATAAAATAATGGTATATTATATTATATATTAGGGTCTAATTCTGTAGTCATTGTTTTTTTTAAGTTTTTATCATTAAGAGTCAAAGTTTTCTTTAATTTATTCACTTATTATTAGTATCCAATTATTTTTTATATTTTTGTGTTATATTTGGAGTCCTACTACTGAATGTACCTTTTCCGGTTCCTCAGAACGGCAAGGCCATCAACATCATGTTCGGAACCGACGTGCCCAAGCTGGTGGCCATGATCACCCGGATGCTGCAGTCGACTATGGCCAAGGAGTCGCACTTCGGCTACGAGATCACCGAGCTGCAGCCCATCGAACTGGAGCATCAGGAGGAGCGCAACAAGGCGCTACGGCAGGCGGAGGAGATCGAGCTGGCGGAGAGCCGGCGGAAAAGGGTAGAATACTTGAGCAGCGTCACGGATTGCATCATGGCCAACTTGCCTGACATCGGAATAACGGTTTTCGGGCCACAGGTCAATCGCGACATGTTCAAGAAGCTCTCGGAGCCTGCCGATCCGCTCAAGATTCAATGCAAGGACCGGAAGGTGTTCCCCATCACGCCCAGCGACTTTGCCACCGTGAACTTTGCGGCGGAGAACCCGCTGGCCCCCGACGCCATCGAGCAACTGTACGACAAGGAGCTGCTCATGTGCTTCTGGAAAGTGGAGGAGGTGCTAGGCAGCCCCCCGAGCGTGCTCCGCCAGTACGCCCACGAGCTGACCAAGGAGACGATAAAACCACCGGACGAGTTCAATGAGGAGGAGATCACCGTGCCACCTATGATCGTACCGCTGGAGGTGACCGTGGAGATCCCGGACGAAGGTGAGTGTGTGTCCCCTCGGTCCCGATCCCACCACTGACTGATTCCCACTGACTCTCGCTGGGATCTGCTTTGTGGCAGATCCAACCCCTGAGGAAGCTGTGGCGGAGGCTCTAAAGCAGCAAAGTGAAGAGCAAGCGGACCCCGTGGCGCCTCCCTCTGATGTGGCAGCCGAGGATGCGGAGCCCGAAGCGGAGCCCGAAGAGGCACCCGAAGAGGAGCCCAAGCAGGAGCGGCCGAAAAAGACCAAAACCGTCCGCATTCCCCCCATTTGGGTCCCCAGCGACCAGCGCACCCACGCGGCTCTCATCTACACGTACTTCCGGGGACAGACGTCCGCCTTCCTGCCTCCAGATCCTGTTCCGGAGCCGCCGCACATCGTCATGACCTTTGACGCGTACAAGAAAAAGGACCTGGCCCTCATTCTCGAAACCTGCCGGGAGGATATCCCGCTGTACGGCTTCTTCACCAGCGACAATCCGGAAACGGCGGTCTTCATAGCCAACTCGGTGGAGAAGTACAACGCTAAGCCCTATGTGCCGTAAGTCCAATATGCTGGATACTAGATGGGGCACCTAGGGGTTCATTTGTTCATTTGGACGAAAATGTTAACTTGCTCTCTCTTATTTGGCTCGTTCGGTTGCTCCCTTTCTCTCTAATCATTCCTTAATCGTTCACTTTATTACTGTTCACTGTTCACTGTTTAGGTGTTCATTTGTTCACTCTTTATTACTCCGTTAATCGTTCATTTCGCTTTTTATAAAAAGAGCCGTGGGCCCTGCATTTCAATAACTAAACAAAATTGCATACGTCACATAGTTCAAATTTTATAAAGTAGCATTTATTATTTTTAAAATGAATAAAATTATTAACAAAGCCGCGCTAGGGAGGACAAGTAAATAAAATAAAAGAAAGGAATGAATAATAAACGAAAAGAACAAATAAACATGTTCATACTTGTCTAGTTTAGTCAACAGTTAGTTTCTCTTGTTAGTTACTCATGAGAAACCCAAAACCGTGTACACCACACACTCTTCTCTTTGGAAATTCCCTTCTAATTCAAATAATTTTTGTGGCAGCACCGACAAAATCATCCTGAAGGTCAACAAGGTGCAGAGTGAAACCATACCCACTCTGAAGGCTTACGGTCCCAGCTACGTCAGCGTCAACTCTGTGGTCGGCCACAAGGAGGCCGTCCAGTTCTTCCCGGCCAACTACAAGTCCGCCCTACAGGAGGAGGCCGAGCTGCACGCCGTAAAAACGGAAAAGCCCAAGAAACGAAAAAAGGTATCCTTAGCTCCTACGTCAGCCTAAGGGGAAAAGCCAAATTCGAGGGGTTCGGTTATATGTTCTACTGGAAATGGAACTTTAGGGATAGTTCAAAACTATTTTGGAGTAAACGCTTACAAATTTTCTAATAATATGGATCAATTTGTATATATTTATATATTTTTTATATCTAATCTCATTTCCCATTTAATATATTTTAAATAAAAATCTGTATGTTTCGTTGAAGAACAAAAAGGGCGCCGACGCCGAGGAGAGCGGAAAGCCGGATGCCGGGCTCTCCGATGCCCAACAGGAGGCGGACGAGGCGGCAAAGACCTCGCCGGAGGAAGGTGCCTCCACCACGAGCAGCGGCGAGGACAGCTGCGAGAGTCGTCCAGCTACTGCCGATGGCGCCAACATGGAAGGGACCCAGGCCACATAGTTTAGACGTAATTAAATACAAATTTTTAATTATTCGCATATTCAATTAAAGAGTTTGTAGATATTAAAAAGCCCTCAACACTTTTTAAAATAATAATTACGCTTCTCCATTATTTTTTGTCCCACAAATACTTTTTAATAAAGAAACTTTAATGAATTGAATAATGTTTAATATAATTTTTAAAAAAGAAACTACCTTTTCATTTAAAAGCAAAAGCAAAATATTTTAAATTTTAAACTCTAATAAGAAATATAAATAAAGACAAATAAAATAAAATCTCTTAAGAAAATGTAATATGGATCCTTTCCAGCATGTTGTCAGAAACTCAAGAATACATATTTTCATGCACAGGCATGAAATATAAATTAAAATACAAAAAAGTCCCGGGTACTTTGAAAAACGCGTATATCGACACGCTGATAAACTTATGTTGATGCATTGACGCACTATCGATAACACGAAATCGGTTTGATGGGAAACAGCTGCTTTTGTCCCGAACGTGACGGCTTAGAAAAATAAATTGTATAATTGTGTATTAAAACTCATCTGAATCGCAAGGCCGACCCATGGATCCCAACCTACGTAATGTATGCCATGCAAACTGTTTACACCGTGCGGACCAAAGCTAGCATTTCTCTTTCCAGCTCAAGGACTTTCTTACATTATACAACAAAGTGACGGAGTTGTGCTTCAGCCGATGCGTTGATAACCTGAACCAACGGGAGCTGGGGGGTCAGGAGGACGTCTGCGTGGACAGGTGTGTCACCAAGTTCGCCCGCTTCAACCAGAATATGATGAAGGTATACGTGGATGTGCAGACAACGATAAACGCCAGGCGCGTGGAAGAGGCCGAGGAGAACGCTCGCAAGGCGGAGCAGCAGCAGAGGGAGGAGCGCCAACGAGAGGAGCAGCGCCTGAAGGAGGCCGCCGCCACAGCGGTGTTGACACCCGTTCCCGCCAGCGCATCCGGAAATCTGCCTATGTAGCAGTTGATCGCTCCGCAGCTGTTGTTCTCCATCCTAGATAGCTAATCCGCTTTACCACACCCCAAACAGTCCCCAAACCCAAGAACACTTTAATTACTCAAACCAAATGACGCGCATTTGTCTACTGGCGCTTATTGGCCTGCCGGGGGCGGGCAAGTCCTCGCTCTGCCAATGGATGCTAAGCCAACAGGAGGCTCTACGCGGCCGTTTCATCGTCCACTTGTGCTATGATGACCTTATCGACACCCGGTTGATTTACAAAGAACAGCGTGCTCTCATTTTCAGGATCCTCGAACAACTCATTTTCGCCATTCAAGGAGCCGCCGATTGGCCTGTTGAGGTGCCACGACCTACCTCATCCGACAACACTAACGCAGACTACATTATTTTGTGCGACGACAACTTCTACTACCGCAGCATGCGCTACAAACTCCACCAGCTTTGCCGTTCAGAGGGCTGCATTTATGGACAGATATACGTCGCAAGCTCTATTACTTCCTGCCTACAGAACAACTCCCAGCGCACTGGAAGCCATCGCGTTCCCAACCACGTAATACAACAAATGCAGGACCGGCTGGAGGTGCCGTCTACGGCCGCCTGGGAAAGCGACACCCTGAATATCTGCGATGCCGACTCCGAGTCCGCGCGCATGTCTGTTATCGGCTTCTGTAACACTCTGCAGGAAAAGCCAGCCGGGGAGATGCCACAAGTGTCTGCGGAGCCACAACCACACACACAATCTACGGTCCATAGGCTGGACCTGTTGCTGCGGGCGCGCATTAAGACAATAATTCAGGAACTAACCGATCCGGGGGCCAAACATGAGGCGGGCGGTCGATTGAATGAGCAGCGTAAGCAGATACTGACGCATTTTCGAGAGGAGGACAACGGCGCCCAGACAGACTTGAACTGCTATGTAAACTTGTTAAATTAAGCTAAGGATAGACTAAATCGTTTGTATGCCACACTCTCACACAGTGATAAATACAGAGCCATGTACATATTCGTTATTTGTACTAAAGCTAGATTTATTTAGGCAAAAAATACACGTTAACTCTAGGGGAAGTCCTCGGGAGAAGTCTGACCTTAAACCGTCTTTACCTGGCTGATGTCGCGTTTCTCGATCATCCGCATCTGCTTTTTCTTCATGCGCTTCAACTTGGCGGGATTCTTAATCACCTGGACGACCTCCGAGCGCCTCTCGTTGGCCAGGCGCCGCTCTGCGTTCTCCACGCGTCTTTGGTGCCGCTGCACTGCGGCCTCCTTCCGCTGGTCCTTGATCTCTTTGGACTTTTCCTTGATGTAGCGCAGTTCGTTTCGAAGCGCAGTTTTCTTTTCGAAAGATGAGCGATTTATGGTCTTCTTGATCTTGCTGAATCTAGGAAGGAATATGGGCTGTCACTATGATTCTATGCGCTCTTTTTTCAATGGACTCACTTTTGCTTGGGTGTCTTCCACGGCCGGTTGGACTTGGGCTGCCCGCGTGGTATACTTGCCTCCGGCTTGGCCGCTTTCCTTGCTTTTGGCTTCTGGGAAGCAGTCCCTGCTGTGGCAGCAGTTTGGGTTGGAGCCGTTTCTTCACTCATTTCGCAAATATGTTTTTTAAATACAAACAAAACGAAACACACGTGTTGGCAGCCTGTCTATCGATAGTTTGCAACATATGTTGCGGAGCTGTCGATTTTGATTACGAGATGTTATCAAAACCTTGAGAACAAAGGCGCGTAAAACACAGCTTTCAAAAAATAACTACAATATTTAAAAAGCTGTAGATTTTATAACTTTTTTTCCACAATTTATTGTGCAAAAATGAAAAGACGATTCGTTATTTGTTAAAGTTTATCAAATGCGTTTAAAAGTTCGAAAATTCAAAATGAAATCCGCAAAATGGCGGATCCCTTCGACCTCTGCGTGCAAAATGTCGTTTCGGAAATATATAGGACCTCTTAAGCTTAAAAGTGAGCACTTTATATAAATTGACTTACATCCATATAGGTTTCTATAGTTCATAAGCAATTTAAGTCGATTTACATCTAAAATATATAATGTTATGACCAATAAAAAAATATAATTTTTCCAAATATATAATTTTTCCAAATGCTGTCTTCAATTCTCTTAAAAAAAAAACGGGTAAAACGTTTTTGTGTAAATATAAAATGTATTTACATTAAAATAATTTTCGAATAAGGCAAATAGATCGGGATAATTACTTAATGTTTCTAGAAATTTTCGAAAGGGATTTGTTCTTCGTCAAGAAATACTGGTAGTAGCGGTATAAAGTGTTAAAGGATATTTTTTTAATTTATTGATTTATTTAATCAATATTTATTGATTTAATGACTTATTGATTTAATCAATAAGAGAAGAACCTGCCATCTATGTCCAAATCACAACAAAAACAAAGAGATTTTTGTAAAGAAAAAATAGATATATTTTGTTTGTAGTCAACATATTTAACAAAGGAGAAAAATTGGTGTAACCAAAACTGTTGCGAACATGAGTCTTTGGAAAATGGGAGAGTTCCGCCATGATTCTGAAAAGGAAAATTCGTGGATCCGTGGACCAGTGTCAGTACCAGCTGCTTTTTAGTTGTTTCGACGCCAACTGGTTGGGGGTTCTTGGTGGGTAATAACCAGCTTGTCGGACTACTGTTTTCAAACTGAGAAAAACAGGAAATTTTTATTCACTATACAATTTAACAATGGCAACGGGAGACGCCAATCCAGGCCGACGATGCCTGCCCTCCGATTTCCTGGCAACTTTGGCATTAGTTTACATATTTACATCGATTCACGCAGATAACGAAACAGGATCTAGTCGAACTTTTGGCGGACTCCCGATCCTCCCGTGCCTATCTGGGCCGCCGGATTAAGACGGTTGTGCTGGTCGATGTTGTAGTGATAGAAAAAGGACTTTCCGTACTCGAAGGACGATATCATAATCGCGCACGCCGGCGCCACCTTGAAGAGTCGCGGGCCCAGTCCAGCGAAAATAGCTGGAACACCACCCATACGGTAAATGCTGGCGAGGCGCGACGTCGCCGATGGGGTGGCCATTTGCTTGGGAGGATTATCTGCCGTAATGCAAACCGAACCATTGTCAATGTGTGTGTGCGAGTGTGAGCCGCTGGAGGCGGCGAGCTGGGCAGCCAAGGGCCTACCTGAGAATATGAATTTCTCGCCAAACTCGATCTGCTCGTGAGTTTTGACAACGTCAAAGGGTGTGGTGATTGTGGCAGCCATCTGAAATTATAAATGTATTAATTTTGATGCAAAACACGTGGAAAAAATAGGTAACTCACCGATCCTGAAATAGCTCCAGCCGCAAAGCTGAATCCAAACGACGGCTCTACCACGCCAAACGTGCTCTTGAGGAACTCATAGCAGGTCCAGTAGATGCCCGAGAAAGGTACGTCACGTAGAATCGTTGGCGGTAAGCCGCGCCACAGGCCCAAAATGCCCTGGGACTGTACCACCTGGCGAACGGTGCCGAACATCTCGGCGTGCGTCATGCGCTGCGACTGCATCTTGGTGCGAATCAGCTCAACGGGACTGACGCAGGTTACTGCCAGAATGCGCGCCGTAACGCCAGCAAGCAAAGGAACTAGCATCGGAATCGGGAGTGGAATGTCGGACGCGGTTTCCAGGCGTACTGTATCTAGCTGGCTTAGGTACTTGTAGTGGAGGTCTGTGAAGCGGGCCTTGAACTCTTCGTAGGCCACGAAGTAGATGATGGTGGATGGTAGCGCCGAGATGAGCGTCGGACTGAGTCCTGACCAGAGGGACCCAATACCTTCGGTACGGCTTATCTTTATGAATGCATCCTGGCAAAGACACCCTTTATTAATAGGCCCTCGATCATAAATATACTCAATGATACTCACAATTGTGCCAGAAAAGCGGGGAGCTGGCTTTGTGGGAGCGGGAGTGGGTGTGTCTGGCCCGCATGGGCATATGTGGTCCATGAGGCCGTTACAATATAAAAAGCATTTTTTCGAAAGCAGAGCCTGATGCTGTGCTTGTATTCGGGTCTTGATGACGTCCAGCGGAGTCACTGCGGCAGAGTCAAGGTAAAGCTTACCTTGAAAGAAATAGCTTTTAGTTTAATGTACTTACTGAAGCAAGCCGTCACCATAGCACCGGAACAGGCGGACGCCACTTGCTGCAGAGGTCGAATGCGAAACCGGGGGTCTGTCATCGTGGCCTTGGACTGGCCCGGACACTGGTTCTTGGCCATGGTATCGCAGTTTCTCTCCCCGGAGCACGTGTCAATGGGAGCCTCGGTAAGCTGTGGAGTGCGGCGGATTGGATAAGTTGCTATCCTCTTTTTGTGCTTCAATTGATTAGGAAGCGATTAGGCAAGCCCCCCGATCATTGTGAAATAGTCTCCAGGTCCAAAAAAGCAAATATTCCGTTGCCGCTGCCATCGACTAACGATCAGCTGTTTTTATATGGCGAACTTTTTCCCGTGACACGAACAGAGGCAGCACCTATCGATTGCAAAAGGGACTTGCTGTCGATAGGCAGCATGGAATTTTTTTTGAATCTTAAAACATTTTTTTCGAATTAATGTATACCTTTGTTAAAGGATGTGAGGATATGATCCAAGGTAAAAAATCTCTTCTTTTAAGTAAAGGAAGTTATAGAAAAACAAACGTTTTTGAAAATCATAGCCACATAAGTGTTGAAGCCATTGCATTTTACAAATGTAAAAAAAATATTAAAATAATTTAACAATAAAGGTCCTTTCTTTTCTCAAATACCACTCGCATAAGGATCTTCCTCATGTCATGTTCAAAAGGGTTTTAAATTATAAAAAAAAAAGTTATTTAGGGAAAACCAAAAAAAGTTACCAAAAACAATACTACACGGAAGTACGATTGAAATAATGTGATAAAATTTTAAAGAAACCCCTTTTTAGCAAAAAAATGTTCTTCTGGGTTTTAGACCTACCTGCTTCCTTGAGATCCAGGTTGTGGTAAAAAAAGAATGATTTGCTGTACTCGAATGTCGAGATCATGATGGCACACGCGGGAACCACGCGCAGCATGCGCGGCATGACCCCGACATAAAGCCCTCGGACGCCCTGCCTGCGGTAGATGTGGCCCAGGCGGGAGAACACCGATGGCTTGACGGCAGCACTCGACGACGCTCGCTGCACGTCTTTCCCGTGGGCTATGCCGGCTCCTCCCACGCCGCCGCCCATCTCCTCGTAGAGAACGTCCTGGCCCAGCTCAATCTGGGTGTGGGTAGTGATCAGGTCGAAGGGCATGGTCACGAATGTAGCTATCTGCAAGAAGAAAGAGAAAGAGGAGTGGATTGCAGTCGTAGTCGGATGTAGACGCACCGCTACCCACCGCTCCGGATACGGCTCCCGCCAAGAAGCTAAACAGAAAAGAGGGCTCTGTGACGCTGAAGGCCCGCTTCATGGACTCGTAGGCGGCCCAATAGGTGCCGGAGAAGGGGGCGTCCCGCATGATGGTGGGCGGCCAACCTCGCCACAGGCCCAGAACTCCGTGCTGGCGGATGAGGGTGCGCAGGACTCGCCACAGCTCCCCGTAGGACATGACCTGCGACTGCATCTTGATGCGCACCATTTCGATGGGAGTGATAGCCGTGACCACAATCGTCCGCGAAAGGATTCCCGAGGCCATGGGCACAAAATATGGCAGGGTCAGGCCGGAGGGCGCCAAAGTCTCCACACTCTTCAGGGCAGTGTCAGCGCTGGCATGCACGTCTCGCGGCTTTGGCCACCGCTCGTCGGCCTCCTCCAAGGCGGTGAACCGCCGAGACATAAGGTAGATGGCGGCGAGCGAGTTCTTCAGGTATTCGTAAGTCACGAAGTAGATGATCGTGGAGGGCAGGGCCGACACCAAGGTAGGACTGAGTCCGGCCCAGAGGCCGCTCACGCCGCTGACACAAACGATCTTGAGGAAGGCGTCCTAATTCGGATAGAATTGGAGGTTTTTATATGGGTTTGAACAGGCTCAGCAGGTTATTTACCATGGAACCTCGTAGAGGCCGCAGGTTGCGCGGATCCCGACCCGGCTTGAGGACACAGGCGTCGCTGGAGCGGCAGACGTGGGTCATCAGACCGTTGTGAAAGACGTAGCAGAGCTTAGAGACGGTCGGTCGCTGGCGGATGGCGTGCTGCGTCTGCACCCGGGTCTTAACCACCTCCAAGGGAGTCACTGGAGGAGGGGGTAGGGTAGTGGTGGATGCAGGAGACACCAGGACTGGGGGTAAGGGCTACTCACCCACGAATGTCGTGATGAGGCCTCCGATCAGGGCGGACATGACCTGCTGCATGGGCTTGATGCGGTAGCGGGGATCGGCGCTCAGGATCATTGTAGGTAAAAGCAGCGGATCCTCCTCCTCCTCGGCCGACTCCTTTATGCCCTGGGTGTGACCATCCTTCCTCCCTGCCATTGCCACTTGCTCCTTTTTGTAAATCTTAGCTATACAGTATTGGCAGCAGCAGATCGACAGGACCTCTGCTTCTCAAGAAAGTCATCCCTGAACAGCACCTTTAATTTGGTGAGTTCGTGTTGCCCGCACTGTGGTTTGCGCCAAAGTTGTCGTTGTTTTTTTTTTTTTGTTTTCCAAACAAACACAAAGTTGAGAGAATAATTTTGAGTGAAACGTCAAACGTCAAAAGTCACTAACGGTTACATATGTGGGGGGAAGAGGAGCTCTATCCTGATATTATATGTTGATGTTGATCCGAATTAAAAATACGACATTTCTGTTTTTTAAAAACATTTAAATGGTCAAAGAGGGAGGCAAGGAAATGACAGTACAGGCACAGTGTCCCAATCTATTGTAGTTTTTGTGTGGAAAAGGAAAAGCCTGCATCGGGTCAAGTCTTAAAAACGAAATAAGATTGCCATAAAAGTTCCATAAATACTTAATTAGAGGATGGATTTATAGAGAATATGATTCCTCTTTAATCTTGCTTTCGGTTTTTGGTACTTCCAAAAATAGGACCAAGTTATTACACAATCTTTGCCCTCTTTTCTGACAAAAAAGTATATTTTCTTTATTACTTAAATTGTTTTTACAACTATTCAAGGCTATTTTGTAAAAATACGAAAATCTCATTAAAATGTGTAAAATCATATTTTTAATTGGGAAATGATACAAAACCATGACATTTTGTAAATAAACTTTCAAAATATTCGATTTTTTACTTTTAAGTTATGTTTTTTATTAATTTCATTGTGAATAATGTTACTGGCAAAAAGAAAAAATGATTTTATGTTAAAACTGTGACTACCAGACACTCCATCTGTCATCTTGAACAACAGAATCCAACTCCATCATTACTTCCGTCGGAAATTAATTCAAAAATACAAAATTACTATCCTCAAAAATAAAAAAAAATGTATCTAACTCTGAATCTATTTTTCGGCCTTGCAAAAAATATAATTTCTAAAAGGGATCGTTATGAATTTAAATCTATTAGAATTCAGATATGGTGCCTCGTTATTTCTAGGAAACCCAAAGTAATTTATTATTAATTGTCAAGACTCATCGCTTATAATGTGAGTGGATAAATCAGAGGAAACCATAGAAATTTGAATGAGAGCCCAGGATCGGCGTTTCAAAATCCTTTACACTGGATAAAGATAGCGGTTTATTTGATAGAAGGAAAGGAAACCAATGCGGGGACAACTACGACAAAATTGATTACGTTTAATGTAAAATTATAAATATGAATTAAATTAATCAAATTTAATAATAACTTGAATTATATTTAAGTTAATTATGAGTAGTAAGTCAGTAACATAGTTTAGCTTTAATTCAAAACCAAAAAAAAAATTAATCATTTAGATAGGATAGTCCAATATGTGTATATGTATGATGTAGGTAATCTGTTTTGGGGTCGCCCAAGCCTCAGCCTCAGCCTCAGCATCAGCTTCCGGTGGCGTCCGTTCTCTACTTGTGGGCGATGGGAATCAGCGTTTCGCCGGCAGTGAGGGCTGGCAACGGCGCGTCCACGGTCAGGACGCCGTCCTTGCTGAGGGACGAGCGGATCGACTCGGGATTGACGCCCTTGGGCAGCAGGAACTCCCGGTTGTACTCCCTATAGACGCTCTTTGTGTCCGACTTTTCCTCGTGCTTGGCGTGTACCTGGAATTAAAGAGGATTAGCAACTTGATTCTGGATATCTGGAGGATGGCGGATCTTACCAACAGCTTCTGGTCGACGGTCTTCACCACAATCTCCTCTGGGGCGTATTGGCTGACGTCGAAGCGCAGTTTCAGCACCTTGTTGTCGCCCTCATCCTGCCAAGAAAATGACACAGTTAGTAAATCCAACTAGAGGGTGGAATGGGAGTCACTTACCTGGATCAAGGGGGAGCTGATGTCGGAGACATAGTTCTGTTGCTTGGGGATTCGCGATGGCAGGGCCGAGTTTGTCGTTGAGCTGCAAGGACACCGAGAGCACAGGACTAAGGTTAACATGGCGAATCAAAAATATACGAAACAAAATTAAAAAGATGAAACCATAAACGGTTATACACAATGGGAGTGGGAGCACCTAGTGGAGGAGTTGGTGGTTGTGGTGGTCGAGGTCCTGGTGCTGCGAAAGGTCTTGTGCAGAGTGCGTGTAAAGGCCTCCATTGTTTGGGTTCTCTAGGATGCGACTGATCCCGAAGGCGAGCTCGACTAAAATGTCTGGAAGGAGCGAGAAGCTGTGGTGCTTGAGTCCCGATCTGAGACTGCACCTTAAAATAGATCAGACATCCGTTTCGGAGCGGGGTTCGCGGCTCTAAAAGGAAGCAGCTGCCAGTCCCCATTCCTCACGCACTAAAACATGTGATCTATTTTTACTTTTCTTCTTTTCTCCTTAAACATCATTTTCCTCTTGCAGACAGACCCGAAGAGGAACAAGGAACTCGCCCTCGCCCCAGAAGGACTGGGTTACAGCCGGGGATTATTATTTCGCTGTCATGTATCTTAGATCTTTGGACAAACCCTATTTAAACAAATGGAATTACGCCATTCAGGGGGAGGATATTTATAGGATGTGCCCCAAGATCTATATAATTTCTTGGTTTTCTCCTCGAATACATACGTTTTCATGTTTTCATCTTATTCAATGGAATGTACATATTTTGTCAATAAATTCATGAAAAACTATTGAAACTTGATTTTTGGGAGGTACTTTTGGGAATACTTTTACAGAATGTATTTGTTTTTCCGGAAAAGGTTCTATTAACAAACAGTTGAAACATTTGAATTGGCTTCCATTAAATTTAAAAGAGCGTTTTACATATTTAACGAATTTTTAGCAAAAAGCTAGGCTACAGCCTTTTAACGGATTTTTTCTAGAAGAGGTGATTTGCGGAAGAGTTTTCCTCTTCGTAAGATTTATAATATTGTGGAAACAAATTGAAAAATTTTGGGAAGTCATATTATTAATTCTACATTTTCTACATGAAAACATGAAAAAGAATATAACCCTCCAAACCCAAGAGATTCTCTAAAAATGTATATTATGATTCCGATAAATCAAATTTTTAAGGGCCATATTTGTGTTTCTACATATGTACTACATAGTATTTATGCAGTTTTGGAACAATAATACTTTTCGGAAGTATAATTCGGGAGCTCGTAATTCCAGAATATACTTAGAAATTTGTGTATATCAGTTGGGTGGCGGGTATGGTTTGTAATTGGATGTGCTTTGAATTGGTTATCCTTTTTAGTGGGGGATATAAATATTTTAAGGGTGATACTACATTTTATACTAATTTTACTACTCAACACTACGATAATACAACTCATAATTAGATACAAGAAACAAAAACAAAACGTTTGGGTACAGAAATAGGGAAATTATAATTGGTGCGGAAATACAAACCAAAAAAGAAAATTTAGTTGTTATACATTTTAGTTGTTGTACCTGGTTGTTGTTGTTGTTTTTTTAGTAGAGCTTTTTTTTTGTTTTTTTAGATAGGAGAGAAGATTATTATAGAATTGAAATAATTGCGGTTGATTATCGTATTCCAAGCAGCAGGGAAGAGAATAGAGAGAAATAGAGGGAAAAGTTATATTAAATAAGGTAAAAAAGGTGTCTTACAAGAGCAAAAGCATTAAAGACGGCGAAGTGCATCTAGTTCCCACCATAACCGAACCGGGGCACCCAGAAAGCAATAAGCTTGACTGACCGTTTGTAGCGCGCACCTGTCCCAGCTCCCCCGCTCCCTGCGAAAGCAAGCGATGGAATAAGGTCACCGCGTGGCGACGACCTTGCGTTTGCAGTGGGAGTCGGTGCGAGGGCGTTGATCGAAGGGTGGGGGGAAGCGCCGAAAATCGATAAGCACACAATAGCCGGTGGCCACGCTAATGACTTATTCCAATAACCGTTACATTGGGCCAGATAATGTCCGAGAAAGAGGGAGAGCGACAAGAACCTGTTCGCAGTCTCCTGCGCCCCCTCCTCCCACTTCCCACTTTCCCAGTGTCTCGCTCTCTCTCTTCAGTTCCTGTCTTTGCCTCCCTCTTGGCTCGTATCGCCCGTGTGTGAATGTGAGTGTGTGTGTGACTCTATCTATCTGGCATCTGATGACGATGATGTCATGCATATTTTTTCGTTATTGAAAAACCAAACCAAGGAAACCGAAGAACAAACGAAAATAAACACGAAAAATATAGAAACGAGAACAAGCACAAACAAAATTTGGCTCTTTTGTTTGCTAGCCGTTGTATATAAAAATATACATACATACAAACAAGTACATACATATGTGTTTAAGTTTTTGGTGAAAAGTTGGATTCAATTATCGATTACTCAACTGATCAGTTATCGTGCTTGAAGATGCTTTTCGAATCTTTTGCATCACGATCGGCGCAATCGGCTAAAAACTGTCAATGATATCATCTTTGCTTCGCCCATTATAATTATCAGCATCCCGCCGGGCCTGGTCTGGGTCCGGGGCAGCGCAACCAATAATGGCCGGTACGGGTACGGAAAGCTTTTCGCTATTTGCATGATAAATATGTAGATATTTGCTCAGCGCACTTATTTGTTTGTTTAAACTACATACACATGTATGTGTGTATCCACGAAATAGACTCCCACCCACGCGCAAGGCCGATCAGCGAGGCTATAAATCCGCCAGATCGATCATATTGCCAATACGCAGTGTTTTTGCAGTTGATCTTGTCGAAAACAGATGTGTATCTGTTATCGGATAGTATCGAATGAACTCTGCTGAATGAACCTGATACGGCTAGCAGAATGAATTCTTGCAAAGTGAATTTTTGAGATGCCAACTGTCATCTTAAATAACATGATATTTCGAGGAAACAAAAACGCCAAACAAACAATTTGCAAAAATATGCATAAGCAACAAAAATATTCAAAGTACACGCTAGTCTGTCCAAAATATCTGCTGTGATGCAACTGGGATGGGTACAGAAATCACTCTAATTCCTCGATTTGGCTAAGAGAGAACGCTTATTTGATGGATTGTTCCAATTATAACATTTTTAAGTATCCTTATTATCCATATACCCTGACCCGCTGACTCATTCAGTCCGAAGCGCATTAATCGACGGACACGCCATAGCCCCTAGAACCATAGGAGGTCAAAGGTCGCGACGGTGCGAAGCGGAGGATTGCCGACACGCATCGATAATTGCCGAGACTCGCTTTTGGCACCTGTAATCCCAGCAATTTGGGTTAATTTCCTTCTGCTAAAAGTTTAGCTCGGAATCGAAAAGTTTGGCAATAATGAGAAGTGGTCTGGGGGCATGGGGCAGGGGGCATGTGGCAGAAACAGTCTTGTGTTGGCCTCCAATTGAATGGGAAAAGTTGTGTTGTGGCCATGCAAATTTGGTTGCAACCAGGGCAACAAATGCAAGGAAAGGGTTTCCTTAAACATAGCGACAGGGTCTCCGGAAGAATCCTATAGAGAGTTAGGAAACCATTCCTAGAGTTTTCTAAACTCCCTAAATCACCTATTCTGTAATATACGGAAATTACAGGGTAGGGTATCAAAAAAATCGAAAATCTGTGCAGAAATCGTTTCGATTATGTCATAGGCCGAGGTCGCCAAATAGCGGCGAGTGGAGCGGCTCACGCGCTTCCCCCTCAACTGGCGCCCACGCAACGCCATCGCCACCGCCACCGCCAAGTGGCACCGCCGTTGATTGAGAGGCCGACGAGGCGCGCAACCGCGACAGCGACGTCGACTTCGACGGAGACGCATCGGTGGCGACGTAATTTGTGCCGTGTGTCCCGAACATTGTCTGTTTATCGAGCAAATATTTGGACCATAAACCCCAACGGGCGCACAGACTACAGACCTACAGACTGGCAGACATTCCGCGGCACAGGTGAGAGCCGGCGATCCCCAAGATCTGCCGAGCTGCCGTTTGAAAAAATTCCGTTATGGCCCAAATAACGGTTGCATAAAGATCGCAAATGGTGAGGGGGTTGTGGGAGCGGATACATGTGTTTCTTGGCCGGAGACAGGCAGACGGAGAAATTAGAACCTGTGACTCATCCTCCCCCAGAACAGGCGGCGGCAACGACGGCGGCCAGAAATGTATCTGGGCCATAGCCCGCTGTGTTTGTATCTGGGGATGGGCTGGTGTGAGCTCCAGCAGGCCAACACAGGCGGTGTCTGTGTGGCAAGATGTGCGCCTATATTTAACCACGGGCCGCGAAAGAATTATGAGATGATCCAACCAGTCTGTACTTTGCGCCAAGACCAAAAAGTACAACAAAAATCACTCCTAATCTGGGCGCAACAAAAAAAATGTCAATTCACCATTGATGGCTGATAGCGCGCTGTTGGCAACCGGTAGATAGATGTATCCCATGGACCGGGACACTCACCTGGTGGACTCGAAGAAGTTGGCCTCGCGGTTCATCAGCTCGTGGCGGAACTTGGCCATCTCCTCCTCCATTTTGCGCATCTCGGAGTCGAAGCGCTCGCGGATGTTGCTGAACTCCGTATCGATGACGCTGAAGTCGCCCAGCTTGATGGGGATATTCCTCTTGTTAGCCTCGGCCATAATTCTGTTCTGTTTTGTTGATTTGGTGGTAGCTCTACTGGCTATTTGGGCTCTTGGGGAGGCAGGTAGGCAGTGGTGGTTGGTGGTTGCTTTCTCGAAAGCACACTTGGGACGTTCTATTCGCTTTTGTTCTGCTCGACGCGCTTCGAGCCACTCGTTCACTTGCTAATCGCCGGAGCAACCACAACCAAAAAAAAGCGCTGGGAGTACAATGTATCTTCTATATATATTTTGACGCCTCAAGACGTTGGCTGGCTCGGTTCGCACAGTTTGCCGCGTTTCTGTTTCTTCTTGACTGTTTTGCATTCTCTGGGAGTCGACGTTTTTATACAGCCTTCCGTTCGCCGCCACCGCCGTGGCCAGAGCGCGAGAGCGCCGAAGAGCGGCGCACAGTGGAGCGTATGCCTGTCAATCGGATCACAAATTTTCCACTAATGAATGCCTTGCTCTTAATTGAATTTAAAATGAAACTTTATTTACGAGTAACTTGAGCATTACAGTTACATGTGTCACTTTTGCAAATATTACGGATGCCACTTCTCATCAAACTGTTTTTATGATCTATATGCCTTATTTTTATGAAATAAGTATTTCAACATCCAACAAAATATTAAAACTAACGATTTAGATCATACCGATATTCCCAAACTTCTCTACATCAAGTTTAGTCTTCTAAGTGGATGTTCTACTATTTAGTTTGAGACCTACGATATTTAAACCTTTTTTATTTTTTTTATTAAAGTTAAATTAGGGTTTGTAATTATATATTTGTAAAATTTTACTTTAGGACTATTTTGAGGACTATTTATTTGAATATTGCCATTTGAACAAAAAAAAAAAATTTTTTGATTGTAAGAAAGTAAAGGTAAATTTGGACAAAACATATATAATAATGAAACATATATTTTTGTACACAGCTATCAATAAAGAACCCACTGTCCGCCGGTGGAGAGAAAGCACTGTCAATCCACCAGTGCTGCCCACTATGGATCATCAATTACAGCTAAATCAGACAACTGTAATATATTTCTTAAACATAACGTATAATAAACAAGCTGTGATTATAGGGAATTATATATTATTTTATATATATGTGTTCAATAGATACACACTGAAATCCTAATAAAAATTCCTGAAAAGTTTTTCGTCCCATCTTACAATCAAAGCCTGACCTATTTTTGAATTGATTAAAATTAATATAATAAATAAAACTAATGAAATGAGAAAAAATTAGACTATGTGGCTTATAAGTATGATATTCAAAATTAATTAATCCAATAATTCTGTGCCAAATATTCCTTACATTTTATAAAAAAGGGATACAACTTTTCGAACAATAAATATAGCTAAATCGAACGAGTAACCCGCTAGTCTGACATCACGAAACCACACACGCACACTCCCAGTCCTCTCTCTTTCTCTTTTTCTTTGGCCAATACCCTACTCTCCGGAATGGGGCTTGCTAAGTTATTGGCTATATGTGTGCATAGTGTTGTTCTTTAATCAAAGCCAAGTTTTTAGGACATCTTTGTTTTAATGAATGGTTCAGCGCTATTCCATTCACCACCCAAAGGTGCGTCATAGGTTTCTACGCTCATTTGGCGATGTAGTGATGCGTCAACAATTAGTTATTGTAAATTACAATTTGTATTTGCAAACTGACTTACACGGTGGCCATTTGGACACTCTCGGATATTGTCGAATATTTGACCTTCTGGACGTCATTGTAAGGTTTTTATTTGGATTATTAGGGATTTGTTATTTGCAAATTTGTGTGAATTCCGTTTGATTTGTCTGAAACTTTTAGAATATATGTATTTTGGGGTATGATAATAAGAAATCATATAAAGTACCCTGAGTACCCAGCTTCTGTTCACATATTAAATATTTTCCGGAGAATTCCAGAAAATATTTAAAAGTTTTTTGCGAAAGGGTATGGGGTATGTGAAGGAGGGGGCACTTCAATCCCGGCTTGGAGGTGAGTGTGAAACCGCAGCCTCCAGTAGCTGCATCTATGCAGTTCCATTAGAGTACTTTCTGCCGAAACAAGCAATGATACCGGTGACGTGTGCAGAGTGCAGAGAGATTGGGTGGGTGGTATCCACAGTGGATGTGGAGGAAGTGCCAGGGTAAAATTCGAACCGGTTCGAGATCAACGCTTTTCACCGTTTTTGGCAACGACGGAACGAGATGATTTGTAACGCCAGTCGTGTCGATGGGTCCACAAATTAGCCAGAGTGGGCGGAACGTTGGCGTCTCATAATCCCCGAGCCAGCCCCTTCTCCTTCCCCTTCCCGGGCAGTTTGTTTGTAAACAAATGCAAACGAGGTGACTCAGCCGGACCGTGTATCGTCTCGTGTCCCAGCTTCGTGAGCTCGAGCGTTCGTGAGTCGAGCTTGTGATGTCCTTTTACGGTGTTACCCGGCATGGCGATGCAAATGAATCGACGCCCGAGCTGGTTGCATCGAATGCCCCTGTAATTAAGTAAACATTTTATTGGCTACAGTGAAAGCTTTTATATGACAGGCTAATTTGTTGTTTAATTACTCGAATTCAGTCAGGGTTGCCTAAACAATTCATTTCGTTTAATAATTTTCAAATGGAAGCTATATACAGTGATGGTGAAAAATAACACAATCTTTCTTGTTTTCTCCTTAATAATAAATATTGTATTGGCAGCTATATGCTTTTTTAGACATTTGTTCGTATGTAAATATAATTATATTTCATATTAGGAAACAAAAAAAAATAATTTAAAAAAGTTTAAACTTACAACCTAGGTAAAAAAAAGTAAAAAAATTACGATGACTAAAACTGATGACATACCATTGGGATTTTATATATTCTAGGTATTACATTATTATTTTTGTATTTTGTATTCCCAAAAACTGGTCAGACCTCAAGTCTCCCTAAGATCTCCCTAAAACTCCCCTTATATGTACATACTATGTACATACATCTTAAAACTAATCTTAAATTATTCAAAAATTCAATTAACGTCTAGAAATGTTATTTTGAAATAATAATTTCTCATACTCGCATCAGAAGAGGCAATAGCGTAAACAAAACAGAATCTTCCAGTAACACCCAGTAAGATCGTGTTAATTAAATATAGTATGGAAATTATATTGCCTTTTTGTGCAAAAGAATTTTGGATGAGAAGAATGCCCCCGCAAAAGGGAGCATCGACTGTAGTCGTGAGTCGTGCACCGGTCCCGATCCCATTTTTAATTCCATTGGGGACAGCGGCAAGCGGGCCATACAAATAATAATAGATTTAATCATGAATTACGAAAATAAAATGACAATCATCGGTGATCAACGCTGCCGTTGCGGCTGAGGTGTTTTGCTTTTGGCAGCGCCCACATGGTGGACGCGACGCGTCGGCTGCTAATGCCCCCAGTCCGTCCAAACAATAAACTCGTCGAAATGGGCGACCTTGGGGCGACAGAATCTGCCATTCACTGCTAAGCTGCCAGTGGAGAGCGGCCAGAAATCCGCAACAATAATGCGGCGACAACGCATCCAAAATTCCTTGTGCAGATCTCGTGGTTTCTTGGATAAACACAAAATAATTTATGTGCAATAGCTGCGATTCGAATAAAGCTTTTTTGCCACTCCCATTTTGCTGAAGGATAAAACCTCCCGCATTGAGTAAAGAATTTTTGTTTGAAACACATATGATAATCATTAATAATATTATTCGGCGGTACAACCTTTTCAAAATACATCTATAACATTTCAATACAATATTTGCTGCAATTTTGGAAAATAAAAAAATATATACTGCTTTAAAAGGAATACATAGGTCATAAGGTGTATTAGAATACTTTTAAAACTTTAAAAGAGTTTTTTTAAATATAATTTTATGGTTTTTTTACACGACTTAGAAATCTGTACTAAACCGACGGGGTTTTAGGAGTACTTATTTGAGAAATTGTTCGAAGGCATTTGTTGTATAACAAAATAGGAATACGAATTTAAAATAATGAAAAACTATTAATTTTTTTTTTTTTTTTTTTTTTTTTTTTGAGCCTTGGGAAAATAGAAGGAAAAGTAAGATAGTTAGGAAAGTCTTTCTTTGTAAAAATTCGTGAGTAATATTGAAATATGTTTTAAACAGTCAAAAACAGAAAAGGTTATTACTATCGATAAAAAAAGGTCGTAAAAATTACGAACTGTCCAAACTGAGCTCCCACTTTTCAAATTTATTTTCTGTAATTTTTTTGAATACATCATAAACCGTTTCACGTTATTTCATTTCTGAACTAATCACCCAAAATGTGCAACAAAAGCAATAATTTCGCAGTTTGTCGAAATGGGAATATTTTATCCGACAGCTTGACACTATATAATTTATATTCCCCCATATATGTACCTAGAAATATCCTCCCCGCAAAGGTAAATATCATTTTAATTTCAAATGATCACTCTGCCTTTAATACAAAAATAGCCCATGAGTGTGGCTACTTTTTCAGTAATTGACTTTAAATGGAGGATGGACCCCAAACAATAATACTGAAAGCAAATGAATATTTACAAAAATGCATAAAAATAAGTATAAATACGTTTGTATGACACATTCTATAGAGTCGAAATCATTTCACCGCATCTGTAAATTTCGAGAAAATCTAGAAAAAACATATTGCGGGCCGGGCAAAGCTTTATTTTCTTGGATTGCTGGGGATCGGCGAGGGGTTGCGGGAGCTGAGGGAGACAAAAACAAATTTTCCCCACGTCACCGGAATACATATTCAGAAAACAGACCCCAAGGATATAGTATATAATTGCTCTAGTCATCCAACAGTATGTCATCCCAGCAATCCCACACGCCCACTCTCCCACTCACCCACCCACTCACTCCCACGCCCCTTCCCATCCCGCCCAGTCAGAAATCAATCAAAGTTTGATCGCGATGATTTAGCATGGAATTTTTGGCTGATGATGAGCATTTTTCAGTTCAGGCAAATGGCAGTGGCAAATAGCGATCTCCTCCTCCTGCGTGGGCGACCCTCTATTGGCGTCGGCGTATAAGTAGTCCGGTCCGACCTGCTTGACGACAGCATCCGAGATCTGAACATGTGTCTGACAGCCGCCAAGAAAGAAAGTGTTTGTACTCGGGCGAAAGTGCACAATTCTAATGTACATCTAAAATACTTGAGACACTTTTAAACATGAATAAAGTTATGTTAAAAAAGATTTTTTATTTTTACACCGTTAATTGTCCTTCATGGGCGCCTTAATTTTTAAAAGATTGGTTTTTTCAAAAAGATAACTTTTTAAAATATTACTTTGTTATCTCACTTGCCATTATCATATTGATCGAATTTATTTTAGAATAAAAATTTCTATATTCATTGTAGTGTGTTACGCACCTCATAAATAATTATTTTTAAATTCTAAACTCTCCCAATCTATAAAATTTACTTTATTGTTTTATTCATTTTCTTGTTAACCAAAAACAGACACGAAATCGTGAAAGTAAAACTTTCTTGGGTTTATCAGATTATATATTTTAAAATTAGTTTTTGCTAATACGAAACCTAATTTAAAACTAAAGTCTTCAGAATTCAGTTATAGTTATATTCTTTAATGTTTTTTTTTTTTTAAATACATGCATATGCCTAAATCTTTGTGTCACCTATAAGATAATATTGGCCGATCCAAAGCATCCATAAATTATACGTATATACATATATCATCTTCTTTTCTTCTCTGCAAATCTTACTCTTAAAATAACTGAAGAGATTTTTAAATTATTTTTATTCCCTATAGAACAAACATTTTAGTTTTTCTTTAATTTACTTTAAAAAAAAAAAATAATAATATGGGTACTTAAAAATATGTTTAAATAAGCATGAAAATATTTTTAAAAGTCATAGACCCGCATACGATAGCTAATTTTTTTGAAACTCTAGCTTTTAAAGTAAATTAATTCTTGAAGATTTGATGTTTAAAACACTTTCCCTTAAAAAAAAAACTTGAAGGTTAGGTATTATATAACATTGAACTATTTTTTAAATGATAATATTTTCAGATATATATCGTCAGTTTTGTTGTTAACAACACTTATCGATATTTTTCATAGCTTGGCAGCTCCGTAGAAACGATGTACGGTCACACGACTATTAAATGTGTGCGTGTGTATTCCTCGGAATTAAATAGGAAAAACACAAACAATTTCGTAAAAGCAAAACAATTGGACACCTGGTCATTAAGTCAACAAGAATCATGTCTGCTTACTATAACCTATACACGGGGGACTACGATGACGAGTCGATCGGTGATGAACGCAGCGAAGAAGGTGAGGCAATGGCGTCCATTGTGGAACCTGCAATGATACTAGCAATTCCATCTTGTAGACACAGACGACGCCAGCGAGACAGAGTTCCGCAGTGCTCAGCGCTACGGCGGCACCAACGGCACGGCGAACACTAACAACATGGGCAGCAATAGTGAATTAAAGGAGCAGTCAGTATACAAAAGGTTTCACTCCAAGCGTGTATTCTTATTTCCCCATTATCTTCATCCGTAGGATGTACCAGCACAAACTGCTCAACCTCCAGAAGCAGATGGAGGAGCTCAACCAGCTTGTCCACCCCGAGTACGTGAAACGTCTGAAAAAGCTGGACAATCAACTCAAGGAACGGCGGCGACTGAACGAGATCTACAAAGACTACATGCGAGAGTGCGTCGAGAGGGATTACATTCTGGAGAAAAAGGCCGCCCAGAAGGAGTACGACGAGAAAATGATGGATCTCAAGGACAACCTGATCTCGGACTTCGAGGACCGCAAACGTCAGATTGAAAACGAGCGCTACAGCCTTGAGCTGACAAACGATTCCATGGAGATTAAGACGACGATCACCCGCAAACTGCGACGACGACCCAATGAGCCACTGCCGGTGATTGAGAAGCGGCGAAAGCCTGCCACAGGCCAGCTCCTTGTCTACCAGTTGGACGACAAGGAAATCGAGTCGGACCTCAAGACCATACAGCGGGGCAAGCCGTTGGCGCCCAGCGCCCTGCAGAACGGGCTCGGCCCGTATGCCCAAAGCCAGCAACAGCAGCAGGTTCACGGACTCTTGCCCGAGTCCCCCATCAGCAGTGGCGGCTATGTCGAGACGCGAATAGAAGACAATAAGCTGTTGTACGAGCGTCGATGGTTTTGCCGCGGTCAACAGGTCTACGTTGAGGGCAAGGACATGAGCAAGTTTGCTGCCACCATCACAGCCATTGGCAACGATGTGGTAAGAACTCATTTTCGTGCTTTATCCTTCCACTTTTTCTTACTGATTGTGCCTTTTCAGGTTTGGGTGAAGCGCACCAACGAAAGCAAAGTCAAGATTAACATGTCCCACCTGGCCAAAGGTAAAATATCGATAAAGAGACGATAGTTACGGATCTACAAGCCTGCGGATACACCGTTCGAGTATTTTCGTGACTTAAGCGGTGTGAACAGAAACCTAGGTTAGATGTAAAATTTTATTTTATTTAAAACGAGAAAATTGTAAATAATAAAACAATCCATTTTAGAACGAATTTTTATTATAAATTTGGGTATTACATTAATTTTTCCCCATAATAGACGGTAGGTTGAAAGCATTTCCCGATGGGGATCTGTGGAAAAAAAAGAGTTGTATTTCATTCAATAAGTTTGTTGGTCATTTAAAATCCATATTGTTGTGGGTTGTTTTCTAAATTGTTCTGTAATTGAATAAAAAGAAAATTGGCGTTGGCGTCTGCCTCTAGTTAATGTAAGGAACAAAATATAAAGCATAAATAACGCTTCTCTATAAATCTGAAATGAAATCGAGTGAAAAAAATTAGCCCAACTGATATAATATAAAGTTTATATACCTTTTCTGGTGTGTAACTCAGATTTTCTCTAAGGCTGTTTAAAAGAGTGTCAAAAACTAATCTAAAACCATTTAGTTCATATCGCCCAAGCTTTAATGACAAAACCTAATAGCAAAAAAAAAAAACAAAGCTGAAAGTTGCTTCTAAACTCGTGCCTGAACCCTTTCGTGGTTAGTATGCTTTTGGAACTGAATTAAAATACTATTTAAAAGATGACAATTTTCTTCATCAAAATTTCTAGAACCAGAAGCAACCAATCATCAGTCTCGTTTTTGCAGTTCAGAGAAGTTTAAAGAACTTCCAAAAAATTCACTAATTACGTTTACAATTTAAGGGCTTTGTTACAAAAAAAAAGAAAATTAATTTTAAATAAAAATAATGGCGCACTTTAGCAATCCAATATGCACTAAGCCATCTAAAGACACAAAATTCAACACACTCCATAGCCAATGTTCCCGAAATGGGTTTCATCAAAGAGTAGGATTAAGATTTCTGGTTCTCCAAAGTGAATTGGATTTGCCCGCCCTTATATCCGGGTATCTTCCGGGTAAAGTGCTTCACCAGACACAGCACCGAGAGCCAAATTGATGACAACAAAAAACTGGGTTTCACTTGCGCTTGCTTTATAATTCTTCTTCATAAAACATACACACGCTTCTGAATCTGAAGTGGTTGTTCTGGGGGAATTCTTCAGATCAACATTATTTTTTTCGTGTTTAATTTATACATTAAAAAAAACTGAATCGCAGCATGGTGGTTGAGCTGCTTAGTTACGGGAGCCGCGTCCGAATCCGCCGCGGAATTCGACCTCACCGGCGCCGGGTCCAACATCACCCTTCTTGTCAACGCCGCTGCCGCCGGGCGCGCGTCTGTAGGCCGAGCGGTCCTCGCCGGTCTTGGAGGCGTCGCCAGGGCCGCGGGGGCCGCCAGCGGCTGGGCGCGGACGCACGGTCTCGGAGCGAGCGGGGCGCTTCAGGGTCGAAGGCACAATCTCGGGGGGCAGATGCAGATAGCTGCGCAGCTCCTCGATACCCTCGTTGGTGAGGTACCAGTAGTAGTGCCTCCAGGCGAACTGCTCCTTGACAAGGCCGCGAGAGTGCAGGGACTGCAGAGCCTTGATGACGTGCAAGTTGGGGATCGACTCCAGCTCGGGATGCTTCTGGGCATGGAAATCCTTCTTAGCCACGATGACGCCCTCTTTAAAGAGGTACTCGTAGATGGCTACTCGATGGGCCTTTGGCATAAACATGCTGCACAGACAAAAAAAATAGACAAAAAAATTCGTATTAGTTGACTTTGTTATGATTGTTGTTGTTTCGCCAAACGACTCCTTTCGGATGTCCCGCAAGGCACAATCGAAAGCACAAAACACAAAACACAAACTGCAGCAGCTGCAGCGGTGGACGAAGTTTGCGGTTTCAATTTGTTTAATTTATCACATATTCGGATTTTGCCACTTTTTATGGATTACTTCACGTACTTTGCGTCTTCAACTTGGCAGAGGACCGGAAAGAAAGGAAAAGAAAATTGACAGCGCTCTTCTTCTTATCCACGCACCAGGGTTGATTATGGCATATCGATGTATCGATAGTTGTGTTTTTTTTAAAGGGTTAGAGTGACCATGGTACATGTCTCGAGGTATCGAATCCAAATTTTAAGAAAGCTTACATTTTTATTGAAACTAAAAAGATAAATATTATCCTTGTAGACCTTGACTACATAACAAATAAAGTGCTACTTCAAGTTCGAAGATATTCGATATGATGTTTTCAGTGTGGCTGTTAATGGCCAGACACAAAATACCGCAATTTTCTTTAAGAGTATCTATAACACAGAAAGTATAGGTTTGGCGGCATTTGAATTTTGAATTTTGAAACTCGTTTGTAAAACATGTATGACAACAAAAATGAAAAGATATTTGTCCATGTCTACTATTTATAGATTTATCAAAAATAATACTTAATATCAATTTAGTAAATTGATTAGCAAATTGACTAACAAAGTGCGTCTCTACTTTCCCTCTACTCTCAGAATTTTAAAACTTTAAACATTTATGCAGACAAGGAATTAAAAAGACAATAGCCGGCATCTCAGGTCACCAGGATATTATCGATTTTCATTTTGATTTTCGCCGTTAAAATAATATTATAATATTATATATGTAACATGGTAGGTTCTTAATTTCTTAATTAATAAACATCCTTCATCCTTCAGAATTTGAAATGAAAAAATTTGAAAAGTAGACTGTATAAAATTCAATGTAAAGAAATAAGTAGCTCAACAAAAACATTTGTGAGGTGTTAAAGAGTTAAGTATTTATTAAATAAACTTGAAATAGTTTCAAAATAAAAAGTTACAATTCGACGATTGTAATATATTTTTGGATATAGTAGGTGGACTCGTAATTTAAAATTTTGCTGATGCTCTCTCCCTAAGATTTACTGTTAATTGCAGGTGTCTTTGAAGTATCAATTCCTTTAAAAATAAATGCGTTATTGACCAATAGGGAGGATTTCCGCTTTTAGGATGCCTCCAAAACATCCTCAATGGAATTTAAAGTCCTTTTAGTGTTTTCCTATGTTCCTATTTAAAAGGAAAAAAAGTTTATAAATCGAATTATCGGTTTTATTTTTCTTCTTAATTTGTTTTTAAATCAGGGAATATCTCTTATTAATTGTGAAAAGTTCATTTATTTTATGTATTATTTCATTTAATTTGGTATTGATGTTTTTGGGATTGCCAAAGGTTTCTGGCATAGTCCTTGCATTTTAAAATGTTTGACAGGATTTCTAACAATGTGGTTAAATTTGTATCGCTGCATTCCATTTTTGCAGGGGTTTGTTTGCTTCAAGGATAATTTCGGAATCTTCTACTTATATTAAAAATATATAAGCATACAAAAGTGTAGCTTGAAGTAAGTAAAAAAAATGTGTAACATTAAAACCTATTGATCCATAGGTATAAAAAAGGTCAATTAGATTAATAGTGTATCTTGATGTTCATCGTTTTAGTAATTAGCCTGTTGCTGCCTAGGTCCAGACTGGCTTCAAGTTGCCTCAGGATGTCCCCTCCAATGAGGCCGTCGAAGCAGTCGTCGGAATGAAAGAGCACCAGTTGAAATAATTCCTGGTTTCCGAGTTCTTCGAAGAGTCGGATTTCCATTGTTTGGACGCGGTTTCGAGTGTTTGGGGCACTTTTAATGGGCGACTGATTGGAAACGAGAGACGGCTCTATGAATGAGACGGCGGACCCGGTACGGATCAGAAACTTGAGTGGTTTCTTGTTGTTTTTAAGGTTTATCCATATAAATGGAAGGGGGGAGCGTCGGTTGGAGTCGGTTATTGAGACAATGGGACAACGTTGTGAAAGAAGGAACTCCTCGACGGCCCCTAGATTTTTTATTTTATTTCCCTGTTTTGTTTCCAAACTGGGCCCAATGGCCGATTTCTTCTTGTTGTCCTTACGAAAACGATCGTCCTGG
Organism: Drosophila varians; assembly: GCA_018150405.1. Classification (NCBI taxonomy): domain Eukaryota; kingdom Metazoa; phylum Arthropoda; class Insecta; order Diptera; family Drosophilidae; genus Drosophila; species Drosophila varians. Next base: position 13,555,033 of record JAECWK010000126.1, read on the forward strand.
CCGCGTATGAAATTCTTGGATTTGTTGTAGAAGCACCTCGACTTGTTCTTTGGCGGTTGCAGCACCTCCCGATTGGCTTGAACAGAAATCCCAATTTCCCGTATGGCCCATTCGTAGGCCTCCTGTAGGTTACTAGGATTCATGGATCGAATGGTTCGCTCCAAGGGTCCTCTCAGGCCCGTTAAAAAGTTGCCCAGACAGACTCTAGCATAGATTTGTTTCTTGATTTTGGCCAAACTCGAATCTCTTTCCTGTTTGTCAATGAGTTCGAATAAACTTTCCTTAATTTCGGAAATTTGGTCAAACAACTTCTGCACGGAATGCGGTTTCCCGGCCAGCCTGTACAGCTCGGAGATTAGCATGTCCTCGTCCCTTTTGTCCGAGCAATGCTCCATGAGAGCGTCCTTGATGTCCTTCCAATTAAATCCTGCTTCCGAAGTCGTAAGCGCTTCCTTGGCTATTCCCGTTATTTTGTTCTTGATGGATCCTCGTAGGAACTGTCCGAACGGGGTTTGGTCAGTGCCCTGGATGAGGACGAGGATTTCCTCAACGTTGGAAATGAAGTCAGGGAGTCGTTTTGGATCTCCATTGAATTCTGGTAGGAATTGAATGGCATCCGGGACAAGGACCGATGAGAATATGTCGGTGGCGCTGGCGATGATTTGGGAGCGAGGTGAAGTCGAAGGATTCATTTTTTAACTTTTTTACAATATTTAATTTTTTTAAGAGAAGTTCAGTATCCTTGATGCCGCTTGGGGTTTGTGATTCTTCCTGTGGGATCAAAAATACATTATAAGAAGATATTGAAAAACATTTCAAAAAGAGAAAAGTCCCTGAAGTGGTGGACTAGTATTTTATAGAAGTTTAATTTAAATTTAAACAATTGAAACATGGTAAAAAAAAATTTGGGATATTTTGTTTTTGGCCTTTTCTTAAGATTTTGTCCATAACTATGTAATAGTTATTAATTATTATGGTCTATTACTAACAGTTATTGTTTTAAATTTCATTTGAGAATATAACCACATAAAATGGTTTAAGTGTACCTTGATAGTAGATGGCAAACTGTAATTTGGCTTGAGGTCTCCTCGAACTTGGATTTCAAACTGTAATAGTTTGAGTTGTGCATGAACTCTGATTTAAAAGTGTAACATCGTTTGACTTGGCCTTGAACTTCGATCTTAAACTGTAAATTGGCTTGAGTTCGTCTGAACCGAAGATCCCTTTTTTTGTATTTAATTTTAACTTTGCTATTAATTGAACAATGTTTTGCATTTTTGTATTTAGCGTATTGTTAAATATATTGTTGCACAGAGTTCGACAATAACACACTTCCACAGTAGCACAGCGTCACATATTTTTTTTATTTTTTGATAATTTTTCAAACTTACTGGGAGGGTTATAAGAATAGTTGACTATTTTTTATCCTTTATTTCTTCCTAGCTTTTCCTTCCTAGCTTCTCCGTAGTGCATTTGGGTTCGTTTTCCAATTGAGAAGCGGCGTGTTCTCTTCTCAAACGTCCAGAATGGAAATGGAATGAATCCGTTGTTGGAAGAGACCTTTTGTTTGATCTAAAACCGTACTTTCATACGAGATACGCACACATGTATGTTCATATGTTCGGTTTGCTTATTATATTTATGTATGTATATATATATTAACCGCTGACGCAGCGTCATATTCCTCTTCGACCATTCGACAGATTGACGCTGTCTTGGGTGTCATTTTTTATTACTATGGGTTTCTGCGTCGATGCTGAGGGCCCATTAATAAATCCGGGGAAATCTTATATAGTTTCAAGTTGATCCTGCCATGAAAGTGGAAATTTTACACTCGACGTTGGATTTAACTTTATGAGTTTTTTTTTTTTTTGTTTTTTTTTTTTATTTTTTATTTTTTATTTGTTCTGCTTCTTTACGATTCTATCAATAATGGGCTACATTGCCTCAATCATGCAAAGTAAGCCCCTTTTTATAAAATACCGATGGCCTTTTCCACGTTTTTTTGTTTAATTGCGTAACAGTGCATTTTGGGCTTTTGTGGACTTGATAGTTATTCAATTTATAATTTATTATAATCAATATAATTATATAAAATATAATAAAATTTTATACATATTAATGATTAATGATAATGGAAAGCAACGGGCGCTTTCCAATGCTTTTCTTGATATCTTGAAATAAGGATTTGGGATAAGGACATAAGGATTGAAATCGATAGCTTATCCGAATACTTTTAAGCTCATATCGCCCCCATGTAATTATGGGACTTTTTAGACTACAAAACACTTTGTATCTTATCCAATGCATCTATTTTTATGCTTTCCATTCTAAAGGATATACTGTAGCCTTTCGCCTTGATTAATTTTATCTGTATTTTTGTCCACATATGTACAAAGTAATATGTGCAATAAGAAAACTTTTTTTTTACAGATTTTCTTTAATCTGTTGACTTATTTCGTTCAAAAGTCTTGTGAATGTTTGGCGAGACAAAGGAATTTTTGGTTTACATTTTTTTTTATCATCAAAACACCTAAAACTGTGTTATTGACATTTTTGGGTTTTGTTTGACATTCTTTATAATGTTGTCCTCCCGTGTGCTTGACACTTTTCAAAGAAGAAGATTTCAAGGAGTCCTTATAAGAAGAGTTCAAGGAGTCCTTATAAAGATGTATGACCCTTTATAAAGTGTAGAGACGTCTATTCAGCACTTCTTGTGATTCGACGCTTTTGGCTTGCAAATATTTGACGATTCATTTAAAAATAAATGTGGCACTTATTTTATTATGCCAATTATTTTTATTATATTCCAATAGATACAAGATTGAATGTTGAAATAAAAATGTTTTATCTGAAATATTTTCAATTCAATATTTCCGAAGTGTTGCAATTCAAAATCTTTGTTTTAAAACATATTCAAAAGTCATGGTAACAATCTTAATATCAGAGGTGCTTGGACATTTTTTGATTATATTTAAAATATAAACTTGTTGCCAAAGAAAACAATAAAAGCATTAGGTAGAGCAAACAAAATACACTTTAGGAAGTTCTTAATTCTGTTAAAAACGTAAATAGGATAAATACAAAAAAGTAAAATTCTTATAATTATGTTTATGTAGTATAATTCAAGAAATTATGGCTTAAATTAAATAAGAAATATGTATGTAATTTTTAAAAAGAATTCATGGAGGGAGAGTCACGCCCAAAAGGAGCGTATTTCTCCATATAATAATACAAAGGATACTTCATGATAGATCGTAATACTTTTAAATTCGGTTTTTTTTTGTATTAATTAATGTCGCAAAATGGGGAATTTATTCCATAGTGCACTGTGCTCTACAAAGGAAGCTGTGCAAAGGAAGTAAAGGAGGGAAAAGGACCCTCAAAGTTCGGAAAGCTGTGCCAAAGATTATTAAGTGCAAAGGAGTTAGTCGAATGGTAATAGATTCTCGTTTAATAAACCTGAATAAACCTTAGTAACATTAAAAAAAACGACTAAAAACTAGTCCGTTTAACTATTAAGGTCATTCCATCTGTAAAAGTTTTAATTATGTTTAATATGTAGCTTAAGTACTTAATGGTTTTTAATGTAATTACAACTATAATTGCCAAAAACTAGTTCGAAGTGAATTAGAAAGGCCTAGAGGCGTGTTTGCTTCTCATGTGTCTCCGGTTCTGGCCCTTGAATTTCTTTCCCGTGCTCCAAGTCCTTGGGTTGTGTCTTTGCGGGGGGATTGGCCTTTTTGGCGGGAAGCAACAGGCTCTCGAGATGGCCGAAGGGAGCCTCGATCAGGATGTAGGCGACGAACGCCATGAGAATGGTGAAACCGAAGTCGGCCCAGAATCGAAGCATCTGGAGAAGGAAATAAATGTTGTTATGGCTCCCAATATACGGAAGGATGTGGAACGCACCACTTGGTAGTCGCTGAAGTACGTGTTGGTCCTCACGATTCCGGCGTTCAGGCTTTCGATAAACATGTGGAAGATGTAAGCGGAGTACGAGAGGCGGGACAGAGGCTGCCACAGCGGGGAGGAGAGGAAGCTATTGGCCAGTCCGCCGTAATCCTGCATGCAGGCGAACACCACCCAGCAGAGGCCCAGGGGCCAGGCCATCCGGGTGAAGGTCAGGTAGAAGGCCTCCTGCAGCATGGAGGGCGTGTTAAGATTCTTCTCATGCCCATATACCCCAAACAGGCAGCTGAGGAGCAAAGCGGAGCTGACCAACCAACCCAGGATGACCATCAGACGGTTCAGCTTGAAGGACTTGCCGCGGTAGACGTGCAGGAAGTACCCGAAGAGGGCGCCAATGAGGTAGGGCGAAGCCCGCGTGTGGGTGGAGAAGTAAATCTTCTTCATCGCCCCATCAGTCTGAGTAATTCTGTGGGGGAACTCCTGGTTTTAAGGACATTAAGGGACACACTTTTCTACTTACAGAGAGATGTTGTTGATGATCATCACGCTGAAGAGGCAGGAAGCCAGAAGCACCATCACCAGGACTATGCCTGCGACTCCCTTTCTGCCCCATTTGTAAAGAGCAATCAGGATGAGGGGCGACAGGATATAGAGCTGCATGTCCACTACCAGGTACCAGGAGTGACCCAAGCACTTTGGGAACGTTAGATGGCACCATATTGGATCTTGAGGCGTTACTTACGATGTCGTCGGTGGCGTAGTTCTGGACGTAGAGAAGCGTCCAGTGCCATGTGGACTCGCAGACGGAGTAGTCGTCAAAGTTCACAGATCCGTAGAGAGGTCCGTCGCCCATCCGGGGCAGGAGTTTCAAGTAGATGAGAATGGCCAAGGCCAAGACAGGAGTAAGACGGAGGAATCGGTGCAAGTACATCAAAGGGATGTTCAGCTTTCCTTTGGTCCTAGAAAATGTAGGGATTAAATGTGGGTGTCCTATGTAGGAGTGGGGTGTGGTCATACTTCTCCATGGTCCGCAGGGCTATCACCACCAGGAGGAGGCCACTCAGGAAGAAGAAGGTGTCCACCGAGTAGGCTGCATGCTGGAGTAACATGCTGTACGCCGATTTTCTCCACTGAAATCCCATATAGTCATTATCCTTTGGAAATGATAATGTTCAATGGCTTACCCAGTGCAAGTCGACGTAGTTCAAGTTGGGAGAATAAAGATACACGAGGTAGTCATGTCCGTAGACCACCCAGATGAAGGAAAGACACCGAATCCCGTGAAGGCAGTCGATGACGTTGGGATTGGACTTGGGCGCCACGATCCGGAACAGAAGCCGGCAGTTGGCACGGGCGGAGAAAGCCTTGACCAGAGGATTCATGGTGTCTGGAAGAGATTCGGATTGAAGACATTCCGGCATGAAGGAATTAAGCAAATGCTCACCTTGGTCGCAGAAGAAATAGTCGCAAAAGGTGGCCAGGAGAGTTAGGGCAGCCAAGGTGGAGAGGACAACTCTACAAGGTTACAAAAGTTAAGAAATATTATTTTTGATTTTTTCAGTTACTTACATGGTGAAGATGGTGAGTCCATCGAAGGACTCCCTCTCAGACGTTTGGCAAGAGTCCTCTTGGACCAAGTGGAAGTCCGTGTCAAGCTCCACGTTGAGGAGCTCCTGGAAGAGTCTTCGGAACATCGCATCCATAATGTTGGTGGAACAGGAGGCGGGGAAGCAGACCCCCGTCTTCAAGGCCAAAAGCGGGGTTATGCTGGGAGCGAGAGAAATCCTCGCGAAGCAGTACTTTCCCAGGACACTGTGGCTCGATGTCACGGCGTGGTTGGTGGCCAGGCACTCGTCGTAGTTTCCCAAGTCTATCAGGTTCCCGGTGAGTATTCCCGATGGCAAGGAGCCCCACGAATCAATTACTGTTTTGTTAATGGAATGAAATGTTAATAATTATGGGGGAAGTATATAATGTAATGCGATATTCCCCTATATATAAGGATGGAAAGCTAACTTCGAAAGTGGTCGAAGTTATGTACTCCGTGAAGTTATCGGAAATACAAATGTAATTCGGGACAACATTTTTAAAAATTAAAAAAAAAGGTCTCAAGTTTCCAATTCCGAAAATCCGGAAGCTATGATGTTAAGCTAGTTGTATGACAGCTGTAGGCTATAGCCTCCAGGATCCAGATTGACGCTCTAATTTACTGTTTACTGGGAGGTGATCCGGATCAAGAATAAATATACCTTATAGAGGGACTGAAATTATAATACCCTCTGCAGGGTATTAAAGCCCCCGTATACTACATATATATAGACCAAAATTTTAAAATATCCTTCGCATCATCAGGGCATCAGAACTCACCCTTTAAGGCCCAAGTTTTGGTAGACATTAGATCCTGGCTGAGAAGCGCTATATCCGCCAGACACAGCACATCCTCCTGCGAAGGAAGCAGGGAACTCTGGTCCCCAAATAGGTCCTTTGCCAGGTCGGACGCCGTCAAATTCCCGAAGTGCTCAAAAAACTCGATCGCCAGTCGCCTGAGTCGAGAGGTACTCCAGTAGGTTTGGGGTTCAACCGTGGAAAAATCGAGTTGTTGTAGGTCCCGTCCTGTATGGGCCGTGGCCAGGACCAAAGGACAGAGCAGAAGCAAGACTAGCCGCATTTGGACAACGTTTCGGGTCTGGGGTTCAGAACAGATTGGTCTGCCAATCAGCCCGCTTTTACTTTTATGCTGAAGGCCGCGGAGTCGATAGGCGCCTGTTATCGCATTTGAATAAAGAACCCGGATTCCGTGTAATCAATCGATTATCTTAATTGTTACGTTGACCAAGTCCGACAAGTCTGACGACACCAATGCCATGGTCAATGGGCGTTACGAATCAGGCCAAGATTTTGATGCAAAACAAAATGCTTGATAATAAAAAGTCAATAAATAGTAGTCTAGACTCTAGACAAATTAGAGAAATGATTCGCAACATTTAAGGCTAAGACTTATTTTTGGAATTCCCGGAAGTTTTGGACTAGATTAAAAGATTAAAAGTCCCGGAATCAACTATCTTTCGTAATAATCCCAACCATTTCCTATACTAATATTTCTATAATAACACTCGTCGAAGGACAACGATGTCTATCGCCACTGGTAGTATACATTTGTGTGCCACTGTTCAATCTATCGAGTATTACACAAAGTAGGTTACTACTTTCCAAAGGCGATATTGTAACATGATTGTAAACTAAGCCAATACCCTATATCTTTTTCGAATTTTTTATGGGGTCTTTCCGACTCATGTACGTACACATATATGTAGCTCCTTATACAAAATTGACTTACAATAATACTATTTTAAATAATATAGTGACTACTTATTTACCAGAAACTAATACCGTCCTATAATTTTTTAATTAAATTGGTGAATTGAAATGTTTGTTTGAATTTGAATATAAATGTAGAATATATAATTTTTATCTAATTATCTAATATTTTTTCTATTAAATACATTTCGTAATATATTCTAAACTCAATTTAAACTTTTCTTTCTTTGACAGTCAAAGTAAAAGTACAATATTACGATATTACAATAAAACAGAATATTTTAGAAAAAGAAATAGAAAGTCAAACGATTAAAGGCTAAAATTGTACATATTGATGACTCTTCTAGTTTTTGGAAAGAGCTAATTCGAGTTATACTAAACATTAGTAATACCAAACGAGTGCAATAACAAAAAAATGTATGCTTTGAAAATCAAAACTTTAGAAATTAAGTTAGTTAGGAAAAGGATATGATTGTAGTAAATTTTCTTTTTTTTTTTTTTGTCCTATTTCCAAAAATTTTTACTCATTGGCCTTTAGTGTCTCCTTCACTCGACACTTCAATGAACGATAAGATTCGTTAGTTCCTTGATATTTCGATGGTATCGGTTTCTAGTAGAAAGTTATCTTTCTTAATTCTTAATTTTATAAGCTTTCTGAAAACTTATTCTTTTGAGTATGTTTATTTTTTACAACTTTTTTCCCATTATTTTTTTCCCTCATCCCAATGGTGGAAGCTAAATTTAGTAATAGCTTCCACAATTTACAACAGCATTGAAATAACCATTCAAAGTTGAAATTTGAATTTGTTTACTTTTCCTTTTTGTCTTCTACAGTTTTTTTCCCAAACCATATTCCGTGGGTTATTTTTTGCCATTCTCTAATTTCGGATTTAAGGAAAAGCCTGTGAAAATTGTACCTAATTATTATTATAAAAAAGTCTGAAATAATATATAGGAGTTTCCACTTCTTAATTTTTAAAGGGTCATTGCTACGTAGAATCTGTTTCCAACTTTGAAATAAAATCAGTAGAAAAACTTATTAAACTTATAAAATTATTAATATTATTATAAATTAATAAAACGATATTTAAACTACATATATCATGTATTTAATGCGGAACTTTTCCAAAAAAAAATGTGATGGGCACAGCACGCTTTTTTGGGATATGGATAGGTTAGGAAATAAATAAATATATATTCGGTATTATCTGTGTTATGATTGTCGTATAATTTGAAACAATAATTAAATAAATAAGTAAATATATAAAACAAATGCTTTGAGAAACAAATGGCTTCGAGACTATACGAAATAATCTTGTTCGTTCGTATTACTCTAAGCGTTATCGGTGGTCGTTTACTTATGTATGTTCATTTTCTTAATTATTTCGTAAAGTGTCAGTTTAGTTATTTTCTTAGACGCCAAGCGCGATGAGTATCGTTTTCCTTATAAATGTTATGGGGACTTATGTACCTGTATTTCTCGGACTTGGCTTTTACAAGGAAGCGACGTTCCCGGAAAGCTATTATTTTCCTCATGTTGTTAGTTTCGATTATCAGCTCCTTACTCTTCGGTGATATGAATCGGTACGGGGAAGGTGGTGCTTCCACCTGGTATTGGTACGGGTTACACATTTTATTGTCCTCACGAAATGATCGTCCTGTGAAAGCGGTTAATCGGCAAGTGGTGTCGGTATTGGATTCCTACTCTTTTGTCCTTAAACAATTATGTTACTCTACAATTGGTTAATCGATTAATTGATAAAAAGAAGAAACCGTAAAGATCAGTAGGTCACTAGAAGGGCCGGCTACGAATTTACAAATTTTATTAGATTTACTAACTTAACTTAACGTCAAGTAACCACACACAGCATTTTCTGGAAAGTCTACGAGTCAAGAGATGGAATGAGCATCATTGAGCTACTCTTCTAGCATATAATTTGTAATTATTTGTTTATTATTAAATAACTAAATAAAGACCTGCATCTTAAATAGGAATAGCGTGTTAAATGTTATAAAGTTAATAAATTCCAGTCAAGTAAAATTACAATGACTGCCAAAAAAAAGTAACTATTTACACCAAAACCTATTTTAGTTTTAAATATTTCAAAATTAAATATACAAGTTTCTTATTTATTTGTATCATGCCTCTGCTAATTCCAACAAACTACAAATTCGCAAAAACATATAATAAGTTTAATAAGTATGACTACTCCATTGACTACAAGTATGCGATTTTAAAAGTAATACCTTCTTCGCTTAGCATCGACACATCGAGGCTTTGCGCATCACTAATTTTGATAGAGAGGTTAATTGATGCATTGATGTTTTTGTTAATGTTTATCCATCTCTAAGTATAGGACAACGATTCTGAAAATGAAAGGTACGGAAAGTATGCATGCCTGATGCTTGTGAAGTTTAAACATTTTGCAATGTGCAAAACACCGATATATTGTTGAACCGATGTTTCCTTTCCCAAACATCGGAAAAATCGGTGCCTCCAATTGTCAAACTTTCTCCACCTCTAATCCAAAGGGTCGCCGTGTCAAAACATTTCCCCATTCGTCCTTTAAACTGTAGAGGAAATTAATATTTAAGTTCGGTGGACTTATATTTTCAGTTCGTGCGACGTTATCTTCCGAAGTGGGCAGCCTCCCGCTAAGGCCAATGCATTCCGGAGAGATTAAGAGATTGCACACACGGGGGATTTAGGTATCGCAATCAGGGACAAGTTTTGCGGCACACGTGGGAGGAGAAAGACTGGATAAATGCATACCGAAAGACCAGGAAGATAAGACTGTCTATGTCTATATGGGGTCTGCGCAATAAGACCAGTGATACGTATTCGACCGAAACCGCACCCTCTGGAGAAAAATATGCTATAATATCACATGATATCTATTGTCATGTATAATTATATAACATATTTTTAGTTATACGATATCTTCTCGAATGTTGCGTTTATAAGCGATTGTGACCCTTAGAAGGTAGTCCCATTATAATATTCATCGGGAGCACCTACTGAGTCGATAAAAGGATGCATATCTGTGTCTACGCAAGCTTATCAATAAGTTATGGATCATAATACTTCTTCTGGAACCTTTCCCTGTTTTAAATTGATTTAATATAATACTAAACTGATTCTAAAGATATCAAGAGGTATATACGACACTTTCTATATCTCTGTCGCGGATCGAATTAGGATATCGATTGTTATGTATTCAAATTAGGCGCCGCTAGGGAGCAAGAAGTTTAGTATTACCGGATTCATAGATTGATTGTAATTGGGCACACTAATTGTGATCCCACAGCTTACACGAATGTCCCTTCGCGGTCATTCCGATCGGCAAATCCAACAGAAGAGGAGAGGAAGTACTCCCGTAGGATATTAAGATTTAGTTACGTTGAGGTCAAGTCTAAGTTTGTATTATCTCAACAGAATAAAACGCCACCAGTGCCCGGTATACACCAACATACTCTACCCCACTCGTAGTTGTATGGCAAGATTTGGGAGTTCTTGTTTCGGTGTGGTGCAACGCGTTAAAGGCAACCCTCTTCAGGAATTGTGGATCGTCGTCAATCTCAGTCAATAGAAAAATAGAAATAGAAAATAGAATTCGGATTTGTATTTGCTTGTGTTAAACCCAATTTATGAGAAACTGATCGAGTCCTATGAATCCAATAGGGATTGACCAATTTGGTTGTTATTGTCGCTCCTAAATACAGAAACTTTATATACGAATTTATATATTATTCCCGGGGGCTGGCTTAGGTTCCATTTCGCTCCCGTTCTCCAGCTCTTTCTTCGGCTGAGGAGTTGCTGGCGTGAGATTGTTCTTCTTGGTGGAAAGTAATAGGGATTCGAGATTGCCAATGGGAGCTTCGATGATCAAGTGGACGGCGAAGGCGAGTAGTATGGTGAATCCAAAGTCAGCCCATAATGGAAGCATCTAGGAGTGAAAGTTAGTTTGGACAATAATAGCTACGGAAGGTCCTGAAACTCACCACTTGGTAGTCGCTAAAGTACGTGTTGGTCCGCACGATTCCTCCGTCCAAAGTCTCCATAAACATGTGGAAGATGTAGGCGGAGTACGAGAGGCGAGACAGAGGCTGCCACAGCGGGGAGGAGAGGAAGCTGTTGGCCAGTCCGCCGTAATCCTGCATGCAGGCGAACACCACCCAGCAAAGGCCCAGGGGCCAGGCCATCCGGGTGAACGTCAGGTAGAAGGCCTCCTGCAGCATGGAGGGCGTGTTAAGATTCTTCTCATGCCCACACACCATCGCCCCCATCAGTCTGAGTAATTCTGTGGGGGAACTCCTGGCTTTAAGGACATCAAGGGACACAGTCGTCAGACACAGGGCATCAGAACTCACCCTTTAAGGCCCAAGTTTTGGTAGACATTAGATCCTGGCTGAGAAGCGCTATATCCGCCAGGCACAGCAGATCCTCCTGCGAAGGAAGCAGGGAAATCTCGTCTTCAAATAGGTCCTTTGCCAGGTCGGACGCCGTCAATTTCCCGAAGTGGTTAAAAAAGGGTCAACCGAGGACGAAAAATCGAGTTGTTGTAGCTCCCGTCCTGTATGGGCCGTGGCCAGGACCAAAGGACGCAACAGAGGCAAGACTAGGCGCATTTGGACAACGTTTCGGGTCTTGGGTTTAGAACAGATTGGTCTGCCAATCAACTCGCTTTTTCTTTTATTCTGGAGGCTTGTTATAAAATCTAAAAAAAGGAACCCGGATTCCATGTAATCTATTGATAATTTTTAAAAGCGATGGGTTTTACATCTTTGAATACAAAGAAACTGGGTATCAGAAAATTGTTTTTACTGAAACAGAGGGGGGTGATAATTCTGATAATTGTTATACGGAATTTCCTATCGACCTAATCGATTACGCTAATTTCGGGGAGGTCTATCTTTTAACTATTATTGGGAAAGTGTTCATTTTTTTCTAGTTTTAAATTATTGTGACATGTGGTTTTTGAGACATTTTTGATCAAGAATAGCAATGTTTCCAACTACAAACCATTCATAGATGACAATCAGAACTAAATACATTTTTGAAACCATTTCGTGTTTATTTTACGCTTAAAAGAAAGTTTAAAAAGACAAAAGGGAAAATAATAAAATTTATGGAGGGTTTGGGAGAGACTTAGTGGTAGAGACATATCCGATTTGAATAAATAAATTTATTTTTTTTGTGTCCTTTGTATCCTTTAGTCTCTACACAAGCCAGTCCCTCCGTTTGGAAGCCATCGACCCCAAATTAGTTTTTGGAACTGCCGGAATCGCCAGCCTTAATTCTACGTTTTCCATTCATTAAAAGAATTATTAGAAATTGCTAAAATGCAGATGGAATATTGAAAGTGATATTTTCAAGGTTCTGGGAGCATATCCTTGTACAGCTTTAAGAGTTTAAGCGGGGGACTCCAGTGCAATTAAAAAAAATCTTAGAATGGTTTAAAATAAATCATACCTTCGAAAAAATATATATCTAGTTAAGAGTTATTCGAAAACGATTGCATTTTAATATTGAAATATTTTTCTTTGAGAATATTTATTAGCCCAGAATTGTGGATAAGAAGAAAGCCGCACATTTTTAGCAACAAGCAACAGCAACAATAATAATATAAAAAAAATATCGGAGAGTTGGAAGCAATTATTTTAAAGATATCGCGACAATGCAAAGCGACTTCCCCGAAGAGCGAGGGCGATTCGATTAAACGGAATTATTTAGGCATTGATAAGGCGTTGGGGGGAGAGAAAACAGTTATTTTGCAGTTACAGGATAATCAGAGTTTGCCTTAAGGCCAATCAAACGGCTCGGCCTTCTGGGAACTTCATCGGCGATTGGGCCAGACTGGCCGGGCCAGTTAATCTTCAATTACGGGCGTGAGTCAGTTGGTTTGGAGATAAGGCTTGGACACTTCAGACTGACAGGTGTATTACTCAGCAGGCAGCGGCGACTATTTGCCTCTTTGTCAACTACTAATATTGTTGATTTTGATTATTTGATGCGGCCTATCAATTGTTCTCGGTCGATCAATTTAAATGACTAAGCTCCGAGCATCGCCATGGATGCTTTTGTCGCTTCCCTGAAGAGTATACTGCCACATGGAAATGCTGAAGAAATTTAGGTTATGCTCTTTTCAGGGCGACATGCTCAAACATGTAGCAGTGGCAGTAGTTTCAGTAGCAAGTCCTTCAAAGACTTTTGGAACTGTCATTTAAATGATCAATACATGATTTTAAATCATATGGGATATGGTATATGGTTATTTTTCAGAGATATTCCTGGACTCTGTATCCTTGTTGAAATCCTTGTTAGATTATTTAAATAGTGTGTCCAAAATAGTGGTAATTTAAATATTAAGGTTTAGATAATTTGTTGTACTCGTCATAGTACTAACTCAATAATAATCCACTAAAATATTAATATCCATAATCATTAACATAGGGTATTGGTTTCTTCCAAAGCTTCATTCGGTTTTTATTGAATTTGTTTTTTTTTTGATATCGCTAGATATAAGACATTCCCTTTCGATTTTCCGCGATAACGATATTTGTAGAGACCAATCCTGCCTAGGGATATTGGTCTAAAAATGCAAATATTATTTAGTGCATTCAAAATCTTTGATCCTATTTCGCCCATCTTAAGATTGAAGATTGAAGAATGGTATTTAAAGATTTACACTCCTTCTCCTACTACTGACAGCCCAAGAAAGCTCTCTGGATTGAAATTTTACCGGGGAGGCAAAGTATTTCAAAGGCTGCCCCTGTATCTTGAAACCCTCAAAGCGCCGGAGATTGCGGCCCGAGGAAATCCTACCAGATAAGCCATGGAACGGGCAAGATAAGTGGGAGCCCCTCCAATATAAGGCAACTCGTTGGGGGCCAAGAACTCAATCAGCTTACAGGGTCCGACTAGGCAACATGGTCAGGCTATTTGTGGTATTGTGGCTCGGCGCCCTGGCAGTGGCGAGCGCCCAGTTCGAGGGTAACCAGCTGGCCTTTAACAGGAACCCAGCGATCGGGGAGCTGGATGGGGAGCAATACGCCGCCCTCTCCAGGCTCCGACGCCTCTCAGTGGAGTTCATGGAGTTCTATCCCAACATAACCCTCGCCGATCTGACCGAGGACCTCAGCAGGGAGGGGCAGCGCTCGGCGCAGGAGTGCCTCGCGGACATGGTCCTCCTCAGCAAGGACCTGGCCTCCATGAAGACGTGGGCGCTGAAGAGTAAGTGCTCCAGATCCAGATCCAGTTCCAGAACTCTGTCTCTAAACCACCTCGTGCAGTGATCGACTCGTGGGGCTTCCTGCCCTCCGGCATGCTCGTGGAAACTTCTGGGACCTGGGCAACTACGACGAGTGCATCGGCATCGAGCACCTGGTGTCCCTCAGTCACGTGGTGGCGGGCCAGTACTGCTTCGCAAAGCTCCAGCTGGCTCCCAGCATGACCCTAAAGACGGGCGTCTGCTTTCCCGCCTCCTGCTCCGCCGCCCACATGGACACGGTGCTGCGCCGGCTGTTCCAGTCCCTGCTCGGCCTGGAGATCGGCCAGGATGTGGAGATAGTGAGCGAAGCCACCTGCAAGACGGCGCAGAAGGAGCCCTACGACGGCCTAACCATCTTCACTATGTATGTTTCTGTTTTCCCGTTTTCCTGGGATCTGATTTTCATCCACTTTGATCCTTTGCAGAGTCCTTCTGTCCACATTGGGAGCTTTGGTGGCTGCCAGCACGCTTTACGACTACTTTGTCTGCCAGGACGAGAGTGAGCTCCCTTGAACAATATCATTTTTGACCAATAATCCTAAACATTCCCCCCCATTGAAGAGAAACTCAATGGCGTGGCCAGGGCCTTCTCGGCTCGCGCCAATTCCCGGGCACTGTTCCGGCTGGTGGAACCCAGGACCAATCCCAATGTGATAGACTGCCTGCACGGCATCCGGTGCATGTCCTTCATCTGGGTGGTCTTTGGCCACGACTACATAGTGTTTGGCACCTCCCCCAACATTAACATGCTGGAACTGCTGCCGGTAAGCCTTTGATCCTATAGCCTGCGACCCATGGGCTCCTAAATCCTTTCTCCCTAGTGGCTCCAATCCTTCTTCAGTCTCTTCGTGAGGCACGGAATTTTCGCCGTCGACTCGTTCTTCTTCCTGAGCGGAATGCTCCTGGTTGTGATCTCCCTTCGGGCAATGGATAAGTGAGTTTTTACCCTTTAATGGTGAAGAACCAGATAACGATGACCTTTGTTCAGGACCAAGGGCAAGCTCAACATCCCCATGATGTACCTGCACCGGTATGTGCGCCTCACGCCCCTCGTTGCCTTCGCCATCCTCATCTACTTAAAGATCCTGCCGATCATGGGCGACGGTCCACTGTTTGGCTCGGTGAGCTTCGACGACTACTCGTCCTGCGCGGAGACCTGGCACTGGACGCTCCTCTACATCCAGAACTACGCCACACGGAACATGGTGAGCCCACATATAAGGCCATTGATTCCGGGGCCAGGACTAACCCAGATGGGGTGACCCTTTTTAGTGCCTGAGCCACTCCTGGTACCTGGCCGTGGACATGCAGCTCTACCTCTTCGCTCCCTTCCTCCTCATCGCCCTGTACAAGTGGGGCAAAAAGGCGGCCGCCGGCATCTTCGTCCTGATGCTGCTCCTGGCCTCCTGCCTCTTCAGCATCATGGTCATCAAAAATATGTCCATGTAAGTTTTGTTTCGCCACGATGGATGGTCCATTACTAAGCCGTTTCTTTGCAACAGGAACAGGGACGAGGAGTCCAGAGCGAAACTGTACTACACTCCGAACACGCGGGCGTCGCCCTACCTGGTGGGAATCCTGTTCGGGTACTTCCTGCACCTCAACCGCGGCAAGCAGTTCAAGTTGCACCCTTTGGCCGGCCTGCTGGGCTGGCTACTGGGCCTGGGCCTGATCTTCACCTGCCTCATTTCGGTGTACCGCGCCAGCACCATCTCCATTGTGGACGAGGCCCTGTTTGTCAGCCTCACCCGGATAGCCTGGCCGCTGGGCCTCTGCTGGGTGGTCTTCGCCTGCATGAACGGCTACGGCTTCCTGGCCGACAGCTTCCTCTCCTCCCCGCTGTGGCAGCCCATGTCCCGGCTCTCCTACGCCGCCTACATCTACCACATGTTCGTGGAGAGCCTCAATGGGAGCGTCACTCGCACCAGCACCTACTTCAGCGACTACCAAGTGGTAAGTTCGGCTGTCCTTCCGCCGCCCTTCTTTTTTCTGACTGCTTCCCCCTCAGATGATGCGTTTCTGGGCGGATCTCGGCTTCACCATGATCCTCTCCTATCTGATGCACATCCTGGTCGAGGCGCCCTTCGCCAACCTGGTAACCCTTCTGCTGAGGCCCAAGAGGCCCCCACCCACCACTGCCGAAGTCCTTCCGACCAAGGCACCTCCCATCGAGGATCCCTCTGAACCATCCCATACTGAAGCCAGTCCCAGGCAGGACGTCCACGATGAGGTCGCTTCTGAAACCAAACAAGATTGAAACATTTTCCGAGTTGAAAGCTTCAACATAGCATACGTTTTTTTTTTAATATCTATATAAAAACAATTTTGTTCGCTTTATAAAGTAAATTACTTTTTTCACCTAAAATGGATTGTTTAATTTTTATTTGGCGTTATGCATCGAGAACAAAAATCGACAAAAAACATTTCTTAGTAAGGATCCCAAATAATCGTACTTTCTTATAGATTTTATAACTTTTCTATTTTTTTTTGAAAAATTTGTTTTCAATTCGTTGATTTGACAGTCACTATCCTTATAGATAATACATTAAAAGTAACTATCCGATGCCAATTTATTCATGGGGTGGTCAACGCTAAGGAAACACTGTCTATTAGGATTGAATATTATATAATATTTCAAGAGGACGGAGGAGATCATTTCGACTCTCAGACTTTGGAATCCAAGCAAAGCAAACCATGGCTATAGTACGAGGAAATTGGGGTCTTATATTGGCCATCAAATAGTTCGGACCGAAGCCCTATCGCGAGTATCCTTTCTGAACTAAAAACTAAAATCCAAGATATCCAAGATATGGAAACAGTGTCAGAGTTACTCAAAATACTCAGAGGATAATACACAATATTTTGTAGAGCCCATAGACGATATATAAATGTAATAAATCTATATTATTTATTTAAAAATAAGTTTGCGTTTTACGAACATTAATGTTGACAATGTTGCTTGCTAAACATTGTTGAGGAACGGATGGCAACAACACCACCCAGACTCACATTGCTGAGAACTCGGCAACATTTCAAAAAGCCAAAGCCGTATGAATGCTCTCTAGGCTCTCTCTTACACACACAAGCATAAATTGCATCTTACGATCTATACCTTTACGTAGACCCATTTTTTGGCGCTGCGTCGTTAGTTATCATTTTGCATCCGATCCATACAGGACTCTGCAAAACATACAGTCCACTTTTTTAAGTAGAAAGGTTTTAATTTATTATAAGTAAGTATACTGAAAGTAGATCTTTTGTTTAAATCAGATAATTGCGAAATTTCATCGAGCGCTACGCCATGTGAGTGACCGACCTACTGCGACACGAGATGCAATTTATTTTTGTTTCCCTTTCAAAACGGGAAACAAAAATCACATTTCAATTGGAAAATAGTAGCATGATAAAAAAAAATGCAACTTATCTTTTATAAAAATATCAGAGACAGCCGAAACATCACAAGCATAAAGTTATTTGGCGACCTTGCAAAAATTTGAAATAAATTATCAGTACCAGGAAACTTATGGTTTAGAATTTTATGGAAATTCGATGAAGATTCTAGCGAATTTTTCATAGCACTCAATTCCAGCTAGACTTCCGAAGGCCTATATAATCACCAATTGTTGTCGATAAGTTAGGCAAAAAAGCAATATAGCCGAAATGCCGCGCCAATATGAAAGCTTTAAGTTTTAACAAAAATAAAAAATATCAGAAAAGGAACGTTTTTCAAAAAAAAGATGTCATTCAAAACCATAATTGAACAAAATAATAAAGAGAGATTCGCCAATAAATTCCACAAAAACGCACGTTTTAGACGACTAGCCACGGCATTGCGGCAAATACTAAACCTGACCATTATTCGATGCCACAAAATTTGGGCATATACATAATAAATTTATTTAATAAATAATAAATGTATTAATAAAGGGATGTCAAAATGTAGATGGATAAAATTCGGCAAATGGGAAAAAGCGAAGGAGCAAGTGTGAGTTCCCTTTTCACAGTCCAACAACTTGTTGAAGATCCAAGCTGGAGAACCAAGCACGAGTCTATTTTATAAATAATTACAATTTTTTACAAAAATATCTTTAGAAAATAAAGAAAATTTAACAAATCAAGAAAATAGAAGCTCAACGGTTTACATTCAAAGCTTGGCGACAAGTGAAACGCTCAACGATAATAAGAAAAATGAAATCCAAGGAGACAAAATTCATCTAAAATGTTTTTTTTTTAAATAATAAAAAAAACATCAGGAAATATAAATATATTTATCATTTATTTTATATCTATTATTATTTTTATATTAGAAAATAAAATGGATTTAAAAAAATAAATAACTTTTTGGAGCTCCGGACCCGCTTGGTCGGAAGGCCATGCCAGAATGGCACATTGTGTCCGGTTTAAGGGGTCATATCGATACCGATTCCCCTGCGCTTTCGATTCGATTCATCGTATCGTTCGATACATCGATACATTAAAACGGCAAAGCTTGGAAAATTTGTAAGTGGAAGACAGCTTTAAATAGAGCTTTTTTTACTTTTAGTTTGTTTTTTTTTTTTAACTTAAGATCTCTTTACTTTGGAATTTTGATCTCCCTGTTTAATCCTACTTCTGCAACATAAAACTGAATCTATTATCTGGAATTTCTGGGGAATTTTCACAGCATACTACGATTTAAAGGTCCCTATGCTTAACTGTCTTTATTCCTAAACTTGAGTCACCAATTTAATTAACATTTAGTTTAAGAGGATTCATCAAATAGTCACGTGCAAAGGAGGAGGATGCCAATGGATTAGATCCTTCCTTGTAAGTGTGAGTATCAAAAAATGGGTTTTCCTCGGCAAGGCAAGGCTGTCCACTGCCCAAAAAAGTAGATTTTATTTTAAATTATATTTGGTGGAATAATTGCGACCAAACCCAAAATTGCGGATGAAATATGGCGCTTTTTTTCGGTCTTTGATTAAAAACTATTGCCACAGATTTTCAAGAATACAAAAATTATTTGTTATCTGAAGTAAAACTGTTTGTTATAATGGAAAGTCAATAAAAGTCTCAATGGCTTATATTTAAAGATACGTTGTTAGGAATATTCCCAAGAATATAAAGAAAAATACGAAAAAGGTCTAAAAATGGGGCTCTAATCGTTTTTTTTTATCCAAAAAACTAGTTGGGACAAAAAAATATTACAAAATCCCTATTAATATAATAAAAATAGTAATTGTTTTAGTTGCACTGCTAAACTACTTGGATCACAAATATATACGAAGGTAATAATTATATAAATAATTACAGTCGTCCATTAAAACTCGGAATCCATTCGGGACCTATGAAATTATTTTAGACATAAACTTTCCTCGTAAAATGTAATCCGAACACTTTGTAGATTCTGAATTTCCATACAAAACAAACCGTCCACAGGTACACATATTAACGCTACAGGATCGGGAATCAGGAATACAAAGTGAAACTATAAATTCTAGAAATGTATCAGCAGTGCCTGGTTGGAAAATTCTTTGTCGAAGCCCAGGGTCACCAGCCCTTTTTTTTAGTTGTACTTCAAACTTTAAGTAGACTGCTCACAAACCTTACCAAAATTTTTACCAACATTTCTCGTGGATTCCAAATTTCGATTCCGAGATGGGACCGCCGCTGTCTTTAACTATTACCCTCGGCATGGGCGTAGCCCTTTTCCTCGGCTACTGCGTCTATTTTGACCGGAAGCGTCGCTCGGCTCCCGACTACCGGAAGCGCCTCTACGAACGCCGCCGCCAGAATCGCATGAAGAAAGCCAGGATAGTGCCGTGCGCCAACAACCAGGCCGCCCTCAAGGAGTACTTTCTCGTCGAGATGAAGACGGGCGATTCGCTCATCCAACAGAACCGCTTGGAGGAGGCGCTAGTCCACTTCGAAAACGCCATCGTCATTTGTGCACAGCCGCGCAAGCTGGTCCGCTGCCTTAAGACCACCATGCCCAGACACGTCCATCAAATGCTTGTCCGGAAACTAAAGAGCATCAGCGTCCTCCCTAGCACGGATCCCGAGGACTATCCCGAGGCCGAGGGGGTTTCTCTTCGTCCTTAGGCGCTTCACTTGAACTTTATTCCGAGGACATGTCCCTCGACCTTCCTGATGTATACCAGTTCTTCGGTACGTGTCGCTCTCGAAATTACCAAAAAGAATCGTGAATGAGACAAGAAATCGTAAAAATTTTGGGGTCACGAGGGAAAGCAAAATTTGGGCGGAGCCTTCTCATATTTTTGAAGTTACTTTTGTGGGATTTCACAAGACCATCGACTGTTTTATTGTATCAGATCAATATTAAAATTTTATAAATATATTTCTCAAACGGTATTAACTATCTCGAAACCCGCTAGTGTGATATTTTTGAATTTTTTTATCCATTTGCAGAGGCTACGTCATGTTTTACGTCTCCAAACGGAGGTGGAGGTATTTCTTCATGATTTGGTCAGTCATAAGAATGGAAAGCTAACTTCGGACACTGTAAAAAAAACAGCTACTTATTTTAATACCAAAATACTAAGTCTTCATATTTTTGATCTCCTGATAAGCTCTATCTGGCATTTATGATAGTTTTCACGTAAAATGCAAGCTATCGCTTCGCGCTCAACAATTCAGGGATTCGGGTGATAAGGATTACAAGCAGGTACTGGATTGATAAGGCTACTTCAGGGGAAAAGGTCTAATAACAATAATACTCGTCAATCGACGTTGAACTGGGCATTTTGTGATATCCATCTGCGGAACTTGGGAAGCCCATTGTAATTATCAGGAAGCTACAGCCCATAAAAATAGTGGCTACAATTACAGGCGTACAGGCGGTACTTTTATCGGTTCGTGGTATAATATCTTGGCGGCGCACAGTATAATATTATAGAACAATAGCTTTAAATTTTTATTTTGAAATCTGAGGAAAAAAAAGACTATATTTTTTGACTTTGGCTGTATTGCTACATTGTAATAACTCTAACATTTTATCGCAACAATACGAAATATCATTTTTGCAGCATAATTGCTCATATTTTCGCAAAAATAACATAAATCATACACTTAAAGAAAATATACTTTATAAAATACATAGAAATTGCGAAATAAATGAGATATTATATTTTCAAACAATACGCAATAATTCTTCTACAAAAACACTATGTTTTAATAATAAATGTATATCTTTATTTTTTTTTTTTTATTTCTCTGTCTTTTAAAGCTCCTTCTTAAAAGAACCGCTATAAAAACGAACAAGTCAGGACACGTTCGAAGCTTTGTCTTCCATTTTTTTTCCAATGGGCGGTGGCAGAAGAGTGGCCTGTTTCTGTTATTTTTTAATTAATTAAAAATTTCATTTTATGCCTAGATATAAAGCTTAAAGATATAACATTTAAAAACTAAATTAATTGGAAACTAGAGGCTGCTGATTTTCTTTGGCTTCGGAGGATGACCCTCCTGCAAGTTCCAGGTCAGTCTGGGTGGTGTGGGGCTGAGACCTGCTGTCGTGCTGATCCGCCGACTGCGACTTTGGGTCATCCTCGTCCCCTTGAGGTTGCGCTTCCGTCTTTGCGGGGGTCGAGGACTTGTTGCGACCTGGCAAGAGAAGTACCTCCAGTCCCGCCAAGGGAGCTTCGACTATGATATAGAGGACGTAGGCCATGAGGAGGGTGAAGCCGAAGCCTGCCCAGAAGCTGAGCATCTAAAAGGAAGGATATGGTATGAATAAGTTTTGTCGAGCTTAGCCTTCGCCCAGACGAAACCTACCACATCGTAGTCCGACCAGTACGAGCTCGTGCGAATGCGCCGGTGGTTGAGCTCCTGGATGAAGATGTGCCAGATGTAGGCCGAGTAGGACAGCCTCGAGAGGGGCTGCCACAGGGGCGAGGATAGGAAGCCGTCGGCCAGGCCGCCGTAGCCACGGACGCAGGCGAAGACCACCCAGCACAGGGCCAGGGGCCAGCCAATCCTAGTGAGAGTGTAGAAGAGAGCCCCCTCGAGGACCGTGGGCGATGGTCCCATGAACCGGGTGAACTGGAACATGGAGAAGAGGGCCGTGAACAGCATGGTCAGGCAGAGCAGCCAGCCGGCCCAGACCGCCGGCCACTTCAGCTCCAACTTAGCGCCCCGGGTGCGGTGCATGAAGTATCCAAAGAGGGTTCCTATGAACCAGGGGGCTGCGTGGTTGTGGGTGGCGAAGTAGAGCTTCTTCTGCACCTCAGGCAACTGGCCGCCGTGTCTGAGAATTGTTCATTAATTTGGTGATTTTGAATCCAGGCTGACCACTTACATGAAGGTTACTTTGTAGTCGTTGACCATTATGGTGGCAAAGAGGCAGGCGGAGAGCAGCAGCATGAGGACCAGGACCGCCCCGGCCGCCTTCCTGCCCCACTTGTAGAGGGCGAGCAGCAGGAAGGGCGCCAGGAGGTACAGTTGCATATCCACGGCCAGGTACCAGGTGTGCGGCAGGCACTGGAGGACGGAGATAGAAAAGTTATGTATCATCCCACGGGGATGGAGCCCTGGCAACTCACTATCTTCGAGACTTGGGCGTAGTTCTGGACGTAGAGCATGTCCCAGTACCAGGTCGAGCTGCAGACGGAGTAGTCGAACAGGGCCAGCTCCTCGGACATGGGCCCCCTGGAGAGAAGCGGCAGCAGCTGGGTGTAGACCAGGATGGCCACGGCCACGATGGGGGTGAGGCGCAGGTAGCGGTGCAGGTACATCATCGGAATGTTCAGCCTTCCCTTGGCCCTGTGGACATTCGAATGGGTTATATTTCCGAGGGAACCAAGCCGGACAACTCACCTCTCTAGGGATCGGAGGCCAATGACCACCAGGAGCAGACCGGTGATGAAGAAGAACGTGTCCACCGCGAAGGGGGCGTATATGATCAGGCTGGTGAAGGCCTTCGGGAACCAGGAGAGTAACTTTATCCGGTTGATGGAGTGCGACATGGCGGAGTCGGTGTACTCGTGCCCCAGGATCACCCAGATCAGTGACATGCAGCGCATGCCGTGAATGCAGTGGATGACATTGGGACTCGACTTGGGGTCCACGATGGCGAAGAGGTCCCTGGAGTTCGAGCGCACGGAGCACGCTTT
Organism: Drosophila varians; assembly: GCA_018150405.1. Lineage (NCBI taxonomy): Eukaryota > Metazoa > Arthropoda > Insecta > Diptera > Drosophilidae > Drosophila > Drosophila varians. The sequence goes on from JAECWK010000126.1 coordinate 13,578,641, forward strand.
GACGAAGCCAGGGAGTTTGTCTGCGAATCAGAAATGTTAGAGAATCCTGGATAGGTTATAGATCCTGCGGCGCTTACCCTGGTCCCAGAAGTAGTCGCAGACGGTGCAGAGAATGGCCACCCCACAAAATACGGATAGGAGAACGCTGGAAGGAGTCCGTGGAGTCAAAAAAGATCTCATGGCAGTCCTAGGCTTACTCACATGGTCGCGATTGCGAGGCTGCTGAGGGGCGGGTTGTCGTCTGTCTTGCAGCTCTCCTGGTCGATGAAAAACAGGCTGCTGGAGTCACTCACGCCGAGTAGCCTTTGGAACACAAAGCCCATGAGGGTCTGCATGAACTCCGGCGAGCAGGAGGAGGGGAAGCACATGGCAGTCTTAATGTTGATCAGCGACAGGATGGGGGCGTTGAGCCCCACCCACTTGGCGATCGGCAGCTCCAGCATGCAGTACTGCCCCTTGATGTGGTGCGACTCGGAGACCGTCCTGTCCACGCCCAGGCACTGGTCGTAGTTGCCCATGTCTACGCGGTTGCCGTACAAGTATCCGGAGGGAATGGTGCCCCACGCGTCGATCACTGTCCACAGCCCATAGGAAATTAGTGAGATTTGGGAGCGCAAAAACACAGCTCCACTTACTGGATATGGCCCAGAATTTGGCGGACGTCAGGTCCCCCATGAACTGCTGCATGTCTGCCAGACACACCAAGTTCTGTTGGTCCAACAGCCCGTCCAGAATCAGCGGTTCCGCGGTCGACATGTTTTGGAACTGGTGGAAGAACTCCATTCCCAGGGAACGCAGCTTCATAAGCCGTTCGTAGTCCGCCATTGAGGGTCCCCTACCTGCGGCTTCGGAGGAGAGCTGGCGACCGAGGACGGGAAGATCCTTGAGGTCGGGAACCTCCGCCGCCCCCATGGCCACCCAGCAGACTATCAACAGAGTACCCAAAGCCACGACCATCCTTACTGCGGCGCGACTTGTCAACGTGTGGTGTCTAATCGCCCATCCCGGGTCGCTTATATGGCCCTGCCTGGTGAGGGTTCCCCCGAATCGGGGAGGCCTTATCTGCCAGCCACTTTCCACCTCCAAGATACTACGAATCGATTAAAGTACCGCCCGCTCCTGTAATCCCATTTATTGTCGCAAAATTCTATTCTTGGAGCGTTTCCCGATAATCGTTGGGCGTGTTGCGAAGGTCCGAAGATTCCCAGATTTCTTTCAAGGAACCTTTTTATCGCAAATCCCCGAATTTAACTTGAAATGGCAGACGGTTGATTGTTTGGACTCGAACCTCTCGAGGAGCTTGTTTGACCAACACGAGCCACAGAGGTTGTGGGAAGTGAATGAGGGGTCTTATCGATCCCATACTCGAGCCCCTTAACACCTGAATGCCTCAAACCGTGAATCGTTCACCGCTAAGCGTTAATAGAGAATACCCGATAGTCCTTATCAGTAATCATTTATGGGATAATTAAATGTTAATACTTGGTATTATTTATTGATTATTTTATTCATTTGTTTTACGATTATTCAATTAAATCTTGGTCGGTGGTGGAATAGTAGATTGGCTCTTAATCCCTACTCATGGGGGGGTATGGGCTCATGGTCAGGGTTTTCTTTCTGTTCCGAGATTGATATCGACTTTGTGTAACATTCTAGATTTTTATAAATACACATCGTACATCCTATATTATGTGATACCTGCTACCTAGGCTTATGGAAAAGGTTTTATACGAAGATTTGATCTCCGGAAAGAATGTTCTTTGAGGAGACCAATATTTCCTACTAGATGCTTGGGTTGCAGGAGATATTTTTTTTTGATATATTTTTTTTTTCGCGGCTTTCACTGCATACGTACAGCCCACGTTCCGCCCAACCGACCGAGGGGCGCTGCCGTTTATCGTACGGCTCGAATCGCGGGGATAGATCCGAGACGAGGAATAAGTATTTTAAAAAGGTTACGGGGAAGAGTTACATTGTTGCTCTCTTAAGTAGGAAAGAATAGAGGATTTCATGCAAGAGTTCTGTGAAATGATTTGATAGAGGTTATTGTAGTCAGAACATAGTACCCTGAAAGGGTCATGCTGGGCATATGTTGACCTACAAAAGTTAAGAAATAAGGGGGGAAAGTTCGAGAGGCCCTAAAAGAAACGTTAAATTTTAACAGACTTAGAAGGTTCTGGCTGTCGATTTCACCATTAATAAGGTTATTGATGAAAACTACACCCAGCATAGTCCTACGGTTTAGTAGGGATGGTAAGTTTATTAAAAGTAGTCTGCTATGATAAGACGGGAGTTGGATACTTGCATCCCAGTTTAGACCCCTAAGAGCAAAAAGGAGAAAGTTCTTCTGTACTGATTCAATACGGTCTTGTTAAACCCCATATTGGGGTTCAAGAATATCAAGAATCGGACGAACTTAAGATATGTAAAGAGTTTTGGTTATATAAGGGTCATTAAATTCCTTTGACCATATTTTAATGAAACCAAGCACACCCTTGGCTTTATTAACCATTGCCGATATATGGTCGGTAAATTTAAGCTTGACGTCTAATAGGACACCTAGGTCGTTAACCTGAGTTAATCTTTTTAGGGCGTTCCCATAGAGAAAATAAGTTGCCTGGATGGGGCTTAAGCGATAGAATGACATAAGTTTGCATTTTGACCCATTGAGTTTTAAGTCATTAGCAGAACACCAATATTGGAACTTGTCCAGATCGGACTGAAGTTTGTATTGGGCAGAGGAAGATTTATACTGAAGACACAGCTTAACGTCATCTGCGTACATAAGTACTCGAGAGTTCGGTAACGCAAAAGGCAAGTCATTTATAAAAATGGTAAAAAGTAGAGGCCCGAGATGACTTCCTTGAGGGACTCCAGATGTAGCTCGGACTAGGCAGGAGAATATATCATTAAAAAGGACGCGTTGGGTTCTTCCAGAAAGATAACTGGAAATCCACGTAAGAAGGTTAACAGGAAATCCCAAAAGATCGAGTTTTCTCAAAAGGAGTGAGTTGTTTACAGAGTCAAATGCTTTACTAAAATCAGTGTAGATGACATCTGTTTAAAGGCCATTTTGGAAGCCATCAATGATGTCAGCTCCAACAAGTTGGTGGTGGTGGAGCGACGCCTGATAAAACCATGCTGGCATGGAGAAATTATTGAACTACAGAGGTGCTGCAGATGAGGAGTAATAATTTTTTCAAATAGCTTTGGAATTGCTGACAATTTAGAGATGCCTCTATAATTGGTAGCATCATAATTATAAAGGATTCCTTCCACATAAGGGGAAATATCGACGTTTCCAGAGATAAGGCGAAAAGCTTTGAAAAAGGTTTGCACAATGACAGCGCAATTCTTTAGCACACAGCCTGGTACTCCATCGGGACCTGGTGAAAGTACCGGTTTAACCTTTAATAGATCCGATAACAAACTACGCTGGGAGAGAGATGGACCAAAAATAAGATTGGCTGAATGAATTTCATATGTGTAGGGCTGATCGGAAGTAGTAAAAGGTGAATACGTTGTTTGAAAAAATTTTGCGAATAGATCCGCAATACCCTGATCTGCAAGGAAAAAGAAGATACATGTTTCCGCTTTGTGTTTACGAAATTATAAAACTGCTTCGGGTCCTGCGTGAACTGAACCCGACAACGGTGAATATAATCTCAATAACATTCAGCGTTATGCACGGTAAAGTTCGACCGAGCTACTAAGCACCTTGAAAAAGTTAGATTGCAGCCGGTTCTCTTATATTTGTTTAAAAGTCTATTTTTGATATGTTTAAGATTATTTAGGCTCCCTGTAAACCAAGGGGGGTTGTCTTTAACGGACGGATCCTTCCATGGCACACAAGAGTCAAAACAACAATTCAAACTCCTATAAAAAAAAAAAAATTTCATAAGGCGTTTCCTCGGTTTCAAATATTTTTTATTGCGATCCCGTTCCGATCTACACTACCTTATAATGTACAATTCAAATATATTCTCTCTGACTCCTTTTTAAACATGATCTTCTTTTCTTTTTGTGCCTTGTGCCTTGGGAATTTTTCATTTTCCCAGAAACTGCTGCAACCGCTGAATAGTTTCAAGAATCTACTTTCCAGTCGCTATCAAGTCTTGTCAAGTGGAAGATTACAATTTTGCAAACAATGACTCAAAACCGAAAAAGGTATCGCCGTGTAGATCCCATTTGGATTTCGAAACAAAATCATACGTTAGTAAATATATTTTGTTGCATACTCGTAGGCTTTCAGATATTTCCGTGAAAATAGTCTACAGTCCAGTGGTGGAGAAATATGAATGTTAAAAATGTGGAAGTATACCCACGATTTTAAGCCACTGAAATTTTCCAAATGTCTAAGCACCAACAAAGGTAACAGTTACCATGGCTTTGGAATGCCCATTTAATGATGGAATATTATTTTATTTTTAAATTAAGAAAAACCATCGATGAAATTGTGAATAGATCGATGTTTGGCGAAGACTTTCGATGTTTCCAAAGCTGACTTTCCAAAGCTTCCAAGTCATCGATTTCCCCAATAAGACACCTGGAGTTAAAAAAAAAAAGAAGCTTAGTGGCTCCCACTTCTCCATTCCCTACAGTTTATTTCTATTTAAAATATAATCAAAGATCCTATAAATAAAAAATGAAATTTGTGTCGAAAGCTCTGTAGAATTTTTTTGGGACTTAATTATTCGGCATTAAAAAAAATAAATTAGTATCGCAATAAAAATAAAAAACATAAATATACAACAAACGTTGAAATAAATTTCACTTGGATCGCCCGACTATATCCTATAGCTGCCATATAACTGAACGATCGGAAATACCACAACTTTCGTGTTTTTGGATGTAGAAGCACTTCTTTTAAAACGTCTTTTAAAATCCATTTTATACGAATCTAAGCGCGTTATGAATGTTTTTGTAAAGATCGGCTAACTATACCCGATATTTACTATATCTTTAAGCTATAGAAGTTAGCTTCAAATTCTTGTTGTAATGTAATTTTGTTTAACTTTGTCGATGAGGCGAAATTTCTCGCAGATTTTAACTTGTAAAATTTCGCAGAGTTGCCTATAATAAAGTCTTAAGATTCGCCAGAGTTTCTGTACTGTATGGTAACAATTTTTATGGGTAATGGAGTTTTGTTCCTGATTTGTAAGGATAATTAAAGCAATTGTTATTACAAAAGAGCACAATGGTTACTGCAAACTTTCCAAGAAAATCAAATGCAAAATCCAAAGTGCAGAACATCATTTTTCATGAAAAATGTTTTTAATTTTTTAACTATATTATTTTTAAAAAATACTTTAGAATAATTCCAAAGAAGAAGTACTCATTTAATAAAATTATCAATAAATTAGGGTAATGCGAATTTTATCGTAACAGTAACAGCTATAAGATATAGTAATCCAATTTAAATCAAATTTAATTTTTTTGTTAAGTATTTAATTTTTTTTTAACCAAAATGGGAGTTGGAATCACAGGAATATTTATTTAATATTATTTTTAAGATTGAGAGTCCGAGGAATCAGCCAGTCTGGAGCAAAGAGACTTGGCCTTTTTTTGGCAATAGGCGCGTCAATTACTTTCGGCGTCCCATACATTCAGAGGCAAGTGAAAGTCATTGGGCCAGATCCGCCGAAATTCGCTTTCTTCGGAGGCTCCGGACCCACTCCGAGTGGGATTGGGACGACAAGTAAACGCTTCGATCAGCAGGTGGCTTGTTGCGTCGAAAATTGCGCAACAGGTGAGTTCCAATAAACAAAACCGCAAACGGGGGATCTCCGACCCGGCCCAGCGCCCTTGCCAAGGCCAGCGGGGCAACGACCGCCTCCGGACTTCGGATTGAGTGGGCCAGTGGATCTATTGCCGTTTGGCTGTTTGTCCGTTCGGAGGGCCAAGGTGAGCCACTAGTGACGAGTCCATTTATCAGACCCACAGTGGGGGTCGATCGCTAGTCGCTATCGGTTGTTGCCCCATTGCGAAATGGAACCACACGCGACTACCTCGGGGGACTCTACTAGTTTGTGAAAATTACTCACTTCATCCAAACTATTAAGAATCTTCAGCCATATAGAGGTCTTTTCCAATATTGATCCTTAAAAGAAGCAACGAAGAAGAAACCAAAACATTATTTGGATGAAATAAGATATTTTTTAAATAAAAAATAAATAAATACACTAATGATGACATATTTCGATAGAGTGGAATTTAGTAAAGTTGAATGTATTATTTTTTGCCATTTTCCGGTCTATTTTAATATAACGATAATTTATTTAAAGTTATTTGTAGAAATTGTGTCCAGATGAACAAGTTTAAGCTTCGTAAAACTATTATTTACTAAAAACAATTAGTATATACAACAAACAGAAGTAACAAAAAATATTAAATTATTTAATCCTCAAAAGATGGACATTCGTAAAGTTTACAAACTATTTTTCCGACATTTAACAACGTATATTTCGAAGAATAAATATTTTATTTTTTATATTTGTAGCACTTTACTAAATATTTGATGTCATGTTTCCAAATTGAAATAACTAAATCCCTAATTAAATTTATTTAGTAAAATAGAAGAGGATGCATTAATGAACAAATTATTGTTTATGTAGAGTATTTAAGTTTTTGTAATTCTAGTTTGGAATAGAGTTTCACGATGCACTTCAAATATTCTTTTAACAAAAGTTGAGAAATATTAGAAACCATTTGTCAGGAATCTAGATGTTCTTGTATGCTATTTAGTTATTTAGTATTTAGTTAAAGCTTTTTAATTAAAGAAAAAATGGTTACTCATCGAAAAAACGTTATTTAATAAACATAAACATGCCTCGAAATGGCGGGATAGAAAACAAGCTTTTTTGAGGATTCACAAATCCAATTTAGAGTGTTAATACGCCGCGGGTCTGGGGGAGTTCCCACCGGCACCCCCTCCCACTACTGGTTACGCCACCCGACCCGGGGGGAGGGGGTTGCCCCCATCCTCCCCAGAAACGCGCAATTAAATCCAAGATCCGAAATCCAAAACAGTTAGTAGTTGCCCCTCGTCATCGTCATCGTCATCGACATCGTCATTATCGTCGCCGACATCCTCATCATCAATGGCATTGAGTCTAATTTGGCTTTTGTATCGGTCGTTGACCCCGATTGCTTGCGATCACGCTCGTGCCAGTGATCGCAGCTCTCTCCCCACTCCAACTCCCACTTCCACTTCCATTCCCATTCAAAGCCCCACTTCCACTCCCACTAGGAGTCCCCGGGCTATTGGTCCGCCCCCGACCCGGCCATGACCCAGGGTGTCCTTGGCACTCCCCCTCCTGAACCACCCGCCCACCTGGGGGACACCCGCACCGGACTCCGCAGTGCAGCAGCCAGAGAGCTGGCCCAGAGATTAGCGCGGCGTATCAGCCGCAGCAAGAGCCATAGTTCCCGTATAAATATCGGCAGTGCCGTCACGGCCACCGCACACGGCCATGGCATTCACGAAACTGAGCAGCGCGACAATGCGGCTCCCCACTTCCTGGTTTCCCACCTGGCTCCTTCTGCCGCTGGCCCTCGTCCTCGGCCCGACCTCCGCCGGGGCCTACAGCTCCGGCGACCTGCTCACCTGGATGCAGGCCAGCAACCTGGGCTTCCAGGTGCTCCAGCACGCCCTCAACGACTCCGAGTCCTCGACGAGCGACGAGCTGGCCTGCCTGGCGGACGTGCAGGGGCTACTGGCCGCGGCGCAGGCAAAGGCCCTGCCGGCTCTCCGAGGTAAGAGGCCCATCCTGCCAAGTTTCTCCTCCAGCCACTGATGTTCCTGTCTTGCAGTGCTCGACGCCTGGGGCAAGTTCCCACAGGGCCTGCTCTATGGCCACTTTACCGATCTTGGCAACTACGAGTCCTGCCTGAGCCCGAGCTCCAGCTCCGCGGGGAGCCACGTACTGCCCAAGTACTGCCTCAGCCACGTCCAGTTTACCAGCCTCCTCCTGGAGGAGGAGGCCGCCGGCTCGGAGGCGCTCACCCTCAGCATCGGCACCTGCGTGCCCTCGTCCTGCAGCGCCGCCCAGCTGAGCCGGTGGCTCCACTCCCACCTCCGGGCCATGTTCGGCGAGCCCGGGGGCCTGGCTGAAGCGGATGCCGTCCTGGTGCAGGAGCAGTCCTGCTCTACGGTCCAGACCGAGCCCTTGGGCGGACTGGACTGGTTTGCGATGTAAGTACCATCCATGATTATTTGATTTCCGTCCCAGTGGAGGGGGCAGGAGACCCTTGTCCGAGTCACTTTTCTCGAGTCTTACGTAACGCTCTCCAAACCCACTGCTTGAGCGCCGATGACGTTGGCTGGGAGAACGCAATAGTCGGTAGATTGGCCAGATAATGGCTGTCGTAAATCGGGAATGGTAGCTCGGGAACACCTTTGGAGGAGGGCTAGCTCCGAAGACTCCATACCCTCGAATTTTCTTTAATAATTCTGCATTTTGCTCGACCACTTCCATCCAAGATAAGGTTAAGTCCGTTCAGTGCCTCTCAGAATCACTCGTTACCCAAAAGGATACAGAACAGGTTACCCCATGGGTCTCACACAAAGCACATAGAAGGTCGCAGGAATTACTTAAACAATTTTAAACAAACTCGATATTTTGGTAAGCCTTCTTTTTGAGACTATTGAGAATCATCAGGTGGCCCTAAGATTGGGTTTTACTTATTATATTTAAATAATTTTTAGGGAATATTTTTATTATTTTTTTTATTTAAGCAAAAAGCTATGATGATTCTTTTAATTGGTATTTTAAAGAAAATTATTGGTTACTTTCGAGCTTAGTCGATTGAAAGAGGTTCCAAATATCGACCATGTGCTATCGATAACTATCGAAGCTTCTCCTTATCTTTTTGTTATCGAACTTCCAAGTTATGCCTGATATTCAGACATTTACATTTGTAGGGAAAAGGTTTTTAATGGAGATTACCAAGAGTTGAGGAATTATTATGAATCCTTTTTATCACAGCCTGGACGTAGTACGTAGGACGTAGGACGTAGGAGCTCATACGGACAGGCTGACACATTATTTTAAAGGGGTAAGGCTGATACAGGATATCAGGAAGACTCTTAACCCAGGATAACAAATTTAGGGAATAGATTTAACAAGAAACTGATGGGTCAGTTGGAAATATCGAGGCCCCGGAACGGGGAACCAATGCCTGTCCACTGAAAGGGGCTTCTATTGATTCAAGTACTCAAGCCTCGAGTACCTAGATTGCGAAATTGTAATTCTCTTTTGTTTGCAGTTCGCTTCTGGCCCTGCTGGGCGCCGTGGTTCTCCTGGCCACCATCCTGGACTATGGGAAAGGTAGGAAATCCTGTCTCTTCCGAGAAAGTCCTTAACCCATGTTCTCTTTCAGTTTCTGGGCAGCTGCTGGGAGCCTTCTCTCTGCGTCAAAACCTGCCCCAGCTGTTCGCCACCTCCACCAGGCCCTCGCCGCGGGTGATCCCGTGCCTGCACGGAATCCGATGCCTGACCATCCTCTGGATCATCCTGGGCCACGGCTACATGTACCTGCTGCTGGCACCCAGCATCAACGCCTATGAGATCGTGGCCTGGGCCCAGACGCCCTTCTCCATGCTCCTCCAGAGCGGCAGCACCTCGGTGGACACCTTCTTCCTGCTCAGCGGCCTGCTCCTTGTCCTGACCTCGTTGCGGGAGCTGGAGAGGTGAGTGTGTCCCCTCCCATTTCTGTCCCTACTCCCGCTTTACTCCCGCATACTATTCTCCGCAGAAACCAGGGCCGCCTCCATGTCCCACTGATGTACCTGCACCGCCTGGTGCGCCTCACCCCCGTCCTGGCCGTGGCGGTGCTCTTCTTCATGACGCTCTTCCCCCGCCTGGGCGACGGCCCCCTGTGGCAGCAGTTCACCAGCTCCTCGCAGCTTTGCGAGGACTTGCCAGCGTGGGTTTGGTTCAGGGGCTTGTAGGGACCAGATTGTAGGATAACATGTTCCTTGAAAACTCACTTCAGAGTAAAAATAGGAAGGAAGGAACCATAGGATGGTTTTGTTCCGAACCAAAGCTATCTAGTCCTGCAGACGTCCAAGGACCAAGGACCGAAAAGACTGAAAACTTCCTTAACATTTGTAGACATCATTAGGAAGCATCTCCCCAAACTTCTCGAGTGGTACTTCTCCCTCAGTCAGTGTCCTTGCAGTAAGCAGGGAGGCATTCAGCTTCCATACGACCTATTTTATCTCACTTTACCTGTCCTTTTCTGAGTCCTCTCGATAACATTGAAAATTAAAGTAAATCTACGAATTACTTATGGATAATACAGAAAGAGCTTTTGTGGGAAAAATCCATCAATTGGCTAAAAGTCAAACTAAAAACGATTCCTCTGACGGAATATATCTTATACATCCAATTAGCTTATCCAACATAATCTAATTTCTTCCGCAGTGTTTGGGCCACTCCTGGTACCTCGCCGTGGACATGCAGCTGTACATCCTGTCGCCAATCCTTCTGATCGCCCTCCACAAGTGGGGCAAGCGCGCCGTGGGAGGAATTGTGGTGCTCATCCTGCTGCTCTTCGGCTGCGTCTTCAGCATCATCATGCTGAACGAGCTGCAGGTGTTCGACCGCCGAGGGTGAGTTCCTTTCAGGACCCCCACCAAGTGGCAGCTTAAAGCTCTCTCCTCCGCAGGAACCTCGGCGCCGACAGCCCCCAGATGCGCCTCATTTACTACACCACCCACTCTCGGGCCTCGCCCTGGCTGATCGGGCTGCTCTTCGGCCACTTCCTGCACACCCGGGGGGCACGCAAGGCACACCTGCCCCGGTGGCTGGCCCTGGTGGCTTGGCTGCTGTGCCTTGGCCTGCTGGGCAGCGTACTGTTCGCCATGTTCCCCTACACCCAGCCCGGGGCCGGAGCCATCTCGCCCGTGGCCGGGGCCTTCTACATGTGCTGCGGCCGCATCGCCTGGCCCCTGGCAGTGTGCTGGCTCATCTGGGCCTGCCAGAACGGGATGGCCCCCGGCATCGACAGCCTGCTGGGCTGGCCCCTCTGGCAGCCCCTGTCGAAGCTCTCCTATTGTCTCTACATCTGGCACCTGCTGGTCGAGACGGCGAACGTGGCACGGGCCAAGACGAGTCTGCACTTCTCCAACTACGATGCCGTGAGTTTCCGGACCCCCTGAGTCCCACCTCCTGCTAACCCCGCCCCCTCTATCCTTGCAGTTCCTCCGCTTCTGGTCGGACTTTGGCATCACCCTGCTGGTTTCCCTGGCCATGTACTTGTGCGTGGAGACGCCGCTGGTGCGGGTGGAGCTGGAGCTGCTGCGCAGATTCCGCAAGCCGAAGGTAGCCCCCGCCGCGGCCGTGGAGGCCTCCCCCGCTCCACCTGCCACGAGTATTTCCCGTCAGAATTTGGTGGATCCCTAGTGCCCATCCGGAGTTTCGGGGAGCAGGACTCCCGGACAGTTGATACTTCTCTTAGACAATAGTGCCCCATGAAATAGTAAAGTAGGCTGTTACATTCCCACAAATGGGTTTTTTAAAAATACATTTATTATAAACTTACGACGCTTTTCAATTCATGGTGGACTTTCCGAGTTTCCGATGCGAGGTTACTTTAAGAAACATATTCGAGCTAAGCAGGAAAATATTTCCCTTAAAACATTTTAATTATGTATACCAGGAGACCTAGATTTGTAGATGTTATTCATGATCGGGTTCAAGATCGATTAAGATAAAAAAAGAGTCCAGATAGTATTTTTAAAAATGTTATAATTTGTATTTAAGCTTTCGGAAGAACTGTAATTGGAGTTCTATACAAACTCCCGATTAATGAAATAGACTCGAGGGACTATTGTTTGTTAAAACTTGTTGAATTGTTTATAAAAATAAAAATTAACAGAAAAAAGTCAATTACTAAAATTTAAAAAGAATATTGTTTATTGGGGCTTTAATTATTATTTATTTGTAAGTTTACCTAATGGTCTCGGTGACTCATTTTTGAATCGAAAATTTAAGTTTCTATAGACTTCAAAAATTGCTCACGCTTTAAAATTTAAATATGTGTTATAGTTAGTTACAATTTCTAATATATAGACATAATAGAATAGACATTAAACTCCACATATGAAGCAGTTTATGGTTTAAGGAGGCAACCTCAGAGCATTAAATGGGGACTTGTTAGCTGCGAAATGTTAAAAAAAAATGCATTTATTTTTTTTTCATTAGAATATCCGTGAGGTAAGGGGTAAGGGTATAATAATAAACTAAACCTACTCATTTCATAAAAATTCTCAAAAAGGCACCCTACAAGAACATTTGGGAGTGCAAAATACACATTCTTTATGAATTTCTTAATTCTGTTTAAAATATTGATATTAAATCTAAAAATAACACAAATTTGAGTTGTTTTTAGATAATATAGTTTATTTAGATAAAAAATGGAAAATCAATTTTTAATTTTTAAATAAACTTATAAGAAATATGTATTATTTTAAATATGTTGATCTATTACCAGAAGCCATTCAAAAATGTTGATTAGTTAACGAGTTATTAATTTATGCTACAAAATTGGAAATAATTCCCGCAATGCATTGCGTTTTTTTGATTTTTTGAAAGCCCCCGTAAGTGTCCTTTCGAAAATCCTCCCAAAAATTACTTTCGCTTAAAAAACAGATGACGAAAAGCATACATTTATTGTATTTTTATAAATTATACATTTTTCTTGCTCTCCGGAATAATTTATTTTAAAACGAGAATGGAAAGCTAGCTTCGGACGGAGCCGAAGCTTACATACCCTAACTGCAAGGGTTCTATTGATTAAAGATATTGTAAATATCGGATATAACTAGCCGATCTTTACAAAAACATTCTTAACAAGCTTAGATTCGTATAAAATGAATTTTAAAAGAAGTCCGACGCTTCTACGCCCAAAAACACGCAAGTTGTGGCATTTCCGATCGTTCAGTTATATGGCAGCTATAGGATATAGTCAGCCGATCCCTATGAAATTTCGGCCTAAATTCCCCTAAGAGTGAATCTGTGCAAATTTCAAGCTTCTATCTTAAATAACATGGAAGTTATAGCATTTCCGATAAATCAGTTATATGGCAGCTATAGGATATAGTCGGCCGATCCCGGCCGTTCCGACTTATATACTGCGTGCAAAGGAAAGAAGGGTGTGTGCAAAGTTTCAAGACGATAGCTCAAAAACTGAGAGACTAGTTCGCGTAGAAACAGACAGACGGACAGACGGACATGCTTATATCGACTCAGGAGATGATCCTGATCCAGAATATATATACTTTATTGGGTCCTGGATGTCTCCTTCACTGCGTTGCACACTTCTGACCAAAATTATAATACCCTCTGCAAGGGTATAAAAACAATACAGCCCTACACTTTTATTAGTTTAATTGTTTTGCCAAATAGTACAATAATTTAAAAATAGCGGGCAAAAAAAGGGAGAGACAGAACTAAGTATGACCAGTGTACACATGAACCTAAAATGCCAAAAAGCGATATTAAAATGGGCTTTTAATAAGGTCCTGGGAACCTATTGATACGAAATTATTTGAAACCCAAACTTCGCATAGATCTATAGAATTATACCAAAAATTATGTATTCCAAATATCGTTAAAACCCTTGTACCATCCCTTCGATTATTGATTAGTTATTCAGATGTCTGCCCTATATCGCGCGAACAATACAATACGATAGGATTAATCTATTAACAATGTTATTTACTTTAAGTGCAGCTTATGGTTTACATATGGGCCCACAACTCTTAAATTTCGTATACCACATCCTAACAGGAATTTAAAGAAAAACTTTGCGCAAATAAAATAACTTGCTGTATCGATATTTGCCGATACAGTTTCTCTAAAAATAACAGGAGTGAATATATAGCATAGCAACCAAAATACAAAGAGTTTCAATGTTTTCATTTCCATTTTTCCTTTTTTAAAAACTAATTATTTCGGAGAGCAAGAATTATTTATAATTTTTTAAAATAAAATAAATCTTTGCTTTTCGGTTTTTGCTGTTTTTTAAGCGAAAGTAATTTTTGGGAGGATTATCAAAAGGACACTTACGAGGGCTTTCAAAAAATCAAAAGAACGCAAGGCATTGCGGGAAATATTTCCAATTTCCAATATTTAATAACGGTAAACTAATCAACATTTTTGAATGGCTTCTGGTAATAGATCAACATATTTAAAATAATACATATTTCTTATAAGTTTATTTAAAAATTAAAAATTGATTTTCCATTTTTTATCTAAATAAACTATATTATCTAAAAACAACTCAAATTTGTGTTATTTTTAGATTTTATATCAATATTTTAAACAGAATTAAGAAATTCATAAAGAATGTGTATTTTGCACTCCCAAATGTTCTTGTAGGGTGCCTTTTTGAGAATTTTTATGAAATGAGTAGGTTTAGTTTATTATTATACCCTTACCCCTTACCTCACGGATATTCTAATGAAAAAAAAATAAATGCATTTTTTTTTAACATTTCGCAGCTAACAAGTCCCCATTTAATGCTCTGAGGTTGCCTCCTTAAACCATAAACTGCTTCATATGTGGAGTTTAATGTCTATTCTATTATGTCTATATATTAGAAATTGTAACTAACTATAACACATATTTAAATTTTAAAGCGTGAGCAATTTTTGAAGTCTATAGAAACTTAAATTTTCGATTCAAAAATGAGTCACCGAGACCATTAGGTAAACTTACAAATAAATAATAATTAAAGCCCCAATAAACAATATTCTTTTTAAATTTTAGTAATTGACTTTTTTCTGTTAATTTTTATTTTTATAAACAATTCAACAAGTTTTAACAAACAATAGTCCCTCGAGTCTATTTCATTAATCGGGAGTTTGTATAGAACTCCAATTACAGTTCTTCCGAAAGCTTAAATACAAATTATAACATTTTTAAAAATACTATCTGGACTCTTTTTTTATCTTAATCGATCTTGAACCCGATCATGAATAACATCTACAAATCTAGGTCTCCTGGTATACATAATTAAAATGTTTTAAGGGAAATATTTTCCTGCTTAGCTCGAATATGTTTCTTAAAGTAACCTCGCATCGGAAACTCGGAAAGTCCACCATGAATTGAAAAGCGTCGTAAGTTTATAATAAATGTATTTTTAAAAAACCCATTTGTGGGAATGTAACAGCCTACTTTACTATTTCATGGGGCACTATTGTCTAAGAGAAGTATCAACTGTCCGGGAGTCCTGCTCCCCGAAACTCCGGATGGGCACTAGGGATCCACCAAATTCTGACGGGAAATACTCGTGGCAGGTGGAGCGGGGGAGGCCTCCACGGCCGCGGCGGGGGCTACCTTCGGCTTGCGGAATCTGCGCAGCAGCTCCAGCTCCACCCGCACCAGCGGCGTCTCCACGCACAAGTACATGGCCAGGGAAACCAGCAGGGTGATGCCAAAGTCCGACCAGAAGCGGAGGAACTGCAAGGATAGAGGGGGCGGGGTTAGCAGGAGGTGGGACTCAGGGGGTCCGGAAACTCACGGCATCGTAGTTGGAGAAGTGCAGACTCGTCTTGGCCCGTGCCACGTTCGCCGTCTCGACCAGCAGGTGCCAGATGTAGAGACAATAGGAGAGCTTCGACAGGGGCTGCCAGAGGGGCCAGCCCAGCAGGCTGTCGATGCCGGGGGCCATCCCGTTCTGGCAGGCCCAGATGAGCCAGCACACTGCCAGGGGCCAGGCGATGCGGCCGCAGCACATGTAGAAGGCCCCGGCCACGGGCGAGATGGCTCCGGCCCCGGGCTGGGTGTAGGGGAACATGGCGAACAGTACGCTGCCCAGCAGGCCAAGGCACAGCAGCCAAGCCACCAGGGCCAGCCACCGGGGCAGGTGTGCCTTGCGTGCCCCCGGGTGTGCAGGAAGTGGCCGAAGAGCAGCCCGATCAGCCAGGGCGAGGCCCGAGAGTGGGTGGTGTAGTAAATGAGGCGCATCTGGGGGCTGTCGGCGCCGAGGTTCCTGCGGAGGAGAGAGCTTTAAGCTGCCACTTGGTGGGGGTCCTGAAAGGAACTCACCCTCGGCGGTCGAACACCTGCAGCTCGTTCAGCATGATGATGCTGAAGACGCAGCCGAAGAGCAGCAGGATGAGCACCACAATTCCTCCCACGGCGCGCTTGCCCCACTTGTGGAGGGCGATCAGAAGGATTGGCGACAGGATGTACAGCTGCATGTCCACGGCGAGGTACCAGGAGTGGCCCAAACACTGCGGAAGAAATTAGATTATGTTGGATAAGCTAATTGGATGTATAAGATATATTCCGTCAGAGGAATCGTTTTTAGTTTGACTTTTAGCCAATTGATGGATTTTTCCCACAAAAGCTCTTTCTGTATTATCCATAAGTAATTCGTAGATTTACTTTAATTTTCAATGTTATCGAGAGGACTCAGAAAAGGACAGGTAAAGTGAGATAAAATAGGTCGTATGGAAGCTGAATGCCTCCCTGCTTACTGCAAGGACACTGACTGAGGGAGAAGTACCACTCGAGAAGTTTGGAGAGATGCTTCCTAATGATGTCTACAAATGTTAAGGAAGTTTTCAGTCTTTTCGGTCCTTGGTCCTTGGACGTCTGCAGGACTAGATAGCTTTGGTTCGGAACAAAACCATCCTATGGTTCCTTCCTTCCTATTTTTACTCTGAAGTGAGTTTTCAAGGAACATGTTATCCTACAATCTGGTCCCTACAAGCCCCTGAACCAAACCCACGCTGGCAAGTCGGAAAGTGTCCTTCGAAGATTACTCACCATGCGGCCTGGGGCTGCGTAGTTCTGGACGTAGAGCAGGGTGGCCCACCAGGTGTCCTCGCAAAGCTGCGAGGAGCTGGTGAACTGCTGCCACAGGGGGCCGTCGCCCAGGCGGGGGAAGAGCGTCATGAAGAAGAGCACCGCCACGGCCAGGACGGGGGTGAGGCGCACCAGGCGGTGCAGGTACATCAGTGGGACATGGAGGCGGCCCTGGTTTCTGCGGAGAATAGTATGCGGGAGTAAAGCGGGAGTAGGGACAGAAATGGGAGGGGACACACTCACCTCTCCAGCTCCCGCAACGAGGTCAGGACAAGGAGCAGGCCGCTGAGCAGGAAGAAGGTGTCCACCGAGGTGCTGCCGCTCTGGAGGAGCATGGAGAAGGGCGTCTGGGCCCAGGCCACGATCTCATAGGCGTTGATGCTGGGTGCCAGCAGCAGGTACATGTAGCCGTGGCCCAGGATGATCCAGAGGATGGTCAGGCATCGGATTCCGTGCAGGCACGGGATCACCCGCGGCGAGGGCCTGGTGGAGGTGGCGAACAGCTGGGGCAGGTTTTGACGCAGAGAGAAGGCTCCCAGCAGCTGCCCAGAAACTGAAAGAGAACATGGGTTAAGGACTTTCTCGGAAGAGACAGGATTTCCTACCTTTCCCATAGTCCAGGATGGTGGCCAGGAGAACCACGGCGCCCAGCAGGGCCAGAAGCGAACTGCAAACAAAAGAGAATTACAATTTCGCAATCTAGGTACTCGAGGCTTGAGTACTTGAATCAATAGAAGCCCCTTTCAGTGGACAGGCATTGGTTCCCCGTTCCGGGGCCTCGATATTTCCAACTGACCCATCAGTTTCTTGTTAAATCTATTCCCTAAATTTGTTATCCTGGGTTAAGAGTCTTCCTGATATCCTGTATCAGCCTTACCCCTTTAAAATAATGTGTCAGCCTGTCCGTATGAGCTCCTACGTCCTACGTCCTACGTACTACGTCCAGGCTGTGATAAAAAGGATTCATAATAATTCCTCAACTCTTGGTAATCTCCATTAAAAACCTTTTCCCTACAAATGTAAATGTCTGAATATCAGGCATAACTTGGAAGTTCGATAACAAAAAGATAAGGAGGAGCTTCGATAGTTATCGATAGCACATGGTCGATATTTGGAACCTCTTTCAATCGACTAAGCTCGAAAGTAACCAATAATTTTCTTTAAAATACCAATTAAAAGAATCATCATAGCTTTTTGCTTAAATAAAAAAATAATAAAAATATTCCCTAAAAATTATTTAAATATAATAAGTAAAACCCAATCTTAGGGCCACCTGATGATTCTCAATAGTCTCAAAAAGAAGGCTTACCAAAATATCGAGTTTGTTTAAAATTGTTTAAGTAATTCCTGCGACCTTCTATGTGCTTTGTGTGAGACCCATGGGGTAACCTGTTCTGTATCCTTTTGGGTAACGAGTGATTCTGAGAGGCACTGAACGGACTTAACCTTATCTTGGATGGAAGTGGTCGAGCAAAATGCAGAATTATTAAAGAAAATTCGAGGGTATGGAGTCTTCGGAGCTAGCCCTCCTCCAAAGGTGTTCCCGAGCTACCATTCCCGATTTACGACAGCCATTATCTGGCCAATCTACCGACTATTGCGTTCTCCCAGCCAACGTCATCGGCGCTCAAGCAGTGGGTTTGGAGAGCGTTACGTAAGACTCGAGAAAAGTGACTCGGACAAGGGTCTCCTGCCCCCTCCACTGGGACGGAAATCAAATAATCATGGATGGTACTTACATCGCAAACCAGTCCAGTCCGCCCAAGGGCTCGGTCTGGACCGTAGAGCAGGACTGCTCCTGCACCAGGACGGCATCCGCTTCAGCCAGGCCCCCGGGCTCGCCGAACATGGCCCGGAGGTGGGAGTGGAGCCACCGGCTCAGCTGGGCGGCGCTGCAGGACGAGGGCACGCAGGTGCCGATGCTGAGGGTGAGCGCCTCCGAGCCGGCGGCCTCCTCCTCCAGGAGGAGGCTGGTAAACTGGACGTGGCTGAGGCAGTACTTGGGCAGTACGTGGCTCCCCGCGGAGCTGGAGCTCGGGCTCAGGCAGGACTCGTAGTTGCCAAGATCGGTAAAGTGGCCATAGAGCAGGCCCTGTGGGAACTTGCCCCAGGCGTCGAGCACTGCAAGACAGGAACATCAGTGGCTGGAGGAGAAACTTGGCAGGATGGGCCTCTTACCTCGGAGAGCCGGCAGGGCCTTTGCCTGCGCCGCGGCCAGTAGCCCCTGCACGTCCGCCAGGCAGGCCAGCTCGTCGCTCGTCGAGGACTCGGAGTCGTTGAGGGCGTGCTGGAGCACCTGGAAGCCCAGGTTGCTGGCCTGCATCCAGGTGAGCAGGTCGCCGGAGCTGTAGGCCCCGGCGGAGGTCGGGCCGAGGACGAGGGCCAGCGGCAGAAGGAGCCAGGTGGGAAACCAGGAAGTGGGGAGCCGCATTGTCGCGCTGCTCAGTTTCGTGAATGCCATGGCCGTGTGCGGTGGCCGTGACGGCACTGCCGATATTTATACGGGAACTATGGCTCTTGCTGCGGCTGATACGCCGCGCTAATCTCTGGGCCAGCTCTCTGGCTGCTGCACTGCGGAGTCCGGTGCGGGTGTCCCCCAGGTGGGCGGGTGGTTCAGGAGGGGGAGTGCCAAGGACACCCTGGGTCATGGCCGGGTCGGGGGCGGACCAATAGCCCGGGGACTCCTAGTGGGAGTGGAAGTGGGGCTTTGAATGGGAATGGAAGTGGAAGTGGGAGTTGGAGTGGGGAGAGAGCTGCGATCACTGGCACGAGCGTGATCGCAAGCAATCGGGGTCAACGACCGATACAAAAGCCAAATTAGACTCAATGCCATTGATGATGAGGATGTCGGCGACGATAATGACGATGTCGATGACGATGACGATGACGAGGGGCAACTACTAACTGCTTTGGATCTCGGATCTTGGATTTAATTGCGCGTTTCTGGGGAGGATGGGGGCAGCCCCCTCCCCCCGGGTCGGGTGGCGTAACCAGTAGTGGGAGGGGGTGCCGGTGGGAACTCCCCCAGACCCGCGGCGTATTAACACTCTAAATTGGATTTGTGAATCCTCAAAAAAGCTTGTTTTCTATCCCGCCATTTCGAGGCATGTTTATGTTTATTAAATAACGTTTTTTCGATGAGTAACCATTTTTTCTTTAATTAAAAAGCTTTAACTAAATACTAAATAACTAAATAGCATACAAGAACATCTAGATTCCTGACAAATGGTTTCTAATATTTCTCAACTTTTGTTAAAAGAATATTTGAAGTGCATCGTGAAACTCTATTCCAAACTAGAATTACAAAAACTTAAATACTCTACATAAACAATAATTTGTTCATTAATGCATCCTCTTCTATTTTACTAAATAAATTTAATTAGGGATTTAGTTATTTCAATTTGGAAACATGACATCAAATATTTAGTAAAGTGCTACAAATATAAAAAATAAAATATTTATTCTTCGAAACATACGTTATTAAATGTCGGAAAAATAGTTTGTAAACTTTACGAATGTCCATCTTTTGAGGATTAAATAATTTAATATTTTTTGTTACTTCTGTTTGTTGTATATACTAATTGTTTTTAGTAAATAATAGTTTTACGAAGCTTAAACTTGTTCATCTGGACACAATTTCTACAAATAACTTTAAATAAATTATCGTTATATTAAAATAGACCGGAAAATGGCAAAAAATAATACATTCAACTTTACTAAATTCCACTCTATCGAAATATGTCATCATTAGTATATTTATTTATTTTTTATTTAAAAAATATCTTATTTCATCCAAATAATGTTTTGGTTTCTTCTTCGTTGCTTCTTGTAAGGATCAATATTGGAAAAGACCTCTATATGGCTGAAGATTCTTAATAGTTTGGATGAAGTGAGTAATTTTCACAAACTAGTAGAGTCCCCCGAGGTAGTCGCGTGTGGTTCCATTTCGCAATGGGGCAACAACCGATAGCGACTAGCGATCGACCCCCACTGTGGGTCTGATAAATGGACTCGTCACTAGTGGCTCACCTTGGCCCTCCGAACGGACAAACAGCCAAACGGCAATAGATCCACTGGCCCACTCAATCCGAAGTCCGGAGGCGGTCGTTGCCCCGCTGGCCTTGGCAAGGGCGCTGGGCCGGGTCGGAGATCCCCCGTTTGCGGTTTTGTTTATTGGAACTCACCTGTTGCGCAATTTTCGACGCAACAAGCCACCTGCTGATCGAAGCGTTTACTTGTCGTCCCAATCCCACTCGGAGTGGGTCCGGAGCCTCCGAAGAAAGCGAATTTCGGCGGATCTGGCCCAATGACTTTCACTTGCCTCTGAATGTATGGGACGCCGAAAATAATTGACGCGCTTATTGCCAAAAAAAGGGCCAAGTGTTTTGTGCCAGACTGGCTGATACCTCGGACTCTCAATCCAATCCACAAAATTAAACAAAACTACATTTAAAAACTGCAAAAAATAAGAATAACAATAAACTTAAAGTCATAAATAACTAAAATACAATCTTTAAAAAAATATTATACGCTTTTATGTTTGTTAGTTTACTTTAGTTATTATATTTTTATTTCGAGAATAAAATATTACACATGGAGTCAGACTTTTAAATTAACTAAAAATCTATTAATCATTTGAGTGGTTACGCAATCAAACAGTTTTTTCCCTTAAATAATACAAGTCTCCGGAATAATTACATCGAATTGAATGGGAACCAAGATCGTTTCAGGTTTTTACATCATTTGTGTTGTCATCAAACAACTATTTTCGTGTCTGTCGAATTAAATTCGTTAACAATGCGTGATGTTTAAATTACTTTTACTATACTTTATTTGCCTTACAAAATACAATAAATTAGCTAAAAAAAATATTTAATATTTAATTGCATCAGGTTTTTAGCACTAAATTAATAAATTTATTTTATTTTTAAAAATTATATAAATATTTCTAAATTATTGCGTTTATTTTGTATATCGAATAAATCATAAATCGTTCTGTAGAGTTTCGAAAACATTAAAGATCTCAAATATAATTATAAAACGGGAGGATGAGTACATTTTTATAAAAATTGTTTTCCAAATTTTTTGGCTTTAAGTAATAGGGGAAAGTTGACCCAATCCAACTTTTGTTAGTTATTTACACTCTTATGTACTACTCACATATTCACAATTCTGGAGAGTCACAGTATTTTTTAGACACTAACTAAACTTAAGCAAATAATATTTATTTAAGGCTTTTTGCTTAACAATTCCGACAGAGTAGCTATAAATATATTTGTACACTTTGCATTATTTTGTGTTCTTTATACGAAAAAGAAAAAATTAAAATCCAAAAATTATACAATAAACTTTTATGTTGCAAAGGCGAGAGATGTACCGGGTATGATATAGCAGAGCAACAAATTCTTTCCAACTGAATTAAAAAAAAAAGTTTTTAGCTATGTCGTCATGAGCTGGGAATGTAAATCGTTTTTATTATTTATTAAAAAATATATTTCATTTTTTTGGCTCATCCTTGCCCGCAATGGTCCATCGAGTTAAGAAAGACTTGGACTCCGAACCACTTTCTGACTAGTTTATTTCTAAGGCATTCTGTTTTATTATTATTTATAAATATTTTTATTATTATTTATTATTATTTATAAAAATTTCCTCCAGAGTATTTGCGTTAAAGCCCTTAAAATTATAACAAATATATGGCCACGCAGCCTTTCTAGAAATTGTAATCCTGAAATAAGGCTAGCATTTATGGATAACAATGTTTAAAATTAAAAAAATAAAATATAATTATATAAAAATATAATATATATTTCCTAATAATTCGAGACTACACAGTGGTAGTATTTATTTTTGCAGCCCAATGATTAAAGGATAAAAATAAATGGAGCCCCTAAGTCCATGTCCTAAGTCCATGGAGTAGACTAGAACCGACATTTGCATCCATCTTCAGTTTTTAAAAGAGACGTGAAATTTATTGAAGGACAAAAGGGGAATGGGAAAACAGGATCGGGGACCGAGCAGCAGGTCAGCTGCGCTGACGCATCTCCAGCATCTTCGCCACCAGCGGCCGGAAGATGCACTCCGGGAAGGTGGTCTGGAGGATCTCCAGGAGCTTGGCCGGCTGCGCGCAGAGGGAAATGGCGTTGACCAAGTGGGTGAGGCCCTCATCCAGGCGGCCCTGGGTGATCAGCTCCTCGCCCGTCTTCATCTCGCTGAGGAAGTACAGCTCGAGGGTCTCCTGGTCATGGGGATCGAGCGCCATGGCCACCTGCTCCCGGTCGGGCGATCCTCGCCTCATCGCCTCCAACCGCTGCCGGTGACGCCGCTCGTGCACCAGCCTCCGGTAGTTGGGCGCCGACCGCCGCTTCCGGTCGAGGTAGACACAGTACCCCAGGAACATGACGGCCCCCAGTCCCAGTCCAGCGAGGGTCAGCGTACGGCAGAGAGCTCCTGTCAGCATATTCTTTCAATTTATTACAAAATTCAACTCCTTTGATATTTTTTGTGCTTTTAACTTTTCTACCGAGATTTTCGTTTGTTAATCTTTTTCCTACAAATTGTGAGACTGAACTGACGTCCAAGCCAAAGCATACTGTTTTTATAAAAAAATTAAATAATATTTAATTTGTAAATATTTGTAATATTTATAAATATTTTGTCCGTCCTATTGCTATTGATATTGATCTTCAAAGGTATTAAAGGGGGGCAGTGGTGGGAGTTATAAAAAACAAACACATTAAATTTAAAAAAATCTCTTCAACGTTTCGTTTTATTTGAAAGTCAAATTCACAAAGAATTAAATGATTTGATGATGATAGTATGATAAGAATATAATAAAAGAACAAACAAAAACAATTTGGATTCATATGCTTAGCTAAAAGATGTTTCAAGCACTTATTTCTACCCGTTCCTATAAAAATAATAGAATTATTTCCTTCCTTTGGAAGGAACTTAATTATTATAATAATATATAATATATATATAAATATAATAAATTATTATATTATATATATTATTAAATATTTAATATTTTTAAATAAATATATTTTTTAATACTTTATATTAGGGTAGCAGTTCTGAAATGTTTCATAAACAATACACAACAATATTTCGGAAATATTTCAGAAACATATAGACTTTAGAAACTCTAATATTTCTCTAATATTTCAAAAATGTTTCGCCAGGTTTCAGAAACAACGAAACGAAACGAGCGGACATTTACATATTTTAGAAAGGTTTTAAAATCATTCAAGATTTCGGAAAGGGTTCTGAAACGTAAAATGGTGAAATCTTATCGTTTGGTAACAAATAAGTGCAAAAACTATTCGCAAGTTACACTAAGTCACTAGCTGAGGAAATCAATTTGTTTTTTATTTTTACTCAGCGCCATATCAAATGGCCCTCGATCAGAGGTGGACGTGATTTCCCGGGGACTTCTATCGGTTATTGCCCCAATTTCAAATGGCTAAAACAATCTGGTAGTAAGTTTATTTTGCTATCGCAGCGAGAGATCTGAGGCGTTGCGAGAACTGCCTCGTCACCCATCGGGAAGAAACTTCCCACAGACAATTTATTTGATTTTTGATATACCTGACCTGATAACATCACTTGCAAAGCAATATATAATATTTAAATATATAAAATATTACCTCCTTCTAATTGAGTGTTGCATGAATATAACCAAAGGCCTAATGAATCATTCACTCTAACTCCTGCTCTTTTAACTATACAAACGAATATCTTTAGAAATACATATTAAGCATACTTGTTACAAGTCTAAGTGGGAAATAATTACTATTAGTAATAAAAGCGTATTTAAATGAATTAAATTGGAAGCCCATAGGAAAATAATGTCAGGAAACTCGTCAAAACTCACAAATAATTTTCTAATATTTCCATTTGAAGTCATATTAATCCAGAGGATTGAAATAAATATTTTCAAGTCAAAGTCCCTACGAGCAAAAACACCTATTAATATTATTATATTAATAGAAAAGTGAATGAATATGAATACTTCTTTGAGTATTTTCTTTTGTTTAAATATGTTCAATATATTTTTTTTATCAAAAAACCCTCTTACACATCTATTTCTATGAATTATTTAATTCTATTTCAAATTCATCCAAGATTACAGCTGGAAATTAAAGTAATAAATGAATATTCTCTCTCCAGGCGGGATTATGATTGTTTTTGAACATCGTTTGGAGTTTGAATGGAAAACAATCAATTCAGTTGTCAGCGAGTGTTTTGGTTTTATAATCGATTCGTTTCCAAGCTGTTGCTGCAAAAAGTGCAATTTTGAATAAAATTGAAAATGCGAAGCAGTTTGCCTGTCTGCAGAAAATGAGAAGACTGTCTTCCAGGCCGCCTTGGCTCTTCCGACAACCGTTGACCGACGCCGGACCGACTTCGATTTGTTTAATTGGAGATCCAATGGGATATCCAGGTGGCAGTCTTTGACAAATTGCGCCAGGGAACCGCTTACGTTTCGTGGGAAATGGATTTTCACTTTGCGGGGAGGAGAGTGGCTCGGATCTGTGACAGGTTTGCCGCACATTATTGGCCAGTATTGCGTTTTTTGGATTGCGCAACCGAAACGCCAGATAACCCGGCCCCCTGAAACCCCCGGGGCCTCGGGAAATCAAGGTTACACGCAGGCTCTGTCCAGTCCCAGACGGATCTGAGTCAACCAGAGCACACCCTGCCCCCACCCGACATCTGCATACAGACTCGACTGGTTTTCCGGAGTCGGAGCTCCAAGCACCCTCCGCGTGGAAAGCGAAAGGTTGCCATTGTCTGGACAACAACCAACTCATTCAAACCCAAAATCAAACTCAAGCTTGGCTGCGCCAATACTTAACACAAAAACCAAACTCTGTTAATTACTGTGGAAATGGTCGGAACATAACTTGGAAATCAAATTCAACAGCCGCGACCAAACCGAGATCGAAATTCATATTATTATGAGAGCGAATCGTGACAGCCACTTGTCCGCACAGTGGCACGAATCACTTGAAAATCATGTAAACAAAGCTTGTATATGGAAGGACTCAGTTTGTGGATAACCAGGCTGATTTGATGCGAATCTGAATCCTTTTTTTCGGATCTTCTGAAGATAGACTGATTTATGACAAAAATCTGATTAATCTGATCTTGTATATCACGCTCTTTGTATATTAGTTTAAGTTATGTGTAAATAGATCCTTTGTATACAAAAAACCATAAAAATAAACCCCACCATTCTATACAAAATAACATAACTAACAGATCCTTGACAAAGACTCTAAAATAATTGTTTTTTCAATATTACAAAATAAAAAATTATTATACTGCTTGTTAAAGTTTTTAGCCAAAAATGGAAAATTGGAAAAAATAGTACTAAACGTTTATTTCTGATATTTTGTAAAGCCATATATTTATTATCTGATTTTCAACAAAAGAAATAGACATTTAATTCCATTAAAAAAAAAAAGAATGGCAAGGAACATTTAAAAACACTTTGATAATTTTTTGTATACATGTATATTTGGTAATATTATTAAAGTCAAAAACTAAGTCACTTCAGAAAGTTTTGGAAAAACTCAATAAAACCTTATACCTTATTTAATTGCTTTCACCAAACAATTCAATCAGCATCCATATTTATTATTGTATAAATAATATCGAAAAAACTGAAACTTAGTGAAAGAAAGTAACAAATCGAACTAAAAATAAAGTTAAAAAAAATTAAATAGAAATTCATCATTTTCTAAAAATGACGCTAATAAAATTCTTAAAACAATTTATTTTTTAAATATTTAAAATTTTCCAGTTGACAAATAAAGGGCGGGGGGAATCCCGTTCTTAACAAATATTCAACCTTAATAAAAAACCTATATTTTTTACATCTAACAGTCCTACCCCTAATATTGGATATCAAAACACGACCGAGGCGGTGGTAGTATTTGGCAAATCACTCATACGCCATGTGGAGCGGACCGTGGCCACTGTGGCCGACCGGGCCGGGTCTGAATATGCATCGGGTGGTAAGCATTATGCATAGCTTTGAGTACACTTACGATCTATTAACTGCCGCCAAACTAGCGAAAACTAGTGCAAAAGTAATTGTTGCCACGCACAGAACCCGTTGATCGTTTTTGGGGTGTGGGGGATGGGGGATGGGGGATGGGGATTGGGGATTGGGGTGTCGAGATTACGAGGCATGGCCTGGCCAGCTAACCTGTCTAACTAGTCCATTTTGGGGCAGTTAATCCACGACGCCCAGGCTCGACCAGAGCCAAGGCAGGCAGCTGTTACGGCCTCCGCCAGTTCTTATTGAAACGGCCTCCAGAGCGGTCCAGCCAGCGCTTAGCTCTCGACTCCACCATGTCCTGCCTTCCGCCTCTGTTGCTCGTCCTGCTCCTGGCGCTGCTTGTGGGTCGCGGCGAGGGCCTGTCCGCCCCGCAGGACTCCGCCAGGGAGAAGCGCGGCACCGTCACCCTCGACTTTGGCCTGCTGCTGCGAAACGTGCTGCTGAAGAGCGCTCAGCTGTCGGCGGCCAAGGCCAACCTCACGCGCACCACCCGACGACCCACGACGACCACCACCTCCACACCGGCCCCGCCTCCACCGCCCCCGAGACGGCGCAGGCCCATCTGGCATCCGTACTTCGCCTCCGGCTACCTGCCAATCGACTACGACTACGCGGATCCCCCGGCCCTGGCCCCGGCTCCGGCTCCAGCTCCGATGCCGGCTCCGCCACCACCAGCGCCTCAGCCAACAAGGCGCGTGCGGCCCCAGCCACGCCCCATAGGTTTCTACTACGGTCCCAGGCCGGTGGCTACCCCACCAGCGTCACCTCCTCCTCCGCCGCAGCCGCCGCAGCCGCCCCAGCCTCCGCTCTACGACTACGACTATGACTACGATGCCCCAGCTGCCCCGCCTCCGCCGCCAACGGCACGTCCTGCTCCCCGCCCCCGGCCCCAGCCACGTCCTCGCCCGCAGCAGCCACCGCAGCGACGTCCTGCTCAGCTGGGAGATCGCCTTGTCTATCAGTACGCACAACCTACTGGTAAAATTCGATCACTTTTAACTAATTGCCGAACAATTGGATTCTCTCCGACCCTTTGCAGATACCTTCTCTAGGCCGCTGGTGCTCGGGGGCGGGGTGGAGGCTCTGGCTGCGGCAGCGGAAGCGGACGCGGGCGCGGTAGCAGGAACGGCCAATGACTTGGGAGACGCTGATGCCACAGACGCCGAGGTGGGCGGTGCTGGAGACGCAAATGCTCCTACTGGATCCGAATCCGAATCCGACTCCGCCCCATCTCCGTCGCCGTTCCTGGTCAACTACGAGAGCGAGGGCGACTTCTACTCCGGGCCACCCCCTCCCAGCCGGCAGGGTTCTCCATCGGCGCCTGGAGACGCGGGCTCCGAACCGTTCGCGGACTACGCCTTCGCCCCCACTGGCCTCGACAGCTCCAGAAAGGGTCTTACTTCTCCCAACCAGCCCTACTTTTTTAAGTAAGCGCTTTTTTTTCCATTTATTTTATGTGTTGCAGTGTGTGCTCGTGGAATAAAGAAACCGATCGAATTATCCCAAGATATCAGTGTTTTAAAAAAGGGATCCTTGCAGTAGTGTAGCATCTTACGTACTTGACAGATCCTTATGGGAATCTCGGCGTCGCACAGTGGACGATTGCGTAAACCAACAAAAAATAATGAAACAATTTTGAAATTGCAAAATGTGTTTTAAAATAATTTTTTAAGCGACCTATCAAGCCAATAGTAAAAAAAATTTGGTTAAATTAATGGAATTAATGGAAGAAATTTACAAATTGAAACAAGCGAACTTTGCAGTGGACCAATCGTAAAGTTTAGTTCTTATAAAATAAAAAGTTTAAAATCGCTTTTTGTTGCCAAAAATTTAAAGGAAAATTAAAAATAAAGAAATTGCTAATGGAAATAAATAGTTTTTGTGTAGTTGTTATTAGTAGTTTTAATGTAATATTTTGAGAAATACCTTTTAAGTGGCGTATGTTTTTTCAATCCTGATTTCATAATAGAAAATAGTTGCGATGTCAGTGGCGCTCAATTATAAAACTAGTTTTTTATTAATAGTTAGTGTTTTGCTAATCGATATATATATTCATTGCAGCTGCCTCCTTTGTTTCCATTTCCGTTATCCTGGCAAGGATCCAACAGATATTTGTATCCCGCCCTTCGTTATTTCGTTCTTTTCATTTTCTTAATCCTTATTTTTTTTACTTTATTATTCAGTAACTCTTTAATGCGTTCTTCTCAGAAAGGCCTCGATAAAAAGTGTTGCCACCCATTTGGAGGGTGAAATTTAGTTGATTTTGATCGCTTTTGAAGTTTAAATGGTTCGTTTATATATATGTACGTATGTATTTCTATTCTTTATGGTGCCCATTTTTTTAAATTTAATATTCATACGTTTATATGTAAGCTTAACACCATATTAAACGTTGAAATATTTTGTCAACGCTTTGTCCATAAATGCCGCCCACTGTGCATCGACCAGACTATCATAAAAGCAACTTTGATTAAAAAATCCATCCTACTATTTGCAGATGAAACACGAAACATGATGTTTGTGGTATACGCCAGATATACGACATTGTCGACTAAATATTTGAAAAGGCATTGAAAAACACCCAACTTGCTGGTTATCAAATCAAGAAAGTTTTTCAGTTTTATGTCAGCTGAAGGATACATTTGAGGACCATACTCTATTGTATACATATAGATATAGTGTCCAAATAACTCTGTTTAACTCTTTAAATAACTCCGAAACGCTGTTTTGAAATCTATTAAAAAAAAGCAGCAGGCACAAAATGTGTAATTGACAGTTAATTGGGCTAAAAAGTAACAAACAAAAAATCGTACGTTCGCAACCGGTATTCAATTAAAAAAAAATCGGGTGGAAATAGAAAGCAAAATACATTTTCTTTAAATGTAAATTTATTTCTTAAGATTTAACTCGCTTAGGCCAATCTTCACATACCGACCCGCATGTTCGTAGGAATTGTTTTGAAAACTAAAGAAATCATGCAGGACAAAATAGATAGGCTTTATAATGAATTAAGGTTTCAACAAAACAAGAGGAGGCCAAAATAAAATTTTGAAAGATCGAAAGGAGCATTCGATTTGGAAAAGAATAAAACACGATCCCTTCAAAACCGCCAAGGACCTCGAAATTTTCATAGAAAGCCGAACCGGTTAGGTTATATGTCTCAACACTGTGAGAAATACTTTGCACACATTAGACTAATTTAATAGTTAACATTTTCCGTAAATATTTATTTAATGTAGTTCATCAATTAGATGTTCTATTTTGGAACATTAACTTATGAAATATTACATATGCAACTTTTCCGAAACGTCACGTATCCAGATATATTGAATATATATAGCTATATTTTAAAATTATTGTTAATTATTCAAATAAAATATATTTCAGAAATAATGCCAATTAAATTTTTCTTTAGTTTACAAATGAGATCTTCTCGAAACATAAATAAAAAAATTATTTATTATAAATTAATTATTATATACTATATACATAATTTTATATATATACACACTATATATACTGTAATGGTAGTATTATTATAGTAATTATGGCTTATAGTAATTATTATAAATAGGGCTCTTTTTAAAAATTATTTGTAAAAGCGTAAAGTATAGGAAAAACTACAAATTCATTCATTTATCCACTTGGTTATTTTTCCATTTATATCCGAAACGGGCCTCCCTTGTATGGCTCTCTTTTAAAACCTTGAATATAAATTCCAGAGTTGATTTTTTACCAATCAAAAATGTTTATTGACGTGATCTAACGAAGTTAATGGCATCAACCAAGTACCATCACGCAAATTATCGCAGTTACCATTTTTTTCGTCTTTCACTGAAATGGAAAAAATTGCAACATATTCGTGATGATGAACCATGAATATATTCCAAATTTATGTCGCACACTTAATACAATTAATTAATATTGTTTCTTTTTGGATTTTTATAAATTTTTTTGCGGTGTATATGTTGCAGTGGGGTTGTCCTTGTTGTACCATTTTCATGAGAGCCAGAGAACTCCTCTTAGCAGGACCGTTGTGGCAGCTTCGTTTAAAATTAGATAATTAATATTTTAGGTTTGTGAAAGAAAAGTAAAATAGTATTTGAAATTATATACATTATATACATATGAGTGGTTCCATTAAAAGAATATAAAAACAGGAAATTACTCTTAAATTTTATTTTGGAAAAAACAAACAATACCTATTTTTATTTTTTGTGGCCAATAATTATGAAATAACTTTAAAATAATCACTACAAATTAATAAAATAAATATTATTCTTTTTATGTATGTATGTAACTTATAAATATTAAGGTTTCTGTTCGACACAAGTTATGCTTTGAATCATTTTTTACTTTTTTTAATTTTTTAATTTATTATCTCAACGTGAGTTCTAAATTTTTTCCACAGGTGGAGCTGAATACCAATCCCAACATTGCAAAAATGTTCGCCACAAGGGATTCTTTAACACAAACGAAGCTACGATTTTCTTCTCAATTCGTTCGATATTCCCCAATGTGTCTTATTTACAAATATTGGTACATAGTTGTTGCATTTACAGACACATTCACTACGTTACTGCACATTTAACAGCCTTCTTTTACTTATCGGCTTTACTGTTAAAATTGTTTACAGAGTACGTTTAGTTGTTGGTCCTGTTGGTCCCTGCTTAAGGAGACGCATGGATGGATGTGCTCCAAATAAAGCAGTTTAAACGAATTTTTGAAATGATTTTTACAAAAAAATAGTTGGAATTGAATAATTGAAAATAATATATTGATCAGCTGCAAAGGCTGCGATGCTTCTACAATTTTAAATTATGTAATATCTATGTATATATAAAGTTTCAACTACAATCTGTAAAATTTTGAAAAGAAAGACGAGCCGTTGAACAAATTTTAAAATGGACCATATCAAAGAGAGTGCCTGCCTACAATAATTATTGTGATTAATGTGATATAATTATTACATACAAAATTATTGAGAGAATACAAAAATCAAATCTTTTGTTTATGTTTGTGTTGGAATTATATATATAAAGAATTAATATTAATGATAGTACCATCGATAGTTTGCCAGCTTCGGTGGTCAATTTGGGAAATTTGGGTGAACCCCAACTTGAAGGAAGACCGAAAGCCACTTTTAAAAATCACAGATTTTGTCAGGATGACCCAGAGAAGGCTAAAGAAAATCCTTGACACTATGAAACAGGCAGTGTCTACGAGGCCCAATGTTTGGAGAGAGACGATTGTCGCATCGCTGGCTATTCTGCAAGGATCTGTTGACCTGGGCTCTTGAGTTCCAGTACAGCCACTGAACAACATTATTTTTGGGACCGTGATCACCATCATCAGTTGGTGCAATCTCATAAACAAAATGTTGAAATATACAAAGATGCGTAAGATAAGCGATTTCTGCTAATTTCGATAAGGGGTTATATCAATTGGTACTTGTACTTCTATACTTTTGTACTTCTATTTTAAAAAAGAATTTAATTTATACAATCTGTTTATTTTATTTATTGTGCTTAAAACCCAAAAACTTTGCCTCATCTGTATCTGCATTTAATGTAAAAATAAGTAATTTTATCTTCTAAAGACAGAAAATATTTATCCTGGAGCGTTAATATATTAAAACTTTAAAATGTCTGTTCTTAATATGCAAAAAATCTGAAAGACTTGAATAGACTCTACTTTTAAAAACGGGAAAACATATAAACATTTCGGTAAAAGAGTTTTTATAACCAACGCTTTTTTTAAAGGCCAAAAGTAGAAGAATTTTTTTAAATCATACAGGACTCCGTGATACCGTTTTAGTTTAAAGAGATATCAGATATCAACCTATCCTTTACAGGCTACCATTTTGCTTAAAACTTGGCCATAAAATGACACTTGCTTTGATTTATCGAAATAGTATTCCATATTTATCGGTGTAAGATTCATCTATTTACCCATAAGTGTTAGACAACAATAAAATGTAAATACCTCAGTAATAATTACTCCTATTTAATTCGTAATTGGATAAAGATAAAAATAAGTATCATTATATCATTATAATATTATAATATCATTATAATTAGTATTTAAAAAACGAACGAAAAATTTTGAATAATTCTGCACAATACTATTCAAAAAAAATTTTAAATACAATTATATATTATATATTAGTGTTTCATTATATATTATTTTTATTATTCTAAGATTTGAACCAACCAGACGCTTTTAATTTTTAAGCCAAGTAGTGCGTTATTTCCTGTAATTTAGCTATTTACATGTCGTTTTGCAACGTAGAGAAAATTTGGTAGTTCCAGTTATCGATGCATCGATATGTGTGTCGGAGTTTCCCCACCTCTAGTCTCCGCTCGATGTGTGTGAACTTTACACAATTTAATTAAGAAAACCAGCAAGGAAAATTTGGAACTGAGCTGAGTACGAAAGAAGCGTGAAAAAGAATCCTGTTGGAACACAGATGTGTCGTTTCGGTGCCCACGTATTGGGTGGAAAGTGCAAGCGGGCGAGGCGAAACGCGTGTGTAGTGCTAGTGCTGGGCGAATCGTAGCAATTCAGATCGGAGCCAGAGCAGAGCAGAGCAAAAAGAAATAACAGCGGTGGGGTAGAGCAGACGTAGACGTAAAGAAAGCGACGCACGGCGAAAAATGCATACAGACACAGATAAAAAAGAATATAGAACCGAAATCGCGAGCCGCACTGCTAAATTAGCGAGCATTGATTAATTGCCAAATGTAAGCCCTTGAATGTAGAAAACCCCATTTTCCCCGACAGATTTATGCATTTTCCAACGTCTCTCTCTCCCTTTCGCTCTTGCTACCCCAGTGTTGGGTGCGGGTGTGTGTGTATGTGCATACTCTTCTTTTTCGGTTTACGGTTTATGGTTTACGTTTTCGGTTAGAATGTGCGAATTTTCGAATGTTTTTTGAAGGGAAAAACATAGTGGAGAATCAACTTGGCAAAAAGGCAAAGTTTGGGCCACAAGCGACTGCCTGGTATTTGGCGAGACAGAGCAGGCACCAGTCCAGACGCACACATCCAAGCCAGCCCAAAGCGTAGTGTGTATTTATCTGCTCCCGACGAGCGAAGAGTGCGAGTGTACAAGTCTGTGTGTGCGATGTGCAAGCAAAACAATTTAAACGAAAAACAATTCACGAAAAAAATAAAAACATACATCCCGAGTCCGAAAAGCGGAACTGGGCCTCCTAATCGCCAAAACCAATGCCAATCTGGGAAGGAAAACAGCTTCGCAGATGACGAAGACGACCACCGAATCGTCCGTCGCACCCAGAAGGAGGCGGCAATCGAAATCGGAAATCAGAGCCAGGCGAAGAAAATTGACTGCCGCTATTTAAAAAAATGAGGCGCAAAGCAAAACAAAAGCCCAAACCCAAACTCAAATCCAAGCCCGTGCTCGAGCCCCAGCAGGTCGAAAAAAGCACAAATTCAATTGGGTTTTGTGCCTCGGCGGGCCATGAAATGCAAAACAACCAACACACTCGCACTTTTCACGAGTGGCCGTGTGTCTGTGAGAGCGACATGGCTGCTCTTTGTGCAAGAGTGTCTGTGTGGCTACGAAAAATAGGCGTGTTTCTGTTCCGATGCGATGCGTTGCCATTCGAGTCCCGTCCCGAATCCGAGTGCGAGTCCGAGTCCGATGTAGGCCCGTCAAAGCCTGTTTTCTTCACATCCTAGGTAGGACCAGGAGCTTGGCCAGGTTCGCTTGTTGGGGCCTTTGGAATTTGCACGAGTTCCACCCCTTCGGCTCTGATCTGTGTGGGTGTGCGCCTGCATTGTGTCTATTGGCCAAGGAGGCCGGGCACGTGTGCATCCCCACTCCCGACCCAGCCACCCCCGAGGCGATCCGAGGTGGTTACTGGCTGGGTCAAGTTTTTGTCAGCTGCCAAGCGAAAGGGTAGCAAACCTGGCAACAAGGAAGCGCAAAGAAACCAGCCGTATAAACATTTTTTGATAAGGGCCCGTAGTCGTAGCCTCGTAACCGTGGCGTGTGGAATGCTGAATGATTCGTGCCAGGCCGCGCTCCGCTCTGGCTGTGTGAGTGAGCGCCAAAGTGAATCATTTGATCGATTTGATAAGCAGCTTTGGGCTTTTGGCTTTTCCAGTCGCTGTCCAAAAAAAAAACAGCCATTTAGCACAGTGGGTTCTGTCAGGTGGGGATCGGGATAGGGATCGGAATTGGGAACTCCTTTGGTCGGGGAGGGATGACTAACAACAAGTGACTAACCTCATCTTTTCTTTACCGATCGACAGATACATTCAAGACAAACAAAGTGTTGCCGGCCAAGTTTGGAGCATAGGAGCCAAGAACGGAAGAGCAGGAGCACTCAGTTACAGCTACGGACCAAGAGCATGAAAGACAGCCATGCCTTCGGCACGACCTGGTAGTCTCAAGGATCCGGAAATAGCCGACCTGTTCAACAAGCATGACCCGGAGAAGATATTCGAGGACCTGCGCGAAATCGGCCATGGGTCGTTCGGGGCGGTCTACTATGCGCGCTGCAACCTCACCAAGGAGATTGTGGCCATCAAGAAGATGTCGTACACGGGCAAGCAGAGCCAGGAGAAGTGGCAGGACATACTCAAAGAGATACGGTAAGTAGGGGTTCATCCCCATCCCATCCTTACTGGAATAAAATTTCAAACTGTGACAAATTCCCGGCAGCTTCCTTCGACAACTCAATCACCCAAACACCATCGAATACAAGGGCTGCTACCTGCGCGAGTCGACCGCGTGGCTGGTGATGGAGTACTGCGTGGGCTCTGCCTCCGACATCATTGAGGTGCACAAGAAGCCGCTGCACGAGGACGAAATCGCTGCCATTTGCCTGGGCGTGCTCAGTGGGCTTAGCTATCTGCACTCGCTGGGGCGCATCCACCGCGACATCAAGGCGGGCAACATCCTGCTGACGGACAACGGCGTGGTGAAGCTGGCCGACTTCGGCAGCGCTGCCATCAAGTGCCCGGCCAATAGCTTTGTGGGCACGCCCTATTGGATGGCCCCCGAAGTGATCCTGGCCATGGACGAGGGTCAGTACGATGGGAAGGTGGACGTGTGGTCGCTGGGCATCACCTGCATCGAGCTGGCGGAGCGCAAGCCTCCCTACTTCAACATGAACGCCATGTCTGCGCTCTACCACATCGCGCAGAACGAATCCCCCACGCTTCCGGTGAGTCAATCTTCTGGTTTTAATAGGACATATCAATCTGAAGCTATAATCCTAATCAATAATCGCATCTCTTTGCAGAAAAATGACTGGTCGGACGCCTTTTGCAGCTTCGTGGAGCTCTGCCTCAAGAAGATGCCGGCGGAGCGGCCCTCCTCCGCCAAATTGCTAACGCACGCTTACGTGACTCGGCCCCGCTCCGAGACCGTACTGTTAGAACTGATAGCCCGCACCAAGTCGGCTGTGCGCGAGCTGGACAACCTCAACTACCGCAAAATGAAGAAGATACTCATGGTGGACACCTGCGAGACGGAAAGCGCCGTGGGCGATGCCGACGACCAGCAGGACGATCACGCCGGCGGGGACAGTAGCAAGAGCAATAGTATTACTTCGGAACACTCCATACACTCGGTGGGTGTATCGGCGGCCAGTAGTCAGGTAAGAATGCCTCGAATCTTATCCTTAATTTATACTGATCGGATATTTTCCCACTCTTACAGAGCTCCTCATCCAATTCCATACCTGCTGCGGCACAGAATCATCACCATATCGCAGCACACCACCACCAGCTGGCAGCAGCCGCCGTGGCGGCTGTGTCTATGCACCACCACCATCACCAAACGCCCCAGCCGAACTGGCCCAGCGGACAGCAGTCGCATGCGGGTCCGGCCGGTGCCGTCTCCCGCAACTCCTCGCGCCATCGCAACCGGCCGCCCATGCCCAACATAATGCACAGCATGAACAACAACGTGACGCCCACGAACTCGGCATCGGTGGTGCCAGCGCCTGCCCCTGCTCCGGCCCCGCCGCTCTCCGTGCTGCCGCACCTGAGCGCTGCCAGCCATGGCGTGGTCGGAGTGGAAGGCACTGGTACAGGCCGCAGCAGCGGTGGCTCCCCGGCTGCGGGAGGGCCCCTGGCGGACCGGATGCAGCCCATTCAGCCGCGTTACCTGACAACGCCTGCCGCTCAGGCGGCCGTGTACGCGGCCAGCTCCGCCTCCTCGCAGCAAGCCATCTCCAATGCGGTGAACGACCACGGACCGAATAACTTTGCCACCATTCGGACCACGAGCATCGTGACCAAGCAGCAGAAGGAGCACATGCAGGTTCGTTGTCGTGATTTCCGTTTTGGTTCCCATTTCTGTTTCTGTTTGGGTGAATTCGATATCCTGGGGGAGCAGCCCGCTGCAGCATAGACCATACACCACCATGAGCACTCGCTAGGGATTCGCCTCGAACCAGGTTGTGGCAGCTCCGCATGCCGGAGGAGAGACCAGCCATTCCATTCCCCAAAACCAATACCTACGCTCGCCCCATGCTTCTGACCTTCGTGTCTTCTAACTTGCCCTCTACTACATGCTCTATTTGTTGTGTTCTTGTTGTTCTATCCCACATCCTCGAACAGGCGCGCTTTAACCTCTGTTCGCAGCTGTGTGGCAGCGATCCCAGTCGGAGCCACAGGCGCGGCCAGAACGCGGGCGAGCGCGAGCGCGAGCAGAAGATCGTCAGCCATAAAGTCCCAGACCATGAGCCGCCAAAGAAGCGCCGCTGTCCCTGTGTAATTTCGTAGTCCAAGGCGGAGCCCAGGCGCCGATAAGCAAACGAAAAGCAATAAACGATTCACAAGCATTTCCTGCCACTATGTACTTTCTGTAGTTAGCCGTCGTCAATGTTGCATCCTGCCATCGAATTCAAACCCACCCATATATACTCCTGGTCTCTGGCTTCCATTGCCTCACTTTATCGCAAGAAACACATTCATGTGCTAGTCAAAATGTAATGTCTGTAATGGTATGTCTGCTCCAGCTACTCCGTCCAAATTACAAGTTAAATCGGCCCTAATCCTGAGGATTTTTCTTGTAAATCTCGGGTAGATAATTAAATCTTAAAGTTCCTTAAATCCTGTAATCAGAAAATCCCCAACAGAATTGGTATTTTCTTTAGAGGATTCCAAGCTTCTCCCCATTACCTAGTACTCTTTTAAAGTCCGTTTGGTAAAGCTCCAGCAGAGCCGTTATCTCCTATTGATTGGCACACTTTCCACGCATTCGGCGGACACCCACACAGGCGCACTCCATCTCCATCCCATCTCCGCACCCGCCAGAGGGGTCACACTGCAGAGCTTAACTCACATTTCCATCGGGAGTCGCTTGATGCGCGTTTCTTGTGGAGTACAATTAGTATTATTGCGTCTATGTGGCCTGTTTTTTTTCTTGAATCCGAGCTAACCGAGCACGTAGATTCGTAGAGTTGTGTTGAGAGATAGAGAGACCTCCAGAGGCCGGGTAGTGATGTTTTGCGGGCGGTTCGCGCTCTTTGAGGTTAAGGTCGAGCTAGAGCTGGAGCTGGAGCTGGATCTTGGCCGGGCTGGTCTTGGCGGTCTTGTAAGTTAGCAGCTAAAAGCTAGAAGCTATCAGTGTAGGACCACAGCTTTGCATCACGCATTTCCACCTCTAACTCATGTGCATTCTCTGATCCGTTCCACCGGCACCGACACAATCCTACAGGAGGAGATGCACGAACAGATGTCCGGCTACAAGCGGATGCGGCGAGAGCACCAAGCGCACCTGGTCAAACTGGAGGAGAAGTGTAAGGTGGACATGGAAGCGCACAAGACGGCTCTGGACAAGGAGTATGACACGCTTCTGCACAACTTTACCAGGGAACTTGATCGGCTAGAGGTAAGTTTCGGATTGGAAAACAACCATGTTAGCGTGGCTAAACCAGGATTACTTTTCAGAACAAGCACCAGCAGGACGTGGAGCGCCGCGCCAAGCAGACGAGCGCCGCCGAGAAGAAGTTACACAAAGAGATTACGCTGAAGCAGGAGATGGACCGCAAGGCCTACGACCTGAACCGCAAGAAGGAGTACAAGGCGAACAAGGAGCGCTGGAAGCGCGAGCTCTCCATGGACGACTCCACGCCCAAGCGGCAACGGGACCTCACCCTTCAGTCCCAGAAGGACACGCTGAAGCAGCACGAGGCGCAGGAGGAGCAGCGCATGCTGCAGGCCCAGAAGCAGTACATCGATCTTGAGATGCGCAAGTTCAAGCGCAAGCGCATGATCATGCAGCACGAGCACGAGGACCAGCAGCTCCGGGATGTAAGTTCTGGCCAGGGGTAGCAGTGGGTCCTTCTACTAATTTTGCTGTTTGCATTCGCAGGAACTCAGTAAAAAGGAGCAGCAGCTGCAGCAGGCCCACGCCATGCTTCTGAAGCACCACGAAAAGACACAGGAACTAGAATACCGTCAGCAAAAGAGCGTGCATCAGTTGCGCGAGGAGCAGGTGCGTCTTGACCCATTCACCATTTTTTTTGCCTATTCTAATATTATTCCAATCTTTGTCCAGATAAACAAGCAACACGATACAGAGTTGCATAATCAAAAAGACTACATGGACCGCATTAAGAAGGAGCTGGTGCGGAAGCACGCGCTCGAGCTGAGGCAGCAGCCCAAGAGCCTGAAGGTACAAAGCGATATGGAGTCGTTTTTCTGCATTATTATATGTTTTTTCTCGTGCAGCAAAAGGAGTTGCTTATTCGGAAGCAATTCAGAGAGACGTGCAAGACGCAGACGAAGCAATACAAGCGCTACAAGGCCCAAGTACTGCAGACGACGCCAAAGGAGCAACAGAAAGAAGTCATTAAGCAGCTCAAGGAGGAGAAGCACCGAAAACTGACATTGCTGGGCGAACAGGTGAGGGTCTTGAGTGGTTTGTGGCTTCATTTGGTTTGTGGCTCCTTAAAATGGACTTGTACCAAATGGAAGTAAAATATCATTAAAAATGTATTAATTTTCACTCATTATTATTATCTGTATTTCACAGTACGAGCAGAGCATTGCGGACATGTTTCAGAGTCAAAGCTATAAACTGGACGAGAGCCAGGTGATCGAGTGCCAACGGACCCACGAGCAGCTGGAGTATGAGCTGGAGATGCTGACCGCTTACCAGAACAAAAACAAAAAGCAGGCGCAGGAGCAACGAGATCGCGAACGCCGAGAGCTCGAGAACCGCGTCAGCGTACGTCGTGGACTCCTTGAGAACAAGGTAAATGTTTTAGTTTTGTTAATATCCTTATAGGCTCTACTGAAAACTGACTCTTTTGTCTTGTCCCGTCTAGATGGACGCCGAACTGCAGCAGTTTAATCAGGAACGCGCCGAGCGGTTGCGAATGAAACACGAGAAACATACTAAAGAGTTGGAGGCATTTGATAACGAATCAATTTCCCTAGGTTTCAGGTAACTATCACCGAAGTTATTGATATTTAAGCAGGGAAAAAATAGTTTGTAGTTCCGTAGGAATCTGTTTTCTAGGAATATAAACTACATTTTGACCCAAAAAGGGAAATTCTAAAATTATTCACAAAAAATAATTCACATTCGTCATTATTTTTAAGCAAGGATTTCCTCTATCGAATTTTACCGATAGTTATCGGAAATTGATCAATAAATTCTTTAATAGTAGTATTAATAAGTACTAATAAGATGATTAAAGCCCAAAATCACTCGTTAATTTCTTTAATGATAATAATAAGTTCCCGCATAAAATTACAAGCTAATATTAAAATATTTAAAAAATATCTCTAAATGTATTCGTATCGATCTCGTTGCAGCACTTTATCACTAATTGAGGTATCCCGTGAAGCCTACCCAGATGAGGAGGGAAGTTTGTCTGGTTCCATGATTAGTTTAGCCCATAGCAATAGTTCCACAAGTTTTCCGGCTGGTTCGCTATAGCATAGACAACAACAAAAACAACAACAGCAACAGAAACAACAAC
Organism: Drosophila varians; assembly: GCA_018150405.1. Classification (NCBI taxonomy): domain Eukaryota; kingdom Metazoa; phylum Arthropoda; class Insecta; order Diptera; family Drosophilidae; genus Drosophila; species Drosophila varians. Next base: position 13,619,512 of record JAECWK010000126.1, read on the forward strand.
AATGCCAACAGCAACAACAACAGAAACAGAAACAACAACCACAATCGCAGCATGTGTTTAGTAATAATATGGTCTACTTAAATTTGAATGGAAATTACAAGCCCACGACCACCACATCGGCAACAAACAGATCCTCCCAGCAAAATCAATCGGGGTCGTCGCAGCAGTAGGAGCTCGAAAATCCAGTCCTGGTTTGCGTGTTCTTTGTTCGTAAAAAAACTGAAAAGCAAACGATTGGTTGCGACTGGTAGAGGCCACGAAAGCCCCAAGTACTTTCCAACAGTTTCGGCAGAGGCAGAGCAGAGAAGCTGCAATAGTTTTGTATTTCAAGAAAATTTCGACTCTGGAAGGCAAGGAAAGCAATTGCATCCGAAACAACAATTAAATACAAGAGCAATCAAAAACACAAAGCGAAAGAAAATATAAATACATAATTATAAATGTAAGCCTAATTGTCATATACAAACAATAACACAAGAGCAAACAAAGGAGCGTGGAGAGAACTTCAAAATTTTGTACGCAAAAGTGAATAATTTATGTTAAAATTATAATTTGATATTATTACCGAATAACTGAATCGATCACAATTTAGTTTTGTTAACAACCCAACCATCGCTCTCGCACTGCAAACAGAAACAAAAAAATGTCGTAAATAGGATTATTGTGTGTATTTGTTAAAAAGATCGCGTATAGCTAGAGATCCTAGCTAGAGAGACGGCAGTCCACGTACATACATAGGTGACGAAACTCACTCGAGTTGGCGATCTAGCGAGTTTAATGTTATTTTCAATTGATATTTGATAGCCGATACTGCGGTCGCAGTATGCAGTTGCAGGCGCTTATCGATTGCCATTTTTCATGTTGTTAGGTTCAAAATTCTCGACTTACGTTAACGTTATGTTTTTCTTATTTTGATTTGATACAAAAACAAAAAAAAAAAACTAAAACAAAAACAAAAAATAAAAAACAATGTATTTTTAACGGAAGATGCTTAAATTTACCAATTTATTTGCTGTACGCGAAAGTTTTATGGCCAAATTGATTATAAACACAGCAAAAATTTAAATGCAAAAGTTAGTTTTGTTTACAATTTAGTTTTGTTTGTTATAACAAAAGGATATAAAGAAATAAATACATTAACTAAAATAAGCCTATTTTAGAGTTAATTAATGCAAATTGCAAAATGCTTAGTCAAAACAATAAAAATTGTATAGAAAATTAATGCATATAACGTTTAATTATTTAAAGAATTATGTTTACGTGGATTTTATTATATTTGTTTTTGGTCGTATGTTGATGCAAAATAACACTGAGCTACTCACCCACACACAAAGATACATTCATAATGAAAACTAAACACAAAAAATGGAAAAATGGAAAAATCAAGAAAACTAATTGTAGCATTTTACATTCTAGTGACCACGAAATACTAATCCAATTAAACATTAATGTTGGAAATTATCTAAAAAAAAATACGTTCGGTTGCTAGGAGGAGGAGGATAACGACGGACAGACGACGAATCAAAACTGATAATCAGAACGTGACGAATTAGTTCATTTTTCAGTTCATAAGGGGCTGGGGGGGGTCGTGAGATCCGTGTCATTATTTCGCCCATAGACTCCAGTACACTGCTGCTTAATTCTATTGGCAGGTGTATCCCCATTAGTGGAAGGCATCTCGACCATCCCCTTACCGCCTTTAAAAATTAAGGTAACACGACAAAGAAAGGGAGAGAACGCTGAAGAGCAGCCAGGGAGACACAAATATGTAATATTTTTATGTTTATAAATTTTTTTATTCTAATTATAACATAAATATGAATTGTATTTTTGCAATTATGGTAAATGAAGAAGGAAAACGAATAAGAAGTAAATTGATGCACATCAATGTCAATAAAATAAAACTTATTTAAAAGTAAAGCAAATGCGTGTGATCTGATCATTTCTTTTCAGTTCCGGGGTGTTTCTATGGAAGCAATCTCCTCTCAAAAGGTAAATTTATTATATATATGAGGGGATAAATAAATCGTAATTTTATAGAAATAATTTTTAAATCGGAATAAAATAAATTCAAAAATAAGCCTAATAGGTTAAATTTAATTACGAATTTTTTAATATTTTGTTCATTTGGAATTATAGTTTTTAAATAATTTGAAAGACCTAAATAAAATAAAATAGACAAAACATGAATAATATTTAAAATATACCCTATTTGTTTAACATTTGTATGTTTCATATGAAAGAAATAATCTTAGAAATAAGAAAAAAAAAGTATCAAGCTACGATTATAGCGAATTTTAAAAGTCGTGTATGAACATCTTAAAAAATGGTGCTTGCATGTCTGGATAGTGCCGTTCGTCACCCAAGCGAACCCCTTAGAGTTGGTAGACTTATGTGTTTCATTTTCCATTTATTAATAATTTGAATAACTGACTTTAATAAATTACATCGAGTGGTAAAGCTTATGGCGAATGTCCCATCAAACTGAAGCACCTTTAAACGCTGTACATCGAATTTTCCAGACCGAATGTAAAGTTTTCTCTCCCCAATATTAATTGGACTAGATGTCCTATAGGTTACAGATAATTCATTTGACATTAAATTCTTGATTTGATCGGAAGGTGATTCCCAAATGATGAGGTCCAGATGGGGGATCTGCGGTATACTTCATGTTTTTGTCGAGTTTGGGGAATCGAGTATGGAATGGTGGTTGCCGGGTATCCCCCCACAACCACCTCAATTATATAGAATCTTTGGGAATCTCTTCGCGCACATACGGATATGGGATACACGCATATAAATATATAAATATATATCGTAAAGAGAGTACATCGCATACAAAGATAAATGCTGGAATCGAAAAATATATGCTTTAAAATTATTTTCCCGGCAAGGCGGTCCTCAAAAGTCAGAGCCTACTCCGAGGACTCCGCCCCTTGAGCGGCCGCGCTGCGCCGTTTGCCCTTCTTCTTCGGTCTAGGCCTGAGCGGCCCTGACGCGTTTCATCCACGCACCAGTCCATGGTCGCTGTACAGACGATGGGCCTCCAGGCGGCTCAGGCGCCGGCCTCAGGACCCCATCAGGCTGTCGAGGAAGGAGTTCTTGTTGACCACCTTCGTGGTGGCGATCAGAAACTCTACGTTGTTGTCCTCCTGGGCCGCCAGGAAGCGCAGGGCCGCGATCTCGGCAAACGTGCATCCGCCCACAAAGCACACCAACACTACCCGGGGCACCTGCAGCAGGGAGCCCTCGCCGACCATGCCTACTGCGTGCCTCCCTCCGATGCCAACCAGCTGCGCCTGGAAGTCCTCGAACGTCGGCCCCGGCAGGTTCGTGATCTGGCTCTTGAGGCTCTGCCAGCCCAGTGGCTTCAATGTGTGCTCCACCAGTCGGACGGTCAGCGGGGCGTAGAAGCTGTGCACGTAGCTGATGTCCTGCGGCTCCACCTCTACGTTATCGTCCACCGTGAGGTGTAGGGTCTGTAAAAATCGGAAGAGTTCCCATTAATCTGGTCACCACGATCACCTCGGTCATTGCTCACCTTTCTCAAAACGGCGTAGGCCCTGGAGTCCGTCTGCTGGTGGAGCAGACCCGACTTTTCTAGACGACTCAGGGTGAGCAAGACCTCCAGGCCATAGACCTGGACGAGCTCGCGCTTATAATGGCTGAGCAGCTTCTCCTTGAAGCCAGAGGCGGCTGTGCACTGCAGACAGAGAAGCCGGAGCACGGTGCGGAGGGGAGCCTTTCTGGCGATCTGGTCCTCGATGTAGGCGCTCGGCTTGTCGAGGTCCTCGCACACCATGAACTCCTGCTCCGCGGTCAGGTCATCGGCAAAGTCGAAGGCGTTTACCTTTTCGTGCAGCAGGCCCGCGACGGAGGTGTGCTCGGAGATCTCCGTCTTTTGGGCAATCAGCTGCGGCAAGAGGTCCACGAAACTCCGCATTTCCTTTATCTCCGAGTTCTGCGAAGTGGCATGCATCTGGGTGTGGATCTCGCGCGCCTTGCGGGCCAGCAGCTTGGTCACCTCGTTGAAGTGCTTGTTTCGCAGCTCCGCATACAGCTGCTGCCCGGAGTGCAGCAGGATGGTCTTCTTCTGCGGGTCGCTCAGCGAGGACTCCAAATCCAGGCCCCTGGCTCCGTCGTTGGCATGGCCGCCCGCCGAGTCCTCGGTCGGGAATAGGGTGGCCGGCAGCGTCACCTTGTTCTGGCGAATGGCGAAGAACTCGTCGATGAGCCCCTCGTAGGTAAGTTGCGTCGCCAGCGGGCTGACCAGGTCGATGCTTCTGTCCAGCAGGATCATCTGATCGATGACGCCCTTGTCACCGTAGAAGAACGTCCGCTCGTCGCGGCCCAGCTGTTTGGCGTGCTCCCACACCCGATGCGCCTGCTCCCCCTTGCCGTAAATCTTGAGGATGCGTCCGTAGAGTCGCTGCAGCTGGACCAGTCCGACGGCCGTTTGATACAGCGAACTTGTGTCACCATCGACGCTGACGTCCCTGAATGAATTAGGCAGCTCCATCGAGACCACGTCAGAGTCCAGGGGCAGGAAGTTCCAGGTTAGCTCGGTAATCGTCCCGAAGCTGGCCAGCACGCCGCTGTTCTCCAAGTGGCTAATGCACAGGCAGGAACGGCGCGGCACGAATATTATGTGGAACTGGCGGCTGCCAGGTGAGCTGGCCTTGACATGTTCCACCAACAGGTCCATCTGGGCCACCTGCGACCGCACCAGGTACACCACGCTGCTGATGTCTCGCGGCAGATCCGGACTCAGGGCCAGCAGCCGGATGTTGCGATCCTTGAAGAACTTGGGCCGCGTTACCAAGTCCAGCGCCCCGATCATAGCCTTGTCCAGCACGATGGCCTTGCAGCCCCCGATGCTGTCCAGCACCTTCGTCAGGTCCCGGCAAGCGGACTCCTGCAACAGCTGCAGGTTGACCCGGTGTCCCTGGCCTCTTAGGTGCGGGAACATGTTGCTCGGTTGCTAATGGGTGATGGTGCTAGTCCCCTGCCAGAGGATTTCAGTTCTTACTTCTCAATCCTCCAACGCCCACGGATTCTAAACGCTCAATAGCAGCTGATTGGAGTTAATCTTGCCAGAGTGTGCGCAGTGAGGGAGAAGGTACAAGCAGCCGGTCATACATGTGACGAAAACGAAAGTATATTCGAAAGCAACCAAAAATTATTGTACGTTTTGGGATTACAAAAAGAACACGGGTTTCGCCCGTGCTTCATTTTATAATTTAAATACATCAAAAAAATAACTTTTATTTTTTTCGATCTGGCAACGTCGCGGTGCTGCTGAACGTGCCCATTTTCTGTTTTGGTCACGACCAGTGCTACCACTTCCGAATGAATTAATTCCGATATCGGTGGTAACACTTTTCTGCTGTCTAAAATTTTCAATTACTTTTGCGCCTCTTCGACAGTTTGGTTCATTTTCCAAGTTACTGTTCATTGAACCAGTTAGAAGGGCAAATTTTCGGTGCAAATCCCAGCTAGGGAGCCCGCGAACCACCCAACACATGACAACCCTGACCTCTGCGCCAAGAAAACCACTCAAAGGCGAGCTCGAGAGAAAAAGGGGACTCGTCTGCGCCCGAAGCCTGCAACTGTGAATTATACCGTTGTCCCTGCAGCCGCAACAACAAATCGACCACGCCACGATGAGTAAAGCTGACCCGGTGCGCCAGGTACTCGCCAACCTCATCCACGAGACTCAGTAAGTGCCGAGAGCTGGTCCGAGTGCACAGCTGCAGCATCTCTTAACTCTGCATTTCGTTTGCCTTCCACAGATCGCCCTTTACGCCGGATAGCATCCTGCGGGAGTTTCGGGCCACGACTGAGCGCCGTCTGCCCGCCCGCGAACTGCTCAAAGTCCTGGTGACCATCAGCCGGAAGCGTCCCGACTTCAAGGAGGTGACCGCCGAGATTACCGAGATCCTCAAGACGTTAGTGCCCCGCTCTAGATTCTTTTAAAGAATCTCAACTCCATTGCCTTGTCTTTTCAGGAAGGATCCCATGTACGCACTCCTCGTGTTCGCCGAGCGATACAGCGACGACGAGCGTCTCAGCTCGGCCCACCAAGCCATAGCTTCGGCGACGAGCCACACCAGCCACAGCAGCCTGACCAGCAGCTCGCCCTTGCCGGCCAAGTCGTCTGGTGCTTCGGCCTCAACGGGCTCCGTTGCGAGCAAAATGGCCACCGCCACCTCCTCATCGACATCCTCCGCTTCCGGTGCCGCCGTCACATCCGCCACCGCAGCTTCGGTTGTTTCCGCTCGGAACCAGTCCCAAGAGTCGCGCAAATCCCAAGCCATTCCCACATCCACCCCCGTGAACACCCGCAAGCCTGTCGAATGCGATATCAGCACCGAACAAGTGGGCCTTGGGAGGCGTCGCAACTCCCAGCCGCAGCCGTCCCAGAAGTCGCAAGCCCAGGGGGAGCGGGAGCGGGAACGCGGCGACCTAAGTGTGGTAAGACTACAGCCAGGATACACTATTTCCGGTCACACCAAAAATGTTCTTCCCAGATCAAGGAGCGCGTCTTAAACGCCGTGTCCAACAGCTCGCTGAGCAGCTTCCGCTCGATTGGGAGCGAAGCGCATACTGGAAAAACGGCCTCCAGCATGCGCAGCTGCGCCACTGCCTACATTGCCCCGCCAGTGGGCACGCCGGACGAGTACCGCACCCACATGTTGTGGGACTACTGTAAGGTTGAGGGCGGCAAGATGCCGCAGCCAGAGATCGGGGCCATGCCCCTGGCCAGTCAGCAGCGGGTGGTGCTTACGGAGCTGCTGTACTGCCTGACGGGCGTGCGCGGCCACTTCATCACGCCCCTGTCCTCCGATCCGGACAGTGTAGGCCTGGTCCGCTATGAGACCGGCTTCACCGTTAACGCGCAGCTGGATCGCTCGCTTGTGGAGCTAGTGCAGGAGATTCTGCCGCTGGCCTCACATTTCATGGGCATCCAGAAAATCATCACCGAGACGAACAACCAGGGGCAGGTCATCAACTCCCTGAACGAGGCCCTGCAGCACCTCACCCACGACTTTTACGTAAGTTTCTTTGAAATGCATCCGCCCCAGAGTTTGACTTTGCCTTCCGATCCCCCCAGTTACTGCTCATCCAGGCGGAACACGAACTGCAGGAGGAGCAGCTAACGGTGCAGAAGCTGCTCTACTACCTGCAGCCCACGCTGTGGGTGATGGAGGAGATCTGGACGACCCTGGTGGACGTGCAGTTGTCCGAGTTGCGGGGCGCCGCCGTGCTGTCGCACCTGCACGGCCGCATCAAGCGGCTGGAGGGCGATCGTTCCGCCCAGCAGCTCATCATCGAGCTGACGCGTAAGGCGGCCGAGCCGTACATGCAGATGCTGCAGCTCTGGATCCAGAAGGGCGTTATCGTGGACCGCGGTCAGGAGTTTCTTGTGGAGGACAATGAGGTGATCCACCGCGACGAGCTGCCGGAACACTACTCGGACGACTACTGGGAGAAGCGCTACACCGTGCGCCGCGACCGCATCCCCACCTTCCTGGAGAAGTACTCGGACAAAATCCTGCGCACCGGCAAGTACCTGAACGTGATCCGGCAGTGCGGCAAGCGAGTGATGCCCACGCAGCAGATGGAGTTGGAGTTTGACCCGAGCAGTGAGCGCCATGTGACTGTCATCAACGACGCTTACTACTTCGCGGCCCGCATGCTGCTGGACGTCCTCCTGACCGAGAACGACCTGATGGGCCACCTGCAGTCGGTGAAGCGCTACCTCCTGCTCAACCAGGGCGACTTCACCATGCAGTTCATGGACGCCTGCGAGGACGAGCTGTCCAAGAACGTGGACCTGGTGCTGCCCATGACGCTGGAGAATCTGCTGGGCCTCACCCTGCGCCTTTCCTCCGCCCGCAACGATCCCTACAAGGACGACCTGCACTGCGAGCTTCTCACCTACGACCTGGTCACACAGATGTCCAAGATCATGAACCAGAAGGAGGAGTACTGGCAGTCGCAGGATCGCCTCGACCTCAGTGGCCTCGAGTGCTTCGCCTTCACGTACGAGGTGAAGTGGCCGGTCTCGCTGGTGCTCAACCACATCGCCATCTCCAAGTACCAGATGCTCTTCCGCCAGCTCTTCTACTGCAAGCACGTGGAGCGTCAGCTTTGCAAGTGAGTAATCCGCCCTGATGCAGTTGCTCCAATTCCTTATGCCCTTTTTAACGCCGTCAGGATCTGGAAGGAGAACTCCATTGCCAAGAAGTTTTCGCCGCAGGCGGCTGAGCTCTACCGCTCCGCCTTCACACTGCGCCAGCGCATGATGAACGCCATCCAGAATTTGGAGTACTACATGATGATCGAGATTATCGAGCCCAACTGGCACATCTTCATTGAAAAGATGAAGAAGGTGGAGAACGTGGACAACGTGCTGCGCCTGCACCAGGACTTCCTGGACTCTTGCCTCAAAAACTGCATGCTGACGGAGTCTTCCCACCTGAACCGTGCCATCTTCAAGCTCTGCAAGATTTGCCTCAAGTTCTGCGAGTTTATCCAGGTGAGTTCGTGGTCGTGGGTCTTTCCTATTCCAGCGACTGTAAATACTTGTCTCGTCCTGTTCGCTGCTCTGTTGCCCACCTTTGATCGCATCCAAACCCGAATAATATCCCACTATTCCGTGCACCGCCTCCACAGCGCTCGCAGCGTTTCTTTCTGGACGCCGAGCTCAAGTCCATGGTCTGCGATAGCAGCGACGACAGCGCGGACAGCTCTGACTCCGATCCGGAGAGCTCGCACCGGCCACAGGTACTGTCTGGACTTGTGCTTATCTTGCCGCGCCTCAGTTCCTTGGTTCTTTTGTTCATGTAATCCTTTTCGGTTTTCCCTCGTTTTGTTTTCTTGGAACTCTGGTTTCCGTGCATGTCCCCCCGATCCTCCCTACCATGATTTGATTTAAAAAAAACGACTCCTTGAGTTCAAGTTCCCTCCTCGATTTCAATTTGAGTTTTCCAATTTGTTTTAATATTTTCTTAATCGTTTCCCGAAAAAAGCATGTTGTTATTTTTACTTACATTTAAATATATAGAGTTAGTCTTTTCCTATTTACATATTTACATTAAATAATATAGAGTTATACTTTTTCTTATTTAGATATTTATTTATTTATTGATAAATTTGCTAGTTTCGAAAATACCCTTTTAACCCCGAAATTCTAATGAGTTTAAAGGAATTGTTTCTGTTTTTCCAAATGGAATGATTTTTCAAATTTTAAATTAAGTTTATATAAAGGATTGTATATAAAACATATCCTTTAGGTCTATAAACCTTTTTTTATATTGCATTATATATTTTTTTCAAATACTTTTTTTAATATCAATTTATACTATTAATATTCACAATCATATTTTCGATATAATGATTTTTTATACAATGTTTATGATGTTTGTTAGGAAATTTGTTTATTTGAAAGAAAAGTTTACGGATCCCAACTAACTTCGTGGATATATGAATCCTGGCTACGGGGTCCTTGGCTGTTTAGGTTAATTATTTTTTTGTTGTATGTTATATTATTATTGTTAATCGTAGCTTAGTTAAGTTAAATATGTTTATTTCTGGAACTAGTTTTGTTCAAATCTGGAAAGGCTTCTGCAGGAGTGACCAAATTACATTCTTCCGTCCCGTGTTGTGTTTATCGGATTTTTGTTGTATTACATTTATATAAATAAGTTCTGTTTATTAATGAGAATGTGAATTATAAAATAGGTCACAACTATTCAATATTTACTATTATATAATATATATTATAAATTACTAAGTTTTACTATTATATAATTAATTATATTAGGTATTTACACTCTTGAGCTTGGACATCGTACAAATTTACATTTTATACTGTCTAATATATATATATTAACTATAAAAGGTCAAAGTATTTAAGTTTGATTTAATCCTTTAAAATTTTTAATTTAAACTAATAAATTTAAACTAATTTAAACGAATTTAATCTAATATGTAAAACCCAATCTTGACGAATTTTCTTTAAGACTGTAAATATTTTTGTTAAATTAATATTATTTATAGTTAATTATTTAATTAAAACATTTTTAACTTAAATTACTTTAAAACCTATTTAAACGATTAATCATTTGTGGAATTTCTGTGTCCCGCCAGCTGGAGAGTACCTTGGATCCGACGGACACGTTTTCGGAGCGAGTGAAGCGCTTCGACTTGGAGTTCACCGGCCTGCTCATCTCCTTCCTGAAGCAAATCAACAACATGGCCAAGAAGAACACCGCCGACCGCTTTATGAACCTCGTCCACCGCATCAACTTTAACGCCTTCTACACCGACCAGATGGACAAGCTCTGCATGAAGGACGCCCTGGGCTGAGCCAAAAAGCCGAAGAGCCGTAGAGCCGAAAGGGGGGAGCAAAGTATTAGGAGTTGATTTATGTTAGCCAACTAAAAATTAACGATTAGTTAGATCCATTCAAGCATGTCTTCTGATTGGCCCACCCAAGAGCGCACGAATTGTTTCCCATTTAGATTGTAGTTTCGAATAATCGAATATTAATGTTTAATAAACGCCATGAAATGCCAACCAAGAGCCGCTGTCATTCGCGTCTACACAACTGCAATCAACGTCACTGGACACGGATTTCAATTGCCACGTAAGCCAGCAGCGTCGAATGCTGTCTGTGCCGCCGAGCTCGCCCGCTCTCCTCTCCCCTCTCCACCATCCGCTATCCGTCATTCGTTATCAGGACGTGGCTATTCCTCCGGCAGTCGACCCGTAATACCATTGCACTTAATCCAGAACCCCCATCCTCACTGTTATAGCTATCGAATGTATATGACAGCTGAGAAACGAGTTCCAGTTTAGCTACAACAATCGTTGGCCGACCCGACCCATCCCGACCAGAAAGTGCGATCGCAGGATCCTGTATGGATTTACGACATGGAGTTCCACCTCCCCGGAGGTGGCCCCGGAGTGCTGGTCGTGCGCTGACTTGTAACAGGCTGTTACTGACGTGCCAAATATGTTAATGGCGTCCACTATTTGACAGTTCAGGAACTGCCCGTCACGGGACGCGACGTCTGCGGGCCCAGATCTCACTTGGTGTGGAAGCGCCTTTCTGACTGTTATCGATCCTGAGGTGCACATAGCAGTCGATAGGCCCTCCATACCATGTGCATCTCCATGTCGGATCATGAACGGCATTTCACGCAGACCAAGGACAGATGGCGAAAGTTTTTTGGGCCATAGGGTATATCCTGGCCCTCTACTAACGTCCCTTGAAAAATTTGTGGTAACATTCGGTGCATAAATTCGATCCTCATTTTAGAACTTTATCCTAACTATCAACATTTTATTCCTGATTGGTTTCAAATTTTCATAACAGACAGTTTCTTAGAAAAGATTGAAGCTCCCTCGAAACAAAAAACCATTTGTTTCTGTTCATTTTTGTTGAAATACTAATTAAAGTATATTAAAAGTTCAAACATATTTTGAATTCATATTTTCTTAGTCTTATGTTTGTTAATTTTTGAAATAACCAAAGAAATTGTCAGTATTTGAAATTGAATTCTTCATTTGCATTTGATGATCGGGACTGTATCTGGTATTATTTTTAAATATCTTTTTCGAAAATAAATAATTATTAGTCAACAAAAAAGAGTATTTATTTTGATAAAATAAAACAATTATTTGTAAAGATTGTTTAAAGTGGGGAAACATTTTTTAATACAGAAAATTGTAGAAATATAAATTCTTTAACAAATTCAAAATACGAAAAAAGTGACAAAAAAGTCCCCCAAAACGTGGAAAGGTAAGATAATCATATCTATAAAATGGATGCAGGACTCCAATCCGATGGATAGAAAACAGATTTTGATTCAAAATATTTTTGGTAAAATTACGTAATTCGTTGGGGACAGGGGCGACAAAGAATCGTGTGAGATTGAATGATAATGGCTGAAATATTCAATCCTGGGCATTATACCTATATTTTCCGCAGTGTAGGAGTGTATGGGGGACTTAATAAAGGGAATTTTTTCAACATCTCTTTTAAACGTTTTTTTTTATTTATTACCGAACCCACTTAATTTTAAATCTTTAAAAATGTTCTTTATTCTTAGAAACTTTTGGTAAAAATTAGTTTCATTCCAAAATATATATATTTTATTTTTTCTGCAACAGTCTGCTATAAACTGCATTGTTTTTAAGTTTTTAACTTATATTTAAAAAACGTTGTAGTAACTCTCTTAATGTTAGTCATCAAAATGCTCAGAGTATTGAAATTTTCAGCAAAATTTCCTTTGGATCAAAAATGTATTAAGCTAAAAATCACAATAAATAAATCAACTATTAAATAAAAATTCTTCAATCAATTAACTAAAGCTTGTTTGAAAGTGTTTTAAATAATTGTAATAATGGTCGATAAAATGGCAAAGTTCCATCGAAATATAACTCTAAAAGTGTGTGAATTAACTTTAAAGATTAAGGAAGTGGAGATATAATATAAATTATATTGGAACCATAATATCTTTAATAGTAAAAATGATTTCAAAACCTTTTCAAAAACCGTTTCAAAAATTTAGACCCATCCCAGGATCACAAGAATGATAAAGTATCCGAATAGGTTTAAAATTAATATTCCCGATGAAAAAATAATAAATAATTTAATTGATTTTTTCTAGTTTCCCTTAGGAATTTTAACCCAAAGTATTCCCCATGATGCTTTTCATATAAAAATATCTATAAAAAAAATATTGTAAATCGTATAGAGAGGAGCTGGTTTTTGCAAGGATATGTTTTTGTTGTCCTGTTCGCATGTTCACAAAAATGTGCCAACTTTAATTTTCATTGGTTTTGCTCGATGGGCTGTCGTGTCGGCTCTCGACCCGGACCCCGACCCGGCCACGGACCCGGACCTGGGCCCACTCCTTCCGCTGTCCAGGACAGGACCTGCATGCGCCGATACACACCCATAAAAGCCAATTTGCTAGGCATTTGTATGTGAATCAGTGTGTGAGTGTGTATCGGAGGATATTGGAGGATATGTACATGGAAGGCATATGTATATATATATATATATATGTATATATGTGTATGTATATATAAATATGCATGACGCATATGCAGGCTCATGTATTTGTTCGCCATTAGCCGACATCAGACCGTCATCTCTATAAAGTCTCCCACAACTGGTCCGCCCCGAATCCTTCGCTCCACATGCAATTGGCAATTTAAGCTCGCATGAATTATCGACAATCAATTATGGTTTTTGGCCATGCCGCTCGCCAGGCTCCGGCTCTGGCTCTGGCTCTGGCTCTGGCTCTGGCTCCGGCTCCGGCTACGAGTCCGACCCGGCCACCCGACTGGCCCTGCTCTTTTGAAGCAGACCCCGGATACGGACCCGGACCTGGACCCAGCCAGCCAGCCAGTCCGTATACGTTAATTAATCAAAAGCCCATCTATTTATCGATTCGTCATTTACAGACATATGCAAATTAAAAGCATACAAGCAGCTCATTAATGTTCGGGGCACTGGCACTGTCGCTGGCAAAAGCCAAGCCGCCAGGCGCCGCTTTTCGACAATAACAATAACTATAATAAGGATAACAATAATAATAAAAACAACAGTGCCACGAGTATCGGGAATATCGCTTTCTGACCTGGCATTCCAATTCGATTGCCTTTCCAAATTGTCTATTATTTGTATCGTTTTGTATGCGATCGTCGATTGCATTAGAGAAACATAATTTCATTCTAATGTAAATCCCGGAAACAATAGTGTCCTGAAAATAGCCTGAAAGCCAAAACTTCTACGGGTTTCAAAATAATAAAAAGATGTACCATATTTATTCTTGCAGAGTTTGCGAAAAAACTATCTGAAAGGAGGAACCCATCCTGATCTTATATATATATATATATATTTCTTATAAGTTTGAATCAAAAAAATCAACTTGAACACATTTTTTTGGAATCTAGAATCTTTAGAAATTAGTTTAAAATTAAGGGGTTTTTTCAGAAAATTTTAACTTCGGAACACAAAATTTATTTTCTTTTTTTTCCCGGATCCCTATACATGGGTAATATTATATTAGAATGAAATTTATAGTTCAAATTAGTTAAACCTTTGCTTTAACAATTAAAAATATTATGTTTGCCTTCCTTCCCTTGCTTTCTTTGGCCAAGGAAAGGAGAACCTTCTTCTAAGAATTGTAGTTTTAGGGCATTACTCATACGCAGAGTTGTCTTCGCATAGCTTTTAGAATTGGGTCCTTGCAAAGGGTATATGTATTTTTGAGGTTTTCTTTAAAGTCTCTTAACATATTAACATAATCAATAAATAGTTTATGACTTTATAAAGCCCTTTAATAGCTAAAAAATTTAAAGGGCAATTATCTTGCTGGAACTTGCTACCGTATTGTGTTCTTTTGGTTTTTTTTGTCTATCCAATTCTTTTTCGGATGTATCCCCGCGATCTGAGCCGTACGATGAACGGCAGCGCTCCCCGGCCGGTTAGGTCTACAACTTGTTCCGCGTACTTAATACGGTAGAAAGAATTTTTTCTATAATATTTGGGTTAGAAGTTTAGAATTTATATTTTTTTCCAGAATAGTTATATTAATTGTAAGGGTTAGTTGGCTAATATTTAGTAATGTTTAAAATGCCCTTTTAGTATTAGCTGCAGTTTTCAACAATATTCTTTTGGATTGTACGTGTTGCTTTGAAACTTACCCATATCTTGAATTCGAAATCGAAATTTTGAGTTCGTTCCATGGAGCCAAATTCTTTCAGAGCCACCTTGAGTGCAGGGAGGATGTGTGTCCTAGCCGAGGCACGGTTTCGACGACGTGAATATCTCATCATGTGGAAGGCGAACTCAGATGCGACGTTCTCGTGATCGAGGCCGGACCTCGGCTGCGTGGGTGGGGGGGCACTGGGTTGGGGGAGGTGGTGTGGGGCGGCAGGACACGCTTCGCCATCAATGAGAACTAATCCAATGCAGGCTACGGGCCATTGGAGATGCCCTCACCAATGCCGAGGCGATCCTTCGGGTAGACCCTCTAGGCGGCAGCGGCTCTAGAGTCCTTGAGTGTAAACGCCCTCCACATCCGTATTGGGCTTTGAGTGACATACTGGATGTAGGTAGTGTTTAAAATCAAGCACTCATCGGCGACTCTTCCCGCAGAATCTCTAGGGGGATCTCTCTAGGGGGGTGGTCCTGTTTTCGGAACTTTCTTGATAGCTCTTGAAATGCATTTGAGTTGGAAGGCGAGACTCACTGTTACTGGAGTGCCGTGTGCAAGGGTGCCTGCTGGATTACATAACAGTGGAGTATCGTGATTCCAACTCACCTGCAATATTGTCCTTAAGTGCTTGCGTCCTTGGACGTGGTCATTGGTAGCTCACGGCAGAAAGTTTCTGAGCTTTCGAATTGTATATAGATTGTGTCATACAGTACGAGATCCCGGAAACTTGCTGCCCTAATACCAGGTACTCCTCGTCGCCCCCCAGGGGGTGTCCTTCCGCCCGCCCACCTGAGCACAATCGGCTGGAAATAATGGGCAGCCAAACGAGCGGGAGTGGCCCAATATACCAGCGTGAATATATTCAATTAGAAGGCGTTCATTCCTCCTCATGCCTGGCACCAGCCACACGTCACGTGTCCGGGGACAATGCTTGGCCACCATCGACCCACTTAGGCAGGCCAAGCCATGCCACGCGCCCAAGGTGGCAGTTTCACAAACAAAGCGAGTAAACCGAAACGCCGCGAAGGGTAATAAGGACCTCATGGTCCTTGCGGATCGGATACGCGTAACTTGAATGGGGAATGCGGAGATTCGTAAACAAAACTCAAAATAACAACAAAATTGATTTATTTGTTTAATATTAAAAGAAAAGTATCCTTGGGACTAATTGCATCCTATTCTTCTTTTGTTGAGAATATTATTTTAAAATCAAACTCATAAAAGAGTTTCTATGAAGGTGGTCAGAAGAAGTACCGGGTATCTCATATCCTAGCAAGTGTTTATTTCTGCGCATTTCCAAATTATAGTTTTAAATCTTAAAGTTATTATTATTTTTTTTAAATAAAATTGTTCTTCATTATTGAAATGACTTTGAAACTAATTTTTTAATGTTTATTTCTATAAAAAAGGACAAGTTTCAAATCTTTCAAAAAATTATTCTTTCCAAAAATTAAACTTTATTTCCGGTAATTTTTTATTATTTATTGGCAAAAGACAAAAGGCTACATACGACCAATATTTTCGCATCTGCTTGATCTACAGGAACTAAATTCTAATATTTATTTATAAAAGCCTCAATATTCTCCACTTTGCATTTAAGATTTGTGAATTATATCACAAAGTCTATATAAAAGCTTTGAGGAAAATTAGAAAAACCTTAAAGATTTTAAGAGGGGCCGGTGGAACGCAGAGCTAGGGGGTAAAATATAGAACAATAATGTAGATACTATAGAAATAATATTCGAAATAGGTAAGTGATAAAAATATAAATATGCTCTAGGAAGGGGTCCGATTATTCACTATATTTAGCTTCTCCTAGGAGAAACACTTCTCCCAAAAGGGCATCTGAGATTCGCCTCGAACTGAGCTAAAAAACGAAACGAGGAAGAAATTGCAACATCCTGAGTGTAAAAGCGAAAAGAAATGCCATGATTACATTGTATGGGTTTAATAAATTGTGCCACTCAAGGCGTGACCTACATACATGCGTAAGGACATAAGGGCACATAAGGATATATGAGTAGATGGAACACACACATTCCTAAACAATTGCGATGAAAATTGGCAAACGCCTCTCGCCCACGGGGAGTGGCAGTGGTGGGAGGTGGGATGCGTGGGAAGGACATTCGGTAATTCAGTGCCAAATTAGGAAGCTACTGCAGGCGCAGGAGGTGGCGAAATTAAGGCCCTCACAGCCGCACACGTGACATGGTTTTTGACTTCTTTTGACTCCTTGACATTGTCCTGGCACCGTTCCCACTCCCTGGCTGTAAAGTGGAGGCACGTGCCCAAATATTTTGGGAGATTTCGAGCGGCAAGTGGCGGCGGCGGCGGCTCATCCGCGCCAACGGGGGTGGTCGCAGGACAACAGGACGACAGGGCTTGTTGCTGCAGTTGTAATGCGGATGCAGGTGCGGATGTGGACGTGCACGCCAGCCGCATGCCGGCAAACAATGGCATTGCGCTGACGCCAACGCCAACACACGCACACACACTCAAGCGGTTCGGTGCGGGCCCAGGATCGGTCCTCCAGGTGTCCGGCATCCACCGTTGGCAGCCAAACAAGGGGCCTGAACCAGTGCCCTCACATCCGCCACCTCGACGCCGCCCATATCCTAACTGAACCGCAGAACCCTTTTGAAACTGTGCAGGCACCCGAATGGAGATAATCCCTCCAATCAAAAGGAATTACAGGCTGTATGTTATGATTAAGATTGTCCCTCAACCGATAATTGTTAAAGTCCAGAAAACTTCCGAAATGTTTCCTGTTGATCCCAAAATTCCCCATTCCCATTTGAAAGCCGAAATCTTGCCAAATCTTTCCGATCTTGAGTTGCCATCTTAATAGTTTTTACCAATTTAAGTTTAGTATTTTTTTGGGGAATAGCCTAAATGCCTATTTTATATATATAATTATTTAATTATAATACGGAAATGTAATACTTTTTCGGTTTGATTCGAATTTCCATTTAGTATATCTGATAGGTTTATCAGTTAAGTGTAACAAATTATTAATTAATTAATTTAACTAAGGAAAAATAAAGTCTAAACTCAAATTAAACCTACTGGAGATGGAAAAATGGAACAAGTATTAGTCCCGATCCAATGTGGATACATAATATAATACTACGATTTCTGATACACTGTAATTAATTTATAAACAAACAGCAATTGCCCTTGTTTATAAAATATATATAGATTAGTTCTAAGTACTATCGAGGCTTTTTATAACTTATTAACTTTTAGTTTCCGTATCCGAAGCATAAGCCTCCTCAATATATCTATTTGTTCTGGTTAATGGTACTACGATTTTACACTTTTAATACAATAAATAATAAATAAATTATTAAGGACAAATTTAAATACCCATTACACATGCTGGTGTTGTTATACAACATTTAATTTTTGTTAATATATTTAACATGAATGCGAAAAAGAAACTGAGACGCACACAAATATTATCTTTGAGTTTTTTTTTAATATTGCTTATTAAACGAAATAAAATATATTTTTACAAATATCTTTATTGGTCCAAGCAACTCTTATTTCGATTTCATCAATAATTAATTACTAATAAGCTTGCGTTACAATTTTCATCGATATTAACGATAATTAAAATTAAAAATTTAAACTTGAAATGTATTTCTAAAAAGTCGATAAAAATAGATCGTTTTTGCGGATTGAAAAATCAACGAAGTTTACTTAATGTGGCAGAGGTGGCAGGCGGGTGGCAGGAGGCGGGAGGGGGGGGAGACGGAAAAGGAACACATGTGCAAATTGATTTGAAATTTTTGTGGCATAATTCCACAATACATTTGATCTACATTTGACTATTGCCGTTTTCCGGGTTCACTCATTGTTCTTGCTCCGGACTGAGGACTGGGGACGGAGGACGGTGGACGGTGGATGGCGGATGGCGGATGGCGGAGGCTGTTGTTACAATTTCACAATTGTTCGTTATTAGACGCTAAAGAGGCACATCCCGGGACTACTCGAATTACCAGCACATTGACATCGACACATTTGTCCTAGCCAGGGAAGTGGGAATGGGAATGGGAATGGGAATGGAAATGGGTAGGGGTCTAGGATGGGGGTGGAACAACAACCCCCGGACCAACGAAAGGAGTTAAACAAAAAGTAACCTCGTGGCATTGGGACTCGAGTTGCTGGCTCTGATTCCGCCTCGTCGACCAGTTGTCCATCACTTGTCCCTGGCCAGGCCCTGGCACCACCACTGTTGCCAGCTCCCCCCGGAGCGCTTGAGAGCGACACCCCAAGGTGTTGGCTATCGCAGTCACTCGGAATGGCTATACGGCCGGAGTGCCTGCATCCCATCCCGTCCCACTCCCATCTCGTCCACCTCGTCCATCTCGGCGCCGAATCGAGCATATGCGCCACTCGGATTAGGCGCGACCAAGTGCCTGCTCACCCACGGATTTCCATCCAGTCTCCAGTTGCAAATGCTTTTATATCCTTTGTTCGAATTTCTTGAAATGCGACACACTAGTTAAAGTTAAGGCCCAGACAGGTGGCGATACTTTTGATTTTTATGGATTTTAATAGGACAGCGTTCAAGGATATTTTCTATTATCCCTAATCATTTTTAAAAATTTATTGGTTCTGATAAAAACTAAAAAAAAACTTAATCCAAATTTAAGGCAATAAAGGTGTCTTTATTATTTATCCCATTCTTATTTATTTTAATAAAAATAATAATTTATTTAAAGATAATACTCTAAATAATTTGAATAATTTACAATGCATATCTACTACTAAAATTTATTATACCATAAGTACCTCACTTTTTAGGCCTAAAATGTAATACCAAGACATTTTTATTCATTTGATATTTTTTTAACTTTGAGAACTTATCAAAAACTTTACAATTTGATATTTAAACTTTTTAAACAATTTCGAAATAAAAAATCAAATCCTATTCTAGACGACAAATGTATTTTTTTTAATCATTAATATTAAATATGTATTTTTTTTTAAATTAAATGTTGTTTTGTGGTGTCCTTGAATTAAATATCTAGAAACCATCTAAAAATTTGTAGACCTCAACATTATTTTTTAGGCAATTTTTGAAAGCTTTTAGAATTTGAAAAACAAATCAAATGGTTTTATATTACATTATATTATTTATTATATTATTATGTATATAATATGCTTGTACAAATTGTGATACCCAGAAGTTATACAAGTATTCCCATATCTACAAACTTCCATTTAGGTAGTAATTAAAAAGGATTACCAAAGAGCCATATCGAGTTTTGTATCAAAAACTGGATGGAGGAGAAAGGGGAATGGAGAAACAATTTGCAAGTCCCATCAGCATTATCAGTGGGTCGGAAGTGATCGGAGATAAGCAGACATCTTCATCGGCAGAAACTCTGCTCACAGCCAGCTTTTGAGCGCCCATGGAAGGGCACTTGTGTCGGACCACCGAGTGTGCGAGTCCCGGACTGGATGTTGCCACAACGGGGTGGTGTTGCACTTGCGACTCGAGGGCAGAAGGGAACCGAGTGCTCTGCCTCATCATTTGCAATTATTTAGGCAATAATTACTATTGTGTCTTATGCCCACATTTTGCACTCGCCTCGCACCCTCTCGAAGCCTTCTCGAGTGGTTCGAACTGGCAACCCACACCCCGCACCACCCACTCCGGCCAGGCCCACTCCAGGCCCGTCGTCACCCTCTTGACTTAATGAGGCCTTTTTGTGCTCTTGATGGATTTTAAATTGTTGTCATCATCGCTATTTGTTTGCCGGCAGGATGGTAAAAAGGGTGAGGGGTGAGCCCGGGCTTCGGCTTGGGCTTGGGCTCGGGCTCGGGCTCGGGCTCGGGCTGGGGGGTGGGACGACGCTCCTGGCTGGGCTAATCCTGAGCTGGGCGGTATTGCGGTCGCCGGACTCTGATAAGCGGATAGTTACCACTATTGTCCGGGTCAGACTTTTGACGCCTTAAGCGCCTAATCCCTGGGTCCTGGTGGGCTGGGATCACACCTGCCAGCATCAAGCGAATTAAGGACTCCAGACCAATTAGGCATCAAATCATAGGCTTGGAATATTTAGAAACTCCTATTTTTAATATCAGGTGCTTAGCGAATCATTTTAGAGTGCCAGAGTCCTAGAGTCCTGCAGCTAATTCGCCAGACCGTAACACAATTAATAAGCAGGAGGTTCTTAACAAGAAATTACTTCGCCGAAGAGTCCAGGCAGGAGCGAGGAGGTCCGGAGGACTGGAGGACCTCCTGGCCATTAAAGATTTAGCAACCTGCCGTTTTATTGACTTTGCCGCAATGCTGCAAACAACTCAATCCGGCGACAGGCTGGTTCGCCTGTCCGTCTGCCCAGCCTGCCTGTCCGCGATTCCGCCTGCGTTCACGCATGGCCAACCCCTGGTACGGAGATGGAAACAGATGGGAGGTGGAGGAGGGCCGCATGCTGTCGCCCCTTTGCAGTTCCAAATTACATTCAAATTATACGATTTTGATAAGAGGGACATTCAAAAGTTTCCAATTTCGAGTTGAGCCGTGCCGCTCTTCAAGTGCGCCGCTCCATACCCTCCATGCCCGACACTCCGGCCAAAAGTTGCCGCCAAACTTGTCACAAAGTGTGCGTCCACGAGAACGGAGAGCAGAGCAAGTTGCGGATACGGATTGCGGATGTGGATGCGGGGGCGAGGGCGAGGGCGAGGACGAGGGCGGCGCTGTGGCGGCAACAGCAAAAAGTTGACATATGTGCGCCCCGAGCACTTTTCCGGAAACAGCAGGGCGACATTTTTTCCATTTCTACCTTTTCCCTCGCCCGCTCTCCCTCTCTCTCGCTCTCTTTTTCCCACTGTATCCACCTCTGTCTTTACAGGCACATCCTTCCAAGGGATACCTTAGGCTTTACACCCACTTTGCCAATTCTACGTTTTATAAATAATTAATAAAAAAGTACTATTATTTCCTAATATCTGAGACATAATATTATTAGTATTTCTGGTTATTTTAATCGGATTCCGTCTCGGGGCCTTGATCCATAACCTTAAAAAGGATCTGAAACTTAATAAGTACTTCCAAGTTATATATTTAAAAATAACTTTAAAACGAAAGCCCACATACAGAACCCAAAGGAAAGCCAAAAATATTCAAAATTTTTTCAAAATTCCCAAAATCATCTACACGATACTTTTCAGATTTTCTTTTGCCTCAGATATTATTCAAAGTTTGGCAAGAATAGAAAAATATCTACCTTCCTGGATCGGATCCGCGCTCGGGTCTTAGGTATAGTCTCCCAAAAATCATATATTTGCTTCTTTTTAGTTTTTATTTAACAAGCAATTTAAAAAGGAACCCCCAGAAAAATATTGGAAGTAATGTAAAAGCAATATTTTCACATCCTCGAAGCATACTATTTAAATCCTACTTAACAATCGATTAAAATTCTATCCAGAAAAGAATAGAATAGGCATAGAGATAAAAATTAATCCTAAAATCAAACACCTGACACTTTGTTGATATGTATTTAAATTCGCATTTTAAAAGGATTCCATTTTAAAAGGGACCTTTTTTTCAAAATCTTTACTTAATAATACATTTTTATTAATTCCTGCAGTAGAGTATTTCCGATATTCGGTTTCTAAAATCTCACAATTGCTCCGTTTACTTGTGAGGGCTGTCCTCGCGATGGGCTTGGAGGATATCCTCAGCATCAAGGGACGTGCACTTGATTTTAGTTGAGAGTCCCTGATAATCGTGTGTTTGTTGTTGCTGGCGATGCCTATGTTTTTCCTCCACCGCCTCGCAGGCTGTATGATTGAAAAATTTAAGGACCTGCCAAAGGGGGCGGTGAGGTCGCGGGGCGGAGCCATGTCCTCGCGCCATGTCCCCCCGCCGAAGCCACACAAACCCCAAAAACAAACACACGACCGGGCCGGACCGGACCGAGTCGAGCCGTTGACGAAATTTTCGGGTATTGTAATAACGCAGGAAAATGCAAAGTTAAATTGAATTTCTTAAAATGATGCCAATTAATCCGAAAGATTAAAAAGCCGAAAATGTCAACACCCGAACCAGATCTCGCCAAGCTGGATATCGTAATGGAATTCTCCAATTATCCCCCAGTTACATCCAAAGAATCTAGCAATTTCAATAATTCAACATTTTGCTGAGTGTAAACTCTTTTTAATTATAATCCCAATTTTGTTCACTTTCCTTTAAGCGTCTGGATACCTATCCCTTCAAATTAATGAGAAACTCTTTATGGTTAATTCTCTCCTTGTTTTGTTTATCGGAGTGAAGGACAGTCTATCACACCCTATAAAGTATACTCACTTTACAAAGAAATACCAATGTCTATTTTTTTTCAAAACTAATTCTTTTCGATAAAATGTAACTCGTAAACCTCATGTAGTATATCTAGTATACATGTATGATTCCGTATATCATATGTATCTAATTATAAGAAGATCGCATTGGTCTCTTACTCCCTTACTTTTAGGTCCTCCTGACGTATCCCGATTCCGGACCTCAACTCCTAATCCAACCCATATAGCTTATTATCATAATAGCTATAAACTATTTTCAAGTTACGGAAAATCTATAATATTAAATTTTTGTAAGGAGTTTTTTACTCCAAGCTGTTTACCAACTCTGACTATAAATATTTTTTTGGTATTTCGTTTAAATTTTGGAGTTTAATTATAATGTAAAGGTTTAAATAATAAGTAAAGGCAAAAAAAAACTTTAATATTTTCTGGAAGGCTGCCCACTTAAAAATGGAAAACAGAATTGGATCCCTGTTCGGTAAAGTTTAGATCCCAAGGATAGGATTGCGCAGGACATTTAGCGCAGGACATTTAGGCTAAAGTTTAAAGCTGATTGAAAAGCTAGAATTATCCGGTGAGCAAAAAGTTGAGCTGCGTGATTAATTACGATTAATTAACTGAAAACTTACAAATGGTAATCGATTATTGTAATTGGTAATTTCCGCAATAACAATTCATTAAATGTTAATCGAGAAACATTCGATAACGTTTATTGTCTATTAATTCGATAATTTTATATGCGATTAAAGTCGTAAAAAGGATTGGAAAGAGCTTTCTACAAGGTCCACAAGGAGAGAAAATAATTAAAAAATATTTTTATAACAACTCAGAAAATATTGATGGATTAAAAGTAAATTTCAAGATATTTTTAGTTAATATTTAATACGAAAAATGATCCGAGTACCGGGTATGGATATTGGGAACTCTCGTTTTGTTAGGAGATGTTAGGGATGTTAAGGGATTTTAATGGATTGATTTATTATTTGTTTTTATTTGTTTAATTGATTGTTAGATCCGCAGACCAGTGTTAGCTCCATTTTCGAAAGCGAATGAGGACAGCTCCTCGTAGCTTCCAAAAAAGTTATATTTGACATTTCAAGGCAAACAAATACTACTTCTTTGCTCGCTTAGAGGCGCTGACCTGCCTTGAGGAAGGATTGCAATCTCGGTGGCTTCCGGTGATTGATTGATGATTGATACAGCCAACTCCTAGTGTCGAGGAATGAACAGATTTATTTTATTCGAAAATTAAAAATCCAAGTTCAATCGCCAAACACGAGGAGTCAGTGTCATTCAGCTTCTTAAATTCTTCTTAAATTCTTCTTAAATTCTTAAATCTTCTTAATTTTCTTTTTTTTACGCTTAAGAAAAAAGTCCCAGTTATTTTTGGCTTGTCGTGACATTATAATTGTTTATCAAAAAGCCTTAAATGTAATGGAATTAAATCGGAGAGTGAAGCCACAACAACAGCTGTCGTTTTACAGGATGATTTTGGAACAAAAACAAATTAATTGGCAATTTTTATCCTTTTGTCAGAGACGAACAATATTATGAATTATTGATTAGGACTCGGCTTACCGAAACATTAACTTATTCTCTTGTTTGACGGCCAAGGACTATGCAAAAGTTCTGCAAACATTTTAAGGTCATTTTAACTTAGTATTTGGGATACGTAAACAGGATGTGTAAACAGTCTCAACTACTCCTACTTATACTGATACTACTAGTAAACAAATAAATTATATTATTTATATAATTGTTTTGTGGCATAATATGTAATCTTAACATTTATTTATAAGGAATTCCGATCCATTTCCATCTAACATCATTATTTGTTTGTGAAAAGTTTTCTTAAAAAAGTGATTTTATTAAAAAAGTTTTGAGTTAAGTCACCTTTATCAAAGAGTAAAGTTAAGTTAATCAACTTATAAGTCAACGGACCAAGGAAACAATAAACATTAATAAAATAATTAGGTTAAAATAAACTGATGGCTTATTCTTTAGACCTTTCTATACTTATATCGTGAATGACCTCAAATTGGGGTCCCTTATATCCACTCCATATAATCCTTAAAAAAATATAATCCTTAAAATATCTTTCCTAGCTTTTAACATCTACATTTTTTTTATTCATTTTCATCTGTGGAGTCGAATTCCGATAATGAACAGTGGTTCTTATCCCGGTACTTGAACTACTATATTATTATTATTACTACTAGATAGATAGGATTTTCTAGAGTCTAGAATTTTCGACAGGTTCGAGTAGCGCAATTTCTAACAGCCACCTTAGACTAAAACTAAATACATAATACTTTTATAGATTCCAGTTCCAAATAATTCTCTGTTTCGAAGGCCACAAAAATGTATGATTTTGTAAAACATTCGAAAAGATTCAGAAATATTTAAATAATCTTCTTGTTTGAAAAACTTCTTAGAGGCGGTACTGATAATATGGTTGGTAAAAATTATCAGTTATATATTTTTTGGATATTCATTTTAAAGGTCAACGGATAGAGATTATTAGAAAATTTGACTGGTCTGATATATAGTTGTATATGGAATTGTTAAACATAATCGCAGATTGGAAGGTTGTACTCCTGAAAGACACTTTAAAGTTTGAACAATATGTAAACTATTATTTAAAAAAAAGTTTTTAGAAGATTTGTATGCAACCAACGTGAGGTGCTTAAATACTAGTGGAAGATCTTAAAGACTTCCGTGCTTGGGGGAGCTCCAATTTCATCTGGACAGGCGTAATGGAGGTCCTTGCCTGCAGTAATGTGCGTGTAGCTGTGTGTGTGTGTGTGTGTGTGTGTGTGTATTTGTGTATAAAAGCATTCAGGAAACTAATAGGCTAAATTAGACTGCACACACACACAGCCATGGCCGGGCACAAAGGGAGAGGGAAGCCTTTAAAAGCGTTTAAGCGCGACAAGGAATAAAAGTGCGTTTTTGCAATCAAAGTAAAAACGTCTAAAAAGAATCGTCTGTTCCGTGAAGGCTGACGGGCTAAAGGAGGTGGGGATGGGGGATGGGGAAATGTTTAACGGAGCACACAGACATCAAGGGGTAGAGGGGCTGTGCTGCTGCTTCAAGTTGGTGGTAGTGGGCGTGGTGCAGCCGCAAGGAACGAGCAAAAAATGACAGCAGCATCAGCTAAATGAGTTGAAGGACGAAACAAGCATGGGGCGTTGGGTGTGTCGAGTGGGTGGGGGTAGGACGGATATCAAAGCGCTGGCAAAATGGCGTCGCTCGGCTGGGGAGGGGGGCGTGGGGCACTTTGCGAGCACCCAACCAATTTCATTTTGCTTTCTTTTTGTTTTCCCCCATTTTTTCTGACCCTCTTTGCTCTCTCCCGAGAGTGAGAGCTCCCCATCTCTCGCTCTCTCTCTCTCTCCCTCACTCTCGCTTTGTTCTGTGCTCCTTAAACTTTTCCCTTTTACCCCAAAGCTTTTGTTGTTGTTGTTGTTGAGCACTTTTTTGCTGCGGCAGCTATTTGGAAATTTTTAAAAGATGCTTTTAGCGGTAAATAATGAAAAGTTAAAAAGCCACATCAATGAGATACATTTTTCTTACCGGCTTGCAGCCTTGGTAAAGGGGGAGGGGCGATACATATGCCTGCCTGTGCGTTTGAGTGTGTGCGGGAGGGAAAGAGCCAGCACGATGGATTGACTATGTGTGCGTGTGTGTGTGTGTGTGTGTGATGGCCATTAGATCCAGCAACAAAAACAAGAAGAGCAAAAAAGGAGCATTTTAAAGGACACACACACACACACACTGACACTTTAGTGAAGGATGTCGACTTTGGCTCGAAGGCAGCAACTGGAAAGGCAATAACATCGACAAATAAAGGAGAATTCAAGCATCAGACTTGCCAGCCCGAATGCCAGCCTGATGTCCTCTTTTCCGTTTTTTGGGGATTTATTTGGCTTTTTGCTTGCTTTGTTGGGGAAATTAAATGGAATAGATGTATGGGAGCATTAATTGATGTTATGATCATCCCCCAACCCCCATCCCCCATCCCCCACCTCCAAAACTCTACAACTCTAACGGTATAACGCTCTCTATGGAGGCACTACCACTCCCAGTCTATGCCTCCATTATCCTCATCATGAGCAACTTCATTTGCTGGTTTTGCTATTGCATTCCCTGTGTCCTGTGTGTTCTCTGATATGTTCTTTGTGGCAAACGTTGCGTATGAGTAATATGCGACCAGGGCAGAAGGCAGGGGGTACAGGGACCCATGTGTGGGTGGTGGAATTGGGGGTGGAGGTGGAGGTCTAGGTGGGGGTGCTGATGCGGTGTGGATGGTGGTTTGGACGATGGATGTGTGCTGGCAGTGTCTGTGGCCAAGGGTCTCCCTGTCCCTGACTCTCTCCACGTGTGTGAGTGTGTGTGTAGATACAATTTGTAATGATACACAAATTAGTATCCTAAATGGATGCTTAATAGCCTGCCTCACTGCCTCGGCCCCCTCCTGCCAGTTCCACTCCAGCTGCCATTGCACCATGGGCCAAGCGACCACTTCCCCCGCCCAAAACCCAACTTCAGCTTTAATTTCTCAACTCTTGAATGCTGTACTTGCTATACTTTCTAGTTTATTGACTTCAACATGCCCAACTCCTTATTTATCATCAATTTTCAAATATTATCACTTACAGAATTTTTTCTAGAGTAACTTGAAAGTTTTTAAAATTTTTTGACAATTTTATACTTGTGTATATGTTAAGGGAACTTTTATAAGTTAATAGACACATTTTACTGGGAAAGCGGACGCAAAGATTGAAAGTTATGTAAACTTGGTCTAGAGTGCTTAATTATGCAATAAAATAAAAAAAAGTCAAGTTTGTATAAACTATATTCCTGAAAAAATTGACAATTCAAATATTTTTTCCATAACATTTGATTTCATATATGACATTTTTTCAAATTTATTAAA
The DNA here is from genome assembly GCA_018150405.1 of Drosophila varians. Lineage (NCBI taxonomy): Eukaryota > Metazoa > Arthropoda > Insecta > Diptera > Drosophilidae > Drosophila > Drosophila varians. Next base: position 13,647,511 of record JAECWK010000126.1, read on the forward strand.
ATTCAAAAAACAGTGTTTAAATATAAATAAAAAAAATGAGTTTCCATCCTTATCCCATCCAGAAATAGTCAAGAGATATAATCTTGTTTAAAGGTAGGTTGTAGTTTACATAACTTAACGTAAAAATACTGAAACAATTTATTTAAAACTTCTGAATTCTGAAAAATGTATACAACCCAATGAAACTATTTCCAAATAGTTAATTTTTTTGAGGCTGTGATTTATTAACTAAATAATAAACAATGGCTTTTAATGTTAATGAGTACCTGCCCAATTCTATCTCTACCAAGTTAAAAAATAAAAATATTTGGCGAATGCAAAAATCTTAAGCACCTTGCCCCATGGTACCCATTCCGGTGCCTCCTTATCCGAGTCCCTGCGTCTCGTATTTGACAGTGTCCGTCCCCACATGATAAGGACTGGCAGTGCATTTTGGTGCACCCCGAAAAGGACTCGAACTGCATTTGGAGAAGTCGTTATAAAATGGAAACGGTTCATGTTCCTTTTTCTAAACAATTTTCGATGCAGAAGTGGAAACCCGTAACTTTAAGAACTTCATTTAAGATGAAAACCAGTCCACCATCTTTTCAATTTTGTAAATGTATAAGTGGATTATGTTTTGATTATGTCTTTTAGAATTATTAAACGGCTGATTCTGTTTTAAAAATAATAAAAAAATAAACATTCATTTGTATATACATTTATTTAAAGAAAATTATAATTCTCTCGAAAAAGATATGCCTTTGAAAGTTTTAAAAGTTTAAAAAGAACGTAGAAGTATTCAATTAAATTATTAAATATTAATCAAGAATAATTATTGATAAGTAAAATAACCAAGAACGTGTCAAGAAAATATGGGAGATTTTCAAAAAATTTCGTAAGCAAAAAAATTATTGTAATTGTAAGACGTTTTGTATAGGAACCTAAGTAAAACCCAAATTTAGTAAAGTTTGCAATGGTGTTTAAATATAATTAAATATTGAGAACTAATAGCTTGACAAATGTTTAATTAGCTTGTTTTAATTTAACTTTAAAATTAACAACTGTAAAGAAATAAGCATTTAGCTTGACTTAAAAAGGATGTTGTGTGGAAACATTTATGGATTGTATTTTGGCGCTCGCTTTGGTAAATCTATTTAAACTTAATTTATGCAAAATGGATTCTGATAAACATCGTACCAATTAAATATCCATTGAATTATGCTATTTCGTCAAAATTAACATAAAAAAGAGAATGCAGGGGAAACTGATGCTATCCTTGCTTGGTTGTATTTTTGGAAGTCCAAATATTGTCCTAGCTTTGACTTTCTTGATTGAATGGAAATGAGAAGAAACAGTTTTTATTTTGTAGAGTGGCTTCTTAGAAATCCTTGGAAATATCCTAGCCGCCTCCCTCTAGCTTTTGCTTTCGTCTTTAGAGCCATCTAGCCGCCCTTCCATTTTCCTTTCAAAATGGCGACCCATCGGGGCCCGATCACTCCTTAAAGGACAATAAGGGGCTTCCGTCCATGTGTCTGGCGATGTGCCCGGGTTAAACTTTTGGCTCCTATTTGTTGTATTTTGTTGGGGAAAAAGTTTTAATCATTTCGAACCGTGGCAACGGGAACGGATATGATGAGTGGCCCATTTGGGCCGCTTGCAGCGAGGGGAGAGCGGGGAGGGGACGGCGACACTGGCGACGGCACAGGATTCAAAGCTGGAGCTGGAGCCGGAGCTGGAGCCAGAGCTACGGCCAAACAAATGGGGACTTTGAGTCGAGTGTCTTGCTTTAAGGATTACTGAGATACAGGGGCCCACTAGAAGGACGACGACCGGAGGGAGGACGGACCTAAGGACCAAAAGGACGAGGGGACGGAAGGAGCGCGCTGCGCAACTGCAAGCGGGCTGAAACAAAATGGCAAGAAAAGTGGCAACAGCGCCTCGGCTTCGTCCTCCTCCGTGTCCTCGTCCTAGCCCTCGTCCTGGCCGCAGTCGCAGCGCAGTCGACGTCGTCTGTCGTCGACACATTTAACGAGGACTAATTCATTGCGCAGCAGCAGCAACAACAATGCAGAGACTCCATTTTGCTGCCACGCGATTGGCCAAAGACCGGGTCCGTAAGCGTGCGGGCGTGGGAGCGAGACAGCCGGTGTGCGGCGCTGCCGACAGCCTTGTCCTGGCTGCCAGCATGGCAGACGCTAGTGGCGTCCCTGTCTGGCGCCGCTGTTGCACTCGCTGCGTCCCGCTCTAGCGCCTCAGTCGGGCATCGACCAGCGAGGCAGCACCAGCTCCGGCACCTTGTTTGAATCGCACAGGTGGAGCGGTGGCTGGCCGGACTTGCTGCGGGATGCTATCTGCAGGAATTCTGCATCGATCGGCTGGGGCGAGGGGCCGGCGGACTTTCATGGCGACCGTGAAAGTGTGTCAGCGGAAGTGTGCCCGTCTGGAGTAATGGAATAACGAGTGCCAGAAGCGGGCGAGGATGCGGGTGCGGGAACGGGAGCGGGAGCGGCTAATGGATCTATAAAAATAAATGGCGACCGAGATGGGATTTGGCGTAGTGTCGGATAACGGGATGTCGGACGGCGAGTGTCGGCTCTCGCCTGCCGCAAAACGCAAAACAAACGAGTAGGCGACGACGTCCCGGCGACAAGACAGCAATGGCGGCGACGGCAACAACTAACGAAATTAATCAAACAAGTTAAAGCGAGACGGCAAGTGGCCGTGGTGTGCGAGCGGGAAGGCATACAGGCCAGCAAGGCAGGCAGTCAACTGTCGTGCCGTCGCACTCGGTCTCCATGGGGAGACTCCGGAGTTTCATTATTTTTTTGTGAATTATTAGTACGACTAACGATTCGTGGTCACGGCTGCACACACACACAGCCACACGCAGACGCACACACGCACACTGAGCCAGGACTAACCACCAATCGTTCGCGCGCAGCCCGCAATTGTCCCCGCAGCAGCAGCAGCAGCGTCAGGAGCAAAAGCAACCACTGACAGGACGAGCTGCGACGTCGGCGTCTCTGTTGGCAAGCACATGATCCTTAATTTCGTTATAATTTTGTATGTTGCCTGAAATTGTATATCATTTTAAGTTTGATCGGCCGCGAATACGTATCACCGTGCGTGCGTGAACCATCCTGCAGCAAAAACAAGGACAAAAACAAACAAAAAGCACAAAAACTTCAAAACAACAAAACAAAACAAAACAAAAGCCACAGAGTTTGAAGTACGAACAACCAAGCGACAATTGCACGGCATAGGGCGCGGTGGAAACTGTTATTTTATTGTGTGGACACGGCAACGGGTGCCGGGTAACGGGTAACGAAAAAACGGGACACGGTTAACGGTTAACGGCTATAACGGGATAACACCCACTCCTATGAACATTCGGCAGTTCGCGCTCTTCTCCTTATTACTCGTCGTCCTATTATTATTATCCTGCTTGATGCTCGCCAAGTCGAGAACGGAAGCGGACAAAACAAAAACACAGTTGCAGCAGCGGCTCTTGGCCTAACGGTACACCCGATCCACGGTACTCGCGTAACGGTCCTCGAGGGCCACGCTCGCTCTCACAGCCCCCAAAGCGCTCCCAAACTAGCGATCAAGAGACCAGACCTGACCGGATTTCTTTTTTTTATTTGGATGTGCAGTGTGCAAGTTTTTGCAATCGAGTTCGAGTTCGATATCGAATTTTTTTTTTAAGTGACTCCAGGGATGGCAACAGCAACAGCAACAGCAACAGCAATAGCAAACGGGAAAAGCTCGCGAAAGTGCTGACCGAGTGAGAAGCTCTATAATAGCAACTGAAGGAATAGCCGTCGGCAGGAAGGACCCCAGTGCGACCGCCAGGCCGCTCCCAGCACAGGCCGGCCCCCATTTAAATTCGTTTACGCCACGGGGACGCGTTCGCCGCGAGACAGCTTCCAGTTGGATTACTCACTCGACTTCTTCAAGACGTATATCGATACGCAGCGTTTCTACGCCGGCCACAAGTTGGATTTCAAACATCAGAGTTGTGCCGGCGGCCCTGGTTCCGGTGGTGGTGGTGGTGGTGGAGGAGGTGGTGGAGCTGCTGGAGGAGTCGTCGTCGGCGGCAACAGCAACAACTCAGCGGTGCAACAACAACACCAACAACAGCAGCAACAACAACAGCAACAGCACCAACAACAGCAGCAGCAACAGCAGCAGCAGCAACAGCAGCAGCAGCAGGCGGTAGCCACCAGCGGGAATAGCGCCAGCAACGGGAGCAGCTCCAGCTCCACCCTGTCGCTCACGCACCCGCACGTCCACAGCAGTCACGCCCACGGCCACGCCCAGGCGCTAGCGGTATCGCACGGCCATCACGGACTGCTGCCGTCGGTTTCCGTATCCGTGCCCCACCAGCAGCCGCAGCAGCAGCAGCCCCAACAGGCGCAACAGCTGCCGACGGGAGTGGGAGTCGCCGCGCCGCTCCAGCAGCAGCAGCAACAACAGCAACAGCAGCAGCAGCAGCAGCTGATCAACAACGGAGCGCCGACCCTGCTGATCGGGAACGGACCGAGCTCGGCCGGAACGGGCACCGGAGCTGGCTCCGTGTCCGCCGTAGCAGCGGCCGCAGCCGCCGCCGCCTCCATTCCGCACGTGACGCCCCACAGCCTGGGTCTGAGTCCGCAGTCGAGCGCCGACTCGCAGCAGTTCAACATCTTTCCGGCGATCTTCAGCCGCCAACTGAACTTCTCGGCCAGCGGTCAGGCGGGCAAGCTGAGCATGGACGAGCTGCGACCGAATTTGGTGGGGGGACTGCTGGGCCTCCAGCAAGGCCTGCTGGAGGATCACGCCAGCATGCAGCACGGCGGCGTGGCGCAGGACACCAAATTCATGTCGTTCCAGGACCAGCGGCTGATGGGCATCGGCGGCTCCCACGAGAACCGACTGCTCAGCCTGGCCAGCTCCGTGCAGGATACCCGCTCCCCGATCACCACGCTGGACAAGTCATCCTCCTCGTCGCTTAACCACCAGCGCAAGTGCAGCACCACGCCGGAGGACTTCAGCGCCCTCTACTCGGGGCTGCCCACGCCCGGCATGGACTCGTCCTCGCACCACCACACCCCGGCGCACACGCCGCCCTCGCGCCTCTCCGACCACACAATCTCGGGTGAGTCGTGATCGCCCCTAATCTGGCCACAAAGTCCCCGTCCATTATCTGGGAATTATCCTTTAACACCCGAACCCTTTGGCCTCTAGCTGTTGCCTTTGCCTTTGGTCCTTCCGGGTTCCGGGTCCTTTATCCTTCTTCGCTCTGTTTTGTTCCCTCCGACTCTGTCTTTTGCTTGTTTATTGATGTTCATTTGCAGATTCCCATTACTTTGTGGCTCCCTTTGTTGTGGGTTTATCGTCAGGCTCGTGTTCCATGTCCGGTGTCCTGTGCTGTATTCCCGGCATCCTTCCCTCCCACTCCCTTGGCGGATAATCGCACTTTGGAAAGGGACTGGAGCAGCTGGCAGGCCACTTCAAAGTGTCGCTTGATCCATTGAATATCACACTTTGTTAATATATGTTTGGGGCCGGAGGACCTCTTCTTTAACTCTCCTGTTTTTATGTCGTCAGATTATGTTCCTTGACCAAGGTTCATAGATAGTTTGTATTGTATTATACATATATGTATACTATTAGTACTACAAGTTCATGTGTTCGGTGTCTCCGAAATTTTGTTTCTTAACATTCAATGTTACCTTTAGGAGTTTTCTATATTTCTCCAAGCTTTTGTAGATCCTACATATGCCCAGCCTGATCCTTTCATGGCATTATGTTTTGACCACAATAACCTCTGCCCTTGGATATATCGCCGCGATCAAATCTGTACGATAAACGGCAGCGCCCCTCAGTCAGTTGGACAGGAGGTGAGCTGAGCGTATGCAGTGTCTTAATCGCGAGAATTTTTATAAGTCATGTAAAGTAACGCCTTAAGTAGACCGTAAAGAAAGATTTGAAAATTATGCTTCTTTCCTTGCGGCGCTGTATGCCTTCCTTTAAAACATTTTGAAAAACATCCATGTCTTGGCGAAACTACAACAAAACTAAAGCCTCTGTCGAATTCGAACAACCGATTTTCTTCTATATTTTTCATGGAATATTAATAGAATTCTAAGGGAATTTTTGGGGACAATATTTTGGACACAAATGCAGTTTACAACTTTCAAATTATTTTGGGCAAAAAGTATGCTGGCTCTATAATCCCGTTGAATTAAATGTATTGAGTACTAAATGGATCCTCAGCTTTGCAACGATATATTACAATATTTAAATTAAATATTCATGAGCCTTCCATTACTAGACCAGATTTATTTAATTTTTTTTATAATATGAGAATTTTTAACAGAATTTTGAAAGGATTACAAAAATTAACCAATGCGAAAATCTTTAAAATGCAATACATTTTCTTTTTAAACTGTTCGATTCGTTTTTTTAACTGAAAGATGATCAAAAGCATACTATACCTAATTTATTATTTACTGATAAGCTTAAAATTACTTGCGAGTTTTTCGTAAAAATGAAATTATAAGTAAAGAGTATTCTTCTAAAGTCCTTACAACATGGTTTGGAATGTTTTTTTTATTCATTTTTAGTTCGAAATTTTATTTAATTATTTAAAAATTTTTTATTTAAAAATTTGAATATTTTTTTAAATGTATTCCTTAAAACTATTATTGCCTTATGTTTTCAAATTTATTAGGGTTTAAACTTTGGGAATATCATTTTGAAATCTATGCCACGGATAACTTTGATGTATTATGAAAAATACATAAAAAATTTATTCCAAATTTTTCATTTTAAATTCTTTTGACATAATTGTCATATTACATATTCAGCTTCAATCCAGCACCATTTTTTTTTTTTAAACTAATCTCTTTTTCAAAAATGATTTATGGGTCTCATGTATTTTATAAACTCAACTAGAACGCCCTAATACTAGGGGCCTCTGGTAGCTATATACGTATAGGATATAGTTAATCTCGATTCTTCAGATTTCAAAGAATTTTAGGAAGAAAGAAGAAGTATTAATTCTTATTTTTGGGCGTTTTGTTAAGTCTATTTCTGAATATTGTCTGAATATTAAAAAAAATGTGAAGATGTGAAGGGTTTTGGTTTGGAGTAAGTTATGTTTTACTAAAGTCTACTAAAGTTTTACTAAAGTTAAACACATTCCCGTGAAACGATCCAAAATGACCTTTGAAATAAAGTAAATACCTCTCCACAGGCCCAGATTCAAGACCGTACCGATCTTGTACCGTTTAGTAAAAATGTAATATATACAAAATTCCATTTAAATTTCCTTAAAAATTAAAAGATAAATATTAGTCATGTTCCGATTTAGCAACTGAAAGCATCTGGCACCAACTTAATAGACTATTGTCTCAATCCAGAGCATTACCCCAAATATCGTAGTTTTTTTGTCATGGGATGATTGTAAAAGTTGTCAAAGGAAGGCTTCCTAATTCATTTCGCTCATTTAATAAAACTAAGCTAAAACAAGGATATTTCGAAATAGAAACATTGAAAATTTTTGAGCTTACTTGCCAGTTTCCCGGATGTGTAGTTTTTATCTTTAATATATAATACTCGAAATAAGTTTTTTGTTTTTGTATTTCGATTTGTATATGAACAAAGTCGCGAAATATAGAAAAAAGTCGTTTTCTTTTCGATTAATGCAGATTGATGAAGTTTTAAACAACCTGCATTACTGCCCAATAGAGGATCTTTCGAAAAAATATGTCCAACATGGAGATACCACTTTCAACCTTAAAGTAACGTCCAAGTATTTTCATTAACTTGAATAAAAGATTTGTTATTTTCCAAGTCAACAAAACATTGCTCGAAAAAAGGATGCTTTGATTTGTTTGATTATAAGTTTGCTTTCTACCATCGATGTTTTTGATCGATGAGACGCAGGATTTTCCTGTTAAATGTAAAGGATCAATGGAGGCCGTGCGTTTAGGGACGAGTTGCAGCAGATGTTCCTCAGAAAAGATTAAAAGCAGAATGCAGAGATGTTATATTCCTGCATAATATAAGGCATATACATTTATTTACCAATAATTTTAATTGCCAAAACAAAACAAAACAAATGATTTTTATCGATTTATCGATGTTTTTAACTCAAAATTGGGTTTCTCGAGTTGGAAAACTGTTTTGGTAAATGAGGCACATTAAGCACAAGTTTGAAGGTATTAGTATCGAAATATAATTATTCCAATGAGGGAGTGGATGGACACCACTTGGTCGTCGGAGGTCCCGGGACGGGCCGGGGCTAGGGTGCCAGGATGCCAGGGTGCCAGGGGTTAACCAGGAAAAGTTTGGCTCCGACCGAGCGGAAAGACTTAATCTGCATCTGCATAATTTTCTACGTGCAAGTGGCGGCGTGCAGCGGGCAGCAAGCAGCTGGCGAGGATTGTTTGACCTTGTTTGGTTGTGCAACAGCCGGGCCCGTGCTGCTTGGCCTGGCCTGGCCTGGCCCTAGCCCACACAAAGCCACATCCAGCAAGGTCAATTGCATTAGACTAGGCCCTGCCCAGTCGGAAAGCCGGGGGCGGGGGTTCGGGTTCGGGTTCGGGTGGATTACTTAACATAAATAACGGTATTCGCCTCGTTTTGGCCAGGACAAGGACAAGGTATCGACGGAGATTGCGGGTAACTCAATTAGTGCGGCGACATCCAACATTTTCTACATAGTTTACATTTTGTTAACGAGCTAAGCGCGCCAATTAAGCGCCCAAAGCGGGACCTCGTGTCCTGCGTGGCGCATCCTGCGTACCTATTTTGCCGCCTTTTGGCGCGCGTTTGCCAAATGACATGATGTCTGGACCCAGCGACCTGCGACCAGCAACCTCCTATCATCCATCCAGGTGTCCTGGCTCGATTAATGTGGCCGAAATTTGCATAAATTATCCCATATTGCATATTCATGTCGCCGTCGCCAGGACGACGGGCCAAGTCTGAAGCTTGGCACCTTTCTGTCACGACAATGGCTGCCAGCGTCTTGTGGCCGCAGCTCTGATGTTTTTGGTGGCTGGCGGCCCGGGTCCTGGCGCGGCCAATTATCCAACATTTTAAGGGTCAAAAGGTCGAGGGTCGGACCCGGAGCCGGAGCCAGAGCCGGACGGCTAAACGTTTCCCGCATATTAATCAGGCCTTATTACGGGCTGACGGGCCCATCCGTTAAATCTTTAATGCGAATCGTACTAACCCAAGTATGTGTGGTGTCCTTGCAGCAGAGGGAGCCTTCAAGAAGCTGAAGCCGGAGCCCAACAGCGGCCTCTCGACGGTCTCCACCGGCATCACCTCGCCCGGAAGTGGATTATCAACGCTGAGTCAGCACGCCGGCCACACCCCAACCACAGCATCCTGCCCCACACCAGCCAGGCGGCGACATCGAACCACATTCACACAGGTCAGTTTCACAGCTCCAGCTCCTAGCATTCTCTCTCCTCTCACCTTTCCCCATTATCCTTCCTCCGTTTACCATTCCCTATCCAACGCCACCTGCCCCTCCCCAGGCCCTCAGTCGCAGGAACCTGTCGGAGAAATTTTAATTAGATTTCGTGAAGGTTACTCGTAATTAAAACTTTGCTGCCACAAGAGCAACGAGGCCAACAACAAAAGGGCGCCCAGTCCAGTCCAGTCCGAGGACCGAAACACGCCAATTTCCTCCTTGTGGAGGTGCAGGATGGAGCCAAATATGAGTGACTAGTCTCGGCAGAGCTTATAGAGAGGATCTAAGAAGATGTAGGGGCGAATGTAGAGTTTATAGCTTTATGGCCCTCGATACTCCTTGAGTATTTCGATTAATAACTCTTTCACGCCAGACAGAAATGAAGGATAAACGATATACCTCTTAGCAGGACTCGTAAAAACAGTTTCCCCTTTTTTATAATATAAAATAAATTATACAATTATTTATTCTTTGGATTTTTCAGAGACTGATTTTGAAATTATTGAAGCTTTTCAAGCTTTTAGGTATTGTAGTTATTTTTTAGGAACAAATATTAATATAATAACTATTTTCAAGTTTGCCCTCAGATGTCCTCGCCAAATTCATCAGAAATCCTTTCAATGATTGGAGAACATTTTCAAAAATTTCTTTTTTGCATTTACTCAGGAGGCTATCTTGGTATCCTGTTTAGCATTTTCATGTCAAAAACACAATCGTTTAGGAGTATTTTGGTGGTCCGACAGTGGGACAAAATTTGTGAAAACTCAAAAGCAGCAAGGAGGGGGGCAAGAGGAGGTGCCGCTTGACAAATTAGCCTAATTAAAATCCGCTTAATTTCAGGAACAATTAGCGGAACTGGAAGCTGCATTTGCGAAATCGCATTATCCGGATATTTACTGCCGCGAGGAGCTGGCGCGCACCACGAAGCTGAACGAGGCGCGGATTCAAGTGAGTAAAGCCATCCCATTAATGACAGGTCCTCGGTTGTGGAGTTTTCCACTTCCAACTTGCCACATGTCCAACCACCCGACATGACCCCCCTCTGGGCTGCCTCAGTCTGGCCAATTACTTCAAATTCAACAGTTGTTCACGCCGAACGGCAATCGCTTCCTCCTCGATGATCCTGGCCTGGTGGTCCGGCTAGTCGCTGGTCGGCGGTCGATACATCCTGCTGATCAGATCCAAGTCACCGATTAGCGAGCGATTATTCCGAGCGACTGCCTCCCAGTGGTGTGGCTCTCAAGTGCCAAGACCCAGACCGAACCAGACCGAAGCAGACCAGACTGGGGTATCCTGGACTCTGGAAACTCCGGCTTAGCGCCCCTGGACTTTTTCGGGCTTTTCAGACTTTCAAGTGCGCCGCTGCAATAATTAATTTATAGTTTTATCCTGACTGCTAGACAAGTGAGTGCGGCGGGTGGCTGCCACTCCGCTGCCACCCCGCTCCGCAGGACCTCCGCCCGGGGTTGAATGCATCTGGGCTTGCGGTGTTGGGTTACACGGCATTACGCTCCTTGTTACGCGTTTTTAGAAAGTGTTTCCAGCAAGTGCTCGACCTGGCAGGGTCCTTTGAAGTGGCTTTTCAAAGAGCAATCGGGGAATTGATTATCAATACAGGGAAATCATCGATAAAAGTACACTCGAAACATAGCAAGTTTCTTCAACAAGTTCCACCAAAGACTTTAACAAAACCATATTTTTGATAATATTTGATGGAATCAAAGCTTATATTTGGGGAAATATTATGGCTTTTTTGTTCCCTACTTGAAAATCTTTAAAATTTTCTCAATTTTAAAGCTTTAAAGGTGTATAGAATATCCTTAAAAGTTTTGAAGTTTGTAATCCCATAAGAAAAATCCATTGTTAGACAATCACAAACCCTTTATGCCAAGACGATTATCTAAAATTTTATTAAGGGATATTCTTGTATCCATTAAATGGATCCATAAAGGGCAAAGTTTAAAAGATAATTCAGAAGCAACCATAAACTCGACGAAAATCAAAAAGAGAATCCTAAAATTATATCCTGTTTTGAAACCAATTAGCAATGTATTAGTATTTAATTTATTGATACTTAATTTTATATGATAATATAATGAATATCATAATTTTAAATGAAAATATTGAATAAAGTATTGAAATTCCATTATGATAACCCAAAAGCCGAAACATCCAAATAATTTCATCATAGCTTCTATATTTGCTTACAAAACTTAAAGTATAGTAGAATTGTTAGCATGGGGAACCATTTTTTAAAAGAAAGCTGTTATTTCGAACTAAAGAATCAAAAGAGCTACAAGTAGAATTTATAGGGAAAATCGATCTGTAAAGTATCTATAGAATACTTGCACTTCCATACCAGAAAATGTCGGAATCGCTGTTTTCTTTTTCAACATTTTGGAAATATTTTTTGGATGTATTTTACATTTATAGGCATTTATAGGACTGCCTATCTTGCGTATTTAATATTAATCCATTCGTATCTAAGATCTACATCCTCCTTTTTTGCGATATAAAAAAACAATCGCGATATGTAGACGATGAGCTTTTATTTGTATCTGGCCGGGTTGCATCTGTTTAGAGCCAAATCTGATCGATTAGGAAGCGAAAACAAGCTCCGGCGACGGCGAAATAATACACTCCTCATAAATGGATATCTTGGCATCGTAATCCGCTCCAGGACCATCCTTGCACCGCGATAAAATTACACGCCGGCAACCAGAATCGAAACCAGAAAGCCTCGTCGGCCTATTAGAGCGGCATTAAGCGTATTTTTCGACAAATGTTCAAATATTTATACTGGGAGCGGGTACGGCGGGGCCCCTGCCACCCCTTGCCGCCTTGCCACCGCCCTGGGTGGATGTGCCCCCGCCCCTGTAATTTGACGAGAGCTCGGCGCCGTCGCTCACAACTTGACTCTGCCACTCTGGCACTCCGGCACGCTGCCACCCCGCGTCCTGCAACACACACACCCCTCCCATGTTGGTGTTGACAAATTTGTCGAGTATTCTTTTTGATGCGAAATCAACTAGCTGGGCGGACAGGCGGACGCTCGGAAAGGGGGCGTGGCTGGGCACATCTGCCCGGAAAATCTAAATGTATCTCAAGGCCCCGCTGCGAGTCCTGGGGCGTTCCTCATCACATTCACTTGTCCGGGTTTTGTTGCAAAGCCTCAAAGTCAATTATTTCATCCAGTTGTCGCCGAAAAATGAAACAATTACCTCAAATGGATGAATAGTTGTGAATGAATCAAAATGATTCACCTGACTAGAGATCGAATCTAAACTTCTTGGATTTAATATTTTTTTATCAAATTAAAGACAACTTTTTGTAGAAGATTTTAGTATAGTTGTTAAATATTTTGGATTAGCCGTGGAAAATATATTTACTCTTTTGAGTACCGCCTCTAAAAACCATGAAAGCAATGGAGAAACAGTCATATCCCATTAGATTTTTCCGATTTCCGAAAATACGAACATTATTCTTAATGTACGGTCCCTGGAAGTTTAAACTAAAATCGTGCATTTTCAGGCTTTATTAAAAGCTATCCACTTTTTTAACCTTATACCTTATATATTCCTTATATAGGTTTTCTAAACAGGTTGACATTTCTAAAATAAATATCCCATGTTTAGCCTCTTAATCTTTTAAAATATTTAAAGCTTCAAATAAATTTTTAAGCCAAGGAGCGAATTACCTCTTTTATCTCTTATAACTATTTTATCTTTTTCATAAATGCTTATGTTTGTTTTCTTTTTCGCTGATGCAAACAACTTGGGGCTTTTTGTTTAAGGAAGCTGGACTCTTAATGGGTTAATAGGGGGACTTATGTACAAACAAATAAGCCAAGAAAATATAAATAAATAAAGAGACAAAAAATTTATTCATTTACAAGGGTTTCTCCCATAATTTAGGGTATTATTTCTGTTATACTTTAAAGGTTTCCCAATGGTTAGCGGAACGTATAGACCTGGAGGAGTGTCATTTATAAATAAGAAATTTAATTCCTCAGCATAAAGTGAAGATTCAAAGAAAATGGGAATTGGTTTATTCGATCGACTGGAAGAGGGATAGAGAGCCCTTGGGTGGCTGTCCTTGAGGGGAGGATCCCCTGAATGAAATATGCAGAAAACGCATTAATGCGAATCAATCGAATCCATCGGTGGAGAATTCGGGAAACCCGAGACGAGTTGAAAGCTGGCACTTGCTGGGCGTGTTTGTTTATTTGTTTGGTGTTAAGTCGAGACTCTGGCTCCAGCGCTGGCTCCGGCTCCGGCTCCGACTCAGACTCTGGCGCCATGCCACATACTGGGTGTCGCCAAGTAAACATCGGGTGCCACTCCAAGCACCTGTCACGGTCGCCAAGGGGTCAGCTGGCAATTAGCCGGACTTGGCATTGTAGGTCAACGCACCGGGCAGGATCTCTAACTCCGGCAACGGGCGGACCAGGTCCCAGGCCAAAAAAAGCATAACAGAATTTGAGGGAAAAGCTCTAAATGAAGCGAATTGAAAAAACCGAAACCGAGCAAAAACAAACGTTGGCAGCGTTGGCTCAATTTGATTAAATGCTGAGAGCAAATTAAATTTGAATACGTTTAATTTTCATATTTCCTGGCTGGTTCTGGCTGGTACTGGCGGGTCCTGGCTGGTCCTGGCCGGGCGGCTCGTGTGTATATGTATGTGTTTTGTCCGTCCATCGTTATTTGTAGTTATAATTTGCATTCATCTAATTACGCTCCAGAATGGCTGTTTAGGCCTGCGCCACGCTTTAAAGCGGCGACTTTAAGCGGCCATGGGAGACGGGAGGTCCTTTCGTGCCGCCATCAAAGGCGAGCCAGTGCGAAAAGTTGGCTAAACTCGTGTGTATTTCCCTTCGATATTGTTTGTATATGTATGTATGCGGCGACGGATGTGTATGTGTGCCATCAAATGGATCCTTAATTGAGTTACTCCGCCCACACACACACACACACACCCACACACATACAGGACATACAGACTGGCGCTAGAAATTGAAGGACAGATAGACAGAGCGCCATTGAATCATTCAGATAACGCATTTTCCACCCCGAACTCCAACCAGGACATCCTTCTTCTTCCTTTACATACATACATAGCTGATGGTTAAGAGCATCATACACCATACACACCCATACACACCCATACACTGACTCACGTACACGTTCACGTAGACGTACGTGTGTGATGGCGCCCGAGCAGGAATTTTTATGATGCCAGTGGCAGCCAAGAGCCAACCAAACCCGAACGAGCCGTAAAGTGGGCCCGGAAAACAACCCCCGAATGCGGGCTGGGCCACGCCATGCCACGCCAGGCCAGGCCGGGCCAGCTTGTATTTCTCATTTCCCATTTAAAGGCGAGCCTTAGTCACCCACACAGGCACACATTACACTTACACACACACACACACAGAGACACATAGCCATGGACAAAGATAATAATAATGATAAAATAAATAAAAGAAAATAAAAAGAGGGAAAACGACGACAAGAAACACAAGCAGTCCCACCCCTTACCTCGCTTCCTCGACTGGGAGCCGCCATTACAGGCCATGCCTCGCCCTGCATCTCGTCCTTATCCTTGTCCCCCAACCCCATTCGACCCTCGGGCCATGTCCTCCTCCACTCGTAAGTAACTCAAAGCAAGCTGAGCAGCTTTCAAAATGTCGGAAATTTTTACACACCCCTGCCTGCATCCCGGCCACGTCTAGGGCGGAGCGCGGCTTTCATCTTGGCAATTTCTTTTTGCCAAGGAGCCCGCTCCCGCTCCACTCTACCCGATTCCATCATCGGGATGAGGACCGTCTTTAATAATATCCAAGCAGAGGAGCATCCAGCTCCCCGTGCTGGGGGGTGGGTGGGGCAGCAGGGACAGGACCGGCCCAGGCCAGACCCTTGCACCAAACAGCGTCGTCAACTTATTTTCAATTTCAATTTAGTAGATTTTTTCACTCATAAGACGTTGGCAACGTTGGCCCGAGCCAGAGGCAAAGACAGAGGACTCTGGACGGAGGATGGGGGACGAGGGATGGGGGATGGGGGAGGGTGGATGGAGAATTTTTGCCATTTGGCTTCGTCTTCTTATTTTTCTCATCAACCATCCCACACAGCACTCTCAGATCCCAACCAGTCCCCGGGCCACAAGCACAAAATCCATCTTCAAATTGGGATAGAGACTCTTAAAGAGACTCCTTCCTCCTCCCACAACCTCCCACCCATCAAAGCAAAAAACTAAAGTCCCTTTCCATCTACCAGGTTTGGTTTCAGAACCGACGAGCCAAGTACCGCAAGCAGGAGAAGCAGCTGCAGAAGGCGCTGGCACCGTCTGTGATCCCCTCCTGCAACGGAATGATGCGCAACATCCAGGGCTACAGCGTCTCGCGCGGCTACCAGCCCTATCCGCACCACAACACCATGAACCGCTATCCCCAGGTAAGCCTTTAACCCTTTCAGACTGCAGGACTCTTAATAACTAATGCCACGCCGCCATCAGGATCTCTTCCAGATGGGCGCTTCCTCGTATCCCGGCATGACGCAACCGTTCTCCATGGCCCACAGTACGAACATGGGCTCCGTCGGGGTGCGGCAGGACTCGATGGGTAAGTTGACCGGGTAAAGGGAACAGTTTCACTTACCAGGACTTCCTCAAAGGTGAGGACAAACACTGACCACTGAACACTTTTACAAAGCACTTAGACTCTAGACCGATCCACCTGCTCCCGGCCACTGATCGACGGCGAATGGCAGATTGATTGCCCGGCCATGACCAGCTGGAGGCCAGAGCTTCCGCGATCGCCCAAAGAGCTTGAGCTTGGAGCTTAGCCGAGAGCTTTGGTGGCCGAGGGCCAAGTAAATTTCCGCTGCAGGCGACGACTCGGATGACGGCTGGAAGTGCGATGTGGGGGCTTATTGGTGGCCAGACAAAGGCGCCTCTCCAGCGGCGTATTGTGTTTCCCTGACACGGAAAAAAAACACCGACAGTAAACATCCAAATTCGTCGGAAAGTGGTCCAGGGACGGGTAGGGTAGGATGGAATGAGCGGGGCAGCCGGATATTATGAAGGAGCCGGCCAAAAGGAATAGGTTCGACAGTGAAATTAATTTCCGGCTCCGTCTTGAGGCGGTCGAGAAGAGGACATGTAAGGACAGGACAGGACAGTACAGGACACGACAGGACAGGACAGGGCCGGGCAGGGCAGGGCAGGGCAGGAGTGGGTCCTTGGCCAGCGTCTTGGCACCTGCCAAGGGTAAATGGAAATTTCCGCATTCCGGAAATGCAAAGCGCCAAACTAAACTGATTCAATGTATCAAATAAATAAATAAGTGTATGGAAAATCACATCATTAAGGACCTCCCATCCTGTTCTCCCATTCTGTGTTATGTGTTGCAGGAATGTCGCCGGAGGACGAGTGGTACAACAAAAGCCTGTCCGCCCTGCGGATGAACTCCTCGCACCACCCCAACCTGTCGGCCCCGATGCTCCAGTACCAGACATAATCAAAGACCTTTGACGACTTCTTTTAAAAGATCGCAACTCACCCGATGATGTGCGGTGTTTTAAAGGCGAGTGCGTCAAACGGTGTCCTGTCTATATCTATGCATATATCGGTGTATATATGTACATAGGAGGAGGAGGAGAAGGAGGAGGAGGCGGAGAAGGAGAAGGAGGCGGAGAAGGAGGCGGAAGAGGAGGAGGAGGAGAATGTGTGTGTCACATGGTCACTTGGTCGCTCACCCAGTCACACGTTCATTTCCAGGCCCCCAAATCCGAAGGGGAGAGGGTGTGCTCGTTCCATTCCAGATATTACTTATAAGACTTGTTAATACGATTGATTTTTTTTTTTTTTTTTTTTTGTGGATCCAAGTCGAGGAAGGACATGAGGTACGGTGAGATACGGGTGGAGGTAGTACGGAGTAGAAGGTAAATAATTGCAAATGAAAGTATTGTAATAGACAACTAGTCCTAGGATCTAAGCGAATTGTGTATTGAGATTTTAGCGTGGCATTATAAAGTTAAAACAAAAAGGAGATAACGGAAAAAAACGAAAAAAGGATAACAAAATGATGCAGAAATCATGCACATATATAAATATAATTATAAATATATGCAAACGTATTGAACTACATACTAGCAATAGCGTAAGTCAGGTTGTTTAGTCCTCTCCCGAGTCCAGCTCAATACGTACTAGTCAGAGCTTAGCCACACAGGATTTCCACAGGATACCCCGAGCCCCCACAAGTCCCCAACCTAATCAACTAACTTTCTAACTAAATCAAGATGTGTCAAACTAACTATGTATAAGACGATTTTTTTTAGCTAAGCAATCCATTAACGAGTTAAATTTAATTGTAATACTAACGAAACGAAAAACCACTAAACTACATTAACACCGAGGAGTGCCGCGGGAACCAAGAGTCCTCCCAAAAATCGTAGGGATCGTGGACGGGATTTCCCGTAGCATCGCCCGATTCCCGTAGCACTCCTCCATATATATTTAAATACGAAAATATAATAATGAAAACTACCAGGATCATGTTTAAAAAATTGATCTAGTCACACAAAAAATAAAAAATAATAAAAGTCATTAAAACAAAATCAAATCGATAATTATTATTATTGAGTGAACCGAACCGGATCCGATCGGATAACAAATCATTAGCCCAACAAAAACCAACTAAAAATCAATTCGAATCAAACTTAAGACACTTTCCCGAATCTATTGGTAGCTCTTGGATAGAGTTTCTAAACAAACAAGTAAGTAATCGCCGGAAAACCTTTCCAGCCACATTTCCAATTACCTGGAACTGGAAGCCGATCCGCGAGGGCATTCAATGGGCGTCAAATATCCGACATCTGGGCGAGACATATATAGTTTTAGACTGTACATCTCCTATATCCAAGTTTTTAAAGGTTTTTCAAATTTTATTAACGGCTTTTCCCCACATCTGCCCCTAAAGGGGGCCAATTCTAATTTAATGACACGTTTTTATAGCTATTAAATTCAAAATGGCCGCACAGTAATGCCCACTTTTTTTCCCTTTGCAGGAAACGTCCTGCCTCTTATATGTAGTTACCGGAAATAAGAAATGTCCTTTGTTTAATCAAGTTAATAAAAAATATATCTGCTGCATTAAGTTAAATTATTTTAATTATAATTTCTATTATATCAAAGCCCAAGTAATACTCTTCAACTTTTTCTATTTAAGGGGCCCTTATTAAAAGTTCGAATAAAACTTATTGGCATTAAAATTAGGTTCTTTACATGAATTTTACTTGGACTTTAAGATAACGATTTTAATTTATGGAAAACATTATTAATATATTAATATCAACTTTTGATTTCATAACAAAACATGTGTATTTTTTTTACATTAAGGTAACATTTCCGAAATGTTTCCGAAACATTACATAATTGATTTAGGAAATTCTAGAATGTTTCAGCAAGGTCATGAAACGTTACGATATAATTCCAAAATGATTCCGGGATGTTAATGCAATGCTCCGTAAGGTTTCAAGAAACATGCCGGTTGGGTAGTAGAATGATAATAAAATAAAATAAAAATAACGAAAAATAGAAG
Organism: Drosophila varians; assembly: GCA_018150405.1. Lineage (NCBI taxonomy): Eukaryota > Metazoa > Arthropoda > Insecta > Diptera > Drosophilidae > Drosophila > Drosophila varians. Next base: position 13,666,560 of record JAECWK010000126.1, read on the forward strand.
ATAACACAGGCCAACAAAATTAAAACCGTTTTTCCTCCACAAGTAATTTTGTATTCTCCACGAATCACTCCACTGGACCAAAATTTTTAACATCATACTATACTATATTGTGTATACTGTACTATATGTATACTATACTTAGTACATAAGCCAATAAATATAGGTATCACTTCTACCAGATATCAGATATCAGCATTGAAATAACCATTTATAGTAGAAATCTCAATATTTATACAGTTATTTTTTTTGGATTTCTATTAGTAATTTTTTTCTTAGGGAGTTCCATTTTGTACTTTTGTTTTATGGTAAAGTTTGAAATTTTTTTATTGAAAATATTATGACAATAGAAACAAACAATTATTTTTAAGATTGAAAATCGAGTTTAAATTATCTTTGAGAAAGTTATTATATTTTTTTCTTAAAATTATCCAAATAAAATAACGACCTATCTAGGCGGTCCAAAATAAATTTATGAAACTCGGGATAATTTGGAATACTTATTTCGAAATTATGTCGGAATTAAGTATTACTACATTTTGTTTGGTTCTGGACTTTGGTTCAGTGGAGCCAAGAGATAATGGAGAAAGCGGAAATATTAAAGGAGATTTTTTGCTGTTGGCCTGTGTAATTTGCATTGCAGTGTATAAAGGTTTTGCATAATTGCATAAAGTTTTATGTATTATTAAATACTTTTTACATTTGAAGGTGCAGTGCCACCATAAATTAGTTGAATGGATTCGTGAATTAATTCGTGAATGAAGTGGCAGATAAGGTTACCGAAATATTGCTACAAAGCAACATCAGTCATTCCCGATTGACAAGGAATCACTAATCCTCAAGACCCCTTGGATCTGGATTACTCGCCACCTTTTTTTTCGGTCACCATTTTCTCATTAAGTAAACCTCAATCTAAATATAAATGTGATGAAGATCAGTTAATCGCATTGAATTGATCCTCAAAGAGGACATCAAATCAAAATAAGGCAAAGGGTCTCAGAAATCAATCCAAACGACAAAGTTTTTTCAATTAAGAAAAAATAAACCTATTATATATCCCGGACTTCTGGTTGGTTACGGAGATTTAATTTAAGGAATAATTACATTTCCGTGAAACTATAAATATGCTGCATATTCAAAATGTTTAAGAAATGGTGGTTGTTATAAAAAAAGAGACTTTGGATATTTTAAAAGCCGGAGGACAACACAGTCTTTGGCGCTAATTGTGTCGCCATAGGATCGACCTTGTTGCCCTCTTCTGTGAAGGAGTATTATAACAAAGGAAAGTAGTGTATCCGATAGATTTTATCCGAAAGAAATAAATAAATAATAAATATTTGATGCAACCTGACAATCCCATTGCCGTCTTAGTATCCTGAGATTGTTAATCTGAAGTTTGAATATCTTGAAAAGTTCCATATACACGGAACGGTTCCATATACAATACGTTAGATCATTTGCAATATTTTAATCTTATTTTAACCCCCTTAATCAGCTTTAAAAAACTATAGTCTTTGGCGACATGCAAATGTCATATAGAAATAAAATATTAACAAAATTCCCATTCGGTCTTTCGGACGGTCATTCGGACGATCAAGAAAAGTATAATTTTAAGAAGTCTATTCTTCAGGTCTGAAATAAAAAGGAATCATAAAAAACTCCGGAACTATTTTATTTAAAGTAAGTATCAGACTCCTTGAATACCCTTTCAAAAGAAAGGAAATGCTAAAATTAAAGGTAACCTTTACATACGTGGCTTTACATAATGTGTCTTCCTTACTCCACCTGTAATGGGGCAGTTGCTATATATTTATTTAAATAAAGAAGCTGAAGCTTTTAAATAATAATACTGAATTTTGACAAGTAATAATATTTTGAAATGTAAACAAGTAAAAGGGCACAAAGCATCAATTTTTTTGTTTTCAAACGTGAAAATGGAGCACATTTGACATATTAAAACAAATAAAATATGAAAAAAATTAGAAAACAAGAATGGAAAGCTAAGTTCGGACGGAGCCGAAGCTTATAAACCCTTGCAGTTAAATAGCGGCTTTTATTGATTAAAAATATACCAAATATCGGAAAAAGTTGGCCGATCCTTACACAAACATTCATAACAAGCTTTGATTCGTATAAAACGAATTATAAAAGAAGTCCGACGCTTCTACGCCCAAAAACACGAAAGTTGTGGCATTTCCGATCAATCAGTTATATGGCAGCTATAGCATATTGTCGGCCGATCCCGGCCTATCCGACTTATATACTGCGTGCGAAGGAAAGAAGGATGTGTGCAAAGTTCCAAGACGATAGCTCAAAAACTGAGAGACTAGTTCGCCTAGAAACAGACAGACATGTTTGTATCGATTCAGAAAGTGATCCTGATCCAGAATATATATACTTTATATACATATATACTTTATACTTTATATAATTTATATTATAAAGTTCTAATAATAAAATATCTGATATCTGAAATATAAAATAATATAAGGGACTGGGTTAAAATGGCAATTCATAAGTTTTTAAAAAATTATATCAGAAAGTGTATTCACACAGCTATAATAAATTTTTCCTCGACAAGGTTTTTTATTCTGATCTGAAATATAAAAGTATAGAAAATGTGATCCTTCGTACATATTTTAATTAAGCTTTAGGCTCCTTGAACAAAAGCTGAAGATGAAAGAAATTAACACATTTAAGGATATTTTTAGACGACTTTATTTATATCCATAAACGAAAGGTTACCTATAGGTGGCTTTGGATGTCTTCTTCCCGCAGTGGTGACCATGACAATGTCACTCAAGGTCTTCATCATCCACGAGGATCGTGAGCGAACCACTATCCTCCGAGAGGGTAGGGAAATCCAAGGATGGATGCTTCTTGGGGAACCTCGGGGTGTCGGTCAGGCCACTCACGGGGATGCTCCCGAAGCGATAGGACAATTCGCAGCCTCGCGCCACAATCGCTTCCTGCGCAGCCCCGTCGATCCCTATCGTCAGGTGAGAACCGTCGCCTTCGTCCGTCCGGGACACTACCTTCCACCTGCTGGTGTCCAGGCCGTTCTGGTTCTCGAACAGGCCAAGGATCCCCTGGGTTGTGCGATTCGCACTATTTGGACAGAAGGCGGTGACGGTGAAGGGCAAGGGGATGTCCTCGCCCACCCTCACGCATAAGGGGGGTCCCTTCCACGTCTTCAGGTTAGGACCCACCTTGAGCAGCCAGTCGGCCGTCTCCTGGTCCTTGCAGTCCACCACCATGTGCCCAGTCAGGAAATGAATGCCTGCAAAGGTCAGTGGCGAGAACCACTCCGCCGTCTCCATCTCGTCCAGAATGGTTTCCTCCAGAGCGGAAAGCTCTCCCGGCTCCAGGTGCACCTCGGGGTATTCCCGAGGCAGCACGGCAACCTTCACTAGGCTTGCCGGTGCAGGAGGAAGTGGCTTCTTCTGTGGAGTAGCCCAAGCTCTAGGGACTTGCCCAGAGGTGCTGGGGTGTGCCTCCTTGATCCGGGGTGTGGCTCCTGCAAGATTCTTCCGCTGGCCACTCCGCCTTTTGGGCGTTTTCTTGGGCGTAGAGGTCTCGCTGCCGGGGCGATTCGATAGCTTGGAAACGATGGCGAGCTGACTGTGATGCTTAGCTTTCTCGAGCGCCTCGTCAGGTGCAAGACCCTGCGCCAGGTACCGAAGGTACCACTTGATCTTGGACCCACTCAGGTTGCGCCTGTTTGGGTCGTCAAGCCCGCCGGGCTGGCCGCGCGGAGGCAGCGTCAGCTTACCCCGGTGACTCTTACTCTCAACTGTCCGGACACTGTCCGCCTGTGCAGGTGACCCCATCGGCGGTGTTCCGACCAGGGTGCAGCCCCACGGTGCTCCCTCCTCCAGGCCGAGGTGTCTCTCCGAGTGCCCCGCGGAATATCCCGCGGAGTCACCCCATGGTGAATTGGTTGTATTGTGTTGTTTGTTCATAGTTGGTCCCACGAGTTGCGGAGAAGTATGAGGTCCGCCCGGGCAGAGATCCGCAGTACCCGGGTAAGGCTACTTAGAACAGGGGGCGCCACTTTCCTGAGCCCTCCGTTCGCGACTGGGCTATTTGTTGACCCGGGCCCCCAGCCAGGCTGACTCTCGGCACGGTTCGGCTGACACCTTAGTCCGGCCCGGGGTGGAATTTCGAGGGGGATGGGATAGGAGGTGGATGGGTTTATGGCAGGGATTTAGAGCAGAAGCAAAGTTTCTCCTAATTAATACTTCTCTATGGACATTCAAAATTATTTTAATACTTAATATTATTTAGTTGAATAAAATAAAAAAATAAAGAATATCTTTTATCTATTTTTATAATTATTTCAGATATTTTAACCAATCGGGGAGATGCCTAAACAAAAACTTTAAAATATTAAAAAAAATATATATAAAACAAAATATTATGAGCCTTAAACTTCCTGGTTTGTGTTCGCATATTTAAATAAATTAAACCTTCCAATTCAATTCTTGTTCAATGGACATTTAAAAGTGTTTTAATATTAAATTAATTTAAAGTAATCTCATTTTCCATATGAAGTTCCACATATATTTCTTACACTTTCTTACCCACCTTAACTCTTGCCAAATAAACTTTTCATTTTAATATTTTTTTCATATTTAAACAGAAATACAAAGACAATTAGCAAAGCATTTCTTAAATCATTGTTTTTGAAATATTTTTTTTTGACATGTTCATTTTAATATACATTTTGTCGATACATATCAGAAAAATAATATCTAAAAATATTTCAAATCAATCGATCAATTTCGAGATAAAATACTCATCAGCCGCCATATTCAAAAAAAAATATTGGGTCGACAATTAAATAAATAATACCTAATTTGAAGCTTTTCTTATTGCTTAATTTTTGAGGCAATATGAAATATTAGAAAATGCGATTTTGTTCAACGAGTTTCTTAGAAAGCTATCCGAAACTAGGAAGGATATCCTATCGTTTAATAATAATAAATCATTTTAAGAGCTAAGAATGAATACTCAATATTCCCTGTAGGAGGATTCCCTAGAGACTATACAATACAACGATAGAAATGGAGCAAAATGAATGCAGATTTCTGGGTGTACTTTAAATAATACACATTTATTGAATTTTCTTTACATTATCTATGTATTTCACGCTCGTAAAATTAGTAAGAGAATATAGGTGAAGGTTAAGGCAAACATGCAAACCTGCCCAAAGTCGTGAAATTTTCAAGTTTGTGTTGAACTTTGGTATACAAATATTCAGAACTTAAAAATACGTGGTGCGGAAAGGGAAAAAAACGAGACAAAATTCAAAATGATAAAAAAAATAATGAATAGTGAATAATTGAAAACCCGGACATGACCCAAAACTCAAAATGTCGCAAAGCGTACATCGCGCCAAAAATGTATTTAGTAAATTATCTTATGGGGATAGTTCTGCCAAGATAGTTGGCCTGGCAGGACTCGAACCCGGACCCTCCATCGCGCTGAAGGATGGACGCGCTTCGGGGATTCTAGGACCTCCCCCAGGTAGTACTCTTTATATGCTAAGTTACAGTTTACAAAAAAAATTAGATTCACCGCAAGGTATATAATTTACACGTGTACATGCGCTGGTAAAATTATTTAAATACTACATTTAATTGTAGTAACTCGCCTACTGCTTCCTGTTCTACGCATTAGGTTTGTGTGCGAGGTCCTCGCCGCCCCCGCATCGATTGAGCGTTGGAGCATTGGAATAGGTGCCTCGAATCGACTCACTTTTACCCGGTATCAAAAAATAAACTAACGTATTTAAATCTAGATCAAACCGTGATGCTTATTTAGTGTATAGTAAATGCGTCCCAAGTACTCAAGACAAAGAAAAAATGTTAACCTAGCCGATTCAAATGGTCAAAAAAAAAAGGAATCCGCCCAGGTAGCTGAGCACTTCGTCCTCGTGGCCGCCAACCAACTATAAGCAATGTTTATCGGTACATAATATACGTGCATATATATATCGCCCAGGGTCGCAGGACATCCTTACTTCCCGGTTAGCTCCACGGCGGCGCTAAGCCCGATCTTTTTGGCCGGCGGCTGATCGGCCACGCTCTGGTGAGAGAAAAGGAATAAGACATTGCCGAGGATCTGCCACTATTGTTACTTACTATGACGGCACTCTCCCGCTTGTTATTGGCTGGAGGAATCGCAGCTGGGGCGGCTCCAGCACTGCTGCTCGTGGATACGGACTTGGGTGTGGACGACTCCTCGCTGCTGGTTACGGGTTTGGCTGCGGGAGCAGTGCTAGCGCTGGTGGCGATGCTGGTTCCGGTGGAGCCGCTGGCAATTACTTCGCTGCTGGAATTAGTGGCCGTGTCGGATTCGTCGGTGATGGTAATCGTGGCAGTGCTCGACTTGTGGCCGGAGGCCTCAGTGGCGGAGGCGGCACTGGAGCTGCCACTGGCCAGGGCAGATGCGGGGCTTTCACCACCAGCTGCCTCCTCAGTTGCACTGGGTTTCGAAGCGACCGGCACCAGCTCTGGCTTCTTCTTGTCCTCCTTCTTGGCCAGCGGCTCCTGGCTCGTTTCGCCCCCGTTGTTGCTGACCTCGGCGGACGGCTTTGCAGCTGGCGGAGAAGAATCGGCCGCACTGACTGCCGATGTGGCGCCAGCCGTTGGCACGGCCGCCGTTCCATCGGCCGTCGGCTCAGCCTGTTCCTCTGCGCCCGAGTCCTCAGATTTGCCAGCCTCGTACTCTTTCACGATCTGATCGAGGTTGTGGCGGCGCCGATTGTTTAAGTAGAAAGTTCGGACGTGCGCCTCTGTCTTGGTGGTCACCAGCTTGGCAATCATCTACAAGAGACAGAGTTAGTTTTAGGAAGTTTACCCTTTGAGAAGAATGGGAATACTTACAGGATAGTTTTTGCCGTACTCTCGAAACGCCAGAAGGGCCACCTGGATCTCATCCTGCGACCAACGGCTGGAAATGCGGGGCTGCGCTGTGGCCGTGTCTGCGTCGGAGGCCGCCGGCTTGGAGACGACATCGTCCACGTTGATGGCTTCGCACTCCTTGTCCAGCTGCTCCATCAGCTGCCTGTTTTTCTGTATCTGGAATGGGTCAGGACGCAGGGAGCATTCAGTTGAGAGTTGCCCAGGGGCTTATAAAATCGGGGTCTGGTGTTTGAGTGTGGGATGAGTTGATGCAGTGGAGGTTGATCGGAAATTTTAGGGTTAGTGACGGCAATAGGTTAGTTTTCCCTCCTTAAACAGACAATTCTCTAGCTAGGACTCTTCCCGATAGGTTCTTCCTATTAATTTTAAAGTGAATGCTATAATCCTTTCTCCCAACTCTTTAACAGGACATGGGAAATAACTAAGCGAATGCGTCTCTTACTTCTGCCATGAGGGCGCTGATTTTGCGGTCGCGTTCTGCCAGATACACGCTCGGATTCCTGCAGCTGGCGAGCGCGGTGAGATCGTCGTGGTTGATGTACATTCCCTTCGGCGGCTTGCGCTTGGAGCGGTCGGCGGCCGCGGCGCTGTTGTGGGTGGAACGTCGCGGAGCATTGCTCTCCGGCCCGGAGATGGGGCGTCTATTGCCCGTCCGCCTAACGTATCCCCAAGGTGTACAGAGTGTGTGTGTTTTGTGGATAATAAAGGATGAGGGATGTGGAATGGATGACCACGGAGGTTATGGGGAAAGACATTGACCAAGACGGATAAGACGGATAAGACGGATAAGACGGAGAAGATGGAGAAGAGAGAAGAGGGGAAGAGAGATAAAAACAAAAATTAGCCAAGGTTTTGCGACAGCTTTCCAAGGATATCTACCTCCAGTGCGTGTGACAACTCTTGCACATGCGCCCCAGCGGTGAATCGAACAGGAGGTGACACACCACGTTGCACGTTTTGCAAAACCCGCCCACGACCACGCGACGGGGCGAGTTCGGATCGCCGCCGATCTCAGCGCCACTGTTGGCGTTCCCGTTGCCATTGCCATTTCCATTGCCATTGCCATTGCCGTTGGTTGTGGCTCCACCCTCTGAGGACAGACCGAATCCCAGCACCTCGTCGCCTTGCGCGCTGGCCGAGTAGATGCACAGCTGGTCCGGGTCCGCTTCGGTGTTGCTGTTGTTGCTGCTGCTGTTGCTGCCACCATTGTTCTCTCCGCTGCTGGTGTTGCCTCCGCTGTTGTTACCATTGTTGGTGTTGCCATTGCCACTGCCACTGCCGTTGCCGCTGCTGTTGTTGTTGTTGTTGTTGTTGTTAATGTTGGTGGTATTATTGTTGGTGGTGCTGCTGCTGGGGGTGGTAGTGGTTGCGGTGGTAGTGCTACCGGCGGTGGTGCCAGTGCCACCGAGACCCTTCTGCCAAACAAGAATTTTCATCCGCAGAAGGATTGCAGAGGTAATTGCAGCAGTAATTGTTCAATACGGATTCAATATCGAATTTGCGAGTGAGACATTCAGGTTATTCGGTTATTCGGTCGGATCGGTATTTGGTTTGGGTTTTCATTTCGGACAGATTTCGTAATCGTTTTTCGGTTTTCGTTTTTCGAGTCAGGATTGTTTAATGGCGTGTTTTTGGGTGTTGGATATTTTGACAGTAAATGCAAAGAGAAGAGAAAAAACGAATTGGTTTGTTGCTTTAGTTCAGTTGGTAAGACTTATCAAGTACATGGTTGTAATTGGGTTGTTTTGTAGTAGCTTGGATGCCTATCAGTTGGTTTCGAAGCGAACCAGGTTCTCGATTCTCAACGCCCAAAGCCTTAAACCCAAACTCGAGCCCCGACCGAATATCACTCCGATCCATCCAAAATAACAAAGACCAAAGTAGCACAACGAAAACAAAACAAAACAAAAAAAAAAATGCCAGTAGTAAGACGATCCCTCACAGGACAGGACACCACCCCTACGATCAAGGACCTCTCTGTCTCTTTCTCTTTGGCGGAGAAGTGTGGTGGGTGGGGGTGGGGATGGTTGTAGGGTTAGTAAGGAAAGGCGGCGGGTGCGATCGGTTACACTTAAAACTAATAACTGTTTTCGGGGTAAAGCTCGCTAGGAGGAAGGATGTGGCGGGACTGTGAATATGCATATGAGTGCGTGTCTACGTGTGTGTGTGTGAGTGTGTGAGTGTCGGTGTGGATAAAGGACATCGAACTCAAAATGCAATCGAGGGGAAGCGATTCGATTCGAATTTCAGTGAATAAGAAACACATACAAATGTTTTTTGGATTTCTGTTTAATCGTCTCGCACACAAGATATGAGTTTATTAGTTTTAGCTTAGTCTGGTGATCCATCGTTATTATCGTCTGTTGATTGTTTGGGTTACCGTTACCGGGCTTTTCTTTCTCTCAAATACAAATCTGCACTCGGCAGACTCTACAGGCTTTCAATTAGTTCGCTTTAATTAAGATTAATCTTTAAAATATATATATATATATTTATAAATTACTATTTTACGTACAATTAGTTACCAATCTATGTATGTATAATTATTTAAAAAAACCTTTTAAAATGTATATACTATTTAATATAGTGTAGTGTTTTGTGAAACAAAGAACAATTCGGTTTGTTGCTCTGCCTTAGTCTAGTTTGAAGCTGATTTAACGCGAATGATATCTGAAACACCAATCAAGTCACTTTTCTCACAATCCCGGCGTGTGGATTCATACAGATACGGATACGAGAGAATCGTCTATAATTTTACGCGTTTTAAGTCTTATAGATGGTGGTCAATGTGTGTTTTTGGCATTGCTATACGTATACGCATTCGTATTTGTATTCGTATTCGTATTCGAGTTCGATTGTGTGTATTGATTATTAACTTTATGAGATGTATGCAGGCACGGCGATCATCTGAAAAATAACGAACCAGACTTTTGAAACGGCATATATCGCTGGCTGGGCTAAACGAGGATCCCGCGGGACACTGCGTCCAAATTGGGTGTACATTTTGTCTTTGTATAACGGAGGAGGCGTGACATATTCGCACTGGTCTACGGGTCTGGTCTACACCTACAAGGCTACTGCGATCTCACACATAATCTGTCTTTCTTTAAGTTGAACCGGATAGGATAACTTGTTTTTAAAGAAGACAAAATAAACGCCTTAATTTTTAAATTATTTTTTTTTGCATTCGGGCATTCTGGTTTGATATACAATATTTGAATAAATTTGAATGATGAATGTCTTGTATTATCGCATTTAAATTGTTAATTGGCTTTCGGGTCTAAAACATTTGCATGAATTTGGATGAATTTATATGAATCAGGATGAATGTGAATGATTTTTAATGAACTTGGATAAATTATATATTTCAGTAAAAAATTTAGTTTGATTTTCAATTAATTTACTAACAAAATTTCAATTTGTTTAGTATACAATATGAACTTTTTATCTTTTTATATTTTTTAATTACGAAAATAGACTTCCTATGTATTTAAAATCAATATTGGAATATGAAGTCAGTTTTATATTTTTTTTACGATTTCTAAATGACGTAAAGTCATGTAAAACCAGAATTGACGTGTTTTTTTTTTTTGTTTTTTTGATTTGGAAATTATTTAAACTTTAACCAGCTAACGTTTTCGATTCAATTTACGCTTTCATAAGCACTAATTGTTAGACTAACATCCATATCCTACCATAAGAGCAGCTGAACGATCAAACTCGATCAATCGACAATAAAATTAAAGTTACTTTTGGCTCTGGTGCTTATATTGAACTCGATTATACAATATGGAGCTTGGTTCTCCCAACTTGGCAGTAAAGCGTGAACTTTCCAGTGGCCCTATCGGAGAGGCAGGTGGTGCTTTGTGTGGGTTTGAGTGTGGGTTTAGTATGTATGTGAAAGATAATGTGAAGCTTGAGTGGATGTTTGTGTGCTTATGTGTGTTTAGTGTGCATGTGAGAGCGGGTAAGGATCTTGGATATTCGCTTAGCTAGTTTCAACAGGTAATTACCTTGTCATCATTGTCCGACTCCTCGTTACTCCCCATCTCGCTTCCGTTTTCCGATCCATCCTTGACGACCGCCTTGATCGTCTTTTCCTGGCGATCCATGGCGCTGCTACGATGGCGCGTCTTCTTCCACGAATAGTAGTATTTAACAAGACTGGCAATCGATTTGTCTGGCAGCTGCATATGGTGGACGATGCGGGTGTTATAGTAAGTCAACTATGCTTTAGGATTCACTCACCATCTGCCGGATGCGGTGAAAGCTCTTCCCGTGAAACTGGAAGGCCTGCTCGAACAAAACCTTGTCCTCAATGGTCCACTCATCGGGAAAGGGTGTAAAGTTGGCCAGATCCATCACTGCTCGTTCCAGATCGTGTTTGTGCCAAAAGAGCATGCCCAGAGCCTGTTCGCCGTTGTATCCGTACTTTTCCTTGGCCACAGAGATGTACTCCTCTACTGTTGTGATGAAAAGTTGTAGTTAGTAAAATTTCATGGGGGCAAAGAGCATTCAGGATTCGTACGTTTCAGGTCTGGAATTTCCTTTGTGGGCGACCAAACCAGAAGTGCGCGTTCGTTCATCAGCTCTGGCCGCCGCTCCACCTCAGGAACCAGGGGCGGACACACTGCTTGATAGTCGCGCCCCACGCGGATTTTTTCTGTAAAAAGGAAGTCGAAAAAATATGAAATTGTCATATTTCCTACGAACAAAGCACTCACCTTCATACTCGGACTGCTTGGTCTTTGACTTGCCGTTCCGCTTTGTGGCTGCGAAATAAATAAAAAGGAATACATGAGTTTATCCTTGTGATTGGGTCAACTCCAAGGCACTTACAGTTGTCGTCGTCGGAACTCTCCGGCGTTCCTGCTCCCGGCACGGCCGTGGCGGCCTTGTCTAATGCCGCAGGATTTGCCGAGTTACCACCACCAGTTCCGCCGCCGCCACCACTGCTGGCCAAACTGGTGCTGTTGGCCACGCCACCCACGGCGTTGGTGTGCGTGTTGGGGCTGGGGCCGCGCGAGCGTCGTCCGTTCCGCACCACGTCCGTGGTGTTGCGTTCGGCAAGCACCATCTTGTCTCGTATGAGCTGGGCCCGCTTGTTTTGTTTCTCCAGGGTGCCGACTGTTGCCGTGACCGACGGATCCGAATGGGAGCACTGCGAAAAGAGGGATCCAGATTACAGCAGCGAAAAGTACACCAAGTTGAAAGCAGCGGGTTCGGCGAGTGTGCGCCCGCACAAGTCACACTCGGCCCGCAACGACCGCAGCCGTGCGCTGTCAAACAGATACAGATGTGCCCTCGTTGTGTATGTGTGCGCACGGGCGCGTGTGTGTGTGGGTACGCGGCGTTCGTGTAAGCGCGACTGTGTGCGTGCACTGGATGGCCAAGCCAGCTGAGATGCCCAAGGATGGCCTGGATTTACGGAATGTATATGCTGGGGCGGAAGCCTCTAATTACCTGGCTAACTGGCCCGGAGGCAGGAAAACACTCTGGCGGAGAGCCGTGGAACCGGATTTAAAACGCGCGTTCACTGCCTCTCTAGAGGAAGAGGCCGCTTTCGCCCTCGCTTACGTAGTTTCGAGTTCGCCAGGCGTCGATTAGAAGGCTACCGGCCCGACGCAGTCCCTCCGGTGGCAAGGAACAGTCGCAGACGCAAGGCACAGGACGCACTGGACGCACAGCACTGGTCCGCGTTAGTGACGGGGTGTTGCGCGCAGGTAAATGAAACCCAAACCGAAACGCGAAAAAAACTCGCTCGCTTACGATGATTTTCGGTCGGTCGGCACAGCGCACTTTGCCGCTGACGACCGTAGCGTAGCTTTGTCTGTGAGTTGAACCGATTTTCTTATCCAGTCCAATGTCCTCGGCGAGTCGTGATTTATCTGCCTCTAGCATGTACAATCGAAAACACCTAAACGGCTTTACCAATTCGCGCAATTTGCTGACTTTATGGCAGCAATGACAGATATTTTCACGAATGTTTAAAATTAATTTAAACTGGCTGTGGAAGCCACGGTTGCAAGGGATACATTGAACCTATCGATAAACCGTCATTGGTATCCGAGTGGCGCCAGAGTTGCATTCGATAGAGATGTAAAATACAAAAACGACGCTAAACTGCATTTGACGCAAATCTTTAATTACTTTTTAGCTCCATGTATAAGCATTATTAAAATGGAGCAAAATATTTACTTAAAAAACATTTTATTAAATTTCAATAAATTTTATGAAAAATTTCAGTATAGACAATAATGAAGAAGATCTAGCTGGTTCTAGCCATAAAAAAGTTAAATTTTCGCAACAATTTAAATTGTGTGTCGCTGTAAAATTGAAATAGATTAACGATATATTTTTATTTGGGTAAATTCGATAATGAATTTTAACGTGTCATAGATTGTCACGTTAAAACAAATGAACAATTATTTTAAAAAAATTAGAAATAAATGGTAGAATTCTTAAATAAATGTTATATATTTCTCAAGGTATTCGAAATCTGTGACCTTGTTATTGTACCGGGACTTTGCCACTCTTTTCCGACCCGCACGTTTAGGACACTGATATTGTACTATTAGTAAACTGACCCAAAGAGGAGGTCCTTTATAGGGAAAATAATGAAATTAATATCCTGTTCACAATTAAAAATTTTTAGGTTTGATGAAGCAGACAGATCTACAATAAAACAGCATAAGTGGCAACCCTGTTGGCCACTCGCGACGGTCTATCGGCATATCGGTATATCGAAAAACAGCGGGCTCTGCAGTTATCCGCAAGGTGGCGCAAAGTAGAGGACCGACTTTTTTCTATACTCACAGCTAAGCTATAGCAAGTGCAAACCAAGTCCTAGGCAACGCAATGGCTGCTAGATTCATACAGAAAATTGTAAGAAAATGTGTAGATTTAATCGTTCAGCGCTTGCCATTTATCCCCGTAACCGAGAACCCCTTGTCCGGCCAGGACAGCAGCTGATTACGTGCTGGCCGTTGGCTAAAAATAATAGCGAACTCCACTAACATTGCGATTTTGTTTCTCGTATGAACGAACGGTCCTTGCCAAAATCCGTGTCAATCCGTCGACCCTTCTCCAAAAACCAATACGAAACCAACCAACCAACAACAAAAACAAACCACCGACAACAACACATTACGCAAAACACTTGCAGCTTTATCAATTGGGTCTGACCGCTGCGCGTGATGCGCCAGCAGCTGCGACGGCAGCGTCTTCGCCACTCCAAGCCCAGGTTCGTTCCCCCTACTCCAGTGCAGCCACGCAGCCGGCGCAGGAGCCGCACCCGGATCTGCTCTGCCCGCTGCCCGCATTCCACACCAGACAGGATCTTGTCCGTCCTGCGAAAACGCGCACGAAAAGTGCTCCCTTTACATAACACACGGCTCCCCCTGTCTCGCTCTCTCCGTTTCGTCTCGGTTTCGCTCTCGCTCTCTCGTTGCGTGGTCGATGGTCGATACCGATAACGAGTGACGCGTGCGAAGGGGGTGGTGCTGGGGGGGTGGGGTACCCCGGGCGCCGCCGACCCACCGCCGTCCACTTACGAAGATCAGATTTCGGCGATTGCCACTCAAAGCTGCCCTTATCAACGGCGTGCAATTAAAGCCGGAAGGCCACCTATAATCTAACCTCAACATTGGCGGAGGCAGGGCTAGATGCGCGGGACGGGCTGCAACAGCTGCGACTGCCACTGCTGTGATGTTTTGCACGACGGCTTATGTAATCCGGGGCACACGGCGCGACGCTGGCCCGTATCCGTATACGTAGAATGTGTGTTCGTTTGTTGTTTGTTATTCTCCGCGAATTATGTAGCTTGGACCGACTTGTATAATCTTACTGACATTGGATTACCCCGTTCCCTCCCATCTTTCCAGGTCAACACAACCCCCGCCGCCAGCCGTGCCTACTCCTCCGGGGCCAAGAAGGTCACGCTGATCCCTGGCGATGGCATCGGTCCCGAGATCTCTGCGGCCGTCCAGAAAATCTTCACGGCGGCCAGCGTGCCCATCGAGTGGGAGGCCGTCGATGTGACGCCCGTTCGAGTAAGTAATCCTGAAAATCCTTAGCCAATGAGCCGGGAATGCCAGGAAAAAGAAATTTTTTTTTTATTTAAGCGTCTAAGTTTTAAGCAAAACGTGGCAACTTTAGACTATGACGGTTAAAAATTTTGGGCGGCAAGTTCAAACTTCAAACTAGTTAAACTTCAAAATAAACTAAATAAATACATTAAATAGATTTCCACAATAAAAATTATTATGTAAAAATGACTCAAAAGTATTTGTCAAGTGACAATAGTAGAATAGTAGATGTCTTAAACAAGTTATTATTTATTATACCATAAATCTAAATAAATAAAGATTAAAAAGGTTTAAAGGTACATTAAAGGTATATTTTTTAAGTTTAATATTATTACTGAAAATTTTTATTTTTATTTTTGTTTAATTTTGTATTGCTTATATTTTTAGATAATTTTTTTTTAACTGGCCTACAAAAATGTTAATTTATATATGTTACTGTTTATTTAATCTGATTTGTGTAACATGATGTGCCACGAAACAAAATTCTTTTATACGGTGTTTAATAATTTAAACATATTTAAAATTTAGCATATTAAGGAAAAAACTTTAAAGTAAATGGGTAAATTTTGATTTAATAAAAAATAAGTTTTACCGTGTAAAAATAATAATAATATTATATAAAATGAAAAACTAAGCTTTATTACTTTGCCATTATATAAATGTCCGGTACTCAAAAAAGTAGCTTTAAACGATTTGTTTTGTTTTAAAAAATTCATCCATCTTGAGATTAGCTGTTGGAATAGTCTCGAATCGAATCCCAGCCCTGCATCGAGCGCATCACATTAGCATATTAATTAGTATTCATTCGAATCATGTGACTTGAGTTGGAATTAAAACAAGCTTACACTCCAATCTATTTAACTTGAAATCTGTCTTTCGAATAGGGTCCCGATGGCAAGTTCGGAATCCCACAGGCCGCCATTGACTCGGTAAACACGAACAAGATCGGCCTGAAGGGTCCCCTGATGACGCCCGTGGGCAAGGGCCACCGCTCGCTGAATCTGGCCCTCCGCAAGGAGTTCAACCTGTACGCCAACGTACGACCCTGCCGCAGCCTCGAGGGCTACAAGACGCTCTACGACGACGTGGACGTGGTCACCATCCGTGAGAACACCGAGGGTGAATACTCGGGCATCGAGCACGAGATCGTCGATGGTGTTGTCCAGAGTATCAAGCTGATCACCGAAGAGGCCTCCAAGCGTGTGGCCGAGTACGCCTTCCAGTACGCGAAAAATAACAACCGCAAGAAGGTGACTGTCGTGCACAAGGCGAACATTATGTAAGTTAGGATCGTTCTTGCCTTAACTCCACTGGGTGACACGCTTCCTTGTGTTTTGCAGGCGCATGTCCGACGGCCTCTTCCTCCGTTGTGTCCGTGATATGGCCCAGAAGTTCCCCGAGATCCAGTTTGAGGAGCGCTACCTGGACACTGTTTGCCTTAACATGGTGCAAAACCCCGGCAAATACGACGTGCTGGTAAGTGGAGCTCTTAATAAGGAGCTTGCCGATTTTGACCTGGCGTATTGCTCCTTCCAGGTCATGCCCAATTTGTACGGTGATATTCTCTCCGATATGTGCGCCGGCCTGGTCGGCGGCCTCGGCCTGACGCCCTCCGGCAACATGGGCCTGAACGGAGCGCTGTTCGAGTCGGTGCACGGCACCGCTCCCGATATTGCCGGCAAGGATTTGGCTAACCCAACTGCCCTGCTGCTGTCGGCGGTGATGATGCTGCGCCACATGGAGCTCAACCCTTACGCTGACAAGATTGAACGCGCCGCGTTCGAGACCATCAAGGAGGGCAAGTACCTCACCGGCGATCTCGGCGGCCGGGCCAAGTGCTCCGAGTTCACAAACGAGATCTGTGCCAAGCTGTAAGCTGCAACGGCTCCGAATCGGATCGCCAACGCACCAAACTGAACCGAGCTAAGAAGAACTGTGCAGAGGGAGGAAGATGCAGTACGAACAACACCAACAACTGAACACTCGCCCCAAACCAAAAATATGTAGCAGCCACAACCGGAACAGCAACAGCAACCACACTCACAACACTTGCCGCCAGTTTCTATCGTTGAAAAACCCTTGAAAAAATTGTCTACCTTCTAACAAAGTTCCCCTCTTCCCGACAACATCATCATCAACAACAACAACAAAAAGTTTAAAATGGAAACTACCCAAAGTATTTTTATGTTCGAATACTTATGTATATTATTTAATTTTCTTAGGCCAAAATCGCAAGAGTTAAATTTGTTAATTTTGCTTGCATTAGTAAAGTATTTTTGATCCCATCCAATCAGCACCTCGAGCTATTATTGTTTATATGATTAAAGCGCAACTAATGATTTGTATTATTTATTGATTTAAACCCATTCGAGTTAAGAATGCTCTAGAAGTTCTCAAATAAGTTCTCAATTCGAAGCAAAACGAGTGAAATGGAGGTCAGACTAGTTGAACGTTGAGTGCGGACGGTTACAATAATTTTATTTAAAAACTACAATAAACAAGTGAAACTTATTCAAACCAAGAGAGTAATACACAAAAGCTACGAAATTTAAAGCAATTGTTACTGATAATTAAGTCAAATATATTGCAGAAAGCATTATGCAATTGTTAAAACTCAATAAAGGAAACAAAACAAGACAACTTTCTCGTGTTTGCATAGTTCTGTTTGTCGTTATAAATAATTTCTAATTTCTTTTTTGCAATTGTCTGTTGCATTAATGGTCGGCCAAACTATTTAAAAACTATTTTTTACAAGTTTTACTTTTGGTTGCAACGGTTTTCTTTGACTTTCTGGATTCTCCTAGACCGAAAAGTAATTCTTGAATGCATTTGAATATTTGTTGAAATATTCACTGGAGGAAACGGACTCAAAAAATGCAAAAGTGAACAAAAGTGAATTTGAAAAATTCTTTCTCAGTTAAAAAATAAATTTACCAGAAACTCTTGAATTCTATCATCCCGACCTGGTTTTCCACTTTAACTGCCATCAAGGGAAGAAAAGTTTTCAAATCCTTTCTACGTACCACAATTTCCTTGGGTCTCCTGTGCCAAAACGTATTTTTTTTTGTATGTATTGTATAATATTTTTAATAGGGGCCATTTATCGGAAATTTTGGAAATGCCTTTCGAATAACGCCTTGTAACTTTAGAAGTCCCTTTCTGTTTCAAAGTCTTGATATTAATGCCCAGGGATGCTCAGATTTGTAAAAGAAAACGGCATTTTGCATAAATTAAGATCTACAACGATCTACGAATTAAAAGAATTCTCACAAGAGGATCATAGATCCAACTATTTTTAAAGATACAGATATGGAAAGTCTTTTTCAAAGCGAAGGACTCTATTTGAATATTGTTGAGGACGCTTTTGAAAGACAATTTGAATATTTTGTCTCAGATTTTCCATTTATGTATATTCCCCAATTTCGTGTTGTGATTTTATTTTTTGGACCAGTGTCAAATTATTTATTTGAAAATCCCCCTTTATCAGATACTTCATTGAGTTCATTTTTAAAATTATACAAAAAGCTTTCAACAAAAGAAGTGTCCAATAAAAGTTGACCACCGATTAAATATTTTGGGACCAGAGAATACCCCTAAGATCTAACTGTAGTGTTACCTGTGGCCCTGGAAAGAAAAGCCCAGAGTCCGGGTTGGGGGTATTATCGATAGCAGATACTTGCACGTGTTGCCTTTATTTAAATGTTCGTCCAACGTGGGCTCAGTTTACATAGTTTATTTAGCTTAGACACTGACATCTCTGACATACATTGGTAAGCCGTTTCTATTATGTAGTTAAAGTATATGTACTTGGTTTCTTTTACACTCGAGGGAGATAGAGAGAGAGCGTTCTATTTTCTGTGTTCTGTGTAAGTGTTGCTTTGGTGCCAGGCGTCGATCGATGGAGGACGATGCTCCTCCGCCCGCCCGGTGCGGAGTGGTGGAGACTCCGCACAGTTTGATCTACTATACCGGATTCCGGGACCTACATACATACGTACACACTATATATGCTAGTTGTGAAGTCTCTTACGTGCTAGGTGATCGGCGTGGTAACAAAACTCGGTCTTAGGCTACTAAGCATCTGCATTTCAATTTGCACCTGCAGCAAGTGCTCCTCTCCTCGGATGGCATCCAAGCTATTGGCCACCACTCTCTCTGTTCCTCTCCACGGCCACGACCTTTCGTACTTCCAGTTTAGCGACTCGAGAACTTCCCGTCTTGAAGCTGTGTCTTGTCATGGACACTGATTCCTCAGAGTCCTTTACTTTAAATTGGAATAGAAAGTTGCCTTGAAAATGTGTGTGTCGGCAAAAGGATTTTGTGCATTTCAGATTTTGTTTTCAAAATCGAACCACTTGTATTTTCATGTGCGAAGGAATTTTCAAAGAAAAAAGAAATTAGATTTACTTCCATTATTTGAAGGTTTAAATTCGTAAAAAACGATCGGAGTGGAAACCGGTAGTAGACAAATATCCTTGATTAAATAAAAATTAACTTGTGATCCCAATATTCATATTTTGCTGGGAATCCGCTCTAGCGACAAATTTTTACGTTTACAAACGTAACGTTTTAAGTTGGCAAAAAAAATTAAATCTAAGACCTGTTTTCAAGTCCAAGTTATTCGATTGGGAAGTCAAGAAAAGACAAGAAAAAGAAGGAACCACTATTAAGACAAAAATGGCTATAAGCCTAAGATTTAGCTGCCTAAGATTTGGAAGTTCCGAGTACGTTTCAACTTGGAAGGCTGAGATCATGGACTCCGCATCCAGCATCCCCCGCCTACTGAAACGGTCCGAACTGGACAATGTCGTTGGCGATCCGCGAGGCGATGGCCGGATTGGTCACCGTGATGGGCAGCTCCAGCGAAGTGGGCACGCCGCTGCCGTGCGTCACGCCGATGACGGCCAGGCTGTCCTCCAGATTGCCGTCCACCAACGGCGACACGCGGCGCAGCTGGACAGCGCTCGGGTTCTCCAGCGTGGACATGATGGGTGTCTGGTCGAGCAGCGCATTTGTCTCGTTGGTGCGCGCCGTGATCGGGGGCGTGAGGTGGGCGTGGGCGGTCTGGGGCGGGAGTGCGTGCGAGATGAACACCATGCCACTCGGCACGTCGCCGTCCCCATCCACGTCGCCGACGTCCAGCAGCCCCGTGCCGCCCGGTGTCCGGGTGTCGATGTGAAGGAGTCCGACGCCAGCGTCGGTTGCATCCACAAAGTCGTCCACTGAGTGGTCCACCACCGCTCCGGCGCTGGTCAGCAGCCCGGGCAGCAGGTTTGGCGTAGGAACAACCAGACCGGACGCCGCGGCCGACTCCGCATCCACGCCCTCCTCGTCCAGGGTCATCTCCTCCAAGTTGACCAGCTGCAGGTCGCGCTCCTGCAGGTACACCTGCGCCGCATTGAGGATGTCCCGGGCGTGGAGCACGGCCCGGGTTCCGCCCCCGCCGGCGCCCGTCTCGGCCACGCTCAGCTCGATGCACGAGTCGGGCTGTTCCGCGATGCTGAAGAGCACCGAGGGCTCCAGCTCGAGCCGGTGCCCGTTGACGTTCAGCTGCAGCACGTTGTTTGGCAGTTGGTCGTCGAACAGCTCCTCTTCCTCTTCGTTGGCGAAGCCGGTGGCCACTCCAGTGCAGCCCTCCGCAACCTGGCTTAGCGGTGTCATAATACCCAGTGCGTCCGCCGGCTCGCCCTCGATCTCCTCCGCATTGCTTAGGACGATCTGCGGCGGCGACAGCCTGACCTCGCTGTGGGCTGTGAGGCTGGCCTCCGCCAGGGGCTCAGTTGGCTCCACCACCTGGGCCACCGCCTCGCCGCCCAGGAAGTCGATGTCCGCGAAGACGGCCGATAGAGGATGCCCGTCGGCCAGGCGCGGCGGCTCCAGGAGCGCTTCCCGGGGCACTGGCACCAAGTGGTTCTTGTCGCTGTCCAGGTAAAGGGCCACGTTGTTGAGCGGCGTGAAGTTGTTGTTGGCCAGGGAGCAGAGCATGAACGTGTGGTTGTAGCCCGGGATGGGCCGCGTCATCACAGCGCAGATGCGTCCTGCGCACAGCTGAGGGGGCTGAAAGGTGGGAAACAGATTGATCAGATTGTGTGGATTTCTTTCTAGGATCGGCCAGGCCAGATCAAGCGCGGCACAGGGTCTGAGATTAGCCCATTTCCAGGCTGCTGCCGGTATATTCTCCGGAGGAAGGGTATGGTGGGAACTTGTCTAGCCAGTTGCCTCCAAAGTTCTTTTTGCCTGAGACAAACATAAGGCGGTTACCCCTATATTCTCTATTTTGTTGGAAGTGGGGCACCCTGCGAGTCGCTTAAATACAGCCTCTCACAAAAGAAACAGCTTCCCATCCGACGGAGCACTCACCCGATAGATTATCATTACCTGTCCCAGGGTGTGCCTCCCCCAGGGAGGCATTCCAGTCTCCCATAGTTTTACCCAAAAGAATGGACACTTACGTTTTCGAGGTTCTCCGGAGTGTCTTTCGGCTCGCAGAGGGACTCCTCGACCGCATCGCTGCGCGCGTTGGTCTCCACGAGCTCGTTGCTGGTCGCGGTCCGGGAGCGCCGACGAGGTCTGCGTGGCCCGGCGGCCGGGGCAGGCACTGGAGGAGAGACTGCCGCGCATGGAGTGGATGGGGCGGACGCAGAGGCGGGAGTGGAGCGACGTCGTCGCTGCTCCCGCAGATTCACCAGCTGCTGGTGGGCCTTGAAGACGGCGTCGCAGAGAGCCTGGGCCAGGTCCCCGGACGACTTGCTCGTACTGATGGTGGAGGGCACTGGGGTCGCAGAGTTAACACCGGGGTGACTAGCGGGACGGCGGGCCGGCGACATTAGCATGGCGGGCAAGACGGAATTCACGGCGGCCAGCTGCTGTGTTATGGAGTCTTCCGAGTCCATGGTCTCTAGGTCGTGATCCTCCACGACGACTGACTCCGATTCATCAACGTTCTCCAGATCGGGGACCTCTTCCTGCACCTCCACCCGTTCGGACTCTTTCTGTTTCGGTTCAGGAAGGGGCGATAGCTCCAGTGGCAGAGCTTTCTCCTCTTCTGTTGAGTATAGGGCCCGGCTCCATCTCTCGCGGACCTTCCGGCACTTTTCCGCACTGCGCCCGCTCACTAGATCGGCCTCGTACTGACGCAGCAGCTCCTGCTCGCGCTTTTTCAGGCGCACCTCCCGGGGCTGGGGCACGAAGTCGGGCGACCAGGAGTCCAGGTCCGTGGCTGAAGAGTCCAGGTCCGTGGCTGAAGAGTCCACGGTCTTGGTCTCAAGCTCCTGATCTGGGTCCTCGTCCGCTGTCAGCCCCACCTGCGCCCCGTTGCTCTCCTGCTGGTGGTGCTCCTTCACTTGCTCCTCCGTTTCCGGCTCTTCGTTCCCATCCACGTCCATATTTGCCTCCACTTCGAAGTCTGGACTCTCGTCCACCTCCATATTCGCATCCGCTTTCGCATCCACTTCCTCCTCGGACTCGCGCCTGGCGGGCAGGACCTGCTGCCGGCTGTCGTTGCTGTCGGGGGACTGGAGGCTGGAAAATGGCTCATACAGATTGGGCAGGCGGATGTCCTCCAGGATGAGCACGCCACCGCGCTGTACCGGCTGCGTGGCGTCCACTATGGCGGCGTGCACCAGGCCCGCCCCGGAGGCGGTGCGCTGCAGCTCACGCGCCTCCTCCGCCGATATCACCGCGATGTTCGAGGCAATCGAGCAGCTGGTGCTGGAACTGAGTTCTGGCGACACCGGTCCGGTGGCGCGCGACCGCGAACTTGAGCTGCCGCTGGACGTGGAGAGCTGGTTGCTCTGGCAGCTGGCGTTGCTGTGGCTACTGGCGCTGCTGCTGTTGTTGCTCAGCTCCTCCGATGCCAGAACGATGTTCTGGAGGCGCGTCTTCGTCTTGGAGCGATACTGATGCCTCCGGGGGGATTCAGTCTTGGCTATCTTGCGGCGCTTGCTTCCGCTCTTGCCTTGGCCTTCGCTCTGGCTTCTGCTCCTGCTCCGGCTCCGGCTCTTGCCGCCACTTTTGCGTCCACTGGCGCTGCTGTTGCTGTTCGTATTGGTGTTGGTGTTTGCTTTAATATTACTATTGGTGCTTCCTTTTCTGCTGCTGCGATCCTCTGCCCCGTTGAGGACTGGAGGGTCCACGCCGTTGGCCAGGTCCTCCTGCTCCCTAGCTGAGAGATCTTCCCGGGGGGTGGCTGCCAGGATCGACTGGTTGCGCGACTTGAAGATGCGCTTCTGTCGCTCCTTGATGGGCAGGCTCACATGGTCGCTGGCATCCGCATCTGCATCCGCCTCAGCACCGGCGTCGATTTCAACCTCGCCTTCAGCCTCGGCAACAGCATCCAGATCATCAGCATCCTCGGCCTCAGCCGGCTTAACTTCGTCCTCCGCCTCCATTTTGTCCGACTCTGGCTCTCCAGAAATGGCAGTCTCCGTGGCAGCCTCCAGTATCATGTCCTCAGGCTCCTTCTCTCCCGATTCCTGTTCAAAAGCTGTGTTGGACGATTGGTCGTCGTCGAATCCTATGAGGAGGTCGTCGTAGGCAGACTTTCCTTTCATAAACTCCTCACCCGGGGGGACCTCGTCCGCCTCAGCCTCCGAAAGCCCCTTGCCATCCAGCCGTGTGGCGCAGTGCCTGTAGCCGAGACCGTTCTGGGCGTCCTGCAGTTCCTCTTCCTCCTCAAAGTCGAAGCAGGAGGGGGCCTGCTTCGAGGGGGATAGGGGCTTGACCTTTTCGCCGGGGTTCGAGGCAGGATTGACACTCTTGTTCCGCTGGCGCGGCTCGTCCTCCACAAAGACGACACTTTCGTTGGAGCTGGCGTCGCTGTCCTGGATGACGATGGGCTCGTCTGTGGTCTCCAGCTGGCTGTCAGTGTCAAACTCTTGCAGCACCATATCGCGTCGATCCTTCTTTGGTATGTTGCGAATACGCTTCTTGGCCGACGGCTCCTGCCCTTCGTCCTGCTGCTCCTCCTCCTCGCCCACATCCGGCTCCAATGACTGCTGCTCCGATCTCTTGCCATTTGTAACTGGCTGCTTATGCTGCTTATGCTGCTGGGGCTGCTGCCCCTCCTCCGGCGGGTCCTCCATCTCGTCATCGCACCACTCTGCCATCAGGCTCAGTTGCAGCTCCAGGGAGGCGGCGATATGGCTCTGCGTTTGCGTCTGCGTCTGCGAGAGATTCTCTTTAGGAGGAGGCGACTTGGCAACGGGCTCCAATACGGCGACTGGCAATGAAGGCGACTTCTCCTCGCCACCTAGGGGTTCCTCTGGTGGAGGAGACGCCGAAACGGGCGGGAAAGCCAGCGAACCGTCGGTCTGGTTCCTCGAGTGCGCTCGCTTCTGGCGCTTTGTGCTCTCCGGCGTCTCGGTGGGAGCAGGCGTGGGTTCGGGCGCGGACGTGTGGGCCGCTGTCAGTGTCTTCCGAATGGGATTGGAGCGCCGGGGTAGCGGCGCAGACCCCTCACTGGCGCCGGTGGCTAGAGTGCGTCGCCGGCCGCCGCTGCGCCGCTGGGGTGACATGGGCGGGGGAGGGGGCAGCTCTGAGGGGCCCTGTTGGCGGCGGCTCATGGAGCGGGTCAGACGCCGCGGCTTATTGGCAGGCGGCTGGGGCGCAGGCATCGTGGCACGCAGCTGGTTGGACCGCTGACTGCGCGGATCCCGAGGGTTCAGCGAGCTGCGGCGCGGCGTCCCTTCAGCAGGCACTTTCGGCGATAAGGACCAGCTTTTGTGGTTGCTGCGGCGCGGCGTCCCTTCAGCAGGCACTTTCGGCGATAAGGACCAGCTTTTGTGGTTGCTGCGGCTGCGGCTGCGCGTGTAGTTGGAGGCAGAGGAGCTGGTGTAGCTGGGGTGCACCACCCGCTCGATGGATTCCATGGTCATCTTGGCGATGTTGGCCACCTTCTGCTGCGCCTCGTTTGTCAGGGAGGCGTCCACCACGATGGACACGTGCCGCGAGTGGCAGCGGACCGAGTTCTTGTGAAAGTGCGTGCCGTCCCGACTCCTCCGGATCGACAGCTGGCGGGGATCCAGCACGTTCGTTGTGTTGGCCCGCCGGGTGGCCCGGGTCTGTCGGCTGGGATTGAAGCTGCTGACGCTGGTGTTGGTGCTCGTAGTGGTGCTCTGGCTACTGTAGTTGCTGCCGGTGTCCATGTGGGTGCGCCGGTGGATGAGCAGCACGCTCATGCTGTTCGTCCGGAAGCTGCAGATGTAGCACTCGTAGCTGGCCTCGTCGGTGCGCCGCTCGCGGCTCGTGGCTGTGGGTCCCCCTATGTCCATGATGCGGAATGTGGGCTCCTGCTGTTGGTTGATAAGATTAGAGCTGACCGGGAGCTGACGGGAATGAGTTGCGGCCACTTACCCGATTCAGAGGCGAGGGCGCTCCACTGGAGCTGCGCGTGCTGCTGTTTTGGTAGCTGCTGCTGCTGGAGAGAAGGGCTTTGATGAGGCTGTCCGGCCGAGAGGCAGGCCCGCTGCCGCTCTCTGGATGCGAGTGCGAGCCCGCCAGGAGCTGGTGCTGGTAGCGCGACTCGGCAATCGCCACATCGTCGCTGAACTTGTCGCCAATGTGCAGTCCGTCAGCTTTTTCTGCATTAAAAAAAAAAAGATTATAATAGGGACACTACAAGGGATTTGATTATTTTAATTAACATAGAATAATCAATTTCTGCAGAAGAAAATATATATTCAAAATGCATATTATGGATTATAGAACCCCTATGCTTGGGTAAATTTCAAAAACCAAGTTGAAAATACAAAAAATATATACATTTTAAGTTTATAATATATTTTAAGGACATGAAACATGTCTAATAAGGAAGATTGGTTGAAATACTTACTGGTGCCGCGTTTGATTAGCTCGTCCTTGTGAGCGCATTGAAAGGGATATATCAGCTTCGCTGACTTGACTTGTTCGCTGTAAAGAGGAGACGGAAAAAACGAACTGAGTCCGACAGCTTTTCACCAGGCTGGGAGGATAGCTTACAAGGTTTTTTCGTTGAAGAAGGCCACGACGGCAAAGGGAGGCCTGGACGCGTTGACGAACCGAAAGTCCTGCGACGAGGTCACCTCGCCGGGCCACCAGATCTCCGTGTTGTGTATTTTGACCCAGACCACGTCGCCGTCGTGGTACTGCGACTGCTCGGGCTCCTCGTTGCGAATGCGCGGCATTGTTAGACTGTTGAAGATGTCCTTTTTCTTCGGTGACTCCGTGCACGCTCCCAGAGAGGGAGATCAGATCACTCTCCTAAGATCACTCTCACTAAGAGACATGGGTGGTGGACGAAGCGCCGGACACCTTGTGACAGCTGAAATTTAAAAGCAAACGCGTCAATTAAGAGGATGATCGGATCGAAGTCACTTAGCCCCCAGAAAATTTTAAAATTAAACTCAAGCATACTTTCTGCGGGTATATTCGAGTTTACAAAAGTATATTATTCATCAGGATCACTTTCCGAATGCGATTTCTACGCCATATGTTCTCTTTTATTTGCAAAGTTTCTCCCTGGGCAAATAGAGAATATCCAGGATCGGTATTTTGATAAAAAGAAGCTTGAGAGCTACTTACATGTCGAAGAGAACCTGACCTTCAACATTCTATATGCATGCGTATTTATAATAGTAATAGTAATAAACATAAAAACAAACAAAAACATAGGATAAGTAAGCCTGGAATACTGAGCTTTACTTTACTAATAACCATTTCTATACTTATACTTTTTATTCATATACTAAAGGCCATGAACGAAATCTCCCTAAAATTAGGGTATTACTTAAATAATCAATTATCGGACTAGCTAAGGGAAGTTTTGACTAATTTCTGCGATAAATAATTTCATTTATGACCAAATCACTAGATCAATAATAATAAATTTAAATTTCTTAATAAATGGTTTAAAGTTTTAGGCGTCTGTCGATCTATTATTAGATCGATATAGAAATATCGATATAAGAGTACCGAATCACTCTCAATACATAACTAAAAACACATTTGCAGGACTACAAGATATTACAAGTATTCCCCAGACCAGAGGGAAAACCCTTTAAACAATCATCGAAACCGTTTCTAATCTATTTTGTATTTCTTCTAAGGTCCAGTTCTTTTATACTAGGTGGGAGTTGAATAAGTGTTTTAACGGGTATGATATATCGATAGTTTTTTTGATAATATAATTTATTTTTTTTAAACCCAACTTAATATTGTACAGGGCAATACATCTTATAATCATTGATGAACGTTACAAGAAAAATGAATATAAATAATCCTAGCTAAACAAAAACCCACTAAATATTTTAGTGTTTAGTTAACCAAGCCTCCCAGTAAAAATTAATGCTAATACTTGTTTTGATAAACTTTTATTTGTATTTGAATAAGATTAAGATTGATACTATTAGTGTCATTATAATATTCGTAGCGAGTTTACGAACCAATACCAGCCCCTCGAAATGTGTCGAGCGCCGAATGGCAAATAATTGAAAAACTACGCAAAGTACACATAGACGACTAATGGAATAGCGATATCCTTCCAGCTTCCAGTTTAAAAAAATAAAACGAAATCGACACATTTGGGATGGGAATTGCTTCGTAAAGGGTACAGTACAGTACACAACATTAATGTATGTATATATATATTTTTTTTTTTTTGTATAAATTGATTTATAGTTGTATAAGTGTCAGGGTGTCGTCTGGAGTAAAAGCTGGGAGCAATTCAATCACATCGAATATACAGGCTAGCTAGGATACGCTCTCGCAGGCCTAAGCATCAAATATTGGTGTAAATTTAAGTATATAGAGACCATATCTTTATATCGATTATGATTTGTAAATTTTATAAAATTTTTCATTTGTTTATAAGTAAACGGCTCAAAGGATCAATCACAATTTCGTAAGCAGTCCGAAACATAAAAGACAAAGGATGTCCCTACGTCCACCTCCACGTCCACGTCCACGTCCACGTCCACGTCCGTATCCGTTATCGTGTCTCAGTTTAGGGTGCGATGGGAAGTTAGTGTTTCTGGGTGTCTGTGTTCCGGTAGTTCCAGCTGCCGTTCCTAAAGTGTCTTGGATTTTGGAGGTGGGTGCGGGTGGTGTGGATGTGAATGCGAGCACATCGCTGGGAGACGCCGACGTCATTGGTGCGCCACCTGGGCGTCGACACGCCCGCCACCGTTGCCGTTCGTGACCGTCGCCACATCGTCACCCACGATGAGCACCTTGCCGACGCCATCGGGCGCCACCAGCTCGCCGCTCAGTCCGTCCAGGCCCGGTTCGCTGACATCGCCCGGGATCTTGGGCTTGGGGCGGTGCGTGTCCACGGCGTCGATGGGTAGCTTAATATGCTCCACCTTGCAGCCGTAGGCCACCGGGGTCAGCTTGATGACCGTGTGCAGCGGCACATACAAATAGGGCAGCTCGTCGGCGGACTTGTCCAGGAAGTAGGCGAACAGGCAGCGCAGCACCGCTTGGTGCGAGACGACCAGGACGTTGCCCTGCCGCTCCAGCTCCATGATGACCGGCTCCAGGCGGGCCACCAGATCCTCGTAGCTCTCGCCGCGCGGATACCGATACGCAAACTTATTGACATCACGCGCCTTAAACTCCTCCGGGAAGCGCTCCTTGATCTGCTCGTAGGTCATCTCCTCGCAGTGGCCGGCGTCGATCTCGTTTAGGGCCTTCCAGCGCTCCTGGGGTGCCTTCACGTCGGCCACAGTCTGGATGGCGCGCTTCATCCACGACGTCCACACGCGCAGTCCGTCAATGTGCTGCTGGGAGATGAAAGTGGACAAGGCGCGGGCATACTGGTGGCCGCGGGCGCTCAGATTCGAGTCGCCGCCGATCAGGCCACTCAGGTTGTGCTCGCTCTCGCCGTGACGCGTTAGGTAGATGGTGCGCGGCGTGATGTGGATGTTCATCAGGTAGTAGACGATGCGCGACTCCACGTGCCCCTCGTTGTTGTAGACGACCACCTTCTTGCCGGCGTTGTAGACCTTCATGAAGCTGAGGTGGGACTCGGTGACCTCGTCGATCGGCTGGTAGCGCTCCTCGTAATGCTCGATGCGCTGCAGGAAGTCCCGCACCACCAGCTCCGTGTTCATGTTGAGGTAGTCCGGCGAACTGACCTTCACCTCCAGGATGTTCTGCTCGATGATCTGCGGGTCGTCGCAAATCGACTCGACAAAGAACAGCCGGAAGCCGTGCTGCTTCACCACAATGTCGTAGATAAGCTGGCGCCGGTCGCGCGTCGAGTTGGTGGCGTCGAAGACGGCAATGCTGCCCTGGCCGCTCAGCAACCAATCGCAGGAGTCGTGCAGCGCCTGGTTGGCGCACCTGTTTCGGATGGCCATCGCCTCCTCGTTGTCCGCGCGGAAGAACTCGTGCGACTTGTACGCCGTGGTGGCATGTCGCCGGTACTCGCCCAGGTTAAACACCCGCGTCGCAATCCCGATCCAGTTCAGGTAGCGCGCCAGCTTCTTGGAGATGAAGGTTTTGCCGCGGGCCGGCAGACCCACCATCGCGATCACGTGCGGCGTGGTGCAGTCGGCGATGGTGCGCTCGCCGCGCACCGGGAACGGCTTCGTCATCACCGTCTCCGAGGTGGGGGGCAGGAGCTTGCGCAGCTCCTCGGACATCACCGAGGGACAGACGTGCAGCTCGTTCTCAATGGCCAGGTCGGCGGTCTTCTTCAGCTGATTTAGCGATGTGGTGCGCACGCGTAGCGACGGCGAGGTGTTGTATGGCATGTCCATGATGCTGGTGCCGGTCACGGAGCGGGCTAGCTGCTTGGCAACGGCAACGGCTACAGCGGCGGCGGCTGCGGATGCGGATGCAGAGGAAGTGGACGAGGTGGATGAGGCGGAGGAGGAGCTGGTGTAGGCGCAGTTGCAGCAGGTGCAGAGGTCCGGGTAGGAGGAGGAGGAGCGGATTGGGCGGGGGAGGAGCCTGACAATGGGCGGCAATGGCAATGTTCCTACTTGGTCCCCGTCGTCGCCTTCGCCGTCTTCCCTCTCGTTCTTGAGGTTGTTGTTGCTGGTCGCTGGATTGTTGTTGTTTATAGTAGTCTGGCTACTACAATCTGAAAGTACTTGGACTTGGTCAGAGTTGGATTTCAGTTGCTGTTGCTGAGCAGTTGCAGTTGCTCCTGGTGCTCCTGATGCTTCTGGCGTTGCTGGGGCGGATGCTGTTTGTTGTTGTGGCGTGGCGAGATATGAGATTAGTTGAGAATCTTTACACAGAGGTAGACTTGGTCTGGGACTAGTGCTTGGATGAGATGCTTGTACGGATGAGTTTGTGATTGTGGTTTGGTGGATGTAACTCATAAATGTGTGGATATGAGGAATACCTACAGATATACGGCCCACGATCTATATTTGCGCCTGGACACAATTCTGTGGTAGATACAAATGCGCAGGTATGCGTAGGATGAACGGCTAATATTTGACTTCTTTGCACTTGACGATCGGGCGAGCGGCGAACGCTGGCCAATGGAGACAAATGAAAGTGAAACCGAGCTAAGGCGTGCGTGCGGCGTGGGCGATGGATGTGAAAGAAAGAGAGACACTCACGGAGAGGAGCAGAGCGGAAAGGGAGATGACAGACACTACTGGCACTCTCGAAAACAAAATAAATAATAACAACACACACCAGCCACGCAAAACGAAGGGAAAACAACATGAAACGGCACTAAACAGCTGATAACGAATCACTATCGATTATCGATAGTTTCGGATGTCTGGCCAAATAGTGTGTTGTGCTTCTGCCATCGGCCCAGGTGACCGACCAGAGTTGCCAGTCGATCGCTCAGGTGTCGCCCAGGTGTAACTGGATTCGATCTGCTGCAATAGAGGGGAAGAGAGAGAGAGAGACAAGAAGAAAAGAGAAAACAGGCAGAACATATCATGGAATCGCAATGGAAAATGAATTGCGGAATTTACGGCATGCTTGAGGACATTTATTGGACTGCTTGTCGCATCGTATCGAGTATTTCTGAATGAAACGGCCGCCGATTATCGTCCAAAGCTACATACCTATATGTATTAGTCTAACCACTGTGCTGTCGAGGTCAGTGCCTCCGAAGGAGAGCGTCTACAATGGAAATTTACCATACAGCCTCCATGAACTTGCGAATATGGCAAAGATAAATCGGTTTTATTGACGGAGGCCAGGGGAAGCTAGTGGAGATTGTAACCGAGAATGTAAATCCCAAGGCCCCTTGCGAGGTGGTTGCAGCCTATAAGTTACAAATTCTTCCAACTTCAACAAAACTAAAACCTTTAACAGAAAACTTAAAAAAATTTTGTTAGCAATTATTGAAATTGTTAAGCTTTAAAATTTTAAACATATAATAGCAGAGATAAAACTGAATTCAAATCATTGAATTTTAAGGGAATTATCTCGAGATTGCAAAGAAAACTTGTTTTTAAATGAGATATATTGTAAATATTTGGTGTTTAATTTTGCAACAAAAAAAGTTTAATAATAATGGCGAAGACAAAACTGAATTTGACGCAACGTAGGGATTGTTAAAAAAAAATTTGCAAATCGAAACTAACCGTTAAAAAATATGAAGTTTTAAATTTGTAATTATAATTATTGAACATTAATTTCCATAATTTCTGTCAGGGGATACCAATTCTTCCAAAGTTTATCATTTTGCTTTGCCCTCCCAATACTTAAAATTTGTTTAAATGTTTCTACTTGTGTATATTATTAACGTTACGTTAACCGTTTACAACTTCTTTGCTAAGTTGTTGTGTTTTGTGAAACATAAATAAAAACCGCCTTTGAGACACAATAAACTATCCGTTAGTTTAATCAAAGTTCATACAAAAACAAAAACAATAGAACGCAGGTACACAGGTGAGCACACAACTAAATAAACAATCGAGCGAAACAAACAAGGCATTGGAAAGCTAATTTACTGCACATAATAAATTCATTTTATTATACGTGTTTGTCTATAATGTTGTGTTTGTGCGAAAGGGGGATTCGAGACGACTATTAAAAGGGATAGGTTCAGACAGTAATACTCTAATTGGAGTGCAACAGCCGGCGATGTTCAGGAACTTTCACTGGCAAAGTATAGAGACCCTGGTTCCTTATCAACGAGGAGTCAGGCTTTGGATTCCGGAATACTTGGAATACCTATCGCCTAACGGAAAACACAGTTTTATGGAGGAGGAGATAAGACTTGGGCACTTTGCTAAAGATATTTGGCGTTTATGGGCGACAATAAATGCGTGGCTTTGGGACTGGGCGATGGGAAATGGCAATTACCTCGATCAATAAACGATACACGAACGAAGGAGCCAGCAGGCGACCGCAGAGCGAATAAAATCTGAAGCTAACTCGGCGAAGAACGCTCAAATACTGAAACCCAGAGCCAAAACTAGCGACTGGGTCTGAGTTTGAGCGTTGGGCTGGAACGGCGACGGGCAGAGCGCCTCCAGCCGCGACGCTAACGTCGACGGCGCCGCCAACCAAATGTAACTGTAACAATTAACAAACAAAAAAAATAATAACAAAAAGCACTTAAAACAAAAAGGAAGTGAACGAATATATTGAAGAATATGGCGCAGCTACGTGCATCCGAGCGACATCGCCGGCCAGAAGCTAGAAGCTCCAAGGCGAAGGCTGCGGTTCCCGGGCCAGGCCGGGCCGGCTTTGACTCAAAGTGCACCTCGGAATCGACCGGCGGCTTGCCTCACGTGTTTCTGTCCGCAAGTCAAGTGGTTGTGCGCAGTATGCAAATCGGCAAACGCAATCGCAAACGCAATCGAATCTTGGGTAGAAAACGCTCCTCGGCACTCCTGCCTACCCTCCGATCGATCAGATTATTAGCCCCGCCTGCGTCATCGGCCGATAGGGAAGCCATCCGAGGAGGCAGAGAGCCGTTCGCGCAACTGGTCCAGATGGCTTGGCAAGGTCAAGAGACGGAAAAACAAACAAGCCAGGGCGCGGACGAGCGATCACGCACTCGGGGCATGCCGGAGAGGGAATAAATAGCTCCTGCATCCGCGAATCCGCGATCGGCAACCCCTCGGGCTTCTTATCACTGGATTCGCCCCGCGGACCCGCTTCAATTAGATAACCAAGACCTGTTTCCACACATCTCATGTCGCGACCCATTTTGCACCTCTTCCACCTCTCAAAGACCTGTTTCGCTTAGAAGCGAACAATAACTGGATTTGCTAAACCTGGACTAAATAACACCAAAACATAAAGATATTTGGTCTTTTCCCACAAAGCTTTGCCGAAGATGTCAAGGAAGCAAGGACCGGATGGTACGAAAATAAGTTAAGAAACATTACAAAAGCGATACCCAAAAAATTGTGAAAAAAAGATGTTGGACATTTTTGGATTTGTTTTGGGTTTTCTTGTAAATTACTGAACTAAAAATTGTTAAAAAAAACTTGCCGATGAACTATTTATATTTTAATTTTATATTCTATATATTATATTATAATTATTGGTTCCAAGTATCCCTTATAAAGGACCTAAGTTCACCCAGACCCAGTTCAACAGCTTAGGAATCAGTCGAATATAATTAGTTTAAATTATATATTAACAAAGAATCTACGAAACAAATCTAGTGTTTTTATTATTAAAGTTTTTATTAGGATGGACCATCATATCCAATTATTTATTATATCTTTTAAAAAAATATATAAAACCCCATTTAACTGCAATATTATATTAAATTTGAATCCGTTCGAAGGTAGCTACTCATACTTGTTTTTATATTATTTGAACAATATTTTTTTAGTTTAATTATTTCTCATATTAGGCAAAAGAAACAAAACAAAAACAGTTGAAGTCCAAAAAACCTTGAAGGATCAACGTCTTTAAAGACTGACACTTTATTTGATTTTTATCTAGTGTTTCAAATATTTATGAATTTATTATCCATTAATTTATTATTAATTTATTTAGAATTGTTGCAAATTGTTCGCTTTCTTTACTTTAATTTTAATATCGAGGGGAGCTAGAACAGTTTGAGTTTAAACTTGAATCGAAACTTGTTGAAGTCGCGGATTATTTGGGATCCCTTTAATTATTATAAATATTCCAAAGCAAATAAAACGATTTAAGAAATAAGCTACAATTAAATAGGGACTTCTAAATATTTTTTTTTTTTATTTTGTTATAAAGATAGTTTTTTTCTGTTCAAAGGTTTAAGTTTTCTTCAGCGGCATGACATGGATTAAGGCTGACGAGTTTAAGGACGATTCATTCGCTCACTATTTTAATTACGATTGCAAGGATCAAATGAGAAATTTTAAGGCAAAACATTGAATTGATTTTTATAACAGTTACTAGAAACAAGAAAGGGCGGCTTTAATCGATTTAATCGACTATATAGTACCCCCTTTTTTTAAAGGGATTGCCCTTAAGGGCTTTTAAAGAATATTGTAGCATACTTGTAGGCTACCCTTTTCGCCGGATAAGTAGTGAAGTGGCAAAACAAAAATTCAATTAAGTCTGTTGAAATTACGTGATTTAATTAAAAATAAACAAAAAAATCACTATTCTAAATTGGTATTGCAGAAAAATCATATTTTCGAGGGTGGGAGGGAGCGTGTTTACAATTTAAAACAACTTAAAGCTGTTACATCCCAAATACTTTGAAACGTTGCGTTCCTACGAGTATGAGTACCGGGTATTAAGATAAATCAATAAACTGATTTATATTGACTTGTATGTAACCCCCATAAATTTGTTTACTTACAAAATAAGCTAACAGCAGTAAAATAAACTTGCATATATTTAATTGTTTTCAAAGTAAGAAACCTATTTAAGTTTTAGGGGTTACTCCTATCACAAAATGACTTGAGATTTCTTCAATAGTTCTGAATTTATCACACTTTATGAGGAAAATATTGACTACGAAAATTAGTTCAAATTTTTGTACTACATTTTCTAATTAGGGAGTTTTAGTTGGGGATTAATTTAATAGAAATAATTCAACGTATTTCATTCACACATTGAATTATTGTCTTGAATGAGTTATTTACTCTACGAAATCTAAGAAAATCTAAGAAAAACACGAAATGAGGAAAGGTAAGCAAATTCTTTGCGTGGGTTGATTGGCAATTTTAATAAAAATTGGCTTTTGCGAAATGCGGCCATCCCTGGACGGGCCACATGTGGTACAATCTCACGCCGCCTGGCTGATAATCGCCCAACTTAGTTCACCGCGGCGAAAAGTCGCAGCCGAAAATAATGGCAATAACAACAGCAACAACTGTAATTATCGTTGACATGAATGGTTGGCCGGACCGAGCCTGATAAGACATTGGCGCAGAGGGAAAAGAACGCAATAGCTGCAGCCCCAGGCAGGCAGGAAGAGCCCCAGAAGATCCAGAGTCCATCGGCATAAAATGTGAATATAATTAGCGGCGGCGGGTCGATCGCCCACCTTATCGCCAGAGCCATCGATCATTGCCAATATCTTAACAGCAGTCCACCAGCCAGCCAAATTCCCACACCCCACCCTACCACAAGGTGATATCTTTATGATATTCAAAAGCTTATCAAGTGTCCATGCCAGCTGTGAGTGATGCTGTGACGGGGTGGTGTTCCCCCCCGCCCGGCAAGGGCTTTGTCCCAGTGTCCAAGTGTCCAAGTGGGGGAAAAACGTTACTCAACTTTGATAAATGCTAAACATTGAGTCACTCCAGTCATGGGACTCGTTTCCACAGAGCCCCTAAACCATATTAGCAGCCTTAATTATTCAAGAGTCTCTTGAACCTTTAGAATTTAATAGATTTCGAGGGGAGCATTTTTTTTGGGGAATTTGCTGCGAATTAGAATTCGAATCGTTCCGACAAGCAGTGCAACTACAGGCAGTGTGATTGATGCAAGCAGTTTCGAAAAAAAAAAAATTTAAAAAAAAAAATAAAAATAAAAACACTTGTTGCTCCGGATGGGAATGGCTGTTGGGGGATGGAAATCCCCAGTGCAACCCCTTGGCTGAGGCGATCAGGCCACCTGACTGGGGGCGGTGTCCACCCCGCCCATACAATGTAATTGCGATTCGCAGCAAATCGCTATTGCGACGCTCGTGACCGCCTCCTCCTCGCGTTTGTTTGCACACACCTCAACGTGGATTTTACCGCCTAGCAGGGTGGCTCGCTAACTTCAAAGGGCTTCCATTTTATTTTAAGTATGTATGTGTCTATAATCCAAATTTAAAGCTATCAATACGATTAAATCGTTTACAATCGTCAGTTTTCTTGGGGACATTTGTATTGTGAAGTGAGCTACCCTGGTAGATCCCTCAGCGATAAGCCAACTTTCGGTTTCAATACCATGTGTATTGCCGGCCGGGCTGCGCTCAATAGGGCTTAAGCTTTGAAAGCACACGAGCTTTTTTTTTAGATAGTTTGGGAGCGGGAACGGAGAACGAAGGCGGGAGGCATTCCTAGGGGCAACATCTTTGATTCTGCGGAAGTGCCAAAAAGTGCCAACTTTCGCTGCAAAATGAGAGGCACCGAAGCCAGAGCCAAGCTGAGTTGGCAAAAATGAAGCTCAAGCTGAAACCATAGATGGCATCAATCAAAGCGCCCAGTTCCCAGTTTCCCAGCTCCCAGTTTTATAAATAACGGGACATGCCAAGGCCACAACTAAAAAAAAAATATAAATAAAAACAGGCGGTCGGGTCGAGGGGGTGGTGTTTTAAGTGCCAAAAGCAGGTGAAACGAAACATACCGAAGAAGAGCAGAGGAGGAGGAACAGAAAAATGACGAGAACATTTTGACTATGCTTATAGGATATATAGTACGTACGTCTTGTCTTATAGCGTCGTATGGCAAACGGGGGACACCAGGCCAGGGGCCAGACCAAACTAGCAGATGCAACAACAAAGCGCCGAAAGCGGAAAGGAAACTCACAAAAATAGCAAAGCGGAATAATATTCGCATTTGAAAATGAAAACAAATGTGGCGCCGCAGAGGGAGCGGGCGGCGGTGGCAGCAAAAAGATGACAAACGGGGATGGGCGAGAGAGGAGGCGGCGAGAACGCATAAACAAAGCAGGAACGAGGAAGAAGAAAGTAAACATACACAGCGGGAGGATAGGGGAGAGGGGGCAGAGCTATTAGCGAATCTACGAATTATTAGCACACCTAAAAATCTCTGTTTGTCGTTTCAATATGCAGGTAAACGGGAAACTTTAAAAGGCTACACCGGTTGCGGCGCAAAGGAGCCACAGATGGCCCAGACGGGAAGACACCGAAGCTACAACAACAACTCACACACATTCCAACCGATGTATGTCACAAAAGTCACATATTTGCTAAACACGCGATTGGAGGGAGCTCAGACGACGATGTCAGCACGAATAGGGAGGGAAAACTGCAAGATCACTGCATCAGCAGAAGAACAGAAGAACCAGAAGAGCAACAAATGCAACGTGGGTGGTGTGGTGACGGGAAGAATAAGGAATGCAGAATGCGTAGAGCAGATTCACTACCATACGTACAGGGCGGCTTGTCTGGATCCGTCATCGGGCTGGGATCCTTGCCGGGAACGGAAACGGGAACCGGAACTGGGAGGTTGCCGTTGCCGTAGCGAAGCGACGTCGTCGTTGTCTGTGCCATCGGGCCGGAATTGAATGAGTTCTCCTTTGGACAGTGTATCGATCTTCTCTCTTGATGGACAAGACAATCGCGGATTTTTATCAACACAAAATAAAAAAAAAAAAAATTTTTTTTTTTTTTAAATAATAAATAAATAAAAAAAAATACGATAGAAAGTCAAAACGGATTGTACACAAAACACGGCGGATGAGTTCGAATTTCGGTATATATTTCGACTCGAACACACGACAAGACGAATCCAAAAAGCGCAATCGATGGGCCGAGCCGGGAACCGCTACGCCGAACCACACACGGCGCTCGACAAAATAGCAATGAGCGGAAAGCGAAAAGCGAAAACCGAAAAGCGCAAAGCGCCAAGCGAGGCGAACCGCTAACGGCACGCGAACGATCGCC
This sequence comes from Drosophila varians, assembly GCA_018150405.1. Lineage (NCBI taxonomy): Eukaryota > Metazoa > Arthropoda > Insecta > Diptera > Drosophilidae > Drosophila > Drosophila varians. The sequence continues at coordinate 13,704,554 of JAECWK010000126.1, forward strand.
GACGAGTACTCCGCCGTTGCTGCCGACGATGACGATGACGACGTCGCTCACCAACAACTACAGCCTGGCAATGGCACTCGAAATCTCAATCGTTTGTCTATGCAGGGATTACAAGCTGTAGCGGTAAATAGCGAAACAGCTATAGTTATGGCGGGTACCATAGCGCTGCTATTCGATGTGTCATCCTCCGACCACCGACTCCGATATGTTGATATGCTCTGCCACACTTGGAAGGGTATAGACTCCCTAGAACCCAATGCGCCCAATATGAACACTTAGTAACCCTGACAATATTCTGAACTGACTTTTTAGTAAGTTGGTAAAAAAAATACCGCTCCTCTAAAGGGTTTATTTTACCACAGAGTATGACTTTCCACTTACGACAAAACTACAGTAGCCCTTCCGATCCCATAAACACTACACTTTTGTAGAATATTGGCTCTCAACTTTCAAAATACGTTACCTACTAGAAATCGCAATATTGATAGTTATATTTATTTATTTGATAGTTAATAATAAAACCTACAATACTTCTGAACAGTCACACTTTTTATAGGATATACTCTGGCCATAAAAATTAAAAAAAAAAACTTCAATAAAAATAAATAAATAATAATAAATGAATTAAATAATAAATAAAGTGAATAATCTACTTATTAAACGATTAGGTTTTGCATCAAAACCTGTAAAAGCTAACAATGCAAACTTATTAGAATTCAAAACATGACGTTCGATAATATTCATACCGGATACTTCCAATTCCCTCTATTTACTTGCATACTTTCATGCTTAGTTTAGGTATAATTTTTCTCGGTATAATGATAAAAAAATGTGAAGTAAAACATTTTATGCTAGTAGCTTCCTGGATCGATTATTATTTAAAACCTATATAATATTGATAAACGATGAGAAGGAAAGATTAAGATCCAAAAAGACAGTACAGTATTAATTAAAAGACCTACAGTATTCAGAATGTTAGTCAGCGAGATGCGAAAAAAGCGAATGGTTTACTATAATCTCTTATCACCTACATATGTACACTGGATACCCTGGATGAGGAAAAAAAGTTTATCATAAAAGGGGCCAAAGGGACAAATATTTAGTACCGATAGCTATATGCTATTCCGAGCTATACAATGTAAGCGAAAGGATTGAGGGTATGTATGCGGCAAAGAAATAAAGCATTCTAATTGAATTAACACTCGAGGCTTTTGCCAAAAAAACAAAATAATTTCAACTGTAATTTTTATCTATTTTTGGTTATACTTTTGCTCTCGTCCGTTTTCCGACTCTCTTTTGACTGTAGAACAGCTCTTGCCAATTCGAATGTAAAAATTGAAAATGTGCTGCCGATAAACCGAATATCAACAAATTTTGGTCAAATGAGCCTACGGGATGCAAAATCGTAATCCGTTTTTGGTTTGCTCAAACCCAATTTTGGCCAAAACAAAGAGACCTGATAACGTCCACCAACCAACTGACCGAATACAAATTTTATCATGATGCCACAAATAAACTAGCTTTTTGCGATTAAAAACAATTTAAAATGCAATATCAATACGCAGATTAGAAGTTCTCAGGGCCAGTTATACAACATCTGGACGATTTTGGCCAAATCCTTGCAATAAAGACTAGAAGGGCAATAAGGTATTGCCTGATGATACGGTTTTTTTTTTATTTTTATTTTGGTCGATGATGAATCACATAATTATCACAAAAGAGGTTAAAAATATTTAATACATGGGAAACGTATGTATAAACCCAAAACTATTGTCAAACACATATGTATGTTGGAAAATCGAATGAACATGTCCAGCCAATATTTTGCAGTGGGTTGCAGGCGTTTTATGATAGCGCCGGAAAAGGAAAAACAAATCGTAAACAATAGAACTGGCCTTGGCAATGTGCGTTGCTAATTGCATGCTAGAGACCTAGGCCTTGGCCGCGCCCTAGCTAGCACTAGATTCTAGTGACTAGAACCTAGAAGACACCACTAGATAAGAATTATCAGGGGGACCATTAGGTTGCACATGCCGGGCAATTTTATTTCTATTTTAAAAGAGTTTATTGACGTTGTTAAAACGCTGGAAACAGTCGGGGAAAATCTACAAGTGCCAAGTTGGTAACAAGAATCGGGATAATTGAGTCAATTAGAAGTACGAATATTTCTCCCATTCCTTAAAAATCACCAGCTTTCATTACCGTACATATGTACGTATTATGTTTTATTAATTAGGGTGGTCGGTTGCAGTTGTAAGGTCTCGGTCTCAGCGGCCACGTTGACGTGGCCCTTCCTAATGGATTTCCGATTTGGCTCATTCGGCCATATGTTGACCAATTATATTTACACTCGGCCTGTTAAAAAACACAGAAGTTTACCAAACTTGATACCGGTTCAAACTACGCACCAACTTTTTTAAAACGCTTAATTGCTTCAAATACCATAAATATTTTAAACATTTTAAACAAATTCAAAGCCTCTCAAGGGGTAGTTCAGGTGAAGTTTAATCTTTTAACTATTCTTTTTCCATAGTGGCTAAATTTTGAATTCATAAAAAAGACTTACACTCCAAAAACCATTTTTGAGTGCCAGGTTCAGCTATTAATTATTTATTTTTATAATGACAAATAGTCGATGTAAACTTCGATAAATACAACTATGTATATTAGGCGAAACGACTAAAATAAATGTTGAATTAAAATAATTATATAAAATAATACACTTTTTAAATTAAAACCATAATTACTAAGCAAATTTCTAGCTACAACAGCATATTTTCTCCCAAAATGCAATTCTTTGTAATCTAACAAAACTGCTTTATCGTTTTTTTAATAAAATACAATTATTTTTTTTCAACAATAAGAAGCACATAATTTTGAAAATGTATCCTTGTCATTTCTGGTTATTAAACCATCTATTCCGATTAAAACCGTTTCGATAGTTGGTAAAAAGCTGAAAGTCTGTCAACCCTAGAGCGAACGAGGTGCACAAAACAAAGACGGGAAAAGCTCCCACAGGCAGCACGCAACACTGAGCGCCAAAATGCAACACTGTCGAATAACAATGGCGGCCTCTCTCGACTCGCTGTGTGTTCGTGTGTCCCACTATGCCCCAGTCCAAAGCTGTCGGAGAGAAAGAGATGGAAGGGCAGAAGAACCACGTATAGAGGAACTATTTCGCACATTTCTTTCATTCAACGCGCTAGAATGTAGTGTGAGAAAGGCAACAAGCACGCACCTACCGCACCGACGAGACGGTTCAAGCGAAGCGCAAGGCAATGCGATAACAGAGATGCACTCGCCGATCACGAAAAATTGAATAAAGTCAAAGTAAAAACAAAAATAAAGCGCCTGCTGGTGTTGGTGGTGGCCGCTCTGGCGGTGTGTGTATGTGTATGTTTGTCTGAGTGTGGGTGAGTGTGGGTGAGTGTGGGGTATGCGCGCGTCATAGAAAGCATGGGAAAAAATAACACACTAATATGCAACTCACCTTTCCCCTGATACGGATGTTTCTCTTAAAGCAGGTAGCTGCTATCTGCCGAGCCACTCTTCTCCTCCGTACTGTTAAATTTTATGGTGCACTTATTAATCCTTTTGGCCACTTTCGAAAAGTCACCTTATGCGTCTCTGCCTGACGGACCTCGTCTGTTTCTCAGCTGGTGTGTTTGGGGGTTGGCCAACAACGCTTTTGGCGAATGCCGCTTCTTCGCTTCTGCCGAGAATACAGACTCGGCGAGAGCGAGCGGCAGCGCAGCAGCTCGCTAAAAACACCACAGAGCACTTTCGACACTTTGCGCCAAACTGGCTTCGCACTTAACAGATAGATATGTATTTACTTTTAGAGGTCCAGCAGAGCCAAGAGCCCAGCTCCATTGACAAATACGACTGGATGTATGGCCACTGCTGTTCTGTTAACGGTTAACAGAGCTCGAAATGCTGTTAGGCACACAAGTGCAGGGTGCACGAGTGTGCGTGCTCGATACCACACGTACATGCATACGCCAATGTGTGGTTCACGCTTAGCTTAACTTAACCCATTGCATCCCGAATCCCAAATCCCTAATCCCAATTTCGAATTAAGCTTCCACTTACCGCTTCGGCAGGGCAGCCACTTGGAGTTCCTAGAATGGCATTTTTGGTTGTAGGTTGGTTGTTGGTGCTGCAGTTGCTATTCTGTTGCCACTTTCTCGCTCGCTCGCTAGGCTGTGACACGAACACACGCACAGTTAGGGCGCGCGGCCAAAAAAACTCTTGCACACAACAAACGTGCCCGTTTGTGTGCGTCTGTTGTGATATTACGGATTTAAATACACTCACACAGCGAATGGCGCGGAACGAGAAGACGTATCCGATTATTATATACACAAATATATCTATATATACTTTTAATTCTGATGGGCGCTCTTCGCTAGAACTGCATCCCAAAAACACGGACACACATACACGCGCGCAGACGCGGGGACGTAGGCGAGGATGCACTTGGTCGGGTTGGTTGGTGGGGAGCGGTGCTCACCTGGCTGCCCACACAGCCGTTCTTGCTGTTGCAGTTGCTGTCCCTCCGGTCGTGCAGCCAGCCCGTCATCCAGTCATCGCCGTCCCCTGGCGGCCGCGATTTAAATTCGAAACCGAGACGGAAAATGAACGCGGCGCAGTGCAAGAGCAAGACAAAACACAGGCGTAGAAAAGAAAAGTCTTATTTGACGCAATTTCTAGGCACTTCGTAGCCGTGTTGGCTCGCCTTGGCTTTGGTTTTAACTGCAGCCGTGCAAGCGACGGAATCGTGCTCCTTGGCACTTTATGATTGGATTATGTGTAACGACAAATACAAAAAAAAAAAAAAAACCAGCAGCGAATTAGAAGACAAATGTAGAGTGGCGAAACTAGGGATGTCGAAAATATTTATTAATATCGGGGTATCGATGTTTTTCACAATGAAAAATATATTTATATTGAAATATTTATTCTCTAATATATCGATATCGATGTTGTTTGGAAACGTATTTTCTGTTTGGTCGCACTTAGTTCTCCGCGTGCTTTACAACACTGCTATTCGGGCTTTGCAACATTGGTATTTGCCAAGTTGTCTTGCTGAATTTTCTGGTATTTTTAATTTATCGATCTGATATTACGATTTAAATTATCGAAACTAACTTTTTTTTTTATAAAAAATTCAAATATCCGAAATTAAACGTAATTGACGCCAGTTTCTTAGCTTTTCCACAATAACATTCGGAACTCTTCAACCAGATTGACAAACAGGTACGACACAGCCAATAACAGTAGTATTTTAATAGAACCAAAAGTCCATTTCCAACACAGAAAGCACACATTCCCCGAATTTTGTATTTACAAGCGACAAAAATGAACCACATGACATTTATTTTTCTAATATTGTTTCTAATATAATTAGACTTGTCATTATGCTTATACTTCTTATTTATGTGAGTGTGGAGTTCGTAGCCCAGTTGGAAAGAGCAAGAAATTGACCAAATTAGGTTCTACCGCCAAAAACTTCGCTTGACTGCGCAGGCTAGTCGATAATCGGATGCAAAGGCTGTTTCCGCACCTGGTGCTTGGTCGGGAAAGAAACGGGCGAAAACATGCGGCACAAACCTCTTCAACGGGAGGCTTTCAAAGGCAAATAAATAAATACTTACAACTTAAATTGCTTACAATTTTTCATGATTTTGGGTTTTCTTGAATGTAACACGTTGCTTCAAAGCTTCTTTTGCTTGAAAGTCAGTTTCTTGGGTATGCGATAGATATTAATAACTCCGATGAAACCTCTTCAGTGGTACGTGGAATTTGATCGTATTCGACCGCCTGCAGACGTACAGGATGGGAGAAAGGCCACAGAGATCGGCGGATGGGCTTTCTTGAAATCGATGGAGTTTCAGCGTTCGGCGTACAAAATGATTTACACTGTAGACCAAGAAATAGGTTTCCCATTTGAAAACTTGATGTTTCCAAACTTCTACCATCATCTCATCATCAACACCGAAGCAGCAACACCTTTGATGTAAGAGGTTGCGGCCTTGGAAATTGTGGCACCGATTCATGCTAAGTTTTGGGAAACTACCTACTCTGAAATTTCCTGAAATGGAAATGACAAAAAAATATACAGGAAGTTCGGTGCAAAGGTGCGGCCATCCATCCTCGAAGTATATTTTGCATTTAGCGAATCCCACCGGCGTGGAAGTCTCAAGGATTGCGTCACTCTTACAAGCCACATCTTGGGCATCAATACCTAAAGCATTCCAAAGGTAAAAGTAAAATATTTTATTATCTAAATGTTTTCACTTCGCCTGTAAAAATTACAAACTATGCAGAAGCCCATATATCGATGTTTGCACACGCCCAGGCATTACCTTGGACAGAGATATTGTTGAGAATTGAGGCGAAATCTCCAAAATCCTACGCCGCTGTTATTTGAGGAGAGCAAGTTTGTATCTGCAACCTGAATCTTTAAACCAATACTTGTTTGTCCATCATAGTACTAGAAGATTTATTAAAAATCTTAGACGATTTCTTGAAAACGGCTTAGCACCCAACAAAATAAAATTTTTACATAACCTTTTTAAAGATATTTTTGTCTTAGGATATTCCGAGAAGGTATTAGATTTCAACAAATAAAACCCTTTTTAACAATTTTACTCAAAAGTTTGAGTAAAACGAGAATGGAAAGCTAACTTTGGACAGAGCCGAAGTTTATATACCCTTGCAGTTAAATATTTTGCAATTAGCAGTATGAAGCCACGTAGAGTATGCGAGGATTAGTTTGCAATTAAACCTGTCCAATAAAGCGGATCCAGCCTGTGTCCCACAAGCGGTGTCGGTGGCCAAATGGTATGGAAATTCCTGACGGAGACTCCTCGGATTTATTAATTCACAGCTCGCACTAATGGAGATGAATTTTCCATTATACTTCTCATTCATCCAGTAACCAGTAACCATGGTCCATGGGACACACTTCCTTCCAAGACCTAGGCTTCTGGCCAAATATGCCCCAAATAACTTGAAAGAAAGCGGGTTCAATTTATGCATTTTTATTAAATGATCCCCAAAAAGTTTCCATCTACTGAAGACGATTTTCCGCTATGGGTCCGGCACTGTTTGGAGACTCGCTTTCCTCGCTGGCTCCTCCTCCGGCAGGAGCGCCAGGACCTGGAAGCGGTTTCGCTTCCGACTTCGGTGTAACCTGTCCAGCCAAACGACGGTTTTTGGCGGCATGATTCCTTTGGGGTAGCTTCTTCCTCTTTCGATTTCTCTTCCTGGTATCTCTGGTTCCTGGTAACTCACTTTCCACAAAAATGAATGTCTGAAAATGTGACGTCGAATTAAAAAATAACGAATTTAAGTTTTGTTAACTTACGCAATTATTGCATTCAAATGTTATGTCCTTCATTTTTCTTGCTTGTGAAAAAAAATGTATGCTCGTTGCTGAATTCTTCAATGGAAAAGACAAAATCCGGGAAAGTGCGCTTCCTGTGTTGGAAATGGACCCGGGGCTCTGTTAAAATACTACTGTTATGGACAGCTGTAATATTCAACATCTGCTAACCGTATTGAAAATTAACGACCGCAATTTTGAAAAATCTAAAGGATTGTTTTGTTGAATCTTGTAAAAACTATTTAAGGTTTAATGTACTTTAGAAAAAAGCACAGGTAAGGGGCTGCTACATATTTTTACGTTATTTCTGGGGCTAACATTTCCAAGAAATTATTTTTTACCTATTTAAAGTGTGTATGGATCTTCAATGTTAATTAAAACAAAAGAATATAAAAATTATTTAGAGATATTAAAATAATTAAAAAGGTAGAACACCGAACTCGATGTTAAAAAGTATCGATGTTTTCCCATCGCTAGGTGGAAAGCCCGTGTAAATTAATGTGACCGAATTCCGCTAGCCGCTGTGGCACGTCACTATTTTGCTAGATGAATATAAGCATATTTCCAAACATAGGCGGATCTCTGAATTAGAATGGTTCGGGCGAAGAATTCTACTTTAACCACAACTGGAGCCTACAATTTCTTGTCTTTCAGAGTGCCCTGTTCAACTTTCAGAGCCTGTTGTCGGTAATTCTTTTGCTGATCTGCACCTGCGCCTACTTGCGCTCGCTCTTTCCCAGCATCATTGACCGCAACAAGACCGGGTGGGTGCAGTGGCCTGGTCACTACCACAAGGGGATCATGTAGGCAAACATATAATTATTCCTTTAATTGTGTTTTCCAGATTGCTAGGAACATTCTGGAAGCTGGCACGAATCGGAGAGCGAAAGTCACCTTGGGTCGGGGCGGCCTGTCTGATAATGGCCTTTACCGTGCTCTTTTGGAGCTGAGTCCGAGGCCACCTATGTTCCATGGCACCCATAATCTCCCATAATTCCCGGCTCACCTGAGCCCAGCTGACATGTAAGGACTCTGTAAATATACGCTGCGTTCTGCAGAACTGGCATTCTCGTATTTCGCAACACTTCCCCCGCTGTTTTGTTTTTTGTTGTGATTGGTGCGAGGAAATGGAGGCGGCACAGGAAGAGATTCGGCACTTTGTGGCCACGGGGCGTAGGCGACTGCTCCAGATCCTGGGGTGTATGAGTTGGAGCGAGGAGGGAGTGCGGCGGGTGCGACATCGAACCCGTAAAGAACCAGTCATTGCCGAAGAGCAACTGCCAGTCTCCTGCTTTAACCAGCATGGCTTTAGTCTCCAACTGAAAGCTACGGACTTGATGCAAATTTTAGGAAAGGATGCTCCCTGCACATCCACTTTCGATGGCCTGCAAGCCAGCCTCGACCCCGGGCAACGGCTGCTGATCTACCAACACGTGATAAACCACACAGGACGACACCCACAGTTCCCGGACAATGCGGCCTTCAGCGAGATGGTGGCCGGGACCAAAATGGAGCAGATAAAGCACCGGCGCCACCGCAAAAGCAAGCCTACGCTAAACGAGGAGCTGCACCAGCTGCTCGAGTTGCAGATGAAGGCTCTGGAAAGGCAGCATCTAAAGGCGATTCAAAGAGACACCGCAGAGTCGCGGAGGAAGAAGAGCCGTAGCCAGGATAGAAACAACTACACGGACCACAAAAGGTCCGATAAAAGAGACCGAAAACGTTCCAGAAAGCATAGATCAAGGTCGCGTTCACCACACCGCAAAAGGAGGCACCACTACAGAGACCGCAGTCAACTATAATCCAATCCAGAGACAACTTTTCCGTTTATTCTAATCCAGTCCTGAAAGAACTTTTCCGTTTATTATTTTAGGTTTCTTGGTAATGAACAAAAAAAAATCTCGCACTTTCCTATGCATTATTTTTCTACTTGGTGGAAACGCGCGTGCGCTTGTTCCAGGAGAAGTTAATTCCGTAGTTCTTGACGCGTTCCTTCTTGGGCTTTTCGGCGCCGTCGACGTACCAACGCCAGCCGTTGCGCTCGCAGAAGGTTATGGCCTCCTCCTGGGAGCCGAACTGCACATTCATATTTGACAGTGGATCTCCGCTGCCAGGAAGACATGGATTAGACCAGGATCGGCTTTTATAGGTAGTACTCACGTGGAGGCCCAGCCCATCAGAGGGTTCTCCCAGCGGTCGCGGTTGTCAAACTCAATCTGCCAGGTGTTGATATTGTCGGTGCCGCTCTGCATGGCATTCTTCGGCGGGATGTGAATGCGCACTCGCCGCTCCTTGATGTGCTCCTCCGGCACGCCAGAGATCGGGCTGAGATTAACGGCCGTGGGCACGGTGATCTTGCCGCTCAGCTTGTTGCGCTGCTCCAGCTCCTCGGGGCGAGCCAGTGCGGTTTTGGGGTCCAGTGGAGCAACGTCCTGCGAGGAAGCCCAGCGAGTCGCCTGGTACCTGTAACGTCATCGGAAAGGGAAAGAAAAATCAGCCACGGTCTGTGGAGCGGGCGTTGTCCAGGATCCACTTACAGTTGCAGGGGCGATGCCCTTCTCCACATCACTTGACGGATTAGCGACATTTCGCTGGAGGAGGATTAACTGCTCGTCAAATCGGCTTCCTAATACGAATTACGTAAAATTTGGAACAAGCGTTCACTGAGGTTTGTTGTTGTGAAAACAGCTGTGAAATGGGAATTGGTGTGACCAAAATCTATCTCTATCTATGTTTTGATTTTAATTTGGTGTGGGCGGTAGGTCGAAAAAAAATATTTTACAATAATATTAACAATGAAAACTTACAAATTAAAAGACTTTATTTTATAGAATGTAGCTACATAAACCATTGCATGGTTTACAAAATCAAATATAAGAATTCGATAGGCGAATGTATCTACGACATGGCACGGTATTGTTGTAAAGTACGTAAATATTTGAACATATAATATGAAAACATATTTTCCATCAAAATAGTTTTAATTTTCCAAACGCAAATCAGCCCAAATAAACAGCCCATACAAAGAGTCAATAGCCCTGGTCGATACGCCAATGTATCGGGGCAACGGCCCAGGGCAGCTGCTTACCTGTGAACTGCGACCCTGACAGCTTCTTTAAAATTTTCTGTGACCCAAGGACGCGTCGTGTTCTGCTGTCCCAGAAATAAACCATCAACCATCTGAGAGGAGCATCAGACCGCCAATCCTAATCATAAAAGTGATTGCCGACAACCAGCGAAATGGGAGTCCCGAAGTTCTTCAGATACATCAGCGAGCGGTACCCGTGCCTCAGCGAGCTGGCGCGGGAGCACTGCGTAAGTCGTACTAGATCAACATAGATTCCCCATTTAATCATCTGCAATCTGGTTGATAGATCCCTGAGTTCGATAACCTTTACCTGGACATGAACGGCATCGTGCACAACTGCTCACATCCGGACGACAGTAACATTCACTTTCACTTGGAAGAGGAACAGATCTTTCAAGACATTTTCAACTACGTGGACAAGCTGTTTTTCTTAATAAAGCCACAGCGGCTTTTCTTCCTTGCCGTCGACGGAGTTGCACCGCGAGCTAAGATGAACCAGCAGCGTAGTCGGAGATTTCGGTCGGCGCGGGAGGCGGAGCAACTGGAGTCAAAGGCCTTGCAGAGGGGCGAGAAGAGGGAGCACGAGCGCTTTGATAGCAATTGCATTACGCCCGGCACGGAGTTTATGCAACGCTTGCAGGTCAGATTGCGTGCCTTCCTGCAGATAAAGATCTCGAAGGATAAGTATTGGCAGCAGTGCAGCGTGATCCTCAGCGGACAGGAAACACCTGGCGAGGGTGAGCACAAGATAATGGACTACATTCGGTTCATGAAGGCGCAACCTGACTACGACCCCAATACCCGCCACTGCCTGTATGGGCTAGATGCCGATCTAATCATTTTGGGCCTGTGCACCCATGAACTGCATTTCGTGGTGCTGCGCGAGGAGGTCAAGTTTGGACGCAATGTAAAGCGCACGTCCATCGAGGAGACACGCTTCTTTTTGCTGCATCTCGGTCTGCTGCGGGAGTACCTGGAGCTCGAATTCGACGAACTCAACACGGAGGAGCACAAACTCGATGTGGCAAAGCTCATCGATGACTGGGTGCTCATGGGCTTCATGGTCGGCAACGACTTCATCCCCCACCTGCCCTGCCTGCACATTTCCTCCAACGCACTGCCCCTTCTGTATCGCACCTATATTCAAATCTATCCGACGCTCGGCGGCAACATCAACGAGCAGGGAAAGCTGAACTTGCACCGCCTGCAGCTCTTTTTGACAGCCCTCAGCGATGTGGAGCTGGAGCAGTTTAAGGAGCACGCCGACGACCTTAAGTACATGAACGCCAAGACGGAGGCCTTCGACGTCGACGTGTCGGAAATAACCGGCAATGAGAACTTCGACTCCGACCTGGCTGCCCTGATTGACAACAGCATGAAGGTGAGTATCGGCCTCAGGGTTTACCAGGCCCCATTAATAACAGGTCTGTGGCCCGTCCCTAGCTATATGAGGGCGATAGTGAAGAGGACCTTAGCGACGAGGAGGCGAGCCTAAAGCACGAGTTCCAAAACTACAAGCAGAACTATTATCGCAACAAGTTCAAGAGCGCAACAAGACCCGCCCAGCTGATCGAGGAGCTGACCTACCACTACGTGACGGCGCTGCAGTGGATTCTGGACTACTACTACCGCGGCGTGCAGTCCTGGGACTGGTACTATCCCTTCCATTACGCCCCCTTCATCAGCGACATACGGAACATAGAGCAAGTCAAAGTCAACTTCCACATGGGGACGCCCTTCTTTCCGTTTCAACAGGTGAGTTTCCAGCTTTTAAAGTGAATTAATTAGGAGCTACGTGTGGTCATGGATAATATAGGGGCAAAAAATGTTGACTTGGCTTGTCACCAATTCTTTAAAAAAAAATCAATATAGGTACATAGGTGCAGATTTTATAAAAGGATCATCAAACAATAATCTAAATGAAGGATTTCAGACTTAGCCCCACCATGTCCGACCCTCAAGACGCCTGGAGAAAACACCCTCCAGATGGAATATGGTTGCTAAAAGAACAGACTATCCGTTAAGGAAACACCCATCTCCCAACCACATAAAAGGAGAAATTTATTCAAATGACCTACGTGGAATTTTGATTTAATTTCGAAATTGAAACCAGTCCCATTAAATCATCCTTCAAATTATCAAACCTCCCTTACCATATTTATATTGGCTACGAAAGAGTCTAAATGCTACCCCTAAAGACCCCTAAGGATTGCTAAAACGATGACAAAGGCCAGGAAAAAACTCAAGTCTCTCTCAACAAAAAGCACTCGTGAAACTCCCCACAGTCCAGATCATTATTAAAAAGCATCCCCATTATGACAATTAAGCTTGCAATGGAATATTATCGGATATCAGCATCCAAGAGTCAATCAATTTAAATAAAAAACAGCATTCCTGTTATTAGTCCCCCAAAGACTCATCATACCGTTCCGTGGTGGAGTAAAAATTTAGAAAATCTGTAAAAAGAGAAATCCAAAGTATGACACATTCGAGCTTATCGTTAAGAGGATTCACAACGTACGGCTACACTTACGGCTGTGGAAGATAAACACAATCTTAGAACTATCGACGTCTCAAGCCCACCACACAGGGCCGTTTCAGGACATACCAGAGTAACCCATGAGCACAGATTCTCTCAACCATTGTCCCTGTACCCAATGGTGTCCTTGTATTTATTAGCCACATACTGACTGGAATGCGTTGCAATCACTCACATAAAGGTTTAATCTAAGCGAATGGCTAATTCACTAATTTTAACAAATAATTAAAATATATGTTTCACCCAAAGGTGTTTTTTTGTGTGATTTTTTGCGAGCTTTACGCTTTTTAAAGGTACTTAAAGTTACGGTGTCGTTAGGGATTTTAAATACATTTTATAGTTACAGTGTTTCACACTGTTTGGTGTTAGAAACCACGTTGTTTTTACAATTTGACAACCCCCTTATCCCGAATAATATATATATTTTTTATTACCTATTTATTTGACGTAAAAATAATCTCGGTTACCAATTTGAACATGCAACACTTTTTCCTCAAACAACCAACACTTTTGTTGTTGTTTGTTTTTGTTCCTTTAAATCTTAAAACTATATAATGCAGTTTTTTAAAATAATAACTTTTGTTCTCAAAAGATTAGATTGTGTGAAATATTGTTATTATTTACGAAATGTCCAAAGAGTGAAAACTTATTAAAGACAAAGTATAAAAAGGATTCGAGCTTATGGAATCAATTAATTATCTAAAAACAAGAAACTTTCAGAGGATTTATATAAAGAATAAAAAGATATAGGATATAGAGAAAGGATCTCTATTGTCGTGTGATTTTTACATTTTTTCTCGGGCTTTATTTATTAACATTTGGTTGTCAATTCTTAAATATTTCCTTCAGGATTTCTACCTCCTCTAGATCCAAATTTTTTAAACCCATCAACATTTTACAAAAATGTACAGCCTTTTTAAGTACGAATAAAAAATTCAGTTTCCTTGGGCCGTTGTCCTGTTCAAAATCAGAAATAAAAGGTGGACAAGAAATCATAGAATATTTTTACAAAAATTTCTTTAAGACCCTTATTTATAATAAACTCTAAACTGTTGATTCTTAAAATTGGAATTATTATAAGATTCATTTAGGGATATGTGTTTAGTTAATATTTCCCAAGTCCGTAGGAGGGCTTCAAATCTCGTCCAGAATTGGTCTATTTAAAAGAATTTATGCCTATTCCTTTGCAGCTTCTGGCAGTGCTTCCGTCTGCGAGCTATAAACTGATGCCCTCCGCCTACCACGACCTCATGTTGAAGCCGACCAGTCCGCTGGCTGAGTTCTTCCCCGGGGACTTTGAGAGCGACCTGAACGGCAAGAAGCACGATTGGGAGGCGGTGGTGTTGATCCCGTTCATCGACGAGAAGCGCCTGCTGAGCGCCATGGAGCCGTGCGAGCCGCTGCTTTCGGATGCGGAGCGGGAGCGGAACCGCCACGGGCCGATGTACCAGTACGATTACACCCCGCATCCGCAGGGATCTTTGCCGGCCCATCCCCCGCTGCCGGCATTGGCGTACCTATACTGCACGGAGGTGGCCAGATGGTCGCGGGAGATCGCTCTCAACCTGCCGCACAGCGTGTGCGTGGAGTTGCCCAACGCGTCGCGTCATGTATACTTCCCGGGCTTTCCCACCATGCAGCACCTGCCCTTCGACGTGAGTATTTGAAAAAAAACGGGGATAAGTGGTTAACATCCTTATTCTTCCACAGTTTGAACTTCGCCACGATCGCGTCAAAGTCTTCGAGCAGCCTAGTCGCAACCGGAATATTGTGCTGATGCCGCGAAAGAGCACCCTGGAGGACACCCTCGAGGCGGTGGCCGGCAAGCATCTGGAGCAGGTGGTGCACATTGGATGGCCACATCTTGTCAAGGCCAAGGTGGTTCGTGTTGCGACCCGCATCCAAAAAGTGGACAACGAGGGCCTCACCCAGAACGACACGCGTCGCTTTGAGTCTGAGTGCAAGACGCTGCAGGAACAGTAAGTGCTGGTTGAAGCAAGACTTCCGCGGCATTAATCAACTCCATTCTGTCCCAGCTTTACCACGCGCATGGGCATCCAGTTTCCCAACTACGAGGTGCTTGTCTATGTCCGCACCTGGGCCGGAAGCTCCCTGGAGTTTGGCGTCAAGGGCGAGGTCTTTATGCGGGACGCCTGGAGCAGCACAGTCACGGGCTACCCCGCCCAAGGAGTGGTCGCCGATCTAATCGTAAAGGAAAACTTGTGCCAGCAGTACGGGAACATGGAGCAGCTCTTTCCTGTCGGCTGTCCCATCTTCTTCATCGGGAATCCCTACTACGGGAGCGAGGGCACCGTCCTGGACACTCAGCTCGTTTACAACTGCGGCCGTATCCAAGGTAAGTTACCACTCCCTTCAGGTACTTTTATATTTTACGATAGATTTGGTATAGATTTTGGTATGATAAATTTTGGGATTCAATACTTTCAAGACATCTTTTCTCCAAACTCCCAAGAACAAAATATTAATTAGGGTTGGAAACAAATTTTTAAATGATCGGTTAAACAATATCAAAGAAGCCGAGACCATCAACTCAAAGTTTCTTTTATATAAGTGAAAAATGTATCATATATTATAATATTATACATAATGTGCCATAATATTAAGGCACAACTAAAACTAAAACATTTGTCAGACATGCCCAAAGAAGAAGGACCCATATACGTAACTTTTATCGATCAATATAAAACTGTCTCCATTTTTTTTTTGAATTTTAATTAATTAATATTAGATTATGATACATTTTGCTCTTTCCTTTTTTTGACAGTCAACATACGAGTTCCGCAAGAGCCAGATCTTGTGGCGGCGCGCCTGCTGCAGGAGGAGCGGGACCGGGACTTCATGAACACGTTTGAGGTGTGCCGCCAGCTTAACGTAAACAGCCGGGCGTTGGGTCGGCTGACGGGCACCATGTGGGTGGTGCTGGGGCCGCGCCGCGAGAAAATGGAGAACGTGGCCAAGCACAATGTGGGCCTGCAGCTAAAGTTTCCGCGGCAGAACGAGGAACGCGCCGGCTACTGCTACCGCTCCGGCAACCAGTGGTTCTACTCCAGCTTGGCCCTGGAGCTGATGCACGCGTACTGCGACCGCTTCCCCGAAGTGATCGAATTCTTCAGCTCCAGCAACGAGCGCAGCGAGTTCGTTTTCGAGCAAGACATCTATCCAGAGGCCGTGGGCCAGCGCCACATCGAGGACCTGGCCAACTGGGTGCGCCAGCAGCCACACATAAAGGTAGAGCGCGTCGCCTGCGGGTCCAAGACCGTCTGCCGGGAGACAGTGGAGCTGCTGTTGACCGCCGTCGAGGAGTTGCGCAGCCAGCCCGTGAAGAACGTGAAGCTGCAGGTCAAGCCCCACCTGCTCATCAAGCCCAATGTCACCCTGCCGGATGTGTACCGCTCCCGGCGACCGGTGCGCCTCTTTGACCGCGTCATCGTGGTCCAAACCATCTACATGGTGCCAATCGGCATCAAGGGCACTGTGATTGGCGTCTACCCGGTGAGCGACCCTAACCCGGTGCGCCTCGAGTGCGTCCGGGCAGTGGACACCTTTTGTGAGGTGCTCTTCGACAAGGCGGTGCCAAACTTCAACGACATCCACGGCATCGCCGTCGACCGGGTCTACAAAGTGCCGGAGAGTGCCCTGGTTGTAATCTACACGAATGGTAAGTGAAGCTTATTTGGAACAACGCATTTATGTCCCTTGGTAACTCCCCTATTTTCAATGCAGATCAGGGACAAAAGTATCAGTCCAGCGACCAAGCGGCGCAGCAATCCAGGACCCAAGGGGACAACGTTCGTAAAGAGCGACGGGACCAGCAGCAGGCGAGTTGCAGTCGCTACATGACGGCCGCCGGGTCGGACTTTAACCAAATCACGATGAAGACCAAGGTGATGGATGAATTTGTTCGGCCGCGCGGGGACTCCAAGTCCAAGACCAGCAAGCAGACGGAGTCTGCGGTCCAGGGGGAGAACTGGAGGCAGCAAACCCAGTCGGGCAACATTCAGTCAGAGGCCGCGGAGAAGGGCTCCAACTGGAGGCAGCGCGCCAATAACCAGCAGGGCAAGCCGCAGGGCAAGAAACAGCCCGATTCCTGGCGTCAGGACGCAAAGCGCCAGCAGGGCGGCAGCTCCAGCGTTGCCGTCAGGGCCCGCACGGACGCAGTTGCTCAGGAACCTGCCGCCAACACGACGCCGCAGGCGCAGAGCCTGGCCCTCATGTCGATATTGGGCGTGAAACAGAGTTCCGATGAGCCGAAGGTGCTGCAGAAACAGCGACAGCAGCCCTTGGCCAATGTTCCTTTGCCTCAGGCATCACTGACGCAGGCTCCATTGCAACAGGTTCCTTTGCCACAAGCCCCACAGCCGCAGGCGCCACTGCCGGCAGAAATTCCAGTGAGTCTTTGAAAAGTTAAAGTGCTTTCTCCCATCCCTACAGCCTCTTTCGTTTAAGAATTTGCCCAAGCCGCCTCTTTTCTGGCAGCAGGAGGCCCAGAAGCAGCAGCAGTCGCAGCAGGCGGAGCACTTGGCGAGCCAGCAGTGGTTCCGGAGCGCTCACCCCATGGATGCGGAGACGGCTCAGCTTGGCAACGGCATGAATCTGACGGCGCAGCCGCCTCGGATGCCCATTCCACCTCATCCGTTGGCCTTCAACAACGGAAACCAGATGCATGTCAACAATTTCGTGGCCCACAGCGCCTACAACAACAACCTAAGGCAGCCCCATATGCTCCCCCATCACCGCAATTTTAAACCGTTTCCACATTACCAGCCGCCACTGCAGAACTACCCGCAGCTGCAGGAGATTAGCAACGTGGTGCCCCGTTACTCCTCCATTCAGGACTTTGTTCCCATTCAGGCCTACCGGCCCAAGCAATCGTCGCGTCCTCAACCCTCGAGACGACCCGAGGCCGAACCGGTAAACGCCCATAATATTAAATTTTGTAAATGTTAACGTTTGGCGCTGCAGAATCCTTTTAAACAAATAGAAGGGGTGTAGAATATATACATTCTGATTCCATATTTCAGTGTGTAAAGTTGAGTTGAAACTCGAAAATGTAAACTATTTCCGATCGATGAACGATCTTATCAACCTCTAAAAAGTCGCTCTAAAAATGTCAAAGGTGGCTCTCATTTCAAATGGGCTTTTTAAAGGACTAATATTGGGGGCCACTATGACGACCACTATTAAGTGCAAGGACATTCCTATTAGTCGATCTCGTGTGTACCCCTGTTTCTGTAATTGGATGAATTCTTAAGAGAATCATCTCCTGAGCTGAGTACCCAGAATTCCTTTAACTTAGTTTCCAAATCATACTTAACTTTGTTTCTGGGTAAAATATATAAAATGTTTCGCTTTCCTTTTAAAAATGTATTTATCAGAAATAAGAGTTTCAAAATATTTTGGCACTTTTAAAATATAATATCTTGTTTTAAAGACCAATATGTCGCAGCAGCCGAAGGAGGACGCGGACGAAAACTCTAGTCATCAAGTGATCACGAAGAACGAAGAGACTGCCGCCGAATTGATGAGAACCCTGAATATTCCGGTGAGTCCTAGCACAAGCCAAGTCACTCACCAGCCTTGATAATTCCCTGCTTCCAGCAGTCCTCCACCCTGGATACGGCCAACAGCGACGTTACAGCCACCGGCACGGATGAAGCGGCTGCATCGACCCCAAGTCAGGTGGGTTTCCTTTCCGTTCCCCTAATGGGAAAATCTTAATCAAGTCTTCGTCCTGTTTCAGGCAACGAAGCCCAGGAAGCCGAGGGTCCCCCGTATCGGAGCCAAATTCGACTTGGAGTACATAATGCATTAAAATGGACCTCGGCCATCGGCCACTTTCCATTATTAAAAAACGTAAAAAAGAAAAAAATCTTGTAACAAGCATTAAATTTGGTTAGTATCACCCACCTAAAATGTGCTCAAAATTTTCTAAGCTGAACAGACCTTTATTTCCTGGAGTGTATGCCAGCCTTGACGCGGCAGCCTTGACCCATTTTTTTTCCATTCGAAACTTTGTAAAATTAAGGAAGTTGATGTTAAAGATTGTGCGGATTATACAAGTCCTATCCTGAGACTGAATTTATTGTTTATTTTATAGTAATAAACTGCAATTTTTTCTCTAGCTTAATGCGCATTTTATTTATACATTGCATTAGGGACTTTGCCAATCAAAGTGTGAGGTGGAGTCTCCACATAGAGTGAGAGTGGCATCACGGAAAAGAAAGAGACATAGGGATATTGGAAAACTAAGTTGTTTTCCAGATATATGCAATCCATAGTATTTTATATATGGTATATATATTAGTGTACCAATAATTTATAAACAAGATTTTTTGGATTTATGATACATACTTATAATCATATGATACAAATATTTACAATCACACGTCTACCCACTAATAATTTTACAAAAATATCCATTTAAAACCCGTAAAAACATTTAAAGTTTACTTATAGAAATGTGTAGCAGTTTTTTCAATAGATGAACATATCCTTTGGAGAGCAATTGAAGATGGAAACTGTAGCTTTCCATTAATTTTTGCAAGAAATCCAAAGATTCAATCCAAAAAAAAATTATATATGAAAAATTAATAAAAACTCATGATTAAATTGCAGTTTATCTATTCTAGATAAATGAGAAACATTTTAATATTGTCGATTCTTGTTTTGTTTTTCCATAATTTTAGGCAAAAGAAAGAGTCAATAGGAAACTTTAATTTCTTCAAATATTTCTTCCAGATACTTTTACAAATATGTGGTTTCGTTTGGTAAAATTCTGATACCCGAAAATAATTAATTACGTAATATAAACATTTTTTTTTACAAATTTTGTAAGTTTCTGCATTCCCGCCTAACCTAACGAGGGGAGCTGCCATTTATCGTACGGCTAGAGTCGCGGGGATAGACCCCAACGAGAAATAAACAAATTAGAAAGGTTACGAGGAAGAGTTAGATTGTTGCTCCACAAAAGTTATGGAACAAATTGGAGGCATTTCTAGAGACCCTAAGGGGAACGTTAAGTTTTAAAAGACCTTATAGGCTTTCGATTTCACCATTGATAATAAAGGGATGAAAACGGCTCCCAGCATAGTCCTATCTTTTAGTAAAGTTGGTAAGTTGATTGAGATAATAAATATTTATTTTTATAAAATGTTTATATTGGAAACGGATCTGCACGATGTCAACAAAGGTATGCTTTCATACATAAAAGTCCTAAGACTAAGTCCAAAACCTTAAGCCTTAAAATTTTTAAATTGATTTTTCATGTAATGTTTACAAAGTGTGGATCTACAGACTCTCTTTTTATCTTAAATAACTACCGTTATTTTACACAAAAAGGAAAAAGGACTTTTGTTGTATTTTAAATATGGTTTTATTATTTTCAGTCAGGAGAGTAAAAACCATTTCTTGGGAAATCAAGAACCTAAATATATGATAAAATAATTTAGACGCGAATTTATTCGGACGCATTGCTTCTCTCGACTTTGAGACACTGCCGTCGATGCCGCAGGATGTCAATCCGGGAAAGCTTCAGATGGCGCTTGCAGGTCTCGCAGTAGTAGCCGCCGGACGACTGGGCTGCCTCACAGAGTGCGGGCTCCGGCTCATTATCGGACTTCAAAGAGGCGCTCCTCTTCTTGCTGCCCCCTCGGCATTGAGATCGGTGGATCAGCTGCTCCAAGGTGTCAAACTCCTCCATTGTGAAGTCGCACTGCGGACACTCCCAAATCTGTTCCTTCAGTGCCGCGTCCATGGCCATCGTCCACTGCTGCTCCGCCAGGCAGGCATACACCACGTGCTCCGAGACGTTGACGCCGCCCTTCTCCTCGTTGGCACTCATCGCGTATCCGGGTGCGAAGGGATTGTCCTCCAGGTCTGCGATCTTCCCGGGCGGAGCCTTGTCCGAGTACAGGCGTTTGAGGTCGGCGGGCAGAAGCCGGCGGAGAGCGTAGGCCACGTCCAGAGCCATGAAGTCGAGCAGGTCGTGCCACAGATCATTGCTCACGCTGCTGGCGTTTGAAGACGAAGACGTCTCCTTCTTGTCACTGAGTTCTGAAAATTTTGAAAAGTTTCAATGAGTCAGAATAATTTTGAAAAAAAGAAACCTTTGACCGGAAATTGCATGGGGAGGTTCTTCTGTCTTTGTCCCACGGACTGACTCGACTTGAGAGGATGTTCTTACCATTCAGCTTGGCGAAGAGCTGGCTGCTCCAGCGGCGGCGCAGCTGGATGGCGCGGCTGAGCAGCTGCATCCCGCTGCCGGGGGCGGGTAGGTCGATGCATAGCCAGCCGTCACAGACAATCTGCGTGAGGCCCGCGTCCGTGTCGATGGCAAAGCTGAAGAGCAGGAGCGTCTGGGCCGCGGGCAGGCGGATGCAGTTCATCAGGTATGGCTTGGCAGTCTCCAGGAGCGACCTATTTGATTGGAATAGGGTTATATTTGAGCTGTGATTGGAGGGCCTTAAACTCACTGGTAACAGAGCACCTGGTGGCGCGCGCTGAGCGGGTGCTTGGCCGTGTAGTAGTGGGGCTTGGGCAGGAGGTCGCTGTCGGAGAGCTGGAGGAGATCGAAGTACTTGGCAAAGTGTGAGTTGGGATGCAGCGACAGAAATAGCTTCAGGCGTGTGTGGAAGAACTGCTGCCCCCCGCCCTTGCAGTAGTTAAACTCATCGACGACAGCCAGCTGCGGGTAGAAGCCACTGGCGATCAGAAGCTTTAACAGCATCACGTCCCGATGGCGGTCGAGGCGGGCTGAGCGCTCCAGCAGCGCCATCTGGCGGGCGTCGTGCCGCATCCGTAGGTCGACGTCGCGCATGTCCTCGCCCGGCTCCCCGTCACCCTGATCCTCACTGTCCTGGTGCTGCTGGTGCTTAAGGAGCTTCCGCTGACGGGGCTGCTCGAACCGCTGTCGCCGCTTAAGAGCCTTCAGCTGGAGCAGCTCCCCATGTCGGGTGGCGCGCTCGGAGCTGGTCAGCTGGGAGGTTGTACCCGGGCCGGAGCCGGTTCCGCTGGCCACGGCCATGCCGCAGCTTTCGAGGATGCGCTGAAACTGCTGGCGCAGCTTGGTGACCTCGTAGAATCGCTGCTCCTCGATGCCCAGGCGGTGGCACCACTGCCGCGTACCCTCGCGACGCAGCTTCATCTGTAGCCACTCCCGGAAGCACCGCAGCATGGTGAAGAGGTCGCCCTGGTCGGACTCGAAGGGCTGGCGCTCCCGTTCGCAGCGATGGTCCGTCTGGGCGCGGCTCGTCAGGGGGTTCTGGACGCTCAGCATGGCGGCCAGGGTCAGAAGCTGCTCCACCTCGGGAAAGACGCAGCCCATGAGCAGCATCTTTCCAATGGAGAGCTCCACGGGCAGGTTGGCCAGTGAGCTACCCAGTGGAGTGATCTTCTCCTCCACGCTTAGGGCGCACTGAAAAAAATAAAAAAATAAATTTTAAAAAATATTGGAAAAAATATTTTTTTTTTAATTTTATCCTTGTTTTTATAGGGTCGAAAGGACGGGAATGAGGACATCAAAAATAAAAATATATTCTTTAATTTTTGTTTAGATTTGTTATAAAAGTAATGGCAAATAAAAGTACACGAAACTTTAAAAATAGTTTTAAAATAGTTTATTTTATAATTTATATAATTTATATATTAGTAGTGGAAATGGTAGTAAATAATAATTTTGTATCGCTCAAAATGTTGGAGGTATAATTTTAAATTTTTTACCAACATTAAATAATATCGACGATGTACAAAATAAAACATTTTTAAGTCATCGAATGTCAAAAAAAGGAAACTAAGAAATTATATATTATATACTTAGGTCGTCAATTCATCTACTGACAAGGTATATAACTCGTGATATACAAGTTTAAACAATTTTTTCAAAGATCAATATAATATCACTAAACAAATGACGACCCGTGGTCAGTTGGTCAACATTGAGGCTTTGAGGCATCTTTAAGGACATTATATGTACTATTCTAATAATATACACATATATGATCTTTGTATAAGTTAAATTATATTCTGCGAAAAATATATTCAAAAACAAGCAAATGTAATAATACAGTCGGGTGCCGTATTTTATAATAACGAAACCCGGTATTCAGAGGGGAATAACATTCTTCATATTCAATTTAACCATTTTTGATGTTGAAAGGATGAAATTGTCAAATAAAAATAAGTGTTTTGAAATATTTTGCTTTACGACACATTCGAAAGAGCATTTAGGTGTGGGGCTCACTTTTAAAGAATACAAAAAAAAAAAAAATTAAAATATATTTGTAAATTGCTTACGTGTTGTTTTAAGGCCAAAATTGTCTGCTCCACTTGTTCGGATTTCGGAGCCTCGATGAAGGGAAAGACGCGGACGTCGGGCAGCCCCATGGAGATCATTTGCAGCAAGATTGTGTCCAGCGGCATCCTGTAGATTTCCGGAGCCGGGTAGGGTTCAAAGGCGTCGAACTGGGCTTGGCTGTAGAGGCGAAAGCATACGCCTGGTCCAGTGCGTCCCGCTCGGCCTTTGCGCTGCTCCGCCGACGACTTGGACACCCAGAACTCCTTCAGGCGCTGGCCCTTGCAGGTGGCGTCGTAGCTCATCTCCTTGACCTTGCCGGAGTCGACCACGAACCGCACCCCGTCCACCGTGAGCGAGGTCTCGGCAATGTTGGTGGACACGATGCACTTGCGACTGCCCTCGGGCGCGTAATCAAACACCCTGTCCTGCTCCGCGAGAGCCAGCCCGCTGTGCAGGGGAAGCACTATCCAGTGCTGCTGCTTGATGGCATACTCCTCTACGGCCGCCACCACGGTCTCGATCTCGTTCACTCCGCTCACAAAGATGAGCACGTCCCCGCGTTCGGTAGCTGCAGACAAAAATTGATTACTGGGTTAATACGTGGTCAATATTTTTAAATTTCGATTTTTTAAATAGTTCCTTAAAAGTTATATTACAAAAATATTGGATATTTTGTAAAATTAAAAACCTCCAATTATTTCCAGGAACCCCTGGAAAGAGGGGGGCCTTGCGCTAATATAAATAATAAAAAATAACAATAAAAAAATAAATCTTGCGGAAAACTTCGTAATTTTTAAAAAATTGTTTAAAAACTAAATATTAAGTTAAAAATTGTTTCTCGAAAGACCTGTCTTAAAATGGATCAAGATCGAGGAGGAAGTTCCAGAAGAATCCACTCACCGACGTTAAAAAATATCGTTTTTAGAAAAACATTTTCAAAATTCAAAAATACAAAAAAAATCAAAGTTCAAAATTCAATTTTAAAATAGTATAACTATACAAATAAATGATTAGATATTAAAGTGTAAAACACAATTAAAATTTAAAATGTATTTATTTATCTGTATTAATTAAGTGTTTTTCAGAGCAATACAATTTTCTGAAAAAATAAATTTATATACATTTAGAGATTCATGAAAAAACAAAAGCTTCTCAATGGAAAAAAAATCTTTTAAATAAAATTATAAACAAAAACAAAATAGAATCTTAAAGCCTATAACCAAATTTATCCTTAAAGAATAGCGATATACTCACTTGGATACTGCTGGTCAATCAGGCTGAGCACTTGGACATAGGGAGCGGGGTCGAGGCGGCCGCTTTGGTCGCGCTTGGACGTACTGGCCGCCTGGCCGGATTTGAGCTCCAGCGCTGGGGGCGGAATGTACCGCAGCTTGATGGGGAAAAGGCGTCCGGGAACTTGGACCAGTCGCGCACCCTCCTCCTGGAAGTAGTTGTGGAACAGCTGCACATTAATGGTGGCGGACATAAGAATCAGCTTCAGCTTGGGTCGCGCCCGGAGCAAGCATTTGGTCACGCCCAGCAGAAAGTCTCCAAAGAGGTTGCGCTCATGAATCTCGTCCAGAATGAGGGCGTCGTACTGGTCTAGATTGGCACCCACCGCCAGCTGGCGCAGCAGAAGGCCCTCCGTGATAAAGGTGATATTGGTGTGCTGGGTACGATTTCGCTCGAACCGAATCTGGAAACCGACGTGGCTGCCGTAGTCATCCAGCAGCTCGTGAGCCACGCGCTTGGACAAGGATACGCAGGCCAGGCGCCGTGGTTGCGTGCAAGCTGTCGTTCACCAAGATAAGGATTAGTATGCGTTTTACAAAAAATATGCTGGTGTGGTCACCTATGCTGCGGTAGCCAAAATCGTAGAGAAACTGCGGCACCTGGGTGGACTTGCCACAGCCCGTGTCGCCGGCCACAATGACCACACGGCTATTGTCCAATGCCTCCCGCAGCTCATCTCGGAAGCGGGCTATGGGCAGGGAACGCTGCGCCTCCCGCAACTTACAAATGCGCTGAAACTTCTCCTTCTGCCGGAAGTCCAAATAGACCAAAATCAGCTGCCGGAACTGCGCCTCCACCTCCCCACGGGCTCCTTGGAGTAGTTGCTCTTCATCCAGCTGCAGGGAGATGTGCTTGGCACGATGGTAGGGCTGTGGATTGGCAAGTTCCTCGCTGGTCAACAGTTCCGGCAACTCTGGCTGGCCCGAGGCGCGCATCATGGCCTCGTACTTGCCGACAAACTGCCAAAAGTCAGACTCGCTCTCCACCAAACTCCCCGGCTCCCGGCGGCCCTTGGTTTGGAGCAGAGGCCTCAGCTCCGCCTTGTGGTCAAGGAAGCTGAAGTCCACCAAGTTGATTCTCCGTTTCCCGGACATGTTCGCCGCAGGACTGTGCACAAAAAATCAACACAGATTCCGATAGCAGTCAGCTGTGAGGAAAGGCACCCCGAAACCGATAACACGGACTGCTCCAGTTGGACCAACAATGTTTATATTTCTTACTGCTAAACAGAACAAACTACCACATAGCGCGTTGGACTCCAGACAACTTGTTGTAGTCGGCCAAATGCCTCCACACAATGCGACTGAGCCGGTACTTGTGGACGACGCCGCGCGGCCGTGACGTAAGGGCACACCGTTCCCGCACGCGAACTAGCGAGGAGTCTCGCGGGAAGGCAGCGATCTGGGCATCAGCCACCTCGCGCAGCTCCGCCGGCAGGATGTCGTTCTTTCGGAGGGAGTTGATGCGCAGCCGTTCCACGGCATTCTCGCGGACACACTTGCGCCGCTTTACGTCCCGGATCATTCTCCAATCAGCATACTTGGTGCGCACCTGCTGCAACTGCACAATGGGAAGAATATTTAGAAAGAGCAGGTAACGGGATCTGAAGACTTACCCCACATCCGGCTATTTGCACGGTTTGACACACGAATCCCCCAATCCTGGCCAGCGAATTCATTTTCCTGCAGCCTCCAATAAGTTTTAATATCGATTGCGGGCGTGTATGGGCTATCGCCTGTCAGCTGATTTAACTTCCCTGTGAATGACACTTTCGGGCCGGAAGTTTTACATCCAATTGTGGCTTTGTTTTGAATCAAGTGCGACGGCGGAGCATGCTGTGAGCATTTATTTCAATCTCAAGTGTGGCGAATGAAAGCAACACATGTTCAAACACATTTTTAATTTATGACCGAATGTTTTACATAACAAGTGCTTTGAAAGTCTTCTTCTTTCTACCAATTCTCAGAGTTTATAGGTATACGAATATGTATTTATTCCAAAGCCAGGAAAAGACGAGCGAATGTGTTTTAAACAAACACGTATAGTCAAATGGACAAATGTCCGTTTGCACGATTTAAACTAACCGCTCAGGCAGCATCAGTTATCGATTGGCGTTGCCATTTGCCACGAAACGCGCGCACGCGAGCAAGTGTGTGTGTGTGCGTGCATGCGTGTGTGTATAGTTCTGGTTCCTGGTGTCGAGTTAGAAATTTGCTCGTGCTCGCAGTGCGCCGTTTTCGCCGTGTTTGTCCCTTTGCGTGTGTGCACCTTCTAGAAACTGTTACCCAGCCAGCCAGCTAGCTTCAGCTCCAGCTTTAGTTTCAGGCAGAGGTAGAGGCAGTCCAAGCCACTGAAGCAGCACACTTCGCAAAAATCCACTATCCGGTGCGAGCCAGGCGAGACGGTAGTAAGCAACTGAGGAAGAACAAGACCGAGAAGAACAAGAAGAAGAAGCAGCAGAAGCAGAAGAAGCAGCGTTGCAGAGATGCCTTCCAGCGATCCACTGCCACCCAAGGAGGGTGCGCTCTTCCGCAAGCTACTTGTAAGTGGCGTGCGTTCACCTGCGCCTGCAACCGCTCCCCCTAATCGGTACCCGCTCCCCACACCTTGAGCTGCCGGCTTTTTAGGGCTGCGCGGCAACGGCAGGGGCCTTCCATGTGCTTTTGACTGGTGCACCATTTTTTTTTACCGCGCCGGGGGCGGTTGGCGACGAGGGGGCGGCAGGTTGGTCCCGGGCGGGTCGAGGCCGGCTCATGGAAACTGGGAACCTCTGTGGGCCCCGCCGACGCCATCTGCTCCGACCGCGGTCGCATAACCTCAAAAATGGGTTTTGGGCAGAATGCGTGGGTACCGTAGACTAATTCCTGATTCCTTTTTCCAGAAATGCTACGAACTGAAGCAGTACAAAAATGGGCTCAAGCTGGCCAAGCAGATTCTGTCTAACTCCAAGTATACGGAGCATGGCGAGACGCTGGCTATGAAGGGACTCACTCTGAATGGGTTGGGGCGGCGCGAGGAGGCCTACAAGTACGTTCGACTGGGTTTGCGAAACGACCTGCGCTCCCACGTGTGCTGGCACGTCTACGGACTGCTGCAGCGGAGTGACAAAAAGTACGACGAAGCCATCAAGTGCTACCGCAACGCCCTCAAGTGGGAGAAGGACAATCTGCAGATCCTGAAGGACTTGTCGCTGTTGCAGATACAGATGCGGGACCTGGAAGGCTACAAGGAGACGCGACATCATCTGTTCACGCTGCGTCCCTCACAACAGGCCTCCTGGATCGGGTTCGCCATGAGCTACCACTTAGTGAGGGACTACGACATGGCCAACAACATCCTGGAGACCTTCAGCCAGTCCCAAAACTCAATCGTAAGTGCATGCTACTCGTTGATTAAGAATTTTTCCCATTTTTATCTTTAATTTTTACTGTATCTTGGCAGGAGGCGCACGACTACCGCCATTCGGAGCTCCTACTTTACCAGAACCAGATACTCATAGAATCGGAACGCCTGCAGCAGGCGCTGGACCATCTCATAAAGTATGAGCCCCAGATAGTGGACAAACTAGCCGTGCGGGAGACCATGGGTGATCTTTACATCAAACTGCAGCAGCAAGAGAAGGCTGTGCCCATCTTTGAGTCGCTGATCCGCCGCAATCCCGAGAACGTGCTCTACTACGAGCAGTATCTGGCTGCCCGCAAGCTCACCGATTCCAGCGCTGTGGTGGCCGCCTACCGCGTGTTCCAGGAGCAGTATCCGCGCGCCCTTTGTCCTCGCCGTCTACCGCTAAATATTGCCAGCGGCTCCGAGTTCCGTACCGTGGCCGACGAGTACCTTCGTCGCGGCCTGCGCAAGGGAATTCCGCCGCTCTTTGTCAACGTGCGTACGCTCCACCAGTCGTCCGAAAAGGCGGCCACCATCGAAAAGTTGGCGCTGCAGTATTTTGAAAACCTCACTCGATCGGGGCACTTTTCGCGGGAGGATGCCGATGCTGGGGTACCCGTTGAGCCGGCGTCCGCGCTCGTGTGGACCGCTTTGTTCTTGGCGCAGCACTACGACTACATGCGCGACACCGATCGGGCGCTAGAGTACATTAACGTTGCCATCGACCACACACCCACGTTGATCGAGCTGCTCATTACCAAGGGCCGGATTTTCAAGCATGCTGGCGACCCCGTCGAGGCCTACGTCTGGCTGGAGGAGGCCCAAAGCATGGACACGGCGGACCGGTACATCAATTCGAAGTGCGCTAAGTACATGCTGCGCGCCAATATGGTGAGCGAAGCCGAGGAGATCTGCGCCAAGTTCACACGCGAAGGCGTTTCGGCCATGGACAACTTAAACGAGATGCAGTGCATGTGGTTCCAGACGGAGTGCGCCTTGGCCTACCAGCGAATGGGTCGGTGGGGAGAGTCGCTGAAGAAGTGCCACGAGGTGGAGCGGCATTTCGCGGAGATCGTGGAGGACCAGTTCGACTTCCACACCTACTGCATGCGCAAAATGACGCTGCGCGCCTACGTGGGCCTGCTGCGTCTGGAGGATGTGCTCAGGCAGCATCCCTTCTACTTTAAGGCGGCCAAGTGCGCCATTGAAGTGTACATCCGTCTGTACGACAAGCCGCTCAAATCGGAGACTACTATCGAGGAGATTGACATTGGTAAGTCGAATGCAATATATGTTATCTTCAGAAATAATAAGAAATAATTTTGGTTGTTGCAGAGAACCTGCCTCCTTCGGAGCTGAAAAAGCTGCGCAGCAAGCAGCGCAAAGCCAAAAAGAAAGCCGAGCTGGAGAGTGCGCAGGCCGCGCAGGCTCAGGTGAAGCGCGAGCAGCACCAGAAGTCGAAGCAACAGGCCAATCAGGAAACCGATCCCGACGCCCCGCAGCTGGATGAGCTGGTGGCGGAAAAGCTGGAACGAACGGATGATCCGCTGGAGAAGGCTATCGATTTCTTAAAGCCGCTGCAACAGCTGGCCAAGGAGCGGATCGAGACGCACTTGCTGGCCTTCGAGGTATACTACCGCAAGAACAAGCTGCTTCTCATGCTGCAGTCCATTCAGCGCGCCGGCGCAGTCAATCCGGCGCATCCGGAGCTGCACAGTTGCGTGATTCGTTTCATTAAGTCCTTGACTGCCGCCATCAAGCTGCAGCCGTTGAACGAGCATGTGCAGCAGGTGCTGGACAAGGCCACCAAAGAACTGATAGGCAACCGGACGCCCCAACAGCTCAACGACGAGTTCATTGCCAAGCACAACGCTTCCATTCTGCATTTATACGAGGGTGCTCGCAGTCTGTACGAGCTGGACAACAGCAAAAAGGCCTCCGCTATCAAACTGGTCACTAGCTTCAATTTGAGCAAGCTTAATCTGGAGGTAAGCATCTGCATCCTGCGCCCTTGCTAATGATTTATTTATATATATATATTTGTTGTTTGTTGCCTGTGTAGGAGGCCGTCAAGGTCTACACAGCGTTGCGGGACGGCGATGTGTTCGGGGAGTGCGATGCGGAAGCCGCGGCATATCAACAGGCGTGCCACGAACGGTTCCAGTATGCCCGCATCTTTCGCAATGTTGAGGAGCTGGAGGCGCAGCTCCAGGAGAAGGAGGCTGCCAAACTGCGCGCCGAGGAGGAGCAGCAGCAGTTAAATCACGTTAATTTCAGTTCTAGCGACCAGGTGTCGGATTCGGTTACGGCAGCAGCTGCGTCTTAGGAACCGACAAGACTGCTATACAACTCCAACAACCATAGCCACATGGACAGTGACAGGGACACCAGAACCTGCGGCAACAATAACGAAAAGCAACTCTTACAAGCAAAAAACCATATGAACAGCAAAAAGCTAAAATCTATAAACAACGGCAACCACAATAAAAATCACTATTAATAATAACCAAAACAGTGCTGAGATGAAGAGGCTGAGCTGGGTCTGGGCCTGGTTCTGGTCTTGGTCCTGGCCCTGGGCTTGGTTCTGGCTCTGGTCCTGGCCCTATTCCTGGTCCTAGGCTGACCCGAGCCGAGCAAAGACCTACGGTGGGGTGGCCGGTCTGCGACATGGTATGCTTGTTTACAGCGGATCGACCTTAAACACTTGCGAACACATCCACTCATCTTTTTATCCACGCCCATGCCCACCCCCATCCAACCACACTGCAGCACACCCAGATCCTCAGAATCCGGATCAGGGCCTTTTGAAATTGGAACAAAGTAAACATTTTTCGGCATTCGCTTGATTTTTAATTACATATTTAATTTTTTTTTTTTATTTTTAACGAACGCATTGTATGTACATATAAAGTCGTAATTAATTATACGCAAATCGAAACCTTAATTTGTAATGACAGAAACACCTGTAAAACACACTATGCATATACTACATACACATGTACTATGATCCTAACTCGCATTATCCTGTTTATTCTCTGCAGTTTATGGAGGTGCATGCTCTGGAAAGCGTATTATCCCCATACTTTAGGGAGTTGCGCTTTTGTGTTTCATTCAACACACAATATATCATTTTGTTAAGTTAAAAATTCGGGATTTTTTAGTTTAAGGACCAATTCCAAACTTTAAACCCACAATCTGCACTCTTCCCGATACTTTTGTGTTTTATATTTTCAAATTTAACGATAACTTTCAACGCTTCGGAGTTTAAACGCAAATTCATTTAATTGAAGGAAGAAGTTTAATATATTTTTTGAAGTCAATTAAAAGAAATGCAATAATAAAACAAATGAGTCATTTTATTCAATTTCTAAAGCTAAAGTGAATCTCATTTATTCCTAATTTCTAAAGGGATTCTGGTTATTAAAACTTTTATTAGAATTTCATCCAAACTGCATGGTACAAAGGGGGAACTAAGCCATAAACCTTTTTCTTTTTATCGAATGCTGAAGTAATATCCTAAAACTTCATATACGCAGAACGAACATAAAAACGATTTTTTTTAAATATATATTTTATAGAAATTAAATCTTATAATCTGAATGTATCCATTTAGTATCGAGACTCTTGTTCTTAAAACATCGTACTTTTTATCTCTGCTACTTACGTTTGGAATACAGACAATCCTTTTTTATACTTCGACAATTCTTTGAAATTTGCCTCAAATTAAATCAAATTGAAATCCTTATACATTTTTATTAAAATTTTAACCCAACAGTATTATTGCTTTGAATTGTTTTATAATTATATAACTCGGACCTTGAATTAAAAACATTTTCCATTTTCCATGGGGTCGAAATAAAACCGTAATACCCAGCAGGACACAGCAGGTATAGAAACTTTCGTAAGAAATGATTATGTATTATTACAAACCGGATGTACCTCCTAAAAAAATTATACAAGTCGATCCATAAACTTTTGCTTCAAATGCCTATTGCTTTCCTTATCACTTGTTCGCTGGTATTTCAAATACTCTAGAAACAAATTATTACGACAATATTTAAGAGATGTACGCATTTGTAAATAGATTTGAATAACCAATGAATGCTGATAAAGAATAATTTCATATATATATACCTTCCGAAATGTTCACTCTTTTACATCAATTAGCGCAAATACAATGCCCATATTCTCCTGCACTCTACGAATTTTGGCTATATTTAATATTTTTCATCTTCTTCGTCCCGGTTCTTCGTATCCGAAATAGCACCTCAATCCTTATCAAGATAAATATAAAGCACCTTTTTAATTTAGTCACATTTGGTTTTTATATACACACGAGGACGGCAAATAACCCTATCTTTCCGGTAAAAATATGCATACAAGTAATTTGATATTTTGATAATTTCACCTTAAAACTTTATGAATGCCCAAATAACACCTAAGACCTTAAAAATCGCAGAAAGGGTTAAGTCATTTTGACACAGTTCCGATCAACAGCTTATCACATGTCTTAGTTACGGAAGTTATATATGGTAAAAATAATATTAGAGACTACGAAAACCCACTGATATTTAATCAATCCAATTTAAAAATCATCTTAATCAGGTATACCTTATCCAAAAAAACACTTTGTTTTCAAAGAAACACCTTTTTTATCAAAGGAAAAATTACCTTGAAAGCAGATTTATGGAATAATGAAACTTCCTTCCCGTATCACGCTACGTTTTGGGGACCGGGTGTGCTTCTATCATTAAAGTTTATAAGGTTTATGGTAAGTAATATAAATAGTGGATACTACGGAATGGGTTTATAACCTCCTGAAAGAGCCTGAAATTCACTCCGGCGAGAAATTATTATTTCGATTAAAAAAACTTGCCAAAGGAATTCAAAACGAGACCATTTCTATGTTAAAAAAAGGTTTGTCAAATCTCTCCCCGGACGTTATAATGGAAGGAATTTATTTTCAATTTTTTATAGTAAGCGGTTTGTGATTCCTGACTTTCCAGGGCCATGCAAGGACTTTTTTAAAGGTGTTTGATAATTTACACCTTAACAGTCCTCTCCCATCCCTAAAAATTCAACTAATTTGAAACGACTGTTGAGAAAGTAATAATTTTAATTAATTTAAACGTTCCAAGTAATACAATGTATAGCGTATGGTTAAAATGGTAATGTCAAAAAAAGTAGTAAAACTAAGGGATAATTGAATTAACTGAATTACTATTTTTTTTTAATATTCTCATGACAATATGATATGTTTGAAGTAAAAAAGAAATTCAAGAAATGTAATATTCAACTCGACTTTTTGAAAGGCGTTTTGAGAAAAAAAGATCAAAAATCGAAAAGATGAATTCGAATAATTGGAAATATACTCGCAAGGATACTTGCTTATGCATTTAAAAAATGTTTAAGTTAAACTCACCTGTATGGCTCTGTATACCCTTTTACCACCTGTTACACACACACTACAAGTGTATCCTTGGGCTCGCTGGTAACCGATTCAAATTCACGTCCTTATTTGACTAAACTGTTTTTTTATCAATATATGTGCATAGCAATAGCCATGCATTGTAAACATGCAGTTGTTTAACCCTGAGCTATCATGGCATGGCCATGCAGGACGCGAAGCATGGGGTCGGTGGGATATTTGTTTCAATTTGCATATCCACACACATATGAAGCGTCGTTAATTACGCATCAAAATTCAAATAACCGGATTCACAATTTATTGAGACCCGTATATGCCGTACTTATTTACGGACTTTCGTCCCGAGTCCGGAATCCGAAATATAAAATACAAAATACAAAATCAGGAATGGCTTGGAACACACTTGGTGTCACGGCCAGTGCTCTGCCAGCAGAATAATCCAAACTCGCATAAATTCATTAGGAAATCCATATTTTGCATGACACAGATTTAACGGCCGCGGGTCCCGCTAAGGTCCTGGAGGCCCTGCCTACCAGCTGCTGTTGGAAAAAACGGTGTAGCCTAGACCACGATAATCAAAGTTTAATGCCTATAATTTGGCGATACCGACCAGATAGCGGGGCAGCGCGATAGGGGGGCAATCCGGGAAGTTGAGATTTGACGGCGGTTCCATTACAGGCCCGTACAAAACAGTAATTATTACTTTGGCAAAGTATTCGCAAAGTTGGGCGCAAGTTCCCCATCAGCCGCAGCAGGTACACTCGTCTTTATACTGCTCCGAAGATAATTGATTTAAACGTCATAAAGAAAATCAATAAAGTATTTGGCGTAGTCACAATCCAGGCCCATTTTCCCTCCAAAGTGTGTTTAATCCACCTTTCCGAAGGTCGCATTGTGAGGAGCCGATTTGGTCCTATAATCCACGCGGACCCCAAAGCATAGCTGAGCTATGGAAATCGACGTTAGTTCCAGAGTGACCTGATAATGTTTAAAAATTTCAATTAAAAGATTTCGGAAAGGTTTCTGAAAAGTTAATAACTCTGGAAATATGCCTAGAATCTGTATCAATAGTAACAAAACTTTACAATATATTGACATATTGATTTTTTTTTTTAAATAATAAAGTAAATAAAAAAATTGGATACCTATTTTGATTTCATAAATGGTGCAATTTTGGGCAAATTTTCCATTTAGATACCTTTTACTTATTATTACCTGTTATTATTAGGAATATTCTTCAAAATGCATATGTATCTAGATTATAGAACCGTTCTCCAATGTTTTCCATTCTTTTATGTGCACTTTTCTTTTAATTAGTAAATGAATCAAGTCAACCATTTTTATAATTCTACCAAATTCTGGTTGAGACATGGAGGGGAAGAAAGTATATTTGCCGAAAAAACGAATAAATATTTATTGAGTTGCTCGCAGTCGAAAAATTAAACGTTGAAAAGTAACAGTGGAAAGAAATGGGTTAAGGTAATCTGATTTTTCAGAATTTTGTTGTGAACTTTGGAGCGGGAATGTATCCTTGCAGTCTCTGAAGCGCCCAGGTTGATACAGGGGGTCAGTCAAAAGGACGTGACTAGATTGACTCGGCTCCTGAGACAGATTATGGTGTCGTGTCTCCTAAATAGGTAGCTAACTTTTCCACCAAAATACAATAAAAATATTAGACAAGACTTTTTTGGGGACTAAGGCGTCCAGAGTGTCCTTTTTGGAGGTGCCACTAATTATTGGCGGAAGACACGACCGACAGCTGACAGCTGGCAGCTGTCCCTTTAATCGAATCGTTAAATTGGACTTGGGAAATTTTATAGATAATGTCCAGAGGGGAATGTCGCCCTCTTTATTATTGAACAATGTAAAACTTATATTGAAATCAACTTTTCAACATGCCAGGAAGTATGCTTGCGAATGTGCGGCGGGAGCTGTCTTTTTCGGTGCACATGCCCGGGGCATGCAACACATTTTTCCTTTCGAAATTGTAAAACATCGCAACATGTTGCCCAAAGTTTTTATTTTGTTTTAAAGACGCCAGCTTAAAGGGAAGAAAAATACGATTGTAAAGGGCGAAGGCATGAGGACGAAAAACTACAGAGGACAAAACTCGAAAGTGGGAGCCCAGGGCCGGATCTATCAAAGTTTGAAATTATGTTTGCAATTTATAAAAATCACAGAAACTATATGTGATCTGGAAAGAAAAGATCGTCTTAATAAACAATTTTAGGCTATTTAATTAGGAATTAATTACGGAAAGTCTGTAACTAATTAATCAAATAAAAAAAATACATTTGTAGAAATTGAAGGAATGTGGTAACCCGATTTTTTTTACCTTTTCCCATTGAATTTTTCCTATTAAATGTTTCCTGTTCAATAATAATTTGATTTTATTCAAAAGCACAATTAATGGACTCTCCCGAACCGAGGTCCCAAATACCAGAAACTTTGATTTAATTTGGCCTTTTTATAAATAAATGTGGGTAATAACATGCTTTGTTAATATCAAAGAGTTTATATAGCTTTTAAATCAAGTAAACATATCCAATTTTATACATTTTAATTTAAGTTTTTATGGTTTTATATCAAAAAAGATTTTAATAGCATTTTTTTGTTAATTCCGTATTTTGAGTTTTTTCTTTCCCTTTTTAAATGCATCTCTATACCAGTTTATTTTTTTTTTATCTTTTTGGTTACCACGGCCCTTGGAAGTCGTGGGATTATTTGGCCGCCCTTTATACCACTTTAATTTCTATGTATACTAAGCTCCCATAACTATTATCAAAAAAAAAATAAATAAAAATCCTTGGCAAATTTTGGATTTAGTCGATTAAGTAAATTTTTCAGTTTCAACATTTCCTTAGGAGTTGTGGTTTCAGGTGAAAGGTATGGAGAGATCCCCGGATCCGGCCCTGGACAGTGCACATCCTTTAAAAAACAGCGAAACACGACGCAGACAAGAAGCAAGCAGAGGAGGCTAGCAACTTTATCTACAAATTGGACAGTTTGACAGCTCAAAGACTTTTTCATAAACTAGCGTAACTTTTCGTGTTGTACCCCAACTGGAAACAACAACTGCAACAATCCTGAAGAGCGGTGGCGTGGAGGAGATGCCACTGCTGCCCCCAGTTAACGATGGACATTTCATAGATTTACAGCTTTATTGCGACAACAGCAACAGCAACAGCAACAGCAACCAGGACGAAAGGGCATCCTTGAGTTTACCGGCGAGTCGATGGCTTTATGAAAATATAATTTACCCGAATGGGTATATGCGTGGGGAACGCCTTGTAGCTGCACTCTTAATAAATATTCTTGTTTAATTTTTTAAAATCATTCATGCTTAGCAAATAAACTAAAGACGATTAATAAATGAGAGATTTTGAGTCTTCTTGCGTAACTCGGAAAAGACACCATGATTGGTAGAGCCCAGAAATCGATTAAAAATTTGATTATTGAGTGTGTAAATATGCGTAAACACACACACAAATACTTGGATACTGCTTCCTGCGAGATATGGGGCATTTTCAGGGGCCTCAAGGACACCCCAGTATGGTCCATCAATGGGAAAAAAGTTTGAGTGCTTTTTGTCATTTTGTCTCCAGCAATTTATTTTTTTTATTGTCAGCATTCACACTGTGGAATTTTTTCGCATCACATGCTGCCTCCACTTCGTCCTTTGATCCTTTCTTATCCTTTTTTAACGACTTTCAAGCGAATCTTGCATACTCTTTCATTAGTTAGTATGTAGTATTGTAGAATAATTATTCTGTAGCTGTAGGAAAAATTAAATTACGTAAAAACTAACACCGTATTTTTTTAGAAGTAAAATGGAGTGTATACTATTAATCAGTCCCGATTCCATTACCCTTTATTCTAGACGAGCTTTAAGGAATGTCCTTGCATTTGAAAACAAGGCCCCAACAATTTCTCCCAGTTTCTTATTTATCATAAATTTATTTTTTAAATGGAAGACAAATTACTGAAAATAAAGTTTCTGAGATTTCATTATTACTTATTTTAAAATATGAAAATTGTTTTCGTTTTAAAGAGAATCCTTTTCCCATAAAATTCCGCGATATACTTTTTTATTAAACAATGAATATTAGGGTTTTTTTTCTATTTTTTAGTGTCAGAATTAAATTGGAAAAATTTTAAATGTTATTAAACATTTTCTTGAGATTCCAGACATTTTAAACAAAAAATGCGAAATATAATACGATAGTGTAGATTAATATACTTTACACAATAAAAAATAACTACATATATACAATAAATAAACTAATTTTGATACTTGGACTTTGATCAAGTTTTTAAATATTTATACTTAGGCCGGCACAATAACAATTGCATTTATGTAAACATAATTTAAAAAATAAAAAAATTCTAAATTATATAAAATTATAAAATAAATTGTATAAAAAATGTTAATAAATGTAAATAAATAAATTTAAAAAATTTAGATACAAAATAAAAATAATATACGAATGTATACTAAGGTATTTATTATAAACATTTCTAATGGGAATAAATTCAAAACTCGTAGAAATAAAATTAAAAAAAATTGTAAATACTTTGATATTTTATTTTAGAAAATTAAAAATAAAAATTAAACACAATAACAACAAAAGCAAGTGGAGTATGTAAAAATATATATTGTATAGTTTAATATGTTTTATATATTATTTTTTTA
This sequence comes from Drosophila varians, assembly GCA_018150405.1. Lineage (NCBI taxonomy): Eukaryota > Metazoa > Arthropoda > Insecta > Diptera > Drosophilidae > Drosophila > Drosophila varians. The sequence continues at coordinate 13,742,681 of JAECWK010000126.1, forward strand.
TAAAATCATAGAATATAAGGGAATCCTTCCACAAAAGATTCTGAAAATTTTGCGGATGACTAATTAATTAAAATATTTTAAAAAAATAATGGAAGAAACGAGTTATATGTTTTTATTTAGCTTAAAGGCAAGTAATTAAAATGGAAATTAAATTTATTCCCCCGGCAAACGGGAATAAATTAATTAACAGACCGAGACCGACTAGACTAAAAATGCCCTCCTGGCTCCACGGTCTCCTGGTCTCCTGGCGAACGTTTCCGCCCGGGAGCGCTGTCTTGGCAGGTGCATTGTCTGCATGTCCTGCTGCTGCAGTCGCTGCCTGCGGGCTTCTGAGCTTTTAATCATTTTTAAACAACAACTCAAGTGCCGCACACACACAGGAATGGGGGGATGGGGAGTGGGGCGCAAGGATGGTTCTGGGATTGGAGTGTTTTGGGGCTGGCGAGGTGCGCTGGTCGTGTGTGCTGTGTCAAAAGCCAAGCGTTGCATGTGCAAGTGCCACTCAACATCCAGCCACCAGCACACACGCTGTCGCAGACACCAACACACACACACACACAAAAGTGCGCGCGAGCAGGACACGGCGAACAAAAAGTTGTTGCATACCAAAAGGGGCAAGCCATCGCCGCCACAAAAGCACTCGAGAATTTATTTTTAACGCATAAAGTGCAACGAGTGGCTGCCCCATACCCCCCTATATGCCACCCGCCCACTTTGTGTCCTGCCTCTGTCCCAGCCTCTGCCTTTGCCTTTGCCTTAGCCTCAGCCTCAGCCTCGGCGCGGCACTTAATTTTTCTGAAAGTCCGGAAATGCAGCCAAATGTGAGCCAGCCTGCGCTGGAGTCTTTCACGCCAATTCCATAATATGCTTTAATTGTTGCCACGTGAGCGGCCTGGACTCCAGACCAGGGGGGAGGGGAGGAGGGGGTAGGTGACAAATTCCTTTAAATATTCCAAAGGGGATAATGCACACCAGCAGGCCAAGGGACATGTTCAAAAGTAAAATGATAGCAGCTGTCAGTCACCGTCGTTTCATTGCATAATGATAGAAAAAAGCAATCAGTTGGGAAAACTCCAAAAAAAAAACAAACAAATTTCTAATAAAACCAAAGCCTATATGCCCTCGAGGATTCCTCTTAGAAGTACATCATTTAGAATTAATAATAATAAGAAATAATGAGGAATAACTTTTAGAAGATTTGAAGATTACAAATGAATTTGAAATTAATAAGGAGATACTCCAAAACTGTGGGGGGTTTTTGAAAGAGTTGCGTATAAGTGATTTTTGATAGTGCCTTTGATGTTCCGGATAACCTGTATTCTATATTGTTAGAGCCTCTTTTTATATTTCACTTCATTTATTTTCATTTCATTTCATGGTTTTGTTTATATTTCAAAAATTTAGCTTTTTCTAAAATGTTTCATAAAAAAATAATAATCATTTGGCATTAAAATCCGAAAACATTCACTTTTCCCGATTATTGGTCTTTTTCGACATACGAAATACACCCTTCCAAAACTAACATTTCATCTAAACAGAAAAAAAATAGGAAATGTGAAAAATTACAAAAAATAAACCAAAAGCTTTTGAACTTTTTTTTTGGGTTCTATTCGGTTGCTAAATTCCCAGTTTTAGGAAATTTAACATAATTTCTCTATGGTTTGACCTTTCTAACTGGACACCAAGGTACTTGTTTTCAAAGGTCCTTATTTTAGAAATATGCAACAATATATAAAACTAAAAATATTAGAATCTAAATAAATAAATGAAATTAAAAGTAACCCTTTTTTTTCTTTTCAAACAAAGAAAATAATACCCCTTATAGGTTGACAAATTCTTAGAATAACTTTAAAATAGATTTTTGCAATTCCTTTCGGGGAAATAATTTTTGGTATTTCCTATGCATACATTTCTGATTGAATAGTTTGCCATTTTGGATAGTTAAAACAAGTCCTTGGGTTTATTGCCATAAAGTGAAATAAATAAAGCTGGGAGAGAGCGAGGGAAAGCGATGGCTCCTTACGCTTCCTGCAAAGGACAGTAGACAGCCCGGAAGCGCCGACAGGAACACAGAACGCCACTTGGAAACTTAAAACTTTATTGCCATCCGATGCCGACGCCATTTCGCGAAGAAATTTTCATAAAATGTCAAAATGTCTGAATGCGATTCGATTGATTCGCGCGGAAACCGAATGGGAGTGGCATGGCTGGGGGGGTTGGGGGTGGTTGTAGGACCCCATCCCTATCGGTAAGGGGATATTGCGTATCCTGGGCAAAGCTGACGCCACTTTTAATCGATTGAAAACTATCATCGAGCAAAGTTTGAAAAAAGGAACGCCAAAGTAATGGCCGGAGGGCAGTCTCTTTGTCCTCCCCTCCCTCTGAAGACTGCCAATTGCGTTAAATTACTTTTTTATGCAATTAAAACTATTTTTCATCCTGCCTAGATGCTACACCGAAGAGTTGATGCTCTTTATAGGGTGCTTTGCTGGCAGAGCCTGGAAATTGGAAGCGGCAATTGTTTTTGTTTTGCATTTCAATGAAATAGCCTGGCCGTGATAAATGCTAATTAAAGCCATAAAAGTGATATTTCATCATTTTTAATTAATTGCGGGGAATACGTTTATGGATGAATGGATGGATGGTCGGACGCAGGAAAATGTTTTTGTTTTTTGTGCCACTGGGGCATTATGGCATGATTTAAACTCCTCCCGTAAATAGATTCTCTTTCAACTAACTAGCGAACAATTATTTTTTGACACCTTGTTGGGTAGAACACGGAGATACGAACGATTTATCGGGAAAATTATTAATACGAAGTTTGCAGAGAATCTGGAAAATAATTGTTTAATTCTTAATTTTTTTTCTTTCATTTCTTTCTTCAATAAAAAAAATAATCCATTTAAATAACACTAGCAATAAAATTGTTGCAGGTATTCTTAATTTTTTTTGGAACTCTCCATTCTTCTCGTTTAAGGTTTCCCCACAACTATGATATATTACTCCCGTGAGTAACCATTTTTCAGATAAATGGCTTCCAAAAGCAACAAACTTTTTCATTTTCAACTACGACATGGTAACTTTTGTCAAGAAGACCTCTAGACGAAAAGCACCGAGGAAGAACAGGTATACCCCAGTTTTTAGATTTATGTCGGTTCTGTTATGAAATTCTACATTTTACTAACAAGTGTGCAAAGTTTTTCAAAGGTTTCCTCCAAATTTTTTTGTAATTTCATAAGATTTTTTTGTGAGTTGCTGTTTATAAATACTTTTAAAGGTATCCCCGAAAATCAGGGCACCTTCAAAATGGGACAAAAATATATTATAAGGTCAAAGGATCAGAACAAGATTTCTCTTTGAGGCTGTCGCAAAAATTCCTAAGATTTTTAAAGAGATTTTTAGCTGCACATCTTATATATTTGTATATTTTGTATATATATTTGTTGTATTTATTTAGCTGCACATTTTAAAAATAATTGAAGTATATACCATTTTTTAAATCGAAAACCTCGAAGAAATGAGCTTAAAGTCAAGATTAGGCGTCCTTTTGAAGAACAGTAATCTGAAGGACTCTTCAAGACTCTGCGTAGTCGTAATATTAAATCGTAAATAAAATCGTATGTTTTATAAAAAAGTGAGCGATATAATAAAAAATAAAAAAAAACATGTTAATGTTTTTATTTTAAAAGATCTTAACTCGTTTAATATTTTATCAAAACTGGGATATATTTATAAAAATAGATATTTAAAAAAGGACATAAAATATCGAATAATGCAAACTTTAAAAGCGTCAAATAGAAGCAGCTATTCAACCCATAGAAGATAATAGAATTCCAAATATATTTAAATATTTATATATATATATAAAAACTTAAGTATTTAAAAATTTAACTTTTTGAAGAGCACCAGAGTCTGAAAAATCGTTTTCCTGAATTATGGAAGCTGAAATGGAAAAGTTTTGAAATAAAAATGCGGCTTGCTGGATTCATTTTATTGTTATTTTATTTAAATATTTTATATGTTAAGAAAACAATTGAAAATTATAAAAAACGTATATATAAGAATCCGTCTATGCATTATAGTTAGTTTAAAAATGTATACTTATAATTGTTTTGATTTTTGTGCTAATTTGAACAAATCGTATTGTGTTTGTTAATTTTTGTCGTGTCGTGTGTGTTTCGTTTTTGGATTATGCCTGTAAAGTATTTAGTATTCTCGAGATCGTATCTTTCAATAGTGTGGCGCTTGATCAAATTGAAAATGGGGGGAATCCTACGAATAAGGTATTGTATATCTTTAAAAAGGGTTTCACATACACAACAAAATACGCGAGCACGAACAAATGAAACGAAAAAAAAAAAAAAAAAACCTAAAGTAGTTTAGCCTATTTTTTGTATAATACTTTTGCTTATTTCAAACGAAATTTATAATTTTGGATTGGTTCAGTCGCCTTGAGCGAGGCGTGGCGAGACGAGGCGAGGCGAGGCGAGGCGAGGCGGGACGAGGGTCCCTCAGACCCGGGGTCCCAGTGCCCAATGAGGACTCTAGTTTTGGGGCAAGTATGGGCGTAACATTGGCAGGCAGCACCTCCCCCGATCTCAGCTCCCAGATCTCTCAGATCAGATAAGGCCTAGGCCTGTGAGTTAAGTTTTAAGTTGCGTCTTCGCACGGGCACTACATAAAATGGTTTAACTCGGCAGTTAGACTACTTAGTGCTTTGGGGCCAATATTTTCATTTCATAAAAATATATCGCATGCTTCTACAATGTATAAAAAAAAGTCAAGTTTACTGAGCTTCGAATGTGTCTCGACATCATTTGCACTTAAAAAACCTAAAACCTCCATACTGATTAAGTGTTGTACTAATAGAGTGCACAAAAAACTAAACCTAAACGCAGTAGTAGTTACCTAAAAAGAAGGTTTCGGAAAAGTAAACTATATATGTATATGTATATATGCATATGCGTGTAAAAAAGTACATGGGAAGCGGGGTGGGGGCTCATTAAAAACGCCACTCTAGCTCGCAATTATTAGATTCATTCGGTTTAATTATAAACGAACATGGGTAGCACTCTAAAACAACCAACTAAATTAGTTCAAGTGGGGCTGCTAAGGTAAAGTAAGGTAATGTATTATACGGTTTGGATTTGGGTTTGGGTTCGGACTCTAGTTCGGGTCCGGGTCCGTGTCCGGGTCCGTGTCCGGGTCCGGGTCCGGGCTGTTGTCAAAAGTGATTGGGGTCGGTCGTCGGGCTGGAACTACTCCGAGACAGCTAAGCTAACTAAACAATCCTTTCGGCTAGGCTTTTTGGGTTCTCGTCGTGTATATGTATTTTATATGTTTCCCCTATATATAATTAGCTTGTTTGCATATCGAATGTCGGAGTTAAATGCTCAAGTTTGGATATCGAATGCTGGTGAGGGAGATAATTGAAGGGCCGCTCCTGAAACGCTCCCGCGGTAACATTAGATGCTAGTGCAAAGTGTTTAATAGCTATTATTATTATTACTATTACTATTACTATTACTATTTCTATTACTATTACTATTATAATGGTAATCGAACCGCGTCCGCCCCCCTCCGGCCACATGTATACATAAAAGTTCAATTCTATCGATCATTCTTGGTTTTAGTTACTAGGCTAATGCACTTAACATAAATTATATATTATTATATATATTATATATTATAATTATATATTCTTCGCTTCGCATTCTCACTTAGACTGTGGTACTCTAAGTCCCGGATCGTGGGGGCGATTCCATTAAAAAAAAATCGTTTAGAGATATAATTGGATGACTTAGGCCTACATATACGATATATATATAGCTTAATTGTTCTAACTGTATGCGTATGCCTTCGTAATTTACAATTTTATAAAAGTTTCAACATTTCGACAAAAAATTTAAGTGGGATTCTTCTATCGCTCGATCTGTTTCTCTTCCTCTCTTCATTCTAAATCAATTTCTTTAATATATAATCTTGTTCTGTATAAGTATGCTCGTTTGTATATATATATATATATATAGATTTATTCATGTATATATTTAGGTTTATATATCCTTCTTTTGTATATATCTGTTAATTTGCCATTGCTGCCTTTTGTACCAAAACGAACTATCCTAAATAAAAAAAAATTATAATAAAAGGAATTAGTGGTACATCTGAGTTAAAATTGGGTTTTTACAATTGGGTTCCTCTTTCCTCTGGGATCTATCGTATTGGGATTGCGATTGCGATTGCGATTGGGATTAGATGGTCTCTGTCCTGGTATTGCCTTTCCTGCACTAATGGCTGCTCCCCTCCTAGTTTTCCATTTCGCATTCTTCGATTCAATTACTAAAATCTACATCAGTCGTTTGGCACAGTGGCGCGCAGTGGCGCGAATTATGGAGCGGAGCAGCGGCTCCTGCCCGGCACACCCATTGTAACAGCAACTCCAGCCGCTTCACTGCCCGAGCTTGGGCCTGGCGACCTCCTCCTTTGTGTTATTCCTGTTGCTATTGCTATTGCCATGGGGGGCCCGGGGGCAGCGCTCGCCGGTGCCAAACTAGACCTCGGTGCCGTCCTCGCCCTCGTCGTCGAACAGCTGGCTGGTGCTGCCCAGCCCGCTGCGGGTCGTCGTCACCGACATCTTCTTCTTGGGCTTGGGCGGTGGGCGCGGCGGGATCTTGACGATCTTCGGCGAGTCGCCGCTGACGCTGCCAGCGCCGTGGATGGGCGAGGTGCAGCCGCGCGTCGGCGAGAAGGAGGCTGCCGACTGCCCCAGCCCGGCCCCGCTGATGCTCGCACCGGGCAGTATCGTGATCCCGTGCTGCCGCCCCCCGTACAGCGGCTCTGCGTCCGAGGAGTACTTGTGGTGCTGCTGGTGCTGCTTCTGCTGCTGGATAAGCTCGTGGATGGGCTCGTATATCTTGCTGGTGTTGCCCGCCGAAGCCACCGACGACATGCTGGGCGTGGCCGGCAGCGGCCGGTCCCGCATCGAGTACTGCTGCTGCAGGGCGGCCTGGCCCACCGACCCGGCGGACACCTTAGACAGGTTGAGCGTCGAGTTGCCGCCGGCGGTGGTGCGCAGCCCCAGGTTGTCGTAGACCGGCTCCGCCTGCAGCTCCGCGGTGGTGGCCGTGCCCGTCTCGCTGGGATTCGGCGAAGTGGGGCTCTGGAAGTCGCTCAGCTGGCCGATGGCGTGTCCGGCGGCCCCCGACGTGCTGGGCGCCCAGCTGGGGGCGCGCGGCTTGCGTGGAATTGTCATGTATCCCTGTTTCATCACCACGGTCGAGGCGGGCGTGTAGACGACGGGAGCGGGCAAGAAGGGCGAGGTGGCGGCCATCGGGTGCTGCTGTTGTTGTTGTTGCTGCTGGAGCTGCTGGTGGAGGTTCTGCTGCTGCTGCTGGTGCTGCTGCTGCTGCTGGAGGCGACTGCTGTTGGCGGTGGCAATTAGCGCCAGGTTGCGCGACTTGGGGTGCTGCAGCGTCATGAAGCCGTTGTAGGGGCCGTGCCCCGCCAGCGTCGTGGTGCCGTAGATGCCGTGCGGCGTCATGTGGGTGTAGACCGGGCTGGTCAGCGAGGGCGGGGAGCGGATGCCGTAGATCACCTGGTCGGGTATGTTCGATTGGGAGGACTGCATGGAAGGCGAGGTGGGCGGGACGCGGGCCGGGAAGGCCAGCAGGTCCGGCGGCAGGCTGTTCCCGTAGGCGTCGTCCACGTACGTGTGCCGCGTCCGGGGCGTGGTTGTCGTGTCCGACAAAGCCACCGAGTGTGTTTCATCGTCCGGCATCAGATTGGCTGCTGGAGACAAAAAAACGAATGAGTTAATTATTCGATTAACTACACTTGGGCAATAGGTTTCCCTATCTCTCATTATGTATTTATTTTTTCATTTTATTTATTTTTTTAGTTAAGTAAGTAAAGGAAAAAAATAAAAAGCCATAGGCACATACATAGGGTCCTTAATTCTAAAACTAACGTTTTCCCAATTTGATTTCTGACATCTTGGAAGATGTTTTGACAAGTCCTATAGACCTTGTTCTTTAAATTATACAAATTTTCCCTCCAGTCAAATTTTAGACTTTTGGATTTGGCCCAGTTGGTTGAGCCAAGGACTTTCTCCCTGAATTTTCGAGAGCCATTTCGGATGCGGCATCAACGTCGCCCGGGAGTTGGCACATGTCGCCTTTGCTTTGCCAATCCCAATTCCAATCACAACCTCATAACCCCTCATCGCCAGATACTCAAAACCGAAAGCCCAGACCCAGAGCCAGAGCCAGAGCCAGAGCCAGGACCAGACCCAAACCCCAAACCCCAAACCCAACCCAAAGCCAAGAGCAACACAGAGACGGCATTAGCGATACGAGCAAAGTGCATCAATTGCATCCAATTGGCTTTGCAATTGTCATCGCAATTCAATTGCCAACTGACAATTGACAATTGGAAATTTAAAACAAACATCCGCTGACCCGATGGGCGATGGCCGATGGCCGATGGCTCATGGGCGCGATGGCTAAGCCCGGACTGTCGCGTATGTCCTGGTTGTCCGGGGAGTCCTGCGAGGGGCTCGACGGGCTGCCTAATGCTGCGGAAATACTAAGTGTGTTGACGTTGGCATTGGCAATTTCAATGGCGTTTTGGATGGCATTGGACGACGGCCTTCGTGTTTGACAAATAGACGGAGTGCCACCAGCGCACCGCATCCTTTGGGGGTCCTTTGCTTGTCCGACACATGCAATGAGTTATGGGGCAACGCTCATAATTTCCAGCAGATGTAACCGGCTTTGTCGCGCGACTCGTAATCAAATGCATTCTACTCGGTTGAGTTGCAACTTGCTTCAACAGCATCACGAAATTAATGGCCAGGCCGTGCCCCCTCAACGCTCCCCGTCCGGTGTCCTTCTTCCTTTGATTTGGCTCCGCGTGACGCGTGTAAATAGAAAACCAATCCCATGAAACGGCATCCTCCCGCTGGGGGTGTTCTCGCTGCAGTGACGTTTCCGGTTAATTCCTTTGTTTTGGTCGCACAAGGATCAGATTCATCGACACCTCTGGTTTCTGATTGTAATGTCCGCCTTACAATTACGTGGCGCACTGTAAGAACGCTTATTTGGCTTATCAAACCCTAATTAGACTGATTAACAAATTCAGAGTTCGGGCTTTTTAAAACAGAAAAATACTTTAATTTATTTATCCCCAAACTAACTAAAGGTACCCCAAAGATATTATTTTTACCCTGTGCTTTAGCAGGTAATATCTTAATAAGCTTCATACCAAATAGTATTCACTATAAACAGTTTCAAATAATTTTTTTGAATTCCCGGCAAATGGCGAGATACATGTTTGACATAAGAAAGATTGTCCAAGACAAATAAGAATTAAGATTTCCTCATCGAGATTGGGATTTCGCTCTTAAGGACACATTTTTTACGCTCATATTTCCTTTAAGTCCTTTCAATTTCGCACAGCAACTGAAAGTTACAATTCTCCTGCCCCTAAAAAAAATAGAGGCTTCTCAGGTCCTACATTTCTGAAAATATATGGCTCAAAATGTTTCGATATTACACGTTTACTAGTATTTTGAAAATGAAATATTTATTGGAAATATATGTATACACTCCTATAGAATGATTTTATTTATTTTGAACCCAAGTTAAATCTTTCAACACATTTTCTACCCCCATTTCTTGAGACTACTAACATATTGAAAGATGCTATGTTTTTTTTTGCATGAAATGTGTATGGATAGTGCATCCGCCCTATTTGCTCCATAAAATCAACAAACTCATATCGGGGGTCTACCTTATCTTATCGGGGACAGTTTAACCCAAATACAATCGAACGAGAAGAGACACTTTTATCGTTGGCGCGATAAACGTTTTGTGTACAAAAATTAATCAGAGTCATATTCGATGTCAGCCATTCTCCAATCCAGTTGGCCAATAGCAGATAAATGTTGAAAAAAATTTGAACACTACAAAATTCTATCTTTTCACTTTTCGGAAAGAAACTTTTCGGTCGAAATACACATTGCTCTTTTACTACAAAAGTTTTGAAAACTGAAAAAATAGGATGCTGGAATTTTCCATGAGTAACCACCCACCGGTGGTAGCCGGTAGCCTTAGAATATACACTACTGGCCAAAATAGTAAGTACATAGACATAGTGTTTTTTTGTTTCAATATAACTCGATTAATATTGAATGAACCCGTGCCAATTTTTTTACATTGAAGGGTTACAGTGTAACACAATTTTTGAAACTAAAATAAAAGAGGGGATATACGAAATGTTACATTTAAAACGTTTCCGAAATGTTTGTATATTCCATACATACTTCGAAAAAAAGGTTGCGGAAATGTTTCTGAACATTTTTTTTTCTTTTACATTCAAATAAATTATTTCAGAATTATTATTAATGGAGCCTTTTTCTAATCTTTCCAATAAAATGTTTTAGAATGGTTTGGAAATGCTACAAAATGTTTCTTAGATGGTTCCGTATTGTTTTTTAAATGTTTCGTAAGGTTTCAGAAGCATTACGTAATGAAAAGGGCGGACATCGAGGATCCTTGAAATGTTTAAAAATTATAATGTTTCAAATGAAAGATTTCGATAAGGTTTCTGAGACGCTACATGCCCAGTGGGAAACAAAACTGTATAACATTTTATTCTTTTATTATTCCAAGTTTGAAAATAAAATATGATAAGGAGAATAGATGTAAAAATAGTTCCGTGTATATTCTTCAAATAATTTTAGTGCCTTGGAAAATGACAAAAGTACTACAATGACAATGTATAATTATTATGAAAAGATATTGAAAACCAAAAATACTCTTTTTATCAAAAATATTAAGCACTGATCTTGGAGTCCATTTGACCATAAACTATCGTTTAACGACATCGTAGTCACTGTGAATACATCCAGAGGACAGAGGACTCTATACGCATATTTGCTTTGTCCCGTCCTTTAATATTGCATATTCTATTTTAATACTCATATAGTCTCAAATTTTCCCTAAAAAACCAAAGCTGGGGCCCTGTTATAGTTGCCGGTAATTCTTCTTTTTAACGTGTCTATCAGGACTACCAGGGCCTTTCGACTTGCATGGTTACCTATTATCACATGATTTATCCCTAGATTTATCCCTAGATAAATTTGGAATTTTTGTAAGCATCGATAATAAAACAAATACAGAACTATATGTTACTAGTTTTTAGAGAAGTACATGGAACTAAAACACCTTTTTAATTTGTTTGTCTCAAAATGCAGATTTCAGCTTGGGGAAGCTCTACTAATCAATAAGAATTTAGCTTACTCTGATTGTCCCTATAATTAAATGTTCTTGCACTAATTAAAATAATTAAAATAATTTTTAGATACTTCAAGAAACTTCAGGACTAGCAATTGTTAGTAAAAAATGTACTCACCGTAGGCCGTTTCATCGAGGAGCGTCTTCTTGATCTCGTGGCCGTCGTCGCCGCCGTCGATGCTCTCGATGTCGGTGCGGCGGGGCGGCTTCTCGACGGGATTGACCTCGTTGAGGAGGCTCTTCTGCATCTCCATGATGACGGAGCCCTCGAGCATGGAGCCGTTGTGCGTCTTGTCCAGTTTGGCGGAGATCAGGCCGTCGCCGCTCATGATGGTGGTGTCCTTCTGGTAGGTCTTGATCCGGCGGCAGTACCAGAACAGAGTCAGGACGACCACGATCAGCAGCAGCAGCACGGTGGTGGTGATCAGGCAGATGATGAGGAAGACGTTGGTCTGCTGGTCGCTGGTGGGTGCTCCGATGGCACCGCCCAGGCCCATGCCCAGGCGGCCCATACCGTCGGAGTCGGTCCCGGGGCCGGCGTAGTCGCCGCTGACGAGCAGCTGGAACTCGGCCTCGGCGCGTCCGCCCCGGTTCTCGGCCACGCAGGTGTAGGCGCCTTTGTCCGATGGCCGCACGCCGAAGATGCGCAGCTCGGAGGTGGTTTGGGAGGCCTGGGACGGCTGCTCCACGGAGGTGAGGACGCGGACGCGGGGGTCGTGCGGATGCAGCGGCCGCTTGTTGTACACCCAGGTGACGTTCGGACGTGGGCTGCCCACGATGCGGCAGGGCAGGGTGATGTTGTCGTGGGTGGCCTCCACGAAGGAGCGTACCGAGCCGAGGATGCGCGGCCGGCAGGCAAAGTTCTCCGAGGGCACCTCGCTCCACAGCTTGCCGCGCAGCTGCGGCGGCTCCTGGCAGTCGGTGGGCGGCGTATAGAGGCGCTTACTGATGGCGTAGTCGCGGAACTCCTGCAGCTCGCAGCTGCAGTTCCACGCGTTGCCTTGCAGCGACAGGTGGTTTAGCTTCTGGAGGTCCTTGAACGTGTCCTTGTGCAGGTGCGTGAGCCGGTTCTGCTCCAGGGAGATGCCGCTGAGGGCCACCGTGCCGCTGAAGACGTGCAACTGCACCTGGTGCAGCCGGTTGTTGCGGAACTCGATGCGCGACAGGAAGCTCAAGTTGACGAACAGATTGTTGGGCAGGACCTCGATCTCGTTGTTGTTGATGATGACGTTGCGCAGCTTCTCGAGGCCGGTGAAGGTGCCCGGGCGCAGTTCGCGGATGTTATTGAAGGACATGTCCAGCTCGATGAGGATCTGCAAGCCCTTGAAGGTGTCGCGGTGCACCTCCTGGATGGTGCAGTTGCGCAGGAAGAGCTTGTGCACGTGCGGCAGACCGGCCAGCACAAACTCCTCGCGCCTCAGCTCAGCGATCTGGTTGTAGGCGAAGTCCACCACCTGCATCTCGTTGCTAAGGTCCTGCGGTATCTTGGTCAGCGCCTTGTTCCGGCAGTCGGCGCTCTTCTTGCCCGAGTTCCAGTGACAGTGGCAGCTGCTGCAGTTCTGCATCCAGTCGATCCCGGCCGCCAGCTGGGCGAGGTGCACCAGCAGCGTGGCCAGGAGCAGCGCCCATCGCATCGTCAGCCTTGTTGTGGTTGCCATCTCCGAAGGGTCTCTAATCCTGGGCACGTGCTTGTCCGACGCAAAACGGAGCGCCCTGTCCGCTGTGGCCTGTTCGCTGTCTGTCGCCCTGACCCTTGACCCTTGACCCTTAACCGTTAACCCTTAACACCCTGCGGTGTGTTTACTCGCGTCGCTGCGTGTCACGTATTTTTCCGCCTTTGTCACCCTTTGCGGCTTGAATCCCTGACGCGCTCTTAATTTTTCGCTCCTTCGTTCCTTCCAATCCTTTTCGTCTTTTTCCGGTTTTCCTGTTTTTTCGTTATCCTGCTCCCGTTATCTCGCGCCAGGGGAGTTGCTGGGTGTGTGGCAACGGGTGGGTGTGCGCGACGGGCCGGGCCGTGATTAATTAAAATCCCGGCGGACGTCGTTGAGCTCTAACCTCGCAATTAGCAGTGCAGTTTCCACCTGAAAGGTATGCGCAACAATGCGGACAGTGGTCGATTAATAATTATAATAACGATGGGATAAGGATGCGTGGGGGGGGGGTTGCCAGAGCGAGCGGAAGCTAAGGTGAGAAGGGTCGAACGGGTTGCTTTGATTGACAAAGTTTGTCGTGTGTCATCGATGGGTTCGGGTAATTAGCGGAGTCATTTGTTTCGGTTCGAACTTTGCAGCATAACTGCCAGCCACGTAACGGAGCGCCACGTAACCAGGACATAAGAGGATTATTTTTCGGCGGAATAGGGCGGAATTTTGCTCTACCACAGAGTGGGCAGGGACGGGGCGCGGGAGGTCCTAGAACAGGCTCTTGTCACACTCCTGACTTGTATTTAATTGCCTGCTCTTAATTGAATTAAATCGCTAAATGGAAACGATAACTCTGCTTTCCCAAGTGGCAGGCCCATTAGGGGCAATTAAGGGGGGTACCTGATTAAAAGTTTAAAAATATCTACTTTGTATAAATTGTCTGTAAAACTATTCTAGAGTGAGGTGTTTAAATTGAAGACCAAATTCTAAATAGTTTTGATAATAAAAGCTTTTACGACTCTTGTTTATCGTTTTTATCGAAACAAGTTTCCGAATTCCCATCTCTTAACTTTATCATCGAAAACATATGTCACAAATTTTGTGTGAATATTTTTTACTTAAATTAGAAATATAAAGTATAGTATAGTAAGTATAGTACACTGCAAAATAGCAACAAACTATCCTGAAAGTCCAGTTAATGAGTTGGAAAAAAATACAAAAATACTCAAATAATTCTGAGCTTCTAACCCGATTTTTGTCTCTTAGTTTTCTATTACTATAAAATTTTCAAAGAAAACAAAAAGGCAAGCTTTAGTCGAGTTTTTCGGCTATATGATACCCGGTACCCAAATGGTCTCCTCCCTGACCTCTTCTTCCTAACTAATACCTCCAGTTTAGTTTCCAGTTACAAACCTTCGCAAAGAGTTTGGTTTAGGAAAAAACTCGTTGCATACTTCGGGGGTGTACTTAAATCTACCCTTGAACTCTACGAGTACAAATCAAAAAAATATGCATCCGAGGGAAACTCACCTAGTTTGTTTTTAAACAGAAAGGAATACTCGCAGGACTTTAGATATTCGGAAGCTTCATCAGTAAAAATTGAATTGGGAAAAAGGAAAGAGCTGGGTCGATCAGAGATGGGGCGTTCGAGGTCCTCGTTCCCTCTAACTCGCGGCAATTCCCCCTGGAGTATCGTGTGGCCTAGAGTTTTCCGAGGCAGATTGTAAGTGTGTCCAAAGCGGTGATTTCGCAGGGGAGAGCTTTGCGAAAAGGACGGGACGCTACCTGGAGGCCCAAAGAGCCAAAGAACCAAAGAACGATGTCATGCGAACGGCAAACATGACGCGGGAATCGTTTCGTGGAATGGACGAGGACGGAGGAGGGATTGGCAAGGGGAGACCAAGGGCGGAAACAAAGCGAAACTGGTGAACCAAATTCGGCTGCATCCTTCGAGCTGGCTTAATCTCTTTGGTCCTGTTTTGTCCTGCCTGTCCTGCCTGTCCGCGCCGCTCGCCCCCCTTCCCTTCCCTTCCCTTCCATTCACGGCACGCGGGCTCCGCGGCTCTGCGACTCTTCAGGTGGCAGTCGCTGCGACGACTTGATTAATGAAAATGTTGTTAAACTGTGACAGTTTGCGGCTTCTAACTGACTTGCGGCAGTCCTGCCACGCCCACCCGCTGCGATGGGTGAAGCCATCAAACTGGATGGGCGAGGCGGGGCGTGGACGCAGAGGCAGAGGCGGAGGCGAAAGAGGAGACGACGAAGAAGAGAAGCTTTTCTTTTAAGCAAGTGCAAACAAGACAACATTTTGAGAGCGAAGGACCGCCTTTTTAGCATTGAGCTGGGTTCGGCTTTAATTAAGCGCCATTTCTGACGTCAACACATTTTCCGGTCCCGACCATAACGAGGCCCAAAAAAGAAGCCTCCCCCTCCCCCTCCCGCTCCCGCTCCCGCTCCCGGTCCCGCTCCGGTCCCGGTCACGGTCCCGGCAGTCCTGTGTTGGATGGCCTGGCCACTGCACCAGGAAAGCCATCGCAGCAGAAACTACTGAAACAAGCCAATTACCAGCGTAAAACTCAGCCGACAATGAATTATTTAGGAATTAATAGCGATTGCGGGCCACAACAGGGTGAGCCACAACAGTGCAACCACGAATCATAGATACCCTGCTCTATTTGCAGAGTTTCGTTTTGACTGAGATATTTCTGTAGTTGGATAATGGATAGTATTCCTCAAAACTAAAGGATCATGTCAAAAACATTAATGTTAGCTGGGATATTTTGAAAATCGATGTTTTGATTAAATATTGTTGCAAACTAGATACATATGCAAAACGATTAAAATTCTCATCCCTTAAAAAGTTTCATATAATTTGGACACTCTTTAAAAATTAAAGTATAAAAAATATCGAAACTGGATACTACGACTAAAGTTTTCCCAAAACTAAAGGCCCACTTTTCAATAGGGTTCCCTATAATAGTTACTATTTTATGCTAGGCAACCCCCTTTAATTGGGTATTATCCAGGCAGGTCTTGCTAAATTATGGCTGTGATAGATAGATTGACCTAAAAACCCGCAAGCCCCATCATTTTCAGGACAATCTGATAATCGGATACGATTACATTGTAGGGTAGATTACCTTTTAGATAACAAGGCGTGCCAGGGTTCCGTTTCAAAGCCATTCAATATCGGAATATCACAAAACCGTTTTATTTATAACTTGTAGCAATTTTTATAGAACAACAAAGCGATTGTCAATACCCGTCCAGTGTAAACATTCAGTGAGGGGATTGCTTCTTTAAAAAGTAAACAATATTGAATTTCTATTATTCCTTTGAAGGATTCCCTTTCGCTTTTTAACCGTTATTTAAGAAGGCTATATTTGACATACAATACATAGAAAACATCATCGCATTTGTAGTTAAAATGGATTAATTGTATTTTATGCAAATATGTAGCTTTCGTGTAAACAACGTTTCTTCCTAATGAGGTTTTTTGTGTGACGAAATGTTTGCTTTTTATTTATTAGTCGTTAGTTTTACTTTCCACTCGAATAAAAAACTGGAAAAAAAAACAAGGGCAACATTTATATGATTTCTTTTTTTTGTTATTTTTTTTTTCTGGTAGCTGTTGAAGGGTCCTTTCGGGGTCCCAGAGTTCTTGGAATCAGTGGCTGCGGTTTGATTGTGTCTTGTTCTAGCCGGCGATAATGTGTGGTATCGTATGCTGGATACCAGGCCTGTAATCCAATCCCACCTAATTTGCACACCCTCGACCGAAAATAGATACACATGATGGATGGGATCTGGTGGGCGGGTCGGATCTGGTCGTAGCGGAGGTCGAGGCGGAGGCGGAGGCGGAGGTGGCCCAGGAAGCTAGCTTGTCTATCCGGTTTCCCGCGGACTCTCACCCAGTCGGTGATTGAGAGGGAGGGGCAGGCCGACGCTGTTTCTCGATCCTACGACAGACGAATAGCGGTACTTTAAGTGCGCCAGTATGTGTTGTTTTTGCTCCACTTTGTTTGCGCACACTTTTCGTGATTGTTTTTGTTGTCGTTGTCGTTGTCGTTGCTGTTGCTGTTGCTGGCTGTGTCAGCGGTTTTTGTTCGGAAAGAAAAAACCTCAAAACAAATTAAATATGCAAATAAAAGAAAAACGCTGCAATTTTGCGCTTTGTTAAATATTTGCTCAATGGGTTTTCGTTAGTTGTTCGCCGTTGTTACCCGTTCGTTTGTTGCTTTCATTTCGTTTCGTTTCGGTTTGTTTGTTGTTTTTGTTGCCTGACTTTCACAAAGGCCGTTGCGGGGGCGGCGCCGGGTCACTGAGAGCAGGGGCGGGCGGGGTCGGGGCAGTTCTTGGGCCTGAGCGCGAGGATGGATTTCGCGCGGTGAGATCCGCGACAAATTGAACCAAAGTTGGATTACTGCCTCAAACTTTCTAATATGCAATCAATAACTATTTACTGTGACCTTTAAGCGACTTTAGCTGTCGCCGAGTGAAATCCACACACCAGGGTGGACCCACACCAGGCTTCGGGTAAAAGCCACAAAATATCATTTTAAAGTTCCCCTTTCTCGCAAAGGAAAAAATATATTGAAAAGATTTTGTAGAATTTGCACATAATGGAGCACTACAAATACTATATAAGGGTTAAATAAAGCTAAATCCATAAATTTCATAGATCTCTCAATATCTTGAAATGAAACTTTTATTTGGCAATTGCTTGGGAAACTAAGGTACATATTACTTTAGTAGTACTTTTTAGCTTTGTAAAATGAGTTTTATTTAGGAAAAATGACAAATTTTCAAAGATTATTTGACAAGCAATAAAAACAAAATATGCATTTCAAAAAAATAAATATTTTGAATGAAAATTGGGAATAATTCCCAATAGAAACTCTTTTTTTTTACTTGGTTTAACTTTTCCTCGTAATGGATTGGAAGTGTGTCACAAAAATTACCCATACGACTCATAAACTCGACGAAAAAGTTACCAAAGTTGTGGGATCGATAGTTCGTCTCCCAGAAATTTTATTTTCATTTCATTAGTTTAAATGAAAGCAGTTAGCATTTGAAACTTTTAGGTAAGAAATTTTCCTGGCTCTTGCAAATTGCATTTTGATATGCCTTTTGGGCTGCGAATTAGTTTGCAATCATTTCACACTACACACAAGGTCCGCCCTAATACACACACACACACACACACACACACACACACACACACACACACACACACACACACACACACGTGAACATAGCTGGCATCACACACATCCGAAACTTTTTCGCTTCAGAGTTTTCCAAGTGGAAAGTTTGCCGACAATCCTTGCCTTCCCACCTGTCCGCAAATTAGAATTTTCAGGTAATTTCGGCAGTGGTCGGGCATAATGAATTGGTGGACTGGGTCAATAAATGAAATTCCTGCACTCTGACCTAATAAATCTACATGCATACGTACACGTACATACCTCCATTCATAATAATGTCTTGCAGTTTTCACTGATTCGAAAACGAAAATGAAAACGAAAACGAAAAAGAAAAACAAAAGCTAACGAACTAAAAACTTTGAGCAAACGTGCGAGGTTTAAAAAGTTTAAATCAGTTCGGAACCATTTTTAGTGTCTCTTGATTATTTAGCCAACTATGGCAGTTGCCGAAAAGACTGTTTTTTTCTAATTTAAGCTGTGTGTGTCAAAAACGAGCGGGGCGATAACACTGTCATCCAGTTGGAGGACTTAAGCCTCCACTCAGAGCACCAAAAATTAGTCAGGTGCTCCATCGGCGGCTCTCGCGGGGGTGGAGGCGACTGCTAATTACAGGGGGGACCATGGCATGGAGCCAACGAAATATCATTAAAAATATCACATAGCGACGATTTGATAGTATTATTTTTTTGATTGGGAATCAAAACTAATTATTCCATTAAAATGGAATGTAATTATTTGAAGAATTCATAAAAAATAAAACTGCGTTCAAGGGAATTTATGAGTTATACAAAACACATATATTATATTTCATAGAAGGTTTTAAGAGCATCTTTGTTTGTATAAAAACCAACGAAATATCAGATATAGTTAGCCGATCCTTACAAAAACATTCATAACAAGCTTAGATTCGTATAAAATGGATTTTAAAAGAAGTCCGACGCTTCTACGCCCAAAATACGAAAGTTGTGGCATTTCCGATCAATCAGTTATATGGCAGCTATAGGATATAGTCGGCCCATCCGTATGAAATTTACCAAATCGGCCCTTATAGTGAATCTCTGCAAATTTCAAGCTTCTATCTTCAATAACATGGAAGTTATAGCATTTCCGATCAATCAGTTATATGGCAGCTATAAGATATAGTCGGCCGATCCCGACTTACATATATACTGCGTGCAAAGGAAAGAAGGGTGTGTGCAAAGTTTCAAGACGATAGCTCAAAAACTGAGAGACTAGTTTGCGTAGAAACAGACAGACGGACAGACGGACAGACGGACATGCTTATATCGACTCAGGAGGTGATCCTGATCCAGAATATATATACTTTATGGGGTCCTGGATGTCTCCTTCACTGCGTTGCACACTTCTGACCAAAATTATAATACCCTCTGCAAGGGTATAAAAAACATGATTTTTTTTTCAATTATAGCAAGGAATATAAAGTCCCAGGCACTGTTAGGGTTAATCAACACATTAAGTCATTTTGTCAAACAGACTATAGCCGTTATAGCTTTCGAATCGTGGATCAGATAAGTATTCGCTCGAAGTTCCCACTTCCCGGGTAACACCCCCATGGGTGTCGACGGGTCGATAGAGGGGGATTATAAAATCCGGGACTTTCCACGAATGGGCAACGAAAGTTTCTTGAGCGAAAGCGCCAGAGTTGAGGATTCCATCCGAGAGATGATTGGCCATGGAATGTCGAATTCAGTTTGAGAAAAGGTATCAGTTATGTAGGCGGGGCCAGCCTCCTCTCGACTGCACTCCCAGCATTTGCCACTCATTTTAATTTCCTGCCGAAAATCCGAAGGAAGCTTAGGCCGGGTCGGGTCGGGCCGGGTCGGGCCGAGTCAATCTGCAGAAAGTTCGGCAAACATTTCCAGGGATTAGGCAGATTTAATGAATTAGCAACGGAATTTGCTTGAACAATTGTAAGCTATTCAAAATTACATTTCCATCCGATACGATCTCCTGGGGCATGTAAAGCATTTCGCTTGGATTTAACGTTGGCTTTTTATTGCCGTTTGCGGTTGCAATTTCTACATACATATATGATGCCTCCGCCTCCACCTCCATCTCCGCCTCCATGTCCATCTCTATGCATGCCCCATTTCGGAAGTAACCGAGTCAGTCGAACCTCGAACCCATTGTATATTGTCAGCTTAAATCGATTTTAACAAATTTAATTGCATTGGTTTCGTTTCGTCCCGTTTGATTCGTTCATTTTTCGGCGCCCCAATCCCCTCTCCCCAGTCCGATTCGGATTCGGATTCGAGTCCGGATCCCTCAACTTTTTTGTATTTTGTATTTTTTTCTGCTTTCCGCTCTGTTTCAACGCTTTGCCGCTGAATTTTGTCGTATGCCAATTGGCAATTGTTTTTTAAGAGTGTTTATGCGGCAAAAGTTGTTGAACCGTCAAAAAAGGACGCGGCGCGGATGCAATAGAATTGCCAGAAAATAGAGAAATAACACAAAAAAACAAAAAAACAAAAAAAAAACGAAAAAAGAGGGAACACGGGGCCAACAAGATTCTGGCATTCTACTTTTGTTGTCACAACAATTTGTTGCTAAATGAAGCGCTCTTCTTTAATTCTTCTCCCCAGTTCTGTCCCTTGGTTTTCGGGACGGCGGCCCGTCCCGTCGCTTTGCATTTTCCCCGATATTCTGATTCCTATTCCGGATCGGGCTGGGGCGGGGCAAGTGGCATGCACGGGCTATTGTCCCTTTATGATGGCCGGCCCTCTCGTAGCGTCGTTGTCTGGCTCGTTGAAAGCCTATTTGCAAATTGCTTCATGTCGCATTTGCGCTCCGGGCGCCGCTTAGTTAACCGCGTTCAATAGGGGACACCAGCCCAGTCCGGCCTGGCCTGGCCTGGCCTGGGCAAAAATTTGGAGTTTTGAGCGGAATTAAAAAGCTGCAATTGGTGCCGAACTGTCTTTTGATGGCTCCCATTAAGCGAATATTTCACACGGACTCATATTAGAGAGTGCCCATTCGAAACACACTTTGTTCCATGTCGTTTAAATCCACAATTTTCGGGAACCTTTCCAAAGGGCCCATTTATTTTATGGGGAAATATCCATCATAATTCGGCAATTTTTAAATATATTCAGATTATTTACAAATTAAAATCTTGGAAGTCTGCAAAATAGTGAAAAAGGCTTTTTACTTATTTTCTAGTGTTTTAAGGGGGGCCCTGCTTCTTTCGTAGGAAAATACCAAAGCTAGGATGTTAATTGTGAATAATAATAATCTTAACTTTTTTAATTCGACACAATTAAGGGTTACATGTTTTGATAAACAAAAAAAAATAAGTATTGGAAAAACATTTACATGAAGAAACTGATTAAAGATCATCGCTTAGTTAACTATATTTATAAATTCAATTTCTTGCGAAGAAAAATATTTTTTGGCCGAGGGAAGTAGGAGCTCCCCTAACGTCATAATAAAACACATAGCATATGAAACATAGCAATGTTGATCATTTTTATGCATGTTTTTTATGGAAATAGCTCCGGCTACTGCCTTTCGAGGCTTTATGAAACATTTTGCCGCTTAGAGGCTCCATGGGCATTCAAGTTTATAGCTTTAAATACGCTTTAAACGTCCATTTTGTATAAAATGCAATGAATTTTCATGGCAACAATCGGAGTGGGCAAGGAATAAAGTTGTGGGGCACGGACCAATTTAAAGAGTGGGGGGCAGGCATGGCAGGGGCATCCCATACAAAATGCAAAAGGTGCAACGCCACACGCATGGCCAAGATGCGCCCCCCGAAGTATTCATATTTACATGCGTCTGGTGGGGCGCTGGCGCTGGCTGCCCCTGCCAGAGATTCGGGGAATCGGTGGCATGTCGTCGCGAAATCTGGCTGTAACTCGCACAATGGCGGCATGTCGGAAATTGGCAAACTGCAAGCGACGGCCCGATAAGTCGCGGTGAGTCGATGCTGTCAACATGCCACATGCCACTCAGCAGAGCGAGAGTGAGAGCGGGCGAGGTGGCGGCCCAGCTGGGGGGCACGTGCCGCTCCCAATTGCAATCATCGCCGTATCATATGAGGCATCTTGCGTCGTCATTGGCCTCTTGCCACGAATCACGAATCACGGAGGCCACGGACCACGGGCAGTGTCCGCCGAGGTGCAGGTTCAATTCGTGCCGATACCCAAGGTCCGACTCCAGTGTCAAGTTCCGGCCAGAGCCAGCTGCTGTTTCCGTCTGTCTCCGGTCAACTTCGCATCTCCTTGCCTCCTTGCCTCCTTGCCTAATCAAATATTCAATTTCTTGCACCTCGTCCTTGTGCTCCTTGTGGTCCTTGGCTGTTGTTTGTAGCGTT
This sequence comes from Drosophila varians, assembly GCA_018150405.1. Taxonomy (NCBI): domain Eukaryota; kingdom Metazoa; phylum Arthropoda; class Insecta; order Diptera; family Drosophilidae; genus Drosophila; species Drosophila varians. The sequence continues at coordinate 13,765,164 of JAECWK010000126.1, forward strand.
TCGGACGCCAGGATGCAGGGATGCAGGGATGCCAGGATGCAGGGTTGCCGGGATGGCAGGATGCTTGGACGCCTGAACGCTTGGCTGCCCTGACGTGGCACCCAGCTTGCCCGACTGCTGTTTGAATTTTAATTTAAGTCAAAGTTTGGAGATGCAGTGGCGACTTTTGCTTCACTTTCCCCCAGCCCCCAGTCACCAGCTGCCACTGGCACGCCCTTTTCAATTTTGTGCACTCAGGGTGGGCGGCTGGTGTCTCCTGCGCTGCCAAAAACTAAAAAAAAAAAACTGAAAAAAAAAACTGAAAATGCAAAAAACTAAAAGAAAAAACATACTCCCTCTGCCCCGCCATCAATGCCCCATCACGCGCCCTGCAACAGGCGACAAAACTTTCGTTTTTGATTGCACTGGCGGCGCCCCAGATGGGGGCAAGAATTTACTTCAACGCCACTCGCGTTCGGCGGGTGATTGAAGTGCCTGGGTGCCTGGGAAGGAGAGTGCGAAGACTCCGGGGTGTGGGTGGGGGCGAGTTTCACGCCGTTTTGGGTGGCAAAAAGTTTAAATTTAATTTGACGATAGTCTAGACAAGATTGCCACATTGCTTAGGTTATGTCTTAACCCAGCTACATGGCGCGGCTTGATGGGAATTATGTCCTGACACGACGTCGGTTTCGGAGTTGGGTCTGACTTTTATTGCTCCGGATTGCGGATTGCGGACTGCGGACTCAGGATTTTGGACTCTGGAGCCAATCGATTTAATCGAATCGAACCGATTTGTTGCCACTTTTTGTTGCAAACAAAAATTCAATTGTGCTTCAGGATAATTGTTATTCGGTTTAGATTTAAGCCCGCTTAATGCACGGATAGCGGAGAGGTAAATAGGATCAAACTAAAGTGCTTTTAAATAATTTCGAATATGCAAATGTTCATTTTGTTTTTAGTGCAAAAGTGTGAAAAAATGTCCGGGGTAAACGAAGCAAACGATTCCCCAGCCCACAGACACAGAGTGTGTGTGTTTTTGTCCACCATAAATGGTCGAGTGGAGTCCTGCCAGTCCTCGGGGCTGGAGGAGATGTCATATTTTGTGTGTGGACTCTTACAGTCATTCGCCATGGCCCTGTGTGAGTACCGGGTATCAAATATTTCTAAAGTTGCTCCTTTCATACTTCAAATGCTTCATTTTGATGCAAGAAATTGTTTTGAAATAACTTTCAGTTTTGAATTTCAAGTAAATGTGAGTACAGGGTATCATATAGTTCGTTAGCGTTTTTAGTATGATTTATGCTTTTTTAAATGTGTGAACAGTAGGTATTATTTACCTTGGTTTGATTTACATATTTTCCAAAAATAGCCTCGAAACAACGTTTATCGCAGCTGAAGAGACATAAGTACCGGGTATTATATAGTCTAAAAGAGTACGAGTTTCACTGTATGAATGAACGGGTATAGGTACCGGGAAGATCACGTTTTGAAAAGTTGACCCTCCAAATTATAAATAATCGATTTTAATGCTTTTTAATGGGTCAGAGTAACACGTAACACAGAGTCCCAAGAAAGTAAAGTTAAACTGTATGCCAAAGTTTCAAAACAACTTGTGTCCATAACCGCTATATGATTGATTTATGGGTTCAATATGGCTTCCATATCAGCTTTTGAGTGAACTATGATTTTAAATAAGAGCAAGTATCGGGTATCATGTAGCCCGAAAAGGTAAAACTTTAAATTTATGGCACAAATAGGCTCAAAATAACTGTCATCGCAGTTGTATGTGGTAATCGGGGTTTTAAAAAAGTTTGAGTACCGGGTATCATATAGTCCGAAAAGTCAAAAGCTGAAATTAATGACAGAGACAACCTCGAAATAGCTTTCAACGCCGCTGTGTGTGCGAATTCTGGTTTTAAATGGTGGCGAGGTGGCATAATTTACTTCCGTCCCTGTCGATCATCAATCAAATGATTGAATCGAGATGCTTCCTGCCCGACTTGAGATACGTATTCCCATTTTCCGCTTAAATTGTCAACGGGAATTGAGTTCAATATGGGATTGCTGCTCTTTTACGATGCACTTATGTGCAAATGCACATTCGAGTCCTGTCCCTACCCTGCCCCTACTCCTGCCCCTGCCCCTGTCCCGGCCCCTGCCATACCCCCCTTGCGTACGGCATGGCGCTTCACCATTTTTGTAATACAATTTAATTTGTTTTGGACGGACGTATACTTAATATTGCGCATACGTCATGTGAGCCAACCGCAGAGAGCATTACGACCACCACCCCACCCACGCCCGCACACACGCAAATTATGACATGTGCTCCATGTGCATAATAATAAAAATTGTTAAAAGCCTTGGCTAAGAGACGGGGGACCGAGGGGCCGACGGGGTGGGACATGAACTGGAGCAAGACTCGAGCCGGGGACTGAAATTGATCGGACACGTACATGCAATCCATAGGCAGCGTCAGAAATTTTCATCAATCATTCTGTATTGGCCATGGACGGTGTAATTTCAACACCACACCGCCCCCCCCCCCCCCGACCTCCTCCTGATCCCTGCCATTAGGCGAGGCGAGGCATATTCCCTATTTATGAATTCATCGTCAGGAACAACGTCTATTAATGGGTCATTCCGACGGAGTGTGTGTGTGGGTGTGTGGGACGACCACTTTTATGGACCCGGACCCGGACCCGGAGCAGGCGGAGCACCCCCACCACCCAGACCCATCTGACGCCTGAGATGTCCAATTGCCTGGCTGTTAGTTAAGTGCCTGGAATTGTGTGGTCTCGCACGGAAAATGATTTTTTTTTGGCAGTGGGTATACCCCAAGTATTGTGTGAAAAGTGCATTTAGACTTCCATTCGCTCTGCCCTGCCCTGCTCTGTCCTGTCCTGCCCTGACCCCCACCTCCGAGCGAATTATGGCGCCACATTTGTTGTGTATTTACCTTACAAATGTGTCCAGACCAATTGCCTCATTACCAGCGCAATTTGCATTCTAATCGATGCCCGCTGTCCGCTGTCCGCTGTCCCATTATGCTACTCACACTCGAGGCTAAATAAATTCCAGTCCCTCAAAATGTAACTGATTATCGCCCAAAGTGCGCCCGCCTCCGGCTGAGTCATTAATGGATGGCCTCCCCCTCCTGAAAAGGTCCTCCAGGACCTCCACCCGCTGGCTGGTCTGAGGGAACGTTATTAAATGTGCATGCTCAAATTTGCACACTGTGGAGCAGTCGTCTCGGACTTAATAAAAGGAAATGAAACTGCCCGCCATTAGTTGCCCGGCAATTTGTCGGCAAGGTGGACAGCGAGGCTCTTGTGCAGTGCAGCTGCTGCACTCCTTAGTAGGCCAAGCCAGGAGCAGCTCCATTTATCTCTGTATCTGTTAATTTCCGGCCACGGACCACGGACCACGGACCACGGACCATGGCCCACGGCCTTCAGTCCAAGTCCAAGTCCCGAAATAAGCGCATTTCGTTTTCATTAGGACGCCGGGGCCGGAGCAGGGGCAGGGGCAGGGGCCAGGACCAGGCTGCTTTGGACGTGGCGTGCCATTGCAGTGACTGGGAAAGCGAATGTGCAGCCGCTGGCCCAAATAAATTCCCATTTAATCAGATTGCAAAATAATCCACAACAAATTTGCGATTAAAAAAGATCAAAGGTAATTAGAATTAAAATTTCAGCAATGTTCGCCGCGGTTGTTGCGCCCCAGCACGGGAATTCCAGCCTTAAAATTTATATCGCTCCCGGCCCCCAGGCTCTCATTCAAGTTCCAGTTCCAGTAGATTAGCTTCCTTTTTTTTTTTTTTTTTTTTTTTATTCCGGACGATGGAATTACCAGAGGCGTGGAGCTCTCCGCTCCGGCCGATTTCCGGTTTCCGAGAAGCCTCCCCCGGATTCAATTATTTTCCATCGACGCGTGTATTAAAAATTGATTACAAATTATTTTTCGTTAATTGAAGCTCATTAGGCAGCTTCTCCAAAATAATTGGTCAGTATTAAGTAATACGGATGGGATCGGAATGTCTGGGCAATGTTTCTATGAATCAAAGACAATAAATTATGTCAGTTATGGCGATGCCTTGATGTCATCCAAGACACCGATGCGTAAAAAGAAACCAACTCGGGGCAGGAGTGGCATTGCCGGGGAGTGTCCTTTTACACACTAAAAATAATACCCCGATCTGCTTCCTTGTTTCCTAGAACTCGGCACTATGGATTATAAGAGGGGCAGGGCACTCAGTTAGAAGGACAACATTCAGATTTTTTAGAAAATCAAATGTTTTGGAGGCGTAGGAACAAATATTTTTACATATTTTTCCTACAAAAAATGGGATATTTATTAACAATATCATTCTGGAGTTTGTTTCATATTGGTTGTAGTTAAATAAGGAATATTCACAAAAATTTTCAGATCGATACGTCAATAACTTATGGAAATATCTTCAAAAATAAAATCGTTCAAAGAAAAACGCTTTAAAAAAAAAAGGCGCTCGGCTTTTTGTAAATAAATACGATTTTGGTTGAAAATTTCATTTCAGCACATATTTGAATATTGGTGCTAACAATTTACTCAATAATTGATTTTTTTAACCGTCTGACCTGGTTCCCCCCCTACAAAAACTTTGAAAACCCAACTCCAGGCACACATAATTATTTTCTGGGCTCTGTAATCTGGGACTTTAGCTCCGCAACATTCGTCGGGTGTGAAAAATAAGCGTGTTAAAGGGGGGAAAAAAGGAATTTCCACGCATGAGGTGATTGTAATCGGGATTTTGTGGAGCTCCAGAGTCCTGTGAGAGTTAATTCGATTTATAACCAAATGAATATTTTCCTATCGCAGTCCTTTCGCTTCTCCAGTCCTTTATTGAGCTATTCAATTCAATTCGGTTATCAGTTACCAGAACATTTACCGCGAAATTAGTTGGGCATTTAACGTATCCAGGATGTGGTGTGTCCTTGGAAGTGGGAGTTTTGGGTTTTGGGTAGGGGCGTGTGGCCAGAAACACCTACACGAAGAAGTATTTGTTGTCGAAGCCATACAAGAAGGCACACACGCATGGCTTATTACTTGGTATCTGGCTTGGCCTGGTCCCCTGGCCTTCTCCTGCTTCCCCAGGACCCCCATACTACCCACCCCCCATACTGGCAGGCCATTTGCCATTTCCAGTGCCAGGACATCAAAGGAATGCCGTCTAGACGCGACGAATGACTGGCGCAGTTCTTCATGCCCAAAGTGGGCCAGTGTCTTCCAAAAGGCTGCACTGAACTGAGCACCAGGGCAACCAGAACAACCAGAACAACCAGAACAACCAGAACAACCAGGACAAGCCAGGACAGATGAGAACCGCAAATGGCAGTATCGATTTGCCGGAACAGCTCCCCGTTTTCCTCGCAGTGTAGACAGTAATGCGAGGCTAAGCCCCCGACGCAAGCCATTTGTGTCGCTTTCATGCCTCCCTCGTCTCCAGAGCACTAAAAAATAAGTTCTTAAAAAAAAATGGCAATTTACTTTTGTTTTACATGGCGACAAGGCAAACTGCAGGATTGCTTCCCCATCCCAGCCCAGTCAGCCCATCCCAGGCATCCCTTACAATCCTTCACGGAACGGTACGGAAAAGAAAGGAAAAACTATAAAAAGCAGAACTAAAATTTTATGCCATAAAAATTATTGTCTCGAGATTTGAGCACACAAAACAGCGGTCTTTCCGAGGCGGAGGAGTAGTCTCTTGAAAAGGGTTGGCTCGGATTTCCACGTCGCCGGAGCGACGGCGGGAGTACAGCGGCAGTAGGTTGGGAGGATAAAGAATGGCCGGGACGAGAGGCTGGTCTTTACAACTATTAAGCGACTTTCAAGAAAATGAAGTCGTTCGAAGGATGGCGGGAGTGAGAGATCCCACAGGAAGCCGGATATGGCGGTGTAGGGACTTCAGGCGACTCAAAGGACTCGCGCAGAAAGGAGGCGGCGGAGGTGGAATGCCAGCTATTTGCAAACTACTGTCATAGTAATCGATGCCCCGCACCTGGACCGGTGGTCGCTGGACACGGATGCTATTTTTCTTGCAGTCACCATGTCGATACGCCTTGGTAATTGCTGGGTTTTTCCCCCACTATTAATAACTCTCAGGGCGCCAGCTGGATAGGTGGATGGGTGGATGGGTCGATAGGTGGTCAGTGGATCCTGGTCCCGGATGCAGCCACTAACGCAAAAGGAGTCTGGAGCATTGACCGAGCGATGTCAGTTTTGTGTTTTGGCTTCCTGGCTGGCTTCCTGTCTCGGATACGCAGCGCGTTTCTTATACGCCGCGGTGGCTCGTGGCTCCTGGCTCGAGGCTCGAGGCTCCAGCCAGCCAAACCGACCACATCCGGTCTCCTGTGTGTGCTAGACAATTCAATCGAAGCAGCATCCTACGGCATCCTTCGGCATCCTGTGGCGGATGAGAACAGAAAGAGAGCTATGAATCGCCCCTGCCCCCTGACGACTTTTGCAGTTTTAATCTATTTTCAGGCAAACAAAGTTTGATTGCGTCAGATGCTCCTGCCACGAATGCTCCTGCCACGGATGCTCCTGGCTCGGATGCTCAGATGGAGGCAACTCCATTGTTGTCTGGCTGTGCATAACTTTTATTTTCCAACCGCTGCGGTCTCGGTCTCGGGTCGTCGTCGGATTTTTTAATGTATTTGCGGGAATTTTTCGATTAAAAATGTTGCCAGCCAAACAACAACACCCTCAGGTTTATGGTGTCTCCCGGCGTTGACAGCTCCTCCGGCCCATGTATCTGGCCCGATATTAAAGCATACATATTGTACATCTGCCCTCGGTGGCAAAACAATGAAGTGCCTTTTGGGCAATTTCCACTTTGCCGACACCCTACGGAACGAATCTCTCGCCCAACGCAACGACGTCATTAGCCTCACTTACCAAATGATTTCTCGGCTCCAGCTAGCTGGTCGGTCTAGCTCGTCCCGACTCCTTGGGACAGGGACAGGTATTACTGATCGGAATCGGAGTCGGAGTCGGAATCGGTAGAGTAATCAGTGCATTCATGGGACGTGAGCAAACATTCTGGTAATGTGAGTAAGCTATCAAAGTCGTGACACAGTATCGATTGTGGCTGCAAAGCTCCAATTATGCCATTTCTCACACTGCCAGGACCTTACTCTCTCTCTCTCTGTCTCAGTCTCTTCCTGCTTCCTTCTTGGCTTGAACTTTGGATTCAAAATGCAAATGCCATCTTCCGGCATTCAGACATCCCAACAGCCCGACATCCTTACATTCCAGATCCTTGGTTCGATGTGTGCTCCTGATGCTGCTGCTAGGCAGGCAGGATGCAATTGAAATGGACAAATTTGGTTTGATTTACATGCACGACAAGTTGCCAGTGGAAGCCACCAAGTTTAACCAAATGTAAGATGTGTGTGCGGCTTGGAGTGGCCCAGGCATCGGCTTCGGTTTCGGCTTAGGCGGGGGTCACACATCCGGGGGTCGCTCTCGGAGTCAGGAGTCCTCGAGTCTTGCCAGAATGCACTACTCCAAATGCAACAAAATTTATGTCCATATGCATTAACATATGGAACGCTGTAGGCGCACAGTCAGTCGGTCCCTAGGACCTCCTCCCATCCGGACAGACTCCGCCACAACCTCGACCGGGCCTGCTAAAAAACTTAACAAATGAGTGCTTGAGAGACATGCCAAAAAGAGGCAAGCTAAAAGTTCAGAGCCGCTAAGCTGGCGCCAAAAGTTTTCAGCTTCCAGTTTTCAGTTTCCATCTCCTCCAGGCTCTTCGCTTCTCAATTGCTCAGCTCCTTGTTGGAGCTCCGCAGCTACAACAAATGGAGCAGTCTCGGGCGGGGAAAGTTTCCGAAGTATCCACCGCATCCACTGCGGACTGGCAGAGCCGAGTAAACAAAGTGACTGCTCGAGGGCCTGCCTGGTGCTTGATGTGCGAATCATAGAATCCTTTTAAATCGTACACAAAACAAAATTTCGGCATAGGCCCTCCTCATCAGTCCAGGCCACTTCCTGTGGGAAAAGTGGGCGAAAAAAATAACATACACAAAAGCCCAACCATTATTCAATGTCAAATAAATGTTGAATAGAGCGGAAGCACTACCAATATTTAATATTAAAACTTTGCGGAACTACAGGCATGATTTTGATGGTTCCCCGGAATAAGGGGGGAGCCCCGTCTAATTGTATGACTGAAATAAAATGATGAAAAAAACAATAAATTTTTGACGCTGATGAGTGAGGTACCCCCCTTAAATCAGCGTTAGGGCGACAGGACGACAAGGAGGCGCACCATTAATATTCTGACGCCAAATGAGCAATTGCGGGAGTGAAAAGTGGGAGCTGCGAGGACGCAGCTGGGCGGATGGAGCAATTAGAGCAGGGCGGGGACCGATCATCGGCCGTTGGAATAGGACATAGGCCCGCCTATCCTATATGTCCTTGGTGATGGTCTGATTGCGGCCAGGATGGCGTCATGTGCAACTAACAGCCTCCCAGCTCGTAATAGTTTGCGTGTTCCGTGTTGTCTGCGTTTGACCACGAAACAGCCAAACATCCAAACAGTCAAACAGCAAAACAGCCAAACATTCGGGCGGGCCTGAAACGGAGCGGAAGTATTGTTTACATGCAATCTCGTTCAATATGCAGGCTTGGGCTCGTTCTGGGTCTCGCACACGTGCCAGTAATGAGTTCACCCGGTGGAGGACGGAGGCAGGACATCCCGGCGCTGCGAAAACTCTCCAACCTACAGGGCTGGACGTTGCCAAAGACGAAGACTGATTGGCTTTGACTGCTCAATCACCGGAACAGTGAACAGTGGGAAGCACGAAATTTCCTGCTAAACAAGTTCACCTAAATTTTCACATAAATGGGGCAGGTTCCTTTGCCTTTCCCGGAACTCCTTGACATTTTCGATAGACCTTCAGATCCCTCACGATACCTACGAGTGGCCTGCCAATCGACAGCGGAGTCTCCAATCGCCCGTCCGATATTTATGAGTTGAATTCACTTTGATGGACAGGCGCCTGCAGAGTTATCAATAGGTTACCAAATTAAATACAAAACAACCAAGGGCTCTAGAGTTTAGTCTACTTACTAGGCCAAATACCTCGAAATCCCTCCCACAATTCCCAGAGACTTTAAAGTTTAATGACCAAAATATAGGGTTTCGACGTAATAATCTGAAACAGGGTTTCCATAATCGAAACAAAATTGTAATATCCTGCAAGGGCACAAAAATGCACCCACTATAAAATGTCGGACATTTAATCTCGTAGCACGCCACATTCCAGGAAAATGAAAATAGTTATGTAATATTTTGCAGAAACATTTCTCTTGAAAATAAAAACCAGAAGCATAACATGGCATTTCCCCTTATTTGAAGCTAACAAAATGAACGGTGTTAAATACATTTGAATATTTAATATTTCACATTAAACTAAATTTAAAGGGTATGTACCATCGCATTGTAAAGGGTTAAAATTTCATTAAACGGGAGAAAGCTTAAAAAACTTTGGGATTAAATTAAAACATTTGAGGACCTTCCCCGTTCAAATATTTTCGATTGGCTTAGAATCTAAGCTTTCGATTTAATATAGATTTAATTTTTTTCGATTTTCATGGAAGGATCTTGACTTTGAAGCGTACAACGTAACTTATCGATATCTTTTCGATAAAATGGCGATTAAAAGTCGCATCTCTACTTTACAATTACCGTTACTGGAAGAAACAGTTGTACATTTTTAAAGTTTAAAGAGTTAGACAACTGGTTAGAAGGACTTAAAAAACATGCAGGATCGCCGTCATGTAAATAACTCATTGTTACGTTGGCACATTCATACACTCACACACTCGCACACACAGATCCAGAGTTAGACAATGCAGGATGGCCGCCTGGCCGCACATAATGCGCCGTGCATATGCATCCCAGTGCATGCGAAAAGTATGCAAATCGAGCGCAATTTGCATGCAAAGTGCCGTCAAGAGAGCGACAGCTTGCGAGAGTGTTGGGAGAGCGCGGGGCGAGAGCGAGCCGGTAAAGTGGAGCGAAACTCATTAGCCATGCCAAGGTGGGCAGGCTGGGCGGGGGATGCCCAGAGTCGTGACTTAGAATTTTTAGAACCGACGCGACCACTGTGCCCATACATTTCTTCTTCACTGTAAAAAAAATGCAACCGGAATAAATTTTACTGCATGAGGGCATGGGGGCACTTTTTTAATTTTTCGGGGTTTGGAGCTCAAGAAGGGTAGCTTTATGATTCTTCGCATAATCTTGCTACACACATAATAAAGTTTTGGGGCTCAAAAAACTAGATGGTAACAATGTCAGATGCTGGCTTAGAACTTTTTCTTTGAAGTTCGAGATTTAGCTAAATATGTCTAAGTTTAAAAAAAATTTTAACTTTTTAGTAAAAAAATCATTCTTAGTAAAACAAGACGCATTCTTCTTCGATTGATCCTTCATTTGGGCATTTTCAGGACTGAAATGGGGAAAAGCCAGAAAAAAACATTTTCCCAAGAGTTTCTTTGCGTTTTAGTAAAAGTTTTTGTATCTTATAAATCAAGCTTTGCTAAATTGTAGATTTGAAATCTATTGTAAAACTTAAGCTTTTGTGTCTTTCGTTTTCAAATTGTTTATTGAAAATTATATATGGTGAATGCTACAGAAAATATACGTTTTTTGTGTTTTGTTTGTGCAACGTAAAAATTGCCAAACTTTGGGTTTGTGGCGAGTAATTTGAAAAAAAAATGTAGTATATAATGAAAAAAAGTTTTCGTCAATTATGACATATTCTTCATTTATAACCTTTCTACATTTTTAAGAAATAATCCAATTTTTTTATGAATTTTTAGAAAGTCTCCATATGTTAGTGAACCAATTTTTGCCAGTGTAGGCTTGACTTCCTTTAGGAGTTCTTGCTCTCTTTCCACTTTGTTTGGGTTTGTTGTTTCCCCCTTTCGGATGACTATTTGTATATGCCACACATACATATGTTGCCTCCTTAGTCGTTGTTGTTGGCGCTGCATGAGTGGCTTAGGCAGAAGTTTCTATGGCAAACGCCAACTTGTTTCCCTCCGCCTGTCCGCTTCTTCGCGTGTCCGCCGGCCTGCTTGCCTGCCTCGCTGCCTGCCTCCTTGTGAGGCTTGTTTTGATTTCTTACACATTTTTGCCATTAAAATGCAGAAAATGTTCTTTAAAAGAAATTTTCAACGGAATTTCGCTGGCCTCTCTCTCTCTTCTAAGTGGAGCACGACAGAGGAGCCCAACAATACATCGCTGGCCAAGCATTGTGTGTGTGCGTGTGGGCGTGTGTGGGCGGAAGCGCGCGGCGCTCCTCTCTCAAACGGCGAGAGTTTTATGAGCAAACCGAACTGACATGTTAATTATTTTCCGTGGAGCTCTAGGGACGCATAAAAGTCTCGCAATTTGTAGCGCCGGAAGTGCTGCAAACTGCCAGCGAAGAAAGAGACACCGAAAATTGGGCAATTTCGATGCACTCTTTCGCACTCTGACCCAAAAGCCCAACAAACAACAAAACCGGCCCAACACCACCCCACCCCACCCCAAGTGTTAAGTGGCCCCGAACGATGTGCGAAGATTTTTCCTTCACTTTTGATTGTAAAAATATTTTTAAGTGGAGCACAGCTATATCTATGTATATATCTGCATCTCAAAAGTCTTACTACTTTGGTTCTTGTTAGTTTCCTTTTTTATGGAATGTGCCGCCCCCATATTTACTTTAGCTAACGGGATAACGGAACACATAGAGTATCTAACTTTTTTCTTACAATTTATGTAATTCCTTTTAACCCTTATTCGCTCCCAATTTTTGTGTCCTGTACTAGGAGTTTGATTTTAATTTTTATCATATAGTAGCAGTGGATCATCTGTTTGGGTGGGTCCCATATCATAACAAAGAAAAAATATAACTTTTGAATTATATTAAATATTTCATTTATTCAGAGTTAAATCGGTTTTGTATTTTTTCTGAAAATTTTCAAAGATCATCCAAAAAGTACTTCTCAAGTCAACTCTAAGTAATTAGAATTTAGTAGAAAATAAAATGTTTTATGATTATGCAATAGATAAAAGCAGACTTTTTTCCAATGCCGACTTTTTGTAACCCCTTAAGTGTTCGATTTTAAGGACTCGTTTGCTTATTTGAAGATAAGATGGTTCATTTAATTCCAATTTTAAATGTGTGTTCTGAGCCTATTGCTCCATTAGGAAAAAAATCCATCTAACATTGGCTGCGAGGAAATGCTACAGATTCCTGTTGGATTCACAGGACCCGGGGACTGGTCGGGGAGGGAAAGGACGCAACGACGAAATTACTAAAAGTTTTGCAAGTGCTTTCATCCGAAAAAGAAAACTATTTTCGACGAGTAGAGACTAAATGGCAATGCCTGAGCTGGCGCTCATAAAAGGATACTCTGATTGACATCCGCTTGAGGTGAGGTTACGTCACAGGTCAGGGGTCAGGGGTTTGGAGCTAAGGGGGTCAGGATAGGTTGTGACTCACTTACCTGAAGAACACAAGCATGTTGACCTGCAAATAGAAAGAGGAAAAAGGTCAGATGAGTGAAGCAATCAATGATGATTTCAAATAACGAAAAGAATTGAGTGTGCAATCCTGCATTTTGGCAATAACTTTTATTTATTCCTCTTGCTAACTCCCCGACATTTATTTTCATCGTCTGAAAAATTGTAAAATTGTAATAAATGGGAGGCTTGAGGTGCGTTGAAAAATTGACGTTGGCTTTATAATCATAAAAAATTCAATTCTCGCCAAAATCGCACAAATTTGTTATACGGCCTGTCGCGGAATTGAAAAAGAAAGGTACGTGGTTAGGCACCGCGAGGGGGGTTCGATGCGTATTTGAATGTTTTATGGTTTCGAAACCGAAATAAAATTCATAAAATCGACAGGCTCTGAGGCTTACAGGGGGCCCCAGCAGTGGGAATGGTTCCGACTGCGGCTCCGGCTCTGGCTCTGGCTCTGGCTCTGGCGCCCGACCAGGGGGCGAGATCCAGAAGGGGGCGTGGTCGCTGCACAATCAAACAATAAATCTTTTTTGTCGGCGCCGTTACACACACTAAGCTCATTTAGACTTATATACCCCAAAACTGTTGGGGGAATTCCATTTGTGTGCTGAAAACTTTCCTGCTTTCACATTTTGTTTTGCCTCCTTCTTTCTTCCTCCCCCCCTTCAGATGAGTGCACGCTCTTCTCTTTTAGCTTTTATGCTTTCTTTTATTGTCAATTCCGCTTTGATTTTGCACTACGCCGGTTCCTTTGGACGCTCCTCCATCCCCAGCACCTGGAGGCGTCAAGTCGAACCCAATTTTTTTTTGGCTTTCAAATTCGGCATATTTTGGCATTCTTTTCCATTTGACTAGAGTATTTTTTTATTCCCCGAAAGTTGTAGGGGAATGCCCCAGGCGCTCAATCAACCCAACCAATGTAAATAAATTTCGATAATCCAAAAAGGTGTTGTGGTTTTTATCCCGAACCCCAATAATGCAATTTCCCATTCTTTTTTGATGGGGAGGATGTATTAACCGGGTTTGGGCCTTTGTTCGATTTTTCCAGCAGTTAATTTTGCATAATTTACAAAAATAAACTGGCTTACTAAATTAAGTGTCTGTTAAAGGTAAATGCATCATTTCAGTTTATTTTGTTGGCTTTCGGGATAAAATAATGGTTTGTGGTCTCTCGTTATACTCTCTTTCTCTTTCTGGCACAGTTTTTTTAATCCGGGTTTGAATGGTTAAAACAAATACTGCATAGTTTTGCTGATACAAGATATTGAACTAAGCGGTATCAGCACTATAAATAAGGAATATCAGATCTAGGATGAGGTAAAGTATTGCGTTTATTCAAAATTTTCAGCGTGGACTTTCCCAAAGTTGAGTAAATAATTACAAGACTAGGCTGAGAACTTTAAAGGTTTCTCGTTATTTAAAAATGTTTCCTTTATATATATAGCTTTATAAGGTTCCCGAAAATCACTAACCAATGTTCTCATAATATTAATTAATACATAAAAGGCAAATTCCATTCTTCATCTACAGGAATGTGTATACCCTTGCATGGGGCATTACTTTTTTGGACAAAAGTGTACCCCATAAGGTATATATTTTCTTGATGAGAATCACCTCTCGAGTCGATATATCCCATAGCTTCCATATAACTGAACGTCGGAAAAATCTATAAAAGTAAAAATGATCATAACGAAGGCTATGTAAGCTTCGTCTCCGTTTTCCCTTTTTTGTTTTGAATACAGTTATAACATAACAATAAAATTAGTACATGTATCGCCCCGTCCTTGAAGTCAATTGTAATATGAGCATTTTCGTAATTACATATTTGAAGTACAAACAAACTTATGTAACTTTGTATTTTTTTTTTTTTTTTCGCGGCTCCCACTGCATACGTACAGCCCACCTCCCGCCCAACCGACCGAGGGGCGCTGCCGTTTATCGTACGGCTCGAATCGCGGGGATAGATCCGAGACGAGGAATAAGTATTTTTTTAAAAAGGTTACGAGGAAGAGTTACATTGTTGCTCTCTTAAGTGGGAAAGAATCGAGGATTTCATGCAAGAGTTCTGTGAAATGATTTGATAGAGGTTATTGTAGTCAGAACATAGTACCCTGAAAGGGTCATGCTGGGCATATGTTGACCTACAAAAGTTAAGAAATAAGGGGAGGAAAGTTCGAGAGGCCCTAAAAGGAACGTTAAATTTTAACAGACTTATAAGGTACTGGCTGTCGATTTCACCATTAATAAGGTTATTGATGAAAACTACACCCAGCATAGTCCTACGGTTTAGTAGGGATGGTAAGTTTATTAAAAGTAGTCTGCTATGATAAGAAAAAGTAGTCTGCTATGATGTATGTCCTTTTTAGTCCTTAATAGTCCATATATGCCCCTAAGCTGACGTTGATCGAAATCTTAGAGCACTTACTGTTAGTCATCCTGGTTATTTTCATATCAGATCCGTGCCTCGATAACCACTACAATCGAGACTAACAGGGAATGTAGTAGAACATGTAATTGGTTGGAAAGTCGAATCGATTAGGCGTGGTCCACGCCCGCTGCCTAAACAACTTTTTGCTCACTATGGAAACATAATTCCCCATTTGTATATGATACTCCGACAAATTGTTGATAAATTTTTAAATAGTGTATAAGTGAGCGAGTACTGTTATCGGGCTAAATAAAACCGATACAAAATCCGCAAAGGTAGAAGTTAATGGGTGGGAGCGAGAGGGCCGGGGCCGAATAGCAGGGCAGCCGGACTGTAAGGGCGAGAGGTAACGGCACCGTAACTGCAAAATGCAGAGCGCAACGATAAGACTATGCCACCGGAACATATACAGCGGATAAACCAATAACAATAATGGCAACAACTGCAATAACAACGACAACGTCAACGACAACGACAAGCATGAACCATGGAACACAGAAACCGAAACAGAAACAGAAACAGACTATCGACGGCAGGGAAGAGAAGGCAAGCCACAGCCACAACGACGCCAGACAACGTCGCAAAGCCCAACCAAGTACAGGGGTTCGAAGCACACACACACACAAACAGACACACACACACAGATAACGAACTATAGCGCAAAGGTACACATGAAAAAATATTTACAATGGGGTCCCCTCTCAAAAATACAGTGGATAGATAAGGATGTGGTGGCGAAATTATTTACCATAAATAAACGGAACGAAGCAGCCAAAAGTATTGATTTAATTTGGCCTCGTTCCGGCACGCCAGCGGCTCAATTTAATCTTATGAAAAATGATTAAAGCTTTCCACTCTCCGGCGAGTGGAATGGTTTTTCCGCAAGCGCTTACCCACGCACTTTTTGCTCAGTGCGGCGTCGGAAGGCGGACGGCGGACGGCAGAAGGCGGAAGGGTGAAGGCGAGCAAGTGAAATGGAAGAGCACGCAGAATGCAACGCAGCTTAGCCATGGCTTTCTGCTGCTACCGATGCGCGAGTGGGAGTGGGGTGAAAAGTGGCGCCCACCGTGGGTTAATACTTATTGTCAGGTATGTATGTATGCGTGTGCGTCGGTGGGGCAGTGGTTGTGTGGCACGCGTGTACTTGTGTTTGTGTTTGTGCGACTAACCGATATGCCGTGCCATTTATTTGTGCAATTTCAGCGATTTTTTCTATTTGCCCACTGACACACACACTGACACACGCTCATACACTCTTGCTACATAAGAACTTTACACATGTGTATTAATATATCAATGCGCATAATGGAGTATGAAAGAAAAACAAGCAAACAGATAAATAAACAGACAAGCAAACAAACGCATGGGGGATAGAAATAACAATTCCCTGAATGTGCAAATGCCAACTGATACGATGCAAAATTCCTGCATGAGGAGTGCATGCATACCATATCCTCCATGCACTTGAAAAAACATTCCACTCATTTTTATAAACTATAAAAAATATCCTTTCTTTCGGCATCTCGTGTTTATATCCGCGTGCATCACTGCTTTTGGGAAGCGCTTCGTTTTTAAATACACAAGCGACAATATTTTCATTTTCAGCTCTAGGATCTTCTGCTGCCAGTGCGAGAGTCCTAGCTAGGCCATTCAAGCCCTTTAATTGTTTATAATTCCCAAACACAGGGCCTGGAAGATTACATACACTTGCAAAGGGTATATTGGGGTTGACTCTTTCAATGGCATATTATTAAATATTAAATACATATATCTTCCAAAGTTTCACTAAATTTTATCCCTAGAAGATAAAAAAAACGTTCTAAAATAGGTTTTTTTTACTTTTGTAACTTTGCAAAAATGGAATACTATAATAGAGTTCCTCCTCCTTTCTTTCAGTGACTGCCAATACTGCTTTGATAAACGGTAATTTTTCAGAAACACTTTTTAGAGTCGGGAGTGGAATCCACGGCCTTTGCCTATTTAATATTCATGGGTCATAGGTCGGGGCGTAACTTTACTTCTCTGGCGCCAACACCCCACATATGTTACTTTATAGTTTTGCATTTGCAGAGGCAACGGCAGAGTTAACAAACAGTTATGCGAATTGACATTTGAGTGACTATTACGGATCTAATCAGGATTAAGTCCCGAGCTTAGGCAGTGCTTTTCCCGAATTGGGGACTATTTGGAGTCTCGTAAAACAGTTGGATCTCCGAAAGACGGACAAAGTGTTGTCTTGATACTTCCGGAGATTAAAGTATTGGCCCCTATAGGTTCGGGTTCGGTTTTGGCTTCGGATTGGGTTTCGGACAGCTTTTTATCGCCTTTGAATATCACATCGCAGTGCATCCTCTTTCTAATCGTCCCTTCCGCTCCGCCCCCATGAGGTGGGACAATAGATGTGACACTTCCGAGCTTAGCGGCTCAGCTACTCAGGGGTCCAAATGCCCATCCCCGGTTGCAGACCAGGACCCGGCTCCGATCCCGAGGGGGCGGCTCGCGCTGAGACCAGCTCAGGGGACAGAGATGTGGCAGCGGACGTGAATGTGGACGTCGGCGTGGACGTGAATGTGAATTCGAGGTGGACGGGTCAGGTCAGGTCTGGGGAATCTTTGCCCTCTGAATGGCTTTCGTAGCTTTTGTTGTTTTAGCCCCTGCCATTGTTTTTTTTTTTTTTTTTTTTTTTGATTTGCTGGCCCTGCCGGGGCCCCATCTGGGCTGGATATGGCCGGACACGGCTCCAGAGGGAGCCTGGGAGCCTGGTTGCCTGGGAGCCTCCATCTTTATGTCAACTTCCATTTTCACTTTCGTCGCTTTTAATAAAATTTTCGTTGTGGAAAGGAGCACACTTTTCGGCTGGCTTATTGTACGTTTTAATCGCAGTGTTGGAATTTAATAATTTTAAGTGAAAGTGGCAGGGTCCGCCTGGGTCTGGCGCATCGGTGGGGCTGGACTGAGGACTGGGGGCCGGGGGCCGGGGGACCGGGGGCCGGGGACTGGGCCCGGGTCGCAGTGCCTCCATTTATTTTTCTCTTAACAATTTGTATACCTGTTTGGCGTTTTTGTTTCGGGCTTTGTAAGTGGCGAGATGATCCTGGCCGTGCCGTGCTGCTGTCCCTGCTGGGGCTGGGTCTGCTCAAGTCTTCATTGTTCACTCATGCCTGTAATTATATTACGGCCAAGGCCTATCCCCGACCTCGCAGTTCCCAGCTCCCAGCTCCCAGCTCCCAGTTCGCAGTTCGCAGCTTGGAGTCCAGTGGCCACGGCTGGCTTGTAATGCTTTTTGTTTTAAAATTTTCTGTTTTGTTTCGTGTTTTGCGCGAGGAAAGACCTTTTTGTTTATGTGGGTTCGCTCTATATATGGCTTTGAGTATCTCTTCTCTGCGCCCAGAATAAATGAGAAGGAAGACTTGACTCATATTTCTTATACATATATGTACTTGCAAGCATTTGCCCCGCGCGTTAAGCACATAAAAAAAAAAACAAAAAAAAAATCGAATTAGAGGTGATTATGTTCTATGGGGACTTTCAAACCATTTACGGAATTGGGCCAATGTGGGGTCCTGTTAAAAGTGACGAGTTGAGGGACCCAGGAAGAGGTAAACCCCACATGGACGCATTACTCTATACATAGATGCGCAGCTATTACGATAAATGCCTTTTGGTGTAAATCTCTCAGGCGGTACGAGCAGCACGTGCGTGTCCAACTATATTAACAGTGAGTCCCGTACTCGCCTCCCCCTCTCCTGGCTTCTGGCTTCAATTATCGTCCAAGCGACCATAAAAACGCCTAATTACACCATCCCGTTTTCCAATACGTACGCCACACGTACATGGATCGAAATTCACAGCCGGACAAGGGACAACGGACAAACGGACTAACGGACTAACGGACATCCATTCGCACACATGTGGCGTGCCTACATAAATCATGCATCTATGGTACTATCACCAAGCCATTTCTCCTGGGCCCCAGAGTTCAGATTTCGATTGTGCGATAAGCAAAATGAAAACGAAAACAAAAACGAAATGAAACCGAATGCCACGCAACCGCATTTTTTTACACTGACAATTCTCGACTTTGAGATACCTTAGATACCTTACTTTCTTCTGCCACTCGCGGAGGTGGCAGTGTGTAACAAAGAGGAGAGGAATAAAGGGCTTTGTTAAAAAGGGTAATTCTACCTTCTACCTGGAATAAATTATTCTTTAAATACAATTGCACGCCAGCCTACAAAATGATATACTCAGGCACCTAGAATAGATAGGACTTTTTTTTTTGGCGCAAAAAACATGCTCTTGAAAATCCGTAATGGCAAAGTTGTGATTTTATGTATGCCTCTGGGAGGCATTAGGTTTCACTGAATTTTTTTTACGGGTAATTATCCTCAATTGCCTTTATTGTGAGAAATTTAACACGGAACTGAAACAATTAGGTCTTTCTTTTGGGTGAAAAGTGAAGGAATTCGACAAATGATTCGTTTTACAACAAAATCTAGTTTTGGGAAACCTTTGCTCAAAGTTTGACTTGGAGTTGGCCTAAAAATATTGTTTGTATTATAATACATACGAAAATAATGGATGTAGTATTATGTTATCGGTATTATCGTACATAATCGATAATTGTGTCGTTTTTATTTTTAACGGGAATGGAAGGCTAACTTCGGACGTAGCCGAAGCTTATATACCCTTGCAGTTAAATAGCGGCTTCTATTAATAAAAGATATAGTAAATATCGGATATAGTTAGCCGATCTTTACAAAAACATTCATAACAAGCTTAGATTCGTATAAAATGAATTTTAAAAGAAGTCCGACGCTTCTACGCCCAAAAACACGCAAGTTGTGGCATTTCCGATCGTTCAGTTATATGGCAGCTATAGGATATAGTCGGCCGATCCCGGCCGTTCCGACTTATATACTGCGTGCAAAGGAAAGAACGATGTGTGCAAAGTTTCAAGACAATAGCTCAAAAACTGAGAGACTAGTTTGTGTAGAAACAAACAGACGGACAGACGGACAGACGGACATGCTTATATCGACTCAGGAGGTGATCCTGATCCAGGATATATATTCTTTATGGGGTCCTGGATGTCTCCTTCACTGCGTTGCACACTTCTGACCAAAATTATAATACCCTCTGCAAGGGTATAAAAATGGCACTCGTTGTATTGTGAATCGATTCTTAGTGAACGATTTTTATTATACCGTACAGATTATACCCACAGATTGACTATTAAGGCAATTTAGGCCGATCTGGAAAATTTCATACGGATCGGCCGACTATATCCTATAGCTGCCATATGATTGATCGGAAATGCTATAACTTCCACGTTTTTGAAGATAGAAACTTCAAATTTGCACAAATTCCCTTTTATGGGTATCTAAGCCGATCTGGAAAATTTTATACGGATCGGCCGACTATATCTTATAGCTGCCATATAACTGAACGATCGGAAATGCCACAACTTGCGTGTTTTTGGGCGTAGAAGCGTCGGACTTCTTTTAAAATCCATTTTATTCGAATCTAAGCTTCTTATGAATGTTTGTGTAAAGATCGGCTAACTATATCCGATAGTTACTATATCTTTAATCAATCGAAGCCGCTATTTAACTGCAAGGGTATATAAGCTTCGGCTCCGTCCGAAGTTAGCTTTCCATTCTCGTTAAAAGTAAATTGTTTCTGTTCCAAGCTAAAATAGAATATCCTTAATCTCTTAAATTTTAATACTAATTAGATAGTCAAAAAAGTTTTTGGAAATCGGAAGCGCCTGAATGAACTATTATTTTTATTCATTCAAATAATATTTTTCCTTAAAACATTATATATATATATTTTGGATAACTTGTAGTGCATGGTATTATTCGACCATCTGATACAGAACTAATTTATTTTTAATTTTTAATTTTAATTTTTATATTTCTTTAGAATATTTTAAAAAATATTTAAGTAAAAAAGGAACTTGGTCGCCATTAAAAACCCTTTCCACCATTGAGATTCAGAGAAGTAAACATTTTCCAAACAAATTGTACGTCTATAATTTTTTGCATCTCTCGATTAAGGACCAACTTAGAATCCCTAGCTTAAATCATTTTAATTTACATTTTTGTGAAAACGGACAGAGCCAAAGCCACAGGATAACAAAGGAATTTGTGGAGCACTTAAGGACCATGATACCCCCTTGAAGGATGCCCCCATCAAGTGGAATAAGCCGGCTAACTTTTTTTCGATTGTGTGTTTTGTAATATAATCGTATGGTTACAGCATATAGGGACGATCGCATCTGCGCCATCCCTGTTTTGGCTGGCTCCCAATAAATATACTAATACAAAATGCCAAAAATGTTGAGAGTCGAGCAAAGGTCGACGGGCCCCCGGCTGGAACCCGGCTGGTCCCCGGTCCGCTGCCAAAGGGTAAGCGTCTCGGTAATGAACATATTTGGAATGCATGCCACGCTCCGAATAGCCGTAGCAGCCACCGGAGCCGTATCCTTAGCAGGACCAGGAGCTACAATGGCCTGGGCGTGTCGCTCAAATGAATCTGTAAATGAGCGTAATTTAGGGTCTGGCCTTGGCAACTCCTTGCCCTGGGAATCGTTTTCGGTTACCCATAAAACATTTTGTGCGTGCCTCGTCCCGGCCAGACGCAGGACGCAGGACGCAGGCCGGGAGGAGGCTCAACAATTCCCCTTTTTGTTGTTTTTTTTTCCCATTCTCATCATTTTCTCCGTTTTGTTTGGTTTGTTTTCGGTGGCGTTTCGGCCCTGTTTCTTTTTGGAACAAATCAATTCGGACATTTTAAAGCATTCGCCAATCGAAGGGAAAATCGTTTTTCCATAGAGCCGAAATAGGCGATTGATTAGCTTTCCAGGACGATGGACTTTATTAAATTTCCATTTGGAAATAGGATCTAGTGAGCCGGAGCGGGACTGACTTTTCCGATTTTTTTTTAGATCCTTTTCGAGCTGCCACAGACTTTCGATAGACTTTGTTACACTTTCGCACTTAAATTTTTGCCGATTGCGTGATGGACGACACCAGCGAGCCTGACAGGTCGGAGCTCTACGTAGCCGAGGAGGCCTCGGGCAGCGGGCAGCCTGGCGGGGCGTTGGGCCCCTCTGCCGGATGCTTGGAGATCGGGATGACGGCGCTGGCGGAGTCTCCGGCGCTGGAGGAGGAGGTGGAGGTGGAGGAGGCCGTGGAGGGCGACGACGTGCCCACGTGCAGCGTCAACTGCCAGAAGGCCAAGCAGCGATTCGTGATCAAGAAGTGGAACGCCGTGGCGCTGTGGTCCTGGGACATCGTCGTGGACAACTGCGCCATTTGCCGCAACCCGATCATGGACCTGTGCATCGAGTGCCAGGCCAATCCGAGCCTCAACGCCTTCGACGACTGCACCGTGGCCTGGGGCATGTGCAACCACGCCTTCCACTTCCACTGCATCTCGCGCTGGCTCAAGACGCGCCACGTCTGCCCCCTGGACAACCGGGAGTGGGAGTTCCAGAAGTACGGCCGCTAACCCCGCGGTCCAACAAACGCGCCCTTGAGATCCTGGGCTCGGTCTGTGGTTCCAGTCCAAACTTTTGATTCTATTTCCTGTTTCCGCTCCCCGGATATTGGTCGGACATGTGGGATCTGGAGTGGGGTGGGTGGGTTTGCGGTCATAAATTAATTTTCAGCCACATGGAAACATTATAGAAGTGGAAAGGGGCATCCCGGCGAGCGGAGAGCCCCTTTCAAGTCTCATGAAAGTGATGGAAGTTTTAGGAGCAAACTACAATCTGGCCCCGGGTCCGGCGTTTGCCGCAATTAAGTATTTTCCTTTTCAATTTTTTTCTTCCGCCTCATTTCGCAATTAAAGTTGGGACTGCCTGTGGATGCTGGGTGGGTGCTTTGTTCTGGTAATGTGTCCCCGTCCCGGCAACTAGGGCTCTCTCCAATTCAGCAACAAAGTCTAGTGGTTTCACTGGGCAGTAAATTAATCGTGCAAAGTCTGAAAGTCGTTCAAAGGACCTCGGCCCCACTATCCTTCTAATCTTCTGTTTGGTTTCAAAACACATTTCGCAATAACAAAACTAAAAAGCCAAACTTGGTCGTCCTTTTATGCAAATTCAACTCACCGGCAGCACTTGGAAACGGGGATCAAGTTGGTCCTGAGCTGCTCCTTGCCGGAGCTACCACAGCTCTTGAGAGGGCCTCGAGTAAGCTCTCGGTGCACACCTGCAATGAATAAACAAATGAATAAATTAGAGTCGCCTCTCAATTGGGCTGCCGAGCGGCGAGAGCTTCTAATTAGCCCTCGGGCTTCGGAAACATTTTAGCTGGAGTGCTCCATCCAGCGGAGGAGCGCATCCTGCAGCCGCCCGCCTTCAGTTCGCGATCAACTGTGATTGCCGCCTCATTAGACACCTAATCGACCCTGGGTCTGGGCACCTGGAGGGCCCTAGGCCCGTCCTTACCGGCGCGGAGTGTTGCTTGCCAATTAGGCGAGAGGGATAGCGCGCCCAGGTGGGTGTCCTGCGTGCCAGTTCGAATCCGGTTGTCGAAGTATCTGGAGCTGTGCTGCCACTGCCACTGCTACTGCCACTGACACTGGCGATGGATTTGTTTCAGCGCCGGAATGCCAGGCTGTGGACCGCAGCTGCCAGCAGGCCCGGAAGCAGCACGGGGAGGGTGGATGGCGAAGGAAGAAGGGTAGTCGACTGCCAGAGGGGTGTGCAAATCCCGAGTACGCATCCGAATCCGAGTCCTAGTCCTATGCCGGAGTCCTATGCCGGAGCAGCGACAGCTGCGGCTGCAATTGCGAATGCAAAAGAAACAGGCATGGCATTGTCGGGGCGACAGCTGCGATTCCCACTGCAATAGAAGCCACATCGCTCCCCTATTGTGGTCAGCCCGGAAAAATTCGCCAGGCCAAACAACCCCCCACAGTCCTTGCCATTTTCTCCCTGCCTTTTTTTTTTTGTTGTATCACCAGAGGTACTTCATTGAAGCCCTGCCATCCAGCTACAGGATAATGACAAATCCGAGCCATTCGCCCTACCTATGATTGGGCAACAGGCTCTCTGTTTAAGCTTATTTGAGTTCTTTAAAGTCCTCCCCCTTCCTTCCAAACATAATTCTATTGAAAATTGCGCATAAGGCGCTTCCATTGTTGCTCCAATTTTTTTCTCTAGTTTAATAAGACGTAGTATTCATACTCGTGGCTTTTGAATAGAGCTTAAAGGAACTTTAAGTTTAAAATACTCATCTGGCAGTGGAGTATCCTTGAATTCTCAAGGGAGACTGAAACTCTAGACGTTTTGCTGTTTTTTTCATCTAAGATCAAGTTTTTTTCATCATCATCTAAGACTTTAATTCGAATTTGTTTGGATTGTATTTCCCAAAAGTTAAAAATAAAATTACATTATCCAAAGTGTGGCTCGTATTCGTACTTGAATACAAAATATTCACAAAAATATTTCCAAATGGTCCACAAAACTGTCTCCATCTGTGAGCTAAATATTAAAATATTTTTGCCAAAAATTTGTGATAATTTCTGATTTTGAATAAAAGGAAAATCGATTATTCATAGCCTCCGTGTTTTTGGAAAACGAATGTCTCGAAAATCGATGGAGATGCTCTCCCAAATTGAAGCACGTTCGGGGGCGATTTCAATATTTCCAAACAGCACATCTTGTCTGTTATCGAAAAAAGAGACGATTATTTTCAGCTAAAGGTGGAGGTTTGATTACCGGCTTTAAGCCGAAACACGTTTTACGGCTTACATGTGGAGAAGGAGGATGATGAGGAGGATGAGGAGGGGGAGTAAAGTCGATTTGACTGCTAATTGTGATTAAAATCGGAAAACTCGATTGTCACGGCCCAGGCTGTACTTGATGTTGGGCCTTACAGTGGATTGTCGGGGCGAAATTGCATTTGGTTTGCAAATCAGCAACTGAATCTGTCAGTTCATCAGGCAAATTCTTTGATCATATTTCATCAGAGCCAGGACCCGCTCCTCCCCGCTCCTCCCCGCTCCTCCCCGCTCCTCCCCGCTCCGCCCCGCTCCGCCCCGCCCCGCTCTGCCCCGCTCCGTCCCGCCCCTGCCACACCCCGCCGCATTACTTATTCAGTCAGACCATCCCGCCGCCAGCTCTCCACTTTCACGGACTCATCTTATTTTCCAGCACACCTTGCACTTAAGCGCAAGAAAGTTTCATTTCCCGGACTTGTTTTGCTTGTTTTGATGCATTTCTAATTTCGTGGCGGGCACTTGGCGACAACTCCCGAGGACGCTCCGAGGATGTCTGCCCTGTCCTGCCTGCCCTACCCGGGGGGATGCTCCTCGGGGGCGTTGGCTCTGCCAAGCAAGTGCCTCCCCAAAAGTCACAAACATGTTTTTTTTTCAAGTCGATTCTAAGCATATCCTGTCAGAATCTTTTATTTTTCAATTTTCGTATAAAATTTCGAAACACTAAAAAATATTTCAGCATTTTTTTGGTGACTGGCTTCTAATTTTTTGTAATAAAAAGCTGCCTCATAACGTAGAGGCAGTGGAAGTTGGTTTCTACTTTATTAGCATTAATGCGAAGGTAAGTAAACTATTAAGGCACCACGACTACCAAATGGATTACTAAATTTCGTTTAATTGCGAGTGAAGTGAAGGCTGCTATTCCGACCAACTGGATGCTGGATGCACTTTTTAGCCCAGAGTGCAGAGTGCGGCACAGGCGGAAGGGGGCGGGGCCCGGAGGCAGAATGCCACAATGTTTGCGTTGCCCCACATCCCCTCGAAGAGCGCCTCGTAATTGCTTATGCAAATTTTCGTTGCACTTTTCCGAGCAGTCACTCCCGGAGTGCCCGCCACCCCAAACCCCACACCCCACACCCGGAGAACCTGCCGCCCCAAAGCAAAAAAAGAAAGGACCACCCCGCCACGCCCCGAATCATCCGATGTGCCAAAACTTTTCATCCTGCGCCAAATGCTGATGATGTTGTTCTTGCCGGTGGATATTGCCGATTCTTTATCTCATGAATGACGGCAACTTAATGCGGTTTCCAAACTGGGTGCCAAGGCGCTGAAATCTAAGATTCGACTACGAGGCGGAAGCTCCCCCAATCTATACATTTAAAGACGCCCCCTTTAAGGGGCACCAGGTTATTGCATAAATTGTTGTTGCAAATATTCAGGAATATTCCTTATTCAATTACCAACAATATAAACCTACCTCGGGTATGATATTGTTTAATTAACTAACTTAACTTTTACTAAAAAAGCTTATAAAATGATATAAAAACATGAGTTTTTGTTAGAAACTTCCAATTTTTTTTGACGGAATCGATTCATATTTTTGGACGAATTTCAATAAATTCGAACTGCTCTCTTAGAAAACCCTCGAATTTGTAGTATTCTACGCAATATTTAGAGGAACCACAATATGGCTTTTAGAAAGCGTATTAGATTAGCAGGCGGAATGGTCACGCACTTGGCCACATCTGGAAATTATGGCAGAAATACTTTTGAAATGCATTTTTCAGCCTTTATCCAGAGCGAGCCCCGGCCCGTAGACACCCAGGAGTACATTCGGTGATAAGGATCACGATATATGGCCGCACACACCCCCTACTGCAGGCAGGGTCCTGTTCGCACCTTCCACATACATGCACAGTACAAACCCCATTTTGGGCCATAAACTCTGCACCACCAGGGTGGCGCACCAGCCCGAAAACAGCCACCCCTTGCTTTCCGGTGCGGGTGGCAGTGCTTCTCGCAGTCATTTTTAATGTGAAAAATAAATACAAATTAAAGCAAAGTAAATAAGAGGCTTGGGCGCTCCGACTAAAAATTAAAAACATATTTCAAGCTGCAGTGTGTGTGCCGCCTGCACTGTGCCCGGGCTGAGGCTGAGAGTGGGCCTGAATATTAAACTATTATTTGCAGATGTAGTTATTTGCATTTTGCCGACTAAGAGTGGCTCAGTGTTCGCACTGAGCCGGATAAGTCCTAGAGGAATGTATTCCCACCTCCTTTCCGCCTCCCAGAGCACCTCCCTTCCTTATCGTCGACGAATCGTGTTCCGAAATTCTGGCAAAGTTTGAGGGGCTGCGAAAATGGCTCTCCTGTTCATAAATTCCACTGGCAATGGCAATTGCAATGCCAACTTTGAGGCAGCCCGCTCAGATTTTGCGTTTTGCGATTGACCGCCGAGCGACCCGGCAACCCAGCAACCCAGCAACCCGGCAATTTTGTTTACGATCCGCCCTCGGGAAGGAGAGCTGGCTCGTCCCTCGTCCCGTGTTCTGTGTCCTGTGTCCTGCCAGATTTATGGCTAGCGGCAGTTTGGTGTGGCCTCCAGGCGATGTTATCGTGGGTGGTGATATCCCGTTAAATTGCCTCAACGTGAATCAGTTTCGCATTTTACCTATTGCCGCCCAGGACACCATTGGCAGAGTCGCCGTGATTTACACGAAAGCCAGTTGTTCGTTCAGGGGGGGAACTGGCTTTCAGCTCCACAATTTTGATTATTACAATTTCGGCACTAAAAACCCGAAAGTAGATCAACCATTTCCCTTTTCCGAGATCCGAAACCAAATTCCATTCGTTGAGAATGAAAAACCACTCGAAACTGATACAAAAATAGTTCCAATTGTTTATCAAGAGTTCATGCCCTTTTGTGCTACAAAAAAATTCAGAACCGGACTCCTCCACTCCGTGTGTTTACTCTCAAATGTATTAAGTGTCGATGAAGAAATGTTTTTTTTTTTTCTGTTTTTTTTTTTGCCTTTGTTAAATAGACTCCCCCCTTAATCGGGCACGGAATGGGATTCCCGTTAGACGGTCTATTTAAAAGAAATAAGGAAGCACTAATTTTCCCTTTTTTTGGAGCAAAGCTTGGTCGATGTCTGCATTTCTGTATCACAATCTCCAAAATAAATAATTTCTTTCCTATAAACAAATACGTGGATTGTTGCCAGGAAACTCTCCATTTCAGGGGAATTTTTAATCAGTATTTTCATTATTTTTTCAAATATTATATTTTTTTATTAAATTACCATTCTTTGTGTTTGAAAAAGTAAACGTGCCAGATAGTGTTGAGTTTGTAATCAAAACAAAGTCATATTTCTGATTAAAAGATGACGCCATCTAGTGGAACTTGGCGATTTTCTATTTTATCATCCAATAATTTTAGATTTGTGAGGAAAAATGAAGATTGCAAAGTGGGAATAAAAGATTAAAACTTAAAAAAAACTTGAATGTTTTTTCATAAAAGTTACATTGCTTTTAAAGCACATAGTTCTCTGGTGCTTGATCGCAGACTTTTTATTTAATTTTTTTTTTATTCTGGAACTATATAGTTTTTAGTGTATAAAATAATGTTTAGTTGTTACAACAATTATTATCTATCACAGATAATACTCCTGAAGAATCATCCCAGACGAAAAAGAAACAGACTGATGGAGAAGATAAATTAGTTCCTATGAGTACCGGGTATTAATATCTGGTATTTTAGTTTTTGACTGAATCAGTTGATTTCTTAGAAGGACAATTAATCGCCTATTTAGCTTAAAGCTCATATCATAGGATCATATCGTATAAGCTTTGCTCGGTTCCATGCATTACAGGGTATACAACCCCATTTGAGGAGCCACAGTGCGTCCAAAAGGCACGCATTTCTTTTACGAAGACCTGGCAGTGTATGAAACAAACATTCATAACAACTAATTACAATAACACAATAAAGTCTCCAGCCTACGGCCCCCTGCTGCTGTGGCAAGTTTATTATTTTTTAATGCCTCTTGTAGCTGCAACACCAGGCAATGCCAGGTCTACTAGCCGGAGGCAGGGGTAGGAGACCTGGGGCATCGACTTCCACCGGCAGGCCAGGCCACACGCCTCCGGTTCGACGGGTCCTGGAAAATCAGCCCGAACGCCAGCGGTGGCACGTAGATGTGGGCCATTGCAATCAGTTAAACAATGTTGCATATTAACGCGTATCCCACCCACCCTAATGACCCATGCCCGCCCACCTACTCGGCACCACTTCCGCCAAACTCGAGGAGTGGCCGCAATGTCTGTGCATAAATAAAACATAAATAACCGACAGGCGGTGGCGATGGCGATGGCGGTGGCGGTGTCGGGCCTTGCTCTCTGGCTCATGGCTCGTGGCTCTCCTGCTTCCCTGCTTCCCTGCTCCTGGCTGGCAGCCGGTCACATTGTTTCGTCACCACCCCCAGGAGGGTGGCTAATTAAAACACTTGCTGGCCCTTTTGGAGACCGGCCCACGCCCCACACCGCACGCCCCACGCCCCACGCCCTCGACTCGGTCGTCTGGTGTCAAAATTCCTAGCCGCCGGCCTTGTAAATTGCAAATTTCGGAAAGCCTCCGGCTGGTGTTGTTATTATAATTGTTGGTGTTGTTGTCGTGCCAAGTCTTGCCTTTGCCGGATCCACGACTGAGGGGAGGGGGGGCTCCGCAGGATACCCGGACACAGGATACAGGTGGCAGCGAAGGTGAAAGGGGGCAGATTGGCAGCTGGTTTGCGGCAGCTAAACGTCTGCCTTCACCACATTGGCCATTATTTATTGATATTAAGTAATATTAATTATGACACCATTTAAGCTCCCGAGGGGCCCTCCTGGTCTTTGCCCTCCTGGTCTTTATTGGATTGGATTAGATTTAATTGCCTTGATTTGGTTAGCTTGGTTTGTTTCGGGGATGCCATTGTGAGGTGGAAATTAACATTAAAAACATATTTTCCGTCTACGGCATAGGCGATGGAATCTTTGGTATTCGGGTAGCAGGCGACCCTTTCTGTTCCCTTTCTGTTCTGGACTACAGTCCATAAAAATGTTATTTATTCATTCACTTGAAAATCGTTTCAAACTTTATTCATTTTATGTTTAATTTGATTAATTTGTTGTGCAAACTTTAATTACAGATTATATCATATTATAATTTGGAACCCCTTTATAATGTTCATGATAAAGTCCCTAATAGCGACATAAGCTTACAATCCATTCAAAAATTTCGGAACTATTCTTTTTCTTGATAATTTTATAGTTTGATTCTTCTTGTTAATTAATAACTTAACACCCGACAAGACAAAATTGAACAAAACATTCAATACAAAATTTTTGATATAAAACATATTCGAAATATTAATAATCTTCTTCTAATCTTTCTTCAATCTTTTTTTCATTAGTTTGTGTATTAATGTTTTTTTTTAATTTGTAGAATGTAGAGTTGAATGTTCTTAAATGTTATTTGTCAAATAACAGACCTAAACCACAAATATCCATTCCGACTGCATTAATCGATTCCCCTGTATATTTCTTACATTATTAAATCTCTATTTTCAAATTATTTCCATTAGAAAATATTTAGTTTCGACCCGTATGTCAGGAAGGATATCTAGACTTCGCACAACCCAGCACCCAGTTGTCCCCATTAGATTTGTATTTAAGTATCGTAATTAGCAGTCGAGAAATGACAAACAATGTAGAGTCGTCTTCCCGGGCGCATTATTTGTTTTGCTCCAGTTTCGATTTCATGAATGTTAATGAAACACAGCCCTCAAAGTGACTTTTGCAATTAGGGAATCGGAAAGCGTTTCCTCGGGCCACCCGGTATTAGTGGGAATGGAGGGGAAGAAAGAGGGATGGCCCGGATTAAGTATTGATGCCAAAACAATGGGAGAATGTAGGCTACCATTTCCATCCATTGCCCCGTCATAATCTCCATTTACGGCAGAAGGGTATCTGGCAGCAGAAAGCAGCCATCATTAGTATCCTGACGCCGTAACGTTTATGAAACCAATATGGTTCGGTTTTTTGTTACTAACACATCCAATCGGGAATCGGGAGTCGGGAATCGGAACACGGTAGATGGGAAATGGGAAATGTGAGTTGGTTAAGAAAGGCCGTAAAACGTGAGCACAGGCTGAGGCAGCTGAATGGGAAAAAAGTCGAATCGATATTCGAGTTTTTAAAGCACCTATGTGTGTGTTTTGGTTGTGTCCGGGGCCGGAGTTGGCGCCACTGCGTCTGTTCCCCCCCAGCGGCTTTCTTTTTTTTTTTTTTTTTTTTTGTCATTTTGCTGTCGCCCATTGAGGGGGGGAGTCACGCGCTGACTTGGCTCATTTTTGGGTACATTTTACGAGTGACTCCGACACGTTTACTTTTAGTGTAAAGCTCTGTCCGCGCACCAAAAAGACCCCAGCCAGCTGAGGATCCAAAGAGGCAAAGGAGCAAGGAGCAAGGAGTAAGGAGTAAGGAGTAAGGAGCAAGGAGCCACGGGTGGTGGACGGGTCGAGGGCAGTCCCGAATCCGCAGTAACTTTTATAGCTACTTGTTTTAGTTGTCAGACAATTGCGAGCGTTGGCCAAGAGCATGACAAAAATTCAAAACAATAAAAATTTCGCACATAAAATGTAAACTTTCCGCCATATCCCTGCCACTTCGAGCTACTCAATTCGAGGCATTAAGAATCTAGCGATGTGCCAGCAAAAAAAAATTGTGGCAGGGGGGTTCCAGGTTGAGGGGTCCTAAATCCCCGAGAGATTTTCACCCGGTTTATCTGTTTTGTGGCACAACGGCTTAGCTAGTTGAATTCAAACGGTCTTTGACCGGCATTAAATCAGGAGATTCGATTATTTCCAGACTGACCCACAAAGGATCTCAAAGGCGTTAATTACTTTCCGTATGGTGTCTGGTTTGTCTTCAAGGGTTTCAGTTTGGAATCGATGAGATGATGACCAAGAGCTGAGAAAATTTAAATTTTTAATCTTAGTTTGTATTCTAAGTCCTCAATATATTTAAGAACAATTTTATCGATGATATTATCGAGAAATTTCGAAATTTTTTTGGTATCCCAGAAATAAAACTTTACAAAAAGTATTTGATTTTGAAAAATAAAAATGACTAATATATTAGTAATTTAATAGGACTCTACGAAGATGACTGGAATAAGAGCGTCGAAAGGAATGGGATAGGAAAGGAATAGGAATAGGATACTAAAAATCGGTGACTAAAATCTATCATTCATAAAATGTTCAAACTTATGTAAAACATACAAATTTTGACTTTAATCGTTCATTTCTATTTTTCCAATACAAAAACTCCCATGTATACCAAAATCATGGTCGATAAAATGTATATGGATATAGAATATTATATGTTTGAAAGAGTACAAAATTGTCAAAAAAATGTAGAAAAGTTTCAAGTTATAAAAGGCACAAAAAAATTGGAAAAATTAGATATTCTTTGACCGTATGAGAACTCCTTTCCCCATAATTGAAATTTCAATATTGGGATATGCCAGAGCTGAGGGACACGCCCTTGCAGGACTCTGCCTATCGTGGGACGAAACGAAATAGGGACCTCGATTTTGATGCTTCGAAAACACCATAATTTCGCAGTCGCTTTCCTTGGAATTGTAACCCTTGCATATGTTGTCCTGTTAATTGTATCAAATTACACGATTGCCATCCAATTTGGATTGGATTTGATGAA
Organism: Drosophila varians; assembly: GCA_018150405.1. Taxonomy (NCBI): domain Eukaryota; kingdom Metazoa; phylum Arthropoda; class Insecta; order Diptera; family Drosophilidae; genus Drosophila; species Drosophila varians. The sequence continues at coordinate 13,797,635 of JAECWK010000126.1, forward strand.
ACCTGTGCGCCCAAACCTCGACAAGGATACAATCATTCAACCGCGAGTGTGGAAATAGCAGAAGAGAAGGAGTAACTGAAACTATCGTAAACGGAAACGCCTGAAATTAAAGGGCGGTGCAGGGGGCGGTATGGAGTAGGGAGTAGGATGTCCTAACAACGTTGGATCCCTGAAATGGCAGCCATCAGCGTGAAATTTCAGTTCCCAACTTGGCTACAATTGATTTTGTTCGACTGTGTGCGTGCGGAAAAAAGTTTAGGGCGCGGGCCTCGGGACGATTGGCATGTCTAGGCGCCACTACGCCCAGGTCCCGGGTCCCGGGTCAAAGGTTACCCCCATACACCTGTGTGTACAAAGATATTCCTTTGGGTGAATCGCACCGAGTTGGTACGGAAGGGCTAACCAAGAAATGTTCGCTCCAAGGCTCCGACCTTAATCGATTTTTGATACAAAGAGCATGTATCCTTCTTGTACTTTTCCCCACACCATTAAGATAAATGTAACGAATATATTTTCGTTTATAGCTCCGATGTAACAAACAGCAAAAGGATCACACATACCCCTTGCAATTCTATTGACTATATTTATTAATAAACGTCAGCTTTTTATTTTTTGTCCTTTTGAAAAGAATCCAAGAATACAAGAATTGGAAACAGGAAAGAGAGAAATTTTCGAATGAGTTTCCTAGTTCCAATACTTTATATCAAAATAGGGACCCTTGTCGATCGCTAATGTATTAGAATCCCAGTAGTTTATCTTAAAAATATTTTATAAAATTAAAAAAATTAAAGGTAAATTTTTGAATCTCCATTTAATTTAATTTAAAAGTCAAAAAGTTAACTCGAAAGTAAAATAATTAATAAATAAGCATTGTGTAAACTTTCATAACGATTGGTCGAGTAGATTTCGTTACAATATTTTTTGGGTGTTGCGTTTTATTTTAAATTTAGAACCCCATTTGTAATCCAATTTATAGTCCAATTTAATTGTGGTTTTCATATTTAAAATATTTACCTTTAAAAGATTAAACAGTGCCGCTTTTTTGGCAACCGCCTCTATGGAAGATGCAAAATAAAACAGAGTCTTTCCAACTGCATCGAACGTATCTGAAACGGAGAAAAAATTTAAAGGTAAATAACTTTCAGGTAAACATAAACTTTGATAGAGTTTTAAAAACTTATGGATATAACCCAGAAAAAAATAAGCTGAAAAGGCAGTAAACGATATTCGCTGGGACGATGCTGGAAAGAAGTAGGCTGGATTCAAGTCACATCAGTGGCAAATACGCCATTAAAAGTAAGTCTTCCGCAATTTACCAAACTCTACTGAAAATTCGTGGTTTGCAATTGGCCACTCCTTCCCGGATGGAGAACTTTATGGCCTTCTAACGGTGGCTGTAATCGAGGGGAAGCTTCGTCGAGTCCTTGCGACTGAATTTGTTGGGGAAAGGTAGTGAGGCGACGTGGTTTTCGATGCAAAAGTTATTTTTCGGCTTAAATGTGCAGCGTATCAACTTTGCCGAGCAGAAATTTGACTTTTCCAGCCAAGAGAAATATGACCCTTTTGGGTATTTGGGAAATCATTAGCGTTGGTCAAGAAAACTTCTGCTAGCGACTTGCAGGAAATCATTTACATTCAATTACACAGGCCAACACAAATGGAATTTTTTTAAATCTGACTTAGAACCTGCTCTTCGTGTCTTAAACATGGCCTTAGACCACAAATAATAGACTTTATAATAGCCTTTATTAAATAATAGAGAATAATAAATTATACATTCAGGTTTTCTAGAAATTTCTCAAGCTGTTGCCAGCCATGATCCTTTCTGACTATATTAACCTCTATAATCTAACTTGGATCTATCCCTGCGGTTCGAGTCGTACAAAAAACGGCAGCGCCCCTTGGTAGGTAGCGGGAGCCGTGCGAATTAATAAATAATTAATAATAATAATTAATAATATTAAATATAGAAGGGATAAAATGACTAGTATGCCTAGTTATAGTTATGTTATCAAAGTTATATTACCAAATATTTGTTAAAGGTCTAATCAATTTTATAAAAAAAAATTATTTATTATTGAATGTTTAAATAAGAACATCGTTTTCAGAGGTTTATATCATTCAAAGAAATAATTTTAAAAACAATATTTAAACGGCAGAATCGTTAACGAAAAATATTTAAATAAATATATTTTTTTTAAACCCCTTACCGCAGCACAGTGTACCTTCGATGTACTACACCCGCGCGACTCCGGATCAAGCCAACGCACATTTTTCTGCACATCCCGGAGCAATCGGAGGGAATTATGACCCTATGGGCGAGCTCGGATAGATGGCAATCTGAGTTGGGTCAAATCCAGCCCGTGCTGGCGCCAGTCATTGATTTTTGTGCCAGTTTTTATTTTTGCGATTTAATCAAGCGAACCCAACGGCCGCGTAATCCCTCGGCCATTAAAATAGCGTGCGAGCCACGAAGAGCCCGGGAGGGGAGCGGAGCCAGGATGGGGAGAGCGCCTTGTTTTGCCACACAACGTTCCAATTAATAAAAGAAACTAAATTAATGTAAATCGCGCTATATACCCTTTTTTTATGGTAGCTGCGTTTTTGGCAGCCGGAGGCGGGGGCCCAGGCCCGGGGCAGGTCGATCTTTCTTTATTTTTGCTTTGGAGTAAAATTTGTTGGAAAGGAGCAGTTAACACGTTTTGTAACATTTGTGTCACCTATTAAAGGGTTACAAGGAGCTTGCAAAAAGGTAAAGTCTCGATTATCCTGACAGATTTCCAGAGATTTCAAACGACAAAATTATATTTACATTCAAAGTTGACGGGGAAAGGGCTAGCGTATTATAAAAAGTGCACTTTAGATCAGTAAAATATATAATAAACTATATTATATAAGGAAGGGGAAAAAATAGTCACTTCTTGTTAGAAAAGGGACAATGTTAAATTTATGGTGAATTTTAAATGGGATTTCTTCGCGGATAATCAAAAATAAAATTAAGAACTAAATTAATGATTTCCAAATATTCTGTTATTTGAAAAATTTCAAAAAAATGTAATCTAAATGTAAATAAAACTTATACTATTCTGTGATTTTTTGGGCAATGGCCATGTATTTTAATCAAATTCCCTTTCACAAGATAAAAGACTGTGAAAGTCTTAGACATCAACGAAGATATTAAATGTGTGATGTCAATGGCACAGAAATGCATAATTTATTATCCTTAAAGAGTATGCCGAATTAGAAACATTTTCACACAAAATCCACCTCTCAAAGTGACAATTTTACACTCGATAACATGCTCTTGAATCCTTGAGGTAAAGTTGGGAAATCCAACTTCTCGCTTTGGCTTGTCATGAGGGAAATTTTTAATTCATGAAATCATAAGTCATGGAATGGCAAGCCATTAATTAATGTTGCGACAGGGACCACAACGGGATGTGTTTTTGGTTTTTTGTTTTTGTGGTCTTTTGATTGGCTTTAAATTGTTTGAAGTGGCCCGAGTGTCACCGGGCAGAAGGGGATTTGCGATTGTTTTGTTCACAAAACAAAGAGCAGCAAAAGCAAAAGTGGCGGAGTGGAACAGGAGGATCTTTGAACAGTCTTTGAACGTCTGACTCCGACTCCGCTTGGAAAGCAATTTAATTTATTTGATTTACCATGGAAAAGCCAAACAGGAACAGAAACAGGAACAGGAACAATGCCAGTGACCGGCAACCGTCATGTTGCTGCGGAGTTTTCGGTCTTGTCAGGCGGCACTCGTAACATGAAACACACTGTACTATGCCATGCCATACTATACTATACCCATGCCAGTTAGACTCCACGTATAGCCCAAATATATAATTATAATGGCATTTTGCCAAAATGTTTCCCAAACAAATACAAGCGCACATTCCCCCACGAATCCCCACCTATTCATGGGAGGGGAGTGGCGGAGCCGGAGACTGTAGACTGGAGACTGGAAAGTGCGGAATGGAGCGAAGTGATTGCGGCTGCAGCTGCATGCCCCGAATGCAACACGAGGCATTGAACGTGTGCCAAACTTTGGCCAGGACGCAGGAGGCAGGACGCAGGACGCAGTCGGACATGATAGCATTGATAGTGAGGCGAGCTCTATTGCCAGGGAAACTGCCACAACAACTACAACAGCAACAACACCTGAGCCGTCATTTGTAAAAGCCATAATCCTCCATTTTTTACCCTTTTTTGTGGATTCATAGAAACGTGCAAAAAGGAAAATATTTTCCAAACATTGCTCCCCTTTCCCACCCGATACCAGAGCCATGGCTGTTAGGTCCTTGGAGCCACTCGAGTGGCATATAGCGGCTTAATTCGAGGCTCTGAAGGACTTTGCTTTTACTTTTCATGCAACTCATCAGCAAGTCTCCCAACATGCACAGATTAATTACAATCATAATTTAATCAAATAAATGGAATTTTTAGGAAAAATGTTACCAGAAAGGGAAAGGAATATTTGAAATTGATATCGAGCATTGGTAACTTAATAGTTTATAATTATATTTTTTTCATTTAAATTTACAATAATTTACAATAGATGAGAATCAATTGGAATAATTACAGGAATTCAATAATGTCAAAATAAGATTAGGGAATAGGGTTAGTTGAGAAGATAATGGATGGGATAGTCCCTTTTAATTTTGACCTGCAGATGGATGACCACGGAGGTATACAGGATCAAGTAATAGGAATAGGAACCTCACATAATAGATTGAAAAAAAAGTTTGGAGTCAACTCAAGTTATTTCTAAAAGTTGTACCATCCAAGTTATACCAATAATTATACAAAATAATATTCTTTAAGACCTAATGGGCCTAATAGGCCTAGAGAATAAAAACAAATATGAAAAGAATTTTAAATTAATTAAATTAATTAATTAAAAATTAAATTCAAAGGAAATCTGAATATAAATAAATTTAGAGGAAATATGATTAGATAGGAAATTATTAGGGAATTATGGCATTTAAGGATTCACTAATTGTTATTACAATTTAAATGCATTTAGTAAAAGCTTATTTATTTATATATTTATGAAAAAAAAATAAAAGAAATTCTTTACAAAAAATCATGAATTTTTTAATTGGAAGCTGATTTGGAAGAGAATTCTGTGTAGAAAAACTTTGCATTTTTTTTATGGATAAACAAATAACTTTTTTCAGATTCTGACTTTACAGTTTTTAATGGGTTAATGCCCAATTTGGTAAAAATTACATTCAGCAATAAAATATTTGGAAAAAAAAATGTTTTTCCAAAAAACTTAAAAGTGGGTGTAAATTTGAAAAGTTAAAAGAACGCAAAGTGAAGGATAACAGCCCCACGATTTTCCGTAAACTATCCCTGCGTTCCAATCAGGCAATGTGATTTCGCCCCCAAAGGGTCCTCCGCCCGGAGAGACCGAGACCTCGACAGAGTCCGGCCGGAGCGCTTTGGGGCAGACTACGTGGCTGGCCCACATCGGAGGTTGCTCCCCGAAAAGGGGACACTTCAGAGTCTCGCTGCAAGCTGGCTTGTTTTTCGAGATGGGCTGCTTGTACGCTGGATACTTGAAATGATGGGATGTTGGGATGATGGGATGCCTGGACGTACATAGTTTGGTGCTTGTGAGTTGATGTTTCCAGATGTTGGACGTGGACGTGGTCGTGTCTGTGTTACTGGACGTGGACATGGCCGTGGATGTGGCTGTGGCTGTGGCAGTGGCAGTGGCTTAAGGAGTGACGAGCTGGGCGAGGGAGGGGCCGGCGCCCCCCACAATTGGTCATAACAGACAATGGGCTACATGACGGCCTGGAAATGGTGGGTCCCGGGGGGTACATCCCGGACGGGGGCCATGCGAACAGGACATAATGCAAACGTCGCCGAGCTGTTTTGTGTTTTTTTTTTTCTTTTTGGTTTCTGCTGCCCCCGTTGTCGGAGGCAACACAGAAATTGCATTTTGAAAAATGTTGCATATCATAAATAAATGTAAACGCAAATAAATCAACTTTGTTGACGTTTGTCAGTTTCTTTTTTGTGTGAGCTTTCATGTTCTGTTTCTGTTTCCCTGTTTCCCTGTTTCTTTCTCCGTTTGTGCTATCGCAGTTTCGGCTTTTGCGTCTTCCTCCGATTCGGTTTCTGCTGCTGCAGCTGCAGTTGTCCCGTTATGTTGTTTCGCCTTCATCTTTTAGACGTCTACACTGGAAATGTCAAGCACACTTGCCCGATCTGCCACGCCCAAGCATCCGCTCCTTCTGTCATCCAGGCTTCCTTTCACCATCCCCCCTCCCGCCATCCCCTCCCGCCATCCCCTCCCTCCCTTTTTCACCACACGACTGAGTGCTCCTTAATGCTTCAGCTGTGTTGACTGACAAAATGCTTCTAACTGCACATTATTGCTCACATGATGCAAGGAGCGAGGAGCGAAGAGCGGGTAGGCGGTGTGGGCGGGGATGCCAGTTCCGACAATAAGCCAATGACAAGAGCTCCTAGAGGAACATGGACGCCATTCGCTCTCTAGCCAGCACTCTGGGTCCGGGTCGGAGACGGAGACGGAGTCGGAGTCGGGGTCTGTGCAAAAGTTTTAAAAGCCGAGCCAAAAACTGATTATCCAGCAAAGTCATCTGTGGCATATAGGGAAGTCGGATTGTATTAGAATACCTGCATTGGGGCCTTGGGGTGGGGGTGGGGGTTCCTTATCAAGGTCCCTTTCGAAACAACGCACTTCTCCCCGTTGATTACATTCGAACCGCACTGCAAGTACTGGATGCAAGCTCGTTTATTTTCGGCTCCCCCGCACTTGACAGATACTTCCCGCATCCATAATGGGCGGAGTCAGAGGCTATTTAAGCGTCAGCGTCGTCGGGGCTCTCCGCAGCAGCATTAGCCCCGAGCCATAAATCAGAATCTACAGAAATACTTTCCTTGCGACGCCTCAATTTAAAAAGATTAAGCTGGCGGGCCCCGAAAAAAGGGCAAGTAAGGCACTGGGTTATATTTTACGATTTCACGATTCCTCGATTCCTCGACTTCACGACTCCTCCGGCTCCCCGGCTAGCATTCACAAAATGCATATGTAGTAGTATTTCGTATTGAAACCGCCTGATAAAAGACAAAGCCGCAAATGGGCCATACAGCTCCGATAAGCGACGCACAGTGGTTCCACGTAGGTAATCCCCAAAACTTAATATCAGCTCAATAGCCTTGGGAATATTTACCACGATGCATTAAGTTTATACCTCAAGGTTTTATGGCATAAAAACAGTATTTGTCAATATAGGTATTATTAGTCGCCCCAACTTACAAAAATGTATCCGTTAATCCTCGCTCGTTTTTTCTTAAAAGTCCAGAATGTATGTATTTTTGTATGCTGTTTACAGGAGAAGTCTTAATATTACACGAAAATCCCCTTTTTTTGGAAAAATTGAGTTAAATATATCATAAACTACGGATTTTATGAAAAATCTTTCAACTTATATTTAAGCTACTTAAGAATTACCTAGCGAAGATTACCAGGTACCAAACAGTCGTTTCTTCTCTTTTTGTGAAACAAAGTGGGAAATGAGAAATTCTTATTGAAGCACGTAACATACATGATTGATTTTATCCATGTTCTTTATCTCTGTTATCCCACTGTGCGACTCTTGAGTCGAAAAATATCGGGAAAAAAACGTTCAATGAGTCACAAACCTGGTGACGAATTCACATCGAAGCGCAACCTCTGGCGCGACATTTAACGTTTTCATTCGTGTTTTCGAGCACGGTTCTGCTGCAGCAAATAAGCTTATGAAGAGAAAGATAACAGGCGAATATTGGTTTTCCTGCTTTAAATACTGGCAAGCTTTCTCCGCTCGGGACAAGAGTTATTAACAGCGAAGCGCAAATATTAATACAGCAGTTTTAAAAATGTCCATATGTATCGCGTTCGGCGTGCGAACCTTAAATGCAATCCAAACAATAATAGCGCGAATTATTTATTGCAATTTGTGAGATTCGCTTGGGCCGGGGCAGATACGATGCGAATAAATATGTAGGGATTAAAAGCGAGTCGGCCGTATCCGGAACTTCTTATGCTGCGCCCAGCGACTGTTCTTCCGGGGTTTTGTGTACGCCTTTTGTTTTAAAACAGCGGCGACTGCGGAGAATTCGGAATGCAGAGAAGAATATAGAGTGCAGAATCGCTGTGTGTATGTATAATTACCAGTGCACTGTGGGCGTCCAGGGCGTGGCGCGAACGAATGAGCTGGCTCCCAGGTTCGGGCGAGTTGCGAGGTGCCTGGACGTGCGGAAGTTCGAGCTCCGACCTGCAAAATTCTTCCGTTGTTCTGGTTCTGGTTCTGGTTGAATGTTACTGCTGTTGCCTAATGAGCGCCAATTAAATTGGCATTAACGCAGCCCGACTGCGACCCAAAGCGATCCGATCAATCAAGGGCCAACGGGAAAGGTGAGTGTGGCCAAGGGCAGACCGTTATACGGGCTCGTTTCCCCTCTCGTTCGCCGGCGCGTTGGCCACCTCGTGTGTCTCTCACTCCCCACCCTTGGTAAAAGCGCCAGCCCCCACCCATTCACAGTGCGTGCAAATAAATTGAGTGGAAATAATTTTTTATGCTCTCCACTCTCTTTTGGAGCCTCCTACTCCTACTCCTATTGCTCCTATTTCCTATCCGTCCGCTGCCTTTTTATGACTTTGTCGTTGGTTTCGTTTGCGTCTCCCGTTTTATTGTTGGACTTAAGTAGATTATTTGTTTATTAACACAAAAGGCCGAGGGCCCGAAGGGGCGACCCGGCAACTGGCTCCGGCAACTGGACCCAGGCCCAGACCCGGACCCGGACCCGGACCCGGACCCGTTGTGGGTTCTTGATTATAGCTTGTTGATTGCTGCTGGAACCACTGGCTCAAGGAAAAATAGGCAGATTTTTCATATTTCATGTGTCCCGGCCGCATTTATTGTTTGCTTGACTTGTTGACATTCTCGTTCGCAAAAAAAAAGAAAAGAAAAGAAAAACTATATAGACCCACACGCATGTGCACAGTCTCTTCCAGAATTCTAGAATCACTAAGCCAGCACAGTGAACTGAGAATTTTATTTTTTATTGTTTCGTTTGCAACTTTTCACTTTGTTTATTAATTACAACAGAATAGAATATAAATATAACATAACAGAAATAAAAATATATTAAAATTTTTATCAAAATGGTTTTAACAAATTAAATGAAACTTTTTTTTAAATTTATATTTTGTTGAATATGTGAGAAAAGAAAAACGCATTTCTAAGTTTTTAAGTCAATTTAAAGGACATAAACAATTCTCTGTTACGAATTAGAAACATTTTAACAGAGAAATCACGTCTTTTTCATGGAAACAATATTTCTAAGCGGCATCAAATTATCGAAAATCAACAAAAATTTGGCAATTTAAAAAGTTATAAACCTATTTTTTTTAATTGGCTTTGGAGCTATTTATTTTAATTGGTTTTGAATAGATTGAACCCAATTTACAAATATTATCCCAGGGAGCATTGCTAACGTACTAACCGCTGGTGTGGCTTCCACTGTGGGTGTGTGTGTTTCTTATGGGTAGGTAATGAAAAGTCCGAACAATGGGCATGGCTCGGGTCGGGCGCATCGGTCGAAATTATGTAAATGGCATAAATCTATTACCCTGGGAACTCGCACAAAGCGGTCAGCTATGGAGGGGGCGGAACATGGAGCTTTTCGCCATATGAAGACATTTGTCCCGCTGACTGAGTTCTCTGTCCTTGCTCTGGGGTACACCTAAAAAAATCACTTTAGTAAGGGGGCTTTCCATTTACAAAAACAAAAGGTAATAGTGGCATACGATTTTGTTACATATATTTTTTTTTAATATTTTCCACGAAATATAGGGGAATTTTTAGCAGTGTAGAACCTTACGGAAATCCCCACTATCCGTCACCTTCAATGACCGATATCCATATGTATTGTCCGAAAGGCACTTGTCGCTGCTCGATCGACCTTAAATGGAATAATCTGGGGCTTAGGACCATAGAACCAGGACTTTTGTCTGATGCGTGTCCGTATTAGTGGGGGGACCCTCCCTATTGGTATGCCCTAGCCGTGGAGCCACGCTTTGCATTTTACAATCAAATCCGAAATTATTGAGAGTTGTAGCTGAAATTGAAATGTTGCTTCTGTCGTCTACGGGTTGCACTTGCACTTGCATTTCCAATCGCATTTGCATTTGCATTTGCATTTGCATTCGCATTCACGTTCCCAGCTGTCGTTGGCGGAATGAAAATTCAATGTTTGTCAAAAATGAACATAAATAAAAAACGAGAATGGAAAGCTAACTTCGGACGGAGCCGAAGCTTATATACCCTTGCAGTTAAATAGCGGCTTCCATTGACTTAAGATATAGTAAATATCGGATATAATTGGCCGATCTTTACAAAAACATTCATAACAACCTTAGATTCGTATAAAATGGGTTTTAAAAGAAGTCCGACGCTTCTACGCCCAAAAACAGGAAAGTTGTGAGATTTCCGATCGTTCAGTTATATAGAAGCTATACGATATAGTCGGCCGATCCGTATGAAATTTTTTAGATCGGCTTAGATTTCTACAAAAGAGAAACTGTGCAAATTTCAAGTTTCTATCTTCAATAACATGGAAGTTATAGCATTTCCGATCAATCAGTTATATAGAAGCTATAGGATATAGTCGGCCGATCCGTATGAAATTTTCCCAATCGGCCTAAATTCCCACAAAAGGGAATTTGTGCAAATTTCAAGTTTCTATCTTCAAAAACGTGGAAGTTACAGCATTTCCGATCAATCAGATATATGGCAGCTATAGGATATAGTCGGCCGATCCCGGCCGTTCCGACTTATATACTGCGTGCAAAGGAAAGAAGGGTGTGTGCAAAGTTTCAAGACGATAGCTAAAAAACTGAGAGACTAGTTTGCGTAGAAACAGACAGACGGACAGACGGACATGCTTATATCGACTCAGGAGGTGATCCTGATCCAGAATATATATACTTTATGGGGTCCTGGATGTCTCCTTCACTGCGTTGCACACTTCTGACCAAAATTATAATAACCTCTGCAAGGGTATAATGAGTGCCGGCGAAAGGGGTATGGGGTGTGGAGTGTGGAATGGAGTGTGGCATGCCCCGCCCTGGTGGCTGCTGAAAGTTTCTAGCATTGCTTTGTAGTTCCATCGATTTTGGCAACGACTTCGATGCCAAATTAATGATCTTTCGGAGCTCTGAGCTCGGAACTATGTACACTAAGTAAAAAATGAAATACGACGGTGATGTCCTTTGCCTGGCTCGAAGTTTTAGCTGAATTTGAATTTCAATAGCATTTTCAATTTATTTTTCAACCTCCTGACTTTCCTTCCAACTGGCTGGTGTCGGTTCGAAATGTCCTTCTTTTAGACAACAAAAAAAAAAACAACAAAGTGTCCGCTTAGGTAACGAACTATATTTCTCATTCTATCTGAAGTTGAATGTGAATTGCATTTAAAATTATTCACCAAACAATTAGTAATAATAATATAAATGCAAGATACACATTTCTCATTTAAAACGTTGCCCTTTTTATTGGGGCAGTCCATGTAGGTGACGAACCAAATACAAAAGATTTCTCAATAATGCTCAAAAGCTCGAAGGTTTTCCTGACAAAGACGTAATTAAAATATTTTCTTATTTTAACTGAATTGAAATGTGAATGGCATTTTAAATTAATCACCAAACGATTTGTAATAATAATTTAGAACATTGACCTTTTTATGAGGGCAGTCGATGTAGGTGACGAATCGCAGTCGGATTTATTAGGTCATAAAGAAACATTCCTTGGGAATGTTACAAACAATCCATTTCCAACATTCTCTATTTATTGCACTTACACTGAAGTCTTATCTTATTTTAAAGATATGAGATAAAAGATAAAAGGGCTGTCTTTCTCTAATTGAACTTGGCTCTTGGGTCAAGTATCCAACTGGGCAGCAGCAGCAGAGGCAAGGAACTTGGGACGCATAGGGGCAGGCGTGTTGTGTTTATTTACGCTTTAGCAACAAGCAATAACTGCAGGAGAGGTTGCCACAAAAGCTATTGACATTGGGCGTCCAGTCGAGGGGGAGGCGAGGGGACCTCGCCTGGAGAGCTCCGAAGAATTGAATGCATAAACAGAAATTGTCGTTAATAAATAATGATGAATAAAGTGAAATCCGTTTATTGCAACTAATTGCATTCAATTGAACTTTGTGTGTGCTGTATGCCCGCCCTGGGTTTTTCGCCCAACTGCTTGCTAATAATTTATCACTCAATTTACTTTCTGCCCCGCCCACATGGTCGAACACTTTGTTGCCCCACCGTTGGGTAAACACATCCAACAACCAACATCCAACATCCACCAGCAACATCAATAATCGACACCACTGCCCGTGGCATTCCACAATGAATGTAAGCCGCCCGGGGCTGGCTGGACGTAGTTTCTGCTGCATATTCGAGTGCCTTAAATGGAAAGGTCAAGTGGACACTGCGAGCCACTGGAAGTGCTTGTGGCAACAATGGCACCGGCAACTTCCACGGCAGCAAGTGTGCCTGCGGCAGAGCCAATCTTCATCTCCACGCTCCATGGCCTTTGCCACAAACAATGTAAACCGCAAAAGAAAGTGCGATTCTCAGACGTGCCTACTTTCTTGATGGCGAAAACAAGTAGAATCACCGAAAAAACATCCTGTGGCTTGGGGTTACATTTCTTGTTGACAATGACTCAAAATATTTTTATTTCATCAAGAATTATCATTATGAAATTGGAAAATTATTAAAAAAAAATGCTTGTTCTTCGTTACCTAAATATTTTTCGTTTTATAAAAAGTGTTAGGTTTAAGAAATATATATATGTTACATAGACCATCTTTGATAAATGGAATAGGAATAAATGTTTATATTTTTGTGTGCTTACACATAGGAATATATTTTTAAAAAGGCGGGATTCAAACTTTTAGTACCTAAGCCTGTCCATTAATTGTAAACTTGTGCAATTAATACAGAGTATACATTTTAATTTAAATAATACAATATTATCGACGCTCTTAGGCCTTAATTATCCCTCAAGGAAATGGTGTCCATCAAGCGCTAATTAAGAATGTTATATTCCTCACTTCTTGTGGCTGGAGCTTGGAAGGAATGGCCAGAAATCATGGTCATTAGCAATCTTGGCAGCACTGACATTATCACCAACTGTCGTCGCCTGACAGTCGCTTTTCCCAACAACAATTGGCTTTGACCAACAGTTGTCACTCATCAAAAGCAACCGCATCCGAGAATTGCAACACTAGGGTGGCTCCAAACAGTCCGAAGCATCGAGGTCACTCTGCTTGGCATGGCACATTATTTTATTTTAAGAGAGCATTTAATACTCATTTAAAATGCTGGTTTAAAGGATTTACTTAAGGTTTATAATGTAGAGTAGAATAATATGAAAGATATACTAAAGTATTATTATGTAAATATATTGATTCTTGGTTTTGGCAAATTATGTGAAAAGTTTATCAAGAAATGTAAATAGAATTACATTAAAAGAACTCTAGTTTTGTTTCATTAAAATATTGTATCCAGAAAGTTGTCTCTGTCGGTTACTGGGCTACACCTTTTAAATCAATAGAAAAGGACTTTTAAAAGTCCTGAAAGTAGTATTACTACTATTATTACGAGCCTTGATAAAAACTGAAACTATTTTAGATATCTTCATTTTTTTTCCTTATATTTTTATAGAAAAATCAAATGGAACTTGTTCAAATCGATCGGCCGAGAGAACCTAAGGAACAGTCTCACAAATTTACCATGTAAATAATATATTAAATAAGTAATATATTAAATATATTTTATATAAATACATAATAAAAAGTATTTTAAATCATAGGTGGTATCTAGGTCCACCCTATCGCAATGTATAGTAGATAGGTTTAGTGCCCGTATCTGATAGTTTGACGGCCACCGCCCTGCCCTCCACCCTGCCCTGCGGCCCAGGCGTCGAGTCTTCGTCGGTCTTCGATTAGCAGATAATGCAGGTCACATGCTCGGGGCTGGGTGGTCGGTCTGGCTCGGCAGGTTGCGTCTCACCTTGCCGCCTGGCATTAAATGCGCTTAGTGCGTGAAGTGCTCGGCGGTGCAATTAAATGAAGGCATCGCTTGATGCACATTCGGGATGCTGGCAGGCGGCAGAAACCGAATTAGAATCCGAGTCAGGGATGCCGTCAGATAGCAGATTGTGGATAGAAAGGTGTATATAGTTGCGATTACATTACAATTAAAATGGAAATGGAAATGGAAATGGGAATGGGAATGGAAACCAGCTCTTTTGCGGCAAACATCGAGCTGGCATAATTTCTATGAATTTTGCCTGGCTCAGCAAGAAGCAAATGCCAGAGCAAAAAGCAAAAGTAGTGGCAGTGGCAGCGGCAGCGGCAGCGGCAGTGGCAGAAGCAGAAACAAAACCAAAAGCAGCAACAGCACCGGCACCGGCGGGGTGGCGTAAATTATTCATTTTGGGCCACCCAAGCAACGAAAACGAGCACGGCAAGCAGCACGGCAACATTGAAGCAACTGTGGCAATGGCAGGGGAGGGAGGGGCAGGCAACATGAAAATGCAAAATGAAATGAAAATCGTTTCATTCTAATTAGAGCAGCAACATTTTCGCTGAGACAGCAAACTGCAGAGGGCGATGGGGCGGGCCGGGCTGAGAGTCGACTTGAGATAGACGACAATTAGGCTGAGGGCTAAGGGTTGGGGCTGAAAGTGCTGGTGGATGGATGGGCTGGTGCGTCCGGGGTGGAGGGGGGGTGGCGTCAAATTAAATGAGTTGCTGCCATCGTTATTCGTGTTTGGATACACGAGAAATAAATTTTCAGCCAGGCTTCCAACGACAGAGCCAGGCAATCGATCATATTTCCCGATCTACGCTCCCAATCAAATGAGTCGATCGAACAGTCAAGTCCGACACGGTCTTCCCCAGATACTAAATGTGTGTTCGATATACGCTTATCGATTTAATCGATACTTTAGAACTCTGCCGATTAATCGATACATGGTTAACATAAGTATTAATAATAGTGGATGTACAGAGTGTATTAAAAAAGGCTACATTTTCAGCTTTTAAAAAACTTTACTTGAATAATTTTGAATAATAATTTATGTTGAAAATATAATTTACAAAAATAAAATTCATCGATTATTTGTTAATTTATAAACTTTTGAATGATCTATTATCTGCAAAATCTATTAATCTTTCGTAAAACTTTGGCTTCATTGATTATTGAAACCAAGTTTGTTGCAACAAAAGTTATCAAAAATGACTCATATTGTTATCGATTAATAATCATTATTTCTAACGATATTTATTGATGTCTATCTGACTCGAAACTCAGACTTCATTGGCTATTTGAACCAAGAAATTGTAAGTTTTCCCGTATTAATGCAATAAAATGGTTATTTTTTTATCGATAAACTAGAGTATAAAGCCCTTGATTATAAACTAGCCATCCCTGGTGAGAAACTTTGGCTTGATTGGAACCAACTCGGCACAACCAATGAATGATGTAACCCAGCAATTTATGTTCACTTGGCAGCATCCGAATTTCTCCTCGGATTCGAGTGGTAGATGCGAAGATACATATGTTTGTGGAAATTAAAAGAAATGGGGATGGGGGTGGGAATGGGAATGGGAATGGAAATGGGGAGCGATGGGCAATGGGAGTCGGGCGGGGCTTTCGCGAGCCCATTTCTTCAGGTGTATGGCAGTGTGTTGCTGAAAGTGAAATAGTTAAAAAGCTGCTCACTTGAAGGTAAATCTCCAGCTTAAGCACTTGTATGTGCATGTGTGTGTGTGCGTGTGTGTGTGTGTGTGTGTGTGTGCGACACTTGTGTGCTCATTTCCCTCACGCCCCATTTTCGAGGCCTTCGTAGCACCGTAGCAGCGCCACCGATGATTTCGTTTTTGTTGCCGCCGAAAGGCCGGAGGAGGAGGGTTTGGGCTTGGGCTTGAGCTTGGGCGTGGGGCTTGGCACTTGTTGTTTGCTGGCGTTGCGCTTCGCTTTGCTTATTGCGCGATTTGAAATAGAGAACATTTGAGATGTGTTTAAAAAACAATTAGTAGCGAAAGAACGAGGGCCCTCGCGACGCCGTTGACGGCATTGCTTAATTTCGAAATTCCGGGGCCCAAAGTCAGAGTCCTGATTAAAAATTATTTTTAGCCAGACAGCCATCCTCAGCCAGCCATCCTCAGGCATCCATAAAATGCTAACAAAACAAGTACGTTTACATTTGTTTTTGTAATCGCTGCCGTCTTCGGCTTCGGCTTCGGCATCGGAGTCGGCTTGGGTTTCCCTTCCATGTCAAATATGCGTTAATCCGAGAAAATATTTTCATAAAACAATTTGATCCTATCCCCGCCCCGTTCCCGGACGACATTCTGTCTGAAAATCCCTGCGAGTGGGTGACCTCCTGGCCCCGTTCTGGCCCTGTCATGACCCCGTCATGGCCCCGTCCTGGCCCCATCCTGGCCCCGTTCTGGCCGCCTCCTTGTCCCAGTATCACATACTGTAGCCGAACGTGGGCTCACAAGGAAGCTTAAAAGTATTTAACTTGGGTTAGTCAACAGCCATCCACGAATCTCTCCAATTGGGGCTGCCATCAATGGGCCGGGTCGGCCGGAATGGCAGTCTCAATAACTGGATGGAAGTCAAATGGTCCATTGCCTTCGCAAGCATTTCCACAAGTATTTGTTCACGTTCTGCTGACATGGTGACAATCGTTTGTTTTGGCCCAATAACTTAATTTTCACTCAATTGCAGCACAAAGGCCCGGATCGAATAAAACTGCCAAATGGAATCGTATTCCCTATTTTCTTTATAGGTTTTTTTTTTTAATGTTTAAATGTTTTTACAGTTTAAATGAATGAAAAATATAAGAATATTTTTGTGGCTAAGCTGCAAGTCATTTGGAGCAACATTGGGGGACTATGGATTAAAAATATTCCATTCTTAGACAAGTGCTAATCATAACTCAAAAACTATAGCACCGATTGTTTTGAAATTTCAAATATTATCCGTGTAAACATTTTGTAACGTTAAACTAAGGAGTTTGTTGCAAATTTTTGAATGTTTTCATTTAAATTAACAAATTATAAGGAATTTTTTTAGGACACAGATTTTTTCAAGTGTTACCATTGCAAAACATTGCCACAAATTCCTTATACATAAGAATTATTTTTGTAGTTCCCAATGTTTTTTTGTAAAAGACTCTACACAATTTTCTTCAAGTGTCATACTATAATCATTAATAATAGTCATATTATAACTATTTAAAATGCTTGTAAAAAAAGTTTCGATTTTTTAAACTTGCATTTTCAAGCAATAATTAAACACCTCTAATAAGTAGCAAGGATTTGCCCCGATTATCCTTCAATTTGTAGATAAGGCCAGACGTCGCCATGGAAAAGCAATTTTTCTCTTGTTCAGAACTAATTGATGGCCGGCTCGAAGGATGTCCTTTAATCGAGCTGACAACATGCCGAGGACATTTGGGCCCCACAAAAAGCTCTAATTACGCTTTTTGCCGCCCAAATTCCGATAAATCATTGTTTGGCCCGGAATTGATTCCAGCTCCAGTCTGGGCCAATCAAATCCCCATTCGACGATGATCCCCCTCAAGATTGTTCGAAACAGTTTCCAAAGTTGATGGCGGGCAGACCCGGCAATGTAAATCCTTCAATGTGCATGTTAAAATGCAATTTTGAATGCAACTTTGCTCAACAACGAAATCTGCAGCAGCTGTAGCTGCAGAGCCACCGCAAAAAGTGAGCTAAGTAAAATTATAAAAGTTTTTGCCAACCACCTCTCCACGTCCGGTGTCCGTTTCTGGTCCGGCATTCGCATCCCCAGTGGGTAGCGCTGCCCCATCCACTTTTCAATTCGTAAACTTAATTAAAACTCTTGCCTCTCAGCGTCGAAAATTTGGGAAATTTGAAAAAATT
Source organism: Drosophila varians (assembly GCA_018150405.1). Lineage (NCBI taxonomy): Eukaryota > Metazoa > Arthropoda > Insecta > Diptera > Drosophilidae > Drosophila > Drosophila varians. Next base: position 13,815,650 of record JAECWK010000126.1, read on the forward strand.
GTCACATAAAAATTCGAATAAATGCGCTGCGCTGCTCCCGCCAGGAATCAGAAACAGAGTCAGATAGTTTCGGAAGCAGCTGCCAGCCACTTCGCCTTGCCACTGCCCATTGGCACTTCCATTTGCCACCTGAACCTGGCCACTCGAAACCAGGTGCCGGAGGCGACGCCGCCCCGCCCCGCCCCGGCCAGGTCCCTGCCCTGCCCCGCCCCGTTGCACGTACCACGAAATTAAGTAAAATACACGAATTACATTTGCACTTTGCGTGCCATGCGCCATTTGTTGCAAACGTGACAATCGCTTCCGCCATCTAGTATGGGTTCTACTTCCAAATGGCTGCCCGAAGATCGCTTTCTGGCTCTCTGCTCCGTTGAATTTAATTCCGATTCCGATTCCGAGTCCGAGTCCGATTTCGAATCGGCTGCCCAGCTCCCAACATCCCACGCCCGGCCCAGGCGTTATATTTCACGCTTTTTGCAGCTCCAAACGGCAGAAAAAAGTGCGCTGTAGTTGGTTTTTATATCCGCTTGTCATAAAGTTTACGGGTGCACAGTGTCCCTGCGAAGGCCCGTCCCACATTTAAGGGGCTGCAGGATTCCCTGCAGGAAAAGGGATTCCCCATTAAAAGTTAAAAAAAATAACACAATTGCAGACAAATTTTCGTTTCCTTCTCTTTTAGTTTTCCTTAAGGAGCGGGATTCCTCAAGGATTCTCAACTCTCATATTGTAATTAATTTTCGAAAGTATGTTTTGATATAATAATTCTATTATAGTTTTATTTATTATTTTAATACCAATTCTGAAAACAAGGATTTCTTTTGTAATTACTGGTACAGTTGGTAGGGGGCATCCCCCCCTGAACTTTGGATATATAATGTATTTTATTGTCAAATATCATCGCAATGGATAAGATTGGATTTTTGAGTATCTAAGTGCATGGTACGCTTAAGAAATGTTCCACCTTATAAAGACTACACATCCTCGAAAACTCAATTACTCAGTTTTTTGAATATTTGGAGCATCATACGGCATCGTAAAGCATGCAGGAGAAAAGTGTCCCCTTGGAAGGGTATGATAATCCCCATAAAAAGCAATAAAAAAAAGAAACAATTTTTCGGAAAATTGTAACATTTGAAAGGCGAAATCGCTGGCTGGGCTGGGCTAGGCTGGGCTGAAGATTATTTGAATGAAGCTCCCGACTCCCGAGGTGTTGTATATAACCAGTCTGGCGGCGGCGTCAATTGCCTGGGAGGATCGTCCGCTCTTGCAGCTCCACGCCAGCGTGAAATCCTTGGCAAGGATGCACATTAAATAGCATAACCCAATGCAGGCCCGACTGGCTCCGCATGTCTCAGCCGCGGAGCGCGGAATGCCAGGGAGGAGTGTTAATTAAAAACACAACGCACACGCCACAGGATGTGCCAGTTATGCGGCTCCAAGCGAATGGTGGTCGGAGGTGGGTCCCGGCAAGGACACGTCGCTGGGTGCAGGTACCGCCAGATAACGATAATGGGCAGAGCAGAGGGTAATGTTGTCAGCCACTAAGTAACCAACTAGCAGAAAAACTCTCGAAACGAATGAATGCACATTGTTAGCTGTATTTAATTAAGCCCCCGAAAGGATCCTGGGCGGGGCAGTCAAAGGTCAGGGGGGGAGGTGATGGGCGGAAGCCATTCAGAATGCAGACAACTTTCGGCACGCCCCCGCAAAAAGTGCGAAACTCGAAACTAGATAAGTATGCAGATGAATTTCAGAAGAGTAACCACCCGCCAGGACGAAGGGAGATATCCTTGTTTGATTCGTTGCCGTTGCCAGGATCTGGAGGCGATTGTCATTAAATTTATCGCGCGCGGCGTCTCAAATTGCTTTATGGCTTTATCTGCCTAGTCCTTGGGCGGCGCCGCCCCGACCAGGTCCTGTCACTTCGCAGCGGGAAGAGGGGGCCTCAAATTTAATTATGAAATTAAATTAATCGAAAGTTGACCTATCATAATGGCAAACAAAGGGAAAGGAAACGGCGAGCACACAGTAAATATTGATAGCCAATAAATAAAGCGAGGTTGTCAGCCAGCAGTCCTCCGATAGGAGGACCCCCAGGACCCCCAGCTCGCAGCTCGCAGCTCACAGGACCCGGCCAGTTAATAATGTCTTGTGCGGTGCAGCCAGTGCCTGCGAAGCGATACTCTCCACAAAGGGACACTCCCGCGAGTATCTCGAGGATACACGACCATTTATTGTCGCGCACAAATTAAATGAAAGAACCTTTTTTTGGCGACCGAAGTCCTTGCTGGACTTACTGTCCCTGCGATCTTAACTGTCGTGGAGTGGCGAGGCCCGAGGTGTGGGCGTGGCGGCGGCCAGATACGGCACGGAGGCCTTCGCTCATAAGTTTTCGCTCCTTGTGCGTCGAATGGAAATATTTCACAGGACAGCGGCTTAAGGACGACACCAGGCAACATAAATAAGACAGGAATGAAGCAAATCCCAGCGAAGTCAGGCATGGTCGGGATGCTCCTGGATACTCTTTCAAATGCCGTTTAATGGATTTATTATTTCCAAGGACTAGCCGTTGTCCAGGGACAGTTTAAGTGAAATCGGTATTGAATTGGAAGGCGATCAAGGATATGGTGTATTGCTTTACAGATGGATGGTTACTCTTGAAAGGATAAACTATTGATTGAATGGAAGTACAAGGAAGAATAATGCCTTTTTCTTATCATAACTCTCCCAGCTTGTAGGACCTTTTTGTACTGCTCCTGTAGGTTCTAAAAAGAATATATTATTAGGAAAGATTCCTAACTAAACACAATACTTAATTGTATTAAAAACTCTTAAAAAAGTGAAAGTACCCCGAACACTAACTGATATATTTTGATTTTATGCCATGCCAAATTATTTAGCAATCCTGCAGCCAGGATTTGGAGGCTCCCCAATTTCCGATCCCATTGTTCGTCCATTTCCTTTTGCATTTACTTCCGAGGGCAGCACTTCAGAAAAGTCGCTTCAATTGCCAAATCCTCCTGTCAACTGAGATGCCCCCCGCCATCCCTACCGTTTCAGCAATGAAAGAGGCCGATAAGTCCTGTCCCGCCCCTTCCTGACCTCCAAAAATCCAACCACCCAACCACCCACCTCCCAAGACCGTCTCGTCACTTAATCAGACTGCTGGAAGCGGCGAGGATTCTTGCGGAGAGAGAAACGTCTTGGCGGATGGATGGATGGATGGATGGATGGATTGGTTGATGGGTGAGTGGGTGGAGCTCTCACTCTCAAGGACACCCCTCAACACCCACTTAAAACACCCAACAGTTCCAGTAAATCTGTTGTCTTAACGCATAATAAATCAGCCACAATTTGAATGGCCATTCAGCTACATGGGCATTGACTTTGACAGACCCAGGACCCAGGACCCAGGACCCAGGATCAGGACCTGGAGCCTTGGGCATTGGGCCTGTACTGTCACTACCATTTCCACCGGCCAAATTAAATATGCCACACTTCAGCTGCCATTCTGGCAATGTTCAATCAATCAATCACAGCCGGGCCGGAGCTCCAGCGCCACTCGACTGATTTTTAGTCCCTCGCCCTTGGCATTCGGCTGCCAGCAGGATTGCCTTTTCCTTATCCTTGGCTAATTAAATACGCTCATAAATTCAAAAGGAGAATCATCATCATAGTCATCGTCGTCGTCGTGTCAATCTCATTCTTATCCGCCGCCACCATCTCCTCCCACATATCGATGTCGCTGATATGCCAAAAAGCCACAAAACTGTTTTGTTTCAGCTCTCCCTGACTAATGCGCTCCAGTGTGGGGCTTCCTGGCCGAGGACCTCTCCTGCGACCCCTTTGAGCTCCTTGTGGCAGCGCCTTTGTTGGCGGTTCGAGTATTCCAACTGAGCTGAGATGCTCAGACGATGCGCGGATTATTGATTGATTCAAAAGGCGGGACGGGTCGGTATGGGGCCGCTCGAGGACCTTCCAAGGACCTCCTCCAATGCCCTGATGGCAAAAAAAGGCCACAATTAAATCACAAGTGGCCCTGACACAAGTGGGCCCTATTTTGAATCGCTTCGAACGCTCTCCAGCGCACAAATGCAGGTTTTAGGCCGCAAAGTGCAAGTCTCTCTAGCTTTTTATTGTTTTCAAGTAAAACTGTAAACACTTTCAGGACATTATGCCTTGTTGTTTATTACTATATCCCATATTCCCGAGAATCAAACCTAAATCGCCGACATTAAAAGGGTCTCTGTCAGGTAGTTGTCAAAAACTATTTGAAAAATGCCTGACTTGTTTTTTTTAATATTTTAACTGAATAATGATTTTGAAATTTTTGAACTGAATAAAAATTTCCAAACTATGGTTACTGATACAAATAGTTAAAAAAAATTGGATGGTTTATATACAAAAATGTTGCTTACTGGAAAAAATTTAGTAATACAGAATAACGTAGCCTTTTTTTTGCTTTGGGTTACCAGGGTCCTGTGGCCTATACATTCTTACTTTCCAGTTCCACCTCTTCTGAGGCATTAATCATTCTCAAGTATTACTCATCTGCCCAACCGGTTCGATGAAACATTTCTGAAACGCTTCACAAGAAACTTTACAAATGAAACATTTTCGAAGCATTTCCGATACTTTACGCATTAAACCTTACGTAACGTATTCACACGTAATAGAGAGTTTTAATCATTTTTCTAAAATCATAATTTTGAGACTTTTTATTTATCCTTCAAATAAAGTCTCAGATATATTCAAAATGGAATCTTTTATTATCTTTTAAATTAATTGTTTTAGAAATAATTTCAAATCAATGAAGATTTCGTTTCGGAAATTTCGATTTCGGAAAGGTTTTTGAAACACGAAACGGCAGAATATTATTATATTCTGAATTTCTTAAACAGAAATCCATTGTTGTTTTATCCTAAAATGAAAATACATTTTTCTGTTTTTCAGTTGGAATATGACCATTTTTAGGATTCCCAATAGAAGAGGTATTACTGATACTGAATATTGGGTCTTTAGTTTCAATCAGTTTAAATATAATATCTATCTATCTATAATATCTTGAATTTCAGTATAAGAACTTATCCATTTTTCCTAAACCCTTGGTATATTTGTTGAAAAGAAAAATGTTTTTTACTTTTAAATTTTTTTAGAAGTTTTAAAAAATATTCCCTTTTCTCTTAAAAGTAACTTTTGGCAGCGTTACCTATAGGTTAATCCTGTCAATATCCGTTTTATTTCCTAATTGTTTAATAAATTCTTTAAAGACTTTTCTCAGTTTTTAACTCGAAGATACTAATGGTTGCCTCTCAGAGTCTGCGTCTCCTGAATAAAATTCCCATATGGATACGGAAGTTCAAAGGCCAAGACTTCCATTCAAAGATGACACTGGCAACCTCTGATCCTTCCTGCTCAACCTCCAGTTATTCCTGGTGTGGAAATCAAGTCCCATTTGCCAAATGTGTGCCCATTTGGGGTGTGGATGGTCTCGAGAATCCGAGGGGTTTATGGAATACAACCCTATAGACCATCCATAAGGCGAAATTACAGGTTAATTTTTTAGGTTTTATCACGCGATTATTAGTCCTGAGTTTTGAGGTAATTAAGTGCCTGATTCATATGCTCGGATCGGGGCACAATCGCTTGCCAGGGGCGGAAAAAAAGGATGTTGGGATTGGCTAACCGCACGACCCCCAAAATCTGGCTTAAAGTGACTTTCAGGCAATTATTGCAATAGACGGATGGGGGACGAGGGATGGAGGATGGAGGATGTAGATGGGTAGCTGCGACTTTAATAGAGAAGCGCTCCTTGATGGAAAGGAAACTTTCCGCCCTTCGGCGTGGCGGCCATAACTTCTATTTTTACGACCAAACAGCAACCCGCAGCGATGGCAGATAAAGGAGGCAGATATTTCGCGGAACACGGCGTGGCGTGGTAAATGCCCGGGAGCGGCAAACTTTGCCTCATCGACCTTGAACATCTGCAGACCGCATCGCCGATTTCAGCATCCGGGAAGCAAAGCAGCTATGGCGGTGGAGTGGCAGCTCTAGGACCTGCAAATTGAGCCTAGACAATGCCTCGGGTCCTGGCGGAACCCCCATTTTTCATGGCGGGAAGGCCGGGAGTGCCGGGAGAGTCGGGGATGCCGGGTACGCCTCCAGTCAAAAGCTGCTAAATTATTTTTTTATTGCCAGAGCGGTGGGGGCTGCTGGCTGGTGGCTGGTGGCTGGTGGCTGGTGGACGGACCTTTCAATGACAGAAAGCGTTAAGTATGAACAAAGTGAAAAGTATTGCCCGTGCGGGCGCAAACTTTTTCCCTCCAACAGCCACCAACACCCACACTCAACCCAGTCCGGGCATCAGCCATCAGCCACAGCGCCAAACAAAGCCCTTTAAGTGAAACTTTTGCTGCCTTTCGTCGCTTTGTCTTTGCTTAACTTGGGTCTTCTGCAGTCACCACCAACTGCAATTTCGAGAAGGACTCCAAGGATTGACTTTGGCACCGACCAGGCCCGAAGTGCGTTCGCGTTAGCGTTAGCTCCGCTTGTGACGGAGACCCGTGATTATCGCACCTTGTTCCCACCCAGCACCAGTCTGATTTGCGAAGGGGAATCCGAGTCAGCACGGTGCGGTTCTGGCTTCGAAGCGCAGTCCTTGACCTGGCCCCTCCTTCCTATGACAGCCGACTCTGGGTAAGGCAAATATCTGATTACTTTGGCTTGAACAAGCCCTTCGGTTTTGCCTAAATCATTGGTTTTTGTTCAGCAAATATTAAATTTGCTGGACACTTCAAAAATACCTTTAAAACTATTTTAGGGCTTCCAAATATTTCCCGTTAAAAACCTTAAAACCTGATTTTTGTAGTTTGCCATTTTTCCTATATCCCCTATAGGGAATTTTACTTTAAAATAGTATGCTTTCCGAGCAATGCCTGTTGAGTTAGATTCCGGAAGAAAATATTTATTGTGATGATTTATTTTCGACAAGATTTTAATATGGACATCCTCTTTCAGATTTCCTTTTCCCGCCGCAAATAGTTCGTACAATGTTCCCACTGGATTCACGCCGCCTGAAGGTATTACTCCCAGGGAATTCCGAGGTGATTCATGGGTGAGTCCAAACTAATAAAAGGGAATTTTATTTCAGGCCTTTTAATGTTATTACTTTGCCTTTGGACAGGTGTCCAAGCAGCCTTGTCTCACGGGGAGTTAGTCAACTTTGTGGCAAGCCAAGTTCCATTCCGATTCCGATTATTGGTGGGAGCTTAAGCCCCCCAGCTTGTCGTGCGATAATTGGCGATATTGCGGCACCAGAAACCAGTGGAGGTTTAGCAGATTAAGTGTTTCGATGTTTCGGAAAACGTAGGATTGGTCTCTCGCCAAAGATAACTCAATTATAAAAAAACAAAAATAGCGGCAGCCTGCATTTGCGAAACCTACCAGACCAGAGCCATTGGGCCAAGGACATGGGAGAAATTATAATTTCCCCGCAACGGTGTAATTACTGAAGCCCGGCTCGAAGAACCAGCAGAAAAATTGCTGGCCATAAATTATTTATTCGGAAAATGGCAGCAGAAACAGCAGCAGCACACACACACACTTGGTCATGCGTGGACCCACATCAACTGTCACCCGCAAATAGCAGCCACGCACTCCTGGAGCCGAGTTGGCCCTGGAGTTGGTCCTGGCCAGATGGGCAGATGGGCAGGACGTGGCCGTGGACAAGGAGCAGCATAAACGAGGCTAAAAGTTTTTCTTTTGATTGATTTGAGGCATTCGAGTGGTCCGGGGCTGCTCTCGGCGAGGATGCGATGCATTTCATGTGGCTGACGACCATAAAACAGTCCTCTAATTAAGGTCTATTTGTGATATATCTCTCTCTCCGGTCCTGTGTGGCAGAAAGTTGTTTCTATAGCCGAAAGCTGCTTGCAACGTGCGTAAATGGAAAACCTTTTTCATAATACTCCAACGAGAGTGGCACGCAAACTGGATCCTGGATCCTCTTCCATTCAAAGCACAAAATGGTAGGAAAAACCAAAACAAACTGAAAGCCCGGCCGCTGCTTCTTTTGTCTCCTCGTCCCCGTTGCCACCTCCCTCCACCTGTTTTTCTTTAGTTCTGTGTGTTTTTCACAAACTTTCAAAAATCCACCCATACCCATACCCATATCCACACCCATGGCCATAGCCATGCCACATGCCTCCTGCAACTAACCTATTCGTCATGCCATATTAGTCGTAAAAGTTTGGGTCGAAACGAAACTCAAACGATTCCCATGAGTCCCCACAGGTAAGGACGAGCAAGGATGGACCTCGAGAGCGATACGGATACGGAGGCGGGGCGCGGTGGCAAAAAGGACACCCGCTTGTGCGGACCCACTAACAAGATAAATCATTAAGTGTTCTATTGAGTCTTCCTTCCATTTGTGGTTGGCTTGCCACGATCCAATCACGGGGCGGTCATAATCGATTTGCAATCCCTTCTTAATTTGACAGCTGCCTTCCGAGGAAAATGTTCTCGGAACAGACAAGGAATCCTGCTTCCTGGTTTACCCTCATGAATGTCATCGACCTGGCCTTTATATTTATCGATACACGGAAAGTGTTTAAGTATGATATCGGTTTAAAATTAATCTTTATCGGAAGATTATCTTAATATCGTATTTTTGCATTATCGGGTAGAACAAATCAAGGTTTTTTAAAAAAAAATTATAAGAAAGTATGAGAGGATTATGGAGTTATGACAAGAAAAGTGCTGAAGGTTTTGACACATGGATTTCATATTCCACTTCTTGGAATTCGTTTGGCCTGTTTTCATTTTTTCGTTTGTTTGAGTGATGTCAGGGGTAATTCGGATTTGCGATGACGCCAAGCCTTAGCTGGCGATAATACAACATTCCGGATACCCTTCCAAGATTCACCTATTATTTAGAGGAGGTCGGAGGTCATAGCTTCTGAGGTAAAGACCGCAAGGACAGAAAAAGGCATTTCAGTTTCTGACTAAACTTGAAATACAAAACATCACCTTAGACAGCTTCCATATTCTCAATAATAGGAAGGTACATCGAATTTTAATACTCAGTTATGGGTCAGCTATAAGGACCCAGCGAAATAATATCAAGACTGGACTGCCTGGGAACCCGGCTCCAAGTACTTAACACAATATTTTGTAAATTGTACATTTGTTTGGGACAAAAGGGAAAATACTATTTAGAAGGATGCATTCGAGGTACGGAATGGTTTCCATAAATTGAAAGAAATGGGGCTACCATGCCCAAGAAGCGCATTAGAAAATCAACAAAAGTGCGGAGATAGGAGAAATGCGACCGAAAGGAAATCTGATAAAATGCGAAAAAGGCGAAAGGTTGGGGAGAGAGAATATAGAATAATAAACTAAATCGACAGCGACACGGTGGAAGCTTGGCAAGGCAGCGCCGAGCCGGGCCGGGCCATGCCAGGCCAGGCAACAAGAAAATCATAAAAACGATATGAAATTTATGCGCATATTTCATTTCCTTTGGGCGAATGACTTCCCCCCCTCCTATCTGGTGGCAAAAAGTCCAACTCGGGGGCACATCATCTTTTTTTCTCTTCTTTTCCTTCCCCCCCTCCAAGTGGTGGAAGTTCCCCATAACATTTTATTTGATATTTTTCCTACATATTCTAGCGTTTTCTGTTTTCTCGGACGCTCACACTCGGCCGTGTGGACCTTTATTCGAAAATATTCCCGCCCAATCACTCTGGGTTTCGGATGTGCCTGCAACATGAGTGCCTTGCAACCGGAACTGAGGACGAAAGATAATAAATATACATATTTTGTATTCTTGCCACAATTAATAATTAAAATTATTCGATTTCGCAGGCACTTTTCTTCTCGAATAGCATCCCCAAAAATCAACCCAAAACCGGTCTAGTCTTCAAAGACATTTGTAAATAAAACAAAAGGCAAAATGCTTTTATTTCGTCCATTAAGGATAATCGTCTCCATGCCCGAGTTCACAGCAGCTTCCAGCTTCCAGCCTCAAACCAAATATCTTTGAGAGTCTTCCTAACATCTTGGGGAAGCAAATGTTTTCTGTTTTCCGTTTTTATTTGTTGGAGTTTTCATTTTTCACTTGCCAGTTCTCAGCTACTTTCTGGCATGCACTTTTATTACCGCTCCCTACCAGGCCCTCCCCCCTGACCCTGTCGAAGTATTGATTCACATTGGAGGTGAGGGAGGAGGGGTGGGCGCCCCCATCCGAGGTGTCCCGCGAAGCATATTCCATGCCTTGGTAACATCATAAAGCGTTTGCCGGAATGCCTTCCGCCGCCCTGCCGGTTCTGCGAGGACTCTGAGGTGAATCTCTGCGGAAGGACTACGCTTTCATGCACGAAGCTCTCGGTGCATGTTTTCAATTTCAATTGCGCTCCATCAGATTTTTTGAGAACATTACATTCTGCGAGGGGGATTTGAATGCTGGCACCAGAATGCTGCCATCCAAATAGGTCACCTGTCCTGCCCGTTGCTGGAGTGCTGGAATGCTGGAGGTCCAAGCCCATCGATCCAGGTCCCTGGAGGACTCCCACCACACCTTAAATCACTCTCATATATTATGCGCGATTTGCCGTTTGTCAAGGCACTGTCTTGTTCCTTCCCAACTCCTCGTCATCTGCATCCTCACCACCAGCTGCTACTTCTGGCTTGGATGGGGGCAAAAAAAAGTTTCTCCTAATTTCCACTTGCACCTAAGCTGCTTAAGAACTGGCGGGGATACTGGGGCTGCCGGGAATCCAGGCGTCTGGGAGAAGGGGGAAGCCGGCAAAGATGCAATAATTTACGCCGCATCATCGTATAAATCTGTCAAAGTTGCTTAAAAATGATATAAAAATAAATAAAATCCTCAAACGAGAGTGGGATTGTAGGAGTCGGAGGCGGAGGCGGAGGCGAAGGTGGAGACGGAGGCGGAGTGGGGATGAAAACCGAGACACCATAGACACCATAAACAAAACAAAACAAAACAGAGTCATTCCCGAAAGCCGACAACAACGTAGACAAATGAAATAAATAAAAGCCAGGATAGGGGAGATGGAAAGGGAGACGGAGACGGAGACGGAGACGGAGAGGGAGAGGGAGAGGAGCTGACCTTAAGTGTCTTTTTGTTTTGGGACTTTGGTGACCAGTCCCTGATCGTCCCCATCGTCCCCATCGCCCCAATCCAGAATCCAACACCCACATCTCCCATTTTGGCAGTAAACAAATTAAATTATTTGTCGTTAATTGTTTTCGTCTTATTTCCTTGTTGTGTCGCCGAAAGGAACAGTCAGACGGGGAAGCTCCCTGGAAAAACTAAAAACTTTTCCCTTTAAAAATCGAATCGAAACGCCAATATTCTGGGTCGCAGTCTGTAAACATATTTTATTCGTGGAATTTATGGCTTTGTTTTGTCACTTTCAATCTGAAATCCCCGCGCTTATCAATTCGAATTCATTTGTTTTATTCGTCTCGCCCGGGACCGCTCATCAAATGTCGCGAAATTTAAATGTTTTAAATACCTTGTGGGCTCATCATCTAATTAACGAAAACTCTGCCTTCTGCCTCCTGCCTCCTTCCTCCCCGCCAGCCTGCCAGCCTGCCATTCAAATAAATTTCGAAATGATTGCATCTACGAATACAAATACAAATTATAATGCCCTTGGGCACAATGAGATTTGAGATTTGGCTCCGCCATCGGCGACAATGTGGAAGAATCCTTCGAGAGGGTCCTTTATGTAGAGGCATTGGGTTTCTCACGAAAAAAAGAGCTGGTGAACATGTGTTCTCCCATTTGTCATTCTTTTCTACTAATTTTCGTTCACTTTTCTCTATTTTAGAAATAATAAATAGAATAAATCTTTAAATTTTTATTAATAAGCAACAAAGCAGGACTCCTCTGAGCAGGACTCCTCTACTCGAACAATGAATAAATGAACCACTAAATGAACTTTAAGAAATGAATTCGAATTGAAAGCGAATGTGTTCATCAAAATAAGCAAAGTTTACCCATTTTATTTTATGTCTAAAAAATAAATTGTCAAAGGACCTTGGTGCATGACCTCCAAGTAATTACAAAAAAACAAAAATTGCGACGCCCAAGAGAGCGCCACAGGACAAGCTTTTATTACTGGAATGAAGGGATCGAGGCATCCGAGGACCCTCGATTCCGGACACCTTTCCCTCCCCTTCGGGCCGAGAACCGGCCAGGACAAATCATGCCAATATTCGGAAACTTATCAATGCGAGGACTCTTGCTAAGAGGACCTAATGACGTCGTAGAACTTGCTAGCCCAGTAAGTTGAAAGGACACTCGGGACGAGGCCCGGCGCTTATGTTTCCTGGACTGGGTTATGTTTCCTTTTGCGGTTCCCCGCTGGCAATGATTTCTCGCAAATTACGGGCGAAACCTGGCAGGGAAAGCTCCTCGATTTCCTTTCAACTTAGATAGCGGAGCTCCTAACGATATTAGGAGCCAAAAGTTGCTCATTTTTATTGGAGAGGACAAATAGGGGAGTACGTACTAGACTTCCACTACTTGAAAAGTTTAGATACAAGCTAATTCGTATTATTTTTTTGTTTATGGCCAACTAATGAGACTTTGGCAATTATTGGTAATTACATAAGTTATTTGAATTATACCTTTTTAATCCTTTAAATATTTACTAAATACTAAATAAAAATACATTTTTAAGCAAATGACTTTTTTTTTAAACGCTGAAGTTTCTAAGCTCAAAAAATTCATGTATCGAGTTGAATATTTGTGGAAATATTCTTTATTGAATTACAAAGAAGATAAAACAGGGTCTATAAAAATGGGAAAGGTATGAAAAATATCAATATATATTATATAATATTAAATAGAATATTGATTCAAGAGTAAAAATGGTGATCGGTGGCAATAGTCCCTTCCTTAGGCAAGTGGTGTAAAAAAAATATAATATATAGAAAGTATCCCTAAGGTATTAAAATTATTAAAATAAATTTACAAAAAATATTCCAAGTTTAAACTTTTAAACTTTTTCATTTAAAAACATCAACTTTTTCTTTCATATTCTTATCTTTTTTCCAAAATAATTAATAATGAAATTCTCCAAGGATTCAGGGTATTATGGAAATCTTCATGGGACATGAGTTTGTTTTGGACTTTGGGATTCGGAGGGAACCAAAAGCTTATGGAGAACAAACTATATTTCACTTGGAGCGCCTTCATAAACTGTTCCAGGTACAGCAATTACACCGACTTGTCCGAATGCAGATGAGCATTGGGATGGAGAAAGTGGAGCAGATGGCCAAAGACTAAAAATAGGATGGCGATCGAAAAACGAGAAACACGTGGACCTGCTGGGCCGAAGTCGGAATAACAACTTTGGTCCTAATCGACCGACAATAAATCGAAAAGGGAGCGGAAAATGAAGAAAAATGTGCCTCCGTCTCCGGGCTGCGGGAATTACAATACTCGTACATCAATTGGTTTTGGTCGGGGCTTTTGGGGATGTAATTGCCAGAAAAGAGGACTCCTTAACCCCGCAGCCAGGTGGAGAGGTGGGCAGGAGCGGGATCCGCACGACTTTTCTGCCACGACCCGCCAGCGGTATAGACACTTTGTCAAAGGCGATTGCAGGCAGCAGTTGGCGATTAATTGCCAAATTACATACTTTTTCAAACGCAGCGGTCCCTGACATCCTTGGCAGCCAGTCGCCGCACTGATTAGACGCATTCCTTACCTGCAATGGAAATATTGAAATTATTGTTACATTTCGAACTCGGAAATGGAATAATAGTAATCTTGTTGATTCTCCCACCTCCCCGAAAGTACATTCAATTAATGAAGATTGATATTAAAAAAAAATAAAAAGCCCCCAAGACTCGCTTGCATCTGAGGAGTTTCCTTTACCACCATCCTGTGTCCAATTCAAATCGTGTGAAAACCAACAAAGGGAGGCGAAAAAGGATTCTCTTATGGAATTGCAGATTCTTGTAGATGTATATTGCACTAATTAAAGTTTCATTTTTCGAAATATTCCTTTGTCTAGTAACATGGAGTCGTAGGACCCGAGATAAAGGGCTTTAAAACTAAGAAAATAGTTTGCTTTGAATCCACGAAGCAGATGACAATATCCAACTATCCTTATGAAGAATATAAATTTAGTTTTGTTTTTTTTTAATATATGTATATATTTGTTTATACATAGATGGTTATTATACAACTTTGTATGTAGGTTAAAAGGTGTGCGAAACAAGGTTTCGAAATAGGTGTCGAAAAATCCAATTGAAATTGGGCTACAGTTTAAATACAAATTAATTTAAAATTCTTTGTGGCATTCAATTGGTAATATTATTGATCCCTACGTAGTAAATATTTTTGTTTTTATATTGTATTTTATAAAATGAAAGAATTTGAATTTTTGTAAGAAACAAATCGGGTTTTCAAACAATATATGTATTTTGGCAATTTATTTCGTTGATAAGAGTTAAAAATTAAAAAAAAAAAAAAAAAAAAAAAAGAAACTAACAATTTTTGGTATTTTTATATGAAATGGTACTTATAGGCCAAGGACATTTCCGACAGGAAGTGGAACAAGTGGAAAATGCATGTTCTTTATGCTTATGTCGCACACCTTACTAGATAAAGCTATGGTTTATGCCGCGGATGGAGTTCATGAATTTTTGAATTCATGAAAATAAAATAGTCCCTGCTTGTGCGATTCAAGATTCTAGATACTTACTCCAAAAAAATCTCTTTGTTTCCGTTTCCCTTTTAGTTAATTTCTTAAATTAGACGTAGAGTTGCCACCTAAATAGTAACGCCTCAGTATTTCATTTTTTAGTCGAAATTCGTCACTTAATGAACTTCCCATAATTTTGTTTACAAATTTGATAAAAAGTTAAACAGCATTAATCTTCAATAAAAATTACTTTTTTAATAATAATTTATATTTGAATGGTGTTTAAAAAGTAAAAGCTTACAAGCAAATCGGAATGGGCTACATCCCGATTCGGGACGCCATGTTGGACATTAATCCTGATTTCACAAATGGCAGCCATTCAATCATTCCATTATCACGGCCCTACACTGTTTGCCAGGCTAATGTGCAGCTGGGAGTTGTACAAATTTATTCGCAAACAGCGGCGTCGTCTGGCGATCGGATGGGATTGGATTGGATTGGTTCAATTATTGAGGTGCCCAGCTGGGGCGGGATTAAAATGGGCTTTTATGCGGCGTTACGCTGTTGGCTTAAGAGCTAAATAATGAATGATTCTTGACAGTCTAGCTGGAGATGGAGGATACCTGGCTCAGGTTACTCAAATCGTTTAAAGTCTATCCAAGGCAATCCAAAGTAAAAGTTAAATTTCCGATGGCACACGCCCCGTAAACAAAGCGCCAGACCACGCTGCTGAAAAAAAGGTGGAAAATCTGCCGGATCTCATGTTGCTATTTACGACCTCTAAAAAATTGATGAGCTCAGCGAGGTAGCTCAACGCAGCAAAGCAGCAAAGAAGCGAAGCAGCAGCGCCCACATCCATATTTCACACCCGCATCCACAAAAGATACTCCCCCACACACCCACACACTCGCACACTCTGGTTTGCATAATTAACACTTTGGTTAGACGTAGGTAAATATTTAGCATGTGTCTACACACACGGCTGACAGAGGACATAGGACAGAGGACTGCGGCTTTGTCCGACCTGGCAAATAAATGCTACAAATAATAGAGACCTTGACTGCCGTCGATAAGGACCCAGGCACCAGGAGCAGGAGCAGAAGCAGGAGCAGGACGAAAAGCAGAAGCAGGACGAAAAGCAGAAGCAGGACCAGCAGCAAGCCAACTTTGACAAAGGCCAGGACACCTTTGGCAGCCTCTGGCGGGCCACTCTTATTTTTCGCTCCTCCAATCAAAGCATCGCCCTCCCGGGCCCCACTGGGTCATCCCCCGCCCTTCTCTTGGACCCTATCTGCATCCTTGAGCTCTGGCACACTTCGAGTGTGAGTAATTCGAAAGTCCTGGCTCCACGGATATCAGAGGCTGTTAAGATTTAAAGCCGCTTTGGTGGCATGTCTTTAGGTGTGTGACGAATGCATCCAACCGAATTTTTTTTTGTATATATACCCAGAATATCTTTCTCAAGCAAATATATAATCATCAATATCACAAATCCCAATACCATATTTCATTTATATTCAATCGGTTTTGAATCACCAATCCTTAGAAGGGGTTTCCGATTCTCCTAAATGTTGTTAATATTTTAGAGTAAATAAATCATTCAATTGAATATATTCGTTTAAGATATAATATATTGAACACACAGTTGCCTAGTTTCCTGAATTTTTTTTTAGGGCTACAGACATTTGAAACGTTTAAGGGATTCTGACCTAAAGACCATACTATAATGCGTTTTTTTAAGTGTCAAAAAGACGTTAGATCCTGAAACTTACAATTTGTTTCATATGTTAACTAATACTATAAAAAGAGTTACGGAAATGCCGAATTAAAAAAAATGTGAATTGTATAACTAAAGTTTAACCAAATTAAAGTTTGCTTTCATTAATTTCCTTTTTTTATTTTGAAACTTTTTATCTAGTTTTCTCAATCGTTAAAAAAAAAAACATTTTGAGTCGTTGAGTTGAGTTCTTCAAACGAAAACAAAATGAAAATGCAACCAATAGCTTTTCCCAAGTTTTTATTTTTCTGGTCAGCGTTTTCCTAAAGAACAAGGACACAACCCGAAGGTTCGAATGTTTTAAAATTTTACACATTTTGAATGCGGAGAAGCCCGCAATCGATGGGATCAGCAGAATATGTGGTGGGAAAATCTATGGCAGCAATAAATATTTATTGGGCTTCCCACTTTCGCGTTCTGGAGCGCTTCCTGACTGACAGATTGGGGAAAATTCCGCCATTAGCGATTGGAGAATGTGGTTTTTGGCGCAGAAATGGGCGGAGTGGGTCTTTAAGTGATTTTTTTAGTACTCGGAGTGCGCCATTAAATGACTTTCCCTCACCTGGCAGACAGCTGGCAGGAATAATCTGGAGGATATTCAAAGTAAAGGGAGATGCTTGTGGAAGCTCACATTTTCGATATTTTCGATATTTTTTGTAGTCATTTCGATTAGTCGATTTGTTAACATCCTCAAGTTTCATGTCGAGACTCTCGAGATCGATGGCAGGTGGATAAATATTTTTGTCTAAAGGGAAGACACCTCTAAACTGACCTTTATTAGATTACTTAATAGAGACTCTCTGGAAATATTAAAATCGTGGGAAATGAGAAATTCCAGATGAGACCAATGAATAGCTTTAACAAGTGGCTGGGAAAGCGCCAAGCTCACTTCAATTAATTCTAATTAATCGCAATATGGAACCGGAAAGCGGCCTGAAATATCAAAAGTATTCAATTTGCCTGACAGTCGGCCCAAATGGAGCTTCCGATCGACTGATAGTTGCGTGATAAACACCAATTGTCATAATGACATGTGGCTCCCGAGCAGTTTGGAATTACGAAAAGCTTTTAGTCGGGGTCGGCTGTGCGAATCGAACCTTATCGCTTTCCAAATGGGGTGTTAATTGCACCAGGCTTTCGGGAGGAGTCCCATCCGCCGCGCCATCGGAGCCGCCGGGGGTCTGGCTTTGGTGTCTTTGTTAGGCGCGTACTGTTTTATTTGTTTTTATCGCAATTAATTAATCTACTTAATCGCACAAGGATGCCACTGCCGCCAGCTCCCGCCCAGTTTGATGCGCCACCAAAGGTACTTACTTGTGCCCCAGAAACTAGTCTCCCCGCCCCTGGATCCGGCCCTGACCCGGACCCGGACCCGCACCCGCACCCGCAGCCATATCGACAGCCGGGGACGTCGCCTGTCCGTTGTAGCGGACGTGCACTTGTCAGATCGCATTCATAATGCCAATCAATCAAACGCAACTATAAGCTCCAAGCATTTACACGCGTGTTGCAGGGTCGCCCCGCCCGATGCAACCAGTTGTGGCAAGCGAGCAACCTACTTTCGCGCGATTATTTTCGGAAGTGTGCGAATGAATTCCCTGGAGATTCGGAAAAGTGCATTAAAAACGATAGGGACACACCTTTCCTCATTGAGTACTTGCCACTTGGAGTTGCACTCAGAGTCGGTGCATGACTAACTTTGTATTGCTCATATTGCCACATCCCTAAACACTTTCATTTAAAACAGTTGTATCGAACATAACCTATCGAGGCTTTACCTCTAATACTCACTATTTGGAGAACATTCATCGAATCATGATAAACCTCAGAATAGGCCATATCCCCTTTCTCAGAAGACAAACTTTTTTAAATTCACAAAAGGCGTTCCATTATCTCATTCAGTCATTCTATTCTCGCTGGAATACGAGCAATATTATTATTTAGAGAACTGCATGAATATATTCAAAAGCCCAATGAATCATTCACTCTAAGACTGTGTACACATTTTACACAAATGTTACAAATGATGGAAAATATTGAATTACTGTTGTACTGAAATGCGAGTACAGTAAACAAGTGTACAGAACAATCACATTGGAAATGAATAGAATGTATTCAATGAATGTATTCAATACATTCACACAGGCCTCTGTGGGTTTTTCCCAAAAGTGAACATTTGTCAATCGTTGTAATTCTTTTTTTAGAACTTTTTATTGTGAGTAACTTTTATTATTATTTGCTTTGACTTTGGGAAAATGAGGCGCACACGCGGCTAGGCTGCATGGCAGAGGAAATAAGGTTAAAGGTTACGGCTTTGCGTCCAATTTTCCACACCTTAGTGGCCTAATAAGAGCGAATCTTCTGGCTGGGCGTTCCGTTCTGGCTATTGGAAAACACTGACCCAGATGCGAGAAGGGGTCGAGCAGGAACGTGACCAAGGAGTAGATTTTGCCAAAGAAAACGATTCTCTGGTCCCTTGGCTAATTTCAAAACAGCCAAAAATGCAATACGAATTCTTGAATGGAATATATTCCCCTATTATGCAGATATTGCAGATATGAAAATTGAAGAGCTCCCTGGTTCGTGACCGCAAATCTTTGCCCGACAGTCTTACAATCGGGCACGTAGAGTAGAACAAACATTTCATTTCTATTTGAAAGTTTGTAATTAAAACCCCAAATGGGGAGATGCGTATGCTCGGCTTTTGTTTCTCGTTATTATTAAAATGATAATAACCCCAGCACCAGCACCAGCACCAGCATCAGCATCACCATGGCCATTGGCGCGACCCGAGTGTGGGAGGAGCCACAGAAGCCTTCCCCATGCCTCTCCCATGGACACTTTCATTCCGTATGAAGTCCTTCTAAGCCATGTTTGTCATTTATTTGTTGTTTGTTTTTTTTTGTTTGTCGTTTTGCCGTTTTGCTTTTGATTCTATATTTTTCCGGTTTTCGGCTGTGGCCATATTTTAGCCTGCCGCCTCCTCTTCCCCCATCACTCAGTCAAGAACAAGCAGAAATTTGCATAATAACAAATGCAGAGGGGGCGGCGGGGGAAGCGGCAAATAAAAGGAGAAGCCAGCATCCAAAGACGACTCTCTGCCGAAACCCCTAATCAAAAGTTTCAACAACATAAAATATGAATAAATAGCCAAGCAACACCCAAGTCGAACTCTCAATGCCCTAACAGTTTCGCTTCTCGGAAATTATAAAATAATTTGAAATATTGAATTGAATAGCTTAAGCTACTTAATTTCTTAATTTCTTCTTAATTTCTTCACCCTATTCAATCATATCATTCTGTTTCAAAATTATTTTTTTAATTAACTAGAAAACCCTCGAAAAATACCATTTTGAGATTACCAATTTCAAGTTTTCTATTTTCTAATAAAGGGTATACTTCCATATCCAAAATCTCAAATATCTCACACTTAAAAGCTTTCAAAGTTGAACATTTAAGTAATTTTAAATTAATAAACTTTTAGGATTTCTCAAAAATTAAAAACTCAAAAATAGTTTTCCCAACTTGGCTCAACTTTCTCCCAGTTACAAACGTCTAGACAAAACCAATGTACCCCACAAGGGTGGAAAAACAGCTTAAAGAAGATAAAATAATAACACTAATGCAGGGCGAAAAACAGGCACTGAGTTATCCCCGCAAAGGATAATTCCAAATGACACTCGCTTAGTCCAGGTTGTGGAAATGACCGTCGTCCAGCTGGTCTGTCCAGGAAGGACTTCGTTGTCCCTGAACTCGCAAAAGTTTTCCCAGGGTCGCCCTATTAGGGTTGCACTCGGCCGTAAGAGTTTTTCTACTTATTGGCATCAAGTTAATTGTTTAAATATTTATTGCCTTTATGACATCCTTTAAACTCGTTCACCTTGGTGACCAAAGTCCCGTAGACCACGAGGTGAAATGGAAAATATTTCATTTATTTGGCAGCAACCTATCCGAAATTTTGAATGCACACGCCAATGCCAATTTCAGTTCTTCCATCTTCGAAAACAAACCCAAAGTTGGACGTAAATTTATGATTTCCACCCTGCCACAGCCAGGGGAGAATTCGTACATTAAAAATGCAACAACTTTTGCCGAGGAGCCCCCAACAATTGGGGCGATATCCGCCCTTCGCCCTCCATGGCACAAATGTTGTCCTCGACCCAACACAAGGACATCGGACACTCGCATGTCCTGCGTCCCCCTACTCTGACCAGCGTGTGTTGGTCTCAGTTATTGGCAACCCGTTCGAAAATCACAGGACAATGGGACGCCAAGGATGGGATACCGAAACCTGTGTGATGGGAACCCTTGGAAGTTATTAGCCTTGCAGGAATCTTATTTAATAGTTGCATGCCCACGGGAGCGATATTTTCCTTATTTCCAGCCAAGGGAGTCTGAGGAAGGATATACCAGAGTTCCTATTCGGAGGAGGGGCACCCCCGGTACAGTTTCTAATGCAAACTTTATTGTGACAGCCGGTTAGGCAGTGTGTGTAGGGAATACTTGGCAAAGTATTTGGTCAGCAAACTCCCCAAAGTCCTTACAATTGGCAACACAATTTCCCAATATTTAAATTTCCCTCCCGATCATTGTAAAATTTGTAGAGCATTTGTATTTTTGGGTGCTTATTACAGAAAAAATAGTCAAAGTTCTTGAAAATTCCGTTGTCTTGAAAAAAGCCAAAAATCGTGACATTCAACTTTTGACCCGTAATTCACAAAGCAATAAAGTTATCAAATATTGAAAAGTACAGTGGATATATTTACATAAAGAAACGAGAAAATCAGATACTTCTATCGGAATGGAATAAAACCATCGATTTTTTAATTTAAATAATTATCGATTTTATCGAAATTGAATCAAATGCGCTTTAAAATAATTATCGATAAAGCGCCTAGGGACAACATTTTTTCTACTCTGGATATTAGATTAGTTGTGATCCCTTGAAAATCTAATAAAAGATGTGCTTATTGTTTACAAAAATATCCCTATATCCGATGGAACCATTTTTTAAAAAGTATTTATCCTTTTTTTGGAAGATATTTTTGAGAATAAAATGAGAATTTTTGACCTTGCCATTTAAGTTTAAAGGTTTTTCCGCAAAACGGGCTGGTAATTAAATATTATTAAAAATAAAACACACAATGTTTATAGGTTTTAAAAAGTGTCCCCCATGTTACCGGATCTTTCCCTGTTAAGAGCTGTTTACAAAAGGACCTTTGCCCCCCCCCCCCTTTGCAAAACTCTTTCGGGCAGTTTTAAAGTATGTCGGCAGTTTATAATTATTCGAGTGGGGTGGCAGCCCTGGACATCGGGGCGAACACATATCGAGAGCGCCTGCCGAGTACACTAATTCATAAAAGGGGGTTCGGGGTCCGGGGTCCGGGGCCCGGGGCCCCCCTGTTCGACCTCAGCATCCAGTGTTCACTTCTCAGTCAGAAGCAGTGACAGCCGTGATGAATGGCCTCTGTAATATTTTTTGTCACATCATAAAACAGGAGCGTCTAAATGTTTAACTGAGGCTGTGGCAACCGGCAGTTTGGTAGTTTGGTAGTTTGCTACATGGATTGATGGAGATGGATGAGCCAGTGTTTAAACGAAGCCCCGCTTTGAATTTCACCAACAAAGTCCAGCCCCGACTAGTCCCGACCAGCGCTGCCCTTCCAAGCCCAGCCCTGCCCTGCCCTGGTCACCTTGGCGAAATGGGTCACTGTCATGGGTCTCGTAGGTGAACAACAAAATCGGGTAATTACCCGCTCGAAAACTCGATTTAATTGCCTTTGTTGACCAAGTACTGAAGGCGCTTTGACATTTGCATATTAATGTTATGATTTCTCTGAATTCGTATTTTTTTGTAAAAGCAAAAGCTTTGTCCGAAAAAATCGAATCCAACATGAACAATCAATACTTGGTCTGTTTTTTTCCCCTAAAGATCGGCCAATTACTTTATTAATCTGTCAAATGGGCTTTGTCGATTTCCAAAGAGGGATTCATAACGAATATAACTCAGCAGTGGAAACAAAAAAAAAGGGTTAAGCACCTTTGAGTTTAAAAAAAAAAACCACAACAAAGGAAGTAAAATGCCTTTGACAGCAGGATAAACCTGGCATCCTTTTCACAGACAAAAGGATAGAGTCCAGCACTATATAGAATATACAAGTTTTGTGAATTAATTTGGGAGCGCTGTAGGTCGCGGCCAATTGGGAATTAATTAAAGTGTCAATCATTAAGGGAACTGGGACGTCTACACGTTCGTCCTTGCCCTCAACAGATACAACACCCTTTTGCACAGTGTCTGTGTGTAATTTTCCCTGAAAAAGAGAAACAGGCAAATGGACCAAAAAAACATTCCCATTCGCATTCGCATTCGCAATTCGCATTCGCATTAGCCGCTTGCCACATACAGGCGGTGCTCCAATTAAGGGCGACCCCATTCAGTGACCTTCGACCTGATTCGTTGTCAGAAACAACCTTTAAAAAAAACCGCACCAAGCTCTACAAACTTTACAGACCGAGAAAGGACTCGCCGATGCCTGTTTGTGGGTGACGAAAGGAATTCTCAATTGTGGAAAAGCCAGCATAGAGGTCCGCAGAGTTTATGCAAATATCAATATATTTGACAAATCGTTTAGACAGCTCAGGGGTCTCTGAGGAGCACTGGACCGCCGCCACATAACTCCGGAGACTAACCGACTGTATCCTTGCTGCATATGTACATCCCAACGAGCGTATTATGGCCACTCACTCTGCAATTAGGGATGCCGAGCTCGGGAAGTGGCCGAAAAGCGCTGACAAAACAAACAGCCTCGGCCTTGGCTAAGGGGGAAAAAACAGGAACATAAAACTGCTAATTTGAATAAGTCACGTGACATTTTTTGGCGTTAAACTAGACAGCCACGTTGGTGGGGGGGGGCTGGATGCGAGGGCGGGTGGCTCTAATGGACGGGGGACACGCGCATCTGGAAATATCCGTCCGACTGTTGACGTAGTCAAAACCAAATTATGGAAAACAGTTGGATGCCAAATACATATGTACATGCTGCCTTAAATTTATTTTCAAGCCAAGGAAATTCCTGCGTGGGGCCACGCCAGCTCTGGGGTCAGGAATACAGGACCTTCAGTCCTTTGCACGCAGCATAAACGCCGCTATAGGACGACTTTAACCCAGGCCAATATAATGAGAGATTCTTAAAATAGAACCTCAAAAGGTTTTTCTTAAGTACCTAGTAAGGACTGGTCCCCTTCAAGGAGCATCGTAGGGATCGTATTAGAATTGGTTGTGAGTGTGAGTGAAATGAAGTGTTCATTTTTCCCTCCAATTTGTTCATTTTCGTTCAGAGTGAGCACAAATGAACTGTTTATTCTTGATTCCTATTGACAGACTTGCTCAATTTTGTTAATAATAAATATTATAAACAAAATGTTGGCATTAGCTAAGGCACTCTCGTGCCTTATGAATACTTTCGAATGCCTTATGAGTATGTCCCCCCGACATTAAACGATTAACTTTCTATAACTAAGGAGTATGCCGTGTTTGGAAAATCAAAGTTGAATGTTAAAAAGTTTTATTCAAAAAACTCCCATCCTGTAACCTCAAACCAAATAAAGCCGCCCCTTTTGGAGTTAAAGTTAAGGTTTATGATAGGAACGTTTAATAGCGGAGATAAGGTTCTTTTGGTCCCTTTTCGGCAATTCCCCAAAATAACTCCATTATTCAAAGTCGGACTCAATTGGCTTTTATAAGCGGGTACTTTATTTGTTCGAGTGTTTCCATTTCCTAATTAATTATAATGCGTGACTGTCAGACCTTGCAAGCAATATATTTTATCGTGACCGCATCTCAGCACTGTTCTCTGCCCTTTGAGCTGGGCCACGCTGGGCCACGCTGGGCCACGCCCACATATAACGACGGTACATTAGCTTTTTGAAGAAATAGCTAAGATGTCGCACCCATGACGTTCACGTTTTGTCGCCGCTGTTTGTCATTTTTTACACATAACACATTTTGCGGCGCACATGGGGCAGGGCAGGGAAGATGTTTATTGGTCATGGCCGGATCTGGTTTATTTTTCAAAGGTTTTTTTTCTTTTCTATTTTTTTTTCCTTTTTTTTCTTCGCCCCTCTCCCCTCGCCCCTCTCCTGTTGCTTCGCATTTTATTTTTGACTCCGCTCCGCCTGTGTTGTCGGCGCCGATGGCATTTTCTCTGTGGCTAATACCAGCTCGTATGACTCCTGCCCTTGGGCTGTCTTTTTTTATGCACATGAGACAATGTTTTAATACCTTTTCTTCCCTCCCCCTTTAAGCTACGTACATGGGTGTCGTGCTGAGCGCCGGTTTCTAACATGTATTTAGGGCCGAATCTTTTCGACTCTCTGCCAAGGCCACCAAATACGGCTATTTCTTACTTTTCTTTTTTTCCACCGAAACGCAATTTCCCGCGAAAATATTTACAGTTTTAGAAACAGGTACTTTTTTCCTGATTAGACTATGTGGGAACATTTGTGCCATCAACTCCGGGACTGAGGACGCAGAGTTTGAAACCTTTAAGCTTTAACTCGATCCACTCGAATCGATAACTTTTCCTTCCGACGAATTTTTCTGCATTGTAACGGAGGATCTGCTTTAGGGAAAGTTCCTTCGGAATTGTAGCTACAATTTCCCAGCTTAAGCATGTTTTCCGAAAACCGATAGTCGATTATTCCGATAACGATGGTATATGCAATGGATATATTCGATATCACAGAAAAATGCTACTAATTTTTGTGGTTAAAGTATCCCCAGAATTCCACTTTATGTACAGAGTCTCAATCTTTCTTCTAAACTTTTAATTTAATCGTAAATAAACTCAAGAAGGAAAAAAGTCGCTTTATAATGGACTGATTATATCCTTTCCTACAAGCTATACCCCTGCGACAGTTTTATGCCCTCGTATCCGAAAGGTATAGCTTCAAATTACCTGTTTCATGTAACCCTGGTACTCTAGGGAGGAGCCCTCTAGGGAGGTGACCAGCGCCAGCGCCTCCGCAAAATGGACAGCTAAATGGGAGCGAGGCGTGCGTGTTTGAGGGGCGACCACAAATTACTTGTCACAAATGCATCCTAATAGCGACCGTCAATAGCCTGCTGAATGCATTTCCAGTTAAATTGGCACCAAACGTGGCGTGTAAACGGGTCTGATTTGGAATACCTACCGTGCAGCCCCCTCTCAAACCTGGCAAACTATAAAGGGGTCGTGCCCTGCGACGCAACAGCCGCCCTCGCACATCATCAATCAGCAGTCGGTGTCTGGTTAATTATATAATCCGGCATGCCAGCAAATGAATAAATACAAGTATGTTCGCTGCATTCACAGCTCAATTGGCAGCGTTGACTTCGCAGCCGCAAAAACTGCGGATAACAATGCAGTGCGATGCACAGAGCGGCCGGCCGCAGGTAATTCCTAATTCCAGCCTCCCAAAATTAATAACTCCATTATTCGTGCCACCGCACAGTCCCACATTTGTTTCGCATGAAGAAACCACAATGGCGACCATATGGGGGGAGATGTTTGAGACACATTCAAAAATTTACATCATTTTTATGACATTTTGTTCAATTGACAACCTAAGTTTATGCGAGGGGCGTTTTCATGAATCGACTTCCTGAAGTGCCTGAAAAAGTGTGCTCTTTCCAGTTTGGCGATTGCGCAACAAAGGGGGCTACATGAGGCTACATTTCTTTTTAAAAGTTTTGTACATATGAAAAACTAGATATTTCCCAAAGAGACATATTTTAAAATTGGCGTTATCCAAACACGACGTAATATCCGACACTCCCTTGGAAAAATATCCCTCCGCGTTGGCAGCAGAACTATTAACAGTATCATCGGAAGTAAAGATAAAAAGAATCCTTATGAAAAATATAAAATTATTATTAAAGTCATTATTCAAAATTATGTCCTTAAAAAATTTCATTAAGATCGGGTGAATAGTTCCCGAGAAGCCTTAAAAAAATTTTCGAAAAAGACGCGTACAAAGATTTGAGTGATGAGCGAAAAAATGTATCCTTTCCTATTAATTTTTCAATTTTTTTTTATAAAGCTAGTATATATAGTATATATGCTTCTCCAATATAGAACATGTGAGTAGAAAGTAGAAAATAAAGTGCTATGTGATACCCGGTACTGCTCTCGCATGGAGAATGCAAAAGTATCACCGGGCTTTGCTCTCCTTAAGTACAGACCTAATTAGCACCATAAATTTCAGCGAGGATGGAGAGGCGTGGTAGTGGATAAGCTGCGTAGTTAATAAATCCAGGACTCCCACTCGTTACCCGCGAAAATGGCCCTACACCTGGTTTAGTCTTACGCGGAGGCGCAATTAATTCTTGTGCTACATGTGCGCCCGGAAGACGGCAGCTTGTTATTAAAATCTATTACATTGACATGGCGATGTCCTCACGCGGAATCCTTTGCTTCAGGCGCAGGGATTACGTTGAGTTAAAGGTGCACGCCAGACGGGATGGACACTGGATTCTCGGGGATTTTTTGCCGTCTGGTTTCTGTTTTAATCAGGTGTGAAAGGCTCGGCGACCAACTTGAGCAATTCATTTAACCAGAAAGCAGAAAGCAGAAAGCAGAAAAGCCAGCTGAGACAAGCGGCTAAACAAGTCAAGGGCCGTTTCCACACGTACTCATATTGGTGTCAAAGCCCCAGACGCCCCGTCGGCAAACATCCCGCCCATTTTTTTCCCCCAGTTCGCTCAACTTCCATCCCGTGGTCGTACGCCTCTGGTTTGCCGTCTGAATGGTTTCGGCCACGTTAACTTCTTTGTCGGTCTCGTAACTTTAGTTGCTCCTCCGAATGTCCCACTAGAAGGGGTGGGCTTTGTCGATTTTGTTCACTTTCTGATACCCGGCACTCCCCATAAAATTTCTATTACAAAATGAATTGTATGTATACATTGTTCTATAACATATTCGGTCCATTTTAATAATACTTTTACTATTGTTGTGTCTCTTAACGGAAATGCGTGGTTGCATTTATAAACGTTTTCTGTAAAGTCTACCGATTTTGCCGATAACACCGATAACAATATAAAACATATAAATAAACTTTTTTTATTTGGGGATTGAAGGAATATCTAATTATAATATAATGTACCAGGGAACATTATATTACGGGCACTGCCTATAGAAATAATAACTGGGTTATCCTATCCTTCATTCTTAAATAAGTTTACTCCAAATCCATATTTTGTAGGGTCCAGGTAGGGTCGTTCCCTCAAAATGTTACACAACTGAACCACTACATTCTTAGAATAGACGATAGATTGGTATAGTCCGATGTTAGTTTAATTTTAAAGCCCGAAATAGGAGAGCTTTGGATCGAAATAATTCATATTTTTAATTTGTACAATATGGAAAGAATCTAGCATACTAACTAGGGACAACTTCTATCCTTAATCCTTAATAAGGAAATCCTTTGGGCCTTCCTGGTTAGTCCTACAGGTTGTTGCCAGAAACAAATTTGTTGCTGACCGCTTTACGAGGCAGCGCCAGCTGTTGCCGCCGACCCTGATTTGGAATAATGTGGCCACCTCAATTGATGTATGTATGTACACACGCTTGCCACATCCTGGGGCACACACGCATGTTTGAATATGCGCCTAAGCGGCGGGGGAGGGTGGGGGAAGGGACGTCCCTAATGGCAATGCTCACCTGTAAAAATCGTATAAAAATACTAGCAATAATAATATATTACAGCATGCTCTCCATAACAATGAACCCTCGAGTCCTCGCCCTGCTCGCAGCTCCCTGTGGGCCAGGGAGCCGGCCACGGGGTTGGAGGTGTCCTTTAGGACACGTAAAAATGTCAATAAAGGTCACCTAGTCATCCGACGAGGCGGGAGCAAGGAGCACTAAGCAAAAAATATCACACTTTGCCCCAGCTCCTCGAGAATGGGAATGGAAAAGAAATACTGTTGCCCCGGACCCGGCAGTACACTTTTTCTGGGTCCTGGGTCCTGGGTCCTGGCTCCTGCGTCGTGGGTCCTAAGTCCAGACGTCCCGTACTTTATTCTGATTGAGTGACACTGCGGTGTGCGGGGCGGGCGAGGCGGAAGGTCCTGACTGGCGGTTTCTTTATTTATTACTTTCGGCAACTAATTGACAGCAATTTACCCGCTGAAGATGTGTGGGCCCACTATTGGCACGATACGCTCCGAAATGTACCTTATAAAAACTTAATAAGGACCAATTCATCGCGTGATCATTCTGCGCCGCGACTCGGCTACTTCAACTCTTGACTTTGGCCAGCGGCTTCATAACGGAGCAGAAATAGTAAAGTTTCTAATAGTATAAACACTGGCTAATGGCCTCCTACCCGAATAAAAGCAATGGCTTCCAAGGAAATGTGCTTGGATTGCCTTGGAAGGTTCCGCCGAAAGGACCAAGAAGCTTTGGCCAGGGTATACTTTCCGGATTAAAAATTGCAACGAATTCCAAAGACAGCAGATCCAAGGAAACATTGTTTCACTTTCAGTGCCTGAAATCCTAATTATTAATTATACTTGGCCATACCATGTTTTTTTTGTAATAAAAGATTCTTCTAATACCAAAGACACTTCAAAACACGCGTCCTCCGCGTCCATATCTCTCTCTTATTTATTATTTATAACTTATCTTATTTAGTTGTTAATTTTCTTTGTGAGCCTTTCCTTCACTATAAATAAATGAACATCACATCAATATTTCGATATTTTTGTCAAATTTCCAAAACTCCCTTCTCTGGTCCCGTAAAGCCTGGTTCGTGCAAAAGCAACGCTTTTTTGTAGAACAAACCTTTACTCTTAAGATATAGGGATAAAAATAATATCTTTATTAAGGTAATCCCTTGGTTATTACTAAATGGAGTCCCAAGTCCATGGAAGAATTTCCGCCTTGGGCCTTTTTATGAGTTTGTCCCTCTTTCCATCTGTCTGTGGATGAGTGTCTTAAAGTTTTCTTAATTTTATTTTAAAACTATTAAAATTATTAAACAATATGAGGTCTCACAGGAGTGTCAACCTACAAACCAAACTACCTTTAAAAAAATTGTGGCGAGATCTTCGACATTTTTTGCACCCAGCGAGAAGAACAATGCCAGGACGAATCGCTGGAAAATTGTTGTCCTTTCAGTATGTTAAATGGCCAATTAAATGGCCTTCGGGTGTGAGATTATTGTTCAAAAACCTCAGACCATTCGGGGTTCACTCCAGATGCCTCAATTGAATCTTCAACGACCTATTTAATTATTTATTCCCCCCTTTCCCTCGGATGCACAATCTTGCAACTGCCCCTTGGCCCTTGTGGCATCGACTTAATTTGGTTTTATTTGATTTTAATTAGTCACTAATGGTTGTACCTGTTGCTCGCAATCATTTCATTCTACTCGTTACAATCGAATGTATTCTAAAAAATTAGGACTGTGACGAATGTTTTTGAATAATGAGAAATATAAGAACAATTTTTTGAGGTGCCTCAATTAAGAGAGGAGTTAAGTCTGTGTAGGACTCGACAAAATGCATACCTGTACTTTATATGGAGCTATGGATTTTTTGCGAAAGCTCGATCAAAATGTTCTAAAGTATCCATGCTTCCATGCCAGTTCAATCTGTGTGGAAGGTGCATTTATTTGGATCCGCATTGAAACTTTTCTGACCTGCCGGAAATACATAAGAAATTGTATTTTGAAATAATTTTGAAACAATTATTTTTTAAAAGGGAAATCTAAGCTTTTTGAAAACAAAAACGTCCAGCATTTTATTTGCAGAACTTGGTCTGTAATTTTAAAGAAAGGATATCCTTGGAGAAAGGGTAACTTGGAGTTGTTACGCAAAATGGGGATGGGAATGCTGGATTTAAGGGAAACTTAATTCAAGGATAAATTAAATTAAATCGATTAGGAACTTAGGAGGAGGGGCCCCCACAGCTTAGATGCAGGACCTCCTGGAAGGAGTCGGTCCCTCTCAGCTATTACACGTGCCTCTCATTTAAATAAATTACTGATTTTTATTTTAGCTCCCGCCTCTCAACAATTTTGTAGCATTTATTTCACTTATCGATTTGCAAGATGTACTGCGTTCATGCCGTAGATTTCATGAATTGTCCAATTCATGAACCGGAAATAGTCTTTGTTGATATGATACGCTTAAAAATCTTCCTTCAAATTCGCGTGCAAGCAAATTCATGAAATGCTATTTGTAAACACACTGACCATTTCATGATACACCCTCCGCATAAACGTAGTAACACATAGGTCACGTCACAATGCACGGCTCATTTAAGGCGCACAGTAGGCTGAGTGCCTTTTTATTGGCATTAAGTACAGAAATCAGTTTTAACCGCCTTCCCCATGCCCACATCTCCCTTGGCAGGATTCTAAATGCCAACAATTAGAACTGCACATAAGGATTTCGGACTTGTTTCCTGGAAATTTCAATGTTGGAAATAAACTTGGGAACAAATCGAATATTGAAAGTGAGAGAGATTCTTCCCGCCCTTTTACTAAATTAAAAGTTATTTAAATAACATTTTAAAAGTCAATTATTAAGAATACAAATGTTGATACGTAGCTATAAAAACTATCGATTGTGAATAAAAATCGCTCAGAAAAAGTCCTTTTTAAGGATGAGATAACATCAATTTTCAAAATACTACAAAAATAAGGGACTCTTTAAAATCATTTAGCTTTTAACAGAAGGCATCAGTTTTCTAACATACAAAATCCAACTTTTTTGTGAGGCTTTGGAATTATTCAGTACCATAAACAATCTTAGCAATATCGATCTATGCCTTTTGAGCCATTTAGATACTAAAACAAAGCTTGGGATTTTTATATACAAAAAGCTTATAACAATAAAATAGCCAAACGAAAACAAAATTTCAACAAATAGATCGCATAAATCTTCCCATTTTTTTCATATGGGAAACCAGCAGTATAAAATATTACACATTGGTTGATACAAAAACTGGCATTTTAAGCGTTTTACGCCAAGCTTATAGCTTAATGACAGCTCAAAATAACGCTGTTGCCAAATGAATCATTAAAACAAACAACTAGTAGCGACTTTTGTTTGCAAACCGAATATATTTGTTCAATAAAACAAAAACGTGTTGCGAATTAAGGGTAAAAAGAAATATTTTGCCATTTTTGGCCAATTTGGAGTGACAACCAGATGGCGTATTATCCTTTAAATTCGTTATCCCTCAGGATAACTTTATCCCTAACACTCAGGATTTGATTGCCAAAGCTGATAAAAACATAAAAAAAAACGTTGTTATTCTGAAGGTTCTGAGAAATGACTTTATCGAACTATTTAAAGAATTTTATGAAGCCAAAAACTATTTAAATTTTTTTCTTTTACTTTCTGTTCCAAAGAAATAAAATATTCTTTCGGATAAAATGACCTACTGTAAGTGTATTATTTTATTTCCATTGAAGAATACAACTTTCCAAGGTCAAGAGGTAACGGAAGGTGGAAGTTTTGAAAGCCTTTTCTCTATTTGAATAAAAGTGTGAACTTTAGAGCACGTGCACCAAAGTATTATGAAATTTTGGTAGAGTGACTTGACGGCCCCGTTTTCCATAATCTTTGATATTTTTGAGATTTCATTAGAGAGTCCGCTACCTGTTATCTCAAGGTTAAGCAAAGATATATTCTCAAGGGTTTACACCACCAAGAGAGGCGCGTCAGAGCCCTCTCCTCCCTTGAGTAAATAACCAACGCCCCGGATCCCGGATCCGACTGTTGATTTATTTGGTTCACCACACACGGGCCAACCATCCTCGCTTCGAATTTGTGTGCTCTACACGTATTTTTGCCACACGACCGTCAATACGGTCTCCGTCCAACCACCCACCCTTTTGCCGGCTAAGGTGGCCGACATGATGACAGCGTTGATTATGACCCGAGGCGGTTCAGGACAATCGTCACGGTTGCAGAAAATGTCATATCCATAGAACTCAAGTCCAGGGCGGGAGGGGGGTTTCTTTTTCCCGTTCAGGAAACAATTCCATTGCACTGTGGGCTAAATTGCCACTTTTTATGACAAATTTTAAAAAATTCGGTTTAGATAGCACCAAAAACAGAAAAGTTATCCAAAAACACTTTTCTACTCTGGAAAATGTGAGGTTCCCTAAGAAAAAATGCAAATTACTCCACAAATGCAGAAAACAAATTAAGAAGACCACCTGTTATGGACTTAGAATTGAAAAAAGTAATTCATAATTGTAGAATTATACCAAAATAAAAGGAAAGTTTATTCCAAAATCCAGTTTACGAAGCATTGCAAAATACCAAAGCTTTAATATTAACGGTAAAAAATGTTTGCTTGCGTTTTAAACACATAGTAGAAAAATATGGATTAATTTTTTTTAGATGAACATATTATAGCTCAGCATAACCCTTTCAGGGTATAATGTCCTGCGTCCATGACAATATATTATTCTATACCACTCAACAGAGCAAAAATCTAACTCTTCCTCGTAACCTTTCTAAAATATTTATTTATCTTGCATCTATCCCCGCGATGAGAGCCGTACGATAAACGACAGCGCCCCTGGTTGTGCGGAAGGTGGTACTTATGCAGCAAAAACCGAGCGAAAAAAAAAATAAAAATATTAGATTTTAATATATCAATGCTTCAATATTTTTGCATCATTGGTCTATTTTAATTTTGCCGGATAAAGCGGTCAATTACCCCACAGTGCACTGGAAAACCTGCACTGAGAGCACCATTTGGGGAACGCGTTTAACCACCGCGTCCTTATACGATATATGGTGGCCCATAAATACCCCACAATATAATAATATTTATGTGTTGATCGCATGAAATGTGCTGAATAAATTTATCCCGGATCTGTTTTGTTCCTTTAGTTACTGTTACGCTTTGGGCGTTTCGTGTGGGAAGTGTAAATGGGGGGGGCTTGGGTGGACGGTGGCATGGAAACGGGTGCCACCCACTCAGTTTTTTATTTATTTTAGAATTGTTCTCATCATTTTTAACCAGGGTACGCCACATCCCGATTTGGGTCCTAAGAAGGAACTGCAGCGAAAGCTATTTATTAGCATATGTACATCCAAAATTAAATATCAAATACGCAATTCAAGACTCTGCGTTGAAATAGCAGTGTTTCCTTTTGCGACATTTCTCTTTTGTCCATTTTCAACCCCTTGGAGCGTTACACCCCTTACACTTTATATAAAAAAAATACAAGAAAAGTATGGAAAAAAAACACCCTTGTTTTATAGTCCATATATATAATTTATCCATTATATTAAATTATTGGAAATTATAGGAAAAGTCGCAAATTTCTATCGAAATAAAAACAGAAAGTAATGTAAATTTCGACCGTACAATTATGGGATTTAATTAATCTACAGATTTATAAATTGACAAAATTTGGAGTGCATAGAATTAATACTGGGAGAATAGTATTTATAGGAAGTATCCACTTAAAAGTCAAAACGACTAATAGACATTCTTATATCGACTTTATTCGTACTTTTAAATAATATTGTGTAAGAAGTATTTTTCAGAAAACGAAATTTGCGACATGTTTTTCAAATTTTAACAGAAATCGGAAGTGGAAGTTTTTTCAAAAGCATCCCTTTTCTAAGGAGAATTTGTAAAACCCCGATTTTGATTATTGTTGACAAGTTAGAAAAAAATATACATCCTTACAGATGCCATAATATTATATCCACTCTTAAAAAGAATTTCCAAATTGTGTTATAATTGACAATCGAGCTGCTTCTATCATTAAAAGACACCTCGCTTATAATCCCTAATCTGGAAACCTAATTTAATTTTGCTTTTATTTAAATTAGTATGTGTTAAATCTTTCTAATTGGGATTTTTTAATGCCAACAAAGTTTAAGAAAATATGACCAGTATGTATATTAAATTGTCCAAGCTACTCCGCCCATTTCCAAGTCAAGGTAGGGGTTTCGACTTCCACAAAATTCATGCTTCAGGTAAAAATTTAGAGCTCCTTTAAAACAGTATTCATTGCCACTTGCCTTTGCTTTCCGCTTTTTCGATGAGGCCGCCTTCACAGGCAAGTCACGTAATTTTAATTTCGAAATTTTTAAATGCTTTACATGGCAGCCGGAATCGTGGGCCTGATAAGCCAATAATAATGTATTCGCAGATCCCGTGTTTTACCTGAAAATAAGTAAGGGGGAGAATCAGTATTATTGGCAGGCGATGCTACAGGTTGACCTTAAAATACACTCGTCCAGCTGTGACAAATCTGGTTTATTAAAATGGAAGTAATTTGAACAATAATGTTTGAATAAACTAAGGGTTTCTCATGGATTCCCTGATAAACTCGATGTATTTTCTAAACGCTTAGAATTGGCATTCCCATCCCAAGGAATCGGTTATCCAATCTAAGGCACGAAAGCTCGACTAGAGCTGAGAATGAAAGAATCATTTATATTCACAAACTGTTGTTCAACACAAGTAACCCATTTTCTATTGCTAGGTTAGTTGGTTCTGAAAAGTTGGTTTGTATTTTTAAAAATAAATTCCAAGAATGTCACAAAAATAAATAATACCCGGTACTTTTACTACAAGGATATATTTTGTAACAAAAACAAATGTGAAAGCCGAGAAATTTTGTATATTTCCCCTGCCTTTATATATTTGTGTATTCAACTAAATTCTCCTAAGAGATAATCTCCTCACGAGGATATATTTACTTGGAGTTTTTTCCAAAATGTATTTGATTGAAAATACTATTGAGAATAGAAAAACGATATACATAGATAAGAACAAAGAATTTTATAAATCTCATGAAAGTAAAAACAGGTCCTTGAGAAACTATAAGCAAGAGGAAAAAATAGGAATTATAAATAAGCCTAAATAATAATTATTGCAGAAAAAGTAAATTGCTTAATGAAATTGACCCAAAGAAACCATGTCGTTTGTGGTTTTATGGGAAACCTTATAACATGGCTCAAAACAAGAGTCTAAATTCGAGAGTTTTAAAAGAGAATCGGGGGTGTTATAGAAGTGAAGTCCCGAAGATCTGACCGATAGATACGCGATCTAGGGAGAAGCAACAGAGACATCGAAAATGTACCGTTTTTATTTCTATTCTGTTTTGCTTTGACTATGCCTAAAATTTACCTTTTGCACGCAATAGAATAGGCAAAAGACGTATTAATGTGTGTATTATCGTACACAAGGCTGAGCACCCGGCCACTGAATGAATATTGATAATAATGAATGCCCTGGGACTAAATTGTGGTCATAATTCGCATCGTTACGCCGAATAAACGGTAGCTAACAAGGGAACACAGAATCTGACGTAGACAAAAACTGGAAAATATTTTTTTTTATTGAAACTTGTAAGTTACATATACTATGGCGCAGCCGTTGGATATATCTCTAAAATTTAATTATACAGCAAATGATTAGTGTTTTTTTTTTAAGTTGAATTTTTATAACAAAGTCAATCTGTCGTTTTTTAAAATAACAAAAAACCACTCGACCAGACACGAGTTTATTTATTTATTTTAGTAATTATTTCTGTCCGCTTGATTTGAAATGAGCCTTCCCATGGAGATCTTGGAGAAAAAAGGTTAATTAAAAGCTTTTAAAAGCCTTTTAAATGTTTCATTCCCCTATTTATATAAGTTGCATAAAATATACATAATTATTTTCATCATATGCCTGTGACTACTGTATAAAGAGTCTAAACAAAAATCTTCTAATGCAATTTTTAAGTTTTATTTTTTATTTTCTTTAATGAGAAAAACAAAATATATTATATTATTGTATATTATTTAAATTTTATTTATTCTTGTGAAATAAATGACTCATAGTTCTGCTGCCATGAGTTTTATTGATTCGGAAAGGTTGAAACGCAACTCGTAACGAAAGTCTTAAAAAAAACAAAAATAATCATTGCAAGCGTTTTTGAACTTCGATTAACGGCCGATATTAGATTTTCTATTTCGATTTATATAATTTTATTAAAAGATATTTTTAAGTATATTTTACTGTCCATAGATTGTTAGAAAAAGAGTTCCATTTGAGAAAAAAACATTTTTATAAGACGATGAATTTCAAAAAAAAGATATATTAAATAATTTTAGAAGCGTTTTCGGTTCAGCAATCCTTATCATTTTTGAACAAGTGTGGTACAAACTAGGAATTTCAACTTTCCTTAATTTTTCCAAACATAAAAAGGAAACTAAACTATACAGGTTTTCAGGATTAATTGTTTGGCCGATATTTGGTTCGGCACCTACGAGGACGCATGCACACATCCTATCGCTTTTGGAGCGAGAAACTAAAATAAGGTCAAACTGTACTGCGTCACAGCGAACGACAAATTAAAGGCCGTAAGCGTAAGCCACCAAGACTAGCAGCTCCTCAGCTGCAAAAGCCTCAATCTCACTTTGATCTTCAGCCTCAGAATTCCAGCTTTTGGAGCTTTATGTGAAGTTTTAACTCCAGCCGTAATCGTTGCAAAACGAGTTTTCGGTAAAGGCCCTTGTGGTAGATCGCTGGTGTTAGGTTTACTTTGACCAATAGGCTCAAACCGAGAGTACACCGAGCTAAATGGGGGGTAACAGGCTATGACGAAGCAATTGGACAACATTTGAATACCAAAGAATATCGCGAATTTTTTTAATTTCCTATTCTGAGTCCATTTATTTCAAATATATTTCAAAAATTATTATCCAAACTTCTAAAAAAACAAAGAAAAAAACTTGAAAAGTTTGAATCTTCTTAAAAAATATTAAAAATTTGTCTTTACTTCCCAATCCCGTGGGAAAGCTGTTGTGATCTTTTCTTAGTGCCATTGAGGGTTACCATGGAGTAATATTCTTAGTAATTATATCATATTTTGGCGGTCTGCATTTTGATAATATTAAAGCGTAATGGTTGTCACAGTTTTCCTTTACAATAAGAATAAATTATAAAAAAAAATTCAAAACTTTTTAAATCAAGGCATAGGATTCACCCCGTCTACGCCAAAGTGACATAGAAACCACCTCTTGGT
This sequence comes from Drosophila varians, assembly GCA_018150405.1. Lineage (NCBI taxonomy): Eukaryota > Metazoa > Arthropoda > Insecta > Diptera > Drosophilidae > Drosophila > Drosophila varians. The sequence continues at coordinate 13,853,153 of JAECWK010000126.1, forward strand.
GGTCTATTTAAAGGATACTTTGGAGCCGTCTTTCAGAATCACGACCAGTTGGTTCTGTTGTTCAATACTGTTTGGAAAAACAAAACAGAGAAAGTGCCATCTGGGTTGCACGCCGGAAGACATGATGCACCCGACCATTTATGAAGTTGCAGTTGTTATTATTGGCGACGAATTTGAATGTGAAGAAAAACGGGGAGAAGACAGTGGAGCAGAGGGTTGGAGTCATCCTCCATCGCTCCTGCGACACTCCAATGTCCAATGATATTTTGGGAAGAATGTGGACCTAAGAGCCAACTTCGGCCAGGGCCGATGGCTGTATACCCTTGCTATCGTTAGCTACTACTAACACCCTACTCTAACCGTTCTTACAAAGAAGCTCTATGGAAATGCCAGTCTATCATTTGAAAAGTTGTATATACCCCAAGAATGAAAAATTTCCCCAGTTGTAGAGATATAGTCGAGCAAGCCCAGGCACTCCGACCACGTCCACATATAGACTGTGTGCAAGGGAAAGGAGGGTGGACAGACGCAACGCGGGACATGCTCCAGATGCCTGATCCTGATCAAGAAATATGTGCACATTTTTGAGGGTCGGAGCGTAAGTCGCAGACTAGAAACAAAATTATTAATACCCCTTGCGAGGGCAAACGAATAGGGCTACAAAATGTATTCTACCCTTAAACGTATGTAGATTCGTGTTTAGGATAAGCCAGGGGGCTCTTAAATGTAATACTTATTTTAACATTTGTCTTTGTCGCAATATTGGGACCTATTTTTGCATTCGTATTGAAAATTGTAGAGCCTATTGTGTACCTATAAGATTTATTTTTTTAAGTGTCTCTCTGCGGAGACGCTGGTTGAAGAAACGTGAAGCCAGTCGAGAACTCGTAGACTGGCCAATTGTAAAAGCAAATGTGAAAGGATTTGCTATTAGAAACTCTGCAGCAAGCAGAGTGTTTATTTTGAAAAATAACTCCACAAAATGGATATTGTAACATTTGAAAAAGACTACGCGGACTTTGGGATGGAACGTGAACCTAATGAGAAAAGTGTGGTGTTTTTTTTTTTCAATAATTTCTCGTTACAAATACAAACACACGCATATGTACATAAGATGTACTCCGTACAAGGTTTCCAGCTCGAAACTACACCGTAAGACAAGCTCCCCATCTTTGTTTGGAATTAAAAAAAAAAAATTTGGGGAGTTGAAAAAGCGCTCATATATAGGGAGAAAATAATAAAATTGGACAAAATATTAAAGTATGAAATTCATTGATCGACTCCCCTTTGGAGGGGTCAATGGCTTCGCGCCGCTTTCTACATAGAAATTCATGTGCATATGTATGTATATTATGTTCCACTTGATGAAACTTATTCGGCGTCTGGTGCGCGAGTCTCTTTGTACTTTTTGCACTTTTCGGTATATTTTTCTGATCGCGCAGATGATGCACTCGTCTCAATTCTTCGACTTCGAAATTGGTCGCCATCGGCTCGGCAGCGTTTCTTTGCTTTTCTTTTTTTTTTCTCCATGTGCAATGCCATTGTTTGCAGGTAAGTCGAGGCTGGCTGTCGAACCGGTCCAACGGGTCGACGTTGCATTATCTCAACAAACGCACACACACTCATTCGCCGCCGCTGCTGCCGTCGCCGCTCTGCTCACTCTCAACACACTTATCTTTGTTCGCTCAAACACACTCATTCATCCGCACGCACACAGCCACACACCACACACAGCCACACGCTCGCGGCGTTCATTTTACCTACGAAAAAAGATCCACTCCGTCGTATAGCACTGTTTACGAAGCCAAAACTCGGTCTCGACAATTTCGGCAAAGTAATCACGCTCACTTGTAAATAAAAAAAAAAATGTGGCCACGGAAGCATTTAAATTTGAAAACCTGAGCACATCTACGGATCCACTTCAACTTCACGGCGTTTATGATTAACTCGGCGAAGGAAAAGCATGCGCAACCGGCGGTTTCTTTCTTTCGCTTGCTCGACTTTTTTATCCTCATACGATTTTTGAAGAATACGAAAATCACCAACTAGCGCGTCCGCACCCGGCAACCGGCACAGCGCGAGAAATTCATTTGATGGGGTTCCAACGGACGAAACGACAACATGAAAACACGAGACGAGTTGCGAGGGGGGCCGACATAGCTGTTTCCTAGCCAAGTCTGGCTATTTTGCCTCACCTGCTAGGGGGCAGCACTGAACTTAGCGGGACTCTGTTATTTTGGCTACTTTACAAAATTTACAAACTGATTTTTACTTTCCTAAAACATACCATTGAATATTATTGATTAATACTTATTGCAATACTTTATACCCAGTATAAGCCAATTGGGTTCTTTAAAAATGGCAAATGCTATTTTCCCCGTCATTTTTGTGATGATTTCCCAGCCCCGACTTGACGCTTAGCTCTACTTTTAAATTCAACTGAGTTTGAAACTTTAGCTAAGGGTTTAACAAAATATCAATAAAATAAAAACATTAACAAAACAGTGTGCTATATACATGATTAGACGAAAAATGATTAAAAATAATGGACTTTCTATTTAAACCAAAATAGGAATTTGGTTCAAAACAAAACCATTTGGCTTATTCTTTTCACATGTAAACTCACCATAAAAAGAATGATTTGCCAAGAAAGCCTTCGTAAATGAATAGTACATCAGGAAAAAAAATTTTAATATGAAATATATAAATTACTTTGTTTTTAAGAAATCGTGACTATTATTCTTATTTTTTAATTTTAGCTATTTCACGCTATTTTGTTGGTCCTCCCTGGTAGGCCGATAGTCAGCTGGTATAGTTGGCAACACAGGCACAGTGATGCCAATTAAGCCGATTTCACGGTAGATAAAGCATGTTTCAAAAATGAAAAATTCAAAATATATGTTAGCATACACAGTTCATTTTTATTAAAAATTATTTAGTCATACAATTTTCATACATACAATTAGCAACCAAAACATTTACATTCTGTACAATCTAACATTATTTGGGTAACAAAAAATATTAAAGTTAATTGTTAAATTTCAATTTTTCGAATTCCTTTGTGTGCATTTAAATTTTTCATTGTTAAAAGACAAACAAATATGATTATTGGTGTCCAAAATATGTGTTTTTTGTGTTTTCCATTTTTTATTTTAAAACCAAAAAAGATCTACATTTGGCCCCATAATTGGCAACACTACTAGTGGATGTAAAATCACCAATTTTACTTACATTCTTCATTTATTTACGTACTGCTTGATTCGTTGTTCACCTTTGTTGGTTTCGCTAGGGCCATCGAACCTGTTCGAGATCGTGCGTCCGTCGCGACTCAAACCAGCGTTGTCACGTCGGCCTTTTTACCGTCAGATCAGATTTTTCTTGTCAAAGGTTGAGGGCGGTAACATTTAAAATTGGTAATTATTAATCGTTTAGAAACGAAGAACGAAATTAGCAAAAAATATTACAAGAATAATCGACATTTGAAATTACGTTATATTCCGGAATAAAATCATTTTAATTTTAGTTATTTAATAAGAGTACCATATTCCTTGACAAAATAATTTAAAACACAAATTACTAAAAGTGCATTAAATGTACAGAAATAATATTCAATTTCCCGTTTTCCCAAATCAAGCCAATTATTTTGTTTTTATTACATTTATTTCATTTTTATTAAATACATTCGTTTCGTCACAAGAGGGAGAGAATACAATCCAGCCCTGGTTCACGCCCTAGTAGAGTAGCCCATATTCTTGGCGGCAAATTTTGTCTTGAAAATTTACATTTCCACATTAGGAACAACAAAAAATGCTGTTGGGTACAGTTTATTATTTTTCAAGATATTGTCTAAAATAACAAAATAAATTAATAATTAAGAAAAAAAAGAACTAACTTTAATAGGAAAGGAATTAGCTATGTTGTTAATTTTGTTTAGAGCAATTTTATTTTTATTTTTTTTTATGCAGTTTTATTATATTGGTTAAAATATTATAATTAATGCATATATTATTAAAATTGAATATACTTCCTACAATAGGAACATGAGAAAAAAACAAACTATCAAGGACATTCAATTTGTTGTCTGGAAAATTTAACATACTTAAAACAAATGTTGTTTTTTTTATAAAATAAAAAAAAAAAATTATTGTTTGCTATTCTTTTTGAGAAATGCTGTACTGTTGACAGAAAAAATCTACTAACCATCCTTTCGGTTGCAGTCGATATTTGTGGTAAACAATAAGTTGGTTTGTGGCCATACACATATAAAAACATAAAAGACGAATAATAAATCGGGAAATGGGCTGCCACCAGGGGCAAGGCCCGTAAGGGTTTCCACCCAGTCCGGACGGGAGAAAATTCTGTGGGTAGGAGTTCGATGGCCCGGGAAGTTTTGAATCTGTTGGAGAAAACGGAGGAAAGGTAGCGGGCCTGACCAGAGCCGCTACTCCAAACATCTGCTAGCCGAAACTAATCACCCCTCCCCGGCGACATGTATCTCATCTGATCATCGCTCTCTAGATTTGTGTTTTTGTTTAGTGGTACTTATTTATTTATTTTAATTAATTTATTTTTGTTTTCATTTATTTTTTTTGTTAATATTTATTTATTGTGTTTATTTTTTATATAAGTGGGTCAGGTACTAAGGTGTCAGATCGGCGGTTAATTTGCCATAAGTAAGTTCAGGATATAAAAAGACAAAAGATAGTCAAAGCCCCATAAAAGGTGGCAAGGGCTCCGACTGGAGCTATGTAGGAAGGTAGGGAGTGCCTGGAGAAACTTGAAGGTGTGACCTTATTTTCGTTTTTTCGTATTGGCGCCTCTCTTATCAGGCAAAATGATGTAACTCTATTTTGTCTAAATCGTAGGTTGTGTTTACTGATGGACATGCTCGTGATGCCCATTTCTTAAATATGGCAAAAGCTTAACTTAAGCTTTTATATTAGATATAGCGCCAGGATAAATTTACACTCTGTATCGTCAAATAAAACTAAATTATTGTATGCTTATACATATGTAAAAAAAAAGATATAAGTTCGGGTTCCGCCGAATAATTGCCCATTTTTGTTGTTACAAAAAACTAATTTATTTTCTTTGCAGGATGAAAATATGGGCTCAGTCAAGAATGAACTCATTTTCGAGTCATGGAAGGAAAGGAATGAGAAGAGAAATAAAAAAAAAGAAAAAATTAAAAAAAAAAAACTAAAGTTAAGGTGAATAAAGTGATGTACTTCTTGTTTTTTGGATGTCTGACATATGATCTAGGGATTAGGGTTGTTGATATATATTAATATATCGATGTATCGATATTTTTGTCTAAAAATGATAGATTTATATCGTGATATTTTGTTTGCTCAAATATCGGAAATCCGATATTTTTTTGATATTTTGTTAATTACTTACATTTTTACATATTTCTGATGAAGAAAACATCTAAGATTCCGACAATTTTATAAGCTCTCATAATAACTCCATCGCAAATGATCAGCGAACCGACTCGGAGAACAAAGAATTAAAACTCTATTTTAGCTTGCCCAAAGTTGCACAGGAAAGCAATCCACTTGAGGTGTGGAAATCCCAAAAAATTAACTATGCCGGGCCTCTAAAAGCTGGCAATGAAATATTAAATTACACCAGGTAGTTCGGTACCGTCAGAGCGGCTGGCGTCCGCCATCAAATGTGTTGTATGCGACGCTAGAAGATAACGAACGCAGACATAACGGAAAGCGTATTTTTAGAATCACTTGAAACTGAATATTGGTAACATTAAATACAATAAATAAATAAAATATATGTATATATAAAAAAAAAAGTTATTGTCGTTTTATTGTAGGCGGGAATTTTTTATTTTACACAAAAAAATATCAGATATATCGATATTTTTATGTGATATTTTAATTATAATTTTTTTTAATAAAAAAATATTGATAAGATATTTTTCAAAATTTTCGACAACCCTACTAGAGATGTGAAAAATATATCGAAATATCTATATTTTTTGAGTAAAAGTAAATATTTATTTCATTTTATTCTACTGATATATTGAATATCAATATTTTTTAAACATACATTTTTGATATTTCTAATGGGTCATTCTGAGCTGAAAACCACGAGAACGACAAACACGCGAGAGCGCAAGAGTTATTTAGTGAAATCAAAAATAATACTGCAACCTGCACTATTTGCGGGAAAATTGTAAAGACGAGCGGGAGCTCGTCAAACTTTCTCTCGCATTTAAGAAATAGGCATCAACATGCCTATTTAAAGTGTGTAACGGTAAAGTGCATTTCCCTCGAAATGTTTGTATACTTAATACAAAATAATATATTTAATTTTAACAGATTACATTATTTTTTTTTTCAGGAACTGACGAAAATTGACAAAATTAGTACAAAAATGAGCTCATATCCCTTAAGAACGCCTTTCAGAGTTCAATTTTTTGCGTTTTAGAGGAACATGAGGATATTACGGAGCGATCGTGTTCATGATCAAAATAAGCAGCAGTATAAAAAAGTTTATAAATTCTTTTTAATTCAATTTTTTAATTAGGAAATTAGTTTCGTTTCATTTAAAATGGTCGAATTGAGTTACCAAAGGATGAATATTAATTTTCTAGATACCGTTAATAGTTTAGAAGCAGCAAAAACTTAGTTATTTTGGGAATTTTTAAATAAAAAAATGGTTTTTTAAAAAATATTAAAAATACTCGATATATCGTTTTTTTTGGTAATACATTTTTTTAATATTTTCACAACTCTATTTCTTAAAATGATAATAAAGAAGCGAAAGCAAACCATTTTTAGAAGAACACGACATTGTTTTTATTTTCGTTTTCATTTGAATTGTGATTTTTTACAAAGATTTATTCCTACAAAATTTTCATCAATTTGCAAATTCAAAATAGGTTAGATATTATCATTCACGTTTTAGCAACCGTTGCATCAAGAGTCAGATCCAGAGTGCTCAAGTGATCAATGTACCTAGTGCACGGCCACATCGAGTTTGTTGAAGCGGGTTCGAGACGTTTTGCTCGATAGGACCGATACACCTGAGACAGTTGAGGTTCGATACTCGGAGTGCCTGCACGCAATCTGAAGTCCAATATAAATTATCTGAATGACCGTTAAAGTTTATTTGTTTACATTTTACTCGCTGAACTTTGATATTTTAAGACCACATGGTAATTGAATTTGTTATGGCTAGTGAAAATTCTTGATTTACTGGAAGCTGGTGAATGCAGCGACTTAAAAAACACAGTCTAGGAAACATTCGAATTAATCCAGGAGGTCGACCCAGAGTTTTGAGTCACGCCACGTCGCTAACTTGTTAAAAAGCAATCCTGATATTACACCAATACAAGCGGCGTCAATGCTTAACTTGAATGCCAGTGCTTGGACAGTTCGCCGAAGTCACAACAAATTGGGTATTAAAGCTAAAGAAATGAAAAGAAAACCAATTCTTACAAAAAGACACTTCCGGGCTACTGCCCGGAACCGCCGAGTCAGGCGCCCGCCACGTGCGACTGATCGCACCCAAAATGCGGAGGGTGCCCCCCGGGTGGCAGAAACCACCCAGGAAGCGGATGGTGGCCCCCGGGTGGCAGAAACCATCCAGGAAGCGGTTGCTGGCCCCCAGGTGGCAGAAACCACCCCCGTTGTTGAAAATAAAAAATAAACAACAAAAATAAATAAAAATAAGTATAAATTATCGCTCCCTACGTTTTGATGTAATCTCCCTTTGAAAATTTCCGACCTCATTGACCAATACTGGACCGATAACACGCTTTTTGTTGCTGGTCGCTGCACAACACAGAAAGCGCGCGATTCCCAGAACCAAAACAAAAAGAAAAGAAAGTGATCGTGAACCGTAAGTAAATTATATTATTATTTTTTTATATAAAAATTATACTAATTGGCATTATTTTCAGCAGAGTCTATTTAATATATCTATTTAATTCGACGATACAATGACTGGCGGATGGAAGCTCAAAAACTGCGTAAGTTATACCAATTATTATTATTTATAATTATTAGTTGTAAATTTGATAAAATTTATTTTGTTTTTCGTGCAGGTGATTAATTTCTATGAAGCAGGACAACCAAGACGGGTGGCACCTGCCGTAAGGGGGGGGCACCTGCCGTAAAGGGGGGCTACTGCCCGGAACCGCCGAGTCAGGGGCCCGCCACGTGCGACTGATCGCACCCAAAATGCGGAGGGTGCCCCCGGGTGGCAGAAACCACCCAGGAAGCGGTTGCTGGCCTCCAGGTTGCAGAACCCACCCCCATTGTTGAAAAAAAAAATAAATAAAATATATAAGTAAATAAAAATAAATATAAATTATGCGTTTTTATTTGGATATTTGATTTCAGGGTTCATAAATATTTAAGTTCTGAGAAATCTAATATTGGAATTCTAAGAATTCTCCCAAAAATTGTTAGTGTCGCTGACTGTCATCGATTTCTTCACCACTGATGTCCAGCGTGTAGCCGTACTCGAAAATAAATAGCAGCTGCGGCCAGAGGACTCCATTATTTGCGGCTAGTAGGCGACGCATCTCTGAACTCCAAATCACTTTGGGAGTATCGATCGTCCTGCGGCACGCCCGATCAGGCTCATGCCCCAATGCTTGATGCCTTCCAAATGCTTCTCATTATTTTTTGCGCGTTCCACTGGAATGTATGATTGCAAATTTGCGACTTTCAGCTTGTTTTCTTCTACGTCCGACTCGATAACGGACTCCTCTAGCAATATATAACAATATCTGCTTGTCATCGGTGGTCTCGCGGTAAGGCACGCACAACGCAAACGCCATAAAGTACAGCATGGAAGACAGTGCAAGGGCACCACTGACATGACTCTAATATTACTAAAATTAAATCAAATACTAGAATTATTTACTTTATCCAAAATACCACAATACAAGGCAAACTTTTTTAAGTCCTAAAAAAAGACTTGGGAAAAATTTTTGTCTTGAAAAGTACACATTTTTTAAATTGTAAATATATTTCACTCAATTATATAGTTTCTTATATATTTTTATATTGCTAGAGAATTGTTCTAAAATATGATTATGTGATATATATGTTAAAATATATACATATACATAAACATATTGTATATATATTAACATATTAAGCAATCAATCTATCCGATCTATCAAACTTAATCCATTAAAAAAAATTAAATGACGGCTCGCTGGGCGTAAAACCACTGCAGAAGTTATTATTTATTACATTGTATATTGGTATTAGTTGTATATTTTAATAATTTTGATTTGGTTATTCAGATGGTCAATGTGAACCATTACTACCAATGAGGAACCGGACCACCGCCAAAAAAAGAAAACCATTTTGCCAGCAGCGAGGGAGGCTCCTGTGACATCCGCCAGGCCGTAACCGTCGCCGGGTCAGGCACAGCACACGATCGGCAGAAGTCCAGGCATCGGAGGGTGACCGTCGTGTGGCTGAAACAATCCCGGATGCGGAGGGACAGACTCTAATTAACTAATAAATTTAATTTAAATTAAATTAAACACAGAAACCTGCGTATTTATTTTCATTTGTAGTTTCATGGTTGCACAAATATTGCGATTCTGCGAAATCTTTAATTTCCGAAAATACTTTCAAAGTTTCGTTAAGGAGCTATTGCGCATCGACGGGTTTCGTTGTCCCAAATATGGTAGGGATTTGGCGAGTGAGAAGCAGATCCTTTATCTGTGTCTCTTTGCCTCATCCGTCACAATATACGTCCTATTAAATTGTATAAAAAGACGCGTAAAGAAGTGGAAGCAAAGCATTGCTAAAATGGCAACATGATTTTATTTTTGAACAAAAAATATCTTATTCTTGCTTTCGTTTAGTAGATCTCGACGTTTTTTCGTTTTCATTTTTAAGCGTAATTTACTTCAAAGAAATTTTAAAAAGTTCACCTTTCATAAGTTACAATTTTATAACCACTTCCCTCCGATCACGGCAAGAGTCAGATTCAAAGTGATACAGTGGTCAATGCGTAGTGTACATACACGTGAGTTCGATCAAGCGGGCTCGAAACACCCGAGAAAGTTCGATACTCGGAGTGCCTGCACACAAGCTCGAGTCCGACATGAAAAAACTAAAGAATCCGACTGCACATATAAACATACAACCATACATATGTTTGTTTATATACGAAGGGGATAGGGTTGTTGATAATATATCAAAATATCAATATATCGATATTTTTTCTAAAAATGATATATTTATATCGTGATATTTTTTTGCCCAAATATCGAAATCACGATAATTTTTTTTGATATTTTGATATTTTTGTATATTTTGTGTCAAGTGGACCACTCTCACTACGGACAGCGCAAGCAAACTTTTACTGGGGCTTGGCAAACATGTGCCTTGCTTCGCGCACTCTATAAATTTAGTTGTAGATGATACCATAAAAGAGATCTATTCATTCACCAAAATTTTGGATAAAATTAAAAAAATTTTTATGCATTTTAAGCACAGTACGGCCATGATGGACCAACTGCGGAAGGCTCAAGCCGATGAGGGTACTCCTGAAGGGAAAATTAAAACCCTAGTTCAAAATGTAGACACGCGCTGGAATTCATGCGTTGAAATGATGGAGTCCTTTTTAGGGTTAGCCAACAAAGTGGCTGTTTTAATAATTCAAAGATCCGAACGTGTTAAGGGACTACCGGAAATGCTCAATGACCCAGAACTTAACGTATGTCGCGACTTATGTAGTCTCCTGCAGCCATTCAAAAAAGCCACAGAGCATATAAGCGGTGAACAATATGTCACCGTTAGCATGGTGATTCCAATAATCTCGTTATTAGAAACCAAAATACTAAAATTAAGGAAGGAAAACCGAAGGAAAACGGGCCAAGCAGGCTCTTATAAGAAATTCAGACAAGAGGTTCCAGTCGTTACAACAAAACAAAATTTTGGTAAAAGCGTCCTTCTTAGACCCTAGGTTTAAAAAAATGTATTTGTCACCGCTTTCCGTCAAGGACGCAATTTTTGACATAATTGTTGAAAACAATATGTTTACCCAAGAAGAAAGGGTAGGTCATGAAGTTTCAAACTTGTATAATCTAATAACTCATTATTTCATAAAACTACAATTTCTAATAATTTACCATTTAAAATTTTGCTAAAAATAAGAAAAACAGTTGCTAATTACTTAAATTTTTACAGATTTGTGATGAAGAAAACATTCAGGATTTTGACGACTTTATGAGTTCTCATAACAACTCCATCGCAAAGGATCTGCGAAGCGAGTCGGACAACAAGGAGGTACAACTTTATTTAAGCTTGCCCCAAGTTCCATGGGAAAGCAATCCGCTGGAGGTGTGGAAATCCCACAAACGAACTATGCCGGGCCTCTACAAGCTGGAAGTATTTAATTACCCCAGGTAGTTTGGTACCGTCAGAGCGGCTGGCGTCCGCCATTAAATGTGTTGTGTGCGACGCTAGGAGTAGAATGACGAACGCACACATAACGGAAAGGGTTTTATTTAAAAACCCTTTCCACTGAATATTGGTAAGAACAATAAATAAATAAAATATGTATATACATATATAAAAAAGAAACTTATTGTCTTTTTATTGTGGGCGGAAAATGTTTTTATTTTACACAAAAAATATTGAAAATATCAGATATTTCGTTGTTTTTATGTGATACTTTAATTATTATCATTTTTTTTTTATAAAATAATATCATCGATACGATATTTTTCAAACCCCACTTTCCATAGCGACGCCCGGAGAACCAAAGCCGGCTACGCCCACTAGGCCTTTCTTCAACCGCAAGCGCCGAGCTTTAGCGGTGATAATGTAGTTACGTATGATCGGAACGGGAGAGGAAGATAAGATAAAGAGGAAGCTAATGGACCAGTAATGCGCGCCTATCCGCTATTGTAGACTATATTAATTAAAGTAACAACAATAAGGGAAAAGTCTGCTGCAGCCACAAGGCCCACTGTTGGGCCACTGTTGACTTCAATTACTTGAAAACTATTTAGAATATTTCCAGACGATTTTTTGTAAAATTTTTTATACTTCCATAGCTTTGATTTGGGAACCCTTTTTTTGGTCTACGTGTTTTTTAGTCTTATCTTGAACATTGTACAAAAAATCAAAATTTTCATTCTCCTCAAACTCAGCGTTTTCTGGACCTCCGTCGGATGCTTCTAATTTGCATGCCGTGTCTTGCGGTGTGTGTTAGGATTTAATGAGGAAATTACGGAATTTGAAGTATCCATTGCTCTATACACACATCGGTTATTACTAGATTCTGGCGCCTCTTCTACAAAATAACCTACTGTCATTGGAAGCCATTGATATTTTTCTATGATAAGCTTTCAAATTTCATGACAAAGTTGTTCATATAGTTGTCTTTATTGGAAGTTGGCTTGATAACCATTTAAGGATATTTTTCATGATGAAGATTATCTTACAGACAATGCCAAAAATTTGATGGAAGCGTCGGGATTGTTTCATGGACGGCGTAGCCACGTTCCTTGCTTAGTACAAACGATTCATTTGGCATTATTATTATGCTTGATCCCAGATTAAAAAAAACTTACTTCGATATGGCTTTTCACTTACAAAATGAATGAATGGTTAAGTAGATGGTTGAAAATAAACAAACAAAAATACTGTCTTCGTCTGAAAGAGAAATGGATTGCGGAGAAGAGGACATGGTCGCATTAAGCGCACAGGGAAGTTTTTTAGATCTGCACCATAGGAACAGGAACCATAGAGCTCCCTTCCGAAAGAAGGAAATGCAGCTTTTCTTTAAGTTGGGAGACAAATCCTTTGGAATTCTGGATATCAACTATTCTGGAATATCAACTATGCCCATGCTAGCATGCTGCTGGCATTAAGCCGCCTGATCATTCCTGGTAGTTATATCTGAAAGGTTGGCTTCTTCCAACTTCTGACAATATTATGAATAATTTTGTTATTGTTTATTATATCAAGGAACGTAAATAAGAGCTCCTTAAGAGTGGGTATCATATGTGTTTTTTTTTTATGATTTCTTATTCACTGCTTAATTAAAAATAGTCTATTGTGTCTCGAATAGCTCTCATTTGCAGTTCATAGTTGAGGAAATCAAACATTACGTATTACCCAAACAGGAAACCTTTACTAAAATTTAGCTATACATTAAAAAATTTCAAAAATACTTGATATATCGATATTTTTACCGATATTTTTTAAAATCATCGTGCGATATTTTTTTTTTTCGCGGCTCCCACTGCATACCTATAGCCCACCTCCCGCCCAACCGACCGAGGGGCGCTGCCGTTTTTCGTACGGCTCGAATCGCGGGGATAGATCCGAGACGAGGAATAAGTATTTTAAAAAGGTTACGAGGAAGAGTAACATTGTTGCTCTCTTAAGTAGGAAAGAATAGAGGATTTCATGCAAGAGTTGTGTGAAATGATTTGATAGAGGTTATTGTAGTCAGAACATAATACCCTAAAAGGGTCATGCTGGGCATATGTTGACCTACAAAAGTTAAGAAATAAGGGGAGGAAAGTTCGAGAGGCCCTAAAAGGAACGTTAAATTTTAACAGACTTAGAAGGTTCTGGCTGTCGATTTCACCATTAATAAGGTTATTGATGAAAACTACACCCAGCATAGTCCTACGGTTTAGTAGGGATGGTAAGTTTATTAAAAGTAGTCTGCTATGATAAGACGGGAGTTGAATACTTGCATCCCAGTTTAGACCCCTAAATGCAAAAAGGAGAAAGTTTTTCTGTACTGATTCAATACAGTCTTGATGAACCCCATATTGGGGACTCCAGACACATGAACCGTATGCAAGAATCGGACGAACTAAAGATATGTAAAGAGTTTTGGTTATATAAGGGTCAGTAAATTCCTTTGACCATATTTTAATGAAACCAAGCACACCCTTGGCTTTATTAACCATTGCCGATATATGGTCGGTAAATTTAAGCTTGAATTCTAATAGGACACCAGGTCGTTAACCTGAGTTAATCTTTCTTGGGCGGTCCCATAGAGAAAATAAGTTGCCTGGATGGGGCTTAACCGATAGAATTACATTAGTTTGCATTTTGACCCATTGAGTTTTAAGTCAGCAGAACACCAATTTTGGAACTTGCCCAGATCGGACTGAAGTTTGTATTGGGCAGAGGAAGATTTATACTGAAGACACAGCTTAACGTCATCTGCGTACATAAGTACACGAGAGTTCGGTAAAGCAAAAGGCCAATCATTTATAAAAATGGTAAAAAGTAAAGGCCCGAGATGACTTCCTTGAGGAACTCCAGATGTAGCTCGGACTATTTTTAAACAGTAATTTTTCAAAATCCAAAAACCCTTCTGGTGATTCAGTGGTATTAGGGTATGGTTAGTGCTCATACTTAACCTATTGTCTATGTGACAATAGCGCACAAGTCAAATTTGCATCACAAAACATTAGATTAACTTGGCATGCCATGCCTTAAGTACTGGAAATCGAACGGGACACACTCATAAAGCACATAAGGCACAAAGCATAGTACATACGTGTCAAAAAAAAAATAACATTTCAAACCATTTGACGCTACAACATATGGTTTTTGTTAACTTACGGACATTTAAAAAAATAAAACAAATGCATAAAAGTACGCACAGCAATTAGGAACCTGGCCGAACAAAAAACACCTTGATGAAAACTACATATACATATAATAATAATGGGAGACTTTTTCAGTACTGTTAAATAAAAAAAAACTGAAAATAATATAAGGTTGGCAAAAAAGTCTTGCGGTATTTCCGATAGGTGTCTTTGCAAGCGCGTAGTTTTAGTTCTATTTATCGAATCGGTTCATGCTATACCTTTTTGGAAAGCTCTTTTCCCGCGCTAACACGTGTTTGATTTATTGTTGTTTGTCTTGAGTCGTTCGTGAGTTATAGCGTCACAAACATGGAGCAAAATAAAGAGAAAATACGGCATATTTTACAGTACTACTTCGATAAAGGCAAAAACGCAACTCATGCTGCCAATAAAATTTGTGCAGTTTATGGACCCGATACAGTTTCCATTTCCACCGCACAACGATGGTTTCAACGTTTTCGTTCTGGTGCAGAGGTGGTTGAAGATGCGCCACGGCCCGGAAGGCCTGTCGTCGAAAATTGCGATAAAATCGCTGAATTGATCGAAAGAGATCGGCATAGTAGCAACCGTAGCATCGGCAAAGAGCTGGGCATGAGTCATCAAACCGTTTTAAACCATTTGAGGAAGCTTGGATTAAAAAAAAAGCTAGATGTATGGGTGCCACACGACTTGACGCAAAAAAACATTTTTGACCGTATGGATGCATGCGAATCGCTTTTGAATCGCAACAAAATCGACCCGTTTTTGAAGCGGATGGTGACTGGCGATGAAAAGTGGATCACTTACGATAACGTGAAGCGCAAACGGTCGTGGTCGAAAAGCGGTGAAGCTGCCCAGACGGTGGCCAAGCTTGGTTTGACGGCCAGGAAGGTTCTTCTGTGTGTTTGGTGGTATTGGCAGGGAATCATCCACTATGAGCTGCTCTCCTATGGCCAAACGCTCAATTCGGACCTGTACTGCCAACAGCTGGACCGCTTGAATGCAGCACTCAAGCAGAAGAGGCCATCTTTGATCAACAGAGGCCGAATTGTCTTCCATCAGGACAACGCCAGGCCACACACATCTTTGGTGTCGCGCCAGAAGCTCCGGGAGCTCGGATGGTTCTTTTGCATCCACCGCATAGTCCAGATCTCGCACCAAGTGATTACCACCTATTTCTGTCCATGGCCAACGAGCTTGGTAGTCGGAAGTTGGCCACAAGAGAGTCCTGTGAAACATTTTTTTTTTCCGAGTTTTTTGCCAATAGGGAAGCGAGCTTCTATAAGAGGGGCATTATGAAGTTGGCATCTCGTTGGGAACTCGTCATCGAACAAAACGGCGCATATTTGACTTAAATCGCATTATTATAACCAATTTTATGAACAATTGAAAATTCAATAAAAATACCGCAAGACTTTTTTGCCAAGCTTATATTTTGTCAAACAAACTAAACCAAAAAATAATTCTTATAGGTGCATTTGTGCACGTAATATTAAGAGCTAATAGTGACAAAGGTCAGGATAGACCTCAGGAAAGGGAGAATGCACAATAGAGGTTATCAACTTGGACTCACTCGAGCGATAGCTTGGACCCGTCTCGATTGTACATGTGCGAGTTAGAGTTCGGAAGTAATTGGTTGCATATGCGTTTGATCGAACGAAATGGTCGTATCGACATGTCGAGAGTCCCGGATAGTTGGAGACTAGGGTTGTGAAAATATTAAAAAAATATCGTATTGATGATATATCAATTTTTGGAAAAATATCAAATTGATAAAATATTTATCACAAAAAAAAATCGATATATCGAGTGTTTTTGATATTTATTTTGAAAACAATTTTTTTATTTTTTAATCCTTGCTGTCTACAGTAAGACAGATATACATGTCGGCGGCAAAGGTATGTTATCCATGTTGATGCTTTTGATGATTGACGCAGCTGCACAGCGAGTTCCGATCGGTTCAAATACCCAAGCTCGACTAACTATTGCATACGCGCTCACGTCATAAACTCTGTCTTACTCAAGACTCTTGGTATCTTACCGTCGAACCTCACTCAGCAGCAGAGTGTCTCTGCCTCTGCTGCCGTGCTTTCGCTCAATATCAACGAGTAAAGCAGAAACAGGGAGTTCCCCGAATTCCCAAATTACAAGAATGCTAAATTTATTAGGAGTCACACTGCGACATACACATTTTTAAGACCAAAATTCATTTTGTGAAGATTTTAAAAATACTCGTTGTGTTATGTGAATGTCTGTCATCTTGTAATTTATGTTTATAACAATGTTACGTACTTCTTCATCAGTGCTATTTTGGGACATTTCGAAGGCAATGTCCTCAAACCGCTTTTCTGATTCTTTCAGAAGAGCTGCTTTTGTTAAGATTTCCTCTGCTGATTCTACTTTTAGATTGCGAATTTTTTCAAGCAAGAGTGATATAAGGGGAATTACCATGCTTACGGTAACGTAATTTTCTCCGCTTATTTTTCTGTCGCATCCTTAAACGGCGTTAATAGATCACAAAAATCTTGGCAAATCTGACTTTCATAAGATGTTAGCATCTCCGGCAAGCCCTTGAGAGAAGTTGAACGATTTGTAAGGACTATTGCCACTTTCTTTGAAAGTTTTAAAAAAGAAATAAGCATATCAAGGCAGGAATTCCATCTCGTGTCAACACTTTGCACGAGTGTCCGATGCTATGCCTTCATCTGCCTGTAACTTGCGCAACATGTCCATCGCTGCTGAGCTGTGCTTAAAATGAGTAACGATTTTTTTTACTTTGTCCAGCACGTTGCAAAAAGAAAAAATGTCTTTGACCACATCATCGACTATTAAATGTATTGTATGAGCAAAACAACCCACGTGTTGGCCTTTTCCTAAAAACAAATTGGAAGCCGCCCTCATATTATGGGTTGCTCATGAGTGAGTGAACAAAAAAGAGTTGTTCACTCAACTGAGCGAGCGAATATGTTCCTTCCTTCTTGTTCTTTATTGTTCACTTGTTCATTTTTGCTCACTTGCTCATTTTTGTTTACTTGCTCATTTTTGCTCACTTGCTCATTTTTGTTCACTTGCTCATTTTTGAATTCTGTTTGGTATTTTTTTTTTTGCGCTTTCTTTACATTAACGTTTCTATGGGCGCCAAAACTGTTAATAATTAAAAAAAAACAATATGTCGTGTATAAGAAAGTTTAGTGACATTTGGAACCATTTCGATGATTTGGGAAACCAGCAGGCCAAGTGCAAATTTTGCAAGTCAATTTTAAGCTCCAAATCTCAGACCAATTTGTCCCGACATTTGAGGAGCAAGCATCCAGCAGCACTTGAGCCCGTTGCACGCCAATTCAATGACGACAGTGTGGTTGTTGTGCAAAATGCCCAGCCAAAGATCTCTACATTTGTGCACAGGCCTGTTTCGCAAAATAAATTGCAAATTATTTTATTGACAAGGAGTCTACAAGCCTCACTTCGTTTATGTTAGCTTGCCGATCATTTCCGATCAGGCATACTTCTGAGAATCTTTGCCGATTTTTGCAGACCATCATTTCAAAATGGAATGTAAAAAACAAAGTGGCGGCCACAGCTTCAGACAATGCAGCGGAAATTGTAAGAGCCATTCAACTAGGCAAGTGGCAACATATTGGGTGCTTTGCTCATATCTTAAATCTAATTGTCCAGAAGGCTCTAGACGGAATTGGCAATGTGAGAGCAAAAGCAAAATCAATAGCTCAATATTTTAACAGTAATGGATTAAAGAAATTGAAAGAAATGCAAATATTGTTGAAATTGCCGGAGCTTAAAATTAAGCAAGACGTTCCAACAAGATGGAATTCAACACTCAAAATGTTCGAGCGTTTCCTACTTTTAAAAGAGGCAGTTATGGCCACGTTATCAACCCTGCGGATCGACTTAATGTTATCAGCAGAGGATTGGGAGGTTATTGAAGGAGTTATTCCAGTACTGCAACCATTTAGCCAAATAACAATGGAAATCTCAGCAGAGAAGAACGTGACACTGTCAAAGATTATTGTGCTATCTGGAATATTGCAAAAAAAAAATTACAAGCATATTTGATAACTTGAAACTGGATACAAACACAATTATTGTCGATTTCGTTAAATGCATACAAACTGATATGAATACACGATTTCAAGATTATGAATCAAATGTTTTGTATGCAGAAAGCACCATTTTTGATCCCAGATTTAAAGGAAGAGTATTTAAATCTGAAGAAGCATACAAAAGAGCTGTTCATGATTTAAAAACAAAATTGATATCTTTTCACTCGGCCACTGCTGAGACTGAATCTGTTCGGGTGGATAATGCATGTCATTTAAAACCAAATGAAAATGACAACGATATCTGGAAGGATTATGACAACGCTTTCCAAAAAGTCATTAAGCCCTCCAATAGTACGGCCGCAGCTATTAGGGAACTAGATAAATATCTAGCCGAGGAGTATATCCTGAGAACAGATGATCCATTGGTCTGGTGGGATCAGCGGAAATCCCAATATTCGCTGTTATATACATTCATGCTTGAACGGCTTTGTATAGTGGCCACATCTGTGCCATGTGAGCGAATATTTTCAGGTGCAGGCGAAACAGTTCGAAATAGACGTTCACTGCTTAAATCATCTAATGTGGAAAATCTTATGTTTTTGCACACCAATTTGTAAACAATAAGGTATGTTTAATTAAATTTCCGAAAAGTGCATATTGATAAACGTTCTTCTCATTATAGCACCAACTCATTCATCCAGAAAGGAATTTATTTAACTATTTTTAAATGCAAAATGAAGGAAGCAAAAATTAGTTTGAAAATTAAACATGTTAAATCTTAATAATAATAATGATTTCATTGCTGGTAGCATAATACATTTTTTTTTGAAAATTCGATCATCCATAAAGGATTTTTTAAACTATTCTTATACACCCAATGAAGGGTGAAAAAGTGTTAAAATGTAGAAATATCGGTAAGTTTGAAAATTAATAATGTAACATATAATCTACTTTTGAAAAGTCGTTGAGATACAGTGCTCATTGGCATGGAACGCACTGAACAACCAATGAGCAACTGAGCAATGAACAGTGAGCAAGTGAGCAACTGAGCAATGAACAGTGAGCAAGTGAGCAATGAACAGTGAGCAAGTGAGCAAGTGAGTAAGTGAGCAAGTGAGCAAGTGAACAAGTGAGCAAGTGAGCAATAAGAGTGAGTTGACTCTTTTGAATAAAAAGAACAAGTGAACATGTTCACCTAAAAGAGCAGTATTTACCAGGGACCGTAATCATTATAAGTTTTATTTTAAAAATCAGTAGATAATAATTAAAAATGGATTTTTACGAAATTCCTCACCGATAATTATTATTTTTGAACGATTTCATAAGTAATCAACAATAATTATTATTTTTGAGCGAAAAAAAAAAATCCTCAAATAATGATTATTAATGAGTTTTATTTTTTTTGCTCAAAATAAAACTCATTTAAGGATTACAGGCTTCGTAGAAGGATTTTGACCATTTTTTTTGCATTTCCTTGAATAAGGACTTTTTTTATTTTTTTTTATTGAGGGGAAGGAGGGGATGGTGGATATATACATAATATGTATCATTAGTTCTAGAAAGCTGATACTGTTAGTCCATTGCAAATAAAGATTTGCATAAAAACTCGTTATATATAAATTTTTATTATAGTAAGAGGGCGGGAGGGGCGTGGTGAAAAAAAGGATCATAGTTTTGTTCCTTCAAAGATACTCTTCAAGGAAATGCAAAAAAAATTGTCAAAATCCTTCTACGAAGCCTGTAATCCTTAAATGAGTTTTATTTTGAGCAAAAAAAATAAAACTCATTAATAATCATTATTTGAGGATTTTTTTTTTTTCGCTCAAAAATAATAATTATTGTTGATTACTTATGAAATCGTTCAAAAATAATCATTACCCGTGAAGAAAATAAAAAAAATCGAAATTTTAAGAATCTTCACGGAAATGCGTAGATCGACGAAAAAGGATTAAAATGATGCATTTCTTTTTGTTGTATGTCTATTCTGAGTACATGATTTTTTTGTTAAAAGAAAACAGAAATAATCATTATTTTCGGTTCCTGGTATTTACACAACACTACTAGTATGTGACTGCATTAAATTAAAACTAATATTTAAATTAGACATTTTCTTAAGAAATGGTTAACAATAGACAATTGACGCATATACAATATGGTAAAACAGAGCACAAGATACAGTGGCGGACAAAAGTCTACATACAACTAGGGTTGTCGAAAATTTCGAAAAATATCGTATCGATGATATTATTTTATAAAAAAAAAAATTATAATTAAAAAAATGATAATTAAAGTATCACATAAAAATATCGATATATCTGATATTTTCAATATTTTTTGTGTGAAATAAAAACATTTTTCGCCCACAATAAAAAGATAATAAGTTTCTTTTTTATATATGTATATACATATTTTATTTATTTATTGTTCTTACCAATATTCAGTGGAAAGGGATTTAAAACAAAAAACCCTTTCCGTTATGTGTGCGTTCGTCATTCTACTCCTAGCGTCGCACACAACACATTTAATGGCGGACGCCAGCCGCTCTGACGGTACCGAACTACCTGGGGTAATTAAATACTTCATCGCCAGCTTGTAGAGGCCCGGCATAGTTCGTTTGTGGGATTTCCACACCTCCAGCGGATTGCTTTCCCATGGAACTTGGGGCAAGCTTAAATAAAGTTGTACCTCCTTGTTGTCCGACTCGCTTCGCAGATCCTTTGCGATGGAGTTGTTATGAGAACTCATAAAGTCGTCAAAATCCTGAATGTTTTCTTCATCACAAATCTGTAAAAATTTAAGTAATTAGCAACTGTTTTTCTTATTTTTAGCAAAATTTTAAATGGTAAATTATTAGAAATTGTAGTTTTATGAAATAATGAGTTATTAGATTATACAAGTTTGAAACTTCATGACCTACCCTTTCTTCTTGGGTAAACATATTGTTTTCAACAATTATGTCAAAAATTGCGTCCTTGACGGAAAGCGGTGACAAATACATTTTTTTAAACCTAGGGTCTAAGAAGGACGCTTTTACCAAAATTTTGTTTTGTTGTAACGACTGGAACCTCTTGTCTGAATTTCTTATAAGAGCCTGCTTGGCCCGTTTTCCTTCGTCTGTCTCCATATTTAATTTTAGTATTTTGGTTTCTAATAACGAGATTATTGGAATCACCATGCTAACGGTGACATATTGTTCACCGCTTATATGCTCTGTGGCTTTTTTGAATGGCTGCAGGAGACTACATAAGTCGCGACATACGTTAAGTTCTGGGTCATTGAGCATTTCCGGTAGTCCCTTAACACGTTCGGATCTTTGAATTATTAAAACAGCCACTTTGTTGGCTAACCCTAAAAAGGACTCCATCATTTCAACGCATGAATTCCAGCGCGTGTCTACATTTTGAACTAGGGTTTTAATTTTCCCTTCAGGAGTACCCTCATCGGCTTGAGCCTTCCGCAGTTGGTCCATCATGGCCGTACTGTGCTTAAAATGCATAAAAATTTTTTTAATTTTATCCAAAATTTTGGTGAATGAATAGATCTCTTTTATGGTATCATCTACAACTAAATTTATAGAGTGCGCGAAGCAAGGCACATGTTTGCCAAGCCCCAGTAAAAGTTTGGCAGCGCACTTCATGTTGCTTGCGCTGTCCGTAGTGAGAGTGGTCCACTTGACACAAAATATACAAAAATATCAAAATATCAAAAAAAAATATCGTGATTTCGATATTTGCGCAAAAAAATATCGATATATTGATATTTTGATATATTATCAACAACC
The DNA here is from genome assembly GCA_018150405.1 of Drosophila varians. Lineage (NCBI taxonomy): Eukaryota > Metazoa > Arthropoda > Insecta > Diptera > Drosophilidae > Drosophila > Drosophila varians. The sequence goes on from JAECWK010000126.1 coordinate 13,875,594, forward strand.
CTATCCCCTTCGTATATAAACAAACATATGTATGGTTGTATGTTTATATGTGCAGTCGGATTCTTCAGTTTTTTCATGTCGGACTCGAGCTTGTGTGCCGAGTATCCGAACTTTCTCGGGTGTTTCGAGCCCGCTTGATCGAACTCACGTGTATGTACACTACGCATTGACCACTGTATCACTTTGAATCTGACTCTTGCCGTGATCGGAGGGAAGTGGTTATAAAATTGTAACTTATGAAAGGTGAACTTTTTAAAATTTCTTTGTAATAAATTACGCTTTAAACGAAAACGAAAAAAAAACGTCGAGATCTACTAAACGAAATAAAGCAAGATTAAGATATTTTTTGTTAAAAAATATAATCATGTTGCCATTATTTGGATTTAGCAATGCTTTGCTTTTACTTCTTTACGTGTGTTTTTATACAACTTAATAGGACGTATGTAGAGCTCCTTAACGAAACTTTGAAAGTATTTTCGGGAATTAAAGATTTCGCAGAATCGCTATATTTGTGCAACCATGAAACTACAAATGAAAATAAATACGCAGGTTTCTGTGTTTAATTCAATTTAAATTAAATTAATTAGTTAATTAGAGTCTGTCCCTCCGCATCCGGGATTGTTTCAGCCACACGAGGGTCACCCTCCGATGCCTGGACTTCTGCCGATTGTGTGCTGTGCCTGACCCGGCGACGGTTACGGCCTGGCGGATGTCACAGGAGCCTCCCTCGCTGCTGGCAAAATGGTTTTCTTTTTTTGGCGGTGGTCCGATTCTGTGTTGTGCAGCGACCAGCAACCAAAAGCGTGTTATCGGTCCAGTATTGGTCAATGAGGTCGGAAATTTTCAAAGGGAGATTACATCAAAACGTAGGGAGCGATTTTGATGAAATTATGCTTATAAAATTCTGCAAAAAATTAGCTTTCCAGTGGTATACCGTGCAAAATGGTGTCACCTCTAGAAAGGACGCATTAATCATCCGAATACTAGAGTTCGGCTCTTTGTTCATTTGGAACCAGTTGAACCAGTGGAGCGAACTTTCTTATCAATTAGTTCCGTTTTTTTATATTGGCGCCTCTCTTATCAGGGAAAATGATGGAAGACTGTAAATCAATTTTCTCTAAATCGTAGGGAGCGATTTTCATGATTTTTGCTCCAAACATACTAGGATAGGTGCTTTATCGACTCATCTGCCGTGCAAAGTGGTGTTACCTCTAAAAACTTTGCTATGACGAAAATAAATTTTGGGGGTCACATTTGTTTGGGCTGTTAACCAGTTTGACGCACTTTTAGGAGATTTTAAGGAAAACGTAGGGAGCGATTTTAATGAAACTTCCTGACATTGTTGCAAATTTTATAAGCTATTTGCTGGTATATCCTGCTAAGTGGTGTCACCTCTGAGATCGGAGATATTCGAAAAACCAATATGGGTATCATCTTTCAAAGGCATATTTAAGCTATTCACAGGGTGTATATAAAGCCCAAACTAAGAAATAATAAAACTTTATTCAATTCTTAACAAATCTGCGCTTTATTTTGTTCATATTAGTGGCTTGTTTATAAAATAATAGAAAAATAAAAATTCTTTCCCCGTGTACCGTTCACACTTGTTCCCCAGCGACGCTAATTTGACGGACATAAAAAAGCAAACAATATTTTTGTTTCCAAGGTTATATGGTCAGATGGTATTGGTACGCTCCTCCATATTGGTGAAAAATTGGATTTCAAAACAGAAATTTCAATCAATGAAGTGGCCACCACACATGTCTCCCGACATGAATCCAATAGAAAACTTGTGGAGTCACGTGAAATCGCAGCTGGCGAAATATGCAGTTCCTCTAAGTGGAATGAAGGAGTTTGGAATGCTATTCCCCCGGAAATGGTACAACGGTATACCCAAAGTATACCCAATCGCCCAAAAGAGTTGGAAAAGTCCAAGGGGATGTGGACTCATTATTAAAAAATCATTAATAAAAATATTTGTTAAAAAAATAACCAGAGTGCAAAACTGATTTGCACTTTGATTTTTTTACAGTTTGAAGTGCCATTTTCTTTAACTGAAAGCAAATGACTCCTAATTTTACTAAATAGTAGCAAATGATACAGCATGTAAAACATGACTATGATCTTTAAAATGCGTCCATTGGAAAAAAAATTACAGACCTTCAAAATTGAAACAATGAACTCTTGTTACAGTTTTGCTCGTCGGTGTGTTTATGCAACAGAAGGGTTAAAAATAATTTATTGAAGTAACTGGAAATATTAATTACATGTACAACCTATTGAGTAACATTTAAGAGTGACCGAACGACGAGTTCTTAAGGGCTTTTACAACTTGTTTTGGGGATCCAACAGAGCTTGCACTCGTGTGTGTTGGGTCTCCAACGGCCCGAGACTCTCGACATGTCGATACGACCATTTCGTTTGATCAAACGCATATGCAACCAATTATTTTCGAACTCTAACTCGCACAAGTACAATCGAGACGGGTCCAAGTTGTCGCTCGAGTGAGTCCAAGAGTCGATATCCTCTATTGTGCATCCTCTCGTGTATAAGCAAAAGTTATATTATTTAATTAAATGAACCATGAACTGCTAATAAGAGCTATTTGAGACACAATAGACTATTTTTTACTTAAACAGTGAATAGAAATCATCAAAATAAAGAAAAAAAATAGATAATACCCACTCTTAATGAGCTCTTATTTACGTTCCTTGATATAAAAAATAATAATAAAATTATTAATGATATTGTCAGAAGCCAACCGTTCAGATAAAACCGAACTACCAGGAATGATCAGGCGGCTTAATGTCACCTTCGCTAGCAAAGGGATAGTTGATATTTGTGAGATCTAGAATTCCAAAGGATTTGTATCCCAACTACAAAATACCATACTAAAGAAAAGCTGCATTTCCCTTCTTTCGGATCTCTGGACTTCAAAGTCACGGAGCTGTATGGTTCCTGTTCCTGTGGTGCAAAAAACTTTCCGACCGTGTCCTGTTCTCCGCAATCCATGTCTCTTTCAGACGAAGACGAAGTATTTCTGTTTGTTTATTTTCAACCATCTACTTAACCATTCATTCATTTTGTAAGTGAAAAGCCATATCGAAGTACATTTTTTTAAATCGGGGATCAAGCATAGTAACTTTCTTCAGTATGTTTTTCTGCAGCAAACCATAGAATCGCTTTTTGATATTTTTAGAAGGGTATCTTTTGTTAGGATGCCCTCAGCCATAAACATATGAGCTCCTTTTAATTTTGGTATTGATCATAGAAATCATAGTAATGAATGGGCTGACAATTTAGTAAGTTCTCCGCTCCCATTATTAGTGGCTTCTTAAAAAGGTTAGAGAACATTGCAAAAATCGGGACAAATATTTAGCTCCTCCACTGATAACATTTCTGATGATAAGGTAGAAGTTGGCATTCAAGAAAACTTCGACTACATGAGGCAAATTGAACTCTTTGAAAAAACTGAAACTGTTTACGTGGGTGAAATACTAATAGGTCTATGTGAGCACACACTGGGCAATTTTGTGCACTGGACATTACTAAAAATACGAACATTAGAGAATATTTCCTCACCTGCCGGGATCTCACCAAATATATTCGGAAGCCATTCAACAGATACCAAGATTTATGTGAACTTAGCAATCACAAATTACCTCAATTGGATTGTCCAACGTTCATTATGAGTAAATGGTTTAATAAGTCAAAATTTTTGTTAAGCCTAATCGGGAAAGCTGTGAACATAAAAGTGAACAGTTTTGGGACTTTATAGACTTTACGTTACGATTATGGCTCCTTCTGAGAACTCTTGCATGAAATCCTCTTTTCTTTATTCTTTCCTGAAGAACCTGTGCGGTAATTGCGGAACAATTTTCAAGTCATATCACTTTCTGCAAAAAAACATTCTATGTTAAAGAAGATCATATTTTTCAGGAAAAAGTTACGGCAAGAGCGTTTTGGATTAATAAGGAATGGAAAGCCTTCAATAAAGCTTACTATTATATTACATACCATTTGCAGTTTTAGCCTCCTAATTTCTAGGGTGTTATCTGCAAGATTATTTGCTTGAGCATTTTCATGGCTTTGTATTTGTTCTAATTTTCTAATTTCATCTTTCACAAATGGGATTTTCAAGTCATTTGCATTTGTCATATAAAAAGAAGCATAAACAATTCTTCTTAACAATTTCGATTGGAAGCGGTGGAGGATCTCTATGTTTGAGTTGTTGGCCGTCCCCCACAGTTGTATACCACACGTCCAGACAGGCTTGAGAATCGCTTCATGGATTGAAAATTGGGAAATTCAAAACATCATAAATAATATAAGCGAAGAATCGAAATTACTTTGCAAACTTTTGGTAAGCAGGCAACCCAAGGAGTTCTTCAGGGTAGCAACATTTTTAGCCCAACACATTTTTATGTATCCCACTCAAACTATGCTTTTTTAAAGTACAAATTAAATTCGAACATGCTTCACATGAAGTCCCTTAACCGGGTAACCGGGCTCCTTTACAATTCAAAAAATAATTTGGAAAAAATGAGTAAAGCGCTGAAAAAAAAAAGATTCCCAAGTCGTCCCAATAATGGACGAAATGGCGTTTCGGAAGAAATTGAGGTACAAACCTGGACTAAATGGATGGCTTTGAGTGTAAGGGTCTTTAAAAGTGTATAGGATTGCCAATGAAACATGCGTTTTTTTTAATTAAGTCCATATATTCAAATTGGAGCATGATACTAAACTATTTCGTTTCAGAAAACGGTCTATGTCTAAAAACATATCCATTTTATATAATTTTGGGCATTGAGGTTAAGCTATAGACCAAGCTCGGAAGCTGTTTTTTTCAGCTTGGTGCAACAAAATCAAACCTATTTTTAATATGCAACAAATTAAAAATATTTTGTTTTTATAGTTTTGCTCATTTAATTAAGTCCCCAACGTCTCCAAACGTGGGATATAATCACTCCTGATGGCTAAGTAAGCTATCAGGTGCTTAAGGAGTTGTGGGAGAGAGAGGAGAATTAAAAGAAAAAAATGTATCCTAAGCTGACGAAGAAACATATTTTTCCCCAACTCCTTTAAGAAAATTAGAGTAAAATACGCAACTCAGTTGTTTAGTAAAACAGTCCAATTAAAACCTTATGCGATACCGTAAAATTTGAGTCGGTCACAAATGAGTAGCCATATCCACGGCATCTTTTATATAAAAGGTAGACAACATTTTTGATAGCATGAATAGTGAGGGTTTATATGGACAGAATAAATACTGGTCGGCGCTACAACTTAGTAGTGATTCTTTTGAGTATTCAAAATATTTTCAAGGGTATACAAAGGGTTTTTTTTTTTTTTTGAAAATAAAAAAAATGTGTTTTTTAGGTGGCATTGAGATGAGCCTCAATTCAATGGTAATGCTCTCCAATGATCTTTTCCAAAAGAAAACAAAATTTTTTATTATGACAAATTCATTTAACCAAGATGGCTTAGAAAATACTTTTGCGGAACTCAGACAAAAGGGTGGTAATAATCTTAATCCTTATGTGGCCGAGCTAAATGCGACAAATTGTGATATAAGGGATCCCCTCGATTACGCATGCCACCAAACGTCACCCAATAAAGGATATACTGGTATGAGATGAGGGGTCTGACCATTCAAGAATGAGCCATACAACCATACGATGCAACTATAGAAAGTGATAAGGATTTTGATAGTGACTATTTTGGTTCATCCAATTTTAATTTAAAACTTGTATCAAAAAGATACTTTATTGGTTAGCCTTAAAGATGCTTAAGCAGAGTGGGAAAAAGTATTAAGGAAACAGGATGAAACCTCCAAGCTCCAAGTGAAATATTTTTATTTCATAAAAAATATTTTAGTGACATTCATTTTGGAAGTCTGGTAGCTCCATCGCAATATTTTATGAGCGCATTTTCAGCTCACATCAGTGTTTTTGCTAGGATTTTTAAGGATAATCCGGAAGCTATTGGGTTAAAATAAAAAAATTCTGAAGCTTGCTTAAAGTCCACTCCTCTTTATTTTGACGTCAATTGTAGGGAACACAAAATTAAAATATTGGATTTTTTGCATCTCGTTTTAATTCGGAAACATTACGCTTGGGGATTGGAAAAGTTAAGAATTATCTCCGGCAAATAAATGACAAGAATAATTTCATTAAAAATCAAAATAATAATAATATTAACGAGAATGGAAAGCTAACTTCGGACGGAGCCGAAGCTTATATACCCTTGCAGTTAAATAGCGGCTTCGATTGATTAAAGATATAATAAATTTCGGATATAGTTAGCCGATCCTTACAAAAACATTTATAACAAGCTTAGATTCGTATAAAATGGATTTTAAAAGAATTCCGAAGCTTCTACGCCCAAGAACACGCAAGTTGTGACATTTCCGATCGTTCAGTTATATGGCAGCTATAGGATACAGTCAACCGATCCGTATGAAATTTTCCAGATCGGCTTAGATTCCCATAAAAGGGAACCTGTGCAAATTTCAAGTTTCTTTAAAAATCTTTAAAAACGTGGAAGTTATAGCATTTCCGATCAATCAGTTATATGGCAGCTATAGGATATAGTCGCCCGATCCCGGCCGTTCCGACTTATATACTGCGTGCAAAGGAAAGAAGGGTGTGTGCAAAGTTTCAAGACGATAGCTCAAAAACTGAGAGACTAGTTTGCGTAGAAACAGACAGACGGACAGACGGACATGCTTATATCGACTCAGGAGGTGATCCTGATCCAGAATATATATACTTTATGGGGTCCTGGATGTCTCCTTCACTGCGTTGCACACTTCTGACCAAAATTATAATACCCTCTGTAAGGGTATAAAAAAAAAATTAAATTGTGAAAAAATAGGGATCCGGTGGGCACTTGAGAACCCAGGCCGTTCACCATGGCCACTTTCCCGCTTACCAAGTAAGCTACTGCCTACGTGTTCTCATCAGTGACAGTATTTTATAAAGTTCCTTGGCGATTCCACTGTATGGCTTATGATTCTGCCGTAGAACCCGCTATGGTCTATAGACACTTGAAAAAATTGCATATACGTTCATCTCCCTTCCACTTCGACGGCTTCTATGAAAATATTACATATACATTCGTCTCCCTTTCACTTACAGATCGTGTCATTCTTAGCAGTAGAACCCGCATTAGAAAGCAAATTTCCGCAGTCACTAAAAACATTACAAAATTTGCTGCCAGTAGACCCCAAACTCTTTTCTTGTTACTTATTTTTTAAAACATAGAGACTTGAGACGAAATATATGATATTAAGAAATAACTTAAAAGGTACAAATAATTAAAGAAAATTAGATAAAAAGTCTCTACTTGGATTCGAACCTGATACACTTTACATGCTAGCATTTTACATGTAAATACTATAACTATACAAGAAGAAATGGAAGAGATAGAACCAAAAATCAAAAATAAAAGGCGTGTACTCAGTTTTGTACCTTCCATTATTCGCACTTGTTTTTGCTCTCTCTGTTATCTTATCAGCAAAATACTTCAGATGTACCGTTTTATGTCTTTTTCATTCATTATTCGTTGTCATATTCAGAAATCGCACATTTCTTATAGTTAAAAGTAGATTTAATGAATGAAGAAATTAGTGTCCAACTACATCTTTAAATCGAAGAAGTTATCGCCAGATACCGAAAATAGTATTGTTTCCATTACTAAAAGTGGTTGTTCGACACGCAAAATTGCTGAGAAGGTAAAAACTAGTCAGCCAGTGGTGGTCAAGGTAAAAAAAAATACTAAATGTTTGTTCCGAAAGCGTGTTGAATGGTCGCCGCCACCTTCATAAGTCTCAAAAAGACTTATGATGTCCAACATGAGGAAGGATAAGCTTTTAACACCAAAAGAGGCTTCTAAGGAGATAAATAAAACCTTAAGTCGATGAACAGCTAGAAAAACACTGGGTAGAATTGGCGACAGTTGAACAGAGGCGACAGTTCAAAAAAAAATTAACCAGCTCTATCCGAGGAAAATGTTAGAGCTCGGTTACAATTTGATGGCAAGCAGTATTATTGGCATAGACCCGGTGACAAACTTCAGAGACAAACCGTAAAGCATGGAGGAGGAAATATAATGGCTTGGGGGTGCTTGGTGGCACATGGTGGCACGCTGGGCCGTTGCACAAAGTTGATGGGATAATGTGAAAAGAGGACTATTTGAGCATTTTAAAAACCCGTCTTCACAATTTTCTCGATAAGAGTGCCTATCTTGAAGATAAACCACTTTCCAGCAGGATAGGGATCCAAAGCACACAGCGAAAATTGTAAAAGAATAGTTGGCAAAATAAATTTTAAGGTCATGGAGTGGCCAGCTCAAAGTCCAGACCTCAATCCAATTGAAAACTTATGGTCAATTGTGAAGCGACGGCTCGGGCAGTATCAATCGGCCCCATGCAACCTTCACGATCTCTGGAGACGCGTGAAGATTGAATGAATCCAAATTCCGAAAGAAATTATACAGAACCTAGTTGAGAGTATGCCGAAGAGCATAAAAAATGTAATAGAGAATAAGGGTCTTTGGACCAATATTAATTTGGTATTCCTTCAGAATTTTTTGAATTATTGTAGTATTTAAGTCTATTTGATACAAATAAAATAAGTATTCCGGGGAACAAAGTTTGTTTCATTTGATTCATTGGTTTACGTTTTATGAGCGGTCAAACATGCACATGCTGAACATGGAATCACTTTGGCTCCCACTGTATGTATTGTGTAATCTTTGGTTGTACACAAGTATAACCCTCATTTAAATGAGTTTTGGACTTATAAAGGTAAAAAAAATATAAATTTTTTGTGAAACTATTTAAATCTTATTATATTTTTCTTTCATATTAATAGGTCAAAACTGCAAATTTTGTGAACCTATCAATGCAAAGACTGGTTTCGAAATAAATGACGAGGACTACCAGGAGCATTCGATTTCGCATGTGAGGAATGCATTAACCATGATGATCGCAAAAATCTTGTAATCAATTTTCTGGTAAATACGAAGGACCAATACATAGAGATGGCATAACTAATTATAGATTAAGATATCCATATTTTTCTGCAGTTTTTCAAAATCTATCAAGATATGATATTCATTTATTTATAAACCATTTAGGGGGTAAATTAAAACCCATACCATGTAACAAAGAGTTATACATATATGGCATTAATACAAAAAGTTGTAGGGTATTATAAATTATTTAGTATTAAATATATTGTTTCAAATAGATTTTTAGATTATAGTTTAGATACCTTTTCTTTTAATATGGATGATAATAACTCTAAAATTTTAAAAACTAAATTTAGTGACCAGAAATTCACAAAAATGAGACGGAAAGGGGTGTTCCCTTGTGACTAGAAAATTTTGATAGATTTAGTGAAACTGAACTGCCTCCAAGAGAGTGTTTTTATGATTCTTTAAGGAATGAAGAATGTAGCATTAGCGATTATAATTTCGCTCAAACTGTATGACAAACTTTTAACTGTAGAACTATAAGGGACTATCTTTAATTATATTTGGAAAATGATGTCCTAATCCTGGCAGATGTGCTTCAGAATTTGACAAATATTTGTTGCAAAATTATAAACTTGACCCGGCAAATTATGTTTCAGCCCCATCTATTTCATAGAATGCAATGACAAGTGAATCTGAAGTTAATAAGGTCCGATCATGTACAATTTCATAAAAAGAGATATGCGAGGAGGAGTAACCCAGTGTACTCAACGCATAGCCAACGCCAATAATGAATATGTCGGATATTCCTCATTACTTCCATTCTCAAGCACAATTGCACAGCAAGCAACTCCCCGGCGTAACAAAGAGTTCTGTCTAATTTCAATGTACAAGTAGGAACGGAACACGGGGAAAGGATTTTTATTTTTCTATTATTTTATAAATAAGCCACTAATATGAACAAAATAAAGCGCAGATTTGTTAAGAATTGAATAAAGTTTTATTATTTCTTAGTTTGGGCTTTATATACACCCTGTGAATAGCTTAAATATGATTTTGAAAGATGATACCCATATTGGTTTGTCGAATATCTCCGATCTCAGAGGTGACACCACTTAGCAGAATATACCAGCAAATAGCTTACAGAATTTGCAACAATGTCAGAATGTTTCATTAAAATCGCTCCCTACGTTTTCCTTAAAATCTCCTAAAAGTGCGTCAAACTGGTTAACAGCCCAAACAAATGTGACCCCCAAAATTTATTTTCGTCATAGCAAAGTTTTTAGAGGTAACACCACTTTGCACGGCAGATGAGTCGATAAAGCACCTATCCTAGTATGTTTGGAACAAAAATCATGCAAATCGCTCCCTACGATTTAGAGAAAATTGATTTACAGTCTCCCATCATTTTCCCTGACAATAGAGGCGCAAGTATCAAAAAACGGAACTAATTGATAAGAAAGTTCGCTCCACTGGTTCCAAATTAACAGAGAGCCGAACTCTAGTATTCGGATGATTAATGCGTCCTTTCTAGAGGTAACACCATTTTGCACGATATACCACTGGAAAGCTAATTTTTTGTAGATTTTTTTGAGCCTATTTTGATCAAAATCGCTCCCTACGTTTTGATGTAATCTCCCTTTGAAAATTTCCGACCTCATTGACCAATACTGAACCAATAACATGCCACGCTTTTGGTCGCTGCACAACACAGAAGCGCGCCATTCCCAGAACCAGAACCAAAAGAAAAAAAAGTGATCGTGAACCGTAAGTAAATTATATTATTATTTTTTTATATAACAATTATACTAATTGTCATTATTTTCAGCAGAGTCTATTTAATAACAAACAGCGTAATGGATCATGTAAAGAGAAGTCACGAGGAGCAAAATAAATGCGTAAGTTTATATATTTTGTAAAGTTTTGTTAAGTGAAGCAGCAAACATATTCATGCATGTATATGTAAAGCTGCATGCATGTGGGCCGATTTTTATTCAATCTGAGTCAAACCACAGCGGTAATCCGGTAATCCCATTTCTTAGATATGTCTTAAGCTTTCATATTAGATATGGCGCCAATTCACACTTTCTATATTTTCGCTACAAGAAACTAATTTATAATCTTTGCAGGATGAAGACATGGGATCAGTGAACAATAAACTCGTTTTCGAGTCTTGGAAAGAACAGACTAAGGAGAAATTTACCAAAAAGGGGTAAGAGAAAACAATAAAATAACTAAAATAACTATGTGTCCGTCTGCCTGTTTTTACCTGAACTAGTCTCTCAGTTTTTGAGCTATCGTCTTGAAACTTTGCACACACCCTTCTTTCCTTTGCACGCAGTATATAAGTCGGAACGGCCGGGATCGGTCAACTATATCCTATAGCTGCAATATAACTGATTGATCGGAAATGCTATAGCTTCCATGTTATTGAAGATAGAAACTTGAAATTTGCACAGCTTCACTTTTAGGGGAATTTAGGCCGATTTGGAAAATTTCAAGCTTTTAACACCAAAAGAGGCTTCTAAGGAGATAAATAAAACCTTAAGTCGATGAACAGCTAGAAAAACACTGGGTAGAATTGGCGACAGTTGAACAGAGGCGACAGTTCAAAAAAAAATTAACCAGCTCTATCCGAGGAAAATGTTAGAGCTCGGTTACAATTTGATGGCAAGCAGTATTATTGGCATAGACCCGGTGACAAACTTCAGAGACAAACCGTAAAGCATGGAGGAGGAAATATAATGGCTTGGGGGTGCTTGGTGGCACATGGTGGCACGCTGGGCCGTTGCACAAAGTTGATGGGATAATGTGAAAAGAGGACTATTTGAGCATTTTAAAAACCCGTCTTCACAATTTTCTCGATAAGAGTGCCTATCTTGAAGATAAACCACTTTCCAGCAGGATAGGGATCCAAAGCACACAGCGAAAATTGTAAAAGAATAGTTGGCAAAATAAATTTTAAGGTCATGGAGTGGACAGCTCAAAGTCCAGACCTCAATCCAATTGAAAACTTATGGTCAATTGTGAAGCGACGGCTCGGGCAGTATCAATCGGCCCCATGCAACCTTCACGATCTCTGGAGACGCGTGAAGATTGAATGAATCCAAATTCCGAAAGAAATTATACAGAACCTAGTTGAGAGTATGCCGAAGAGCATAAAAAATGTAATAGAGAATAAGGGTCTTTGGACCAATATTAATTTGGTATTCCTTCAGAATTTTTTGAATTATTGTAGTATTTAAGTCTATTTGATACAAATAAAATAAGTATTCCGGGGAACAAAGTTTGTTTCATTTGATTCATTGGTTTACGTTTTATGAGCGGTCAAACATGCACATGCTGAACATGGAATCACTTTGGCTCCCACTGTATGTATTGTGTAATCTTTGGTTGTACACAAGTATAACCCTCATTTAAATGAGTTTTGGACTTATAAAGGTAAAAAAAATATAAATTTTTTGTGAAACTATTTAAATCTTATTATATTTTTCTTTCATATTAATAGGTCAAAACTGCAAATTTTGTGAACCTATCAATGCAAAGACTGGTTTCGAAATAAATGACGAGGACTACCAGGAGCATTCGATTTCGCATGTGAGGAATGCATTAACCATGATGATCGCAAAAATCTTGTAATCAATTTTCTGGTAAATACGAAGGACCAATACATAGAGATGGCATAACTAATTATAGATTAAGATATCCATATTTTTCTGCAGTTTTTCAAAATCTATCAAGATATGATATTCATTTATTTATAAACCATTTAGGGGGTAAATTAAAACCCATACCATGTAACAAAGAGTTATACATATATGGCATTAATACAAAAAGTTGTAGGGTATTATAAATTATTTAGTATTAAATATATTGTTTCAAATAGATTTTTAGATTCTAGTTTAGATACCTTTTCTTTTAATATGGATGATAATAACTCTAAAATTTTAAAAACTAAATTTAGTGACCAGAAATTCACAAAAATGAGACGGAAAGGGGTGTTCCCTTGTGACTAGAAAATTTTGATAGATTTAGTGAAACTGAACTGCCTCCAAGAGAGTGTTTTTATGATTCTTTAAGGAATGAAGAATGTAGCATTAGCGATTATAATTTCGCTCAAACTGTATGACAAACTTTTAACTGTAGAACTATAAGGGACTATCTTTAATTATATTTGGAAAATGATGTCCTAATCCTGGCAGATGTGCTTCAGAATTTGACAAATATTTGTTGCAAAATTATAAACTTGACCCGGCAAATTATGTTTCAGCCCCATCTATTTCATAGAATGCAATGACAAGTGAATCTGAAGTTAATAAGGTCCGATCATGTACAATTTCATAAAAAGAGATATGCGAGGAGGAGTAACCCAGTGTACTCAACGCATAGCCAACGCCAATAATGAATATGTCGGATATTCCTCATTACTTCCATTCTCAAGCACAATTGCACAGCAAGCAACTCCCCGGCGTAACAAAGAGTTCTGTCTAATTTCAATGTACAAGTAGGAACGGAACACGGGGAAAGGATTTTTATTTTTCTATTATTTTATAAATAAGCCACTAATATGAACAAAATAAAGCGCAGATTTGTTAAGAATTGAATAAAGTTTTATTATTTCTTAGTTTGGGCTTTATATACACCCTGTGAATAGCTTAAATATGATTTTGAAGGATGATACCCATATTGGTTTGTCGAATATCTCCGATCTCAGAGGTGACACCACTTAGCAGAATATACCAGCAAATAGCTTACAGAATTTGCAACAATGTCAGAATGTTTCATTAAAATCGCTCCCTACGTTTTCCTTAAAATCTCCTAAAAGTGCGTCAAACTGGTTAACAGCCCAAACAAATGTGACCCCCAAAATTTATTTTCGTCATAGCAAAGTTTTTAGAGGTAACACCACTTTGCACGGCAGATGAGTCGATAAAGCACCTATCCTAGTATGTTTGGAACAAAAATCATGCAAATCGCTCCCTACGATTTAGAGAAAATTGATTTACAGTCTCCCATCATTTTCCCTGACAATAGAGGCGCAAGTATCAAAAAACGGAACTAATTGATAAGAAAGTTCGCTCCACTGGTTCCAAATTAACAGAGAGCCGAACTCTAGTATTCGGATGATTAATGCGTCCTTTCTAGAGGTAACACCATTTTGCACGATATACCACTGGAAAGCTAATTTTTTGTAGATTTTTTTGAGCCTATTTTGATCAAAATCGCTCCCTACGTTTTGATGTAATCTCCCTTTGAAAATTTCCGACCTCATTGACCAATACTGAACCAATAACATGCCACGCTTTTGGTCGCTGCACAACACAGAAGCGCGCCATTCCCAGAACCAGAACCAAAAGAAAAAAAGTGATCGTGAACCGTAAGTAAATTATATTATTATTTTTTTATATAACAATTATACTAATTGTCATTATTTTCAGCAGAGTCTATTTAATAACAAACAGCGTAATGGATCATGTAAAGAGAAGTCACGAGGAGCAAAATAAATGCGTAAGTTTATATATTTTGTAAAGTTTTGTTAAGTGAAGCAGCAAACATATTCATGCATGTATATGTAAAGCTGCATGCATGTGGGCCGATTTTTATTCAATCTGAGTCAAACCACAGCGGTAATCCGGTAATCCCATTTCTTAGATATGTCTTAAGCTTTTATATTAGATATGGCGCCAATTCACACTTTCTATATCTTCGCTACAAGAAACTAATTTATAATCTTTGCAGGATGAAGACATGGGATCAGTGAACAATAAACTCGTTTTCGAGTCTTGGAAAGAACAGACTAAGGAGAAATTTACCAAAAAGGGGTAAGAGAAAACAATAAAATAACTAAAATAACTATGTGTCCGTCTGCCTGTTTTTACCTGAACTAGTCTCTCAGTTTTTGAGCTATCGTCTTGAAACTTTGCACACACCCTTCTTTCCTTTGCACGCAGTATATAAGTCGGAACGGCCGGGATCGGTCAACTATATCCTATAGCTGCAATATAACTGATTGATCGGAAATGCTATAGCTTCCATGTTATTGAAGATAGAAACTTGAAATTTGCACAGCTTCACTTTTAGGGGAATTTAGGCCGATTTGGAAAATTTCATACAGATCGGCCGACTTATATAAAATAACTAGGTGTTGCCGGGATCGGTCGACTATATTCCTGAGCTGGCATAATTTAGCTTTCAATTTTTAATATTTTTTGCGGCACGAAAAAATCGTTTAGTTTAAAGGTATTTTTCTTTTAAATGTATTTTTTTATATTTAATTTTTTTATATTTTTTAATTTTCAGCCAAGGAAAAGTGAATTTAAGTAAGGCAAAAAGGGAAGGTATAGAACAAGGCCTGGTGCAGGTGACAGGTCACCTATCAGATCTTGACTATACAAATACATTAAATATTATTAGGCGAAGTGCGGAATGTGCTAACACAAGTTGGTTTCCAATAAACAAAAATTGCAAAAAATGGAGGAAGTTCGTTTTTCTTAATTATAAACGACTCTTGCCTAAATGCAACTTTAAAAAATTGGTCAAGTATGAAAATAATGATTTGTCATTATTAACTATAGACCGTTCTACCAACCTTGAATTAGCATGTTCCCCTGCCCCCTTAGATGAAAGCCATATTGTGGCAAATCTTAAATGTTTGCGCAAAAAATGCCAAATGGGTAATTTAAGTTTAAATGTTGATGTTGAAATGGTGGAATCGGACCCAGGTCGGGTGCGATTTCCACAAAGTACACAACATTTAATAGGAAATTTGCGCATTGAAAATTTAGAGGAAACGGTAAACAAACTGTCCACAAAATTTTCAAAAAAGAACATATTAGAGCACGTAGTTAGAGAGCATTTTGTTATGCTAAATAATGCGTGCTCTATAAATTTTAAATCGATGCGACTCAACAAAAATTCATTTGTTGCCTATGCATACTGCAATGATCCATCTTGCAATTTGTGTACTTTTAAGGTACATACGATGGATTTGTTGAAATGCATTCTAGCAAAATAAATATTACGCATTCCCTTAACCACAAAAAAACCACCCAGTGCAGAGCTATAAATAGATTTATGGCTAAGCACAGTATAAAGGGTAAAAGCGCCTTTGAGTTTAGAAACGACCTTGTTAACAAGGCAGACAAAGGCAGAAGTTTAGTAGGTAATAAGCAAATGGTTAACAAACATTTGTCTTATTATAGAAATTTATTGTCAGAGGAAAATGCGAAAGAGGATTTCGACAAAAATCCTTTTAAGGATGCATTTGACATGAAATGCAACCAATTTTCCAATTTTATACAGCATTTATCAACAAAGCCAGAAGTATTTTTGTGTAATAAAGAGCATATTCTGTTCTTTATGCAAAAAATACAAAAAGAAACGGTACATATTGATGCTACCGGCTGTGTTGTGCAACCAATAGATTTTATAGAGAAACGCATCCATCTCAATACATCTATACATTCTACATATTGTATACTCTCTATCTCATCCTGTACTTTCGAATCATACCGCTTACGATATTGGTAACTTTTTATGCGAACTTAATAGATCTTGTAAAGCATATAAAATAAAGTTACCAATTTGTAAGCGGGTAATAACTGATGTAAGTTTTGCAATAATCCAAGCACTTTTAAAGGAATTCAATAATACCGATATTATTAACTACAATAAGATGTGCTTTCGCCTCTTATATGGCGAAAGTGAGGATTTTCCCTCTGTAGTTATACAGTTTTGTACCAGCCATTATGCAAAAATTATGTGTTCTGATGTGGACAAAACTGTTCGATTATTAAATATAGAATTGCGTGATTTTATTCGAAATGCTTTAGGTTTAGCATTCAATATTTTCACAATAATTTCACATAAATATTGTAACCATTCTTCTCTCCCCAACAGTCAATGTTATGGTTAGTGATGCGATTTTCTCTTAGAAAGAAAATGAAGCATGTACACACCACTTTCCTACACTTAATTCTGATGAAGAGTTTCGCGAAAGCTGCAATATTACTTTGAGCACAATATCTGGAAAAAGTGACTTCCGAAAGCGATTCAATATTTTACTCGAAAATGTTTTGAATTGCTTTCAAGTCATTCGAATAGTGGCCAAAGTAACATGTACTATTGCCCGAATCTTGTTGATCTTATTTTGGGAAAATACATAGTATTTGCTCCTTATTGGACTAATATTATGGGTATCTTCATAGATCACACCAATAAAAGGCCGAGTAACGGTCCAATAGAGTCCTTTTTTAAGACTATAACATTGTGTTTTACAAAGTCTAAATTAGGAGTGAAGCTTGGAAGATTCATTCGAAAAATGGATGATCTTTCAAAATCGATTGTTCGTCAAATAGAGCTCACCCACCCTGAATATTATCATACAGCTTTAAACCATGGTACTATTATAAAGGGTAGACCCAAAAATCGTGCTATTGTAGTAAAAAACAAAGTCCATGAAGCTTCAAATAAAAAATTGTCAACTTTCAAAGAAAGTTGGCAAAAGAAGGGTGTTAAAAAACTGAAAGTGGGCCTCTTTAAAGGTGATTTTTCTGGAGCTAATGAGATTCGGAACAAATTCATTAAGTGTGAAAAGAATAACTTAATAGAATTAGATCACTCATATACCAAAATAAATCTTCAATTTAATATGGAAGAGAAATTTAAGAAAGTTGTTTTGTAAAATTGCAAACTGGGAAAATTTGTAAATAGCAGCATAAAATATTATCTTATTTTATGCAGATCCCTATTTAAATTGGTCCATGGTCTTAATTCCAATAAATTTCTTTACGTCATACAATTGGAAGATCTAGTCACTTTACTGGATCAAAATTGGCTTTCGAATTTAATTGTAGACGCATGCTTAACTGCTATATTAGCCGATAAGAATGATGCTAGCTTTCAAAGCATTCCTTGTCAGCTTAATGAACATGCTTTTAACAATGAAAATGTCATTAAAGATGCTTTTGCAACTGCAAACATACGTATTGTACATTGTTATAAAAGGCATTTTTACATTTTATTTGTGGATTTCCTGAAACGGGAATTTACATTCATCGATCCTTTTGGGCTGACTAAAACGGCCAATAAATTTATAAAATATTATAAAGATTTGTTAGGACGTGTTTGTGAAATGAATTACACACTTGTTTCTAAAGATCATGGCTTGCAAGTAGATTTTGTCAACTGTGGAGTTTTGATTTTGCAGTTTGCACACTGCTACATAAATAACATTTCAATGTCAAATGTAAAACCATGTAATTTATTCCGAAGAGAATTACTTCAAAAATTACTTGATTACGGTGACTCATTAACCGACATTTGCTTGCATTGCGGTCAATGGGATATTGGCTCAGAATGTTGTAATAATTGTGGTCGATCTGTTTGTAAGAGATGTATATCACAAATTTATAGTTCGAATAATCAAAAATTATTTTGCTTAATTTGTAAAGATTCCAAATAAGACAGTTTAATAACATTGACAATTAACTTTTGCATTGTTGAACAGGTAGAATGCTGAATGGCATAAAAATGCTTCTTATCTGATTTGGATTTGGTTGAGAGCAATCTCCTTTTTCTATGATTGATTTGAACATTTCAGTCGTACGCATACGCCTTCTAAAGCTAAATGATTTGTTAGTCATTGAACAGTTTGGATTGTGAGCTTACTCCAAAGTATTGTCGAGCTGCTCCAAAGCAATTAAAATCAAAGTGGACTAGGCCTCTTGGGGAGACCACTATAAAAGAAACGCGCCTATAACTCTACCTCAACGGTGGTGTGGAAAAGAGTTTGGTAAGTTTATAAAAATATTTGTATTGGCTTATAATTCTTACTCGATCCTAATCTATTACAGAGATAGCATTGTCGAGATGCTTCCGTAGGAGGAGAGTGGTATGGAAGTCAGCCTTGCAAACGATGACTCAAAGTAAGCTGCGCAATACCTCAGTGCAACATGGAAGGTTGTAGCTGCCCTTGTAACAAATTCCGCAAATATGATCATAACCTGAAGTAGGAGCAGTTAAACAAATTGTCTATTTTATCATTCCTAACGTTTCTGGAGACATTGCTCATTGTGGACACTATACCTGGTAAATTTGCAATTGAATTAAATTAAATATATCTTTTTGTAAGTTTCGTAATATTACAGAGTCACGGTAGTGGAGCCCTCGTACTGTCTGCCATATTGGATTCGCGTTGTATGTGGCTTACAGCCACATCCCCGCTGGCAAGAGGATCGACATAACGCTGGAGATGTTCGTCTAAAGCGGTCGCTATCTGTACAAACTGTCACACGACCCCTCTTCGTCAAATGAGCTGCACATAGCCCACCAGGTCCCACCTTCAGCTTTGGAGGCGTATCTCTCTCTCGCCATCTAATCTCATTTTTGTTTACGGACATCCATGAGCTATTCGAGCTCATTTTTTGCATTCTGCAGCTTATCGATAAGGCTGGTGCTTACAAGTATAACTGGTCGGATATCAGCTTGCCCACTGTACTGGAGCTCACACCGTGCTCACTGGACCACGCACATTGAGGGAATAATAGGTAGCTATATACGAGGAGACGGAGGCAAATCTTATGCGCCTTGACATCAATGACTTCCAAGCGCTAGGAGATCCCAGAGCGCAACGCGGACATGCCGCGTAGCTACATAACTACAGTGTTACTCAGGATTTATGTTTACTTTGCCCATTGGTGCTCCTTTTTGTCTTCTTGGGAAAACTGGGCATCAACGTGTCCAGCCTGATTCTGGCACCCACCACAATCGGTTTCCACCTGGGCTTCGGTGGCATACTGGTGATCTTCTTTGTTTTTTGGCTGCAACTTTACCTGCAACTTTACACTAATTCTAAGCCTGAAATCAAATATCCAAATAAAAACGCATAATTTATATTTATTTTTATTTATTTTTGTTGTTTATTTTTTTTGGGGGCCACCATCCGCTTCCTGGATGGTTTCTGCCACCTGGGGGCCAGCAACCGCTTCCTGGATGGTTTCTGCCACCCGGGGGCCACCATCCGCTTCCTGGGTGGTTTCTGCCACCTGGGGGCCAGCAACCGCTTCCTGGATGGTTTCTGCCACCCGGGGGCCACCATCCGCTTCCTGGGTGGTTTCTGCCACCCGGGGGCCACCATCCGCTTCGTGGGTGGTTTCTGCCACCCGGGGGGCACCCTCCGCATTTTGGGTGCGATCAGTCGCACGTGGCGGGCGCCTGACTCGGCGGTTCCGGGCAGTAGCCCCCCCTCTTACGGCAGGTGCCACCCTTCTTGGTTGTCCGAGTTCATAGTAATTAATCACCTGCACAAAAAAACAAAATAAATTTTATCAAATGTACAACTAATATTTATAACTAATAATAATTGGTATTAACTTACGCAGTTTTTCAGCTTCCATCCGCCAGTCATCTTTTCTTTTGGTTCTGGTTCTGCGAATGGCGCGCTTTCTGTGTAGTGCAGCGACCAAAAGCGTGGCATGTTATCGGTCCAGTATTGGTCAATGAGGTCGGAAATTTTCAAAGGGAGATTACATCAAAACGTAGGGAGCGATTTTGATGAAATTAGGCTCAGAAAAATCTACAAAAAATTAGCTTTCCAGTGGTATACCGTGCAAAATGGTGTTACCTCTGTAAAGGGAGATTGGGGGATTTTCAAATTGCATGGTGGCGCCTTTGGTGTTGTGCAGCGACCAAAAGCGTGGCATGTTATTGGTTCAGTATTGGTCAATGAGGTCGGAAATTTTCAAAGGGAGATTACATCAAAACGTATGTCCGTCAAATTAGCGTCGCCCAGTTAGCGTCGCTGGGGAACAAGTGGGAACGGAACACGGGGAAAGGATTTTTATTTTTCTATTATTTTATAAACAAGCCACTAATATGAACAAAATAAAGCGCAGATTTGTTAAGAATTGAATAAAGTTTTATTATTTCTTAGTTTGGTCTTTATTTACACCCTGTGAATAGCTTAAATATGCCTTTGAAAGATGATACCCATATTGGTTTGTCGAATATCTCCGATCTCAGAGGTGACACCACTTAGCAGGATATACCAGCAAATAGCTTACAGAATTTGCAACAATGTCAGAAAGTTTCATTAAAATCGCTCCCTACTTTTTCCTTAAAATCTCCTAAAAGTGCGTCAAACTGGTTAACAGCCCAAACAAATGTGACCCCCAAAATTTATTTTCGTCATAGCAAAGTTTTTAGAGGTAACACCACTTTGCACGGCAAATGAGTCGATAAAGCACCTATCCTAGTATGTTTGGAACAAAAATCATGCAAATCGCTCCCTACGATTTAGAGAAAATTGATTTACAGTCTCCCATCATTTTCCCTGACAAGAGAGGCGCAAGTATCAAAAAACGGAACTAATTGATAAGAAAGTTCGCTCCACTGGTTCAACTGGTTCCAAATTAACAAAGAGCCGAACTCTAGTATTCGGATGATTAATGCGTCCTTTCTAGAGGTGACACCATTTTGCACGATATACCACTGGAAAGCTAATTTTTTTTAGATTTTTATGAGCCTATTTTGATCAAAATCGCTCCCTACGTTTTGATGTAATCTCCCTTTAAAAATTTCCGACCTCATTGACCAATACTGGACCGATAACATGCTGCACAACACAGAAAGCGCGCCATTCCCAGAACCAGAACCAAAAGAAAAGATGACTGGCGGATGGAAGCTGAAAAACTGCGTAAGTTAATACCAATTATTATTAGTTATAATTATTAGTTGTACATTTGATAAAATTTATTTTGTTTTTTTGTGCAGGTGATTAATTACTATGAACTCGGACAACCAAGAAGGGTGGCACCTGCCGTAAGAGGGGGGGCTACTGCCCGGAACCGCCGAGTCAGGGGCCCGCCACGTGCGACTGATCGCACCCAAAATGCGGAGGGTGCCCCCCGGGTGGCAGAAACCACCCAGGAAGCGGTTGCTGGCCTCCAGGTTGCAGAACCCACCCCCATTGTTGAAAAAAAAATAAATAAAATATATAAGTAAATAAAAATAAATATAAATTATGCGTTTTTATTTGGATATTTGATTTCAGGGTTAAAAAATATTTAAGTTCTGAGAAATCTAATATTGGAATTCTAAGAATTCTCCCAAAAATTGTTACTGTCGCTGACTGTCATCGATCTCTTCACCACTGATGTCCAGCGTGTAGCCGTACTCGAAAATCAATAGCAGCTGCGGCCAGAGGACTCCATTATTTGCGGCTAGAGGCGACGCATCTCTGAACTCCAAATCACTTTGGGAGTATCGATCGTCCTGCGGCACGCCCGATCAGGCTCATGCCCCAATGCCGGATGCCTTCCAAATGCTTCTCATTATTTTTTGCGCGTTCCACTGGAATGTATGATTGCAAATTTGCGACTTTCAGCTTGTCTTCTTCCACGTCCGACTCGATAACGGACTCCTCTAGCAATATATAACAATAACTGCTTGTCATCGGTGGTCTCGCGGTAAGGCACGCACAACGCAAACGTCATAAAGTACAGCATGGAAGACAGTGCAAGGGCACCACTGACATGACTCTAATATTACTAAAATTAAATCAAATACTAGAATTATTTACTTTATCCAAAATACCACAACACAAGGCAAACTTTTTTAAGTCCTAAAAAAAAGACTTGGGAAAAATTTTTGTCTTGAAAAGTACACATTTTTTAAATTGTATATATATTTCACTCAATTATATAGTTTCTTATATATTTTTATATTGCTAGAGAATTTTTCTAAAATATGATTATGTGATATATATGTTAAAATATATACATATACATAAACATATTGTATATATATTAACATATTAAGCAATCAATCTATCCGATCTATCAAACTTAATCCATTAAAAAAAATTAAATGACGGCTCGCTGGGCGTAAAACTACTGCAGAAGTTATTATTTATTACATTGTATATTGGTATTAGTTGTATATTTTAATAATTTTGATTTGGTTATTCAGATGGTCAATGTGAACCATTACTACCAATGAGGAACCGGACCACCGCCAAAAAAAGAAAACCATTTTGCCAGCAGCGAGGGAGGCTCCTGTGACATCCGCCAGGCCGTAACCGTCGCCGGGTCAGGCACAGCACACGATCGGCAGAAGTCCAGGCATCGGAGGGTGACCGTCGTGTGGCTGAAACAATCCCGGATGCGGAGGGACAGACTCTAATTAACTAATAAATTTAATTTAAATTAAACACAGAAACCTTCGTATTTATTTTCATTTGTAGTTTCATGGTTGCACAAATATTGCGATTCTGCGAAATCTTTAATTTCCGAAAATACTTTCAAAGTTTCGTTAAGGAGCTATTGCGCATCGACGGGTTTCGTTGTCCCAAATATGGTAGGGATTTGGCGAGTGAGAAGCAGATCCTTTATCTGTGTCTCTTTGCCTCATCCGTCACAATATACGACCTATTAAATTGTATAAAAAGACGCGTAAAGAAGTGGAAGCAAAGCATTGCTAAAATGGCAACATGATTTTATTTTTGAACAAAAAAAAAAAAATCTTAATCTTGCTTTCGTTTAGTAGATCTCGACGTTTTTTCGTTTTCATTTTTAAGCGTAATTTACTTCAAAGAAATTTTAAAAAGTTCACCTTTCATAAGTTACAATTTTATAACCACTTCCCTCCGATCACGGCAAGAGTCAGATTCAAAGTGATACAGTGGTCAATGCGTAGTGTACATACACGTGAGTTCGATCAAGCGGGCTCGAAACACCCGAGAAAGTTCGATACTCGGAGTGCCTGCACACAAGCTCGAGTCCGACATGAAAAAACTGAAGAATCCGACTGCACATATAAACATACAACCATACATACAGTCAGCGCCACAAAAAAAGCCGCACTTGAAAAAATTTGGAAATGGTGCAATCACTATGCTGTTGTTTCCCTAAATTTTATTCTTTGGCCATTATTTTTTTAGGGGGGTTTACCTTGACTATTTTTGACATAATTTCGTCATTTGAAGAGCGCTGTTGCTTAAGTTGCTTTTGGTAGAATTTTTTTCGTAAAGACTCCTGTAAAATCATGCCAAAGCAAAAGCAGTTCACTGATCGCGATAAAGAAAAAATTATTTTATTGGCTGAACATGAAATGTGTCAAATCGGCAAATAGCGGCTGAAACACATTTCAATGAAAGCTCAGTGCGTCGCTTTTTAAAAAAATATCGTGAGACAGGTGAAGTAAAAAGGAAAAAAGGAACAGGTAAAAAAAAAATGCACCACGACACGAGAAGATCGGTTTATTATGAGGACGAGCCTGCAGGATCGTTTCAAAACTGCAGTGCAGATAAGATCTGAGGTTCAGGAACAGTTTTCAAAAGATATTTCGGAGCGAACTGTTCAACGTCGGCTTCACTCTATGGGAATGCTCGCCAGATCACCTGCAAAAAAGCCACTTTTGAATCCGCGAATGAAAAAAAATCGTCTAAACTGGGCCAAGGACAATGAAAATTGGACTGCTTCTGATTGGTCAAGAGTGCTATTTTCAGATGAGTCAAAATTTAATCTCATTGGGTCTGATGGAATCCTCAAGGTGCGCCGTAGACGTGGGGAACGCTATTCTGAAAATTGCTGCATAGCCACAGTAAAGCATTCACCGTATGTTATGGTATGGGGATGCATATCCAAATATAAAACGGAATCAATTTTAATGGTTCAGGGTATGGTCAATGCAGAAAAATACAAAGAAATAATTTTAAGTGGAGTTGTGCCTAGCATTGAGTCCATAAGTGAAGAAGAACAAGAACCCATTTTTCAGGATGATTCTGCACCTTGCCATCGAGCGCGATCTGTGAGTTACTCAATGTCCGATTGTTGTCAAAACAACTTATTCAGTTAAATTTATCATTTTTCTATCTAAAGATAACAAATTTGAAGGACGAATTGGGCATTAAGTCCTTAGATTGGCCAGGAAACCAGGGTGAAACCAAAAAACAACATTTTTTTTATATTTAAAACAAATTTAAACTAAAAATTGGTATGCACTTTTATTACCATACCATCAGTTAACTAATTAAAAAAAACTTGGGCGAATTCGAATCATATAAAGAAACCACAGGCCCGGAAAGTTACAAATTCGTAAACCTTCAAAGTGCGGCTTTTTTTGTGGCGCTGAGTGTATGTTTGTTTATATACGAAGGGGATAGGGTTGTTAATAATATATCAAAATATCAATATATCGATATTTTTTTTGCCCAAATATTGAAATCACGATATTTTTTTTTGATATATTGATATTTTTGTATATTTTGTGTCAAGTGGACCACTCTCACTACGGACAACGCAAGCAACATGAAGTGCGCTGTCAAACTTTTACTGGGGCTTGGCAAACATGTGCCTTGCTTCGCGCACTCTATAAATTTAGTTGTAGATGATACCATAAAAGAGATCTATTCATTCACCAAAATTTTGGATAAAATTAAAAAAATTTTTATGCATTTTAAGCACAGTACGGCCATGATGGACCAACTGCGGAAGGCTCAAGCCGATGAGGGTACTCCAGAAGGGAAAATTAAAACCCTAGTTCAAAATGTAGACACGCGCTGGAATTCATGCGTTGAAATGATGGAATCCTTTTTAGGGTTAGCCAACAAAGTGGCTGTTTTAATAATTCAAAGATCCGAACGTGTTAAGGGACTACCGGAAATGCTGACCCAGAACTTAACGTATGTCGCGACTTATGTAGTCTCCTGCAGCCATTCAAAAAAGCCACAGAGCAGATAAGCGGTGAACAATATGTCACCGTTAGCATGGTGATTCCAATAATCTCGTTATTAGAAACCAAAATACTAAAATTAAATATGGAGACAGACGAAGGAAAACGGGCCAAGCAGGCTCTTATAAGAAATTCAGACAAGAGGTTCCAGTCGTTACAACAAAACAAAATTTTGGTAAAAGCGTCCTTCTTAGACCCTAGGTTTAAAAAAATGTATTTGTCACCGCTTTCCGTCAAGGACGCAATTTTTGACATAATTGTTAAAAACAATATGTTTACCCAAGAAGAAAGGGTAGGTCATGAAGTTTCAAACTTGTATAATCTAATAACTCATTAATTCGTAAAACTACAATTTCTAATAATTTACCATTTAAAATTTTGCTAAAAATAAGAAAAACAGTTGCTAATTACTTAAATTTTTACAGATTTGTAATGAAGAAAACATTCAGGATTTTGACGACTTTATGAGTTCTCATAACAACTCCATCGCAAAGGATCTGCGAAGCGAGTCGGACAACAAGGAGGTACAACTTCATTTAAGCTGGCCCCAAGTTCCATGGGAAAGCAATCCGCTGGAGGTGTGGAAATCCCACAAACGAACTATGCCAGGCCTCTACAAGCTGGCGATGAAGTATTTAATTACCCCAGGTAGTTCGGTACCGTCAGAGCGGCTGGCGTCCGCCATTAAATGTGGTGTGTGCGACGCTAGGAGTAGAATGACGAACGCACACATAACGGAAAGGGTTTTTTTAAAATCCCTTTCCACTGAATATTGGTAAGAACAATAAATAAATAAATAAAATATGTATATACATATATAAAAAAGAAACTTATTGTCTTTTTATTGTGGGCGGAAAATGTTTTTATTTTACACAAAAAATATTGAAAATATCAGATATATCGATATTTTTATGTGATACTTTAATTATTATCATTTTTTTTTAATAAAATAATATCATCGATACGATTTTTTTTCAAAATTTTCGACAACCCTAGTTGTATGTAGACTTTTGTCCGCCACTGTATCTTGTGCTCTGTTTTACCATATTGTATATGCGTCAATTGTCTATTGTTAACCATTTCTTAAGAAAATGTCTAATTTAAATATTAGTTTTAATTTAATGCAGTCACATACTAGCGAATATTTATGTGGCTTCCTGAAGGGTGTATGTGACGAATTGAAATTGATCAGTCGAAGTGGCGCACACTAACAACCGATAACGCCAATAATATGAGGGCGGCTTCCAAAAAGGCCAACACGTGGGTTGTTTTGCTCATACAATACATTTAATAGTCGATGATGTGGTCAAAGACATTGTTTCTTTTTGCAACGTGCTGGACAAAGTAAAAAAAAACGTTACTCATTTTAAGCACAGCTCAGCAGCGATGGACATGTTGCGCAAGTTACAGGCAGATGAAGGCATAGCATCGGACACTCGTGCAAAGTGTTGACACGAGATGGAATTCCTGCCTTGATATGCTTATTTCTTTTTTAAAACTTTCAAAGAAAGTGGCAATAGTCCTTACAAATCGTTCAACTTCTCTCAAGGGCTTGCCGGAGATGCTAACATCTTATGAAAGTCAGATTTGCCAAGATTTTTGTGATCTATTAACGCCGTTTAAGGATGCGACAGAAAAATAAGCGGAGAAAATTACGTTACCGTAAGCATGGTAATTCCCCTTATATCACTCTTGCTTGAAAAAATTCGCAACCTAAAAAGTAGAATCAGCAGAGGAAATCTTAACAAAAGCAGCTCTTCTGAAAGAATCAGAAAAGCGGTTTGAGGACATTGCCTTCGAAATGTCCCAAAATAGCACTGATGAAGAAGTACGTAACATTGTTATAAACATAAATTACAAGATGACAGACATTCACATAACACAACGAGTATTTTTAAAATCTTTACAAAATGAATTTTGGTCTTAAAAATGTGTATGTCGCAGTGTGACTCCTAATAAATTTAGCATTCTTGTAATTTGGGAATTCGGGGAACTTCCTGCTTCTGCTTTACTCGTTGATATTGAGCGAAAGCACGGCAGCAGAGGCAGAGACGCTCTGCTGCTGAGTGAGGTTCGACGGTAAGATACCAAGAGTCTTGAGTAAGACAGAGTTTATGACGTGAGCGCGTATGCAATAGTTAGTCGAGCTTGGGTATTTGAACCGATCGGAACTCGCTGTGCAGCTGCGTCAATCATCAAAAGCATCAACATGGATAACATACCTTTGCCGCCGATATGTATATCTGTCTTACTGTAGACAGCAAGGATTAAAAAAATAAAAAATTGTTTTCAAAATAAATATCAAAAACACTCGATATATCGATTTTTTTTGTGATAAATATTTTATCAATTTGATATTTTTCCAAAAATTGATATATCATCAATACGATATTTTTTTAATATTTTCACAACCCTAGTCTCCAACTATCCGGGACTCTCGACATGTCGATACGACCATTTCGTTCGATCAAACGCATATGCAACCAATTACTTCCGAACTCTAACTCGCACATGTACAATCGAGACGGGTCCAAGCTATCGCTCGAGTGAGTCCAAGTTGATAACCTCTATTGTGCATTCTCCCTTTCCTGAGGTCTATCCTGACCTTTGTCACTATTAGCTCTTAATATTACGTGCACAAATGCACCTATAAGAATTATTTTTGGTTTAGTTTGTTTGACAAAATATAAGCTTGGCAAAAAAGTCTTGCGGTATTTTTATTGAATTTTCAATTGTTCATAAAATTGGTTATAATAATGCGATTTAAGTCAAATATGCGCCGTTTTGTTCGATGACGAGTTCCCAACGAGATGCCAACTTCATAATGCCCCTCTCGGAAAAAACTATTTTCACAGGACTCTCTTGTGGCCAACTTCCGACTACCAAGCTCGTTGGCCATGGACAGAAATAGGTGGTAATCACTTGGTGCGAGATCTGGACTATGCGGTGGATGCAAAAGAACCATCCGAGCTCCCTGAGCTTCTGGCGCGACACCAAAGATGTGTGTGGCCTGGCGTTGTCCTGATGGAAGACAATTCGGCCTCTGTTGATCAAAGATGGCCTCTTCTGCTTGAGTGCTGCATTCAAGCGGTCCAGCTGTTGGCAGTACAGGTCCGAATTGAGCGTTTGGCCATAGGAGAGCAGCTCATAGTGGATGATTCCCTGCCAATACCACCAAACACACAGAAGAACCTTCCTGGCCGTCAAACCAAGCTTGGCCACCGTCTGGGCAGCTTCACCGCTTTTCGACCACGACCGTTTGCGCTTCACGTTATCGTAAGTGATCCACTTTTCATCGCCAGTCACCATCCGCTTCAAAAACGGGTCGATTTTGTTGCGATTCAAAAGCGATTCGCATGCATCCATACGGTCAAAAATGTTTTTTTGCGTCAAGTCGTGTGGCACCCATACATCTAGCTTTTTTTTAATCCAAGCTTCCTCAAATGGTTTAAAACGGTTTGATGACTCATGCCCAGCTCTTTGCCGATGCTACGGCTGCTACTATGCCGATCTCTTTCGATCAATTCAGCGATTTTATCGCAATTTTCGACGACAGGCCTTCCGGGCCGTGGCGCATCTTC
This sequence comes from Drosophila varians, assembly GCA_018150405.1. Classification (NCBI taxonomy): domain Eukaryota; kingdom Metazoa; phylum Arthropoda; class Insecta; order Diptera; family Drosophilidae; genus Drosophila; species Drosophila varians. The sequence goes on from JAECWK010000126.1 coordinate 13,904,885, forward strand.
GACCACCTCTGCACCAGAACGAAAACGTTGAAACCATCGTTGTGCGGTGGAAATGGAAACTGTATCGGGTCCATAAACTGCACAAATTTTATTGGCAGCATGAGTTGCGTTTTTGCCTTTATCGAAGTAGTACTGTAAAATATGCCGTATTTTCTCTTTATTTTGCTCCATGTTTGTGACGCTATAACTCACGAACGACTCAAGACAAACAACAATAAATCAAACACGTGTTAGCGCGGGAAAAGAGCTTTCCAAAAAGGTATAGCATGAACCGATTCGATAAATAGAACTAAAACTACGCGCTTGCAAAGACACCTATCGGAAATACCGCAAGACTTTTTTGCCAACCTTATATTATTTTCAGTTTTTTTTTTATTTAACAGTACTGAAAAAGTCTCCCATTATTATTATATGTATATGTAGTTTTCATCAAGGTGTTTTTTGTTCGGCCAGGTTCCTAATTGCTGTGCGTACTTTTATGCATTTGTTTTATTTTTTTAAATGTCCGTAAGTTAACAAAAACCATATGTTGTAGCGTCAAATGGTTTGAAATGTTATTTTTTTTTGACACGTATGTACTATGCTTTGTGCCTAGTTTCCTTTATGAGTGTGTCCCGTTCGATTTCCAGTACCTAAGGCATGGCATGCCAAGTTAATCTAATGTTTTGTGATGCAAATTTGACTTGTGCGCTATTGTCACATAGACAATAGGTTAAGTATGAGCACTAACCATACCCTAATACCACTGAATCACCAGAAGGGTTTTTGGATTTTGAAAAATTACTGTTTAAAAATAGTCCGAGCTACATCTGGAGTCCCTCAAGGAAGTCATCTCGGGCCTTTACTTTTTACCATTTTTATAAATGACTTGCCTTTTGCTTTACCGAACTCTCGAGTACCTATGTACGCAGATGACTTGTCTTTAGTATAAATCTTCCTCTGCCCAATACAAACTTTAGTCCGATCTGAACAAGTTCCAAAATTGGTGTTCTGCTAATGACTTAAAACTCAATGGGTCAAAATGCAAACTAATGTAATTCTATCGGTTAAGCCCCATCCAGGCAACTTATTTTCTCTATGGGACCGCCCAAGAAAGATTAACTCAGGTTAACGACCTGGTGTCCTATTAGAATTCAAGCTTAAATTTACCGACCATATATCGGCAATGGTTAATAAAGCCAAGGGTGTGCTTGGTTTCATTAAAATATGGTCAAAGGAATTTACTGACCCTTATATAACCAAAACTCTTTACATATCTTTAGTTCGTCCGATTCTTGCATACGGTTCATGTGTCTGGAGTCCCCAATATGGGGTTCATCAAGACCGTATTGAATCAGTACAGAAAAACTTTCTCCTTTTTGCATTTAGGGGTCTAAACTGGGATGCAAGTATCCAACTCCCGTCTTACCATAGCAGACTACTTTTAACAAACTTACCACCCCTACTAAACCGTAGGACTATGCTGGGTGTTGTTTTCACCAATAACCTTATTAATGGTGAAATCGACAGCCAGAACCTTCTAGGTCTGTTAAAATTTAACGTTCCTTTTAGGGCCTCTCAAACTTTCCTCCCCTTATTTCTTAACTTTTGTAGGTCAAAATATGCCCAGCATGACCCTTTTAGGGTATTATGTTCTGACTACAATAACCTCTATCAAATCATTTCACACAACTCTTGCATGAAATCCTCTATTCTTTCCTACTTAAAAGAGCAACAATGTAACTCTTCCCCGTAACCTTTTTAAAATACTTATTCCTCGTCTCGGATCTATCCCCGCGATTCGAGCCGTACGAAAAACGGCAGCGCCCCTTGGTCGGTTGGGCGAGAGGTGGGCTGTACGTATGCAGTGGGAGCCGCGAAAAAAAAAAAATATCGCACGATGATTTTAAAAAATATCGTTAAAAATATCGATATATCAAGTATTTTTGAAATTTTTTTTATGTTCAGCTAAATTTTAGTAAAGGTTTCCTGTTTGGGTAATACGTAATGTTTGATTTCCTCAACTATGAACTGCAAATGAGAGCTATTCGAGACACAATAGACTATTTTTAATTAAGCAGTGAATAAGAAATCATCAAAAAAAAAAAACATATATGATACCCACTCTTAAGGAGCTCTTATTACGTTCCTTGATATAATAAACAATAACAAAATTATTCATAATACTGTCAGAAGTTGGAAGAAGCCAACCTTTCAGATATAACTACCAGGAATGATCAGGCGGCTTAATGCCAGCAGCATGCTAGCATGGGCATAGTTGATATTCCAGAATAGTTGATATCCAGAATTCCAAAGGATTTGTCTCCCAACTTAAAGAAAAGCTGCATTTCCTTCTTTCGGAAGGGAGCTCTATGGTTCCTGTTCCTCTGGTGCAGATCTAAAAAACTTTCCTGTGCGCTTAATGCGACCATGTCCTCTTCTCCGCAATCCATTTCTCTTTCAGACGAAGACAGTATTTCTGTTTGTTTATTTTCTGGGATCAAGCATAATAATAATGCCAAATGAATCGTTTGTACGAAGCAAGGAACGTGGCTACGCCGTCCATGAAACAATCCCGACGCTTCCATCAAATTTTTGGCATTGTCTGTAAGATAATCTTCATCATGAAAAATATCCTTAAATGGTTATCAAGCCAACTTCCAATAAAGACAACTATATGAACAACTTTGTCATGAAATTTGAAAGCTTATCATAGAAAAATATCAATGGCTTCCAATGACAGTAGGTTATTTTGTAGAAGAGGCGCCAGAATCTAGTAATAACCGATGTGTGTATAGAGCAATGGATACTTCAAATTCCGTAATTTCCTCATTAAATCTTAACACACACCGCAAGACACGGCATGCAAATTAGAAGCATCCGACGGAGGTCCAGAAAACGCTGAGTTTGAGGAGAATGAAAATTTTGATTTTTTGTACAATGTTCAAGATAAGACTAAAAAACACGTAGACCAAAAAAAAGGGTTCCCAAATCAAAGCTATGGAAGTATAAAAAATTTTACAAAAAATCGTCTGGAAATATTCTAAATAGTTTTCAAGTAATTGAAGTCAACAGTGGCCCAACAGTGGGCCTTGTGGCTGCAGCAGACTTTTCCCTTATTGTTGTTACTTTAATTAATATAGTCTACAATAGCGGATAGGCGCGCATTACTGGTCCATTAGCTTCCTCTTTATCTTATCTTCCTCTCCCGTTCCGATCATACGTAACTACATTATCACCGCTAAAGCTCGGCGCTTGCGGTTGAAGAAAGGCCTAGTGGGCGTAGCCGGCTTTGGTTCTCCGGGCGTCGCTATGGAAAGTGGGGTTTGAAAAATGTATCGATGATATTATTTTATAAAAAAAAAATGATAATAATTAAAGTATCACATAAAAACAACGATATATCTGATATTTTCAATATTTTTTGTGTAAAATAAAAACATTTTCCGCCCACAATAAAAAGATAATTAGTTTCTTTTTTATATATGTATATACATATTTTATTTATTTATTGTTCTTACCAATATTCAGTGGAAAGGGTTTTTAAATAAAACCCTTTCCGTTATGTGTGCGTTCGTCATTCTACTCCTAGCGTCGCACACAACACATTTAATGGCGGACGCCAGCCGCTCTGACGGTACCGAACTACCTGGGGTAATTAAATACTTCATCGCCAGCTTGTAGAGGCCCGGCATAGTTCGTTTGTGGGATTTCCACACCTCCAGCGGATTGCTTTCCCATGGAACTTGGGGCAAGCTTAAATAAAGTTGTACCTCCTTGTTGTCCGACTCGCTTCGCAGATCCTTTGCGATGGAGTTGTTATGAGAACTCATAAAGTCGTCAAAATCCTGAATGTTTTCTTCATCACAAATCTGTAAAAATTTAAGTAATTAGCAACTGTTTTTCTTATTTTTAGCAAAATTTTAAATGGTAAATTATTAGAAATTGTAGTTTTATGAAATAATGAGTTATTAGATTATACAAGTTTGAAACTTCATGACCTACCCTTTCTTCTTGGGTAAACATATTGTTTTCAACAATTATGTCAAAAATTGCGTCCTTGACGGAAATCGGTGACAAATACATTTTTTTAAACCTAGGGTCTAAGAAGGACGCTTTTACCAAAATTTTGTTTTGTTGTAACGACTGGAACCTCTTGTCTGAATTTCTTATAAGAGCCTGCTTGGCCCGTTTTCCTTCGTCTGTCTCCATATATAATGTTAGTATTTTGGTTTCTAATGACGAGATTATTGGAATCATTAGGCTAACGGTGACATATTGTTCACCGCTTATCTGCTCTGTGGCTTTTTTGAATGGCTGCAGGAGACTACATAAGTCGCGACATACGTTAAGTTCTGGGTCATTGAGCATTTCCGGTAGTCCCTTAACACGTTCGGATCTTTGAATTATTAAAACAGGCACTTTGTTGGCTAACCCTAAAAAGGACTCCATCAAGGACTCCAGCGCGTGTCTACATTTTGAACTAGGGTTTTAATTTTCCCTTCAGGAGTACCCTCATCGGCTTGAGCCTTCCGCAGTTGGTCCATCATGGCCGTACTGTGCTTAAAATGCATAAAAATTTTTTTAATTTTATCCAAAATTTTGGTGAATGAATAGATCTCTTTTATGGTATCATCTACAACTAAATTTATAGAGTGCGCGAAGCAAGGCACATGTTTGCCAAGCCCCAGTAAAAGTTTGGCAGCGCACTTCATGTTGCTTGCGCTGTCCGTAGTGAGAGTGGTCCACTTGACACAAAATATACAAAAATATCAAAATATCAAAAAAAATTATCGTGATTTCGATATTTGGGCAAAAAAATATCACGATATAAATATATCATTTTTAGAAAAAAATATCGATATATTGATATTTTGATATATTATCAACAACCCTACATACGACCCCATTTTCTTCATTTTAGACACTTCCTTAACTTATATCAAAAAAGTAAAAATGTAGTTTTGTTTTAAATGTTGTTAGCATATAAAAACCAAAAAAGTAGTTTCATTCAGCTTAAACTTAATTAATTATTAACAATGTTGGGATCAGCAGCTAGGCTATTGCACGGAAATATAAGAAATATGAAAATGTAAACAAACCAGGCGTAGAGGATAAGCACAGCCGAGTCTGCATAGCGCAGTGCGTTTGTTGTGTGAGCCGTTAGCTCTGTGGAACGCATTGCGCTTCTATGCACTTTCGGTAGTTGGTTATTGATAGAGAGTCGGTGCGGTCGTTGGATCCTTTAAGAGTTGGATTTCTTGCGCAATTTGTGAACTGTTTAAAAGGAAATAAAAACCCAGAAATTAAATGTTGATTTAATTCTCGCTTGATCGCATCAAACAAAAAACATAAAAAAGGCACTGACAAAAGTGAACATACGATTTCCTAATTAGAACTTAAAACTAAAATAATAAGAAAAACTAAGAACTTTAATATTTTATTGGGTCTCCTTTGGCATCAATAACCGCCTGCAATCGTCTGGGCATTGAATCAACCAAATTTTGCAGCTCTTCCAAGGTTATTTTGACCCACTCCTCCTGGAGCCTCTCTCTTAGCATATCAGCATTATCATTGTTTCCTATTTTCCTTTCTAAAATTTCCCAAACATGCTCTATAATGTTAAGGTCTGGGTTTTGTGGTGGTGAAAATAATTGCCGGGGAGCATAATAAAGCAGCCAATCCTTTACGATCTTAGCCGTATGTTTAGGTGCATTATCCTGTTGGAAGACCCAGCTGGTTCCAAGGCATAATTTGTCCACGGAGGCTTTTAAATTATTTTCTAATATAGTCTTATATTGAAAGCGGTCCATATTTCCTTCAACAAATACCAAATTTCCGACCACCGCCTCCACTGCTCCCCACACCATAACGCTCTCCCACCACCGTGCTGTACGGTCGGAACAATATGTTTGCAATCCATTGCAGTATTTGGATTACGCCAAACTTTTGCTCTTCCATCGTATCCAAATATGTTGTATTTCGATTCATCCGTAAATAAAACTGTGTAATCATAAGATGGGCAACGGCTGTTAGATGATTTGGTAGATACCAGAACGAAGACGGTATCTGAGCTAGATTAATAAGGCCAGAGGTGGCGAATAAGAGGAACAAGTTTTTTAGTTTTCGTTCAGATATGTTCGTTGATTTAATAAGAAGTCGGAAAACACGGAAAAAGCAACTGGATCGTCGGGGAAAAGTCCGCGGCAGGCGGATTTAACATTGAAAAAGCTACACAGTATACATACGAAGGGCTGGTGTGTGTAAGAAAAAAAAAATTTTGATTTTGATCGAGAAAGATGGTTAAAATTGCAGAACTGAAAGTGGACCAGTTGAGGTTTTTGTTGCGAGAACGAAACCAGACTCTTTCTGGGTCCAGAGCAGAGCTAGTACAGCGACTAGTAGAATTGGAGCAGTCGGAAAAAGTGGAGATGCCACAAGCCGATGGAATCATAAGTCAGCATGAGGAATCGCTGAGTCACAAGCAGCAGCTATTTCACAACTGCAGAAAGAAATGACGGAGCTCAAGAACATGATGGTGCAGTTGGTGAGCATTCATACACAACATGCAGAGGCAGGAGAAAATCGACAGTAAAGATCAGAAGAGATCGTCGAGAACATTCCAAGGGAAAGTAGCCTATAGTACAGGCTACAAACAACGTACGACAAGCATCGGTAAAGCAAATCGCAGACACTTTGTACGAATTTGATCCCGGAGACGACAACGCTATATCACTAAATCAATTCATTGATCGTGTCAACAAAGTGGTTGGTGCATATCATTGGGACGAGAAGTTTTTGTTGCTCGCAATCTATACGAAGATTAAGGGTCCGGCCAAAATGTGGTTCGATTCTTCGCCAGTTGTGCATACAACATGGAACGAGTTCGTGCAGGATTTGAGGAAGGAGTTCGGAGCAGCTCCCGACGAGGCAGAAGTTCACTTCAATATGGCCAACACAACTAGACGAGCTAAGGAGACGGTGAAGGAGTACTGTTTCCGGATGTCTGCCCTTGGTGTGCGTTACAATCTTAGTGAAGCAGCTATCATAAGATATGTTCGCGCAGGTCTACAGCACCGAGAGTTGCAAAACAGCATTGCAGCAATACATTTTCAGACGATGAAGCAACTACGAGAGCCAGTCGAATCTTATTTCGTAAACAGAGGCAGGTCGGTGCCGAACAAGAAGGAATTTGTGCAGAAGCTCAGCGGTCCAGAGACGAAGCAGGACAACGACATGAAGCTAGAGAAAGCGAAGGAAACTAAGACGTGCTTCAAGTGTGGAGAGCTAGGACACTTTGCTAATGTGTGCCCAAGTAAGGAGACGAAGTCTCGTTGTACCAAATGCGACACTTTCCATACCACCAAGGAAAGCTGTCAAGGTGCAAAGGTGATGCGTTTAGAAGCATCAAATCAGGACAAGGTATTCACCAGAAATGTATTCATCAATTCTAAAAGTTACAACGCCTTTATTGATACTGAAAGTCAGGCTAGTATCGTTCGACAGTCAGTGGCCATTGAAATAAACGCTGATCGCCACAAGTGCTCTATGAAGATTAGAGGCATATGCGGAGGGATCATGGATCCTTACTGAAGAAGTTATTGTAAAGATAGACATCGATGGCAAACTCAATACAGCCACGCTATACATAGTTGACGACGACCTTTTCAGGAAGACATTTAAATGGGACAGGATTTTATTATAAGTGCAAAGTTATTCATGTTTGAGCAAGAAGGATGAAGTCAATATAAGCGGGAGCAGTACCTACAAGCTGCTAGTCAATATGCAGAACGATCAGGAACGACGCCGAATGAGTCACTTGTTGGAGAAGTTCGCTGATTTTTTTTCTACGAGGTTGCAAGGAATCGGGGAAAACAAATATTATTCAGGCCAGCATAGTTGTTGAGAGCGGTCACGTAGTATCACAGGCACCATACCGAATTCCCGAGCCAAAGAAATAAATTGTCAGCAAGATGTTGGACGAGTTATTGCAGCAGGATATCATTCAACCATCTACGTCAGAGTACGCCAGTCCGGTGGTGCTCATCAAGAAGCCAAACGGTAGCGATCGACTGTGCGTTGATTACCGTCGTCTAAACAAGCTGATCAAGAAGGAAAATTTTCCAGTACCAAATATTGAAGAGCGACTACAGGAGGCAAAGCGTTTCAAGTATTTTACCTCTCTGGACTTGAATAGCGGCTATTATCAAATCGAAGTAGCACCTGAGAGGCGAAAGTTTACAGCTTTCATCACCACAGATGGACTTTACGAATTCAAGCGACTTCCGTTTGGGCTAAAGAATGCCCCAGCTATTTTTAATCGACTCATGGCGGAGTTACAAAAGCGAGTGCAAAACGAAGACATGATCCACTACATGGACGACATTCTAATTGGGAGCCAGACGTTTGAGGAGATGTTCGAAAAGCTAGAACTAATTTTGACTGTATTGCGAGAGTATGGCCTCACTCTAATCACTCTAAATCTGGATAAATGCAAGGTATACGAGCAGTCTATTACTTTTTTAGGTCATGAAATACATGCCGGGAGAAGTCAAGACGAATGCTATTGCCAGGTTTCCAACACCATTCAATATAACTGAGATGCGACAATTTTAGGGTCTCACTGGATATTTTCGTAAGTTTGTTGCCGGATATGCCATAATATCAGAGCCTTTGTGCATGCTACTGCGAAAAGCACAGCCATTCAAATGGGAGCAGCGACAAGAAGACGCGTTTGCCGAGCTGAAGAGAAGGCTGACGTCGTATCACCAGTATTATCACCAGCTATAAGTTAGATGCTGAACATGAGTTACACACAGATGCCAGTGCTGTGGGTTTGGCCGCGGTACTGATGCAGAACGAGGATGGTCAATTAAAGCCAATTGCGTATTACAGCCGAGCTACAACTAAGTCCGAGAAGAACTACCACAGCTACGAGCTGGAAGTTTTAGCGGTTGTCCAGTCCTTGGAGCGATTTAAGTACTATGTCTGCGGAAAAAAGATTGGAGTCGTCACAGATTGTAATGCGGTGAAGTCATCGATGGCGAAAAAGGAGCTTATACCCCGAATTGCAAGATGGTGGTTACGAATACAAGAATTCGATTTTGAAGTTGTGCATCGAGCCGGGCTACTGATGTGTCATGCGAATTATCGACGAAGCTGACTGGTGGTTCGCAATACAACTACAGGATGAGAAGATACAGAAAATTGTATCCGATATGACAAAAACCAAGAAAGATGAGAACGACGAGTACATAATTGAGCAGGAGCGCCTATTTCGAAAACATGACAACAAGTTGTTATGGGTTGTGCCGAAGCAGCTAAGATACCTTATACTACATGGATGCCATGACAAATCTGGAAATATGGGCACAGAGAAGACAATCCAACGCATCCTTAATTTGTTTTGGTTTCCCCGAATGCGGAATTTTGTCAAAAGCTACATCAAATCATGCGTGGGCTGCGCGCTAAACAAGACACCAGGTGGGTGCCAAGAAGGACAGTATCATTACGACGACATCAAGCCGATCCCTTTTCATACCATACATATGGATCACCTGGGACCCTTTCCGAATAGTTCAAAGCGAAACGAGCATATTCCCGTAATCGTCGATGCCTTTACAAAGTTTACCATAGTACGAGCGACCAAAAGTACTGCGACTAGACACGTCTTGGATATTTTAAAAGAGGTGACCAGCTACGTTGGAATGCCAGGAAGAATTGTAACCGATAGAGGAACCGCTTTTACCGGGACTTTGAATAATATTGTAAAACGAACAATGTGAAGCACATCCTTAATGCTGTTCAACTGTGACATGCAGAATGAGCGAATAGGACAATTTTATCTATGTTGTTGCCTTCTAATGAAAACGAAAAGAGATTGGACGAAAAGCTACGATCTATCCAGCGGAGCATCAATACCGTGGTAAATAGTACTACTAAATGCTCCCCATTTCATCTTCTTTACGGATATGAGCCACGAGATATTCTGAAAAATACTTTGACGAGCGTAATCCAGGACCAGGAGCAAAGCATGATGACTGATGTCGAGATAGAGAAGCTCAGAGCAAACGCTGCAACTAGGGTCAACGATCATCGAGCTGCAGCCAAGAGACGATACGATGCCAGGCACTCCAATCCAACCAGCTTTATCCTTGGGGATATTGTTTTAGTCGAGAACGAGCCGAGCAGCACAGAAACATCACGAAAACTGCAGCCACGGTACAAAGGACCTTTCATTGTCAACAAGGTCTTGCCCAACGACAGATATCTTGTAGAGGATATCCCCCATGCAGAAAGAAAGCAGAGACACTATAAGTCGGTGTACGCATACGCCAAAATGAAGCGCTGGTGTGAGCTTCCGGTAGATGAGCCCGATGACGGCGAGGACTGGAAGGACGATCCCTCCCCCCATATCTCGCGAGGACGCCAAGGATTTATCAGGAAAGGCCAAATGTAATCATAAGATGGGCAACGGCTGTTAGATGATTTGGTAGATACCAGAACGAAGACGGTATCTGCGGTAGATTAATAAGGCCAGAGGTGGCGGATAAGAGGAACGAGTTTTTTAGTTTTAGTTTAGATATGTTCGTTGATGTATAAGAAGCATAATCAACTCATTAAAAGAAAAACCAAACGTGAGCCACTCAGTTTATCTCTTTACAACCGTTTTCCAAAACTCGATGTCCTTATTAAAATACTTTTTAGCGAACTCTAATCGTATTAATCTATTTTTATCGCTTATGAGAGGTTTCTTTCGAGGAATTCTGCTTCAGTAGCCTTCATTGTTGAGAGTCCTTGTAATTGTCCGTGGGTGGATAATTCGACCTTTCGGCTATCTCTTGTGCCAAGTCAGTAGCATGTACCTTGGGGTTTTGGTTCACTTCATTACGGATAAAGGATATGTCCCTACGGGCAAGCTTTGCTTAAATCTAATAATTTACAAATTTCGCCAAAAGATTTTTTGTCTTATCGATGTCTAACTACTAATCTACGCAGAGAAAGCAAAATAAGTAATAAGTAAAACATAAAACAAAAATTAACGGTAATTTGGCATTTGATTTTACTTGCAAAGAATAGAGGAAACATCTTTGCAACAAATCGTATGTTCACTTTTGTCAGTGCCTTTTTATGTTTTTTGTTAATAATTAATTAAGTTTAAGCTGAATGAAACTACTTTTTTGGTTTTTATATGCTAACAACATTTAAAACAAAACTGCATTTTTACTTTTTATACCCTTGCAGAGGGTTCAGGATCACCTCCTGAGTTGCTATAAGCATGTCCGTCTGTCCGTCTGTCCGTCGGTCCGTCTGTCCGTCTGTCTGTTTCTACGCAAACTAGTCTCTCAGTTTTTAAGCTATCGTCTTGAAACTTTGCACCCTTCTTTTCTTTGCACGCAGTATATAAGTCGGAACGGCCGGGATCGGACGACTATATCCTATAGCTCCCATATATCTGATTGATCGGAAATGCTATAACTTCCATGTTATGGAAGATAGAAACTTGAAATTTGCACAGATTGACTATTAGGGGAATTTGGGCCGATCTGGAAAATTTCATACGGATCGGCCGACTATATCCTATAGCTGCCATATGATTGATCGAAAGTGCTATAACTTCCATGTTATTGAAGACAGAAACTTGAAATTTGCACAAATTCTGTTTTATAAGAATCTGAGCCGATCTGGAAAATTTTATACGGATCGGCCGACTATATCCTATAGCTGCCATATAACTGAACGATCGGAAATGCCACAACTTGCGTGTTTTTGGTCGTAGAAGCGTCGGACTTCTTTCAAAATTCATTTTATACGAATCTAAGCTTGTTATGAATGTTTTTGTAAAGATCGGCTAACTATATCCGATATTTACTATATCTTTAATTAATAGAAGCCGCTATTTAACTGCAAGGGTATATAAGCTTCGGCTCCGTCCGAAGTTAGCTTTCCATTCTTGTTTGATATAAGTTATGGAAGTGTCTAAAATGAAGAAAATGGGGTCGTATGTAGGGTTGTTGATAATATATCAAAATATCAATATATCGATATTTTTTCTAAAAATGATATATTTATATCGTGATATTTTTTTTGCCCAAATATCGAAATCACGATATTTTTTTTTGATTTTTTGATATTTTTGTATATTTTGTGTCAAGTGGACCACTCTCACTACGGACAGCGCAAGCAACAAGAAGTGCGCTGTCAAGCTTTTACTGGGGCTTGGCAAACATGTGCCTTGCTTCGCGCACTCTATAAATTTAGTTGTAGATGATACCATAAAAGAGATCTATTCATTCACCAAAATTTTGGATAAAATTAAAAAAATTTTTATGCATTTTAAGCACAGTACGGCCATGATGGACCAACTGCGGAAGGCTCAAGCCGATGAGCGTACTCCTGAAGGGAAAATTAAAACCCTAGTTCAAAATGTAGACACGCGCTGGAATTCATGCGTTGAAATGATGGAGTCCTTTTTAGGGTTAGCCAACAAAGTGGCTGTTTTAATAATTCAAAGATCCGAACGTGGACTACCGGAAATGCTCAATGACCCAGAACTTAACGTATGTCGCGAATTATGTAGTCTCCTGCAGCCATTCAAAAAAGCCACAGAGCATATAAGCGGTGAACAATATGTCACCGTTAGCATGGTGATTCCAATAATCTCGTTATTAGAAACCAAAATACTAAAATTAAATATGGAGACAGACGAAGGAAAACGGGCCAAGCAGGCTCTTATAAGAAATTCAGACAAGAGGTTCCAGTCGTTACAACAAAACAAAATTTTGGTAAAAGCGTCCTTCTTAGACCCTAGGTTTAAAAAAATGTATTTGTCACCGATTTCCGTCAAGGACGCAATTTTTGACATAATTGTTGAAAACAATATGTTTACCCAAGAAGAAAGGGTAGGTCATGAAGTTTCAAACTTGTATAATCTAATAACTCATTATTTCATAAAACTACAATTTCTAATAATTTACCATTTAAAATTTTGCTAAAAATAAGAAAAACAGTTGCTAATTACTTAAATTTTTACAGATTTGTGATGAAGAAAACATTCAGGATTTTGACGACTTTATGAGTTCTCATAACAACTCCATCGCAAAGGATCTGCGAAGCGAGTCGGACAACAAGGAGGTACAACTTTATTTAAGCTTGCCCCAAGTTCCATGGGAAAGCAATCCGCTGGAGGTGTGGAAATCCCACAAACGAACTATGCCGGGCCTCTACAAGCTGGCGATGAAGTATTTAATTACCCCAGGTAGTTCGGTACCGTCAGAGCGGCTGGCGTCCGCCATTAAATGTGGTGTGTGCGACGCTAGGAGTAGAATGACGAACGCACACATAACGGAAAGGGTTTTTTTAAAATCCCTTTCCACTGAATATTGGTAAGAACAATAAATAAATAAATAAAATATGTATATACATATATAAAAAAGAAACTTATTGTCTTTTTATTGTGGGCGGAAAATGTTTTTATTTTACACAAAAAATATTGAAAATATCAGATATATCGATATTTTTATGTGATACTTTAATTATTATCATTTTTTTTTTATAAAATAATATCATCGATACGATTTTTTTTCAAAATTTTCGACAACCCTAGTTGTATGTAGACTTTTGTCCGCCACTGTATCTTGTGCTCTGTTTTACCATATTGTATATGCGTCAATTGTCTATTGTTAACCATTTCTTAAGAAAATGTCTAATTTAAATATTAGTTTTAATTTAATGCAGTCACATACTAGCGAATATTTATGTGGCTTCCTGAAGGGTGTATGTGACGAATTGAAATTGATCAGTCGAAGTGGCGCACACTAACAACCGATAACGCCAATAATATGAGGGCGGCTTCCAAAAAGGCCAACACGTGGGTTGTTTTGCTCATACAATACATTTAATAGTCGATGATGTGGTCAAAGACATTGTTTCTTTTTGCAACGTGCTGGACAAAGTAAAAAAAAACGTTACTCATTTTAAGCACAGCTCAGCAGCGATGGACATGTTGCGCAAGTTACAGGCAGATGAAGGCATAGCATCGGACACTCGTGCAAGTGTTGACACGAGATGGAATTCCTGCCTTGATATGCTTATTTCTTTTTTAAAACTTTCAAAGAAAGTGGCAATAGTCCTTACAAATCGTTCAACTTCTGTCAAGGGCTTGCCGGAGATGCTAACATCTTATGAAAGTCAGATTTGCCAAGATTTTTGTGATCTATTAACGCCGTTTAAGGATGCGACAGAAAAAATAAGCGGAGAAAATTACGTTACCGTAAGCATGCATGGTAAGTCCCCTTATATCACTCTTGCTTGAAAAAATTCGCAACCTAAAAGTAGAATCAGCAGAGGGAATCTTAACAAAAGCAGCTCTTCTGAAAGAATCAGAAAAGCGGTTTGAGTCCTTGCAAAACAACAAAATCCTAGTTACGGCTTCTTTGCTGGATCCAAGGTTTAAAAAACTATACCTCCCACCTCTCACAGCTCATCAAGCGGGTAAGGACATTGCCTTCGAAATGTCCCAAAAAAGCACTGATGAAGAAGTACGTAACATTGTTATAAACATAAATTACACGACTTTGAATAACTTTTAGTAACTGTTTCTTAATATGAAAAACAATACCCATAGCCTCGAGAGCTCTTCTTTCCTGTACCTTTATTCATAATACTTAAGCAAACAGCGCAAATAACGTTAAACATTAACATGAAAAATAAAATAATTCACTTTAAATTTTATCTTTACTAAATTACACTATAATTTGTTTAATACAGGATTCACGGTCCTTTGCAAATTATGTTGGAGATATAAATTTCAATAAAATGGGATTTCTTGAGGCGCACAACAGCGCGGCCAATTGTGGAAGTGCAAGAAAATCAAGAACTGAAATTATTTTTAGGCCTTCCTCTTACACCGTGGGAGAGCGATCCCTTGGATTTTTGGATTGCTCAATTCAAAATCTTGCCAAGGCTTTCCAAACTTGCAATGGGGTGTATCTAATTACGCCCGGCAGTTCTGTGCCGTCTGAGAGGCTGGCCTCTGCGATCAAATGCGTTGTGTGCGACACTCGAAGCCGACACTCACATAACACGAGTATTTTTAAAATCTTCACAAAATGAATTATGGTCTTAGAAATGTATATATCTTTCTTAATGTAGACAGAAAGGATTAAAAATAAAAAATTGTTTTCAAAGAATATATCAAAAACACTTGGATATATCGATTTTTTTTGTAATAAATATTTCATCAATTTGGTATATCATCGATACATTTTTTTTTAATATTTTCACAACCCTAATGTATGCCCATGCTAGAAAAGGTGGCATTAAGTCGCCTGATCATTCCTGGTAGTTCGGTTTTATCTGAACGGTTGGCTTCTGACAATATCATTAATAATTTTATTATTATTTTTTATATCAAGGAACGTAAATAAGAGCTCATTAAGAGTGGGTATTATCTATTTTTTTCTTTATTTTGATGATTTCTATTCACTGTTTAAGTAAAAAATAGTCTATTGTGTCTCAAATAGCTCTTATTAGCAGTTCATGGTTCATTTAATTAAATAATATAACTTTTGCTTATACACGAGAGGATGCACAATAGAGGATATCGACTCTTGGACTCACTCGAGCGACAACTTGGACCCGTCTCGATTGTACTTGTGCGAGTTAGAGTTCGAAAATAATTGGTTGCATATGCGTTTGATCAAACGAAATGGTCGTATCGACATGTCGAGAGTCTCGGGCCGTTGGAGACCCAACACACACGAGTGCAAGCTCTGTTGGATCCCCAAAACAAGTTGTAAAAGCCCTTAAGAACTCGTCGTTCGGTCACTCTTAAATGTTACTCAATAGGTTGTACATGTAATTAATATTTCCAGTTACTTCAATAAATTATTTTTAACCCTTCTGTTGCATAAACACACCGACGAGCAAAACTGTAACACGAGTTCATTGTTTCAATTTTGAAGGTCTGTAATTTATTTTCCAATGGACGCATTTTAAAGATCATAGTCATGTTTTACATGCTGTATCATTTGCTACTATTTAGTAAAATTAGGAGTCATTTGCGTTAAAGAAAATGACACTTTAAACTGTAAAAAAATCAAATGTTACAGTTTTGCACTCTGGTTATTTATTTAACAAATATTTTTATTAATGATTTTTTAATAATGAGTCCACATCCCCTTGGACTTTTCCAACTCTTTTGGGCGATTGGGTATACTTTGGGTATACCGTTGTACCATTTCCGGGGGAATAGCATTCCAAACTCCTTCATTCCACTTAGAGGAACTGCATATTTCGCCAGCTGCGATTTCACGTGACTCCACAAGTTTTCTATTGGATTCATGTCGGGAGACATGTGTGGTGGCCACTTCATTGATTGAAATTTCTGTTTTAAAATCCAATTTTTCACCAATATGGAGGAGCGTACCAATACCATCTGACCTTGGAAACAAAAATATTGTTTGCTTTTTTAGACTTTGATAGCAATGACTTGCAGTATCCCCATCCGCTAATGCGCAATTTGTGTATGTTGCAGCAAAGTTTTGACGCAGATTTATGTATGTGTATTTTTGTAAGAATTGGTTTTCTTTTCATTTCTTTAGCTTTAATACCCATTTAATACCCAGCGAGTAAAATGTAAACAAATAAACTTTAACGGTCATTCATTTATGTTGGACTTCAGCTTGCGTGCAGGCACTCCGAGTATCGAACCTCAACTGTCTTAGGTGTTTCGGTCCTATCGAGCAAACCGTCTCGAACCCGCTTCAACAAACTCGATGTGGCCGTGCACTAGGTACATTGATCACTTGAGCACTCTGGATCTGACTCTTGTCGTGGTCGGATGCAACGGTTGCTGAAACATGTGAATGATAATATCTAACCTATTTTGAATTTCCAAATTGATGAAAATTTTGTAGTAATAAATAAGTAATAAATCTTTATAAAAAATCACAATTCAAATGAAAACGAAAATAAAAACAATGTCCAGTTCTTCTAAAAATGATTTGCTTCCACTTCTTTATTATCATTTTAAGAAATAGAGTTGTGAAAATATTTAAAAAAAAAAATGTATTACCAAAAAAACGATATATCGAGTGTTTTTGATATTTTTTGAAAAACCATTTTTTTTTTTTTTTTTTTTTTTTTAGTTTTAGTTTTATTTGCAATCTGTCTTTTGACATTCAACAAATTTTGTAGTATATAGTCTACTTAACAGGATTGGTTACGCTCCAATGAACGAATTCAATATATACTAATCTAACATTGTTTTAATTAGTATTAATTAGTTAATTTAAAATCTATGGGGGAGATCAAATGTATGAAATCTTTTTAACCGCCTGGTAATTAAGCTACTTTCTAAGAGATTTACCGCTAGTGTATTTACATGGTGGCTTATTCTATCTACGTATCTTTGACTTCTTTGTTTAATTTCATCTTTGCCTTTATGTGTTTGTTCCAAGTTAGTCTGCGGTCAAGATGTACCCCAAGATATTTAACGCTTTCCTCTTCTGGAATGGATGATCCGTAAAGAGTAACCGTTGGGCATTTTCCACGTCTTAATGTAAAAGTGGCTTGTAACGACTTCTGGGTAACCATTTTTTGATTGTTAAATCCCCAAAATAACTGCATTTAAGTTTTTCCTGCTTCTAAACTATTAACGGTATCTAGAAAAGTATTGTACATCCTTTGGTAACTCAATTCGACTATTTTAAATGAAACGAAACTTATTTCCTTAAATAAAAAAAACTGCTCATTTCGATCATGAACACGATCGCTTCCGTAATATCCTCATGTTCCTCTAAAACGCAAAAAATTGACGAACTCTGAAAGGCGTTCTCAAGGGACATGAGCTCATTTTTGTACTGATTTTGTCAATTTTCGTCAGTTCCTGAAAAAAGAATAAAATAATATAACCTATTAAAATATTTACAAACATTTTGCGGGAAATCTATTAAATGCACTTTACCGTTACACACTTTAAATAGGCATGTCGGTGCCTATTTCTCTCTATTGCTCATCTTTACAATTTTGCTGCAAATAGTGCAGGGTGCAGTATTATTTTTGATTTCAGTAAAAAACTCTTGCGCTCTTGCGTGTTTGTCGTTCTCGTGGTTTTCAGCTCAGTATGACCAATTAGAAATATAAAAAATTTGTCGCGCTAACAAGCGGGAGTAAAACTCAAGAATTTAATTTTAGTTTTTATTATTGTTAATCGTTCACAATTTCGCTAGAACAATCAACTCCAAAAAGGTCCACGACCGAAGCGACTCGCTATCAATAACCAACTACCGAAAGTGCATAGAAGCACAATGCGTTCCACAGAGCTAACGGCTCACACAACAAACGCATTGCGCTATGCAAACTCGGCTGTGCTTATACCCTACACGTGGTTTGTTTACATTTTTATATTTCTTCTATTTGGGGCTTGCACGGAGCCTAGCTGCTGATCCCAACAAAATGTATGTTTAAAAAATATTGATATTCGATATATCAGTAGAATAAAATATTATGATATAAATATTTATTTTTACTCAAAAAGTTTCGATATTTTGATATATTTTTCACATCCTTAGATCATATGTCAGACATCCCAAAAACAAGGAATACATCACATTATTCACCATAACTTTAGCTATTTTATTATTTTTATTTTCTCCCACCGCTTTTTCGTAAATTTCTCCTCATTCCTTTCCTTCCATGACTCGAAAATGAGTTCATTCTTGACTGAGCCCATATTTTCATCCTGCAAAGAAAATAAATTTATTTTTTGTAACAACAAAAATGAGCAATTATTTGGCGGAACCCGAACTTATATATTTTTTTTTACATATGTACAAGCATACATTAATTTAGTTTTATTTGACGATAGAGAGTGTAAATTTATCCTGGCGCTATATCTAATATAAAAGCTTAAGTTAAGCTTTTGACATATTTAAGAAATGGGCATCACGAGCATGTCCATCAGTAAACACAGCCTACGATTTAGACAAAATAGAGTTACATCATTTTGCCTGATAAGAGAGGCGCCAATACCAAAAAACGAAACTAAGGACACACCTTTAAGTTTCTCCAGGCACTCCCTACCTTCCTACATAGCTTCAGTCGGAGCCCTAGCCACCTTTTACGGGGCTTTGACTATCTTTTGTCTTTTTATATCCTGAACTTACTTATGGCAAATTAACCGCCGATCTGACACCTTAGTACCTGACCCACTTATATAAAAAATAAACACAATAAATAAATATTAACAAAAAAATAAATGAAAACCAAAATAAATTAATTAAAATAAATTATTATTATTATTTACATGTTAATTATTATACAAAATAATATAATAACTAAATGGAAGGGAGTGCTAGCAACTAAGGCCATCGACTCGACAGTTAATTTATATGTTGTTTAGTAAGTTGTTAATGTCTAGGAATTTAATTAGTAGTTTAACATTATTGTGAGTACGTAAGGCAAGAAGAGAGGTGGGTTGCATCTGGCCAAAAAACATCATCAGGATCTGCAGCATAGTTGCAAGAAAATAAGCCCATTCCCTCCTTAGTGACTACAGGACCACACCGTGAATATGGCTCTCCCCGTTTTTATGAAATCGCAAACACCCAAAAGTATATTTCTGCAAATGATAGCTACCGAAACGGAAAAATTGCCCAATTGGAGTTGTCTATACAGTGACGGATCTAGAACCATTAACTCCACTAGCTTCGCAGTCGTGAGCCAATCTGGAACTGTTGCTTCAGTTTTGCTCCCTGTTTACTTTTCAATTTTCTCCGCCGAAGCTGTAGCTGTCCTTAAAGCTATCCAACATGCTCTCGAGCTTAAGGGAAAATTCATAATTTGCAGCGATGGTCTTTCTACTCTTAATGCTGTTAAAAACACGTACAACCATAACAGTCTAATATACCAGATCCGACATCTTTGCATTAAACACGCTTCAAAAATAATTAAAATAAATAAGGCTTTCGCCCTCCGACGATACGTTGGGTCTTCATTCTTTTTTTCGAATTTTTAAAAACTCCTTTTTTTACTTTGGTTATCTTGCTAGTCCCGGGTTGTGTCTCTTGGAATATTGGTATGGTATTGCCGGGTGTGCGGTATATATTTACAATCCAAGAGATGCATTTTAAAAATTTCCTCATCATAGTAGCAGGGACATCCCCAGAACATCACCGTGTCACCATCAAATCTGTTCAACGGCTGAACAGCCAACAGCCTTTTGTTTTTTTTTAGGTGCATAAAACGCTTTCCAAATGATCCCTCAAAATAAAATGCAGCTTCATCCGTCCATAAAACGTTGAACCAAAAGTCGAGAGGCTTCTGGTTGGTTGGGGTAATGTCAACCACTTGTCGCACAACATACAGTGGGGAGCAAAAGTGAGTACATGTTTGCATATTCCACATTTCGGAGCGAATAATGAAGAAAACTGTAAGGCAAATGAAAAAAATGTTTATTCCCTTTATTCAATATATAATTTACTATATATTAACAAGAAAATATCAACGAATAGGTGCACAAAGAAGAATACAAAACTTAAAAACAAAAACAACTCGTATGTACTCATTTATGCACCTTTGACATTTTTAACTTTTATCTTCAAACAAGAATGTTAAATTGAATTTTTGGTATAATATTAATATTTGGTCCATAAGCCCTTATTTTTAATGACGCTTTCCATACGGTTTGGTATACTTTCCACAAGGTTTTCTAAGATTTCTTTGGGTATAAGGCGCCACTCCGCAAGCACCCTTTCCCATAAGTTTGCAAGGCTTGATGGAGCTAATTGATATTGTGCCAATCGTCTTTTAACTATTGACCACAAATTTTCAATTGGGTTAAGGTCAGGGCTTTGAGCCGGCCACTGCATCAACATAAAATTTTGTTCCTCTAGCCATTTCTGGACGACTTTAGCAGTGTGCTTCGGGTCTCCATCCTGCTGAAACACGATTTCATCTTCTTTATAAGCACAGCGATCAATATACTCGGAAAGATGGGTCTTCAATATATTTAGATATTGCTCTTTGTTCATAATCCCTTCTATTTTGTGCATTGGTCCAATGTTCCACCAGGTAAAACAGCTCCAAACCATTATGTTGCCCCCACCATGCTTTACCGTTTGCTTAACGTGGTGTCGTTGGATTGATTCACCGGGCCGTTGCCAGCAATATTGTTTTCCATCTGATTGGAATCTATTAAACTTCGTTTCGTCTGACCAAATTACCCGTTTCCAGTCATCTATAGACCAATGTCGGTGCTGTTTGGCAAAACTTAAACGTGCCTTTACATTTTTATCCGACAAAGCAGGTTTATTTTTTTTTCACTGCAACATAGCCAATTTTTTGAAGTGCTCTTCGGGCTGTCCACCGGCTTACATCTTTATTAATTTCTAAAGAAGCCACCTTAGGTGTTAAGCACTTGTCCTTTCTCATATTAGACATAATAAGTCGAGCATCCGCATCCGTTAAAAGTCGAGGACGGCCCCTAAGAGGGGATTCAACCGAAACATTGCGTCTTTTTTGGACGCGTATGACCACCGACTGACTTATTCCAAGTTTACTAGATATTAACCGAGACGAACAGCCTTTTTCGGTAAGAGTTATTATAGAATTTTCAACGTCCTGGCTCAATTTACGCATAATTTTGAAATATTAATAAAAATCGCTCTTAATCTTCAATATAACCACGTTGACACTTTAAATCAAATTAAGTACATTACAATATGTCTAAGAAACAAAACAAAAGCAATAAGACGATAATTAACGGCAAATTACTGATTCTTTTGAAGATAAAAGTTAAAAATGTCAAAGGTGCATAAATGAGTACATACGAGTTGTTTTTGTTTTTAAGTTTTGTATTCTTCTTTGTGCACCTATTCGTTGATATTTTCTTGTTAATATATAGTAAATTATATATTGAATAAAAGGAATAAACACTTTTTCCATTTGCGTTACTGTTTTCTTCATTATTCGCTCCGATATGTGAAATATGCAAACATGTACTCACTTTTGCTCCCCACTGTAGGTGTTAATTTCCACATCTTTTAGTCTGTGCCGTAGTGTGGAATTAAATTTTTTTATGCTGCGGTTAATTTTAACTGGGCTTATAGACGCATTTTTTAATACTGCTCCAACTAAGCGCCTGCATTGTTTATTGTCTAAAGCAGGCTTTCGGACAGTTCTTTTTATATTTTTCAAACTTCCAACTGTGTCCATCTTTTTACTAAATTGTAAAATCTCAATCGTGAGATTTTGAAAATTTTAGCCAATTTAACAGCAGAGGTGCCAGTTTTAAATTTTGCTACAATTTCGCTTCGCTGCTCAAGTGTTAGCTCCTTGGTTTTAGGCATTTTATCCAATTGTTATAATAAATAAATGAATTTATTAAATTATTTTTTTTTAACTAAGAGAGCTGCAACCAAATAATGACACAATCCTCAGTGCACAACAGAAACTAATCTTGAGTATGCGTTAAGTAAATAATTTTGCTGTAATTTAAAATTGTGTAAATACTTTTGACAACTGATAAGCATCAGTTCAATCGCTTCTCTTTTGTGCACCTGAACAGTTTTTTTTTCATTCCCCTTCCGTGTGAGTCTGCACAGATGCAAAAACAACAACTTTTTTTCATTTCACCTCCCACAACAACAACACGAAGCTGCCATTGAAAGGCATGCAGAAAAATGTTCGTTGTGTAGTTTATGCAACAAAAGCGATGATATATTGTATCTGTTCTTGTACTGTGATCCACCTCTGTCAAAAAATTGAAAAATGTTTCTCCAAGTGGGAGGAGCCAAAGTTTGCCAAGTTTTCATGAAAGTTTTTGGCTCTCTGAATGAACTACAAAATTGTCGTTCTTAATAAATTTTCTACTTTATGGCATACACCATATACGTGTAATGTTTCCATTGTTTCTAATGTTTCTATTAACATCTTGAATGTTGAAGGAATAGTTCTCCAAAAAATCCATCGTTACAACATATTCCCCATCACTGAGCGAATTTTTTAAATTTTTTAAAAACAATGCCTGTTAAAACACAATTGCAACTTTTTTAAAAAATCCGCTGCATTTTCGGTTACAGTTTCTAAAAAATAAAAAGTTAGTTAATTCAAAAACCGCATACGTTAGAAAACTTACCTATCATTTGTTTTTTAAATAGAATATGTTATGTTGTCTATTTTTAAGTCAGAAATTTCATTTCCCATTTCATTAAGAATATGCTGCAAATTGGGGCCACCCTCACAGCTTCTTAAGTAGCAATCAGGAGTCGAAGGTATGGTATGCCCAAATACCATTTTTTTGAAAACATCATGGTAGAAATAGCTGCCCATGCTTATTTTCCTAAAAAAAAGAGTTCCTTAAACTAAAAACATTAAACGCATTTTAAATGGATTTTGCAAACGCACACATTATGAGTGTTGTTTACAACTGTTTTTGCTTGTTTGGCAAAGCTCTTTAAACAAATCAATTAAGTTCCCCAGAAGTAGACGTTTCTAAAATGGAAAATTGTTGTTCATAATTTTGGAATTAAAAAAAAAAAAACGGTAAAACTACATACTGGTTCATTTTGTCGCTCGCCGTTTTTATAATACCCTTGCAGAGGGTATTATAATTTTGGTCAGAAGTGTGCAACGCAGTGAAGGAGACATCCAGGACCCCATAAAGTATATATATTCTGGATCAGGATCACCTCCTGAGTTGATATAAGCATGTCCGTCTGTCCGTCTGTCTGTTTCTACGCAAACTAGTCTCTCAGTTTTTGAGCTATCGTCTTGAAACTTTGCACACACCCTTCTTTCCTTTGCACGCAGTATATAAGTCGGAACGGCCGGGATCGGACGACTATATCCTATAGCTGCCATATGATTGATCGGAAGTGCTATAACTTCCATGTTATTGAAGACAGAAACCGTTCGAATTCATTAAATTGTCATCTGCAGGCCAAGAAATTGCGGCAGGTCTCACGTACTTAATTTCTTCAATTTTTTTATACATTTTGGTTTTGCATGATTTGCATACAAATAAATTTGTAAGAGGATGAAATTCAAGTTTCCAATTTTACGTGACTTTGTGTTGTCCTTTTTTGTTTTTGCGATTTTTAAGGCTCAGCTGGCATTTTTAGTAAATTTCACTTCGACGCATCAATCAAATGACACAGTTTTAAGCTTAATCATTAAAAAGATCTCTCAAACGAAAATCTGGAGATCTCGTTTTTTTAACCCCATAATAACAAAGTAATTTAAACTAATATTTAAAAATAACTAAAGTTTGAATAGTTTAAAAATATATATATGTTTATACCCTTGCAGAGGGTATAATAATTTTGGTCAGAAGTGTGCAACGCAGTAAAGGAGACATCTACCACCCCATGAAGTATATATATTCTGGATCAGGACCACCTCCTGAGTTGATGTCCGTCTGCATGTCTGTCTTTCTGTTTCTACGCGAACTTGTCTCAGTTTTTGAGCATGGAAACACGATGCTACTGGTGATGTTGGATCGGTTCTCGAAATGGGCGGAAATGGTGCCACTGAGGAAAGCCACGACGGAGCCGCTGCAAAAGGCATTCAGAAAGAGGATCGTGGCACGTTTTGGAGTACCGAAAGTCACTGTTAACGGCGTCCAATTTTTAAGCAGAAGCTTCAGAAAGTTTTTGGAGGAAATGGGAGCGCCCTTGCAGTTTACGGCACTATACACTCCACAGGAAAATCCCACTAAGAGAGCTAACCGGACAGTCAAATCGATGGTCGGGAAGGACCAAAGGACGTGGGATGAGTACTGGCCGGAGCTGATCATTATATCTTTAATCAATAAGGTGTCATCAGATGAGAGCGACGTGGAGATCGTCGGCGATCCCGGAAGGAGGATGAGTTGGCGAAGGACAATCTGGAGAGCAGCGACAGCAGATGGAAGCGGCAGGAGATGGATCCCGGCAGGGGAAGCGGACGTCAGACCATCGCCCGAGGAGAAAATGACCAAGGAGAAGAAGGAGTTGAAGGCAGCTGCGGTGAGGATGATGCGGAGAAGGCATGGTCGCGTCGCGGAGGAGCGAGTGCAGGAGAGGCGGGCAAGGAGGGCCCTAGCGAGGGCAGAGCTACAGCAAGCCCGAGCCCGTTTGGCCCTGATGGTGGCAAGGCATGCTGCGAGAGGAGAAGGCGGCCGGGCCGGAGCTGGAGTGGGAGCGGCGCTGGAACGTTCCGGGTGCGCAGGTGGAGCAGGTCCTGCAGGCGTTCCGGTGGAACGGGCAGTTGTTCCACCAGCAGTAGGTAACAACGACGTGGCCCGTTTCAGAGGAGAAGCAGACGGCACGGGAGGATGAGCCATCCGAGGATGTCAGGCCAAAGAAAGAGGAGCCGGCCCAGCAGGATTGAGCGCGGCCAGAAGAGGGCCCGGAGGAGACATGGACGAGAGGGCCATGGAAGTGGCCGGAGCCGGTAAGGAGACAGGTGATGGCACGTCAGGCCGGTGCTGCGTAGGTTGGAGTCGGCGCCGGAAGGAGCTGCGGCCAGGACGAACCTAGCCAAGGCGGAGTGGCCACCGGAGCTGGAGGAGAAGGTGGAGCGGCTAAGGGAAGCACACCCCGGACGTTGGAGCCACCTGGTTCAGGTGGGCACGAAGGTGTTCAGGGTGCGGTCAAGCGCACGGGGAATTAAGGTATGGGAAAGGAACTGAGAAATAAATAAAATATATAAAAAACGAGAATGGAAAGCTAACTTCGGACGGCGCCGAAGCTTATATACCCTTGCAGTTAAATAGCGGCTTCTATTGATTAAAGATATAGTAAATATCGGATATAGTTGGCCGATCTTTACAAAAACATTCATAACAAGCTTAGATTCGTATAAAATGGATTTTAAAAGAAGTCCGACGCTTCAACGCCCAAAAACACGAAAGATGTGGCATTTCCCATCGTTCAGTTATATGGCAGCTATAGGATATAGTCGGCCGAAATGAAATTTTCCAGATCGGCTTAGATTCCCATAAAAGAGAACCTGTGCAAATCTCAAGCTTCTATCTTTAAAAACATGGAAGTTATAGCATTTCCGATCAATCAGTTATATGGCAGCTATAGGATATAGTCGGCCGATCCCGGCCGTTCCGACCAGCGTGCAAAGAATAGAAGGGTGTGTGCAAAGTTTCAAGACGATAGCTCAAAAACTGAGAGACTAGTTTGCGTAGAAACAGACAGACGGACCGACGAACATGCTTATAACGACTCAGGAGGTGATCCTGATCCAGAATATATTTACTTTATGGGGTCCTGAATGCCTCCTTCACTGCGTGGCACACTTCTGACCAAAATTATAATACCCTCTGCAAGGGTATAAAAAAAAGGAAAATATATATATATGGGAATAATCCAAAGTAAAGGGGGTGGAGGGGAAAAACAAGGGAGTTAGATATACAACTAACAAAAAAAAAATTAAATAAAATGTATATACACAGAAATATAGATAGATACAACTATGGAAATAAGGAAACAAGGAGTGGATGTTACACATGCACACAGCATAAGTCCGAAAAGCACTAGCGAAAACCAAAACAGAAGAATAAGGGGTCTACATACACCAGGAACCCCCGCCCTCCACCTCGTTCCCGAAGAAGGGGCGATGTAAGAGGAGATGAAATCTCCCACACCCAAGACAGCAAGGGGGGAAGGAGGGGTCGGGTCCGGGTCCACGCTCGGAGAGATTGGACGGTCTAGGCGACCAACCCGAGCAGCTACCAGGCCAGACGAAAAGGCACCAGCATCCAGCAGTAGAAGACACCGGAGAGCCGCTGACCCTAACGCGGTGAGCCCCAGTTACCAAGCCAGCTGCCATGCACCAGACCAACACTCCCACGCGGCGGTAGGAAATCCCGATCAACACGGGGCGGTGACAGGCGAACCCGGAAGGGCAAGCGCGATCGGAGGAGCCAGGCCCCGCCAGGAATCTACAGAAAAGGAAGTAATCCCTTTTTGGTGAAGTACGATATTTATTACATTAAAGGGATAGTACAACTCAAACAACTCTGTGTTATTTCTGGGCTCGGGCAATCACGTCGAATCTGTAAATTCGGTGGAACGTTCCCACAAATTCTGTGAGCTAGAATATGACACCACATCAAATAATCCAAATGTGTCATCGACAACAAAGGTGCCAAAGAAATGAATGCGCAACATCGCTTTTTGTTGTACATAAAATATAAATTTAAAATATAAATTAAATTATAAGTGTACAAATTAAGTGTATAAATTAAATATTGTCTAGACGAGAGCAAGGATATTAATAACATTTGTAAACTTATAATTTGCTTTAAAACTGTAGATTCAAATTTAAACAGTTTTGATGAATTTTTATACCCTTGCAGAGGGTATTATAATTTTGGTCAGAAGTGTGCAACGCAGTGAAGGAGACATCCAGGACCCCATAAAGTATATATATTCTGGATCAGGATCACCTCCTGAGTCGATATAAGCATGTCCGTCTGTCCGTCTGTCCGTCTGTCTGTTTCTACGCAAACTAGTCTCTCAGTTTTTGAGCTATCGTCTTGAAACTTTGCACACACCCTTCTTTCCTTTGCACGCAGTATATAAGTCGGAACGGCCGGGATCGGCCGACTATATCCTATAGCTGCCATATATCTGATTGATCGGAAATGCTGTAACTTCCACGTTTTTGAAGATAGAAACTTGAAATTTGCACAGATTGACTATAAGGGGAATTTAGGCCGATCTGGAAAATTTCATACGGATCGGCCGACTATATCCTATAGCTGCTATATGATTGATCGGAAATGCTATAACTTCCACGTTTTTGAAGATAGAAACTTGAAATTTGCACAGATTCCTTTTTATGGGAATTTAAGCCGATCTGGAAAATATCATACGGATCGGTCGACTATATCCTATAGCTTCTATATAACTGATTGATCGGAAATGCTATAACTTCCATGTTATTGAAGATAGAAGATTGAAATTTGCACAGGTTTACTATAAGGTGAATTTAGGCCGATTTGAAAAATTTCATACGGATCGGCCGACTATATCTTATAGCTCCTATATAACTGATTGATCGGAAATGCTATAACTTCCATGTTATTGAAGATAGAAACTTGAAATTTGCACAAATCCCCTTTTATGGGAATTTAAGCCGATCTAAAAAATTTCATACGGATCGGCCGACTATATCCTATAGCTTCTATATAACTGAACGATCGGAAATGCCACAACTTTCGTGTTTTTGGGTGTAGAAGCGTCGGACTTCTTTTAAAATCCATTTTATACGAATCTAAGGTTGTTATGAATGTTTTTGTAAAGATCGGCCAACTATATCCGATATTTACTATATCTTAAGTCAATAGAAGCCGCTATTTAACTGCAAGGGTATATAAGCTTCGGCTCCGTCCGAAGTTAGCTTTCCATTCTCGTTTAATGTCATTTTGTTACACGACCACGTCATGGGGCAAATTTTATATGACACCTTATTTTCCGGTATATAAGAAAATATAAGCAAATTAAGTTGTGTTTGTACAAAGGGGGCAAAAGAAATGACGGGAGAAAATAAAAAATAAAATTTAATTTAAAATATTTTCTGTTCTTCGGTTCGCCTTTTATTCGTCATACACCAAGAAGCACTTTTCGCAAGGGAGCTTAAAATGGCAAATGTGATGAATGTCTGCGTCAAAATAATAAATTCAATAAGAGATGGGCATAATTTAAAACATTTTTGGAGGAATTAAATACAGAGTATGGGGATTTACTTATGTGTACGAAAGTTAGGTGGTTAAGTAGGGGGAAATGTTTAGACTCTTAACTTTGGAGCGTCTTTTTAATTTTAGAAAAGAAGTGGTAGGTTTTTTAATAAGTGACCGAAAAGAAATATTAAATTTTTTAAATTTATGCCCTCAAGGAAGGAATAAGCTCATTTTTGATTTAGCTCATACGATAAGGTACGTGAAGTTGGGTCGACTGAAACGATATTTTTTGAAAAAAAGGGTGCCCATCAATATTTTCAAATGCCCACCTCCCGTTTCAAAAATATGCAAAAATGAAAATTTTCGAAAATTTTAAAATTTGACGTTTTGAATATTTTTTGTTTAAAATTGAAATAAAAGCAAATGCCCATCTTTTATAATTTGGAAAAATTTTGTCCCTTTAAAGATATTAAAGGGTTTACTTTTGGCCAATTTTTGACCAAATAAGGACGAATTTAAAAAAAAAAACCTGCAAACGTTGGCCCATAGTGTCATTATAAATGCCAAAAAATATTTTTTAATGCCCATCTTTCGTTTCAAAAATATGCAAATTTGAAAAAAATTGAGAATTTTTGAAAAATTTGAAATTTTACTTTTTGAATTTGTTTTTTTGTAAATGAAATAAAATTAAATGCCCACAAATGCCCATCTTTTAGAATTTTGAAAAAAAAAAAATATTTTTCGAGATATACGAAGTTTTCCTTTTGGGTAATTTTTGCTTGTATCTAAAAAAATTTTAAAAACGAAATATTTCAAACGCTTAAACAGACCCAACCAAACAATGCCCATCTCCCATTTTTAAATTATTAAAATTGGAAAATTGTCAAAAAATTCAACTTTTGAATTTTTGATTTTTTTTAAGAATCGAAGTAGGTTTAATTGCCCACAAATGCCCATCTTTTAGAATTTTAAACAACCGATTACTTTTCGAGATACATGACCCAAAAGTTTTAAACGTAAAAAAATCTTAAATTTAAGACTTGCCCATCTCTTAAAAATCAAAATTTTTCAAAAACAAGACATGGCCGTATTTACCATCGCAAAAAAACATTGTGCCTAATCAATAATTTACAATAATTATAAACATCATTTTCGACGTTTTGCCAATTTTCCCGGTCATAAATGGTTCGACTTCTTATTGCCTACCTTATTCATACATATTATACCTACTCTGATGACACTGCTGTCCTGACCAAAAGCAGTAGTATATTAGCTGCCACATTTGCTCTGCAAGAGTATCTGGACGCATTTCACCAATGGGCCATGAACTGGAATATTCGAATAAATGCAGACAAATGTGCCAATGTTACGTTCACCAATTGCCGAAGTACCTGCCCAGGAGTTAACCTCAATGGAAGTCCAATCAGAGCCCTTCCTGCATACAAGTACCTTGGTGTCACTTTGGACAGAAAACCCACTTTTTGGCAGCACATCACTTGTGCCCAACACTCCTTCAAGAACAAGGTGACTCGAATGGCTTGGCTTCTTGCACCACGCAACAAGCTCGCTCTTGGATGTAAGGTTCAAATATATAAGTCCATATTAGCGCCTAGTCTTTTCTACGGGCTCCAGGTTTATGGCATTGCTGCAAAAACCAACTTAAACAAAATCCGGATTTTGCAAGCTAAAACGCTTCGAAGAATCTCTGGAGCTCCGTGGTTTATGAGAACCAGAGACATCGAACGTGATCTCAATGTTCCCAAACTTGGAGACAAGCTGCGAAATCTTGCTCAAAAATACATGGAAAGACTCAATGAGCACCCCAACAGCCTAGCCAAAAAACTTGGCACTGCTGCTATTAACAGTGCTGACCCAAATAATCGAGTCAAGAGAAGACTAAAAAGACACCACCCTCAAGATCTACCAGACCGGATCTTGGCATAATAAATTTCTCATTCTGTTTAAATTTACCTTCATAAAACAAAATCACTTCTTGCCCTAAGTAACGCTTAGACTAAGTATTTTAGTTAAATGTAAATACTGATTAGATTAAACTGTCAATAGGGTAGTAGTGCGCTAATCTTAAGAATAAAATTTCCACAATTTTGAAAAAAAAAAAAAAATTATAATTATTATAGATAATACAACATAATTTTATTATGGTTAAAACCATTCGTAGTACTTCACTTTCATATCATATTTAACTTTGCCTTAGGTAATAAGTACACGGGAAAACCCAATTTACACAAAGAAGATAATAAAAAACGCTATGCAAAATATTTAAAAGAAAAAAGGGTAACAATCTACCTAAATATTTATTTTTATTACCCACATAGATATAATAGTCTATAAAACTTTCATTGCATAATTATGCGGTTAGGGACCAAGGGATTACAAAGGAAAACACGTGTAGTATATCTTTTTTACTTGGGACTAACCTAAAAATGCAAAAAATATACCTGCTAAGAACATATATTTCCCAGATTTTCCACAATAAAGAACGATAAACTAATAAAAAAAGGTGTCATAACATAGTTTTCAACAGGTCATAAAGCAGCCTATATATATTGACATGTCAATACCGATCGCAAATTAGTCTGTGATTGAAAAATGTATGAATCAAACCGTGCGCAAAAAGTTTTTTTTTTAAAACTACGAAAATAAAGTTATTTACTCTTTGTGAAGAAAGTATAAGTGCAACAGTGTCATTGCGGAATTATTGTATACTGTACGAATAATAAATCTTAACAAATATTCTGCGTTTTGGTGAGTTTACGTTTTTTTATACCCTTGCAGAGGGTATTATAATTTTGGTCAGAAGTGTGCAACGCAGTTAAGGAGACATCCAGGACCCCATAAAGAATATATATTCTGGATCAGGATTACCTCTTGAGTCGTTATAAACATGTCCGTCGGTCCGTCTGTCTGTTTCTACGCAAACTAGTCTCTCAGTTTTTGAGCTATCGTCTTGAAACTTTGCACACATCGTTCTTTCCTTTGCACGCAATATATAAGTCGGGACGGCCGGGATCGGCCGACTATATCCTATAGCTGCCATATAATTGATTGATCGGAAATGCTATAACTTCCATGTTTTTAAAGAAAGAAGCTTGAAATTTGCACAGGTTCTCTTTTATGGGAATCTTAGCCGATTTTCATACGGATCGGCCGACTATATCCTATAGCTGCCATATAACTGATTGATCGGAAATGACACAACTTTCGTGTTTTTGGGCGTAGAAGCGTCGAACTTCTTTTAGAATCCATTTTTTACGAAACTGAGCTTGTTATGAATGTTTTTGTAAAGATCGGCCAACTATATCCGATATTTACTATATCTTTAATCAACCGAAGCCGCTATTTAACTGCAATAAGCTTCGGCTCCGCCCGAAGTTAGCTTTTCATTCTCGTTTTTAATTATTATTGTTATTAATACACTCTTGTATGGTCCACCTTAAGTTGGTTCCAGCCTAACGGGCCCGAGAGCTTGGCCAGCATATTGTACCGTTATGTGCTGTAGCTTTGTCTCGTTGCCGATCTAATGACCGCTGGAAATGTGAAGGTCAGGGTCTGCCACGGGCATCCGGCCAGGCATCAGCTTTGTCAGTTCTTAAGTTTAGTTTCAATGTGGATTTGGAATAGAGAGCACAAGCTGAATAGCAAACTCCGGCTTTAGTCGTTACATTTATTCCACTTATTGAGTTTGGTTATCGTGCCTTAAGGGCCGTAACAACGGAGATAAGTATCTCCCGCCGTAATCCTCGAAAGAAGGAAGGAGGCCGAAGTGGCCACACGGTTCTCCAGTGGCTGCCAACCTTGGTGGTCACCACTACCCATCCCTTTGGGAGCTATAGCGGCGAGGCCCACCAGCGGCAGCAACCTACCGCCGCCCCTCGCCACGGATATTCGACCAGCCGGCCCTACCCCTGCCACGGAGGGACCGCCAGCCAGCCAGCCAGCCAGCGCAGCTAAATAACATAATTTGTAAGTCTTTTGAACATTTTAAAAAATGAATGGCCAATATGGATTGAACACAAATTTATTCATTTTAAAAACACCTGCCCATTTGATTCTTTGGCTAAATTGGTTGCGACTGCATATATGGAGAACGTCTACTACAAGCAGGCCATTGACTTGCTAGTGTCGAAAGATTTAATATTATTATTTTCCCAAAAATACGCCATAGATGGAATAAGTTCACCGTTGTATTGTGAAAAAGGACGGATCAGGCAGAAATTTCTCTCGGAAAGTAACTGTGTGGTTTACTGCGAGACCAACATCGGAACATTCATAAAAAAGGTCTTGGAGGAAATACCGAGTATAAAAAATCAAAAAATGCATGTAAATGGCATCCTAACTTGTGCCAATTCGAATAAATGCCTCGAACGCATAGAGCTGGTAGATGCTGAACAAATTACCAGCCTGGGTGTGCATGACGGGCTAAAAGCAACGATTAATAATTGTTTTGCATCAAAAAGAGGCAAATGCAAAGTATGCGGTGCGGAAACGATTTCTCATGCACACCCTGGAGCACATATCATCATAGATATGGAATTTGCATTTGATAGTTTTTAAATACAAATTGAAGAAAAATGTTATATTCTAAGCGGAGCTATTGAATACGTTCCGGGATCAGGCTCAGGAATTGGACACTACATTGCTTACTGACGCAGGATAACGGGATTATGGGAAGAGCATAATGACTTCACAAAGCAAGCCAAAAGATTCATTGGAATTAATAAGAGTATGATGATTCATATTGTATTCTATACAGCCAAAGACTTGTAAAACAAGTAAAAATCAATAAAAACTTGTATTAAGTACAAACATTGTTTCTTTTTTTGGGATGGTAAATACGGCCATGTCTTGTTTTTGAAAAATTTTGATTTTTAAGAGATGGGCAGTGATGGGCAAGTCTTAAATTTAAGATTTTTTTATGTTTACAACTTTTGGATCATGTATCTCGAAAAGTAATCGATTGTTTAAAATTTAAAAAATGGGCATTTGTGGGCAATTAAATCTACTTCGATTCCTTAAAAATAATTCAAAAATTCAAAAGTTGATTTTTTGACAATTTTCCAATTTGAATAATTTAAAAATGGGAGATTGGCATTGTTTGGTTGGGTCTGTTTAAGCGTTTGAAATATTTCGTTTTTACATTTTTTTAGATACAAGCCAAAATTACCCAAAAAGGAAAACTTCGTATATCTCGAAAAATATTTTTTTTTAATTCTAAAAGATTATTTCATTTAAAAAAAAAAACCAAAAAGTAAAGTTTAAAATTTTTCAAAAATTTTCAAGTTTGTTCAAATTTGCATGTTTTTGAAACAAAAGATGGGCATTACAAAAATATTTTAGGGCATTTATAATGACACCATGGGCCAACGTTTGCAGCTTTTCGTTTTTATAATTTTCGTACTTATTTGGTCAAGATTGGCTAAAAGTAAACCCTTTAATATCTTTAAAGGAACAAAAGTTTTCCAAATTCTAAAAGATGGGTGTTGGGATCAGCAGCTAGGCTCCGTGAGAGCCCCACAATAACCAAGATAAGAAAATGTAAACAAACCATACGTAGGGAATAAGCACAGCCGAGTCTGCATAGCGCAATGCGTTTGTGATGTAAGCCGTTAGCTCTGGTGGAACGTATTGTTCTTCTATGCAGACTAACTTAAGTTTTGATTGCTTTTGCGTAATTTGTAAACTGTATAAAAAGAAATAAAAACCCAGAAATTAAAATTTGATTTAAATTCTCGCTTGATCGCGACATTTGGTGACCCCGACGTGATCTGTGCCACAGTTTGTTACAAGTGCAACAAGTGATTAGTTGTCCTTCGTTGTGCGCCAACGCCTCACCCTTCTCTCGCTCAACTTAGTGCCAAATGATGGATTCTGAAGCCGAGTTCAGTGCTGCCGATGCTTCCAGCAGGGAGGCATATTTAAAGAAAATGGCGGAAATAGCGTACCTGGAGTTGGAGGAGCTGCATGTTCTGGTTGTAGCTGCGGTAGCAACGGACGACACGCCTCTTTCTCCATTAGACGTCTTGGAGAAGCAACTGCGCGCCAAATTCACGGCTCTTCATGACGCCCTTGAGGGTCTCAACCATGGAGAGATTGGCAGCCCACTCTTTTGGAAATTCACCCGACTTGCCACTAGGGTGTCCCTGACGTTGCAATCAGAAATGGGGAGGCGCTCCTCGCGCGTGGCCGCG
The DNA here is from genome assembly GCA_018150405.1 of Drosophila varians. Taxonomy (NCBI): domain Eukaryota; kingdom Metazoa; phylum Arthropoda; class Insecta; order Diptera; family Drosophilidae; genus Drosophila; species Drosophila varians. Next base: position 13,939,754 of record JAECWK010000126.1, read on the forward strand.
CACTCTACATTGCTGGAGGGTTTCAGCACAGCATCTATTGGATCGTTAAAACCTGCCCCCATGTTGCCGCCGTTGCCGTTGCCCACATTCGGTGGTGGGTACGCAGAATGGTCAGATTTTATCTCCCTGTTCAAAACGATCATTGACAATCACCCTCAACTAACGAGGATGGAGAATCTCCGGTGGCTGGTGTCGTGTCTGCGGGACTCTGCGCTGGAAACCGTTCGTGCGTTGGAAATCTCAGATGATAATTACTCTGTGGCTCTTGATCTTTTGCGCAACCGTTTTAGTAATCGTCGATAGATTTTTCAGACCCACGTAAATGAGATCCTCCACCTTCGAGCAGTCGAGCCCGGGTCTGTAACAAACTTCGGGAGTTGTCCGACAAATTCAATGGGCACATGCGAGCGCTGATGAGTTCTGGATTGTCTAAGGAAATACAAGACTGTCTACTTGTGCAAATCCTGTTCCAGAAGCTGGATCCGTCCACGTAGGCCAAGTGGGAGGAGTCTCAAGCGGCCTCGAAGGAGGATGCTATTCCGACGTGGGAATCCATGGCCAGGTTTTTGTAGCAGCGATGCAGGACGCTCGAAACGGTGGACATCGCCATGGCTGCTCATGCGTCAGGCCATGGGGCCCGATGGAGACCGGCCAACAATCGATCCTGCATGTTAACCAGCGCCCCCGTCGATGCGTGCTCCCTGTGTGGCGCCTCAACGCACTCTTTGGCCGCCTGCCCGAGGTTCAACGCCTCATCTGTTGAGGAACGGTGGCGTAAGGCCACAAATTGCGTTGTTCCCTACCGCTAGCATTTTAGTGCGTGGCCGCTCTGGTGCCATGTTTCCTTGTCGGGCGCTATTGGACTCTGGGTCACAGGTGCACCTCATTACGTCTGGATTGGCAAGCCTGCTCCAGCTTTGTCATTCGAGATGCGCCGTGGCCATAACTTGACTTGGAGATACCAAGGTCTCAACGGATGGCAACACCGGTAGCCTCTACATGCAATCGCGGATTTCCGATTATTCCGCTTACATCAAGGCAATTGTCGCCTCGAAGATCACCGAGATTCAGCCCAGCGGTCCTATAAATGTGTCGGACTGGGATATCCCTGGAAACTTAGTGCTCGCCGATCCCAGCTTCCACGAGTCGCAACGCATAGATCTTTTGATTGGCGCAAGTCTGTTCTTTGACCTATTGTCTGTTGGCCAAGTTCAGTTGCGTGTTGGTCTTCCAGTTCTGCAAAAAACGCGCCTTGGATGGGTTGTCTCGGGTGGCGGCAGCCGAGCCCAAGGGGCCATTGCAGCCACAACATACCACCTGCCGTCACTTGAGGCCATGGGCGCGCTGGAGGAGCGTCTGGATTATCTCCTGCGTCGATTTTGGGAAGTTGAAGCTTGTTCTGATCCGGTGGTGAAGGCGACTAAGGAGGAGCTTGACTGTGAGGCCCACTTTTCCAGCCATCATGTGCGACTCGACTCCGGAGCGTATTCCGTTCAACTTCCAACCAAGCACAACCTAAAGCTCTTGGGAGAATCATATGCACAGGCAGTTCGTAGATTTCGGCCCCTTGAAGGAAAGTTGGACCGTCGTCCCGGCTTAAAGGCCCAGTATGCAGCGTTTATGAAGGAATATCTGGACTTGGGTCACATGTCCTTGGTTTCGGAGGAACAAAGGAGACGTTTCTGCCTCATCATTGCGTCCTAAAGGAAGATAGCTCCACCACAAAACTTAGGGTTGTGTTCGACGGTTCAGCTGTAACTTCCTCCGGATACTCCCTCAATGATGTGTTGATGGCCGGCCCCGTCATCCAGCCCAAGCTGTTAAGCCTGCTTCTTCGCTTTCGGTCGCACCTAGTTGCAACAACTGGTGATATCTGCAAGATGTACCGCTGTGTAAGAGTGTCATACGAAGACAGTTTCTTGCAGTGCATCCTGTGGAGGGATTCTATCAAGGATAAGCTGTCTGTTTTTAAGTTGGACACCGTCACATACGGCACAAAGCCTGCCTCGTACTTGGCTGTTAGAACCATGCATCAGTTGGCTAAGGATGATGGAGTCCTGTTTCCGGTAGGGGCTCAGGTGTTGCGACGGGATTTTTATGTGGACGACCTTATATCTAGTGGCGGCTCGGTGGAAGAAGCTGTTGAAATAATGAATCAGACGTCATGCCTTCTAAGCAAGGGCAGCTTTCGGCTAAGAAAATGGTGCTCAAATGTTCCCGCTGTTCTGGAAGGCATTCCTGATGAGGACAAGGAGTCCTACCTGGAGTTAGCTCGCTTTTATGATCCAATGGGATTAGTGAGCCCTGTCGTGAATAGAGCTAAGATACTCCTGCAGAGGTTGTGCAGAGAAAATGTATCCTGGGACGAAACCCTACCTCAAGCTCTCCTCCATGACTTGCTGAAATTCTGCAGCGGTTTCTCCCAAATCCGTTCAATGAGGTTCCCGTGTTTGTCCATTTGCGTTTCAGGAAATGTCGAAGTTCAAGGATTTTGTGATGCCAGCATCGATGCGTACGGAGCTTGTGTGTACGTTGTTTCGAAGTTGGAGAGCCGGCTGTTGTGCTCCAAGTCTCGCGTCGCTCCAATAAAGTTGCACACCGTGCCGAAGCTGGAGCTATCGGGTGCAGAACTGCTAGCCAGGCTGATGGCCGAGGTTGCTGCGTTTACAATGGAGCATATTATTGTTGGTGCGACTCTTCCGTCGCATTGGCTTGGATTCGAGATGAGCCAGCTCGGTTTAACATTTTCGTTGCCAACCGCGTTGCTACCATTCAGGAGCTTACCAAGTCTATGGAGTGGAGATACGTTCCCACCGCGTCTAATCCTGCAGATATTTTGTCTCGAGGGGCTCTACCGTCTGAATCGGCATTGTGGGTTCGCGGTCCCCCCTTTATCTCCTTGTCTAAGGCTTCCTGGCCTCTTGTCATTCCAACCGAGAAGCCGACGCTGGAACTCCGAGCAAGAGTCTTTCTGACCATGCACCATGACATCGTTGCTGCTTCGAAGTTTGCTAATTCATTTTCATCGCTGCAAAGTCTTTGCATAAGTTTTGCCGTCGCCTGCGCCATAAGAGAATTAACGTCAAGGAGCTTCAAGGAGGGACGCATATCTTATTGAGACTTGTTCAACGGTCGAATTTGTTGAGCGATTTGAAGTTTGTTAAGGAACAAAAATTGCTGCCACCCTCGAGTTCGCTTGCATCACTCTCCCCGTTTATCGACGAAGAGGATCTACTTCGCGTCGGTGGTCGCCTGCGGAATTCCTCGTTGGGCTTTGACGGGCGCCATCCCATAATCTTGCCGAGAGGGCATCCACTGACGGCGAGCATTATAAGGCACTTTCACGAAAGAAATCTGCATTCTGGCCCCCTGGCGCTGTTGGCAAAAATCAGATCTCGGTACTGGCCAATCGGGGGAGAAAAACTGTTTCAAAGGTGGTCAGCAAGTGCATCAGGTGTTTTCCCACCGAACCCCGACTATTGAAGCACATCATGGCTGATTTGCCAAAGGAGCGTGTTGAAGGTTTCAACGTTTTCGACGTGACTGGCATAGACTGCTGCGGGCCATTTTATCACAAGGCTGAGACTCGGAATAAGGCTACGTCAGCGTGTTCATATGTTTTGCCACGAAAGCGGTGCATTTGGAGTTGGTGAAGGATTTATCCACCCCTTCCTTATTGGGCACACTGAAAAGATTTGTTTGCACCAGAAGGAGTCCCAAGCAAATTTGGTCGGACAATGCAACAAACTTCGTGGGAGCCAAGAACGAATTACTCGAGCTAAGGCGGTTGTTCCTAAGTTCTGAAGTACCACTTATATCGAGCGGTTGGGCCCATGATTCTTGGTTTCGATGAGCTCAGGACATAGGTGTGCCAAATCGGCTCGACAATTAATTCAAGGACTATTGTCTCCCTTTCAGAGAACCCCGCTGACCTAGACGTACTAACTCCTGTCCATTTTTTGAGAGGAATACTTTACTCTTCTGCAACAGAGATCTAAGTGGCGCTCTCCAGGGACAGTCATCGCTGTAGGGGACATTGTAATGGTCAAGAATGAGAACCTTCCCCCTATGAAGTGGCCGCTTGCCAGGGTCATTGAACTCATTCCTGGGAAGGATGGAGCTCATCGAGTTGCTGCGTTAAAAAACGCCACTGGAATGACCAAACGTGCGGTGGCTAAATTGTGTCTGCTGCCCCTCAGGGACGATATTGGTAGCAAGCTTCCAATGGGGGGAGAATGTTGGGATCAGCAGCTAGGCTCCGTAAGAGCCCCACAATAACCAAGATAAGAAAATGTAAACAAACCATGCGTAGGGGATAAGCACAGCCGAGTCTGCATAGCGCAATGCGTTTGTGATGTGAGCCGTTAGCTCTGGTGGAACGTATTGTTCTTTTGCGTAATTTGTAAACTGTATAAAAAGAAATAAAAACCCAGAAATTAAAATTTGATTTTAATTCTCGCTTGATCGCGACACTAGAATTATTTACTTCACCCAAAATACCACAATTCAAAGCAAACTTTTTTAAGTCCTAAAAAAAAGACTTGGAAAAATTGTTGTCTTGAAAAGTACACATTTTTTAAATTGTATATATATTTCACTTAATTATATAATTTTTTATATATTTTTATATTGCTAGAGAATTGTTCTAAAATATGATTATGTGTTATATATATTAAAATATATACATATACATAGATATATTGTATATATATTAACATATTAAGCAATCGATCTATCCGATCTATCAAACTTAATCCATTAAAAAAAATTAAATGACGGCTCGCTGGGCGTAAAACCACTGCGGAAGTTATTATTTATTACATTGTATACTAATACCAATGTATTAGTTGTATATTTTAATAATTTTGATTTGGTTATTCAGATGGTCAATGTGAACCATTACTACCAATGAGGGAGCGGACCACCGCCAAAAAAAGAAAACCATTTTGCCAGCAGCGAGGGAGGCTCCTGTGACATCCGCCAGGCCGTAACCGTCGCCGGGTCAGGCACAGCACACGATCGGCAGAAGTCCAGGCCTCGGAGGGTGACCCTCGTGTGGCTGAAACAATCCCGGATGCGGAGGGACAGACTCTAATTAACTAATAAATTTAATTTAAATTGAATTAAACACAGAAACCTGCGTATTTATTTTCATTTGTAGTTTCATGGTTGCACAAATATAGCGATTCTGCGAAATCTTTAATTCCCGAAAATACTTTCAAAGTTTCGTTAAGGAGCTCTACATACGTCCTATTAAGTTGTATAAAAACACGCGTAAAGAAGTGAAAGCAAAGCATTGCTAAATCCAAATAATGGCAACATGATTATATTTTTTAACAAAAAATATCTAAATCTTGCTTTATTTCGTTTAGTAGATCTCGACGTTTTTTTTTTTCGGTTTCGTTGAAAGCGTAATTTATTACAAAGGACTTTTAAAAAGTCCATCTTTCACAAGTTACAATTTTATCAACACTTCCCTCCGATCACGGCAAGAGTCAGATTCAAAGTGATACAGTGGTCAATGCGTAGTGTACATACACGTGAGTTCGATCAAGCGGGCTCGAAACACCCGAGAAAGTTCGATACTCGGAGTGCCTGCACACAAGCTCGAGTCCGACATGAAAAAACTGAAGAATCCGACTGCACATATAAACATACAACCATACATATGTTTGTTTATATACGAAGGGGATAAGAAATAATACAAAAACGAGAATGGAAAGCTAACTTCGGACTGAGCCGAAGCTTATATACCCTTGCAGTTAAATAGCGGCTTCGATTGATTAAATATATAGTAAATATCGGATATAGTTAGCCGATCTTTACAAAAACATTCATAACAAGCTTAGATTCGTATAAAATGGATTTTAAAAGAAGTCCGACGCTTCAACGCCCAAAAACACGAAAGATGTGGCATTTCCCATCGTTCAGTTATATGGAAGCTATAGGATATAGTCGGCCGATCCGTATGAAAATTTCCAAATCGGCCTAAATTCCCCTTATAGTGAATCTGTGCAAATTTCTATCTTCTATAACATGGAAGTTATAGCATTTCCGATCATTCAGTTATATGGCTATATGATATAGTCGGCCGATCCCGGCCGTTCCGACTTATATACTGCGTGCAAAGGAAAGAAGGGTGTGTGTAAAGTTTCAAGACGATAGCTCAAAAACTGAGAGACTAGTTTGCGTAGAAACAGACAGACGGACCGACGGACCGACGGACAGACGGACCGACGGACAGACGGACATGCTTATATCAACTCAGGAGGTGATCCTGATCCAGAATATATATACTTTCCTGGGTCCTGGATGTCTCCTTCACTGCGTTGCACACTTCTGACCAAAATTATAATACCCTCTGCAAGGGTATAAAAAAAAAAACAAAAAATAAGGGAACAATAATGAAGTGAAAAGTAAAATATCAAAAGAAACCCAGATTTGTAGAATATAAGAGATTATTCTATAGTATAGTTTCAAAAGAAGAAAAAAAAAAGAAAGAAGGAGATAAGTAAAGGATGCAGGCCTAATTCAGAGTAAACCCTTCCAACATAGTCTAGCTCGTCGAACCAACGCTCCAGCGCTTCGCCGGAGATCAATCCCCGCCGCAGGAGCCCTGTGAGTATGCAAACCTAAACAAAAGTACATAAGAAATTAACCTGCATTCATTAATTTTCCAACCAAAGTCCCAAAGTATTGATTAAGATGTAATCCTACTAGCCTTTAGTTCTATGTTAAGCCACCTATATCATGTAAAAGTAAAAACTATAAATATATAAGCCTAATCACATAGGTGTTTCTTATCGTTCACACCGTTAGCTATAAGTAAGATGTCTCTTTTGGAAATTTTGTTAGCTGTTAAAGAATTTAAAAAAAGGAATAAGTTCGTATAAGTCGATCAAAGCCAATGACCTCGCCGACGAAGGGGGTTAATAGGGATCACCAGAGTCAGACTCTGCAGCAGTAATCAACGGTAGGGAGGGGCAGTTGCCACAACGTAACACCTGTGGTATCCTTTCCAAATGAAATCTCATACCCTTCCATCTCCGTCTCTCTCTCTTTTAGTCTTTTAACTTTTCCCTCTTTCTTTACCTAGAATAGCAGACTGACGCTTACTTTGAATTATCTCTCCCGGTGTAGTTCTAGCATATAATTTTTTTTGTCGCAGCACGGCCAATTCTGGTCTTGACCATTATTATGAGCAGCGAAAGGCGAAGTCTGTGTCAGCAAGACAACCATTGGCGGCTCTAGCTCGTCGGAACCTAAAGCGTACCCCGCAAGCACAGAGACTCGCTAGTCCATGATCTACTTTCGTTGCACGTTACAGTAGTAATAGATAGTAATGTTAAAGAATAGTGGCGCCCAACGTGGGGCCTTGGTGGAAGGCCCGAATGGAATAAGCATTCATCCATTAAGAATCCCCGATAAGTAAAGTAAAAGTTTGCTATTATTGTTTTATCACGATCCTTTGTTTTTCTTTTGGTTTTAATGTAAATTCAACAGTAACCTCACCGAGCTTCTGGGAGTTAAACGAGAGTACCCAGAACAAAAGCTATGGTAGAATTTACCCTTTTTCTTTGTTTTCATTCTATCCGCCAATAATGCGGCATTCCAATGTTATTTGTGGAATTACAAGATAACTCAATTATTGTTTGTTATTTTGGCGGCAATGGAATTGCCGTAGCCAAAGTCGAGTTGGAACATACAGACAAATTGCTTTTAAGAAAGCATTACATCCTCGACCGGCTAAGGAAGATCCCAATTCAGGCTCTTTAGGAACTCAAGATGCTGATTTAACTGGAATAAAAAAAACTCAATTCAGATTGGTTCGTTGTCCGTAAGTCAAGACGAAAGTTCCGCTAAGAAGTATGCCCTTGGAGAAGAGATACAAGTATACTTACTATATCTGTCTATTCTTTCAATTGAGAAATTTTGAAAAAGAAGCTAGAAATCCTACGACGTGGGTGAGGTCAGGCTTTGAATCGGCTAATTAATTTGGTTAACATCTCTGATAGAAGTTTTATATTTATAATTTCGAGATTTAATCGTCTTTATTTCATAATTTATTATTTTTTTTTTTTTTTTTTTTTTTGTATTCTAATTTAGATTGAGCGAATCTTTGATTTCGCGGTTCAAATTTTAAGTTTTTTATTTTTTTATTGGTATCTTTTCTTTTAATTTTATTTGATTTGGTGTGAGGGGTGCGTTAGAAAGGACCAGCATCAGGGTCGAGTTTTCTGTATAGTTTGCCCGTCTGCCCTAAAGATTTAAGATGAGTGTAGCTCGTTCACCTAACAAAGGGCCTGAAGGAAAGACTAACTGTTGTCCCATTTGCAAGAGTGAAATCAGGTCCGCTGGGCAAATGTACAGAACTTCATGCGACCACGAGGTGCATAAAAGATGTATAGAAGCGCATTTTAACTCAAGTGAGAAGTGTTCCGTTTGCCACACAGGGTGTAGGCCAGTAGCAAGCAACCCAGCAACCAGCCAAGGCTTACAAAATCGCGCTCATTCCAAAAGCCGCCAAATGGAAGAGCAAGGTACTCAATCGCAAGCAAAAGAAGGGCCAAGCACATCGCAAAACGCTGCTAGTTTGCAGGCCAGAGAGTCCGACACTAGGGAAGAAGCTGATCCCTTGTCCGTACTTCCGATGGAGCAAAGATTGCTTACCACATTGACAGAGAGGATGGCCGATCTCATTCAAAGATCCGTAGCGAATAGCCTGCAGGGTATGATGGTATCTCCCGCTTATGGCGGAGGTAGATGGTCTCCAACGCAAGCCGTTCTTGGGGTCGAGAACAGATCTGTTCACAATGCTGACTCTGAGGCAAACCCTGGCTTTATATTGCCTAACTCAGCCACTCCCATTTCACACGTATCTGACCTTCTTAACAGACTAGACAAGGTAGTGCAAATATTAAATGGGTGGAAAATGAAATTTTCAGGAACTGGAGTGTCAGTAGAAAATTTTATTTACAGAGCGGAGGCTCTGACCCACCAAACTCTAGGAGGAAACTTTGCAGTACTGTGCAGAAATGCTAGTGTACTGTTTGAAGGGAAGGCGCTAGAGTTCTATTGGCGTTATCACAAGTCGGTTGTCGAAGTTCGGTGGGACTCGTGGTGCTCGGCATTGCGGTCCCATTTTCGAATCGCAAGGGATAATTGCGATATCGAGGAGCTGATTCGGAATAGAAAGCAAAAGACAACGGAGTCTTTTGACAGTTTTTATGAGGGCATATCGGTTTTAATCGATCAGTTGGAAAATCCCTGGTCAGACATCAAAGTAGTTCGAATCCTTAGGAACAATCTAAGGCCGGAAATCCAACATGAGTTGTTAAACGTGAACATAGGAAAAGTCTCTGCTTTAAGGGAGATCTGTCGACGACGAGAAACTTTTCTAGACGACGTCAAAAGATCTCACGGATACGCCAAATTAGCGCCCTTTAAACGTGAGGTGTCCGAGTTAGTCCAAAGTACCGAAGAAATCAGCGAGACGGAGTTAGAAGAAAACTTAGAAGTTGAAGCTATCGCCTTGAGATGCTGGAATTGTCTAAAAGAGGGGCACCGATATCAAGACTGTCTCTCAGAAAGACGGGTTTTCTGTTACGGCTGTGGAACACCAAACACCTACAAGCCAAGTTGCATGAAATGCGCAAAAAAACCCAAGTTCGGCACGCCGAAGTCGGCATTCAAACCGAAGACTTCGAGTGCCTCAAAGAGTCAAACTACAATGACCGACCAATAGTGAAAATTCTAGTCTTTCACATCTAACACTCCCGGACTGCTCCTTGCTACATCACAAAATTCTCAGCCTGAGGAAAAACACAGAGACAGAAAGAGACTGTTCGAAAAATTTAGGAAAACCTAGTTCCCGAAAATCCAGGCGAATTAAAGCATTTTGGCAGCAGGTCAAGAAAGCCGTAAATGGCTTGGAGTACGTGTGTGCTAACAGTTCAGGAGCGGGTGATCCCCGGCCTTTTCTGCCTATTAGTATGTTAGGCCGCACAGTGTTTGGGTTGTTGGATTCAGGTGCATCCATAAGTTGTTGTGGAAGAAATTTGGCCAAGGAATTATTGGAGGAAAAGATTGCATTCAAACCTATAGAGATAAAGGCTACTACTGCGGACGGAAGCATTCAGAAAGTAGTAGGTCGCATGACAGTCGAAATCAAATACGGCGACGAGTAAAATTAATAAGTTTATACATAGTTTCATCATTAAAACAAAATTTGTACTTGGGCATTGACTTTTGGAGGATGTATAATCTTCTCCCAAAAAGCTTGGAATTTGCTAGTCTAGAGAGTACGCTAGACGCCAATGATACTAGAGTCGGAAGCGATCAATATGCGTTGACTAGCAGCGAGAAATCTAGGTTGTCCGATGTAGTTTTCCGTCCTTCGCTCATAAAGGACTCGGAAAGACACATCTCATATCGCATGTGATAGATGTGGGCAGTGCTAAACCCGTGAAACAACGACATTTCCCCGTCTCGCCGGCCGTAGAGAAGGAGATGTATGCCGAGATCGATAGATCTTGGTCATCGCCTATCGTTATGGTTACTAAACCTGGCAAGGTGAGAATTTGCCTGGACTGCAGAAAGGTGAATAGTTTTACTGAGAAGGACGCATATCCTCTTCCGCAGATTCAGGGTATTTTGAGTCGATTACCAAAAGCTGAATTTATATCCAGTTTGGATATGAAAGACGCGTATTGGCAAGTGCCCTTAGAACCTCGATCACGAGACAAAACTGCGTTTACAGTCCCTGGTCGGCCTCTCTACCAATTTACGGTCATGCCATTCGGGTTGTGTAACGCAACAAGCACAATGTCTCGGCTGATGGATAAGGTGGTACCAGCCCATCTCCGAAACGAAGTATTTGTGTATCTGGACGATCTGTTAGTAGTCTCGAGCAGCTTAGCGAGGCATTTGGAGGTGCTTTAGGAGATAGCTTTGCAGATTAAACGTGCCGGATTGACAATTAACATTAGCAAGAGTCATTTTTGCATGCGTCGGGTGTGCTATTTGGGCCGCATAATCGGTGATGGTGGCATTCGGGCCGATCCAGAGAAGGTGAAAGCTATTTTAAACTTTCCGGCGCCGAAAACGTTAAAAGGCTTGCGAAGTTTTATGGGCCTATGTAATTGGTACCGTAAGTTTGTCCCCAATTTTGCGTCTCTAGCTTCTCCGCTGACCGATCTTATGTCGACTAAGCGAAGGTTCGGCTTGACGACTGAGGCGCTGAAAGCCTTTGAAGAACTGGAGGCTCGCCTGAGCGAGGCTCCGGTATTGAGCAGTCCTGATTTTGCCAAGCCAGATTTCGCAATACATTGCTATGCAAGCAAAACCGGTATTGGAGCCGTTTTGGTACAAGTGGCCGAGAATGGGGATGAGCGTCCAGTCGCATTTATCTCAAAGAAATTAAATAAGGCCCAACGAAACTACATAGTGACAGAGCAAGACAGCTTAATAGCTGTTGTAGCTCTTAAACATTTTCGATTGTATGTAGAAGGGCATGATTTCAAAATCTATACCGACTACGCCTCATTGAAATGGCTCATAGCCAATCGGGATTTAAGCACACGCTTGGCCTGTTGGACATTAGGGTTACAACGCTACCGTTTTCGAATCGAGCATCGTAAAGGCTCGCTGAATGTGGTGCCTGACTCGTTGTCGCGAGTGAATGAGGATACGGTGGCGGCAATAGATTTACGGGAGGGATTGATTATCGACATGAAATCCGAACATTTTAAATCTGCCGAATATTTGGATTTGCTTCAAAAGGTGCAGTCGAACGAAGGAAACTTCCCAGACTTGAAAGTCGATAGTGGATACCTATATCGAAAGGCTGAGCATCTAACTGGGGAGCAGAAACACGATGAATATGCCTGGAAGCTCTGGATACCTAAAGAGTTGTGTTCTCATGGAGGCATGCACAAGACTATCGAGCGAATCAGGCGTTACTACTTTTGGCCTGGATTGGTGTCTGATGTCAGGGCATACATCAACGCTTGTGAGGTGTGTAAAACTACTAAGGCGCCTAATTGTGCGCTTCGACCACCATTAGGAAAAGCGCCTGAAAGTCAGACGTTTTTCCAAAGACTGTATGTGGATTTCCTTGGGCCATACCCACGATCTGGAAGCGGAAATATTGGAGTATTTATTGTCCTGGATCATTTTTCAAAATACGTGTTTCTGAAGCCTGTTAAGAAAATAAACGCGGCATTGGTGATAAAATACTTGGAAGGGGAATTGTTTATTACTTTTGGCGTTCCGGAGACAATTATTTCTGATAACGGGTCCCAGTTTCGATCAGAGAACTTTCAAAACTTGTTATGACGGTACGATGTTAAGCAGGTATTAACGGCGGTCCACTCACCTTAAGCGAACGCTTCAAAACGGGCAAATCGTTCCGTGACATCGGGAATTAGAGCTTATCTGCGACCGGATCAAAAGGATTGGGACGAGTGGTTGCCCAAGATTGGATGCGCCTTAAGGTCCTCAGTGCACTCTAGCCTAGGAACCTCGCCCTATTACATGGCTTTTGGGCAGAACATGATGACGTCTGGTTCTACTTATGGATTGCTCCGAAAGTTAAATTTATTAGACGATCGTTCCCTGGTGTTCAATCGTCAAGATTCGTTCGAGCTTATTCGGGAGGAAGCCGGAAGGCTTATGTTAAAAAAACACGAGCAAAACGCCAGGCGGTATAATCTGCGTTCGCGAGAAGTGGCGTTTGCCGTGGGTCAAGAGGTATATAGGAGGAACTTCAAGCAGAGCTGTTTCCAAACCGGATACAACGCCAAGTTGGGTCCTGCCTTTATAAAAGCTCGAGTTCGCCGGAAGATAGGAAATTCGTGTTATGAATTGGAAGATTTGCAGGGGCGACCAGTAGGAAATTATCACGCGAAAGACATTCGCCAGCAAGTTCGCTTCAGGAGGAGTCAGTCTAGGGTACCTTTGGCAAGTACATACCCTAGCCTGACTGTAGCGGGGAGGTTTCGTAGCGGCGCCTGAAGCTAAAACGTGCTGCACCTCGGCAACCCCGTGGAGTCAGAGTTGACGTATGAGTCAGCTGATCCGGCTGAAGCGCAGCCAACTTAGGCTTTCCGTTTCCGGGCGGATCATTTTTCTGGTGTCTGGCGGCGTACATGGATGGACGCATCTCTTGAGGGAAAACTTTTAAGCATCGACTGGGTTCGACTCGGGATTTCAATTTGAACGCGTGACCATCGGTAAGCTACACCTTGGTGAAAGTCGAGTCAGACTTTATTTTGGCAAAACGTTCGTAGGGTAAAATTCTTTTGTTATTTATTCCGCTTCGGAAGGTCGGAGACTTGGCCTCCTGAGTGCCTTTTCTGGCTTCACAAGGCGAGTGAATAGGGAAGCACCCGCACTGTCAGCCAGTGAAACGCCCAACGTATCGGTTGTGGTCGGCGGAGCGCGCCCACTCGACCGATCGAGTACCAGAGAACTGCAACGAGTATCTGTTTTTCGATCACACTCGAGTACTGACGCGTTGCTCCAGTGTTGCCAGTTTAGCCTATTTCAGGCTAGATCTAGCCAATTTTTAAATGATCTAGCTTATAAAATTTGTAAATAGCCTATAGCCATAAATCTAGCCTATTTTTAAAAATAATTTAGCATATTTTTTTAATGTATTTGTGACCAACAAAAAATTTTGTTTTTGGTGTTCAATGTTTTTGGTGTTCAATGTTTTCTTCTTTGCCGATTGTTACGTGAACTTTATCATATGATCGTGCTTTCTGATCGATAGATTTTTTGGATGGTGCTATATGTTATCGCATTATATTATGTGATCTCTAATAATTAATTGTGAAATCAAAGTGAATTGAAGCTTACGTGCCAAAATGCCGAAAGCCATTTGCAAACAATTATTTCGCGATGCTTGGTTGGAAAACAGTGAGTTTAAGGACTGGCTCCGGAAAATGCCAGCTGATCCAGCCAAGGCATTTTGTTCCTATTGTAAATGCTCAGTAGCAGCCAAGGTATACGACATACGGCAACATGCGGTGTCCAAAAAACATATTTCGACAACGAGCGCAATTGGTCAAACACAAAAGCTAAGTTTTCCTTCCAAATTGTGGAAGGCAGAGGAGCAGGAAGCTGCACTATGTTTGTATGTGACTGAGCACACGGCAATATCACCTGTGGACCACTTGTCGAAATTATGTGTGAAACTATTTAAAGCGTGCAGTGCAGCCGCACAAATACAGCTTGGACAGACGAAGTGCACGCAGATTATAAACAATGTGTTGGCAGTGCACTTCATGGAAGACTTATTGATGGATATTGGATCATCGAAATATAGTTTGCTTCTGGATGAGTCAACCGACATCAGTGTGACGAAATTGATTGGTAAATATGACATTATTTTGCTTTATAATTTGTTAAAATATATTTGTATGTGTTCATAAATTAATTGCCTTCTTTTTTATATATGTGCATTTTACAACTTTTAAGGAATCGTTATAAATTACTTTAGTGCAAGAAAGCAAAGTATGGTGTCTACTTTCCTGAGTTTAGTTAGTATCGAGTCCGGAGATGCTATTTCCATAGCAGACCATTTGAAGCTAGAGTTACAGAAAAAAAATTTTAACATTTCAAATACGATTGGGCTTGGAACCGACAACGCCAATGTGATGACAGGATCCAAAACGAGCGTATACACTGAATTAAAAAAAAGTGTGCCTACTTTAATATTAATTAAGTGTGTATGTCACTCTATACAATTGGCTGTAAATCAGGCGTGCAAAGGTAGTATGCCGGAGGCTTTGGAATTTCTTGTGGCGGATACCAATCCTGGTTTGCGAAAAGTTCGCAACGCCAAATGAACTACAAAAAAATATATGAATGTTTAAATATGATTAGGTATAAATGTACATGTGAAGTAAACAGTAAGTCGTGTTCGTCCAACAAACAGTCTAACATAACAAAAATCTAACGCCTAATTTTTGTACTCGTCCTAAAAGCTGGTTAGTAGATTAATTGTTAATATTTGCCTATTAATACATGTATTGCCTGACGTATTAACTTTATTCGTTTGACTCACTGACTCTTTAATTTATTTTTAATTTCCATTAAAAATACCCAGAGTTTGCGATACCAGATGGCTATCAATAGAACCTGCAGTAACTAGGATTTCACATCAGTGGTCGGAGCTCAAATTGCACTTTGCCTTAGCTGCCAGTTCCGAAAAATGCCACAAGGCCAAAATTTTGCATGATTTATATAACGATGAAACTAATTTATTGTATTTATTGTTTTTGCGACCGATTCTAAATGATATGCAAAAACTCAACAAATTGTTTCAAAGTGAACGGCCGGAATCTTCTAAGTTATTATTTTCTAAGTTATTATTTCTTTCACTAAAAGAAAAAATCATACCTCCCGGATATAAACATTGACATCTTTAAAGATGATTTTATTCATATTACAGTACAAGATTTGTATTTGGGATATGCTTTTGAACAAAAAATAAAATCTTTTGAATGCAAAGAGCAAGAACCGGAAATAAGGCAGGTTTGCGTTAATTTTGTAAAACGATTAATAATGCAACTCCGTGAAAGGTACGAAAAAGCTGCAGTTGATTAGATTATTACTATATTTATAATACACTTTTCCATTTTAGACTTCCCGACAACTTCAATATTTTAAAGAAGGTCAATATATTTGCAGTGGATAATACTGCGACCCCACAAAAATATATTTGAATTCATAAATATTTTTTAATATTTTAAAATAACTGATATCGATGAATTAAAATCACAATTGGACAAAATTCACCTGATAAAATGGGAAAAAACAGAAGAATCGATGCAATTTTGGGCAGAGGTGCTAGCGTATAGAGACGCAGGAAACAACAACCCCTTTAAGGCGCTTGCATTATTTGCCATCCAGTTGTTTTCCCTGCCATGGTCCAATGCAGAGGTGGAACGAATGTTCAGCCAAATGAACATAGTGAAGTCAAAATTGCGCAATAAAATGGCATTAAAAAGCTTGAATGCAATATTGAGCATAAGGTTTGTTTTTAAATTGTGTCAAACTTATTTATATTTTAATAATAATATATTTCAATGTTACAGATATGGGTTACGAAGACACAATGAATGCTGTCACACCTATTCGTTGCCACAAAAGTATCTTGCCCAAATTAAAAAAAAAGACAAATATTTGAATGACGGGGAGAACGACGATATTGAAAGTTTGTTAAGGTGTTTAATATAAAAAAAACATGAAAATTACTTTAATTTGGTAGATATTATTGGATTTTAATATATAGCTTATTTTTCAGCATATTTTTATGAATTTTAGCCTATTCTAGCCTATTTTTACCCAAAATCTAGCCTATTTGCGAGCTCAATACCTGGCAACACTGCGTTACTCTTTCTGATGCTTTAGTTTCGGTTAGAGTACAAAGAGTGATTCGTTTGCTTCGGATCACTACGTATCTGGAAAAGAATGACGCGTTCGTGACGCGTTCGAAGTGACTAGCAATACCCGAAATGATGCAAACTTGGACTTGTACCAGGTACAAAAAGTAGCAGGTACCAAAAGATTCGCAAGCCATTTTGTAGAATTTTTTGGGTGATCGCAGACCCTAACGGTAGTATATAAATAGATGAAGTAAACAACGTCATAAAAAAAGGGTCATAAAGGCCCAAAGAAAGGGTCATAAAATTGTAAAAAAAAGGGTCACAAAATGAGATCATTTTATGACGGTTGCATTTTTGGCACGCGCCTTTTTGGCACAAAAGAAGACGCGCCTTTTTGGCACCAAATGGAGACGCTCGGGTTGTAAAAAAAGAAGAGGAAAGTGATCTTTATGATTTTGAGCGAATAATGCAAAAACCGTTGGTGTTAACTTGAAAAAATGAATGGATATGCAAAAACATGCCGTCGTCGTTTTTTAACTCATTAAATAAGCATTAAACTTATTCGTTTACTCTCATTCCACTTTTTTGTGGGTGTCAATCTGCAACCAAGGTATTAAAATATCTGCATATTTACCAACCGATCCATTCCATGTCATAGTGAGCTATTGTCTGTTAATTAAGGAATTATCTTTAAAAATGGAAAAGAAAATGATTGAAAGTAAAATTGCGGGTGGCATTTACACGTTAAATGCCCAAAGGAAAGGACGAAGCTCAGTCTGGAACATATTATCAGAAATCAAAAATGAGGCGGAAGAAATTGTGCCCGGATTTGTGTTTTGCAGAACCTGTGCATCTATTCTGAAATATAAGAATGGTCAAACATCCAATTTGCAGAGGCATAAGTGTTTCAATGGTATGAAAAAAAACACTTCCCTAAAACAAGTGTCTGCTGAACACAAAAATGAGGCAAGTGAAATATGTGCAAATTGGGCTGCTGAAGACTGCCGACCTTTTTCGCCCGTCAAAGGAGCTGGATTTCTAAAAATGGTACAATATTTTATTAATATTGGCGCTACTTATGGAAAAAACATCGACCTTTATGACCTTATCCCAGATCCAACAACGCTTTCAAGGAATATTAAAAAGGCAGCAGATGAAAAGAAAATGGAGCTTCGAGAGGAAGTTGGCCAAATAGTACGCAGTGGAGGAGCATCTGCCACATTAGACTTATGGACCGACAACTACGTGCAGAGGAATTTCCTAGGCGTTACCCTACATTTCCTGCGGAATAATACTTTAATAGACCTTGTTATCGGAATGAAGTCTATGGATTTTCAAAATCTACTAGCCAAAATATACTACGGAAGCTGAAGTGGGTATTTCACCAGTTTGGAGTCGACGATATTGAGAAAGTAAAATTTGTCACCGACCGCGGATCAAACATCATTAAAGCGCTGGAAAACAATACACGCATTAGTTGCAGCAGTCATTTGTTATCAAATGTGTTGGAGAAATCGTTTTCCGAAGTTGGTGAGCTGTTAGTTACATTGGAGGGATGTAAGAAATTAACAAAATTTTTTTAAAAGTGTAATTTGCAACATCATTTGAAAACTACTCTGAAAAATTATTGCCAAACGAGATGGAATTCTAATTACAGAATGCTTAAATCCATCTTTGACAATTGGGCAGACGTCAATCAAGTTTTGATGGAAAGAAACGAAAGTCATAGACTTTTAAATGTAAATATTACAATTATAAAAGCTTTGGTTGATGTGTGCGAAAATTTTGAGGTAGTCTTCAAAAAACTACAAACTACCAAAGCACCATCATTGTGTTATGTAATCCCATCTATTGAGAAATTACAAAAAATTTTAAGCCCAAATGAATATGATGTGACTATTATGTCTGATTTAAAGAACCGTTTAAAGAAAAATCTCGACAACCTATGGGTGAAAAATTTAACAATGTGGCACAAAAATTCTTTTTTTTTGTATCCACCAGCCAACAAACTACAAATTAATGAGTTGGATAATATAATAGAATTTTCTCTTACTTTGATTCAAGCCAATTCATTTCTAGAAGTTCCATTCTCACCGGAAACATCTACAACATTTTCATTTGATTCCTATACCCTAACTTTTAACGAAGCCGACAATATGGTAGAGTCAGAACAAAGTTCTAATTCAGACGATGCCTTTTTTTTCGGAGAGTTAATTGAAACGACGTCCCTAAATAGACAAGAAACTCCCCACGAAGAAATTCTACGATACTCGAGAGAATCCTTTAATATGACCAACAATTTAGATCTAATGAAGTGGTGGGAAAATAATAAAAAAAAAATTCCCGAATCTCTATAAACTTGCATTACAAATTCACTCCATACCAGCAAGTAGTGCCGCAGCTGAGAGATCTTTCTCTTTAGCTGGGAATGTAGTGACGGAGAAACGAAACCGAATTGGTCCAGGCTGTTTGGACAGCCTTATATTTTTGAATTCAGTATTACGAAATAATTTACAGTAATTTTTTATTTTTTACCATTCTTCATTTTGAAATTTCATTTACTTTTTGTGTTTATTTCTAAGAAATATGTAAGTGCTAAGCTACTCTAAATATGTATTATTCATTTCATGTTATTAAAATAAATAAAACATATAACACACATTTTTTTGTCTTTCAACTGTTGTTAAAGGTGTTAAGAGTATCATCTGCTTTCGTGAGCCAAAAAATAGTGGCTAGAAATACCCCAAATTATGCAAAGTTGCACTTGTATGATGCAGTACAATGCGTGTGCTAGCAGGAACCGAAAGGTTCCCGAACCTTTTTTTAGAATTTTTTAGGGTGATCGCAGACACCCTGACGGTACTAGTAAAACGGTACTATGGCAAAGTCATAAAAAGGGTAATAAAAAAGGGGTCATTTTATGACGGTTGCATTTTTGGCAGGCGCCTATTCGGCACCAAGAATACACACAAGGTTTGTACGAGAGAAAGGGAAACCCGATTTTTGGTTGCAAGACAACCCTTAAACAAGGCTAACTTAGTTACCCTCATTCTCACTTTCTCTAGGGGCAAGTATGATCTGCAACCACGAGCTAAAAATAGCTTTGTTTTCAACTTCGAACTTTCCAAACCGCGAGCTAAAAATAGCTTTGTATCTGATATTAGTATCTGCTTCGAACTTCCCAGTCCGCTTCATACATTTCTATACATTTTTACTCGAGTATACCTCAAATGATTTAAATCATCTGCCTGGATCGTAGCATTACCTACCTATCAGCCCTATCCAGCCCATAACAATCGCTTCACATCATGTGATTTGAAGTTGGATAGTACTTGGTATCGATCCGAACCCGTTGCACCCAGTGATTTGATTTGATTTGCTTTTCGGCAACGGTTATTGAATCATACTCGTTCATACTCGTTGCAGTTCTCTGGCTGGGACACAACACCACGCCGCGGAGAACATCCCGGACCCATCAGCACCTAATCAGAAGGGAGTACTCCACAGGAAGACCTGGATAGAGGCGACTGCGGAGCACCCCTTCGCGGCGACTAAGTCGCCTACAGGAAGTTGGATTATTTTTTTTGTTAAAGTGTAATCCGGAGGGAAAAAAAAAGAAAATGAAAAAACTTAAAGTGCAGCCTTAGTGGCTGCTAAGGCCCAAAGCGGGCAGAAGAGACATAATAACCTAAAAGGCATGAAAGAATAGTGATAAGAAATAAAAGTGAAGTTAACTGAAGATTGGAAAAAAAAAATTGTTTTGTAAGAAAGAAAGGTTAACCTCTGTTAACTTAATTGATAAAAACAAAATCTGATGACAGAGTAATGTTAACAGAAGATTGAAAAACAAAGAGTTTGGTGAGAACAAAAAAATTGTTAAAAACTTGAGCTAAAAAAAAAAAAACATAAATAGGGGAACAATAATGAAGTGAAAAGTAAAATATTAAAAGAAACCAAGATTTGTAGAAAATAAGAAATTATTGTATAGTATAGTTTCAAAAGAAGAAAAAAAAAGAAAAAAAAAAGAAAGAAGGAGATAATAGGATGCAGGCCTAATTCAGAGTAAACCTTCCAACATAGTCTAGCTCGTCGAACCAACGCTCCAGCGCTTCGCCGGAGATCAATCCCCGCCGCAGGAGCCCTGTGAGTATGCAAACCTAAACAAAAGTACATAAGAAATTAACCTGCATTCATTAATTTTCCAACCAAAGTCCCAAAGTATTGATTAAGATGTAATCCTACTAGCCTTTAGTTCTATGTTAAGCCACCTATATCATGTAAAAGTAAAAACTATAAATATATAAGCCTAATCACATAGGTGTTTCTTATCGTTCACACCGTTAGCTATAAGTAAGATGTCTCTTTTGGAAATTTTGTTAGCTGTTAAAGAATTTAAAAAAAGGAATAAGTTCGTATAAGTCGATCAAAGCCAATGACCTCGCCGACGAAGGGGGTTAATAGGGATCACCAGAGTCAGACTCTGCAGCAGTAATCAACGGTAGGGAGGGGCAGTTGCCACAACGTAACACCTGTGGTATCCTTTCCAAATGAAATCTCATACCCTTCCATCTCCGTCTCTCTCTCTTTTAGTCTTTTAACTTTTCCCTCTTTCTTTACCTAGAATAGCAGACTGACGCTTACTTTGAATTATCTCTCCCGGTGTAGTTCTAGCATATAATTTTTTTGGTCGCAGCACGGCCAATTCTGGTCTTGACCATTATTATGAGCAGCGAAAGGCGAAGTCTGTGTCAGCAAGACAACCACCCCCAAAGCCGACGAGCTAGAGCCGGAACCTAAAGCGTGCCCCGCACAGACACTCCCTAGTCCATGATCTACTTTCGTTGCACGTTACATAGCTCAATAGCAAATTCCGGCTTTAGCCGTTACATTTATTCCACTTATTGAGTTTGGTTATCGTGCCTTAAGGGCCGTAACAACGGAGATAAGTATCTCCCGCCGTAATCCTTGAAAGAAGGAAGGAGGCCGAAGTGGCCACACGGTTCTCCAGTGGCTGCCAACCTTGGTGGTCACCACTACCCAACCCTTTGGGAGCTATAGCGACGAGGCCCACCAGCAGCAGCAACCTACCGCCGCCCCTCGCCACGGATATTCGACCAGCCGGCCCTACCCCTGCCACGGAGGGACCGCCAGCCAGCCAGCCAGAGCAGCTAAATAATATAATTGGCGCCCAACGGATTAATATTACTATTAATATTCGAACTCCGCCCCTGAAGTTATACAATATGTAAGTTGCTGAGCGCCCATAGGCCCGGCAATAGGAATTTTCTCGAAGGTGACTCGATTTTCGATTTCTGGTTCAGATTTTCTGGAGTGCGTTAAAAAAAATTGAAAACATACAGCTTAAGTTACGTACAAAAAAAAAAATTCAAAAATCAAATTGCAAAATATTTCCATACTCTTGGAGTTGATTTAATTAATTTTGTTTGATGTGGATTTCTTCGAGTGCATTGGAAATAAAAGAAATCAGATAACTCAAATAACGCACACTGGTGCCAAGGCAATTAATATCTACATGAATTAATTATCCAAAGAAATATTTGATTTCTTTATTAGTTGAAAATTGAAATAAAAGCAAATGCCCATCTTTTATAATTTGGAAAAATTTTGTCCCTTTAAAGATATTAAAGGGTTTACTTTTGGCCAATTTTTGACCAAACAAGGACGAATTAAAAAAAAAAACCTGCAAACGTTGGCCCATAGTGTCATTATAAATGCCAAAAAATATTTTTTAATGCCCATCTTTCGTTTCAAAAATATGCAAATTTGAATTTGTTTTTTTGTAAATGAAATAAAATTAAATGCCCATCTTTTAGAATTTTGAAAAAAAAAATATTTTTTGAGATATACGAAGTTTTCCTTTTTGGGTAATTTTTGCTTGTATCTAAAAAAATTTTAAAAAAGAAATATTTCAAACGCTTAAACAGACCCAACCAAACAATGCCCATCTCCCATTTTTAAATTATTAAAATTGGAAAATTGTCAAAAAATTCAACTTTTGAATTTTTGATTTTTTTTTTAGGAATCGAAGTAGGTTTAATTGCCCACAAATGCCCATCTTTTAGAATTTTAAACAACCGATTACTTTTCGAGATACATGACCCAAAAGTTTTAAACGTAAAAAAATCTTAAATTTAAGACTTGCCCATCTCTTAAAAATCAAAATTTCTCAAAAACAAGACTTGCCCATATGTAGCATCGCAAAAAAACATTGTGCCTAATCAATAATTTACAATAATTATAAACATCATTTTCGACGTATTGCCAATTTTCCCGGTCATAAATGGTTCGACTTCTTATTGCCAACCTTATTCATACATATTATACCTACTCTGATGACACTGCTGTCCTGACCAAAAGCAGTAGTATATTAGCTGCCACATTTGCTCTGCAAGAGTATCTGGACGCATTTCACCAATGGGCCATGTACTGGAATATTCGAATAAATGCAGACAAATGTGCCAATGTTACGTTCACCAATTGCCGAAGTACCTGCCCAGGAGTTAACCTCAATGGAAGTCCAATCAGAGCCCTTCCTGCATACAAGTACCTTGGTGTCACTTTGGACAGAAAACCCACTTTTGGCAGCACATCACTTGTGCCCAACACTCCTTCAAGAACAAGGTGACTCGAATGGCTTGGCTTCTTGCACCACGCAACAAGCTCGCTCTTGGATGTAAGGTTCAAATATATAAGTCCATATTAGCGCCTAGTCTTTTCTACGGGCTCCAGGTTTATGGCATTGCTGCAAAAACCAACTTAAACAAAATCCGGATTTTGCAAGCTAAAACGCTTCGAAGAATCTCTGGAGCTCCGTGGTTTATGAGAACCAGAGACATCGAACGTGATCTCAATGTTCCCAAACTTGGAGACAAGCTGCGAAATCTTGCTCAAAAATACATGGAAAGACTCAATGAGCACCCCAACAGCCTAGCCAAAAAACTTGGCACTGCTGCTATTAACAGTGCTGACCCAAATAATCGAGTCAAGAGAAGACTAAAAAGACACCACCCTCAAGATCTACCAGACCGGATCTTGGCATAATAAATTTCTCATTCTGTTTAAATTTACCTTCATAAAACAAAATCACTTCTTGCCCTAAGTAACGCTTAGACTAAGTATTTTAGTTAAATGTAAATACTGATTAGATTAAACTGTCAATAGGGTAGTAGTGCGCTAATCTTAAGAATAAAATTTCCACAATTTTGAAAAAAAAAAAAAAAAAAAAATTATAATTATTATAGATAATACAACATAATTTTATTATGGTTAAAACCATTCGTAGTACTTCACTTTCATATCATATTTAACTTTGCCTTAGGTAATAAGTACACGGGAAAACCCAATTTACACAAAGAAGATAATAAAAAACGCTATGCAAAATATTTAAAAGAAAAAAAGGGTAACAATCTACCTAAATATTTATTTTTATTACCCACATAGATATAATAGTCTATAAAACTTTCATTGCATAATTATGCGGTTAGGGACCAAGGGATTACAAAGGAAAACACGTGTAGTATATCTTTTTTACTTGGGAATAACCTAAAAATGCAACAAATATACCTGCTAAGAACATATATTTCCCAGATTTGCCACAATAAAGAACCATAAACTAATAAAAAAAAAGGTGTCATAACATAGTTCTCAACAGGTCATAAAGCAGCCTATATATATTGACATGTCAATACCGATCGCAAATTAGTCTGTGATTGAAAAATGTATGAATCAAACCGTGCGCAAAAAGTTTTTTTTTTTAAAACTACGAAAATAAAGTTATTTACTCTTTGTGAAGAAAGTATAAGTGCAACAGTGTCATTGCGGAATTATTGTATACTGTACGAATAATAAATCTTAACAAATATTCTGCGTTTTGGTGAGTTTACGTTTTTTTATACCCTTGCAGAGGGTATTATAATTTTGGTCAGAAGTGTGCAACGCAGTTAAGGAGACATCCAGGACCCCATAAAGAATATATATTCTGGATCAGGATTACCTCTTGAGTCGTTATAAACATGTCCGTCGGTCCGTCTGTCTGTTTCTACGCAAACTAGTCTCTCAGTTTTTGAGCTATCGTCTTGAAACTTTGCACACATTGTTGTTTCCTTTGCACGCAGTATATAAGTCGGGACGGCCGGGATCGGCCGACTATATCCTATAGCTGCCATATAATTGATTGATCGGAAATGCTATAACTTCCATGTTTTTAAAGAAAGAAGCTTGAAATTTGCACAGGTTCTCTTTTATGGGAATCTTAGCCGATTTTCATACGGATCGGCCGACTATATCCTATAGCTGCCATAGAACTGATTGATCGGAAATGCCACAACTTTCGAGTTTTTGGGCGTAGAAGCGTCGAACTTCTTTTAGAATCCATTTTTTACGAAACTGAGCTTGTTATGAATGTTTTTGTAAAGATCGGCCAACTATATCCGATATTTACTATATCTTTAATCAACCGAAGCCGCTATTTAACTGCAATAAGCTTCGGCTCCGCCCGAAGTTAGCTTTTCATTCTCGTTTTTAATTATTATTGTTATTAATACACTCTTGTATGGTCCACCTTAAGTTGGTTCCAGCCTAACGGGCCCGAGAGCTTGGCCAGCATATTGTACCGTTATGTGCTGTAGCTTTGTCTCGTTGCCGATCTAATGACCGCTGGAAATGTGAAGGTCAGGGTCTGCCACGGGCATCCGGCCAGGCATCAGCTTTGTCAGTTCTTAAGTTTAGTTTTAATGTGGATTTGGAATAGAGAGCACAAGCTGAATAGCAAACTCCGGCTTTAGTCGTTACATTTATTCCACTTATTGAGTTTGGTTATCGTGCCTTAAGGGCCGTAACAACGGAGATAAGTATCTCCCGCCGTAATCCTCGAAAGAAGGAAGGAGGCCGAAGTGGCCACACGGTTCTCCAGTAGCTGCCAACCTTGGTGGTCACCACTACCCATCCCTTTGGGAGCTATAGCGGCGAGGCCCACCAGCGGCAGCAACCTACCGCCGCCCCTCGCCACGGATATTCGACCAGCCGGCCCTACCCCCTGCCACGGAGGGACCGCCAGCCAGCCAGCCAGCCAGCGCAGCTAAATAACATAATTTGTAAGTCTTTTGAACATTTTAAAAATGAATGGCCAATATGGATTGAACACAAATTTATTCATTTTAAAAACACCTGCCCATTTGATTCTTTGGCTAAATTGGTTGCGACTGCATATATGGAGAACGTCTACTACAAGCAGGCCATTGACTTGCTAGTGTCGAAAGATTTAATATTATTATTTTCCCAAAAATACGCCATAGATGGAATAAGTTCACCGTTGTATTGTGAAAGAGGACGGATCAGGCAGAAATTTCTCTCGGAAAGTAACTGTGTGGTTTACTGCGAGACCAACATCGGAACATTCATAAAAAAAGGTCTTGGAGGAAATACCGAGTATAAAAAATCAAAAAATGCATGTAAATGGCATCCTAACTTGTGCCAATTCGAATAAATGCCTCGAACGCATAGAGCTGGTAGATGCTGAACAAATAACCAGCCTGGGTGTGCATGACGGGCTAAAAGCAACGATTAATAATTGTTTTGCATCAAAAAGAGGCAAATGCAAAGTATGCGGTGCGGAAACGATTTCTCATGCACACCCTGGAGCACATATCATCATAGATATGGAATTTGCATTTGATAGTTTTTAAATACAAATTGAAGAAAAATGTTATATTCTAAGCGGAGCTATTGAATACGTTCCGGGATCAGGCTCAGGAATTGGACACTACATTGCTTACTGACGCAGGATAACGGGATTATGGAAAGAGCATAATGACTTCACAAAGCAAGCCAAAAGATTCATTGGAATTAATAAGAGTATGATGATTCATATTGTATTCTATACAGCCAAAGACTTGTAAAACAAGTAAAAATCAATAAAAACTTGTATTAAGTACAAACATTGTTTCTTTTTTTGCGATGGTAAATACGGCCATGTCTTGTTTTTGAAAAATTTTGATTTTTAAGAGATGGGCAGTGATGGGCAAGTCTTAAATTTAAGATTTTTTTATGTTTAAAACTTTTGGGTCATGTATCTTGAAAAGTAATCGATTGTTTAAAATTCTAAAAGATGGGCATTTGTGGGCAATTAAATCTACTTTGATTCCTAAAAAAAAATCAAAAATTCAAAAGTTGATTTTTTGACAATTTTCCAATTTGAATAATTTAAAAATGGGAGATGGGCATTTGAAAATATTGATGGGCATTTAATGGGCAATTGAATGCACCCTTTTTTTTCCAAAAAATATCGTTTCACTCGACCCAACTTCACGTAGCTCATACAATAGCTATATTTAAAAAAAAGTTGGTAATAGTTTTGGGTCAGTCAGAAAATAATAGTTCAGATAGATTAGAGAAAGCACAAAAAATATTTGAAGAATTACATATAAGTAGTTCCAATAAGATTAAAGAGTTTATACCTATATTTAATTTTCAACTGACTTGAGTTAGATAATTTTGACAAATTGATTCGAGACAAAATCACGTTATTACCCGAATTAAAAAAAAATTCCAATTATATTCCACATTTTGGAACCACATACAAGTGTGAGGTGGCGTTTTCAAGTATGAAAATAATTTGAAGCAAAATACGAAATAAAACGACGGACAAGGATAAAAGGACAAAAGAATTTAACGGATAAATTGTATTAGTTTGTAAATTATATTTTATTTAATATTAAATATTTTTTTTTATGTTTATTTTTTTGATAAAGTTGTTTTTTTATATTTCCTTAATTTTTGTTTTGTGCAGTGTAAAGCGTAACAAGAGAACTCCCTGATTAATTTTCGTTCCGTTTCTCTCACGGGTACACAAATGTTATGTTCGGATGTGATTGTAGTGGTGCCGACCCCTGCTTTGAACCAACAGATTGGTGGAAAGAAACCGAAGTTTTCGCCTTTCTAAGCTCGCACTGCAGGTACATGCTATACCTGCAAGTAGTGCCTTTTTTAAGTTGTTTGTTAATAATTAGTTAAGTTTATGCTGAATGAAACTACTTTTTTTGTTTTTATATGCTAACATTAAAAACAAAACTGCATTTTTACTTTTTTGATATAAGTTACGCAAGTGTCTAAAATTAAGAAAATGGGGTCGTATGTAGACTTTTGTCCCCCACTGTAGATATAGTGTTTATTTTATTGTTTATTCGATATAACTCGATTAATATTGAATGCACCCGTGCCATTTTTTTACATTGAAGGGTTACAGTGTTGCACAATTTCTAAAGCAAAAATGAAAGAGGGGTACCCCGAGTATTCAATACTAAGCTTAAATTTCTGCTGGATGAGCGATTTTGGTCTGGCCAAAAAATAAGTCCACCAGAAGTACGCCAGAAAAAATCCTCTACTTCGAGGGAATCATTTATAGACGGGGAACAACAAAATCATTTGGGTCTGGACCAGATGACCAGAGGGTTCCAAAAAGTGGAATAATTTCTTATGGAGCGCCAAAAAAATAATAAATCTCTTAGGTAACGACTTCAGAAGACATGTACGACGCCCCAAAAGCAGGAAATTCGACGCCCCAAAGGCAGGGAATTCGATGCCCGATTCATCGGATTACCTATGATTACTATGACCCGATTTTGGTATAAAAATATATTGTCTGACATAAAGCTGCCATATGCCGAGAAAGACATGCCCTTGAGATGGGTCTTTCAACAGGATAACGACCCAAAGATACATCGAAGCTGGTCAAGGCCTGGTTCGCAGCAAACAAAGTTGACTTTATGATGTGGCCAAGTCGATCTCCAGACTTAAACCCCATCGAAAACCTATGGGGAGAGCTCATCCGTCGGATTGGCTCAAACACTTTTTGAAATACGGAAGAATTGTGGAAATTCGTAGAGAAATGAGATTCCTTTAGAGACTTGTCGTAAATTGCCAGCATGCCGAATCGAATGTCCAAAGTTACAGAAAATAAGGGTAGATATACTGGGTATTAGCATAGGATTAGAATAAAAATAAAAAATTGGGAAATTGTTTTTTTTTAAGTTAGAGACTGAAGAATTGCTGTACTTATTTTTTTGACTAACCCTTTTTTATGTTTTTTTTGCTTAATTGACAATAAATTCTATACATTAACTGAAATATTCTTATATTAACGTGTACTTATTATTTTGGCCAGTAGTGCAAATGAAGAATCAATCAATTTTTTCAATTTTTCAATTGTTTTTGTGGTACCTAAAACATCCAAAAGTAAGAACAAATCACCTTGCCTACTCTAATTTTTTATGATCCTTTTTTTTACCCATACATTTTATGTTCCTTTCTTCTTTTTACACATCGGCTTTTTATGGGTGTCTGCCGACCAGTGTTGCCAGTATAGCCTATTTCAGGCTAGATCTAGCCAATTTTTAAATGATCTAGCTTATACAATTTGTAAATAGCCTATAGCCATAAATCTAGCCTATTTTTAAAAATAATTTAGCATATTTTTTTAATGTATTTGTGACCAACAAAAAATTTTGTTTTGGTGTTCAATGTTTTGCTGGTTCTTCTTTGCCGATTGTTACGTGAACTTTATCATATGATCGTGCTTTCTGATCGATAGATTTTTTGGATGGTGCTATATGTTATCGCATTATATTATGTGATCTCTAATAATTAATTGTGAAATCAAAGTGAATTGAAGCTTACGTGCCAAAATGCCGAAAGCCATTTACAAACAATTATTTCGCGATGCTTGGTTGGAAAACAGTGAGTTTAAGGACTGGCTCCGGAAAATGCCAGCTGATCCAGCCAAGGCATTTTGTTCCTCTCGTAAATGCTCAGTAGCAGCCAAGGTATACGACATACGGCAACATGCGGTGTCCAAAAAACATATTTCGACAACGAGCGCAATTGGTCAAACACAAAAGCTAAGTTTTCCTTCCAAATTGTGGAAGGCAGAGGAGCAGGAAGCTGCACTATGTTTGTATGTGGCTGAGCACACGGCAATATCAACTGTGGACCACTTGTCAAAATTATGTGTGAAACTATTTAAAGCGTGCAGTGCAGCCGCACAAATACAGCTTGGACAGACGAAGTGCACGCAGATTATAAACAATGTGTTGGCAGTGCACTTCATGGAAGACTTATTGATGGATATTGGATCATCGAAATATAGTTTGCTTCTGGATGAGTCAACCGACATCAGTGTGACGAAATTGATTGGTAAATATGACATTATTTTGCTTTATAATTTGTTAAAATATATTTGTATGTGTTCATAAATTAATTGCCTTCTTTTTATATATGTGCATTTTACAACTTTTAAGGAATCGTTATAAATTACTTTAGTGCAAGAAAGCAAAGTATGGTGTCTACTTTCCTGAGTTTAGTTAGTATCGAGTCCGGAGATGCTATTTCCATAGCAGACCATTTGAAGCTAGAGTTACGGAAAAAAATTTTAACATTTCAAATACGATTGGGCTTGGAACCGACAACGCCAATGTGATGACAGGATCCAAAACGAGCGTATACACTGAATTAAAAAAAAGTGTGCCTACTTTAATATTAATTAAGTGTGTATGTCACTCTATACAATTGGCTGTAAATCAGGCGTGCAAAGGTAGTATGCCGGAGGCTTTGGAATTTCTTGTGGCGGATACCAATCCTGGTTTGCGAAAAGTTCGCAACGCCAAATGAATTACAAAAAAATATATGAATGTATAAATAATGATCAGGTATAAATGTACATGTGAAGTAAACAGTAAGTCGTGTTCGTCCAACAAACAGTCAAACATAACAAAAATTTAACGCCTAATTTTTGTACTCGTCCTAAAAGCTGGTTAGTAGATTAATTGTTAATATTTGCCTATTAATACATGTATTGCCTGACGTATTAACTTTATTCGTTTGACTCACTGACTCTTTAATTTATTTTTAATTTCCATTAAAAATACCCAGAGTTTGCGATACCAGATGGCTATCAATAGAACCTGCAGTAACTAGGATTTCACATCAGTGGTCGGAGCTCAAATTGCACTTTGCCTTAGCTGCCAGTTCCGAAAAATGCCACAAGGCCAAAATTTTGCATGATTTATATAACGATGAAACTAATTTATTGTATTTATTGTTTTTGCGACCGATTCTAAATGATATGCAAAAACTCAACAAATTGTTTCAAAGTGAACGGCCGGAATCTTCTAAGTTATTATTTTCTAAGTTATTATTTCTTTCACTAAAAGAAAAAATCATACCTCCGGATATAAACATTGACATCTTTAAAGATGATTTTATTCATATTACAGTACAAGATTTGTATTTGGGATATGCTTTTGAACAAAAAATAAAATCTTTTGAATGCAAAGAGCAAGAACCGGAAATAAGGCAGGTTTGCGTTAATTTTGTAAAACGATTAATAATGCAACTCCGTGAAAGGTACGAAAAAGCTTCAGTTGATTAGATTATTACTATATTTATAATACACTTTTCCATTTTAGACTTCCCGACAACTTCAATATTTTAAAGAAGGTCAATATATTTGCAGTGGATAATACTGCGACCCCACAAAAATATATTTGAATTCAAAAATATTTTTTAATATTTTAAAATAACTGATATCGATGAATTAAAATCACAATTGGACAAAATTCACCTGATAAAATGGGAAAAAACAGAAGAATCGATGCAATTTTGGGCAGAGGTGCTAGCGTATAGAGACGCAGGAAACAACAACCCCTTTAAGGCGCTTGCATTATTTGCCATCCAGTTGTTTTCCCTGCCATGGTCCAATGCAGAGGTGGAACGAATGTTCAGCCAAATGAACATAGTGAAGTCAAAATTGCGCAATAAAATGGCATTAAAAAGCTTGAATGCAATATTGAGCATAAGGTTTGTTTTTAAATTGTGTCAAACTTATTTATATTTTAATAATAATATATTTCAATGTTACAGATATGGGTTACGAAGACACAATGAATGCTGTCATACCTATTCGTTGCCACAAAAGTATCTTGCCCAAATTAAAAAAAAAAGACAAATATTTGAATGACGGGGAGAACGACGATATTGAAAGTTTGTTAAGGTGTTTAATATAAAAAAAACATGAAAATTACTTTAATTTGGTAGATATTATTGGATTTTAATATATAGCTTATTTTTCAGCATATTTTTATGAATTTTAGCCTATTCTAGCCTATTTTTACCCAAAATCTAGCCTATTTGCGAGCTCAATACCTGGCAACACTGTGCCGACACTTGTTTGTCGGCAGTGCCGACACTTGTTTGTCCGAGTATGACAAGTACCCGAAGTTTCGTGCATCGGTAACTACTTATACCCGAAGCTATGTGCACGAAAGATACTCGGGTGCCTAAAGTACCTGTGTTTTTCGGGTGTACTTATTGTAGCAAGTGCTTTATTGTTTGCAATAAATTCTATTTTGTCAAGCAAACTAAACCAAATAGTAATAAAAATTCCCAGAATATAATTCTTCTTATAATAATTGTTAATAGTCCCTTTAAGGCAGGCACAGGTAAGCCAGGAAAGGCCTCTGGAAAGGGAGGATGCATAATAGTGGCTATCAACTCTTGGGACACACTCGTGGGATAGCTTGGACCCGTTTCGATTGTTTAAGTTAGAGTTCGGAAATGATTGGTTGCATGTGTGTTTGATCGAACGAAAAGGTCGTATCGACATGTCGAGAGCCTCGGACTGTTGGAGACCGAACACAAGTTGCAAAAGCCCTTAGAACTCGTCTGGTCCATTTATTAGACATGTTCGCTCACATTCAACTGTTACTCGATAGGTTATGTACATATATGGAGTAAGTATTTCTGGTTTCATCAAAAAACCATTTCCCAACCCTTCTGTTGCATAAATATATTAATCTTGTTAAAGAAAGTTTTTCAATCAATTTATATTCATTTTTTCCCTGTATATATAAACATACATAATGTATGCTTGTATACATACAAGTATATAGGCAGCCCCATTCTTCACATATTTTATGTTGGACTTGTGTGCGTGCAGACACTCGAGTATCGAACCTAAACATTCGGCTAAGATCGTAAAGGATTGGCTCCTTTATTATGCTCCCCGGCAATTATTTTCACCACCACAAAGCCCAGACCTAAATATTCTAGAGCAGGGGGGCCCAAACGCAGCTTACGGAAGACCAAAACACCAATAAATTGAAGAATTCGCACTAACACATAAAAGAAACTTCTCTCCATTTGATATAAATAAAGGACCCGTGTATGTTAGTATTTTTGGCTGGGTATGTGATGTAATTCCATTTTTGGTTTGAAAATAAATATTTAAAAGGAATGGATGGCAAATAAAAGAATAATGTCGAGGAACCGCAAACCCATATGGGTAAGCAACGTAGAGAGGCTTCGATTATGTGGGATTGTGTTAAACGAGAATGGAAAGCTAACTTCGGACGGAGCCGAACCTACACACGTAATTTCGATATCGGATATAGTTAGCCGATCTTTACATAAACATTCATAACAAGCTTAGATTCGTATAAAATGGATTTTCAAAGAAGTCCGACGTTTCTACGCCCAAAAACACGTAAGTTGTGGCATTTCCGGTCGTTCAGTTATATGGCAGCTATAGGATATAGTCGGCCGATCCGTATGAAAATCGGCTAAGATTCCCATAAAAGAGAACCTGTGCAAATTTCAAGCTTCTTTCTTTAAAAACATGGAAGTTATAGTATTTCCGATTAATCAGTTATATGGCAGCTATAGGATATAGTCGGCCGATCCCGGCCGTTCCGACTTATATACTGCGTGCAAAGGAAAGAAGGGTGTGTGCAAAGTTTCAACACGATAGCTCAAAAACTGAGAGAATCGTTTGCGTAGAAACAGACAGACGGACATGTTTATAACGACTCAAGAGGTAATCCTGATCCAGAATATATATACTTTATGGGGTCCTGGATGCCTCCTTCACTGCGTTGCACACTTCTGACCAAAATATAATACCCTCTGCAAGGGTATAAAAAGGTGCAGGCGGCCAAGAGGATATTTGCAATCAATGATCGTCCAAGTTAAAAACAAAAGGAAACACGACAAAACTTTTGCATCATCTTAGTAAGGTACATACATTTTGCGATCCAACAAAAAAGTGCGACCCCAACTCAATGACTATTTTAAATCAAACGCGCCTAAAAAGCCCGCCCTTTTAATTGCTGCACCGCGGCAAACCCGAGAAGTCAGATTTGACATATGCGTCAGCTGATCTGGACCAAGCGCAGCCAACTTAGGGTTTCCGTTTCCAACCGGATCATTTTTCTGGTGACTTGCAGCGTACATAGACGTATCCCTTGTAGAGCTGAGATTGTTGAGCATCGAACCGGGTGACTCTGAATTTTAATTGGATCGCGTGACCCCCGGCAAGCTCAACCTCTCTGATTGTCGATTCCGACTTTATTTTGGCAAAAGTGGGGTTCGAAGGTTAATATTTTTGTTGTTTTATCCGCTTTGGAATGTCTAAGACTTGGCCTCCAGAGTGCCCCTTTCTGGCGTCGCAAGCCGAGTGAAGAGGGCAGCACCCGCACTGTCGGCCAGTGGAACGCCCAACGTACCGGTTGTGGCCGGCGGAGCGCGACTACTTGACTGATCGGTCAGCTGGGGACGCAACGCCGCCCAGCGGAGAACCTTCAGGACCGATCAGCACCTACTCACACAGGAGTACCCCACAGGACCCCCTCCACGACGACTAAGTCGCCTAACAAAAAGCTAGAAAAGTGTAATTCCAGAAATACAAAAAGAAAAAAATGCAAAAAAAAAAAAAAAAAAAAAAAACATAAAGTGCAGCGCCGGTGCTTCTAAGGCCCAAAGTGGGTAGAAATAAATGTTAAAAGAGAATAATAGAAAATTGTGAGAAGGAAAATTTGCCTTTCAAAGCGCACAGACGTTTTTTTTTTTTAGCGCTCTGCGTTCATATCACCATTTTGCCTATCTTGCGATCAAACCGGCGTTTGATTTAAATACATTTAAAATTTTTAACAATTTTAAAATACTTTAATAATTTCCGTCTCGCTTACGCGTGTGCAGTGATATATTTGGTAATGAATAAATATTTATTAATTTTAAACCAAGCATAGCTCTGCTTTGCTTTACAATTTGTTGTTGCTCTATTCGCTATTCCCTTTTAGAGTTGTTTATCTCTACCTCTAAGCCTAACTTCTAACTGTTATACTAACATACAAACTGTTCTCTTGTTCTAATTTTTTAGTTGGTACAGTGGTTCGAGGTATAACAAAAATTGAAATAAAAAAATAAATAAATAATATATAATAAAAAATGGAATTTAAAGTAGTCTGCGCTATTAAGTCTTGCAATAAGACCATAACTTCATCCCAGCCAAGCCTTCCCTGTTGGCTGTGCGACAACATGGTACACGCCAAATGTGCCGGTTTCACAGCCTCAGTGTCGGACGGAGTGTCCCGGAGCTCTGGCTTGCACTTTTGTTGCAACGACTGTCGTGCCGTGCAGAGCGAGATGAGAGCGTTCATGCGGCACACAAGGAATGGATTTAACGAATTGAAAGCTGGTATTCGTAAAATCAGCGATCAATTTAATGCGCTTGATTCTCAATTTAGTAACCTATAGCTACTAATAGAGTCTCCGAAGCCACAGCCCCAATTGATGCATACCCCTGTAAAACCCAGTGGGAACATTGGGTCCGGACTCCCGGCACCGACTGGTATCACAGTCCTACAAGCTGCGAGACCAAAGCCCCTAAAGGTTGTTCCTCCAACGAAACAAATATTTGTTTCACGGCTCGCCCATTATACCTTAGAGATCGATATCTCGGCTTATATCAAAGCCAAAACAAAAGCGGATATTAAGGTGGAGGACATCTCCAAATTTAAATTTGCACTCTCGAGGCGCACATCATCCTTTAAGATATGTGTGCCTATGTCGATGTTTGAGACGATGTGTTCGCCTGGCTTCTGGCCAGACTACATATTCGTTCAAGAGCATCAGCCGAAAATGTAAAAAAAATACCAAGCTTGCGAGAGTCAAGCTCCCCAAAGCTACACCAACTGATCAGCCTACTTCTTTCTTAAAAAACTAACAAACTCCATTACTCTTAAAACTCAGAATATCTACGCAGTAAGCTCCCTAGGCTATACTCTGATAGCTTTTCCTTTGCATCTCAGGTTATTGTCTTTAGTGAAACCTGGTTAAAGCCGGAGATCCTTAGCTCCGAAGTTTTCCCAGACAGGTACACCACTTTCAGACGCGACCGACCTCTCCAAAGAGGCTGAGGAGTACTGATCTCAGTAGACTCCTCTTTCCAAACTTAAAGAGGTCAAGTTGCAAGAGTTTGGTAATTTTGAATTTCTTTGCGTTAAGATCACTTTGTCCGATCAATCGCTGTTTATTACCTGTTCATATATACCGCCTTCATCTGAACCGCCTACTTACTGGCATCATTTGTCTGCTATCCAGTCGGTTTTCAATCTTATGTCCGATAGCGACCAGCTGGTGGTTCTGGGTGACTTTAATATACCAGAACTCACTTGGTCAAATATCGATAACCTTACAGCCCTATCACTTTCTTCACACCATGATTTTATGGCAGGCATGTTTGACATGTCTTTAGGTCAAATTTACGACGTCAGAAATTCTTTAGGTCTGCTTCTAGACTTATGTTTTGTGTCTGATCCAGATGGAATCACCCTTTCCAGAGCCCTGCCTTTGGTGACCCCAGAAGATCCATATCATCCTACCCTTGAGGTTTCAATCGAAACCATTGCCTTAGTTAAATCTCATAGTGTAGGTAATAGAATTCGCTGCTTTAGTTAGGCTGATTTTAAAAAGCTCAATAACTTAAGTCTTTCCTTTGATTGGTCTGATCTTTTGGCATGCAATGATATAAATATCGCCTTAGAATATTTTTATAGAAGTTTGAATAGTTGTTTTGACTCTTGTGTACCATGGAAGTATCCGTCCGTTAAAGACAACCCCCCTTGGTTTACAAGGAGCCTAAATAATCTTAAACATATCAAAAATACACTTTTAAACAAATATAAAAGAA
The DNA here is from genome assembly GCA_018150405.1 of Drosophila varians. Lineage (NCBI taxonomy): Eukaryota > Metazoa > Arthropoda > Insecta > Diptera > Drosophilidae > Drosophila > Drosophila varians. The sequence goes on from JAECWK010000126.1 coordinate 13,976,186, forward strand.
CCGGCTGCAACCTAACTTTTTGAAGGTACTTAGTAGCTCGGTCGAACTTCATAACGCTGCATAACGCTGAATGTTATATGGGTTATAATCGCCGTTGTCGGGTTCAGTTCACGCAGGACCCGAAGCAGTTTTATAATTTCGTAAACACAAAGCAGAAACATGTATCTTCTCCTTCCTTGCTCTCGTTTGAAAATTCTTCTGCGAATACGGATCAGGCCATTGCAGATCTATTCGCAAAATATTTTTAAACAACGTATTCACCTTGTACTATTTCTGATCAGCCCTACACATATGAAATTCTTTCAGCCAATCTTATTTTTGGTCCATCTCTCTCCGAGCGTAGTTTGTTATCGGATCTTTTAAAGGTTAAACCGGTACTTTTACCAGGTCCCGATGGAGTACCAGGCTGTGTGCTAAAGAATTGCGCTGAGTCATTGTGCAAACCTTTTTCAAAGCTTTTCGCCTTATCTCTGGAAACGTCGATATTTCCCCTTATGTGGAAGGAATCCTTTATAATTTCCCTGCATAAAAAAGGGAAAAAATTTGATGCTACCAATTATAGAGGCACCTCTAAATTGTCACCAATTCCAAAGCTATTTGAAAAAATTATTACTCCTCATCTGCAGCACCTCTGTAGTTCAATAATTTCTCCATGCCAGCATGGTTTTATTAGGCGTCGCTCCACCACCACCAACTTGTTGGAGCTGACATCATTGATGGCTTCCAAAATGGCCTTTAAACAGATATCATCTACACTGATTTTAGTAAAGCATTTGACTCTGTAAACCACTCACTCCTTTCGAGAAAACTCGATCTTTTGGGATTTCCTGTTAACCATCTTACGTGGACTTCCAGCTAAATTTCTGAAAGAACCCAACGCGTCCTTTTTAATGATTATGTCTCCTGCCTTGTCCGAGCTACATCTGCAGTCCCTCAAGGAAGTTATCTTTGCCCTTTACTTTTTACCATTTTCATTAATGACTTGCCTTTTGCTTTATCGAACTCTCGTGTACCTATGTTCGTAGACGACGTTAAGCTGTGTCTTCAATATAAATCTTCCTCTGCCCAATACAAACTTCAGTCCGATCTGGACAAGTTCCAAAATTGGTATTCTGCAAATGACTTAAAACTCAATGGGTCAAAATGCAAACTTATGTCATTCTATCGCTTAAGCCCCATCCAGGCCACTTATTTTCTCTATGCGACCGCCCTAGAAAGATTAATTCAGGTTAACGACCTACGTGTCCTATTAGACTTCAAGCTGAAATTTACCGACCATATATCGGCAATGGTTAATAAAGCCAAGGGTGTGCTTGGTTTCATTAAAAGATGGTCAAAGGAATTTAATGACCCTTATATAACCAAAACTCTTTACATATCTTTAGTTCGTCCGATTCTTGAATACGGTTCATGTGTCTGGAGTCCCCAATATGGGGTTCATCCAGACCGTATTGAATCAGTACAGAAGAACTTTCTCATTTTTGCTCTTAGGGGTCTAAACTGGAATGCAAGTATTCAACTCCCGTCTTATCATAGCAGACTACTTTTAATAAACTTACCATCCCTACTAAACCGTAGGACTATGCTGGGTGTAGTTTTCACCAATAACCTTATTAATGGTGAAATTGACAGCCAGAACCTTTTAAGTCTGTTAAAATTTAACGTTCCTTTTAGGGCCTCTCGAACTTTCCTCCCCTTATTTCTTAACTTTTGTAGGTCAACATATGCCCAGCATGACCCTTTCAGGGTACTATGTTCTGACTACAATAACCTCTATCAAATCATTTCACAGAACTCTTGCATGAAATCCTCTATTCTTTCCTACTTAAGAAAGCAACAATGTAACTCTTCCTCGTAACCTTTTTAAAATACTTATTCCTCGTCTCGGATCTATCCCCGCGATTCGAGCCGTACGATAAACGGCAGCGCCCCTCGGTTGGTTGGGCGGGAGGTGGGCTGTACGTATGCAGTGGAAGCCGCGAAAAAAAAATATAAAAACGAAAAAAATAAGTTTCATTCAGCTTACACTTAATTAGTCATTAAGAAAAATCATAAAAAGGCACTGACAGTGAACATACGATTTGTTGCAAAGGTGTTTCCTCTATTCTTTCCAAGTAAATCAAATGCCAAATTACCGTTAATTTTTTTTTTATGTTTTACTTATTATTTGGCTATGGTTTCATTGCATTTCAAAATTCAAAAAACAATACAATCGTGAAAATGTCTCCTCGAAGAGAAATTTCGCTTTCTCCGCGTAGATTAGTAGTTAGACATCGACAAGAAAAAAAATCTTTTGGCGAAATTGCTAAATTATAATATTTAAGCAAAGCTACTGTTCAAACAATTATTAAAAACTTTAAAGAAACCAGCACATGCGAGAGCAAGCCGCGCGGTGGCCGTCCCAAGAAGCTTGCCCTTAGGGACATATCCTTTATCCGTAATGAAGTGAACCAAAACCCCAAGGTACATGCTACTGACTTGGCACAAGAGATAGCCGAAAGGTCGAAAATTATTGTCCACCCACGGACAATTACAAGGACTCTCACGGACAATTACAAGGCTACCGAAGCAGAATTCCTCGAAAGAAACTTCTCATAAGCGATAAAAATGGATTAAAACGATTAGAGTTCACTAAAAAGTATTTTAATAAGGACATAGAGTTTTGGAAAACGGTTTTATTTACGGATGAATCGAAATACAACATATTTGGATACGATGGAAGAGCAAAAGTTTGGCGGAAACCAAAAACTGCAATAGATCCCAAACTTATTGTCCCGACCGTAAGCACGGTGGTGGGAGAGCGTTGTGGTGTGGGGTGCAGTTGCAGCCTCGGGTGTCGGAAATTTGGTATTAATTGAAGGAAATATGGACCGCTTTCAATATAATACCATATTAGAAAATCCGTGACCAAATTATGCCTTGGAACGAGCTGGGTCTTTCAACAGGATAATGACCCTAAACGTACGGCTAAGATCGTAAAGGATTGGCTGCTTTATTATGCTCCCCGGCAATTATTTTCAGCCCCACAAAATGTTTTGGGAAATTTTAGAGAGAAAAATTAGAAAACATCAAATATCGAATGCTGATATGCTTAGAGAGACGCTCCAGGACGAGTGGGTCAAAATAACCACTGTAATCTACTTTTGAAAAGTCGCTGAGATTCAGTGCTCATTGGCTTGGAATGCACTGAACAACCAATGAGCAACTGAACATCTGAGCAATGAGCAAGTGAGCAATAAGAGTGAGTTGACTCTTTTGACAAAAAAGAACATACATATGTCGGCGCATTGAAACTGCGTGGTTGCGAATGTAAATGTGTGTGTGTGTGTGTGTGTGCGAATACACATTTTCGGGTATTTCACCAGAGTAATAATATTGCATCAGCCTCTTACGCTGTGAGTGTGTGGTTGCCAGGCAACCGTTGTCAGGCGACCGTTGCTTGGATGTTGAAGTACCGTTGTAGCGAGGCGACAGCGTTGTGTCGCTGTCGCCGATCGTGGTTCGGTAGTATGCACGATAGGTAGAGAATTAGACGCAGGCAGTTGCGTACCAGAACTTGAAGTGTGTACAAGGCCGAAACTCGTTGCGCCACAATGGAAGACAACAACAACAACGAACATGATTCGACACATATATACATATGCATGTTTATAAAAAAAAGGGAAAAAATTAACTTGAAAATGTACTTTGACAAGACTGTATATTTATGCAACACATAATGGTTGATGGTAATAAATGGTTTTTGGAAAAAACTGCCTACTATTTATTACATATATAACCTATCGAGTACCATTCGAGTTTTAATGGACATTTGCAACTAGTGTTTGATATCCTACAGAGCTTGCACCGTGTGTGAGTTCGATCTTGAACGGTCCGAGACTCTCGACATGTCGATACCCGAAATGATAGTTCGATCGAACGCATATGCGCACCTGCACAATCCAAATGAAGTCGAGCTATCCCTCGAGAGTGTCCGAAAAGTTAATACACAAAACAGGGAGAAGCAACTTTAATGACCACTTGGTAAAACTCCCCTTTCCTTTTACTTGCTGTAAATTGACCTTTTTTATTTATTATAGTTTAGCACACACCAATTAAAAAAAAAAAATAATTAGAAAAATCTTTTAAGAACAAATGCTAATGTTTGAGAAAAGAAAAAAAATTCAACGTAAAAAATTAAACTGGAAAAGAACAAAAAAATATTAAATATATAAATCGAAACAATTCACAGCACGATAAGCTGCTTTGTAATTCCCCCTTTTTTTTATCTGTTTTCACCCTTACCAGGATGTGTGCTAAGGAATCGCGACGAGTCATTGTGCAAACCTCTTTTAAAGCTTTTCACTTTATCTCAGAAAACGTCGATATTTTCCCATGTGTTTCCACAATCTGATGCTACCAATTATAGAGGCATCTCTAAATTGTCAGCAAATTCAAAGCTATTTGAAAAAATTATTACCACCAACTTGTTGGAGCTGACTTCACTTGTGATTGATGGCATCCAAAACGGCCTTTAGCTAACCATATTTACACTGACTAGTTAAGAATTTGACTCTGTAAACCACTTACTACTAAGCCGGTCTGGGAATTTCCATACTGATCGGCCGACTATATCCTAAAGGTTTCATAAACCTGAACGATGGAAAGTGTTATATTTTATGACAAATTTAACCTTTCTAAAATTTACATACACTTGTACGTATATTATGTAATTACATATTTTGTTAAATGGTAAATTATGGTATATTTAAGGGTTTTATAAAAATAAAGGTTTCCGTGATATTTATCATTATAATTCACATACTTAGCCCCTCACCACGACAAGGTCTCAATCCACGAGAGGGTATTTTTTTTTGTATAATTTAATCTATATTGCACTTTATATACAAGCAATTGATTTATATATTTTTCGCGGCTCCCACTGCATACGTACAGCCCACCTCTCGCCCAACCGACCGAGGGGCGCTGCCGTTTATCGTACGGCTCGAATCGCGGGGATAGATCCGAGACGAGGAATAAGTATTTTAAAAAGGTTACGGGGAAGAGTTACATTGTTGCTCTCTTAAGTAGGAAAGAATAGAGTTCTGTGAAATGATTTGATAGAGGTTATTGTAGTCAGAACATAGTACCCTGAAAGGGTCATGCTGGGCATATGTTGACCTACAAAAGTTAAGAAATAAGGGGGGGAAAGTTCGAGAGGCCCTAAAAGGAACGTTAAATTTTAACAGACTTAAAAGGTTCTGGCTGTCAATTTCACCATTAATAAGGTTATTGGTGAAAACTACACCCAGCATAGTCCTACGGTTTAGTAGGGATGGTAAGTTTATTAAAAGTGGTCTGCTAAGCAAGTCTACAAACAATTTTTTAATTACAAACCAATTAATTAAATAATCAAATATTTACAAATAAAATAAAACAAATATATACACTACTGGCCAAAATAATAAGTACATGCCCATAAGATTTCTTCTGCGCCATGTAAATCTTTTCGTATTAGCGTAACGAACCAATTCTAGTTTCTTTTAGTTTTCTCACATAAAGTTTATTATAAAAATAGTTAATAAAAGAATATTTCAGTTAGTGTAGAGAATTTATTGTCAATTAAGCAAAAAAAACATAAAAAAGGGTTAGTCAAAAAATAAGTACAGCAATTCTTCAGTCTCTAACTTAAAAAAAAACAACAGTTTCCCATATTTTTTTTTTCTAATCCTATGCTAATACCCAGTATATCCTTATTTTCTCACCCTTATATTTTTTCACCCTTATTTTCTATAACTTTGGTTATCCGTTTCGGCATGCTGGCAATTAGTTTACGACAAGTCTCTAAAGGAATCTCGTACCACGTTTTCTCTACGAATTTCCACAATTATTCCATATTTCGAAAAGTGTTTGAGCCAATCCGACGTTTGAGCTCTCCCCATAGGTTTTCTATGGGGTTTAAGTCTGGAGATCGACTTGGCCACATCATAAAGTCAACTTTGTTTGCTGCGAACCAGGCCTTGACCAGCTTCGATGTATCTTTGGGTCGTTATCTTGTTGAAAGACCCATCTCAAGGACATGTCTTCCTCGGGATATGGCAGCATTATGTCAGATAATATATATTTATACCCAAATCGGGTCATAGTATCGGTAATCCGATGAATAGGGCCAACTCCATGCCAAGAGAAACACCCCCAAACCATTATGTTTTCGCATCCGTGGTTAACGGTCTTTTTTGTGTACCGGGCTTCGAATTCCTTGCCTTTGGGGCGTCGTACATGTCTTCTGGAGTCGTTACCAAAAAGATTTATTTTCGTTTCGACGCTCCATAAGACATTATTCCACTTTCTGGAACCCTCTGGTACAGACCATTCCAAATGATTTTGGGCAAACTTTTGCCTCATCTTTAAATTATTTCCTCGAAGTAAAGGATCTTTCCTGGCTATGCGTCCTTGTAAGCCTCTCCTATTCAGTCTACGACGAACCGATCTTGACGATATTTCATTATCAATATGAGCGGCAATTGCCTTGGAAGACATAAATGGATCCTTCTTTGCGAGACTTTGGATTCGGGTGTCCGTCGTTTGAGAGGATTTCTTCTTACGACCTCGAGTTTCGGTTTCAACCTTGAATTTTAAAGCATTCTGGGAAAACATACTGATCGTCCACGGCTTTTAACAATTTCCCGATAACTTTTTCCTTCTTTTTGCAGATTTACAGCAATTTTCATTTCTTCTTTAGTACAATGTTTTTTTTTGCCCATTTATAGAATATTTTTTTCTGGGATATACTTGAATATGCAAGGAAATAATAAAAGCCAACATACCTTGACCCAACTCTACCTTAAATCCTTTAAAATTTATCAAATACACAGGTGTACTTATTATTTTTGCCAGACCGAAATCGCTCATCCAACAGAAATTTAAGCTCAGTATTTAAATACTCGCGGGATCCCTCTTTCATTTTAGTTTTAAAATTGTGTTACACTGTAACCCTTCAATGTAAAAAAATTGGCACGGGTTCATTTAATATTAATCGAGTTATATTGAAACAAAAAACTATATCTATGTACTTATTATTTTGGCCAGTAGTGTACATAACAAATTAGGTCTTTTAATAAAAAAATAGTAAATAAATAAATAATTCTAAATAAAATAATTATAATAATTGTATTTTAGGAAAATGCCATCATGATGAATATAGCTTGTTTTGTATGTAAGGGATACAGCATTCATAAGCGTGCTATCAGCAAATATCCAATCAATTTGCGTCAAATTTTTTTTAGTTAAAGAGTTATTGATTGAAATTATGTTATGTCTGTTAAAAGCTTCTTCGATTTGATCTGTGCGTGTAGATCTGCATATATTAAAATCTCCTAATATTACCAATTTAGTATTATTTTCCAATCTCCGTATTCTTTCTACATCCGAATTAATTTCGTTTCGAAATTGTGTTCTAGGAAAAGCGGGATTCCTATAAACTACTATAAAGGATGTATCAAAATATTTAAAAGCAATTGATTGACAGATGGATCTCGAGTTCAAAGACTTATTCGACTCAAACAAGAAAACTACATTTTTGGAAATATTTGATTTGGCATAAATAATTATTCCACAAATTATAAATTCATAACCACAAAATCATAGTGCGTAGTCAAGAACTTTTTCTCTCTTAAATTTTGAAGCTCGGCTTGGACATTTGGAGCTCAAAATCTTGTTGGAGGAACAAAGTCACCTATTAGGAAGAGTCCTGATGCGCTAGTTGCTCTGCTGCACCCAACATATGGTGAAGCTCGCTTGATGCCTCTTTTAAGATGCACGGCGACTTTGCTGGCTTTTGTGGATGGTAATAGCCTCAGCAGAAACTATTGGAAATTGTTTTCGGTCAACTGAAGCGTGCTCTGATCTTCCACATTGGAAAACTCGGGAGGCTTTTAATATTGGAGTCCATTCGGGATCTGGACTGTTTTGAACTTTTGATCTAGCTATAGCTCCAACCGTTGGTTCGAAAAATGTAATCCATAGTCACGTAACTAGGACTGAACCGTTCACAATGCAATGGGCAATTCGTTTTAGCTGACTAGTTGCTCCATTTACAAGTCCGTCACTGGTGTCTATATTGACGGTTACCATATACTTGGCTGTTGTTTTTAGGTGAAGAACATATGGTAAAGCCTGGGTTTCAGAGGTTTTCATATTTTGGGCATATCTTTACGTATTTTCTCTGTTTCGTGTAGATATGTTGGCTGTTTTTACTGTATCCACAGCAGTTGAAACCAATTCTTCTGTCCCATTTTGTGCAAGTGTAATGGCATTGTAATTGTTTACTGTATCGTTTGAAGAAAACAAGTGAATAGTATCCTCCGGAATTTCGCTTTGTGAAACAACTCTTTGTTTAAGGAGCTCTATATCTGCATCTGTCATATTAGCCTCCGATAAATTAATCAGGGATTGTGCAAATGCATGATCGCCTCGCTGGCGCATTATTTCTGTAAGATCAAAATACTTAAAGTTGCTCCATAGGCTGTTTCCTGCTAAAACGCTATAAGGATTAATAGTCCTTTCCGAAAATATCCAAAAACTATAATTGATTTTCCTCCGAAACAAGAGTCTGGACTTCGGAAATTTGTCAAAGTCGTTGATCCAGAAATGGAAGCATTTTTGAACCAACCTTTGAAATTTCATCAATAATAATTAATTGGAGATCAATCAACTTACAATGAATTGTGTTCAATGAGTCATTGCTTAACGCACTTAAAGGACCTGATGCCTGGTTAATAGGAAGAGAAATCACCGAATGAAGCGTAAGTCCTCCAATTCAAAACACAGCTTTTCCAGTGGAAGCACATAATACCTTTGCAGAATCTGTAGCCCCGGGAAGCTCATTGGCTCGCCAAGTAACAGACTGATATATGGTCGAAATCAGTCTGCTTTTGCCAACACCGGCGCCTTCACCAACATATTCGTGAAAAATATTTTTACAAACAACATTTTGCATGACGTGGGCATAATATTGTCGTTGCTTAAAGTTGAGGGACCGGGTAAGCGAGCAAAGGTTGGAACGAACTGTTCTCTTACTGTCTGTTCGCGACAAATGCCGCGGCTAGCTCACAGAGTTTGTGGGAACGTTCCACCGAATTTATATATTCGACGTGATTGCCCGAGCCCAGAAATAACACAGAGTGGATTAGTCGGTACTATTCCCTTTATTATGACAATGCTGTGTTTTACAAAACGGGATTACTTGCTGCGCTGTTGTCTCCTGGCGTAGCCTGGCTCCTCCGCTCTCGCTCGCGCTCTCCCTTCCGGGTTCGCCGGTCACCGCCCCGTGTTGATCCCCGGACTACCCACCCCCGCGAGGCGTACGCCGTGGGGAAGTGTTGGTCTGGTGCCTGGCAGCCGGCTTGGTAACTGGGGCTCACCGCGTTAGGGTCGGCGGCTCTCCGATGTCTTCGATGCTGGATGCTGGTGCCCTTTCGTCTGGCCTGGCCGCTGCTCGGGTTGGTCGCCTCGACCGTCCGATCTCTCCGAGCTTACGCCGAGATAGACGGATGGTTTCGGTGCCTGGCAGCCGAGTGTGTTGCCGTGGTGGTCTCTGCCGGATGGAAGCCTCACGCTTGGCGCCCTCCTCCCCTTGGTCTTGCTCGCGCCGGCCCGCTATCGCTTGGCCGGAGTCTTGCTTGACGAGGATTCGGCGGGTCGATCGCTTGTCACTGGCAAACCTTGGTGCGGTCGCTCCCCGGATGCCGTGACGGATCGCGTGTGGTCACCCTCTCGGTTCTCTCCGTGGGTCTAAGTTCACTAGGGTAGCGCGTCGGCTCACGCCTATTTGTTGCGATTGGGGGAACCAGTTCAGGCGTACGCTGAACTCACCCTTTATCGCTTTTGTTGCAAGGCCACCGACTTCCAAACGCTACGCTCGACTCCTTTACCCTGGGCTTCTTCTTGTGCTGCTCGCTGTGATCTCCTCCGTGATTCCCGTCTCCTCGATGTCTCCGTGATTCCCGCCTCCTCGACGTCTCCGTGATTCCCGTCTCCTTGCTAGTGGTCGCAACTCGCTGCACGAGTGTCTTGACCGATTTCACTCTTCCCGACTTTACGTTGCCTCGCACTCGATCTGACTCGCGCACTTTCCCGGACTTGCTCTGTATCGGTCTCCGGACTCTCCAAAGGCGGTCCTCGGACTTCACACTGTCAGACTCTCTGCTGACTAACCGTCCCGATCCCACGCCGGCAGTACCTTATATAGGCGCCGGCGCGGCCGTTAATCCTTCCTGGATCGCGTGCCGCAACTTTCTTCGTCCGACTTTCATCGCTCGCTGTTGCTAGGCGGGCTCCCTGTCCCGCTACTTTCCCCGTCGTCCCCTGCTTTCTCCTGCTCCATCGCCGCTCCGCTGCTCGTCCCGTTACTTTCTCCGTTCCTCCTGCTTTCTCCGATCTTCGCTGTTGCTATGCGGGCTCTCTGTCCCGTTACGTTCCACGTCGTCTTTCTTTGCTTTCTCCCTTCCGTCGCTGTGGTCTCCTGACCTCCTGTTCTCCCTCCGTGAGGAAGACCCGTACCCGACCCCTCCTTTCCCCCTTGCTGTCTTGGGTGTGGGAGATTACATCTCCTCACACTTCCCCCGACAGCGAGGTGGACGGCCGGGGTTCCTGGTGGCCGTAGACCCTTTTTCTCCTGTTCCTTCTGCCGGTGCTGTTCGGCCGGTGTTGTTCGGCTGTGTACCATCCATTTCCCCCCCCTCTTCACCAAAGTGTGAGCTCATTGGTCGCCTGCTGGCCGATTGTAACACTTAGTTTGTGTTACTCTATTTACTTTCCTATTTTTTCTTTGAATACACGAAAATATATATGTAGATTTCCGTTTTTTTTTTTTTTATATGTTTCCAAATGTATCTATTTTTATTATTACTGTTAGTTTGTTGTTTTTTAAAATTTTTTTGTTGTTTTTTTTTATTATTTTTTTTATTTTAATTTTTTTTGTTTTTTTTGTTTCCCCACACTATTTTTCCTAGTTCAACTATTATATTTTTTCCAAACCTCTTTTCCTTCGATTATTCCAATATATATTCCCAAGCCCACCTGAACCAGGTGGCACCAACGGCCGGGGTATGCTTTCCTCAGCCGCTTCACCTTCTCCTCCAGCTCCGGTGGCCACTCCGCCCGGGCTAGGTCCGTCCTGGTCGCGGCTCCTTCCGGCGCCTCAGCAGCACCGGCCTGCTACCTGGTGGCGGCGGCTCTGACATCTGCCGCGTCACCTGCTTCTTCACCGGCTCCGGCCACTTCCATGGCCCTCTCGTCCACGTCTCCTCAGGGCCCTCTTCTGGCTGCTCTCGACGTTGCTGAGCCAGCTCCTTATTCTTTGGCTTCACCGATTGCTCCTCCTCTCTTGCCGTCTCCTTTTCCTCTGAAACGGGCCACGTCGTTGTTACCACCTGTTGGTGAAACAACTGCTCGTTCCACCGCCTTCTCCTCTCGCCGCTCCTTTGCTTTCTCCGGCGTGGCCTGTCTCCCGGTCCGCCTCGCCCGCGCCTTTCTGGCCGTCCTCCTCAACCGCCTGGCTCGTTCGCAACGGCGCTTTGTCCATCGCCGCTCCTCCATTCGGGCTTTTGCCTTCTCCACCATTACTTTCCGTCGTCTTCTGGCCACTTCCACGGCCTCTCTCGCAGCCTGCCTCGCCACCATCAGGGCCAGACGGGCTCGGGCTTGCTGTAGCTCTGCCCTTGCCAGGGCCCTCCTTGCCCGCCTCTCCTGCACTCGCTGCTCCGCGACGTCCACATGCGTCCTCCGCATCATCCTCATCGCCGCGACCTCCAACTCCTTCTTCTCTCTTGCCATCTTTTCCTCCGGCGACGGTCCAAAGTCCGCTTCCCCTGCCGGGATCCATCTCCTGCCGCTTCCATCTGACGTCGCTGCTCTCCATACTGCCCTTTGCCAACTCCTCATCCTCCACCCGGGGTCGCCGACGATCTCTACGTCGCTCTCATCCGACGACACCTCCGGGGTACGGCTTGTGGATTCGACGCTTGCCACCTTGTGGGAGATTTCATCTCCTCACAAGGTCATCATTGAAAATTAAGGGGGAAGTCTAATAAATTGAAGTTCGCCATCTTCTTTCCTCGATTATCGTCTTGAAGAACATTTACGTCCTGGCCTATATTCGGTACCGCCAAAGCTCTAAACTCTTCGTCTAGAAATTGGGAGGCAGCATCTTCCGCACCAGCAGCTCTTTCTCCTCTATTTTCTTGCAACTCTTCAAGAACTCTTTCTAACTCCATATCATCAAACACGTCAAAGTTTCTCTTTATTCTTTTTATATCTTCATAATGAACTCTAAAAGTGTTTTCAATGTCGTTAGAATGAAGTTCAGCTTCTTCATTTCGCCAAGGAAAGAAAAGCATTAAATGCTCTCGATAATAATCGGAAGGTGAAGAATTTTTGCAAAAGTGAACCCATCTGAGAATCAGCGGATGTTTGCGTTTCTTAACGCAACCAGACCCATCATTCAGTGGATGACTTTGCTCAGATATTTCCTCTTCTTCGTCTACCTCCAAATTATTTGCATAGTCATAATCTTCATTATGATTAGCGGCAGATCGTGCATTCCGTTTGACAAATCTGTACCAAGCTGCAAACTCTGCTAGACAAATTCCTTCCAGCTGCTCATGCCTTTGCTCATATCGGTCAAGAATATTCCGCTCGAAGATATCCACCGAGTTATTTGGAAGTCGCTCTAATTCTTCATTTGAGCGAGCCAGTCTTACTCGTTTGTCTGGATGGCAAGTGTTTACAAAAATAGTACCTTCATTTGCTTCCGACATATGCAAGCCCAAAATATTGTAAGCTGCTTCTTGGGCTAATATCTCTGTAGCGTTAATAAACTTCTTCCCAAGATGCTGCAATTTTCTTTTAATAGAAATATTCCCATGGCTTATTTCAGCCATGGCTTCACGGAGAAACTGCGACACGCCTCTATTTGATTTGTTAATATAGTTAATAATGTAACTACAGCAGGCGTATCTAGGATATCTAGGATAAATGGAATATCTATATTTGCTCTATGTAAGCCAAGAATATCTCTATTATAAGCGTTGAGCAGTCGGTCGGTAAATTGTCTGCGAAGGAAAATTTGCGGCTTTTTCAAGCTAGAACGTATGGCAAATTTATATTCTTCAAAATTAGTTTGTAAGTGTGAAAGAAAATAATCAAAATTATTAAAAATAGCTGAGTCTTCATTGGAAGTAGTCCTTAAAGCATCCTTGATTTTTTTGAACAAACTTCTATGCTCTTCAACATTTACTTCGCTTTCTTCTAAAGAATGCAAAATAAAGGTTTCGGGCATCGGAGGATATGGCATATTAAATCGCCAAAACTCCTGTCCACGTAATTCTCTTAAACAGGAGGCACTATGCTTGTGGCGTTGATACTGAATTACTTCTTGTAGTTCAGGATCATCTCCGTTTGTTGTAATAAATCTATCAACGAAATTTATTACTTGCTCGGTGTTTTCTGCGCCGTCGAGCTTTGGAGCACCAGAAAGCCAGTACATTCCATGAGAATGTGGAGATCTCTGTGCTAAAATTCGATTCTCCAATAAAAATGGGAAAGATAAAATTCCCCAAAAATATCGGTTTTAAACAATTTCATTAATTGTCGCAACCTGTAATCGAAGTATCGAGAGCACGTCACGGGATCGGATCGGATTAGCCAAGCCTTTCCGGAGCTCGAAAGCGCTGCCGCTTCTTCCTCGCTTATAGACCTATTATCCAATAGAAGAGAAAGGATAAGTAAAAGTTCATCCCACTTTGTTTTAGCAGCGCAAAGAGTTATAAGGAACGTGGGCAACCCAAATTGTGGAATCCTGGCTATTACTTTCTTTTTTTTCAGACTCCCAATGAGCTGGTGCAGAGCGTAATCCTTTAAGGATGTGGTAGCCATCATCGTGTTGTACAAGTCTGCCAACAAATGACTCATCCCTCAGATTTCCAGCTGTAACGGGTCCCGATTTTTGCGTTAGCAATAGAAATAGAATTTTGTATTCGCTGCATTTCGTAAAACTTATACATATATAAAACTTTAGGAACTACGGTGCAACGACGGTCATAAATGCGGATTTGGGATCTTGCCTTTTTTGCGTAGGCGTTCCTCTTTAATATTTCCCCGCTAGAAATAGTTGGGAATGACAATTCCTATGCATCTTTGTCAAGCGTTAAGCTTGTTAGACGTCGCCCTTATAATGCAGTGCCTTCTAGTGCTAATGCAATTCGCTGAATAGTTTTCTGAATATTTTCTAATAATGTCTCATGACCAGCGGGGTTTTCTTCAAGTTCTGCACCTAGATGGGAGTCTGGTTGTTGGCGAAGAAGTTGCTCAACAGTTTCTCATTCAAATTCGTCTGCAATAAATGGAATTTCGTTAACTCCTTGTATTTGGTTCAGCCAATTTTCATTCAGTGAAATGTTTTGTTTTCTGTAGAGTTCGGTATTTACTAAGTACCGTACAGCTTCGAGGACCCGAGTAGGTCGAGTGGTTTCTGTCATAAAACTTTGCGAGTACTCAAGGCGTCTTTTTAAATGGACTTGGATAACGTGGGAGGAGTCGAAAGAGCGCGGAAGGACAGCTACAATATCGGGAACTGATATTGGGATGTTAACCACTGCCCCTCTAATGCCACATTGCCTGTTATAGCTGGGAAGTCGAATCTATTGGAAAGGCAGAGGGTTGGTATTTTGCCAGAAGATATGGCAAGACGACAGGTTTTGCAGAAGTTAACATATATCTGCCGGACGGACTTGGATATTTTCTTGACAAATAAAAAGGGGTTGCTAACGTTCAGGTTAGGGTATTCAGAAGAGATAGCCAAGATGTGTAAACCACTTACCTGTGCTCGGAACCATGTTCCTCAACAGCAAATACATATTTCCGTTGGTCCATCCTTGATGCGCCTTTGATAAGATTCCCTCGCTGATGCGCGATTCCTCCAAAAGTTCAGCTCTCGCAATATTCCGTTGCAAATCTCTTTGAGAAGCTTCCACTCGATTTTGGGTGTCCGTTCTGAAGATAAAAAGTCTATTTTCTGCCATCTGCCGAATTTTTTCCTCCCGTAGTCTTCCTGACGCTGTGTTGTATTGATTCGGTTCTCCTGCATCCTTGCTATGGTCCTTGCTTGCTGTTATTGGCGTCCCTTTCTCGCTGCCTGTCTTCTTGATTTCTCCTACGTAGTCTGCGCTCCTGAGTGTTCCTTTTCTGTGCCCTCGCGCGTTTCTCTGTGTCTTCTCGATGAGGAGCGTGAGTTACAGTCTCGTGACCGAGTGAGTAGAGGAGATCTCCTATCCGATTATCGCCTTTTAAAATGCTGGAAGGTAGACTTGCAAAAAAAGTGGCTGTGTTGCTTGGAGTCCAAAATAAGAATGAATTTTATTAAAAAGAAGTATGAGTGAGTGAGTGAACCAGCTACATGTGTGTTCGTCAGAGTTCCTGCATTGGCGATTTTTTTTGTTGTCCATCGGCGCTAGTCTTGTAGTTGCCGGGTCTGAGTTCTCTTCCTGTGGCTGTGTAGAGGGGCATGTTAACTCGTGCGCCTCCGCGTCCCGAATCCGCTCGGGGAACTCCGGAAGAGTCCTCCGATTTGCGTGGTCTGCAGTATTTTGCACCTGCTCTCGTCCTTGCAGAGGGTATTATAATTTTGCTCAGAAGTGTGCAACGCAGTGAAGGAGACATAAAGTATATAAGTTAACAACCAATTCCCAGCGTAGACTGAGCAGGCCAGTTCTTATCCCCTTCACTAATATTAATCATTATTATTGTTAATCATTCTATATAGTTAGTCATTTTTAATTATTATTATTATTAACACACTCTTGTATGGTCCACCTTAAGTTGGTTCCAGCCTAACGGGCCCGAGAGCTTGGCCAGCATATTGTACCGTTATGTGCTGTAGCTTTGTCTCGTTGCCGATCTAATGACCGCTGGAAATGTGAAGGTCAGGGTCTGCCACGGGCATCCAGCCAGGCATTAGCTTTGTCAGTTCTTAAGTTTAGTTTCAATGTGGATTTGGAATAGAGAGCACAAGCTGAATAGCAAACTCCGGCTTTAGCCGTTACATTTATTCCACTTATTGAGTTTGGTTATCGTGCCTTAAGGGCCGTAACAACGGAGATAAGTATCTCCCGCCGTAATCCTCGAAAGAAGGAAGGAGGCCGAAGTGGCCACACGGTTCTCCAGTAGCTGCCAACCTTGGTGGTCACCACTACCCATCCCTTTGGGAGCTATAGCGGCGAGGCCCACCAGCGGCAGCAACCTACCGCCGCCCCTCGCCACGGATATTCGACCAGCCGGCCCTACCCCTGCCACGGAGGGACCGCCAGCCAGCCAGCCAGAGCAGCTAAATAATATAATTGGTGCCCAACGGATTAATATTACTATTAATATTCGAATTAATATAATATTAATTAATATACTCCGCCCCTGAAGTTATACAATATGTAAGTAGCTGAGCGCCCATAGGCCCGGCAATAGGAATTTTCTCGAAGGTGACTCGATTTTCGATTTCTGGTTCAGATTTTCTGGAGTGCGTTAAAAAAAATTGAAAACATACAGCTTAAGTTACATACAAAATAAAAAATTCAAAAATCAAATTGCAAAATATTTCCATACTCTTGGGGTTGATTTAATTAATTTTGTTCGATGTGGATTTCTTCGAGTGCATTGGAAATAAAAGAAATCAGATAACTCAAATAACGCACACTGGTGCCAAGGCAATCAATATCTACATGAATTAATTATGCAAAGAAATATTTGATTTCTTTATTAGTGTTAGTCTGTATACACATTTAGAGGTTCCTAGTCGTTTCTCTCCTTGTGTTTCGCTACAGTTTAAGCCTCTGTGCATATATTGAATTTTGTACTGAAGTTATCCAGTGTGTCTGTGCTAATAATACACCCAGTCGAATTGACCAATATCTGTTCGTTCGCTCTCTTACCGTTCTGTATTTTAATTGCGTTTTTATGTGCGTTTTTGGGACAAATTAATCCAACATTTTTGCGTTTTAGGTAACGTCCCAGTATTTTTCGCTAATATTTTTTTTCCTTCAGCTTCTATTTCGCAAAAAAGTGGCCCGTCGAAACCTCTTGCCTTGTGTCCCAATCGTTAAACACCTCGTATCTACCCAGCTCCCCTTAGCTGCCAATGAGTTGGGGGTATAGGGAAGTGAAACAGGAGGTTGACAGCGACGATAGCGAAGAAGTAGCATTCCGCCCCGGAGTTAGTAACAGACAGCAACCAGGAATGAACGCGGACATGATCCAAGCGCTTGTCGCAAATGCGATCAGCACCGCTCTCGCCAGTCAGGAAGAGCGTTTGAGAAGCCAATTCGCCTCAGAATTAGAAGCGGTTAGAACCCAGGTTAGCGCACTGACAGTGCAAGCGCCGCAGGTAAAAGTTTATAAAAGAGCTGTGCCGAACCCTGAAATAAAATGCGATGTCAGGTTAGACATAGTAAAATCCCTGCCGACGTTCAATGGAAGCCACGATGAGTACGTTTCGTGGAGGCAGGCTGCATCGGGTTCATACGAATTATTTTATAAATTCGACGGCAGCGAAGCTCACTACGAGGCCGTTGTCATCATTAAAAACAAAATTTGCGGTCCCGCTCGGTCACTCCTCACGTCCGACAACACCGTGCTGAATTTCGATGCAATTCTAGCCAGACTAGATGGCACATACGCGGACAAAACGTCCCTATGAGTGCTAACGCAAAATTTGGAAATGGTTCGGCAAGGAGATGCCGACCTTATGGCATACTATGACGAGGTCGAGAGGAAACTCACGCTAGTCACCAACAAAATAGTCATGTCACACAGCTCGGACACAGCAACCATCCTAAATAGGGAGGTTAGGGATGACGCCCTTCATGCATTCATTGCAGGGCTTAAAAGACCACTCAGGTCACTCGTGCTACCAGCACAACCCAAAGATCTTCCGTCTGCACTAGCGTTAGCGCGGGAAGCCGAGAACAGCATCGAAAGAAGTGCGTTCGCGGCATCTTACGCGAAAGCTATAGCAGACAAGGCCCCTTTCAATGAGGGCAACAGGCGCAACAATAAAGGTCAGGGAAAGCAATGGAGGGGTGAGGATAAAAATCTGCACTTCATTCCTAAGCAGAACCAAGGCAGGCCTTTTGAGGACAATCCCTGGTCAAAGCGCAGGGATCCTGAGACCTTAGATCAGGATAGGGTTCAGCCCATGGAGGTAGACCCCTCAACGGCTAAATTCAGACAAGAAACAAGCTGGGGGAAGCCGCAAAATTACAAAAGGCAGAACTCGTCCCAGAGGCAGTCAGGTCGAAGACGCCAACGCGTCAATAATATAACCCAGGCCCAACAGGAGGAAACAGATTATGCCGCCACAGCTGAGGCTGAGGTTTCCACAATTGAGGAAGGTAGCGACACAGCGAGCATAACAACCTCCTCCATTTTTAGAGAGCGATCCCGACTGCGAGTAATAAAAATTCTCATCGACACGGGGACGGCAAAAAATTACGTGAAGCACGTAAGGAAGCTAAGAAACGTAATGCCGGTCGGGACCCCTTTCACTGTGAGCTCGATCACGGCTCCAGTGACGTCAAAAACAAATGCATACTGCGCATCTTTGGACTAGACGTCCCATTTTTTCCTATTGGATACACTGAGCACGTTCGATGCTATAATAGGCTTCGATTCGCTAACGCGAGCAGGAGTAGCATTGGACCCAGGTAACAGCGTAATAAAGTACGCAAACGTCACTGAAAAGCTCAAATTTCTTGACTGTCAGAATGTCAATTTCACAAAAATCGATGATAGTGGTGCCAAGTTCGGCTAAAGCCGAATTCAAAAAAATTATTCTGAAAAGAATTAAAGTGTTTTCGACCGCTAAAGAGGCGCTCACCTTTAACCCCTCGGTCGTCGCTACTATTCGAACGACGAGTGACGAACCTGTCTACTCCAAGTTATACCCCTATCCTATGGGGGCAGCGGACTATGTAAACAAAGAAATCAAAGAGCTGCGGCAAAATGGCATAATTAGGCCGTCCAGATCCCCATACAACAGCCCTACCTGGGTGGTTGACAAAAAAGGGACTGACGATAATGGCATCAAGAAGAAGCGATTAGTAATCGACTTCAGGAAGCTGAACGAGCGGAAAATTGCCGATCGCCGAGCATACCCATGATTCTAGCGAACTTGGGGAAAGCTAAATTCTTTACTACCCTAGACTTAAGGTCAGGGTACCATCAAATATACCTGGCTGAAAAGGACCGAGAGAAGACCTCGTTCTCAGTTAATGGTGGGAAATACGAATTTTGCCGACTACCCTTCGGTCTAAAGAACGCAGGTAGTATTTTCCAAAGAGCCATCAACGATGTGCTGCGGGAAGAAATGCTACGTCTACGTTGACGACGTTATTATCTTTTCCGAAAATGAAACGGATCATGTCAAGCACATTGACACAGTGCTTGAGCGCCTACTCGATGCCAACATGAGGGTGGCACGGGAAAAAACAAAGTTGCTTAAAGAGGGCGTTGAATTTTTAGGATTTATTGTCACCAGAGGGGGACCAGAACAGCCCCAGAGAAAGTCAGGGCAACAAAAGAGTTCCCAGAGCCAAGAAATCTGTTTAGCCTCAGGCCTTTCCTCGGCCTGGCGAGCTATTACAGGAGCTTTGTGAAGAATTTTGCCTCTATTGCTAGACCTCTTACCGCCATCCTCAAAGGGGAAAACGGGACGGTCAGCAAGAATATGTCGAAAAAGGTAGCTTTTAGGTTTGATGAAACCCAGCAAAATGCATTCGATCACTTGCGTAACATTTTGGCATCGGAAGATGTCATATTGACATACCCTGATTTCAAGTTACCATTTGACTTGACCACTGACGCCTCAGCGAGTGGGATAGGCGCGGTACTGTCCCAGAATAAAAGACCTATTACCATGATTTCACGCACGCTAAAAGACTGCGAACTGAACTACGCCACCAACGAAAGAGAATTATTGGCGATAGTCTGGGCAATAGGCAAACTTCAACACTACCTATACGGTAGCAAGGAGGTACGGATCTTTACCGACTACCAGCCTCTCACATATGCGGTATCCGACAAAAACACCAACGCTAAGATTAAGCGATAGAAAGCGTTTATTGATGAGAATAACGGGAAAGTGTTTTACACACCCGGGAAGCAAAACCTGGTAGCTGACGCGCTATCGAGGCCACCTCTGAATAACCTAGAGGCTGAGGAACAGTCCGACGCGGCCACGGTGCATAGTGAGCGTTCGCTCTCATACACCATAGAAACCACAGACAAACCTCTTAACTGCTTTAGAAACCAAATCATTTTGGAAGAAGCAAGCCAACCGCTTCGGCGGGATTTCATAATCTTCGGAAATAAAACCCGCCATATCATTAATTTTAATAGTAAGGACGCGCTTGTTAAATCTGTCAAGGAAATCATCAACGCCAACGTTGTGAACGCGATTCACTGTGATTTCCCTACACTGGCTCGTATCCAACACGCCTTGAGGCAAGAATTACCTGCGACAAAGTTTTGGCATTGCAAAAACTTCGCCAGCGACATCACCAACGGTAACGAACAGCTTGAAATCGCTAACACCGAGCACAATCGCGCTCATAGGGCTGCACAGGAGAACGCCAAGCAAATTCTCCGGGACTACTACTTCCCGAACATGTCTAAATTAAATAAAGCTAAATATGACCGCCATCCCAAGAAGCAGGAATTAGGAACTACACCTATCCCGTCATACGTTGGGGAAATGTTGCATATCGAAATTTTTTCGACCGACAAAAAAATCTTCTTAACCTGCATTGACAAATTTTCCAAATTCGCTAGCGTACAGCCCTTGGTTTCGAGGGCAATAATAGATGTGAGAGCACCTATCCTCCAATTGGTAAACTTCTACCCTAACACCAAGATCATATATTGCGATAATGAGGCCTCCTTTAACTCCGAAACAATCACATCATTGCGGAAAAACCAATACAGAATCGTTGTTGTCAATGCGCCACCGCTACACAGTAGCTCCAATGGCCAAATAGAGAGATTTCACAGTACCTTGGCGGAAATTGCCAGGTGCCTCAAAATTGATAAAAAAATCGAGGATGCTGTGGAACTAATATTGCGGTCTACAATAGAATACAATAGGTCGCTACATTCGGTCACAGAGTTTAGGCCGGTGGAGGTCATCCACGCCAGCAGCGACGAGATGAAGCTGGCAATTAGAGCAAAAATCGACTAGGCGCAACAGTCGAGCTTAAACAGGATTAATCCTTTAAGGCAGAACCGAGTATTCGAAGTCGGTGAAAGAGTACACCTGCGCAACAACAAGAGACTAGGGAACAAATTGACACCGCTTTATTCAGAAGAGCGTGTAGAAGCAGATTTGGGAACACCTGTTCTCATTAAGGGGAGGGTGGTCCGGTCCATAAAGACAACATCAGATAGGCATTTCACCTGCCACATCGCCCTTATACTAAAACGCAAAAATTTGCTGTAACTCCCATAGGCTTGCCATTATATCCATCATACTGCTGTTCCCACAATCCCACATGAGGAACATCGAACATGCCAGAACATCGTGGATGAGGTTAAGGTACACCATAGAATGGCCAGGAGCGTCGATTTTTGGCCTCAGTCCTTAATTCTTAGTATAATTCACACCAATCAAGCATCGCTCATCGAGGCCAGCAGTAGACAGGTTGTTATTAGCACAGGGATACAGAAACACATTAATTTGCTCACAGACACAGTAAATAGAGTCCTCAAGAAGAAAAGGGACGGGCTTGTTGACTCAGCTCATTTGTTCGAAGCGCTCCTCGCCAGAAATAGAATGCTAATACCCGAAATCCAAAATTGTAGGCTCACTATTACACTCGCTAAAAACAATATCCTAAACCCTACCTTTTTCAACCATAATGACCCAAAGGCTATTTTTGACGAACACCTCACAGAGGTCCCATAGTTAGCCTTGGATGTATCTAAGATTAAAATTTTCCGATCTTATGTCATTATCCATGTCATAGTTCAGTATCCTAGAGTTAAGCTTATTTGTAACAAAGTCCTGAATAGAAGACGACATCGTGGCGGAATGTAATGATGGAATCCCAGCAGTCTCCGATTGCACTTCTACCAACGGGGCCACATTTTGCAAAAAGGCGTCCCACGACACTTGCGCCAGGCAATTACATGCTACGTGCCGGACGCGGCCCAGCAATCTGGAACCCCTTACAATTGTGGATGACGGAGTAATAAGCGTCAACGAAAAATTAACGAGGATTACTTTCGATGACGGTCCGACAACAACTATAGTAGGGACCCGCCTTATCACTTTCGAGAGGGAGGCGGCGATCAACGACTCCGTGTATCTGAACCTCCAATACTACAGCGGATGCACGAGCATAACCTGCGTTTGATGCAGGAGCTCAGAAATGACGTGTCGGCTGGAGAATCCTCGAAGATATGGTTCGCCGCAGGAGTCGCCGTTAGCCTCACACCATGCGGCTTGATCCTGCTTCAACAACACTGCAGGCGCAATTGAGAGGCATCCCAGTTACAAAAGTCCATCGACAAATTGGCTGTCACCGAGGACGGCGTCTAATTTAAGGGGGGAGTAGTTAACAACCAACTCCCAGCGTAGGCTGAGCAGGCCAATTCGTATCCCCTTCATTAATATTAATCATTATTATTGTTAATCATTCTTTATAGTTAATCATTATACCCTTGCAGAGGGTATTATAATTTTGGTCAGAAGTGTGCAACGCAGTGAAGGAGACATCCAGGACCCCATAAAGTATATATATTCTGGATCAGGATCACCTCCTGAGTCGATATAAGCATGTCCGTCTGTCCGTCTGTCTGTTTCTACGCAAACTAGTCTCTCAGTTTTTGAGCTATCGTCTTGAATCTTTGCACACACCCTTCTTTCCTTTGCACGCAGTATATAAGTCGGAACGGCCGGGATCGGCCGACTATATCCTATAGCTGCCATATAACTGATTGATCGGAAATGCTATAACTTCCATGTTATTAAAGATAGAAGCTTGAAATTTGCACAGGTTCCCCTTTATGGAAATCTAAGGAAATGTCTGGAGATTTTCATACGGATCAGCTGACTATATCCTATAGCTGCCATATAACTAAACGATCGGAAATGCCACAACTTTCGTGTTTTTGGGTGTAGAAGCGTCGGACTTCTTTTCAAATTTATTTTATACGAATTTAAGCTTGTTATGAATGTTTTTGTAAAGGTCGGCTAACTATATCCGATATTTACTATATCTTTAATCAATAGAAGCTGCTATTTAACTGCAAGGGTATATAAGCTTCGGCACCGTCCGAAGTTAGCTTTCCATTCTCTTTAATGGATATTTTAAGGGTTTTTAGACCAATATATTGGTAGAGCCTTTAAATCCTAATAACTTTTAATCCAGTCAAGTAAAAAATTTTATCGAGTAAGGTTGTTACTCTGCCAGTGCAAAAACATATTCACATATATAAAACATATATAAAACAAAAAACAGTGAAAAGTATACAAGTGCCACAAAATATTTTTTTAACAGTGTAAAACTGTTAGACTGTTTTTGTAAAAATTTTCTTTTATTATGTCTTTCTTTAAATATTTTCAATTGTTTTAAAAATAAGCAAAGCTCTGAGAAATCGTTTGACCCTACTTATAATCTTATTTTATTTTGGAATCATTTCCAATTGAATCCAATTTATTCATTTTTTTAATATCTGTGAATTAAGTTCAAGTTCATCTCATTGACACACCATAAATTTATTATTTTTTTCAAACAGCCCTCTAAACAATGCCACGTGTATCACGTTTACCCCAGAAGCAGCGCCGCCAAGCTGCATTAAAGCGCAGCAGAGCCAGGTACGAACAAAATGCGTCCCAAATAAGAGTTCGAAATTCCCAACATATCGCCGACGTTCTAACACGCTAACAACCCCGATCTTCGTGAGGAAAGTCGTGTACAGGATGCCGCAGAACGCGCCCAGAGGAAACGTAGCAAAAGGATTCGTAACCTTGAGCGGGTGCGAGACGCAGTAGCTCATTTTCACCTAGTACCGTGTCTCAGAGCGGGCTCGCGACTCGGAAGCACATTCAACCCGGCGAGAGGACCTAGGGGAGCACATACTGCTGACCACGCGAATCGAAGGACTAATCCGGAGTTTTAAATCTCTGAGCGGATTCGGGACGCCGAGGCGTACGCTGCTCATCGAGAGGACACTCAGGAGCGCAGACTACGTAGGAGAAATCATGAAAACAGGCGGCGAGAGAGGGAATGGGACGCAACTAACAGGAGAATAACCAGGAATAATCCCATAGCGAGGACACAGTAATGAATGAATATAACACAGCGCCGGGAAACGCGCCAGCAACGAAGACTACGGGAAGAAAAAATTCGGCAGATGGCAGAAAATAGACTTTTTATCTTCAGAACGGACACCCAAAATCGAGTGGAAGCTTCTCAAAGAGAGTCGCAACGAAATATCAACGCGAGAGCTGAACTTATGGAGGATGAAAGAGAGGAGGAACGACTACAACAGCGCAATAGGAATCGCGCATCAGCGAGGGAATCTTATCAAAGAAGCATCAAGGATGGACCAACGGAAATGTGTATTTGCTGTTGAGGAACATGGTTCCGAGCACAGGTAAGTGGTTTACACATCTTGGCTATCTCTTCTGAATACCCTAACCTGAACGTTAGCAACCCCTTTTTATTTGTCAAGAAAATAT
This sequence comes from Drosophila varians, assembly GCA_018150405.1. Lineage (NCBI taxonomy): Eukaryota > Metazoa > Arthropoda > Insecta > Diptera > Drosophilidae > Drosophila > Drosophila varians. Next base: position 14,000,949 of record JAECWK010000126.1, read on the forward strand.
CCAAGTCCGTCCGGCAGATATATGTTAACTTCTGCAAAACCTGTCGTCTTGCCATATCTTCTGGCAAAATACCAACCCTCTGCCTTTCCAATGGATTCGACTTCCCAGCTATAACAGGCAATGTGGCATTAGAGGGGCAGTGGTTAACATCCCAATATCAGTTCCGGATATTGTAGCTGTGCTTCCGCGCTCTTTCGACTCCTCCCACGTTATCCAAGTCCATTTAAAAAGACGCCTTGAGTACTCGCAAAGTTTTATGACAGAAACCACTCGACCTACTCGGGTCCTCGAAGCTGTACGGTACTTAGTAAATACCGAACTCTACAGAAAACAAAACATTTCACTGAATGAAAATTGGCTGATCCAACTATAAGGAGTTAACGAAATTCCATTTATTGCAGACGAATTTGACTGAGAAACTGTTGAGCAACTTCTTCGCCAACAACCAGACTCCCATCTAGGTGCAGAACTTGAAGAAAACCCCGCTGGTCATGAGACATTATTAGAAAATATTCAGAAAACTATTCAGCGAATTGCATTAGCACTAGAAAGCACTGCATTATAAGGGCGACGTCTAACAAGCTTAACGCTTGACAAAGATGCATAGGAATTGTCATTCCCAACTATTTCTAGCGGGGAAATATTAAAGAGGAACTTGCTTTCTGGTGCTCCAAAGCTTTACGGCGCAGAAAACACCGAGCAAGTAATACATTTCGTTGATAGATTTATTACAACAAACGGAGACGATCCTGAACTACAAGAAGTAATTCAGTATCAACGCCACAAGCATAGTGCCTCCTGTTTAAGAGAATTACGTGGACAGGAGTGCCGATTTAATATGCCGTATCCTCCGATGCCCAAAACCATTATTTTGCATCCTTTAGAATAAAACGAAGTAAATGTTGAAGAGCATAGAAGATTGTTAAAAAAAATCAAGGATGCTTTAAGGACTATTTTCATTAACCAAATTAGATTTGTTAAGTTTAAAAATCGTTATTTTTAATCATATATCAATTAGCTTTTGTCCTACTTTAATTTCGATATACTTTGGACTTAAGATCCACTAATCATGTAAACACACACACAAATATGGCAGAGTTCCAACTATTGGCAACTCTGCATTAATTTCATCAGTCGCAAAAGGACAGTGAAAGCGTCAAGTACAAATAAAAAACTTGTAGCGGCGCCTGAAGCGCTAAAAAGTTTCAAATCGAACGCGCCCTAAAGAGCCCGCCATCGAATTGCTGCACCTCGGCAACCCCGTGGAGTCAGAGTTGACGTATAAGTCAGCTGATCCGGCTGAAGCGCAGCCAACTTAGGCTTTCCGTTTCCGGGCGGATCATTTTTCTGGTGTCTGGCGGCGTACATGGATGGACGCATCTCTTGAGGGAAAACTTTTAAGCATCGACTGGGTGACTCGGGATTTCAATTTAAACGCGTGACCATCAGTAAGCTAAGCCTTGGAGAAACTCGAGTCAGACTTTCTAAAATTCTTTTGTTGTTTATTCCGCTTCGGAAGGTCGGAGACTTGGCCTCCTGAGTGCCTTTTCTGGCTTCGCAAGGCGAGTGAATAGGGAAGCACCCGCACTGTCAGCCAGTGAAACGCCCAACGTATCGGTTGTGGTCGGCGGAGCGCGCCCACTCTACCGATCGGGTAGCTGGGACACAACACCACGTCGCGGAGAACATCCCGGACCCATCAGCACCTAATCAGAAGGGAGTACTTCACAGGAAGACCTGGATAGAGGCGACTGCGGAGCACCCCTTCGCGGCGACTAAGTCGCCTACAGGAAGTTGGATTATTTTTTTTGTTAAAGTGTAATCCGGAGGGAAAAAAAAAGAAAATGAAAAAACTTAAAGTGCAGCCTTAGTGGCTGCTAAGGCCCAAAGCGGGCAGAAGAGACATAATAACCTAAAAGGCATGAAAGAATAGTGATAAGAAATAAAAGTGAAGTTAACTGAAGATTGGAAAAAAAAAAATTGTTTTGTGAATAAGAAAGGTTAACCTCTGTTAACTTAATTGATAAAAACAAAATCTGATGACAGAGTAATGTTAACAGAAGATTGAAAAACAAAGAGTTTGGTGAGAACAAAAAAATTGTTAAAAACTTGAGCTAAAAAAAAAAAAAACATAAATAGGGGAACAATAATGAAGTGAAAAGTAAAATATCAAAAGAAACCAAGATTTGTAGAAAATAAGAAATTATTGTATAGTATAGTTTCAAAAGAAGAAAAAAAAAGAAAGAAGGAGATAATAGGATGCAGGCCTAATTCAGAGTAAACCTTCCAACATAGTCTAGCTCGTCGAACCAACGCTCCAGCGCTTCGCCGGAGATCAATCCCCGCCGCAGGAGCCCTGTGAGTATGCAAACCTAAACAAAAGTACATAAGAAATTAACCTGCATTCATTAATTTTCCAACCAAAGTCCCAAAGTATTGATTAAGATGTAATCCTACTAGCCTTTAGTTCTATGTTAAGCCACCTATATCATGTAAAAGTAAAAACTATAAATATATAAGCCTAATCACATAGGTGTTTCTTATCGTTCACACCGTTAGCTAGAAGTAAGATGTCTCTTTTGGAAATTTTGTTAGCTGTTAAAGAATTTAAAAAATGGAATAAGTTCGTATAAGTCGATCAAAGCCAATGACCTCGCCGACGAAGGGGGTTAATAGGGATCACCAGAGTCAGACTCTGCAGCAGTAATCAACGGTAGGGAGGGGCAGTTGCCACAGCGTAAAACCTGTGGTATCCTTTCCAAATGAAATCTCATACCCTTCCATCTCCGTCTCTCTCTCTTTTAGTCTTTTAACTTTTCCCTCTTTCTTTACCTAGAATAGCAGACTGACGCTTACTTTGAATTATCTCTCCCGGTGTAGTTCTAGCATATAATTTTTTTGGTCGCAGCACGGCCAATTCTGGTCTTGACCATTATTATGAGCAGCGAAAGGCGAAGTCTGTGTCAGCAAGACAACCACCCCCAAAGCCGACGAGCTAGAGCCGGAACCTAAAACGTGCCCCGCTAGCACAAACACTCGCTAGGCCATGATCTACTTTCGTTGCACGTTACAAACTACAGTCCACTTAAATTCACTCCAGTTCAGGAACATTGTTTGGTCCTTCGAGCCGGATTTAATTGTTTCTCCAATGGAACAATTAAAAGCACTCATCAAGAGTCGAGCCCGTCTCAAGACCAATGTCACACGTAGTTTGGCTTGGGCGGAAAATGCGCATCAATCAGACAGCACATCGGCAAAGGGTGGCCTCCCGGCTGGAGCACCTTAACATTACATGGAAGGAATTAGACTACACAATCTACGAGGAAAAATATCTACGGACAAAATCAATATTTTCGGCGATGGTAGGTACAAGACCTAGTCCATCAATGTCCAGCAACGAGATCGGCAGCGGCGGGCTGCAGATCAACAACGACGCAATTATAAATTTGCTACAACAACAACAACTCTTCGAGCAGTTAGCGGCAAACCAAGCAACGGTACATTTTTCAAGGCCAGTCTCTGGTGAAATCAACGCGGCGAATTCGGTCGCTGCACCCAAGGGAGGGGTAATAGCTCAAAGCGAATTTTCTAAAATTCAAATTCAACGTTTCGCTGGAAACTACGCAGAGTGGCCAGCTTCCAAAGACATATTCGAGAGCACAATTCATAACAAGGCGAATTTGTCAAATACGCACAAATTCCATCATCTGAAATCACTTGTAATCGACGAAGCTGCTAATCTGGTAAGACACCTAGCGATTACGGATACAGCTTACGACACGGCATGGGAGCGATTAAACGAAAGGTATAATCGTCCACGGCACATCCTAAACAATTCTTGCAGCAGTTTATGAAGCTGCCAACAACAACAAAGACAGATGCTACAACTTTGCGGAAAGTGTCAGACGGCGCAAACGAACTCGTGCGTGGTCTAGATGCTATCAATTAAACAGGACGAAACTGTTGGATCATCTACATGCCGCTGGAGAAACTGGATGCAGATACTCGCTGGTATACTCGCAGGATACGCAGGTGGATCGAGCGCAGTGTGGAGTCAAACTCGCCCACACTAGACGAATTCTTCAAATTTCTGGAAGCGCTTTGCGAGGAATTAGGGTGCAGTACTCTACGCATCCAATCCAGAATTTCACGCGATTATCTAGTTGTACAAGCTCATGTGCTTGGAAAGATCACCCGATCATTGGAAAGGCAGAGCATCGACGCATCTGTACTTCAAGTCTTCAGCGATCTGCAACTGGCAGACAATTCAGCACAAATGCGCTAATTGACATTCTTTTGGGCAGCGAGCACGTATGAAGTGCAATCACTGGAAGGAAGATCTCCGACGACTAGGGAAATCTCATCAAATCTGATCGCAATCTCATCAATCTTTGGATGGGTGATTACATCAATATTTTCACCTCAAGCAAGCAAAACTGTGGCGCTAATATCAACGATTGACATCGACGCCTCTCTCAGAAGCTTTTGGGAGTTGGAAAGCATTCACCGGGCAGCCGAGCTGCAACCTGACGAAGAAGAGGTCGAGAAACACTTTCTTGCCACACATACACGGTACAAGAATGGGAAGTACATAGTTGAGCTTCCATTCAAATCGTCAAATCCAGAAATTGCAGATACTCTCCAAAGAGCTCTACACCGGTTCAAATCAGTTGAACGACGTTTAGCACAAAATCCGCAATTACGCAACGACTACGTGAAATTTATGAGAGAGTATCAAAGCCTTGGAAACATGCGGGAGATTTCTTTAAGCGGAATTCCCCACTGAAAACATTTCTACCTGCCACTCCATCCTGTATTGGGTCGGAAACTTGTTTGCTGTCTGCCTGCGGTTCCGGATTTACAAATACGTCTTCTCAGCGGACATAGTTAAGATGTTCCGGCAAATTAGGGTGAGTGACAAACACTTTCAAAGAATCGTATGGCGAGAGGATCCTTCAGATCCTGTCAAGCATTACCAACTTTGCACGGTCACATATGGAACATCGAGCGCACCCTTTCTAGCGGTTCGCGTACTCGAGCAACTGACCACCAGCAGGAGTTCCCAAATGCAGCAAAAATCATGATGGAAGATTTTCATGTGGATGACGTCCTGACTGGATCGAACAGTAAGGTCGAGCTGCTGCGCAATAGGGACGAACTCGTCGAACTAATGTCCTGTGCTAACTTGGAGCTCGGGAAATGGGTATCGAATACGACACGCATAAAATCGGAGGATAACAAGGATTCCTCGAACACCCCAGTCAAGGTTTTAGGGCTTCATTGGAACCCCGCAAAGGACACATTGTCGTACAATGTAAATCTATCTGGGAGTCCTAACAGTACAAAGAGGCAAGTCCTGTCGGATGTCTCTCGAATTTTGGGCCCTCTCGGCCTTTTGGCACCAATCGTAGGCCAATTCAAAATACTCTTCCAAAAACTATGGCTGCAAAATTTGAAATGGGATGACAAGCTACCGTCAAAACTAGCGGAAACCTGGCTTAAATGGCGAGCTGATCTCGACAAGCTGCAACAGCTTCAAATACCACGCTTCGTTAAAAGCAAAGTGGAAAACATCGAATTCCACGGCTTTTCGGATGCATCTACAACTTCGGCAGCAATACTTGCAGCAAAGACAAGGGTGACACCTTTAAAGCAAAAATCTCTGCCACGCCTAGAACTATGTGGTGCACTTATACTAAGTCAGCTTCTTCAATCCATTAAGGCTGGATTAGGGGACAAACGCATCACAATCTTCGCATGGAGCGACTCCACGATAGTCCTGTCATGGCTATCGTATTCACCAGCCCAACTCAAGACCTTTGTTGGTAACCGCACTCCGGAAATACTCGACGTCGTATCAAGGCATGCTTGGAGGCATGTAGATTCAAAAACAAACCCGGCTGACTGCGCATCCCGGGGCATGGGAGTATCCGAACTCTTCGACATCCAGTTGTGGTGGAAGGGTCCTTCTTGGTTGAGGGGCAACGAGCAGCTCACAGCAAAATTGAACAATCCGATTAATCGATCTCCTGTTTCAGACAAACGCATTCAAAACGAAGTCAAATCGAACTGACTGGCTGCGCAGGTAGTTGTCCCAAGGGGAATCTTTTAGATCGGCTTCTCAATCGCATCTCCTCTTGGCTTAAGCTCATCCACACACTTGCTTACGTTCTGCGATTCGTCCATCGCATCAAACATCCATCTTCGAAATCAGCATCGACTAGCCTTACTTTTGACGAGATCAAGACAGCAAGGATTCAATGGCTGCAGCACGCACAATCTGAATTTCAACAGGATCTCCAGCTATTACTCGCAAACAAACATCTACAAAATAAATCTCAGCTGCAAAAACTCTCACCGATAATCGACAAGGACAACTTGCTCAGAGTGGGAGGAAGGATTCAACACTCACAATTGTCGGCAGAGGCAAAACATCCCATTTTGCTTCCCAAGGATAATCGGATCACCTACCTAATCTTGGAGCATGAGCATCGAGTCAACCTGCACCCTGGTGTCTCATCTCTCTTCGTCATCGTTCGCCAAAGGTTCTGGATTTTCGGCGCACGAAATCTGATTCGTAAAATCACCCACACATGTATGGCTTGCTTTCGACAACGACAAGGCATAATGCATCAACGTATGGCAGATCTACCAAGCATACGTATCACGCAACCACTACCATTTGTCAACACTGGCTGCGACTACACAGGACCCATCCTTCTCAAGGATGCGAAGGTGCGCAAACCGCGCATAAGCAAGGGCTACATATGCCTATTCGTTTGCATGGTCACTTCGGCGATTCACCTAAAACTCGCCACGGACTTATCCACGGAAACATTCCTAGCAGCGTTACGGCGATTCTTTTCTATCCGAGGCAAATGTACACGCATGTACAGCGACAACGGAACAAATTTCATTGGAGTGAAGCGATCACTCGATGAAATGCAGCAGCTAATTAGCTCTCAACAACACAAGAACAAGGTCACAAACACCCTCGCGGATGAGGGTATCCAATGGACATTCAACACACCGCGTCCTCCTCACTGGGGAGGTAAGTGGGAGTCAGCAGTTCGATGCGTCAAATTGCATTTTCGACGAGTCATTGGGAAATCGATACTCATACGGTGGTCCACTCCCGACCATTCACACGGCCATCAGACACGGATGACAACTACTTATCCCCAGCCCACGTCTTGATCGGGCGACCATTGACGACAATCCCTGAAGCGGATCGTGGCCGCATTCCTGTGGGCCGCTTGGAATACTGGCAAAGTATTTAATCAATGTTTCAAGGCTTCTGGAACCATTGGCACCAGGAGTATCTGACCAGTCTACAGCATTCAATTATCCTAGGTGCATTCGCCTGCTGTAGTTACATTATTAACTTTATCAACAAATCAAATAGAGGCGTGTCGCAGTTGCTCCGTGAAGCCATGGCTGAAATAAGCCATGGGAATATATCTATTAAAAGAAAATTGCAGCATCTAGGGAAGAAGTTTATTAACGCTACAGAGATATCAGCCCAAGAAGCAGCTTACAATATTTTGGGCTTGCATATGTCGGAGGCAAGTAAAGGTACTATTTTTGTAAACACTTGCCATCCAGACAAACGAGTAAGACTGGCTCGCTCAAATGAAGAATTAGAGCGACTTCCAAACAACTGGATATCTTCGAGCGGAATATTCTTGACCGATATGTGCAAAGGCATGAGCAGCTGGAAGTAATTTGTCTAGCAGAGTTTGCAGCTTGGTACAGATTTGTCAAACGGAATGCACGATCTGCCGCTAATCATAATGAAGATTATGACGATGCAAATAATTTGGAGGTAGACGAAGAAGAGGAAATATCTGAGCAAAGTCATCCACTGAATGATGGGTCTCGTTGCGTTAAGAAACGCAAACATCCTCCATCCATCCATGAATCTCAGATGGGTTTACTTTTGCAAAAATTCTTCACGTTCCGATTATTATCGAGAGAATTTAATCCTTTTCTATCCTTGGCGAAATGAAGAAGCTAAACTTCATTCTAACAACATTGAAAACACTTTTAGAATTCATTATGAAGATATAAAAAGAATAAAGAGAAACTTTGACGTGTTTGATGATATGGAGTTAGAAAGAGTTCTTGAAGAGTTGCAAGAAAATAGAGGAGAAAGAGCTGCTGGTGCGGAAGATGCTGCCTCCCAATTTCTAGAGGAAGAGTTTAGAGCTTTGGCGGTACCGAATATAGGCCAGGACGTAAATGTTCTTCAAGACGATAATCGAGGAAAGAAGATGGCGAACTTCAATTTATTAGACTTCCCCCCTTAATTTCCAATGATGACCTTGTGAGGAGATGAAATCTCCCACAAGGTGGCAAGCGTCGAATCCACAAGCCGTACCCCGGAGGTGTCGTCGGATGAGAGCGACGTAGAGATCGTCGGCGACCCCGGGTGGAGGATGAGGAGTTGGCAAAGGGCAGTATGGAGAGCAGCGACGTCAGATGGAAGCGGCAGGAGATGGATCCCGGCAGGGGAAGCGGACTTTGGACCGTCGCCGGAGGAAAAGATGGCAAGAGAGAAGAAGGAGTTGGAGGTCGCGGCGATGAGGATGATGCGGAGGACGCATGTGGACGTCGCGGAGCAGCGAGTGCAGGAGAGGCGGGCAAGGAGGGCCCTGGCAAGGGCAGAGCTACAGCAAGCCCGAGCCCGTCTGGCCCTGATGGTGGCGAGGCAGGCTGCGAGAGAGGCCGTGGAAGTGGCCAGAAGACGACGGAAAGTAATGGTGGAGAAGGCAAAAGCCCGAATGGAGGAGCGGCGATGGACAAAGCGCCGTTGCGAACGAGCCAGGCGGTTAAGGAGGACGGCCAGAAAGGCGCGGGCGAGGCGGACCGGGAGACAGGCCACGCCGGAGAAAGCAAAGGAGCAGCGAGAGGAGAAGGCGGTCGGGCCGGAGCTGGAGTGGGAGCGGCACTGGAACGTTCCGGATGCGCAGGTGGAGCAGGTCCTGCGGGCGTTCCGGTGGAACGGGCAGTTGTTCCACCAACAGGTGGTAACAACGACGTGGCCCGTTCCAGAGGAAAAGGAGACGGCAAGAGAGGAGGAGCCATCGGTGAAGCCGAAGAAAAAGTAGCCGGCTCAGCAGCGTCGAGAGCAGCCAGAAGAGGGCCCTGGGGAAACGTGGACGAGAGGGCTATGGAAGTGGCCGGAGCCGGTGAAGAAGCAGGTGACGCGGCAGATGTCAGAGCCGCCGCCACCAGGTAGCAGGCCGGTGCTGCTGAGGTTGGAGTCGGCGCCGGAAGAAGCCGCGACGACGACGGACCTAGCCCGGGCGGAGTGGCCACCGGAAAGCACACCCCGGCCATTGGTGCCACCTGGTTCAGGTGGGCCCGAAGGTGTTCAGGGAAAAATAGGAAAAATATTGTGAAAAAAAAAAAAAAAAAAATTTTTTAAACAACAAACTAACAGTAATAATAAAAATAGATACACTTGGAAACATAAAAAAAAAAAACGGAAATCTACATATATATTTTCGTGTATTCAAAAAAAAAATGGGAAAGTAAATAGAGTAACACAAACTAAGTGTTACAATCGGCCAGCAGGCGACCAATGAGCTCACACTTTGGTGAAGAGGGGGGGAAGTGGATGGTACACATCCACACAGCGTAACCAAAACATAAGGGGGGAAAAAAAAGAGCGATAAGGCCGAACAGCACCGCCAGAAGGAACAGGAGAAAAAGGGTCTACGGCCACCAGGAACCCCGGCCCTCCACCTCGCTGTCGTTCCCGAAGAAGGGGGGAAGTGTGAGGAGATGAAATCTCCCACACCAAAGACAGCAAGGGGGAAAGGAGGGGTCGGGTACGGGTCTTCCTCACGGAGGGAGAACAGGAGGTCAGGAGACCACAGCGATGGAAGGGAGAAAGTAAAGAAAGACGACGTGGAAGGTAACGGGACAGAGAGCCCGCATAGCAACAGCGAAGGATCGGAGAAAGCAGGAGGAACAGAGAAAGTAACGGGACGAGTAGCGGAGCGGCGATGGAGCAGGAGAAAGCAGGGGACGACGGGGAAAGTAGCGGATAGGGAGCCCGCCTAGCAACAGCGAGGGATGAAGTCGGACGAAGAAAGTTGCGGCACTGGAGGATGGACGCGACTAACGGAAGGAGCGATCCAGGAAGGATTAACGGCCGCGCCGGCGCCTATATAAGGTACTGCCGGCGTGGGATCGGGACGGTTAGTCAGCAGAGAGTCTGACAGTGTGAAGTCCGAGGACCGCCTTTGGAGAGTCCGGAGACCGATGCGTAGCAAGTCCGGGAAAGTGCGCGACTCAGATCGAGTGCGAAGCAACGTAAAGTCGGGAAGAGTGAAATCGGTCAAGACACTCGTGCAGCGAGATGCGACCACTAGCAAGGAGACGGGAATCACGGAGACATCGAGGAGACGGGAATCACGGAGGAGATCACAGCGAGCAGAACAAGAAGAAGCCCAGGGTAAAGGAGTCGAGCGTAGCGTTTATAACTCGGTAGCCTTGCAACGAAAACGATAAAGGACAAGTTCGGCGTACGCCTGAACTGGTTCCCCAATCGCAACGAACAGGCGTGAGCCGACGCGCTACCCTCGTGAACTCAGACCCACGGAGAGAACCGAGAGGGTGACCACACGCAATCCGTCAAGGCATCCGGGGAGCGACCGCACCAAGGTTTGCCAGTGACAAGCGATCGACCCGCCGAATCCTCGTCAAGCAAGACTCCGGCCAAGCGATAGCGGCCGGCCCGAGCAAGACCAAGGGGAGGAGGAGGCCAAGCGTGAGGCATTCCATCCGGCAGAGCCCACCACGGCAAACGCTCGGCTGCCAGGCACCGAAACCATCCGGCTATCTCGGCGTAAGCTCGGAGAGATCGGACGGTCGAGGCGACCAACCCGAGCAGCGGCCAGGCCAGACGAAAGGGCACCAGCATCCAGCATCGAAGAAATCGGAGAGCCGCCGACCCTAACACGTGCATAATGTTGTTTGTAAAAATATTTTTCACGAATATGTTGGTGAAGGCGCCGGTGTTGGCAAAAGCAGACTGATTTCGACCATATATCAGTCTGTTACTTGGCGAGCCAATGAGCTTCCCGGGGCTACAGATTCTGCAAAGGTATTATGTGCTTCCACTGGAAAAGCTGTGTTTTGAATTGGAGGACTTACGCTTCATTCGGTGTTTTCTCTTCCTATTAACCAGGCATCAGGTCCTTTAAGTGCGTTAAGCAATGACTCATTGAACACAATTCATTGTAAGTTGATTGATCTCCAATTAATTATTATTGATGAAATTTCAAAGGTTGGTTCAAAAATGCTTCCATTTCTGGATCAACGACTTCGACAAATTTCCGAAGTCCAGACTCTTGTTTCGGAGGAAAATCAATTATAGTTTTTGGATATTTTCGGAAAGGACTATTAATCCTTATAGCGTTTTAGCAGGAAACAGCCTATGGAGCAACTTTAAGTATTTTGATCTTACAGAAATAATGCGCCAGCGAGGCGATCATGCATTTGCACAATCCCTGATTAATTTATCGGAGGCTAATATGACAGATGCAGATATAGAGCTCCTTTAACAAAGAGTTGTTTCACAAAGCGAAATTCCGGAGGATACCATTCACTTGTTTTCTTCAAACGATACAGTAAACAATTACAATGCCATTACACTTGCACAAAATGGGACAGAAGAATTGGTTTCAACTGCTGTGGATACAGTAAAAACAGCCAACATATCTACACGAAACAGAGAAAATACGTAAAGATATGCCCAAAATATGAAAACCTGAAACCCAGGCTTTACCATATGTTCTTCACCTAAAAACAACAGCCAAGTATATGGTAACCGTCAATATAGACACCAGTGACGGACTTGTAAATGGAACAACTGGTCAGCTAAAACAAATTGCCCATTGCATTGTGAACGGTTCAGTCCTAGTTACGTGACTATGGATTACATTTTTCGAACCAACGGTTGGAGCTATAGCTAGATCAAAAGTTCAAAACAGTCCAGATCCCGAATGGACTCCAATATTAAAAGCCTCCCGAGTTTTCCAATGTGGAAGATCAGAGCACGCTTCAGTTGACCGAAAACAATTTCCAATAGTTTCTGCTGAGGCTATTATTTATTATTAAGGGGCACTAAGATACCCCTAAACATATTTTTTATCAACCTAGAGCCGGCCACTAACAACAAGGAGGCGTACCAAATCAAACGCTTGTGCAGCTCGGTGGTCACGGTTGAGCCGCCATCAAATTTAACGATGTCCCGCAATCCTACCGATGCCATGCATACGAGCATACTCAAAGGTACTGCCAGCTTGAGCATCGGTGCGTCAAGTGTGGAGGGGAGCACCCAACTGCTGAGTGCAAAAAGAACGCCAGCGAACCGGCTCACTGTCTGCATTGCAATGGACCTCATGCGGCCTCTTACAAAGGCTGCGCTGCATACAAGAGGGCGAAAAACGCCTAAGCCCCCAAGCAGGCAGCTGTCCCGCGATACCAGCCGTCCTACTCTAGCAGGATCGACCTCAACACATCCCGGACTGTTCCCTATGTAAGCTACGCCAGTGCAGTCAGGAATGCTGCCATACAACCGGAGACCTGTTCCAACGCCAACCAAATCCCGTCAGGAACTCCACTGGACGCTATTATGGCCAGAATGGAGGCCATGTTCGAAAGGATGATGGAGAAAGTCATGGGTCGAATGACTCAAATGATCGCCACCGTGTGTAAGTCGTTATGCAAACGGGACTAGACGTCACTTTTTGGAATGCCAACGGCCTGGTGAGAAGCAGGCCAACAGTGGAGTTCTACTGCAGAACTGAGAAAGCCGATATTCTTCTCATATCGAAGACCCATTTCACGGACAGGTCCTACCTTACTCTCAGAGGTTACGACCTTATCGCTGCCAACCACCCAAACGGAAGAGGTCGCGGGGGCGCGGCCATCCTCATCCGCAGCAGTATCAAGTATGATACCCTGCCGGCCATCAGAGAAGACTGAGTGCAATGCGCCCAAATCCAGGTCGCCACCACAAATGGAGAAATCACCATCGCTGCCGCCTACTGCCCCCCCCCAGACACAACGTCAGCGACGTAGACTTCGGGATGCTCCTGGACTCCCTCGGCCCCAAGTTCCTCATAGGCGGTGACTTTAATGCCAAGCACCCCTGGTGGGGTTCCAGAGTGAGAAACCCAAAAGGTCTGGCCCTACTAAGGCAAGTCTAGGCTCGTAATCTCGGCTGCCATGCCACGGGTGCTCCCACCTACTGGCCCACGGACCCACACAAGATCCCAGATGTCCTGGACTTTGCCATTACAGGAGGACTGGCCTCGGCCGGGATCCAGATACGAGAAGTCGCCGACCTCTTATCTCTTGCCGTCTCTCTATTCACGCCAGCTATCCTAAGGTCAGCTCGGAGGAAACTCATCTACAAAACAACGGATATCGGAAAGTTCCAGTCCTTGATGTGCTCTGCCTCGAATCTTAATTCAACTCTGGAATCCCCCGACCAGATCGAGGCGGCCGTCGAGGAACTGACCGCACAAATCCAGGCTGCGGGAGCTGAAGCAGCTCCAAGGCTCTCCAATCGCCCGAGAGCCACTGAAAGGGATATCCACTTTTGGAATCCTGACGTTACAGCCCTAAAGATGGAAAAGCGGCGACTCAGGCGGGTCTGGATGTTGACCAGAAACCCAAGAGATAAGACCAGCCTAAACAGAGTCTCCAAATGGCTTTCCAAGCTCTTGGCGGACTTGAGGAAGGAAGCGTTCGACGGGTTCGCGGCCATCCTCATCCGCAGCAGTATCAAGTATGATACCCTGCCGGCCATCAGAGAAGACTGAGTGCAATGCGCCCAAATCCAGGTCGCCACCACAAATGGAGAAATCACCATCGCTGCCGCCTACTGCCCCCCCAGACACAACGTCAGCGACGTAGACTTCGGGATGCTCCTGGACTCCCTCGGCCCCAAGTTCCTCATAGGCGGTGACTTTAATGCCAAGCACCCCTGGTGGGGTTCCAGAGTGAGAAACCCAAAAGGTCTGGCCCTACTAAGGCAAGTCTAGGCTCGTAATCTCGGCTGCCATGCCACGGGTGCTCCCACCTCGGTACCTGGTGACCCACAAAACAATTTGTGGCGCGTCACGAAAAGTATTCGACGTCCTGTTAAGAGGATCCCACCTGTTCGGCAAGCCGACGGCAGCTGGTACAGGTCAGAGACGGACCGGGCCAACGCTTTCGCCGAACATCTGGAGGGCGTCTTTACCCCATTCGACCGCTGCACCCCCGAAGAGAAAGCAGAAACCGAACGACTCTTGGCAGAGCCAGCACGAGACGACGTCCGAATTCCACCTGTGACGGAGGAGGAGATTGCCAACCAGATTTCCGTGATGAGCAACAACAAGTCTCCGGGCGATGATGGCATCAATGCAACCGCATTAAAACTGCTGCCACCTACAAGCATCAAGCTTCTAACAAAAATTTTTAACAGATGCTTGGAGGTTGGGTACTTCCGGCCACCTGGAAACGTGCCCTGGTAGCTATGATACCTAAGACCGGCAAACCTGAAGCCAATCCTGCCTCTTATCGTCCTATAAGCCTACTGCCAGCGCTCTCCAAAATACTCGAAAGAGTATTTTTGAGTAGAGCATTGCCAGTACTGGACGAGGCTGGTCTGATCCCTGATCACCAGTTTGGCTTTAGGCGGTCCCATGGAACTCCGGAGCAATGTCACCGTGTGGTGCAGTACATCCTGGATGCGTTTGAGAATAAAAAGTACTGCCTGGCGGTAATGCTAGATATCAAACAAGCCTTTGACCGAGTCTGGCACACCGGACTTCAGCTCAAGCTTAAATCAAACCTGCTCAGATCATACTAACTCTTCCTGGAGTCGTTCCTGAAGGACCGTAAGTTTGCGGTCAGATGCGGAGAAGCCACTTCCGGTTTCAGGGAGGTCCGCGCCGGAGTGCCTCAAGGCAGCGTGTTGGGCCCTCTACTGTATAACGTCTACACGGCCGACCTCCCAGTCTAGCGGAACCCCCAAATCATGGCAGCCACCAACGCGGACGATACCGCATTTCTGACCGCTGATGACAGCGCTATCGAAGCAGCTGCTGTAATGCAGGAACAGCTCAATCTGCTCGGCAATTGACAGAGAAGGTGGAATATCCAAGAAAACAATGACAAATCCACCGCCACCACTTTCTCCCTCCGCCCAGGAAACTGCCCTCCCCATCCCGCAGGTAGACAATCCCAAATACCTGGGCTTCACGCTTGACAGGAAGTTAACCTGGAAACCTCACCTTACCAAAAAGCGTAAGCAGTGTGAGGACAGGCTCAAAGCCTATAACTGGTTGATAGGTAGAAGGTGGAAGCTGCGAACCTCGTCAAAAGTCCTTATTTATAAGGCAATCATTCGGCCAATTTGGACATATGGGATACAACTTTGGGGCACGGCCAGCAAGTCAAATATAAAGAAAAATCAAACATTTGAAAACATAGCCCTCCGCGTCGCCACTGGAGCCCACTTCTACCACGACAACCAAACAATCCATGAGGTGCTTGGCTTCCCATGGGTGAACGAGGAGATTCAAAGATGCAGCAGCAACTACATCCAGAGGCTACATAATCACTCCAACGAGCTAGCTCGAGATCAGTCTCCTGGATAACAGCGAGCAGATGCGGAGGCTAGACTATTATTATTTAATACATATTATCTTTTTAGTCTATTAGTCGTAATCATTTTTCTAATTTCTACACCTAACTTTAAGTTATACATAAGCCAAGTTTCCTGTCACAACATTTAATGGTTGCCCAAATAGAACAGTTTTAAATAAATCCACCCTTGTCATATTAAAAAAAAAAAAAAAAAAAAAAAATTGACGCAAATTCATTGGATATTTGCTGATAGCTGTATCCCTTACATACAAAACAGCTATAGTCATCATGATGGCATTTTCACAAAATACAATTATAATTATTTTATTTAGAATTATTTATTTATTTACTATTTTTTTATTAAAAGACCTTATTTGTTATGTATATATTTGTTTTATTTTATTTGTAAATATTAGACTATTTAATTAATTTGTTTGTAAATAAAAAATTGTTTGTAGATATAAATCAATTGCTTGTATATAAAGTGCAATATAGATTAAATTATAAAAAAAAATTACCCTCTCGTGGATTGAGACCTTGTCGTGGTGAAGGGGCTAAGTATAGCTTTATAGCATAATAGCTTAAGGCACAGAAAATACTGAAAACTGATTATCTTTTCAGCCTGATCTCGGTGAATTATATCGATGTTTGATTAGTTTCATATGTAATATTATTGGATTTGTGATGTATTTCTTTTCTATAATTTATGTGTATGTCCTACAATGTGTACGTGTTCGTTTTCCGTGTTATTTGTTTGTAATACTTTTATTTCTACAAACAAGATGTTTGTCCATTTTAATTTGGGAATAATGTTTGGATAGCGGTTGATGCCATTACAAATTACTAGTATCACAAATGGACTCGAGAGCGAAGATGAACTAGATTTTTCTACGGATAGCGGGAGTGACTACTGCCCAGAGGCAGATAAAAATAGTATTTCAGATGATGGAGATTCGGAAGATCGCGGCAAAAGTCCATCGAAACTATCTGATAAGGAACAGAACAATCGTTCCGATACGGATTGATGTGAACGGAGATTGCTGCAAAACAATTTTTAGCTTAAAGGAATTAAATACAAAACTTCTTTGGAAGCAAAAACTTAATTCTTAATGACAACCGTATTACCTTTAGAAATAATGGAACTTGATCTGCCAATTCAATATTTTTTTCATTTCTTTCCAAAAACTCTGAGGAAATAAGCAACGAAACTAATATCTATGTTCATCAGAAGAATCCAAGCTCCAATTTAATTTTCTCCTCCTTGAAAATTCGTCAATTTGTAGGCATTGTTACTGGTCCCAAAGTATTGGTATGGCTGCAGTTATACCGTTATGTCGCTGAAAAGGTTCGAAGACTTAACTCAAATTTCGGAAAAATACCAATGGAGCAGTTCCTGTGTGTTGTTGAGCAAATCTGTTCGACCAAAGCTCGTAATCAATTGAAGAGATATCTACCCAATAAACCTCAAAAATGGGGATATAAGATTTTGCTGCTAAGCGGTATTTCTGGCTTCTGCTACAAATTTGAATTCGACACAGGCAAGGAGAACATGGTATTGCCACAAGATCCAGATCTTGGAACTGCATCAAATTGTGTTGTAAGATTGACTAGAGATACCAAGGCACCAAAACTATCGCTTCTATTTTGACAGCTATTTTACGTCCTTGCCCCTTGAGAAGTTCTTAGCTGATAAAGAAATTTTAGCTCTGGGAACAATTAGGAAAAACCGGATTCCAAATTGCAAGTTAAAGGAATTTCCAAAAATTTTTTTCTGGGGTCTTGAAAACAGGTAAAATTTAAAATCGACTGGACTGATCCAGGAGCCTCAAGAGAACCTAATAAACAAATTAGGAATCATCAATCAAAAAAGGAGAAAAACGTCACAGGGAGAATGATGATAAACGTCCTACAACCTCAAAAAAGGCTAAAAATGCAATCCATGGAAAAACAAATAATGTCCCGATCAGTAATTTTGATGGCGAAATTCATACAGGTAATGACAATTTAATGAATAAAAATAATGAAAAAAAACTCAGCTGAGTGATCGAATTTATTGTTCCGTTTGCAATGCGCACTTTTATTCACAATTTCAAAATTCTCATATAGCATAAAACAGAAATTAAAAAATTAGTTTAGGAAAAAAAACTTTTTTTGCCTTTCAAAGTTTTCACTATTTTGCCTACCTTGCCATCAAACCGGCGTTTGATTTAAATACATTTAAAATTTTTAACGATTTTTAACACATTAATAATTTTCGTCTCGCTTACGCATGTGCAGTGATATGTTTTGGTAGTATATTAATATTTATTAATTTTAATCCAAGCATAGCTCTGCTTAACTTCACTTTTTGTTGTTGCTTTTTTCGCTATTCCCTTTAAGGGTTGCTTATCTCTATCTCTGTTACGTTCACCAATTGCCGAAGTACCTGCCCAGGAGTCAACCTCAATGGAAGTCCAATCAGAGCCCTTCCTGCATACAAGTACCTTGGTGTCACTTTGGACAAAAAACCCACTTTTTGGCAGGCACATCACTTGTGCCCAACACTCCTTCAAGAACAAGGTGACTCGAATGGCTTGGCTTCTTGCACCACGCAACAAGCTCGCTCTTGGATGTAAGGTTCAAATATATAAGTTAACTGTAGTTAACTGTAGTTAACTGTAGTTGCCCATACATAGCCGGCAAACGTGGTATATTTGAGCGGCCGCTATGAAATATAAGTTAACTGTAGTTAACTGTAGTTAACTGTAGTTGCCCATACATAGCCGGCAAACGTGGTATATTTGAGCGGCCGCTATGAAATATACTTTTGTTAGCTTTAAGCTCAGTTTGTATCCAAGCCTCGTTGAATAAAGAAGTGCAAGAACATTCTCCGGCCTTTGCCGTATCATTAAAATCACTTCTACTGATTTGGTCACCAAGCCTCAAGGGCCGTGACAACGGAGCAAGTGCTCCCAACCTAATTCCAGTATAAAAGGAATATTCCTCGGCAACCGCCAGGAACACCCGCAATTGTGACGTCACCGTAACCAGCAGGGGACAGCACAGCACCTTAGATCATCAATCTATGATTTAACCCATCACTGACACGTCACCGACTGCAGCGTGGGATTACTAATAATACCCTGAAATAATAACTTAATTAATTGGCGCCCAACGTAAAAATCATGTAAGTGAGCCTTTTATCTATACAACCTTCAAGTCTGTAATAAAAAATAAAAATAAAAATTTTTTTAACAATTGCTGCCAGATAAAATCTGCAGCTCCACTAACAATTAAAATAAAAATTACTCCTCATTAATTGGTTGATTGGTGGAATTATTTTTAAATACATTAAGTTTTACGTGATAATTTTTTATATAAAATTTTGTATAAACGCTTTCCAAATACATTGTTTGCATTTGTAAATGAATCAATAATTAATTTATGCAACAACATAAGTTACGAAACAGAAATTCTTAACCAGAGCTAAAATTTAGCTGCAGCAAAAAATTCTTATAATTGCATACAGCTAATTCAACTTTTATATACGTCTCTTATTACACAAGAATTCTTGGAGCTAGCTCCAGCCTGGTTATTTATTTTTCTTTCCGTTTTGCCTCACCACTCCGTCTTCGGGAACACGATACTGTCGCGCATACAGTGCGTGACACTTTGTTGTTTTTATTTCGTTTTTGTTTATTCCCGCGTCCCACACCTCGTCTGTGTCGACAAAGCAGCCGCACAGTTCTTCTGTTTACTAAAGTTATAGCTCGGCCCCCGCGGCCCCTTCACTGACCCAACTGCTTCTGTAGGCATGCAATTTGAGCATGAATTAATTCCTCTGGGTGATTTTATGGGCACAGCTTCACATGAACAATCGCTTCGACCAGTATAGGAATTTAAAACAACTCTCAAGCGACTCTGAATCAGAGATCGAAGGGCCGACCAAATTTTCCACTCCGAGAAACTCAAACACATTCGCGAGTATGGCTTTTAGCATGGAACAAATGACGGCCACCATACAGGCGGCCGTTCAACATGCAGTGCAAGAAGCAAATATTGAAAGCCAACGCAGGGAGAGCGAACTACGACTAGCTATACAGCAACTGACCGAACAGGTCAATGCAGTACAAATTACACCCGCCCAAGCGGGACCTCCCCAAATTAAAGTCTATGAACCCATAGAAATCAGGGATAACGTCAAGTGTGACGAGCCCCTAGATGCTGTCAAGTGCTTACCTGAATTTACGGGAGCACAAGACGCATATGTCTCGTGGCGGCAAGCGGCAGTTGCCGCATATTATATATTTAGAAATTATGTAAACAGCTCAAGGCATTACCAAGCGGTTATTATAATTAGGAGTAAAATAAGAGGACCTGCCGATGCCGTGTTATCTTCGTTTGGCACTGTGCTTAATTTCGACGCGATTATAAGTCGACTCGATTTTACTTACAGTGACAAGCGTCAGATTCACGTCATCGAACAGGAAATGGGTACCCTCAGACAGGGAAATCTTACCCTCCTGCAATACTATGACGAGGTCGAGAAAAAGCTCACCTTGCTTACGAACAAAGCCACCATGTCTTATGAGGCATCGGCAGCAAAAGTATTGTGCGACAAATTTCGAGATGACGCACTCCGAGTATTCATCTCGGGACTTAAGCGTAGCCTAACAGATGTCCTCTTTTCGGCAAAGCCGAAAGACATGCCATCAGCACTCGCCTTAGCACAAGAAGTGGAATCTAACCACGAGAGGTACTCCTTCGCGGCCTCCTTTGCGAGAAGCCAAGAAGACAGAGATAAAAAACAGTATCCAAAGGCGCAAGAGCACCGACAAACACCCACACAAACAAATTCCCAAGCAAATACTGGCAAAAATCCGTACTACACCAAACAGCACAAGGTGCAAGTACATTCGGCCCCACGCAGTGGGAACACTCCTGAACCCATGGACATTGACCCATCACTATCCAGAATGCTTAAGCCATCACAAGCCCCAGCATACCAAAACAGGAAACCAGCCGTGTCTGATCGATCTGGCCCTCAAAAACAGAGGGTTAACCACATCGCGCTGGGCACAGGCGGAACAGGGGAAAAATACACCACCACAGCTTCGAAAGCAGCTCGAGAAATCGACGATGACGCCATTCAAGACTATGAGTCTGACTCGATCAATTTTTTAGGGGAAAATCCCTGCTTGCCGTCATCAGACGAAGAGTAGCAGGGGTGGACATGAAAATCTTAATAGATACGGGCACGTCAAAAAATTTTATCCGTCCATACGAAGGATTGAAAAGCGTCCGCCCAGTAGATGCTCCATTCCCGCTACATTCTATCCATGGCATGACCACAATCACGAAAAAATGCGTCGTTTCCATTTTTAACAAAAAAGCCACTTTCTTCATCTTACCAGACTTGTCCTCCTTTGATGCCATCATTGGACTCGACCTGTTAATACAGGCAGGAGTATCGCTTTTTCCGGCTTCTGGCCACCTCAAATGGGGCTCAGAGATAGAAAAGCTAGAATTCCATTCATGTCCCAGCGTTAATTTCACTGAAGTGGACTGCTCAAACGCACCACCTTCAGTCAAAAAAGCATTTTCAAAGATGCTTTGCGACAGAAAAAACGCCTTTGCAAATCCAGACGAGGCATTACCCTACAACACGTCAGTGGTGGCCACCATCAGGACAGTCGATGAAGAACCCATTTATGCTAGGCCCTACCCCTACCCAATGGGGGCAGCTGATTTCGTCAACGGCGAAATCCAAAACTTACTAAAAAACGGTATAATCCAGAAATCAAGGTCCCCCTACAATAACCCAATATGGGTAGTGGATAAAAAGGGCACCGACGAAACTGGCAACCGAAAAATGCGACTGGTGTTAGACTTTCGAAAACTTAACGAGAGGACAGTACCAGATCGCTACCCCATGCCAAATATCTCTATGATTTTAGGGAATTTAGGCAAAGCCAAATACTTCACAACTCTCGATTTGAAGGCTGGCTATCACCAGATTATACTTGCAGAGCGTGACCGTGAAAAAACTTCCTTTTCCGTAAACGGGGGAAAATACGAGTTTCGCCGACTACCATTCGGATTGAGGAATGCTGCCAGCATCTTCCAGAGAACTATCGACGACGTACTGCGAGAGCAGATTGGCAAGTTTTGCTATGTCTATGTCGACGATGTCATCGTTTTCTCAGAAGAAGAAAACGCCCACATACGGCACGTAGACTGGGTTCTAAAGAACCTGCACGACGCCAATATGAGGGTGTCAGCGGAAAAATCCGTCTTTTTCAAAAAAAGCGTAAACTTTCTGGGATTCATAGTCACCAACAATGGGACTACCACTGACCCGGAAAAAGTTAAGGCAATTAAAGAATTCCCAGAGCCAAAGAATGTGTTCGAGGTAAGGTCATTCATGGGCCTGGCAAGCTATTATAGATGTTTCATTAAAGATTTTGCATCAATAGCAAAGCCCATCTCGAGCATACTAAAAGGGGAACTTGGAAACGTAAGCAGATACAGATCCAGAAACATCGAAGTTCAATTCACTGAACCGCAACGGCTGGCTTTCGAAAAGCTACGTAATATCCTGGCCTCTGAAGACGTTATCCTTGCATATCCCGACTACAAAAAGGCATTTGATCTAACGACAGATGCCTCAGCATACGGCATTGGCGCAGTGCTGTCTCAAGAGGGGCGACCCATTACTATGATCTCTAGGACCTTAAAGGACAGAGAGGTTAATTATGCCACCAACGAAAGGGAGCTATTAGCCATAGTCTGGGCGCTAGAAAAACTGCGTCACTACTTGTATGCAGTCAACAATATAAACATCTATACCGACCACCAACCGTTAACTTACGCGGTATCGGATTCCAATCCAAACACAAAAATAAAAAGGTGGAAGGAACGAATCGACGAGTGTGGTGCCAAGGTCTTCTACAAGCCCGGCAAAGACAACCTCGTTGCGGACGCCCTCTCCAGACAGCAACTTAACGTTCTACAAGAGGAAGAGGCATTCTCAAGCGCGGCCACAATTCACAGTGAGCTGTCGCTAACAAATACAATACAATCAACGGAAAAACCCCTTAATTGTTTCCAGAACCAAATAATTCTAGAAGAAACACGTTCACCGTTGAAACGCACCTTTGTCCTCTTTGGAAACAAGAGGCGTCACAACATTGACTTCACTTGCGAGAAGTCACTGATAGAGGAGCTCGAGTCCGTCATAGTTCCTAAAGGCGTAAACGCCATTCATTGCGATTTGCACACGCTAGCAATGATACAGGACAAATTGGTTCGGCAGTTCCCCGCCACCAAATTCTGGCAAAAACACTGCAAAAACAGAGTAACTGACATTTTTGCAATTGCCGAAAGACGCGAAATACTCACTGTCGAGCACAAAAGAGCTCACAGGTCGGCTCAGGAAAATGTGAAGCAGGTACTCTCCGAGTACTACTTCCCAAGAATGACCAAATTAGCGAACGAAATAGTCGCTACTTGCAAAACATGCGCTAAGGCCAAGTACGATAGACATCCAAAGAAACAAGAGCTTGGCGAAACACCAATCCCATCTCAAGTAGGAGAAATGCTACACATAGACATTTTCTCCACGGACAAAAAGTATTTCCTTACGTGCATTGACAAGTTCTCAAAATTTGCTGTAGTCCAACCGATCCCCTCTAGAACCATAGAGGACCTCAAGCCAGCACTCCTACAGCTGATGAACGTTTTCCCCAAGGCCAAAGTCATATACTGCGACAACGAACCATCGTTGAATTCGCACTCCATGGTGGCCATGCTGGAAGACCACTTCGGCGTAAATATCTCAAACGCGCCGCCCCTCCACAGTGTCTCAAACGGACAAGTGGAGCGCTTCCATAGCACTCTGGTAGAGCTTGCTAGATGCCTCAAAATTGATAAAGGCATTAGCGATACCGTAGAGCTAATCCTATTGGCTACAACCAAATACAACAAATCTATCCATTCGGTCATCGACAAGAGGCCGGTCGACGTGGTTCAGACACAATCAAATGACCAACAGTTCGAAATACAGGATAAGATTAAACATGCCCAAGACAAACTCCGGAATAGGGAGAACGCCTCCCGACAAAACAGAGTGTACGAAGTTGGCGAAAAAGTCCTAGTGAAATCCAACCGGCGCCTAGGCAACAAACTCTCACCGTTGTGTGAAGAAAGAACCATTGAAGCGGACATGGGGACCACAGTCCTCATTAAGGGGAGGGTGGTCCACAAGGACAACCTTAGGTAGGATTTTCTATTATCTTTATTTCTAGCCACTTGGCTTAAGTTTTTTTTTATAAGTATTTAATCATGCTTCGGTGGTGGGCTTCCCAATTAGAACAAAAAAAAAAAAAAAAAAAAAAAAAAAAAAAAAACGATTTCAAAAAAAATTAAATTTAAGGAATTCCAACTAATAAATGCAAACAATAGGCAAGTTAATATTAACAATAAAATCCAGAATCAAATTAATAAAATTTCCGAGACCGTCAACCAACTTCTGAGGTCAGCCGAAAAGTCCCAGGTTGACACAGGGAACCTATTCGAGATGCTTTTAACTCGAAATAGGATGATCACAATGGAGCTGCAGAGTTTAATACTAGCAGTGGCACTTGCCAAAGTTAACGTTGTTAGCCCAAGCATTTTGGATCATGCAGACCTGGAAGGTGTGTGGATGGAAGAGCCCACGGGGACCGCCATCAAAGATATTTTGTCCGTATCGTCCGTTAAAATCTTACAATCCAATAACATCTTACACTTTATCATTAAGTTTCCAAAAATAAAAACAGCTTGCAATAAGAGCACTGTTTTTCCTGTGTCACATCACGACACCACACTTAGGCTAGAAGACAACGTGATAGCTGAATGTGACGGTGAGATCCACACAATAAAAAATTGCTCCACGACACCAGGGGCTATGTTTTGCCAGCTGGCGCAAAAGAGATCGTGCGCACAAGAGCTCCATGCTGGGGGCATAGCGCATTGCGAAATCCAGCAGAGCGATCTGCACCCCATTACCTATGTAGATGAAGGGATTGCAATTATAAACGATCGCCCAGCTCGGGTGAGTGTGGACAATGGTACTTGTGTCCATATAAAGGGCACATATCTCATCACGTTCACAGAAAGTGCCACTATAAACGAAACCCGAATGGTGAATCACAATACAGCCCAGAAGAGGGCCCCAGGAGTTGCCAGCTCGCCTTCCTTGAATATCACCGTGGAACGTAACGTTCTTAGTCTTCCATACCTTCACCGTTTGAGTGAACGTAACTGGGAACACATAAAGGAGTTCGGGAAGGAAATCGACTACCATCAGACATACCAGATGGTGTTCATAGCGGGAGCAGTATGCTGCGCTTTGGTTTGCATCGGTCTAACCTATCGACGAGTCACACAGGCCCGAAGAACAGCGGCCCAACTAAAGAAGATGATTGCCCAAATAGGGTCGGCCGAGGGCGGCCTAATTCCTGAAGGGGGAGTAGTTAACTGTAGTTAACTGTAGTTAACTGTAGTTGCCCATACATAGCCGGCAAACGTGGTATATTTGAGCGGCCGCTATGAAATATAAGTTAACTGTAGTTAACTGTAGTTGCCCATACATAGCCGGCAAACGTGGTATATTTGAGCGGCCGCTATGAAATATACTTTTGTTAGCTTTAAGCTCAGTTTGTATCCAAGCCTCGTTGAATAAAGAAGTGCAAGAACATTCTCCGGCCTTTGCCGTATCATTAAAATCACTTCTACTGATTTGGTCACCAAGCCTCAAGGGCCGTGACAACGGAGCAAGTGCTCCCAACCTAATTCCAGTATAAAAGGAATATTCCTCGGCAACCGCCAGGAACACCCGCAATTGTGACGTCACCGTAACCAGCAGGGGACAGCACAGCACCTTAGATCATCAATCTATGATTTAACCCATCACTGACACGTCACCGACTGCAGCGTGGGATTACTAATAATACCCTGAAATAATAACTTAATTAATTTATAAGTCCATATTAGCGCCTAGTCTTTTCTACGGGCTCCAGGTTTATGGCATTGCTGCAAAAACCAACCTAAACAAAATCCGGATTTTGCAAGCTAAAACGCTTAGAAGAATCTCTGGAGCTCCGTGGTTTATGAGAACCAGAGACATCGAACGTGATCTCAATGTTCCCAAACTTGGAGACAAGCTGCGAAATCTTGCTCAAAAATACATGGAAAGACTCAATGAGCACCCCAACAGCCTAGCCAAAAAACTTGGCACTGCTGCTACTAACAGTGCTGACCCAAATAATCGAGTCAAGAGAAGACTAAAAAGACACCACCCTCAAGATCTACCAGACCGGATCTTGGCATAATAAATTTCTCATTCTGTTTAAATTTACCTTCATAAAACAAAATCACTTCTTGCCCTAAGTAACGCTTAGACTTAGTATTTTAGTTAAATGTAAATACTGATTAGATTAAACTGTCAATAGGGTAGTAGTGCGCTAATCTTAAGAATAAATTTCCACATTTAAGATAAAAAAAATATATATATAAATCTCTACCTCTAACTCTTATACTAACATACAAACTGTTATCTTGTTCTAATTTTTCATTTGGTACAGTGGTTCAAGGTATAACACAAATTGAAATAAAAAAAATAAATAAATAATATATAATAAAAAATGGAATTTAAAGTATTCTGCGCTATTAAGTTACTTTCTTTTCCTTTCAAAGCGAACGGACGTGTTTTTTTTTTGTGCGCTCTGCGTTTATATCTTTATTTTGCCTACCTTGCGATCAAACCGGCGTTTGATTTAAATATATTTAAAATTTTCTTAACAATTTTAAATTACTTTTATAATTTTCGTCTCGCTTACGCGTGTGCAGTGATATATTTGGTGAGAATTAATATTTATTAATTTTAATCCAAGCATAGCTCTGGTTTGCTGTACTATTTGTTGTTCCTCTTTTCACTATTCCCGTTTGAGTTGCTTATCTCTACCTCTAACTCTTATACTAACATACAAACTGTTCTCTTGTTCTAATTTTTCTTTTGGTACAGTGGTTCAAGGTATAACATAATTGAAAAAAAAAATAAATATATTTAATAAAAAAATGAAATTTAAAGTAGTCTGCGCAATTAATTCTTGCAATAAGACAATAACTTCATCCCAGCCAAGCCTCCCCTGTTGGCTGTGTGACAACATGGTACATGCCAAATGTGCCGGTTGTACAGTCTCAGTGTCGGACGGAGTGTCCCGGAGCTCTGGCGTACACTATTGTTGTGCCGTGCAGAGCGAGATGAGAACGTTCTTGCGGCACACAAGGACCGGAGGATTTAATGAATTAAAAGCCTACAGCCACTAATTGAGTCTCCGAAGCCGTGTACCCTAGCAATTTCTCTGCCAGAACTGCTGCGCATCACTTATTTCATGATCACCTTTACCACTTCAAGAGCCAGGATTATAATATACAAATAAGAATTCGGACCCAGATATCTTTGGCAATTGTCCGATTTGTCCTCTATGTCATCACGTCCAATGACACCGCAGCCCCACACATCCTTCAAGATATATCTGTCTTTGCCGATGTTTTAGACAGTTTGTTCGCCTGACTTCTGGCCAGAGAAAAGAAGCTATTCGCAAAATTTTTTCAACATATTAATCTTGATCTATTTCTTATCAGCCTGAAATTCATTCAGCCAATCTTATTTTTGGTCCATCTATCACCGAGTGTAGTTTGTTTTTGGATCTTTTGAAGGTCAAATTTCTATTTCAAAAATGTTCAACAAAATTGACCAGCACTGGACGCATAACAGCCTCATTTAAATCCACCACGTATGTTGATCGTTGCCCAACCCAGATAACGCGCGATTTCCCCCCAAACTTAATCTATTGAAAAAAAAATTTAAATGACGGGTCGCTGGGAGTTAAGTCACATTGTATATTGTTATTAGTTGTATATTTTAATAATTTTGATTTGGTTATTCAGAAGCTCGATGTGAACCCTTACTGTGACTACCGCGATAAAAGTGAACCATTTTGCTAGCAGAGAGAGAGGCTCCTGTGACATCGGGCCGCAACCGTCGCCGGACCAGGCAGGCCTCATTTAAATAAAGTTTAACACAAAAACTTGCCCTTTTATTTTAATTTTTAGTTTCAAGGTTGCAGAAATATTGGGATTCCGAGAAAATTCCAAAAATACTTTCAAAGTTTCGTTTAGGAGCCATTGCGCATCGACGGATTTCGTTGTCCCAAATTTGGTAGGGATTTGGTGAGTGCGAAGCAGATCCTTTATCAGTGCCTTCTTCGCCTCATCCGTCACAATATACTTCCTATTAAATTGTATAAAAAGACTCATGGAGAAGCCAAAGCAAAGAATTGCTAAAACCAGAAAATGTCAACATGATTTTATTTCTGAACAAACATTAGTGGATATCTAAATTTTAGTTATGACTAATTTTGTTTTAGTAAATCGTTGTGTTTTATTTTCGTTTTCAGATGACTTATGATTTAAAGCGCAATTTTTTCACAAAGAAAATTTAAGAAATTCCCCTTTTATAAGTTACAATTTTATCAACACGACCCTCCAATCACGGCAAGAGTCAGATCCAATTTGATCTAGTGATCAATGCGAAGTGCACATACACTTCGAGTTCGATCAAGCGGGCTCGAGACGTTTTGCTCGATTGGACTGAAACACCCGAGAAAGATCGATACTCGGAGTGTCTGCACACAAGCTCGAGTCCAACATAAAACTGAAGAATCCGACTGCACATATAAGCATCCGTATGTATGTTTATATACGAAGGGATAAGAAATTGATCCTGAACTGGAGTGAATTTAAGTGGACTGTAGTTTTTTATTTGTACTTGACGCTTTCACTGCCCTTTTGCGACTCATGAAATAAGTGCAGCGTTGCCAATAGTTGCCACTCAGCCATATGTGTGTGTGTGTGTACATTATTAGTGGATCTTAAGTCTAAAGTATATCGAAATTCTAAGTAGGACAAAAGCTTATTGATATGTGATTAATAATAACGATATTAAACTTAACAAATCTAATTTGGTTCACGAACATCCCGGCCCGCCCTGAAACACGGTTTCTGAACGGGGTAGTTCTGCTATTTTGGTAATCGGCCGTGTCAATTCTCCAGATGCCATCCTGAGCCTGACCGCTCGAACCATGTTGTCCTTTCCGGGATAGGTGTCGATAACCCTTGCAAGGTGCCATGATGCAGGTGGTGTGTTGGACTCCTTGATGAGCACAACGCTGCCGATTGAAATGTTGGGTTTGGTGGTGGTCCACTTGGGACGCTGCTGCAAACTGGTCAGATACTCCTGGTGCCACTGGTTCCAGAAGCCTTGAAACATTGATTGTATACTTTGCCAGTATCCCAAGCGGCTCACAGGAATGTGGCCAAGATCCGCTTCAGGGATGGTCGTCAATGGTCGCCCGATCAAAAGGTGTGCTGGGGATAAGTAATTGTCATCCGTGTCTGATGTGAAACATAATGGTCGGGAGTTGACAACCGCACTGATTTGCGTTAGCAGGGTACGCATTTGCTCATGTGTGAGTATTGATTTCCCAATGACTCGTCGAAGATGCAATTTGACGCATCGAACTGCTGACTCCCACTTGCCACCCCAGTGAGGAGCACGCGGCGGGATGAATGTCCATTGAATACCCTCATCCGCGAGGGTGTTTGTAACCTTGTCTTTGTGTTGTTGTGAGATAAGCAGCTGCTGCATTTCATCGAGTGATTTCTTTGCTCCAATGAAATTTGTTCCGTTGTCGCTGTACATGCGTGTACATTTGCCTCGGATAGAAAAGAATCGCCGTAATGCCGCTAGGAATGTTTCCGTGGATAAGTCCGTGGCGAGTTCCAGGTGAATCGCCGAAGTGACCATGCAAACGAAAAGGCATATGTAGCCCTTGTTATGCGCGGTTTGCGCACCTTCGCATGCTTGAGAAGGATGGGTCCTGCGTAGTCGCAGCCAGTGTTGACAAATGGTAGTGCTTGCGTGATACGTATGCTTGGTAGATCCGCCATACGTTGATGCATTGTGTCTTGTCGTTGTCGAAAGCAAGCCATACATGTGTGGGTGATTTTACGAATCAGATTTCGTGCGCCGAAAATCCAGAACCTTTGGCGAACGATGACGAAGAGAGATGAGACACCAGGGTGCAGGTTGACTCGATGTTCATGCTCCAAGATTAGGTAGGTAATCCGATGATCCTTTGGAAGCAAAATGGGATGTTTTGCCTCTGCCGACAATTGTGAGTGTTGAATCCTTCCTCCCACTCTGAGTAAGTTGTCCTTGTCGATTATCGGTGAGAGTTTTTGCAGCCACAGTTTTTGGAAGAGTATTTTGAATTGGACTACGATTGGTGCCAAAAGACCGAGAGGGTCGAAAATTCGAGAGACATCCGACAGGACTTGCCTCTTTGTGCTGTTAGGACTCCCAGATAGATTTACATTGTACGACAATGTGTCCTTTGCGGGGTGCCAATGAAGCCCTAAAACCTTGACTGGGGTGTTCGAGGAATCCTTGTTATCCTCGGATTTGATGCGTGTCGTATTCGATACCCATTTCCCGAGCTCCAAGTTAGCACAGGACATTAGTTGGACGAGTTCGTCCCTGTTGCGCAGCAGCTCGTCCTTACTGTTCGATCCAGTCAGGACGTCATCCACATAAAAATCTTCCATCAAGATTTTTGCTGCATTTGGGAACTCCTGCTGGTGGTCAGCAGCCAGTTGCTCGAGTACGCGAACCGCTAGGAAGGGTGCGCTTGATGTTCCATATGTGACCGTGCAAAGTTGGTAATGCTTGATAGGATCTAAAGGATCCTCTCGCCATACGATTCGTTGAAAGTCTCTGTGTTTGTCACTCACCCAAATTTGCCGGAACATCTTGACTATGTCCGCTGAGAAGACGTATTTGTAAAGTCGGAACCGCAGGCAGACAGCAAACAAGTCTCGCTGTATACTCGGTCCGATGGAAAGCTTGTCGTTTAAAGCCTTGCCGTTGGCGTCGCGATATGAGCCGTCGAAAACTACCCTGAGTTTCCGACCCAATACAGGATGGTGTGGCAGGTAGAAATGTTTTCCGTGGGGAATTCCGCTTGAAGAAATCTCCCGCATGTGTCCAAGGCTTTGATACTCTCTCATGAATTTCACGTAGTCGTTGCGTAATTGCTGATTTTGTGCTAATCGTCGTTCAACTGATTTGAACCGGTGTAGAGCTCCTTGGAGAGTATCTGCAAATTCTGGATTTGACGATTTAAATGGAAGCTCAACTATGTACTTCCCATTCTTGTCCCGTGTGTGTGTGGCAAGAAAGTGTTTCTCGACCTCTTCTTCTTCAGGTTTCAGATCGGCTGCCCGGTGAATGCTTTCCAACTCCCAGAACCTTTTGAGAGTGGCGTCGATGTCAATCGTTGATGTTAGCGTCATAGTTTTGCTTGTTTGAGGTGAAAATATTGATGTAATCACCCATCCAAAGATTGATGAGATTGCGACCAGCTTTCCCTTGTCGTCGAAGATCTTCCTTCCAGTGATAGCGCTCCATACGTGCTCGCTGCCCAAAAGAATGTCAATTGGCGCATTTGTGCTGAATTGTGAATCTGCCAGTTGCAGATCGCTGAAGACTTGAAGTACAGATGCGTCGATGCTCTGCCTTTCCAATGGTGAAGTGATCTTTCCAAGCACATGAGCTTGGACAACTAGATGATCGGTTGAAATTCTGGATTGGATGCGTAGAGTACTGCATCCCCTTGTAGTGTCTGCTTTTACCGATGAGATTCCCGTAACCAATATGCGTGATGGTGTACGAGCCAAACCAAGTGCTTGAATACAGCGTTCAGATACGTACGACAATTCTGAACCGGTGTCCAATAGGAGTCGGCAAGCTACCAGATCTCCGTTTGCGTTTTGAACGTTGACCATAGCCGTGGGCAAGGTGCTTCTGTTCCATCCATTTGTTTTGGTGTTCGTAGTGGCCTGTGCACATACCATGGCCGCCGAACCTTTAGCATGTGCGATGTGACTGCTAGTCACCGTTGCGTCGTGTAAGTTTGGATCTTCCTGATCCCCAGGTGTTTGAATGTTTGCGCCAATAACCTGTTGCATACCTTGCAGGTGCAACAGCGTGTGATGATTTCCTTTGCAGTGTCTGCATTTGAATTTAGATTTGCATTTGCTGATCCCATGACCAGGCTTTAGACAATTGTAGCAAAGCGAGTGTTCCTTAGCAAACGATCTCCTTTGCCCTGCAGACAGACCCATGAATTGCTGGCATCCATATAAAAGATGCTCCGTTGAATGACATTTGCTGCACTTGTTTCCTTCAAGCGCAACCATAGAATGTGTGACTTTCTTTGGCCGATTGTCACCGATTGAGGCTGTAGATTTGCCTCCAATTGCTTCACGCTTGCTGAGTTCCAGTTCCTCGCAACGTGTATCCAGAAATTTGAAGAACTCGTCCAGTGTGGGTGAGTTTGACTCCACACTGCGCTCGATCCACCTGCGTCGAGTGTCTGCGTCCAGTTTCTCCAGCGTCAGGTAGATGATCCAACAGTCTCTTTCTGTTTCCTGTATAGCATCTAGACCACGAACGATTTCGTTTGCGCCGTCTGACACCTTCCGCAAAGTTGTAGCATCTGTCTTTGTTGTTGTTGGCAGCTTCATAAACTGCTCCAAGAATGAGTTTACGATGTGCCGTGGACGATTATACCTTTCGTTTAATCGCTCCCATGCCGTGTCGTAAGCTGTATCCGTAATTGCTAGGTGTCTTACCAGATTAGCAGCTTCGTCGATTAGAAGTGATTTCAGATGATGAAACTTGTGCGTATTTGACAAATTCGCCTTGTTATGAATTGTGCTCTCGAATATGTCTTTGAAAGCTGGCCACTCTGCGTAGTTTCCAGCGAAACGTTGAATTTGAATTTTAGGCAATTCGCTTTGAGCTATTACCCCTCCCTCGGGTGCAGCGACCGAATTCGCCGCGTTGATTTCACCAGAGTTTGGCCTTGAAAAATGTACCGTTGCTTGGTTTGCTGCTAACTGCTCGAAGAGTTGTTGTTGTTGTTGTAGCAAATTTATAATTGCGTCGTTGTTGATCTGCAGCCCGCCGCTGCCGATCTCGTTGCTGGATATTGATGGACTAGGTCTTGTACATACCATCGCCGAAAGTAATGATTTTGTCCGTAGATATTTTTCCTCGTAGATTGCGTTGTCTAGTTCTGGATCAACATAGCCTTCTATTTCGTCTAGAACCGCTATTTCATCCCCAAATCGATTGAATTCCTTCCATGTAGTGTTAAGGTGCTCCAGCCGGGAGGCCACCTCTTCCGATGTGCTGTCAGATTGCTGCGCATTTTCCGCCCAAGCCAAGCTACGTGTGATATTGGCCTTG
Source organism: Drosophila varians (assembly GCA_018150405.1). Taxonomy (NCBI): domain Eukaryota; kingdom Metazoa; phylum Arthropoda; class Insecta; order Diptera; family Drosophilidae; genus Drosophila; species Drosophila varians. Next base: position 14,034,004 of record JAECWK010000126.1, read on the forward strand.
AGACGGGATCGACTCTTGATGAGTGCTTTTAATTGTTCCATTGGAGAAACAATTACCGTGAGTCACAATTACAGGAAAACCACAATACAAATCCGGCTGCTCGAAGGACCAAACAATGATCCTGAACTGGAGTGAATTTAAGTGGACTGTAGTTTTTTATTTGTACTTGACGCTTTCACTGCCCTTTTGCGACTCATGAAATAAGTGCAGCGTTGCCAATAGTTGCCACTCAGCCATATGTGTGTGTGTGTGTACATTATTAGTGGATCTTAAGTCTAAAGTATATCGAAATTCTAAGTAGGACAAAAGCTTATTGATATGTGATTAATAATAACGATATTAAACTTAACAAATCTAATTTGGTTCACGAACAGAAATAATACAAAAATAATTTGATAACAGACTTCTACAAAATTATATATATATGTATAGATGCAACAGAAGGGTAAAGAAATGTTTTTTCGAAGACACCGCATTACATAGTGATATGCATACCATACACATAAAGACTTCTCATTTCATACAACGAAAATGGGCACAATTTTTTGCGTTCATGAGTGCAAGTTTACTTGTTTTCGAAGTCAGCCAGAACATTTTGTCTTTCAACTGTTTATACTGGTGCCCTAACTTGGGCATATTCACTATTTGGTTAATTATTAATTATAAAAAAAAAACATTATTTTTGTTTTTTATAATTTTTTAATCATATGAATGAAGGGTAGCAGTAAACTGTTTAGGATTTGTGTATATATACATAAAATAAGAGAAAATAAGAGAAAAATCCATCTACAGGGTACAAGGTATATTTAATCGGCTTTGTTTATTGTTTCTGCCTGTTCCTTTCTTAGTTTGTTCATTTTTAATCATTCGTATACGTGCATATATGTTCCTTAAACATTTCAATGCTACCCTCGATTCGTGTTTTTAAAATACGTATGTATGCGGAAATATTATTTTTTTAATCATTACCCGAACATGAATACTACCATATTGTGAGGGTACCAAGTAAAAATGTTCTGCCTTGCACCAAAAAGAAGTAAAAGAAGTAAACTCGCACACATGACGCGTCACATACACGGATATACATGAACATCATACAAAGATCACATCCAGCGCAGGGCAACTTATTTCGAGATGCCTCAGCGACTCTGCAATGTGCGTAAAAACGTTTGACAAACAACTCGAACACTATCGAACTGTGCTGGAAGTTGATGTGGGAGTTGTTGCAAAAAATTGTTCGGTCCATTTTTATTGCTTGAAATGAGATGTCTATATGTTGCATGGTTGGTGATATGAAGCTGTTTCTTCAAAAAACCATTTTTCAACCCTTCTGTTGCTTGTATATATTAATTCTTGTTGTAGTTAGTTTTCAAATTAATTTTATTTATCCCCACTGTGTATAAATATACATATGCATGCTTGCGTTCTTATATGTGCAGTCGGATTCTTCCGTTTTTATGTTGTAATCGAGCGTGTGTGCAGGCACTCGTGTATCAAACCTAAGCTGTCTCGGGTGTTTCGATCGAATCGAACACGTTGTAGAGCCCGCTTCACTCGAAGTGTCCTCACACTAGGCATTGATCACTAGATCACTTTGAATCTGATGTCTTACCGCGATGGACGGAAGTGAATGGTTGGTAAAATACATCCCAGTCGGACTTGCCGATCGCCTTGCGAGGTAAAATGGGTGAACTCTGTGTATTACTTTTTCACATTCGTGGCTGCGGTTTTCTACGTACCCTTTCTTGCGTAAAAGTCACCTAGTGGTGAGCAAAAAGAATTTCCTGCGGAATTCGACTCCATTCCACCGCAAGACTCTCCCAAAGGTCACTCAAGTTTTTAGGTGTAGATTCGTATTGCCCAAGCCGTCTTTTCAGAATTGACCAAAGACTTTCAGTTGGATTGAGGTCGGGACTTTGAGCAGGCCATTACTATTTTGAGTATTTATACATGGCCCTTAACTATTTTGGCTGTGTGCTTTGGGTCCCCATCTTCTTGGAAGACGTTATTCTTCTCAGGGTAAGCACATTTTTCAAACTAGTTTGGAAGATTTGTTTGAAGGATTTGAAGGTTGTCCACTTTTTTCACAATTCCTTCAACCAATTGTAGAGGTCCAATTTGCTCCCATGTAAAGCATCCCCAAACCATTATGTTTCCACCGCCATGTTTGACGGCTTGCTTTACATAGTGTCTTTAAACCCTATCTCCGGGTTAGATCCAGCAATATTGTTTTCCATCACTCTGAAAACGGTTAAGTTTTGACTCATCAAACCAGATAACTCGTTTCCAATGTTATAATATTGAAAGTCTGCTGCAGTCACAAGTCCCAACCTACTCCCCCCGTTGGAAGTCCAGCTTTCAACAACAACTAGTCGGATTGGGGAGCAGCAGTATTCCATTAGTCATTCCAGGGTCTATGTTTAGAGACAAGGGCGGTCCAATCTATCCAGAAATACGATTCGCCGGATCTGGGGTGACCATGTAGGGATCCTCTGAGGAGGTGTTGGCAAGAATTGGTCACCAAGATCTTGAACCACGAGCAAGTGATGACTGCCAGGGTCCATCTTTCCTGGTCGCGCATGCTGGGTTCGTATCTCTCCGACATCAGACTGAAGGCCCGCAGAAAGGAGATCGAGAAGAACCATAGCTACAGCTCAGTCATCCCCTTACTCTTCCTCCTTCTTGCACGATTAGCGATTCGGACCGGCGCATATGTACATCTGGCCGGAACAGTCGAAAACTTGTCAGAGCTCTCGGGAGCAGCAGCAGTGGCAAGGCTTCTGGCGGGCATCGTCAGCCAAGGCAAGCTTGGTGGCAGCATGGGTGGAACCTGGCGCTTCATCATCAACGGCAGGAACAAGACCGGGTCCGGCAGACACAGCTGGTGCAATGGCGCTCACAGTAGCAAACTTATCGGCCAGACGTTCGCAATTGGACCGGTAGCGATGACAGGAGCAACAGCCGGAGCCTGGATAGCTGGAACTACGGCAGGCGCCAAGTCAGAGGCGGAAATGGGCTTCAAAATAGCTGCAGCAACAACAGGAACAAGGTTAGCGGAAACCTCAGGATCACATACTGATTCCGAAACAATCCCCTCGATCGGGGCATCTGAACCAACCACAGCCACAGGTCCAGCAGCCCGATTGGGGCTTAAGTCAGCAGCAACCGCTACATCAGAAACGGTTACAGCATCAGCAGCAGGGCCTGGAGCAACCGTACCATCATCAGCAACTGGGATTGAACATTCGTTGACGATAGGAGCAGCATTCTTTACGCACGTTGGGAGATCAACAAAGACAGGAACTGACTATGCTGAGGCGCTACGATTAACGATTTTTCTCGATCATCGTGGTTAATACTTTCCTCGCAGGCAATACAATTCGAATGTTCCTGATGGTCCTCGTCATCTATTTCATAGTTATGTATGGGTTTTTTTTTAGATTTTTCCATTTCTATCATACAAAACCAGAGTTTTTGCATTGATCGATTCACAGAATTGTTGCATGCAGTCAGGACCTATTAATATGACAGAAAAATATAATAAGATTTTAATAGTTTTAAAATAAGTTATAATTTATTTACCTTTATAAGTCCAAAGCTCATTTAACTGAGAGTTATACCTATGTACAACATAATACGATGCTGCACATGCAGTATGCTTTTGAACCTTTGTAGTGGATGACACATTTGGATCATTAGATGTTGTGTTATATTTTTCCAAAACGGATTCAATATTCGCATAAATAACGACCGGAGGCGATATTTCTTTTGAAAAAATTTGTAAATTTGGTTTTTGTGTTCGGCTCTGGGTATAAAGATGCAACTAGTCCGCACTCTTTCATGTTGTGCGTTGTATTAGTTGCACAATAAAATTGTAGACAATTTCTGCAAAAGTATCTCTAAGCGTTTGATTTGTTGATTTGTGATTTGCATAGTTTTTATGCTTGTAATGTATGCATGATGATACTTATTTTCCTTAGGATTTTGAATTCTTAAAATATCTATATGATGAGTTTTGACTTCTTTTGTTCTAATTGTTGGTCATTTTATTCGACCTTTTAATACACGTTAACGCTGAAATCTTCATTATTTCTTTCAGAGCGTTGTATTCCTTTCTTTTCAATCGGAAAATCGATTCCTGAAAAGTCAAGTTGAAATGTGTCATGGAAAATTCGCTCTTGACTTATATCAACAACTCTATAGGATTGTGTTTTATTTAGCTTTTCTCTGGCATATTTCTTTTCAGCTCTCGACATGAAATTGGTTTCATTATGTTTCATGTAAGAAATATGAGCTAAAACACACCACTTAAAGCAGAAAGCATATTTTTTTTAATATTAATTAATGCATTTCTAGCTTTAATTTTTTTAGGTGCTTCCACAAATCCTGATCCAGGAAGATGTTCAAGCTTTATTAGTTGCATTTGAAAGTAATCAAAACTTGTAATTTACCAACCAGATTTGTTTTCTTGAAAATCTCCAGCTTGAGTAATCAATTGTTCTATTGATTCATTCAAGAGGGTTTCTATGTCATTATATTGGTCCTCATAAATAGATAAATAAGGATTACCAAAATATTTTGTTGTTTCAATAAATTTATATTGAATAATGGTAATGAGATTTTTTTGCATTTAATATAAAATTCTTTTAATAGTATTGATTTTTCTGCAAGAATTTTATATGTTTGGGTTGGAAATACAGTCTTGGTTGTACTTAATAATATGTTGTCATTTTCACGCACTAATTTTTTAATTTCTCTTTTATGATATCAGAAAATAAATGATCATTTTGAAAATGTGAATAAAAATACGCATAAAAATGATTAATTGGAACATTATTTATTTCTCGAGGCATTATCTTTTTTACCTTTTTTGATGTTGTAGGATGTTCATCCTCATCACTCTCTTGGTGTCGTTTTTCTCCTTTAATTGCATTTTTAGTCTTTTTTGATGATGTCGGATGCTCATCATCATTCTCCCTCTGACGTTTTCCTCGTTTTGGGTTCGATGATTCATAGTTTTGTTTATTAGTTTCTCCAATAACTCCTGGATCAGTTCTTGCACTATTTAACTTTGTATTGGTGGTGTCTTTTTACAGTTTTTATTCATTAATAAATTAAAGGCATTTTTGGGGCCTTCACAGTTTCCGTAATGATCAATGAACTCATTAATCGATACAGTTTTCGAACACAAGTCACACAGCACTTTTGATTCCATTTTTTGATCGATTTTTTATTGAAACAAATTTAAGCAAATTTTTTGTTTACAAATGATTCCGTCAACGCGTAAAGAATATTACTAAAGATTTGATTCTTAGCATAAACCTATTTATCCTCGAAAACCGAATACAGGTACTTGTGTTTGGATGTATTGGTTACACTAATACATAGAGCTGATGCACGAAAACCACCCTAACATTCGGTATGTTTTCCCATGCACAGAGTTTGGGAAACCAATCAAAAGACTCTACCCACAAGATAACGCCTAGAGCTGAAAGTAGCTACTATATAGGAATGTAACTGAATTCTTGCATCATGATCATGTGTGTGTATGTGTGGGATCGTTTTCAATCGGTTTTCTGGTCAAGTCAACCTGTGTCAGCCTAAAAAGAATGCTGTAATAAATATAGCAATGTAATAAAATAGCAATACCCACATTTTACCCACACTTCACAGAAGTGATAAAAAAGGGATCGGTACCTGCAACGATATTTTACCCTTAGGGGGTTGAGAAAGAGATTTCGCTTTCTTTTGAAATGCATTAGGGGTTGAAATAATTGATTTTAAGATTGTAATAGAATTTTTATATTTTAAACTAAAATATTTTTTAAATATTATACTTGGATTAAGAGTAAAAAATCCTTTAAAATGATATGCAACATCATATATGATATATAAAATTTTATTTAGCTGAATAATTTCCTGCAGCTGCAGCATTCGTTTCTCGCGGTGTCCAAAGCGACGAACAAGTGGACCAAAGAATCGCGATAAATATAAGCGAGTAACGGAAACCCGAACAAAGCGGAGGCGAATTTGGAATTGATCGGGGTCACCAAAACTACCAGCGTTGTAATAGCAGGCAGTTTCCCAGATTCCAACAAAACAATTCGTCAATTTCACGTTAGCACTTTATTCAGCGGTTACACTTACATTCAGGTTACAGCGGCGGAGAGTCAATGACAAGAGGTCTGCTCGGCGCGATGCAAATCTCTCAACTTCAAGCTTCCCATCCATATATATCACACCAATATATATATATATATATATATATTAGCAACCAACGATCCAAAGCTGTCAGTCCTTTCCTAGCGGCGCCCGGAGATCCAAAGCCGGCCACGCACACAAGACCTCTCTTGAACAGAAATAGCTGAGCTTTAGCGGTGATAACCAGAACAGGATAGGAAGATTAGATAAAGAGGGCGCTTATCGCCTAGTGATGCGCACCTATTGACGGCCACCGCGGCTATTATTAACAATTACAATAATCCAAATAATGGGGAAAGTCTGCTGCAGTCACAAGTCGCAACAGCTTGTTTTTTCGCATTTCGGACATCATTAATCGAGCATTTGAGTCCTTCAATATTTTTATTAATTAATTAAGGATAAAAATAAAAAAAAATTATGGGAATTGCTTGTGTGGTTCTGGGTGTATTGATGGCCAAAGTCAAAGTTGTGAACATGCATTAAATTTTGCTCGCCACTGTAGGTTTCACCCAGCGGCTGGGTGAAAAAGGGTACGAGAGTTCACCCAGAGCTCACCTAGGAAAATTAGGATCCACAACAAAAATCCAAAAAATTTCCTTCGCCTTTGATTGGCCGTTTTGTTTGCTTGGCTATTGCTTTTGCTTTTTAGCCTTATATTATTATGAATGTTAATAAGAAACTCGTTGTTTGTTAATTGTATTGTTTATTAAGGTAGTTAAAAGTTAAAAAAATTAAAATTTAAATAAAACTAATATTAAAAACAAAATTTAAAAAATTAAACAAAGTTAAAATAAAACTATAAAACAGTAACATCTAAGAATGATTCACTCGAGCTATGTATCAGTGTGGCTTTCTTGGTTTTGTTTAGCCTCACTGATGCCTTGTAGTTGAGATTTTTCGATTTCTTTATAGCCCTTTATTGGACAATCCTGTAAGGCTACTTTCCCGTACTCCCCGCTGCAGTTAATTTTTATTAGTGACGAACGTGCAAAAAGTTTTTCTATGCATTTAACTAAGCCCCCGGATTGAGCAACCGTTTAAACAAATGAATCTGAAATTTAAAACAGAAGTCAGAAATGGAAAGACAACTTAAAAATTAAAATAGTCGTTAGATAATTGATCGATTAAACGCCGATGTTGTGCAACGTCACTTGGCTTCAGTTAGAAGAGCTACAAAAATATTAAGTTCTGAAGATATATAAGTGCCTACTTCAGAAAAGGGATTGTTGTCAAGAGGCAATAAAAAGGCAATAATTCGAACAGTTACTCCGGGAAATTATACCCGAATCTATGAATCTAATCAAGAAAATGTAGCTAATGAAAACGACTTGGTTTCGGATATAAATGTCGATGGTCTGCCCCTATTTAAAAGTTCGCAAACTTGTGTTTGGCCCGTTTTGGGATTCTTCAAAAATCTTAAAGATTCACAAGTATTTATGATGGGATCATATTCAGGGAATTCAAAGCCTTCTAATGTTAACCAGTACCTCCACGACTTCGTAACGTAAGGATCTAGAAGTAAACCCACTTCAAATAGGTACCAGGTAAAGATAAAAATAAATTCATTTAAATGTGATGCCCCGCTCGTTCCTTTATGTGTGGAACACTTGGGACCAATGCGTTTGAATCTATGAGTTTGGACATAGACTTGATAGAAGCATTTCCATTCGATCACTGATCACTGGATGAATTTCCGCGATGGAAAGCCACAGAATTAAGGCAATTCACGGGGTACACAGGGATGATAATCCTTACAAATTTTATTTCTGAAGAGTGTTACAAGCCCTTCTTAACATTTTCCTGGGCTTAAAGACTGTAACGAACTGTTTTGTTAGCTGTCTGTTCGCGACAAGTGCCGCGGCTAGCTCACAGAGTCTGTGGGAACGTTCCACCGAATTTATAGATTCGACGTGATTGCCCGAGCCCAGAAATAGCACAGAGTGGATTGGTTTGACTGCCAAACGCTACGCTCGACTCCTTTACCCTGGGATTCTTCTCGTGCTGCTCACTGTGATCTCCTCGTCTCGTTGCGTCTCTGTTGTATCCTAGTGCCTCCGTGATTCCCGTCTCCTTGATGTTTCCGTGATTCCCGTCTCCTTGCTAGTGGTCGCACCTCGCTGCATGAGTATCTTGACCGGTTCACTCTTTCCGACTTATACGTTGCTTCGCACTTGACTCGACTCGCGCATTTTCCCGGCCTGGCTCCGTATCAGTCTGCGGACTCTCCAAAGGCGGTCCTCGGACTTCACACTGTCAGACTCTCTGCTGACTAACCGTCCTGATCCCACGCCGGCAGTACCTTATATAGGCCCCGGCGCGGACGTTAATCCTTCCTGGATCGCTCCTTCCGTTATCTTGGTTGCGTCCATCGTCCAGTGCCGCAACTTTCTTCGTCCGACTTCATCCCTCGCTGTTGCTAGGCGGGCTCCCTGTCCCGCTACTTTCCCCGTCGACCCCTGCTTTCTCTTGCTCCATCGCCGCTCCGTTGCTCGTCCTTTTACTTTCCACGTTCCTACTTCTTTTTTTTTTTCGCGGCTCCCACTGTATACGTACAGCCCACCTGCCGCCCAACCGACCGAGGGGCGCTGCCGTTTATCGTACGGCTCGAACCGCGGGGAAAGATACGAGACGAGAAATAAGTATTTTTAAAAGGTTACGAGGAAAGTTACATTCTTGATGAACCCCATATTGGGGACTCCAGACACATGAACCGTAATCAAGAATCGGACGAACTAAAGATATGTAAAGAGTTTTAGGTAAATTTAAGCTTGAAGTCTAATAGGACGCCTAAGTTGCTAACCTGAGTTAATATTTCTAGGGCTGTCCCATAGAGAAAATAAGTGGCCTGGATGGGGCTTAAGCGATAGAATTACATTAGTTTGTATTTGGACCCTTTGAGTTTTAAGTCATTAGCAGAACACCAATTTTAGAACTTGTCCAGATCGGACTGAAGTTTGTATTGGGCAGAGGGAGATTTATACTGAAGACACAGCTTAACGTCATCTGCGTACACGAGAGTTCGGTAAAGCAAAAGGCAAGTCATTTATGAAAATGGTAAAAAGTAAAGGCCCGAGATAACTTCCTTGAGGGACTCCAGCTCGGACTAGGCAGGAGAATACATCATTAAAAAGGACGCGTTGGGTTCTTCCAGAAAGATAACTAGAAATCCACGTGAGAAGGTTAGTAGGAAATCCCAAAAGACCGAGTTTTCTCAAAAGAAGTGAGTGGTTTACAGAGTCAAATGCTTTACTAAAGTCAGTGTAGATGACATCTGTTTGAAGGCCATTTTGAGAGCCATAAATTACAAATGATGTCAGCTCCAAAAAGTTGGTGGTGGTGGAGCGACGTCTAATAAAACCATGCTGGCATGGAGAAATGATTGAAATAGAGAGGTGCTGCAGATGAGGAGTAATAATTTTTTCAAATAGCTTTGGAAATGCTGACAATTTAGAGATGCCTCTATAATTGGTAGCATCAGATTTTTTCCCTTTTTTATGCAGGGGAATTATAAAGGATTCCTTCCACATAAGGGGAAATATCGACGTTTCCAGAGATAAGGCGAAAAGCTTTGAAAGAGGTTTGCACAATGACTCGGCGCAATTCTTGAGGACACAGCCTGGTACTCCATCGGGACCTTTTGAAAGTACTCGTTTAGTCTTTAAAAGATCCGATAACAATCTACGCTCGGAGAGAGATGGACCAAAAATAAGATTGGCTGAAAGAATTTCATATGTGTAGGGCTGATCACAAATAGTACAAGGTGAATACGTTGTTTAAAAATATTTTGCGAATAGATCTGTAATGGCCTGATCCGTATTCGCAGAAGAATTTTCAAACGAGAGCAAGGAAGGAGAAGATACATGTTTCCGCTTTGTGTTTACGAAATTATAAAACTGCTTCAAGTCCTGCGTGAACTGAAACCGACAACGGCGATTATAACCCATATAACATTCAGCGTTATGCACGGTGAAGTTCGACCGAGCTACTAAGTACCTTGAAAAAGTTAGGTTGCAGCCGGATCTTTTATATTTGTTTAAAAGTGTATTTTTGATATGTTTAAGATTATTTAGGCTCCTTGTAAACCAAGGGGAGTTGTCTTTAACGGACGGATACTTCCATGGTACACAAGAGTCAAAACAACTATTCAAACTTTTATAAAAATATTCAAAGGCGATATTTATATTATTGCATGCCAAAAGATCAGACCAATCAAAGGAAAGAATTAAGTTATTGAGCTTTTTAAAATCAGCCTAACTAAAGCAGAGAATTCTATTACCTACACTATGAGATTTAACTAAGGCAATGGTTTCGATTGAAACCTCAAGGGTAGGATGATATGGATCTTCTGGGGTCACCAAAGGCAGGCCTCTGGAAAGGGTGATTCCATCTGGATCAGACACAAAACATAAGTCTAGAAGCCGACCTAAAGAATTTCTGACGTCGTTAATTTGACCTAAAGACATGTCAAACATGCCCGCAGGAAAATCATGGTGTGAAGAAAGTGATAGGGCTGTAAGGTTATCGATATTTGACCAAGTGAGTTCTGGTATATTAAAGTCACCCAGAACCACCAGCTGGTCGCTATCGGACATAAGATTAAAAACCGACTGGATAGCAGACAAATGATGCCAAAAAGTAGGCGGTTCGGATTAAGGCGGTATATATGAACAGGTAATAAACAGCGATTGATCGGACAAAGTGATCTTAACGCAAAGAAATTCTAAATTACCAAACTCTTGCAACTTGACCTCTTTAAGTTTGGAAAGAGGAGTCTACTGAGATCAGTACTCCTCAGCCTCTTTGGAGAGGTCGGTCGCGTCTAAAAGTGTTGTACCTGTCTGGGAAAACTTCGGATCTCCGGCTTTAACCAGGTTTCACTAAAGACAATAACCTGAGATGCAAAGGAAAAGCTATCAGAGTATAGCTTAAGGAGCTTACTACGACGGCCACTGATTTTGAGTTTTAAGAGTAATGGAGTTTGTTAGTTTTTATACCCTTGCAGAGGGTATTATAATTTTGGTCAGAAGTGTGCATCGCAGTAAAGGAGACATCCAGGACCCCATAAAGTATATATATTCTGGATCAGGATCACCTCCTGAGTCGATATAAGCATGCCCGTCTGTCCGTCTGTCTGTTTCTACGCAAACTAGTCTCTCAGTTTTTGAGCTATCGTCTTGAAACTTTGCACACACCCTTCTTTCCTTTGCACGCAGTATATAAGTCGGAACGGCCGGGATCGGCCGACTATATCCTATAGCTGCCATATAACTGATTCATCGAAAATGCTATAACTTCCATGTTATTGAAGATAGAAGATTAAAATTTGCACAGGTTTACTATAAGGGGAATCTATAAGGGGAAGCCGATCTGAAAAATTTCATACGGATCGGCCGATTATATCCCATAGCTGCCATATAACTAAACGATCGGAAGTGAATTTTTTTATGAAAATGTAAGCCCATCTGGAAAATTTTATTCGTATTGGGCTACTATAACTTCACTATATTTAGTGATAGAATCTTGAAGCCTCTTTTTTAAGAATCTGAGGTTTTATTCGGATTGTCGACCAATCCGACCAATAACCAGTAACCATTATCTTAAAAATTAATTTCATGCAGACACACATTCACACAAATAAATCTTTTTGCTAATCTAGGTAAAAATAGGTCAATTAAAACAAAGGATTGATGCTGGTTTCCGTGATATTTATTTTAAATTCTCACATACTTAGCCCTCTCACCACGACAAGGTCTCAATCCATGAGAGGGGGAAAAAAAACGTAATCTATATTGCACCTTATAAATATACAATTTATTTATATTTTATATTTACAATTAATTAAGGCATATATACAACTTTAAAAAAATAATTAACATAAAAAGTTTATAAATAATAATATACAAATTCTATAAATTATATTTTCGTAAAATTCCATCATGATGACTATAGCTAGTTTTATATGTTATGGCTACAGCATTCGACAGTTGATTATCACAACAAATGCAGTCAATTTGCATTAAATGTTTTGTAGTGGCAGAATTCTTAAGTGGAATTAAATTATATTCACTTAAAGCCTGTTCGAGTTGATCAGTGCTGGTGGATCTGCACATATTAAAATCTCCTAATGTTACTAATTTTGTATTATTTTCTAATCTGCGTAATCTTTCTACATCCGCTAAAACTTCATTTCGAAATTGCGTTATAGGAAAAGCAGGATTCCTATAAACAACTATAAAGGATGTATCAAGATATTTGAGAGCAATTGATTGATAGATAGTTCTTGGGTTCAACGACCTATTTGACTCAAACAAAAAACTACATTTTCGGATACATTTGACATGGCATAAATAATTATTCCATTTTTGCCAAGACCGTTCAATCGGTTGCTATCGATTCTCCTTACAATGTCAAAATTTTGTATGTGCAAATCTTCACTGGGAAGACTCTAAGTTTCTACAAAACAAAGAAAATTCGCATAACAAATAATATGGTCGTTTAAAATATCTTCTCGATGACATCAAAGAGACTCAACGTTGTGGTAATATAAGTAGATACCTTCGTTACTGTTTACCGAAAAATCATAATGCGTAGTCAAAAACTTTTCCTGCCTTAAATTTTGAAGTTCAGCTTGGACATTTGGAGCTCCAAATCTTGTTGGAGGAACAAAGTCACCTATTAGGAAAAGTCCTGATGCGCTAGTTGCTCTGCTCCACCCAACATATAGTGAAGCTCGCTTGATGCCTCTTTTAAGATGCACAGCGACTTTGCTGTATGTTGCTCCTTGGCTTTTGTGGATGGTAATAGCCTCAGCAGGAACTATTGGAAATTGTTTTCGGTCAACTAAAGCGTGCTCTGATCTTCCACATTGGAAAACTCGGGAGGCTTTTAATATTGGAGTCCATTCGGGATCTGGACTGTTTTGAACTTTTGATCTAGCTAAAACTCCAACCGTTGGTTCAAAAAATTTAATCCATAATCGCGTTACTAGGACTGAACCGTTCACAATGTGTAAATTGTGAGCTGAAAAGTTGCTTTTGTCTGCCACCGGTTCTTGATACCAGTAACAATTTCGTTGCCGCAATCTGTACTTGAAACAAATTGAGCTCGGAGAAGTGAATACCACGAGTTTTCGTTGAGTACTGATTTTATTGTGGAGTATGCAGGGTTTTTATATACAAGATCTTAAGAACTAATGTTTGTTTAGGTCAAATTATTATCTGCTTATAGTTTACTAGTTTGGACAGTTGTAAAATAGGATACCATTATCTTTTATCGCTTAGGTTTATGACGCATGCAGGTCCTTATCATGCGTGCTGACAGATGGTGTGAGGTCGTAAATGCGCAGCGGTACCTGTTTGTATAGGATCATCTGTTGCCTATCTGCAGTGCACGATTTTCTGTATGTCTTGAACTCGTACATCCTCCCGGCCGTTGAACGTAGTTTCAACAATCATCGATGTTAATGGTGAACGGCGGACTCGAAGTCGTATCGGTTTTTTTCGTTGCCACCGCTGGTACCTGGACTTGCTGAGGTCTCTTGTCTCCTTTGTACCATTTTCTTACCCAGTGAATGGTCAATATTATTATGATGAATGTTAAGCCAATGTACATTGCGATGTGGTGATGCTTGATCGTCTCAAGTCTATGTGGTAGTCTCAGTCTTCGGTTTGGTACAAGATCCCGTTGAAGATCCAGTAGTTTGATATAACCAAATTTATTTGTTTTGCTGGATGTGGTGTTCTGTCTTTTAATCGTTGTATTGTTACCATCGATTTCTCCAAAACGGGCGTATGAGATGAGTATCGATGTTTCTATACCAGTTTGACTGATTACTGTTATTAGAGAGTTGCGTATGGTGCATCCTGCTCTTGCTGTCAGTAGTCCCGTGTTGCGTAACCAGATATCTGATGTTCCATCGGTGCAAACAGCTGAGAGTTTTATTGGCGTCCTTGTCGCAAATATCCATTGATTCTTTTTATGCATCTCTTGCCAAATGAACGTTTTATTTGTGATTTCCAGATGGCATGACGTGTCTGTTTTATTGTGGAATAGTTGCATTTCGCAGCTCATTTCTGTAGAGAACATTGATTGCTTGCTGTGACAAATGAAATCATTTATCGATCTTGGATAACAATTTGCTATGTCTTCCGTCGTCATATCAACAAACTTATCTCGATAGTTGTTAATTGCAATGAATGGTGTTTTAGTTTTGAACAGATGAAAACCATATACATTTGCAGCTGGGATCGGTGTTAATTTGTATATGTGCAATACCTCTGTCGATATCAATGGTACTGTTATTTTTATAATCACATGATTATCTACTATGGTACCTTCGGCTTGCATCATTTTGTATGCCATGAGTATGTTTTCTTGGTTAACAGGTAACATTTGACCAGGCTTCAAATGGTCCCGTATTTGATCACATTGCTCCTTTAGTTGTCGTGGTGATAATAGAAGTGGACTAATAGTGTTGTGGCGCACGTCTGTTAACACTTTGATGATTTCATTCTGCATTCGATGTAGATTCGTAGCGAGCAACGTAAGTTGTGATGTCAGTGTAATGTACCAGTGATAATTATCCTTTATTATTGCATTCATTTGACTTTCAATTAGGTTGAATCGTTTTGCGTATGCAATTTCATCTCGTTTCACTACGTTTATTGTTGAATCAACTAAGGACGTTTGGTTTTGTAATAACTCCAAGACATGATCTTCATTGTCCTGGACCTTCGATATTGTTTTCGACATGTCTTGTGCATATTGAGAATCTAATACACCAAATAGACTGCTTGCAATGTTTCCCACGATGTCCAATGGTGCTCGAACTTTCCGTGATTTGGCCAATAGCATATTTTCCATGATGAGTTCATTCTCTACTTGTTGGAAGTATTGGTACATTCCTTCACATGAGTGTGCATCATTAAGTGTAGCGCACATTTGACCAAGTTTTTTTGTTCCTTTTGAAAATGTAGCCATGTCACTCCAATATGGTTTGAGATCGAAGTAAGCCACTATGGTCCAGTCAGCCACTGCTAATTGGGTTGTCCCAATTTTCTCGAAAAATATTCCTGGTTTTGATCCAAACTGAGTTATTTGAATCGATTGGGCCCAGGCTAATGGTAATAATAATAACATGACAATCATGACAGTGGTTATCGAAGCGTGATTTGGTCTTTTCCTCAGCTGGCGGTCTTCCACTGCTCTGTTTTCTTCTTCTACTTCATCTTCTTCAATTGGATGTTTGTCAGTGGGTTCTTCTTCATTAAAGAGTGGAGCAACATGTTGAATTTCACGTTTAAAGATCCCTTTGGTCGTTTTAACTTCAACCACTCGTGCAAAGTTGTCCTTCCCGTAGAAGACTCGAACAATTCTTCCCATTGGCCATTGTAATACAGGAACATTGTCTTCCTTCATTATTACTAAAGTGCGTTCCTTTATGTTTGTTGAGGATCTTCTCCATTTTTGACGTTGCTGCAACTGTTGTAGATAATCCTGTGACCATTGTTTCCAGAACGCATGTTTCAGTTTTGAAACGGCCTGCCATCGATTACCTAACGTTTTTGGTTGCTGCGATGGTTCACAATCAGCTTGTGCAGTTAGCGGCTCTCCAATTAGGAAGTGTCCAGGCGTTAATGCTGTGACGTCATTTGGGTCATCGGACAGTGGTGTTAATGGTCGAGAGTTCAATATGGCCTCTATTTCGACTATAACTGTTTCAAGTTCTTCATAAGTAAGATCGGCTGTCGTCACATTTTTTAGTAATAGATGTTTTGCCGACTTTACTGCAGCTTCCCATAATCCTCCGAAGTGTGGTGCACGAGGTGGGATGAATTTAAACTGAACTCCCTTGTTGTTACACTCCTGGAGAATTTGTGTTTTCGCATTATCGGAGAATATAGCCTCCTGTAGCTCTTGCAACTTGTTTTTGGCTCCCACAAAATTTGTTGCATTGTCGCAGTGAAGAGTTTGGCATTTCCCTCGCCGAGCAATGAAACGACGAAGTGCTGCCAAGAATGCCTCTGTTGTGAGATCGCTAACCAGCTCCAGATGTACAGCTTTAGTCGTAAAACAGCAGAATATAGCAATGTAAGCTGTGCTAGGCTTCTTTCCTCTCACTTTGTAGTGAATTTTAAATGGTCCACAATAATCGACGCCAGAGTTGAAAAATGGTCGAGCTTGCGTTACCCTCAGTGGTGGCAGATTTCCCATGATCTGCTCCATTAATTTTGGTTTAGCTTTAGTGCACTTGACACAGGCTCTTACAGTGCTCCTAGCCATCGTTTTTCCTTTAAGGATCCAGAATTGCTGCCTTGATGCAGTCAATAAAGCTTGAGGTCCGCAATGCATGTTGTCCTTGTGTATTTGCACAAGAATCATCTTCACAACAGGGTCGTTGTATGGCAGAAGTATCGGATGTTTGGAGTCGAATGATATATTTGCCGCCTCCAGTCGACCTCCTACACGCAAAATTCCATTCTGATCTAAGAATGGTGATAGTGAGTTGATTGAACTGCCTTTTAGTGTCTCCCTTTGCCGCTTGAGATGTTTGATGTCATCTTTGAAGTCGATTTTTTGAATATTGCGGAAGACAATTTTTCGGGCTGCCATTATTTCTTCAAACTCAATGGTGTGGCTTGTGTACTTCTTCTTACGTCGAAAGCGCATTATGTAAGCTATTATTCTGAGTAGCTTGTTAAATGAATTATTATGTTGTATTGTGTATATTATGTCCTCCTCTTTTGTGATAGTCATCACGGATGATTGACTAACCTTTGGCGGATTCATAATTATTAGTTCCTCGTTGGTAGCAATAAACGGAGCGGGCCATGTGGATGATGAACCATGTAGGAACATAGGGCCGTAGAACCACATGGCATGTTCCGCGAATTTTGAAGCTGTCATTCCTCTGGAGAGGACATCTGCGGCATTGTGTTCTGATGCAACATGTCTCCACTGTTTGGGTAAGGATAGCTCATGTATTGTTGCAACTCTGGTGGCAACGAATTTGTCTCGAATGGATGTTGAGCAATTAATCCATGACAGTACAATCCGTGAATCAGACCAATAAAATGTGGATGCATTTTTCATGGCCAAGTCTTTCTTTACTTTAGAAGTCAACTGTGCTCCTAATACAGCAGCCTTAAGTTCCAGACGTGGTAACGTTATTGTATTTATTGGTGCTAAGTGAGATTTTGCACACAATAACTGGATCGTTCTTCGCTTGTCCTTATATGTTGCTCGGATGTATACAGCAGCTCCATATGCCTTCTCCGAGGCATCAACAAATGTGTGGATTTCTGCCGTCACAGGTGTTTTTCCTAAGTAGACGTGACGTGGTACCTTTATGGTGTTCAGAACCTTTAGCTCCTCCCTGTAGCGTTTCCATTCCTCCTGAAGATGAGCCGGCAGATCGTCTTTATATTCATAACCCTCCTTTGTGAGGTGTTGCATGAAAATTTTTGCTTTCATTACAACTGGGGAAAATAAACCAAGAGGATCAAATATCCTAAAGATTTCAGACACAACATCTCGTCTTGATATGTTGGCCTTTGTTGCTATCTCCGTTTTCCCACAAAGGTGATCTGTCGTTGGTGTCCAGGTGATTCCGAGGGTCTTAATCATGTAGTCCTCATATGAAGTCTCCTTCAGTTGTACATTTGAAGTGATGTCTTCCCTCGGAACTCCTTGTAGAACTTGGAAATTGTTGGTACACCATTTTCTTAACTTGAATCCAGAATTTTGCAGAAGTTTGTTAAGCTGTTGTTGCCTCTGTAGAGCTTCTGGTATAGTTTCGGCTCCGGTTAAGCAATCGTCTACATAGAAGTCGTTTTCCAATGCGGCAGCACCATTAGGGTATTCCTTTCTGCCTTTTTGTGCTATGTGCTGCAAGCATTTTGTGGCTAAATACGGTGCAGCTTTTGTTCCATAGGTAACCGTTTTTAATCTGTAGTATCGCAAATCCTCAGATGGATTATTGCGCCAAACAATTGTTTGGAAATATTGGTCTTCGGGATTTATCCAGATTTGACGGTACATTTTCTCTATGTCCGCCGTGAAAACATATTTGTAAGTCCTAAATCGCAGCAAAATTGAAAATATAGAGTTTTGCACCGTAGGACCTTTGTGCAGTGAGTCGTTGAGCGATTTTCCTGATGACGTAACTGCAGATGCATCGAAAACCACTCTTAATTTGGTTGTTGTACTTTCAGGTTTGAGCACACAGTGATGTGGTATGAAGTACCGTGCTTTTTTAATTTCACTTGTGTGCATCTCCTTCATATGCCCAAAAGCTTCGTATTCTTTCATAAACTCCACATAACTTGCCTTAGTTTGTGGATCTCGCAATAGCCGTTTTTCCAAGGAAAGGAATCGTCGTGTTGCAAGATCACGACTCTCCCCCAGGGCTGAAGCATTATCCATGAATGGGAGCCTAACAATTGATTTCTTATCAATTGCAGTCTGAATGTGCTGGAGAAAGTGTCTTTCACATTGTTTCTCCAGTGGAGATAGGCATGGCGCATCAGTTGAGAATGAATCCAGTTCCCAAAATTTCGTGATTTGTTCGTCTACCTTATCTTCCTCGGTTAGAGCTGCACAGGTAGTTGATCTAGGTGAATTGTGTTTTAATTTTCCAGCCACAATCCATCCTAGTTTGGTTTTTTGTAATTTTGGCAGTCCTTTACCCAACGATAAATGCTTGTCCTGCATTATATCGTAATAGTGTTCTGCTCCCAAGAGTAGATCAATCCTTCCTGTTTTATCAAAATTGGGATCAGCCAATTCAATATGTTTTGGAAGTTTCCAACGATTAATATCAATTGACTGTCCTGGCTGATCTGCAACAATGTGAGGCAATACAATAGCCTCCAATCGAGAGTTGAAGTTGTTATGCTGTGATTTGAGCATAACATTAACTCGTGCCTTTGATGTTTGTATTCGTCCACCAATTCCATTTATTTGTAGCTCTGATTTTTTTAACGTCGAGAGCTAATATGTTTAATGCTCTTTCAGAGATTACATTGACTTGAGAACCTGAGTCAAGTAATGCTCTGAATTCGGCCATTCGTCCATTATTGCCTTCAATAATAACTCGAGCAGTGGCTAAAAGTACATAATTGGTTTGTACTCCACTTGCTGATGCTGCTGTTTTAGAGTCAGGCTTTGATTCCAAATGTAGAAGGGTGTTATGCCTTTTATCGCATTTAAAACAATTTTTCTTCTGACATTCCTTTGCTGAATGATCGCGTTTGAAGCATTTTACGCATAGCTTGTTCCTTTGAGTCCAATTTAATCGTTCAGCTGTTGTTTTCTTCAAAAACTCGTTGCACTTATACATAATGTGATTGGGTTTGTTACAGAAATAGCATGTATATTCTGTACCAATCTGAGCGCATGTGCCTTTTTTGGTGTGATTTATCTTATCACTACCGGTAGCCTCCAATGTAAGGAACCGATGTTCCAAGAAGGTCAAAAACTGATCCAGTTTCTGCAGTTTCTTCAAGTCTACAATTGACTGTTCATATAACATATGAGTTTGACGATCTAATTTCCTTGTCAAACTACATAATAGTATTGGATCCCAATTTTCAGTTTGAATTCCAATGTTACAAAGCGCAGATAATGTTTCTTTAATATTATCATGCATTGCCTTTATGGATTTCGCATCATTTGTTATTGATGGTTGGTCCAATATTTTTTGTATTAACGCGTTACTTAGCACTCTTTTGTTGCTAAAACGCTCTTGTAGCATATTCCATGCTGTTGCATAGTTTCCTTCGGTTAAGGATAGATGGCGTATTAAACGCTCAGCCTCTCCAGTGATGCTAGTTTTTAAGTACCACATCTTTTGAATGATGGGTAATGATGCTTCATGAATCATTTTCTTGAAAATGTCATGAAATTGTTGCCATTTTAAATAGTCCCCATCAAATTTGGGAATTTCAACTTTCGGCAACGGCAATGAGGCATGCATTTGAGGTATGTTGGCAGGACGTGAGATGCTTTCTTCACATGTCATAGTTTGGACTGCTATGACGGCGTCTTCCGCTGCTAAATATCTCTGGTCGAGATATCCAAGTTTTGCAGGATCCTCAAATTTTTTATAAATTTCAATGTGGATAGTTGTTATCTTATCCCAATACTGATTTATGATTGGCATAAATCCTTGACGAGTTTCATTCGTCATTTTATTCATGATTCGTTCCAGACTAATCAGCAGAGCCCTTTGTTCCCGAATCATTGGCTCCAGTTCCGATTCTTCTTCACTGGAAGCAACCGATCCAGTATCCATTTGTACTGTGGATAATTGTTTGTTGAATTCTCCTTTGTAGGATACAACCAAATCTCTTATTTGATTGAAATAATTATTTTTAAAGTAACTGTGCTCAATTTTAGCACCTTCTGTTGTACTTTTTATAACTAAATCATCTTTAAAAAATATTTCCCACAGCTTAACTAACTTCTCAATGCGTTTTTGGAAGTAGTCAGGCTGTTGTTTTCGCTCAGGCGAATCCTTCTTGTAATTCCTTATTACGTTTTGGATCTCTTCGCCTGTTATCAATTGCCTGTCCAGCAATGCGTTGATATTTGATAATGCCATTTTTTTTTTTTTTTTAAATAATACCTGACCCGTTGGAGGTATTTTGATTTGTCGCTTTGACAGGTTGTGCCTCTACTCACAACCAAATAGACGGTCAAGGTATTCTTTTAAATACTATGGCTATGGAGCTTGATTTTCTCCTGTTTTGTTGCTGCCAAGTTGACTATCCAGTGATGTCCAAGATCGCCAAGTTGATCAGTTGTTGGTTTTTTTATTTTATTTTTTTTTTTTTTTGTAGTTTGGTCGCCCAGTTGATCAACTATACGAGTATGATTCTCCAAATGAATCCTGTGTCCAAAAGTCGGGGGTCACCAAATGTAAATTGTGAGCTGAAAAGTTGCTTTTGTCTGCCACCGGTTCTTGATACCAGTAACAATTTCGTTGCCGCAATCTGTACTTGAAACAAATTGAGCTCGGAGAAGTGAATACCACGAGTTTTCGTTGAGTACTGATTTTATTGTGGAGTATGCAGGGTTTTTATATACAAGATCTTAAGAACTAATGTTTGTTTAGGTCAAATTATTATCTGCTTATAGTTTACTAGTTTGGACAGTTGTAAAATAGGATACCATTATCTTTTATCGCTTAGGTTTATGACGCATGCAGGTCCTTATCATGCGTGCTGACAGATGGTGTGAGGTCGTAAATGCGCAGCGGTACCTGTTTGTATAGGATCATCTGTTGCCTATCTGCAGTGCACGATTTTCTGTATGTCTTGAACTCGTACATCCTCCCGGCCGTTGAACGTAGTTTCAACAATCATCGATGTTAATGGTGAACGGCGGACTCGAAGTCGTATCGGTTTTTTTCGTTGCCACCGCTGGTACCTGGACTTGCTGAGGTCTCTTGTCTCCTTTGTACCATTTTCTTACCCAGTGAATGGTCAATATTATTATGATGAATGTTAAGCCAATGTACATTGCGATGTGGTGATGCTTGATCGTCTCAAGTCTATGTGGTAGTCTCAGTCTTCGGTTTGGTACAAGATCCCGTTGAAGATCCAGTAGTTTGATATAACCAAATTTATTTGTTTTGCTGGATGTGGTGTTCTGTCTTTTAATCGTTGTATTGTTACCATCGATTTCTCCAAAACGGGCGTATGAGATGAGTATCGATGTTTCTATACCAGTTTGACTGATTACTGTTATTAGAGAGTTGCGTATGGTGCATCCTGCTCTTGCTGTCAGTAGTCCCGTGTTGCGTAACCAGATATCTGATGTTCCATCGGTGCAAACAGCTGAGAGTTTTATTGGCGTCCTTGTCGCAAATATCCATTGATTCTTTTTATGCATCTCTTGCCAAATGAACGTTTTATTTGTGATTTCCAGATGGCATGACGTGTCTGTTTTATTGTGGAATAGTTGCATTTCGCAGCTCATTTCTGTAGAGAACATTGATTGCTTGCTGTGACAAATGAAATCATTTATCGATCTTGGATAACAATTTGCTATGTCTTCCGTCGTCATATCAACAAACTTATCTCGATAGTTGTTAATTGCAATGAATGGTGTTTTAGTTTTGAACAGATGAAAACCATATACATTTGCAGCTGGGATCGGTGTTAATTTGTATATGTGCAATACCTCTGTCGATATCAATGGTACTGTTATTTTTATAATCACATGATTATCTACTATGGTACCTTCGGCTTGCATCATTTTGTATGCCATGAGTATGTTTTCTTGGTTAACAGGTAACATTTGACCAGGCTTCAAATGGTCCCGTATTTGATCACATTGCTCCTTTAGTTGTCGTGGTGATAATAGAAGTGGACTAATAGTGTTGTGGCGCACGTCTGTTAACACTTTGATGATTTCATTCTGCATTCGATGTAGATTCGTAGCAAGCAACGTAAGTTGTGATGTCAGTGTAATGTACCAGTGATAATTATCCTTTATTATTGCATTCATTTGACTTTCAATTAGGTTGAATCGTTTTGCGTATGCAATTTCATCTCGTTTCACTACGTTTATTGTTGAATCAACTAAGGACGTTTGGTTTTGTAATAACTCCAAGACATGATCTTCATTGTCCTGGACCTTCGATATTGTTTTCGACATGTCTTGTGCATATTGAGAATCTAATACACCAAACAGACTGCTTGCAATGTTTCCCACGATGTCCAATGGTGCTCGAACTTTCCGTGATTTGGCCAATAGCATATTTTCCATGATGAGTTCATTCTCTACTTGTTGGAAGTATTGGTACATTCCTTCACATGAGTGTGCATCATTAAGTGTAGCGCACATTTGACCAAGTTTTTTTGTTCCTTTTGAAAATGTAGCCATGTCACTCCAATATGGTTTGAGATCGAAGTAAGCCACTATGGTCCAGTCAGCCACTGCTAATTGGGTTGTCCCAATTTTCTCGAAAAATATTCCTGGTTTTGATCCAAACTGAGTTATTTGAATCGATTGGGCCCAGGCTAATGGTAATAATAATAACATGACAATCATGACAGTGGTTATCGAAGCGTGATTTGGTCTTTTCCTCAGCTGGCGGTCTTCCACTGCTCTGTTTTCTTCTTCTACTTCATCTTCTTCAATTGGATGTTTGTCAGTGGGTTCTTCTTCATTAAAGAGTGGAGCAACATGTTGAATTTCACGTTTAAAGATCCCTTTGGTCGTTTTAACTTCAACCACTCGTGCAAAGTTGTCCTTCCCGTAGAAGACTCGAACAATTCTTCCCATTGGCCATTGTAATACAGGAACATTGTCTTCCTTCATTATTACTAAAGTGCCTTCCTTTATGTTTGTTGAGGATCTTCTCCATTTTTGACGTTGCTGCAACTGTTGTAGATAATCCTGTGACCATTGTTTCCAGAACGCATGTTTCAGTTTTGAAACGGCCTGCCATCGATTACCTAACGTTTTTGGTTGCTGCGATGGTTCACAATCAGCTTGTGCAGTTAGCGGCTCTCCAATTAGGAAGTGTCCAGGCGTTAATGCTGTGACGTCATTTGGGTCATCGGACAGTGGTGTTAATGGTCGAGAGTTCAATATGGCCTCTATTTCGACTATAACTGTTTCAAGTTCTTCATAAGTAAGATCGGCTGTCGTCACATTTTTTAGTAATAGATGTTTTGCCGACTTTACTGCAGCTTCCCATAATCCTCCGAAGTGTGGTGCACGAGGTGGGATGAATTTAAACTGAACTCCCTTGTTGTTACACTCCTGGAGAATTTGTGTTTTCGCATTATCGGAGAATATAGCCTCCTGTAGCTCTTGCAACTTGTTTTTGGCTCCCACAAAATTTGTTGCATTGTCGCAGTGAAGAGTTTGGCATTTCCCTCGCCGAGCAATGAAACGACGAAGTGCTGCCAAGAATGCCTCTGTTGTGAGATCGCTAACCAGCTCCAGATGTACAGCTTTAGTCGTAAAACAGCAGAATATAGCAATGTAAGCTGTGCTAGGCTTCTTTCCTCTCACTTTGTAGTGAATTTTAAATGGTCCACAATAATCGACGCCAGAGTTGAAAAATGGTCGAGCTTGCGTTACCCTCAGTGGTGGCAGATTTCCCATGATCTGCTCCATTAATTTTGGTTTAGCTTTAGTGCACTTGACACAGGCTCTTACAGTGCTCCTAGCCATCGTTTTTCCTTTAAGGATCCAGAATTGCTGCCTTGATGCAGTCAATAAAGCTTGAGGTCCGCAATGCATGTTGTCCTTGTGTATTTGCACAAGAATCATCTTCACAACAGGGTCGTTGTATGGCAGAAGTATCGGATGTTTGGAGTCGAATGATATATTTGCCGCCTCCAGTCGACCTCCTACACGCAAAATTCCATTCTGATCTAAGAATGGTGATAGTGAGTTGATTGAACTGCCTTTTAGTGTCTCCCTTTGCCGCTTGAGATGTTTGATGTCATCTTTGAAGTCGATTTTTTGAATATTGCGGAAGACAATTTTTCGGGCTGCCATTATTTCTTCAAACTCAATGGTGTGGCTTGTGTACTTCTTCTTACGTCGAAAGCGCATTATGTAAGCTATTATTCTGAGTAGCTTGTTAAATGAATTATTATGTTGTATTGTGTATATTATGTCCTCCTCTTTTGTGATAGTCATCACGGATGATTGACTAACCTTTGGCGGATTCATAATTATTAGTTCCTCGTTGGTAGCAATAAACGGAGCGGGCCATGTGGATGATGAACCATGTAGGAACATAGGGCCGTAGAACCACATGGCATGTTCCGCGAATTTTGAAGCTGTCATTCCTCTGGAGAGGACATCTGCGGCATTGTGTTCTGATGCAACATGTCTCCACTGTTTGGGTAAGGATAGCTCATGTATTGTTGCAACTCTGGTGGCAACGAATTTGTCTCGAATGGATGTTGAGCAATTAATCCATGACAGTACAATCCGTGAATCAGACCAATAAAATGTGGATGCATTTTTCATGGCCAAGTCTTTCTTTACTTTAGAAGTCAACTGTGCTCCTAATACAGCAGCCTTAAGTTCCAGACGTGGTAACGTTATTGTATTTATTGGTGCTAAGTGAGATTTTGCACACAATAACTGGATCGTTCTTCGCTTGTCCTTATATGTTGCTCGGATGTATACAGCAGCTCCATATGCCTTCTCCGAGGCATCAACAAATGTGTGGATTTCTGCCGTCACAGGTGTTTTTCCTAAGTAGACGTGACGTGGTACCTTTATGGTGTTCAGAACCTTTAGCTCCTCCCTGTAGCGTTTCCATTCCTCCTGAAGATGAGCCGGCAGATCGTCTTTATATTCATAACCCTCCTTTGTGAGGTGTTGCATGAAAATTTTTGCTTTCATTACAACTGGGGAAAATAAACCAAGAGGATCAAATATCCTAAAGATTTCAGACACAACATCTCGTCTTGATATGTTGGCCTTTGTTGCTATCTCCGTTTTCCCACAAAGGTGATCTGTCGTTGGTGTCCAGGTGATTCCGAGGGTCTTAATCATGTAGTCCTCATATGAAGTCTCCTCCAGTTGTACATTTGAAGTGATGTCTTCCCTCGGAACTCCTTGTAGAACTTGGAAATTGTTGGTACACCATTTTCTTAACTTGAATCCAGAATTTTGCAGAAGTTTGTTAAGCTGTTGTTGCCTCTGTAGAGCTTCTGGTATAGTTTCGGCTCCGGTTAAGCAATCGTCTACATAGAAGTCGTTTTCCAATGCGGCAGCACCATTAGGGTATTCCTTTCTGCCTTTTTGTGCTATGTGCTGCAAGCATTTTGTGGCTAAATACGGTGCAGCTTTTGTTCCATAGGTAACCGTTTTTAATCTGTAGTATCGCAAATCCTCAGATGGATTATTGCGCCAAACAATTGTTTGGAAATATTGGTCTTCGGGATTTATCCAGATTTGACGGTACATTTTCTCTATGTCCGCCGTGAAAACATATTTGTAAGTCCTAAATCGCAGCAAAATTGAAAATATAGAGTTTTGCACCGTAGGACCTTTGTGCAGTGAGTCGTTGAGCGATTTTCCTGATGACGTAACTGCAGATGCATCGAAAACCACTCTTAATTTGGTTGTTGTACTTTCAGGTTTGAGCACACAGTGATGTGGTATGAAGTACCGTGCTTTTTTAATTTCACTTGTGTGCATCTCCTTCATATGCCCAAAAGCTTCGTAATCTTTCATAAACTCCACATAACTTGCCTTAGTTTGTGGATCTCGCAATAGCCGTTTTTCCAAGGAAAGGAATCGTCGTGTTGCAAGATCACGACTCTCCCCCAGGGCTGAAGCATTATCCATGAATGGGAGCCTAACAATTGATTTCTTATCAATTGCAGTCTGAATGTGCTGGAGAAAGTGTCTTTCACATTGTTTCTCCAGTGGAGATAGGCATAACGCATCAGTTGAGAATGAATCCAGTTCCCAAAATTTCGTGATTTGTTCGTCTACCTTATCTTCCTCGGTTAGAGCTGCACAGGTAGTTGATCTAGGTGAATTGTGTTTTAATTTTCCAGCCACAATCCATCCTAGTTTGGTTTTTTGTAATTTTGGCAGTCCTTTACCCAACGATAAATGCTTGTCCTGCATTATATCGTAATAGTGTTCTGCTCCCAAGAGTAAATCAATCCTTCCTGTTTTATCAAAATTGGGATCAGCCAATTCAATATGTTTTGGAAGTTTCCAACGATTAATATCAATTGACTGTCCTGGCTGATCTGCAACAATGTGAGGCAATACAATAGCCTCCAATCGAGAGTTGAAGTTGTTATGCTGTGATTTGAGCATAACATTAACTCGTGCCTTTGATGTTTGTATTCGTCCACCAATTCCATTTATTTGTAGCTCTGATTTTTTTAACGTCGAGAGCTAATATGTTTAATGCTCTTTCAGAGATTACATTGACTTGAGAACCTGAGTCAAGTAATGCTCTGAATTCGGCCATTCGTCCATTATTGCCTTCAATAATAACTCGAGCAGTGGCTAAAAGTACATAATTGGTTTGTACTCCACTTGCTGATGCTGCTGTTTTAGAGTCAGGCTTTGATTCCAAATGTAGAAGGGTGTTATGCCTTTTATCGCATTTAAAACAATTTTTCTTCTGACATTCCTTTGCTGAATGATCGCGTTTGAAGCATTTTACGCATAGCTTGTTCCTTTGAGTCCAATTTAATCGTTCAGCTGTTGTTTTCTTCAAAAACTCGTTGCACTTATACATAATGTGATTGGGTTTGTTACAGAAATAGCATGTATATTCTGTACCAATCTGATCGCATGTGCCTTTTTTGGTGTGATTTATCTTATCACTACCGGTAGCCTCCAATGTAAGGAACCGATGTTCCAAGAAGGTCAAAAACTGATCCAGTTTCTGCAGTTTCTTCAAGTCTACAATTGACTGTTCATATAACATATGAGTTTGACGATCTAATTTCCTTGTCAAACTACATAATAGTATTGGATCCCAATTTTCAGTTTGAATTCCAATGTTACAAAGCGCAGATAATGTTTCTTTAATATTATCATGCATTGCCTTTATGGATTTCGCATCATTTGTTATTGATGGTTGGTCCAATATTTTTTGTATTAACGCGTTACTTAGCACTCTTTTGTTGCTAAAACGCTCTTGTAGCATATTCCATGCTGTTGCATAGTTTCCTTCGGTTAAGGATAGATGGCGTATTAAACGCTCAGCCTCTCCAGTGATGCTAGTTTTTAAGTACCACATCTTTTGAATGATGGGTAATGATGCTTCATGAATCATTTTCTTGAAAATGTCATGAAATTGTTGCCATTTTAAATAGTCCCCATCAAATTTGGGAATTTCAACTTTCGGCAACGGCAATGAGGCATGCATTTGAGGTATGTTGGCAGGACGTGAGATGCTTTCTTCACATGTCATAGTTTGGACTGCTATGACGGCGTCTTCCGCTGCTAAATATCTCTGGTCGAGATATCCAAGTTTTGCAGGATCCTCAAATTTTTTATAAATTTCAATGTGGATAGTTGTTATCTTATCCCAATACTGATTTATGATTGGCATAAATCCTTGACGAGTTTCATTCGTCATTTTATTCATGATTCGTTCCAGACTAATCAGCAGAGCCCTTTGTTCCCGAATCATTGGCTCCAGTTCCGATTCTTCTTCACTGGAAGCAACCGATCCAGTATCCATTTGTACTGTGGATAATTGTTTGTTGAATTCTCCTTTGTAGGATACAACCAAATCTCTTATTTGATTGAAATAATTATTTTTAAAGTAACTGTGCTCAATTTTAGCACCTTCTGTTGTACTTTTTATAACTAAATCATCTTTAAAAAATATTTCCCACAGCTTAACTAACTTCTCAATGCGTTTTTGGAAGTAGTCAGGCTGTTGTTTTCGCTCAGGCGAATCCTTCTTGTAATTCCTTATTACGTTTTGGATCTCTTCGCCTGTTATCAATTGCCTGTCCAGCAATGCGTTGATATTTGATAATGCCATTTTTTTTTTTTTTTTAAAATAATACCTGACCCGTTGGAGGTATTTTGATTTGTCGCTTTGACAGGTTGTGCCTCTACTCACAACCAAATAGACGGTCAAGGTATTCTTTTAAATACTATGGCTATGGAGCTTGATTTTCTCCTGTTTTGTTGCTGCCAAGTGATTGTTGCTGATCCAGTGATGTCCAAGATCGCCAAGTTGATCAGTTGTTGGTATTTTTTTTTTTTTTTTTTTTGTAGTTTGGTCGCCCAGTTGACCAACTATACGAGTATGATTCTCCAAATGAATCCTGTGTCCAAAAGTCGGGGGTCACAAAGTAAATTGTGAGCTGAAAAGTTGCTTTTGTCTGCCACCGGTTCTTGATACCAGTAACAATTTCGTTGCCGCAATCTGTACTTGAAACAAATTGAGCTCGGAGAAGTGAATACCACGAGTTTTCGTTGAGTACTGATTTTATTGTGGAGTATGCAGGGTTTTTATATACAAGATCTTAAGAACTAATGTTTGTTTAGGTCAAATTATTATCTGCTTATAGTTTACTAGTTTGGACAGTTGTAAAATAGGATACCATTATCTTTTATCGCTTAGGTTTATGACGCATGCAGGTCCTTATCATGCGTGCTGACAGATGGTGTGAGGTCGTAAATGCGCAGCGGTACCTGTTTGTATAGGATCATCTGTTGCCTATCTGCAGTGCACGATTTTCTGTATGTCTTGAACTCGTACACAATGCAATGGGCAATTTGTTTTAGCTGACTAGTTGCTCCATTTACAAGTCCGTCACTGGTGTCTATATTGACAGTTACCATATACTTGGCTGTTGTTTTTAGGTGAAGAACATATGGTAAACCCTGGGTTTCAAAGGTTTTCATATTTTGGGCATATCTAAACGTATTTTCTCTGTTTCGTGTAGGCTGTTTTTACTGTATCCACAGCAGTTGAAACCAATTCTTCTGTCCCAATTTAGTCAAGTTAGCCTCGCTGGCGCATTATTTCTGTAAGATCAAAATACTTAAAGTTGCTCCATAGGCTGTTTTCTGCTAAAACACTATAAGGATTAATAGTCCTTTCCGAAAATATCCAACTGTCTCCCACTGGTGAAAGCTGCTTTAGGTCTCCAAAAACTATAATTGATTTTCCTCCGAAGCAAGAGTCTGGACTTCGGAAAATTTGTCGAAGTCGTTGATCCAGAAATGAAAGCATTTTTGAACCAACCATTTCAATGGTTCATCAATAATAATTAATTGGAGATCAATCAACTTGCAATGAAATGTATTCAAAGAGTCATTGCTTAGCGGTCTTAAAGGACCTGTTGCCTGATTTATTGGAAGAGAAAACACTGAATAAAGGGTAAGTCCTCCAATTCCAAAGGCAGCTTTTCCAGTGGGAGCACATAATAAAACCTTTGCAGAATCTGTAGCCCCGGGAAGCTTATTGCCTCGCCAAGTAACAGACTGATATATGGTTGAAATCAGTCTGTTTTTGCCAACACCGGTTGGGAAGTGTTGGTCTGGTGCCTGGCAGCCGGCCTGGTAACTGGGGCTCACTGCGTTAGGGTCGGCGGCTCTCCGATTTCTTCGATGCTGGATGCTGGTGCCCTTTCGTCTGGCCTGGCCGCTGCTCGGGTTGGACGCCTTGACCGTCCGATCTCTCCGAGCTTACGCCGAGATAGACGGATGGTTTCGGTGCCTGGCAGCCGAGTGTGTTGCCGTGGTGGCCTCTGCCGGATGGAATGCCTCACGCTTGGCGCCCTCCTCCCCTTGGTCTTGCTCGCGCCGGCCCGCTATCGCTTGACGAGGATTCGGCGGGTCGATCGCTTGTCACTGGCAAACCTTGGTGCGGTCGCTCCCCGGATGCCTTGACGGATTGCGTGTGGTTACCCTTCCGGTTCTCTCCGTGGGTCTGAGTTCACGAGGATAGCGTGTCGGCTCACGCCTGTTCGTTGCGATTGGGGAACCAGTTCAGGCGTACGTCGAACTTGTCCTTTATCGTTTTCGTTGCAAGGCTACCGACTTCTAAACGCTACACTCGACTCCTTTACCCTGGGGTTCTTTTTGTTCTGCTCGCTGTGATCACCTCTGTGATTCCCGTCTCCTTGATGTCTCCGTGATTCCCGTCCGCTGCACGAGTGTCTTGACCGGTTCACTCTTCCCGACTTATACGTTGCTTCGCACTCGATCTGACTCGCGCACTTTCCCGGACTTGCTCCGTATCGGTCTCCGGACTCTCCAAAGGCGGTCCTCGGACTTCACACTGTCAGACTCTCTGCTGACTAACCGTCCCGATCCCACGCCGGCAGTACCTTATATAGGCGCCGGCGCGGACGTTAATCCTTCCTGGGTCGCTCCGTCCGTTAGTTGCGTCCATCCACCAGTGCCGCAACTTTCTTCGTCCGACTTCATCCCTCGCTGTTGCAAGGCGGGCTCCCTACCCCGCTACATTCCCCGTCGCGTCCTGCTTTCTCCTGCTCCATCGCCGCTCCGCTGCTCGTCCCGTTACTTTCTCCGTTCCTCCTGCTTTCTCCGCGCCTTCGCTGTTGCTATGCGGGCTCTCTGTCCCGTTACGTTCCACGTCGTTCCTTTACTTTCTCCCTTCGCTGGTCGCTGGTCCGGACGGCTTTCTTTGGTCTCCTGACCTCCTGTTCTCCCTCCGTGAGGAAGACCCGTACCCGACCCCTCCCTCCTCCTTTGCTGTCATGGGTGTGGGAGATTTCATCTCCTCACACTTCCCTCGACCTCGCTGGAGGGCCGGGGTTCCTGGTGGCCGTAGACCCTTTTTCTCCTGTTCCTTCTGCCGGTGCTGTTCGGCCTTATCGCTCTTTTTTTTTTTCCTTATGTTTTGGTTACGCTGTGTGGATGTGTACCTTCACTTCCCCCCCTCTTCACCAAAGTGTAAGCTCATTGGTCGCCTGCTGGCCGATTGTAACACTTAGTTTGTGTTACTCTATTTACTTTCCCATTTTTTCTTTGAATACACGAAAATATATATGTAGATTTCCGTTTTTTTTTTTTTTTTATGTTTCCAAGTGTATCTATTTTTATTATTACTGTTAGTTTGTTGTTTTTTTTAATTTTTTTTTTTTTTGTTTCCCCACGCCATTTTTCCTATTTCAACTATTATATTTTTTCCAAACCTCTTTTCCTTCGATTATTCCCATATATATTCCCAACTATATTTCGTT
Organism: Drosophila varians; assembly: GCA_018150405.1. NCBI lineage: Eukaryota > Metazoa > Arthropoda > Insecta > Diptera > Drosophilidae > Drosophila > Drosophila varians. Next base: position 14,065,899 of record JAECWK010000126.1, read on the forward strand.
GGACATACGTGTTATTTTTTTTTTTATTTCATTCTTTTTTCTTTTATACTCTCTCCCACACCTTCACCCCCCGTGCGCTCGACCGCATCCTGAACACCTTCGTGCCCACCTGAACCAGGTGGCACCAACGGCCGGGGTGTGCTTTCCTCAGCCGCTCCACCTTCTCCTCCAGCTCCGGTGGCCACTCCGCTCGGGCTAGGGGCGTCCTGGTCGCCGCTCCTTCCGGCGCCGACTCCAGCCTCAGCAGCACCGGCCTGCTACCTGGTGGCGGCGGCTCTGACATCTGCCGCGTCACCTGCTTCTTCACCGGCTCCGGCCACTTCCATGGCCCTCTCGTCCACGTCTCCTCAGGGCCCTCTTCTGGCTGCTCTCGACGCTGCTGAGCCGGCTACTTTTTCTTCGGCTTCACCGATGGCTCCTCCTCTCTTGCCGTCTCCTTTTCCTCTGGAACGGGCCACGTCGTTGTTACCACCTGTTGGTGGAACAACTGCCCGTTCCACCGGAACGCCCGCAGGACCTGCTCCACCTGCGCATCCGGAACGTTCCAGTGCCGCTCCCACTCCAGCTCCGGCCCGACCGCCTTCTCCTCTCGCTGCTCCTTTGCTTTCTCCGGCGTGGCCTGTCTCCCGGTCCACGTCGTCCGCGCCTTTCTGGCCGTCCTCCTCAACCGCCTGGCGCGTTCGCAACGGCGCTTTGTCCATCGCCGCTCCTCCATTCGGGCTTTTGCCTTCTCCACCATTACTTTCCGTCGTCTTCTGGCCACTTCCACGGCCTCTCTCGCAGCCTGCCTCGCCACCATCAGGGCCAGACGGGCTCGGGCTTGCTGTAGCTCTGCCCTTGCCAGAGCCCTCCTTGCCCGCCTCTCCTGCACTCGCTGCTCCGCGACGTCCACATGCGTCCTCCGCATCATCCTCATCGCCGGGACCTCCAACTCCTTCTTCTTTTTTGCCATCTTTTCCTCCGGCGACGGTCCGACGTCCGCTTCCCCTGCCGGGATCCATCTCCTGCCGCTTCCATCTGACGTCGCTGCTCTCCATACTGCCCTTCGCCAACTCCTCATCCTCCACCCGGGGTCGCCGACGACACCTCCGGGGTACGGCTTGTGGATTCGACGCTTGCCACTTTGTGGGAGATTTCATCATTGGAAATTAAAGGGGGAAGTCTAATAAATTGAAGTTCGCCATCTTCTTTCCTCGATTATCGTCTTGAAGAACATTTACGTCCTGGCCTATATTCGGTACCGCCAAAGCTCTAAACTCTTCGTCTAGAAATTGGGAGGCAGCATCTTCCGCACCAGCAGCTCTTTCTCCTCTATTTTCTTGCAACTCTTCAAGAACTCTTTCTAACTCCATATCATCAAACACGTCAAAGTTTCTCTTCATTCTTTTTATATCTTCATAATGAACTCTAAAAGTGTTTTCAATGTCGTTAGAATGAAGTTTAGCTTCTTCATTTCGCCAAGGATAGAAAAGGATTAAATGCTCTCGATAATAATCGGAAGGTGAAGAATTTTTGCAAAAGTGAACCCATCTGAGAATCAGAGGATGTTTGCGTTTCTTAACGCAACGAGACCCATCATTCAGGGGATAACTTTGCTCAGACATTTCCTCTTCTTCGTCTACCTCCAAATTATTTGTTTCGTCATAATCTTCATTATGATTAGCGGCAGATCGTGCATTCCGTTTGACAAATCTGTACCAAACTGCAAACTCTGCTAGACAAATTCCTTCCAGCTGCTCATGCCTTTGCTCATATCGGTCAAGAATATTCCGCTCGAAGATATCCACCGAGTTGTTTGGAAGTCGCTCTAATTCTTCATTTGAGCGAGCCAGTCTTACTCGTTTGTCTGGATGGCAAGTGTTTACAAAAATAGTACCTTTACTTGCCTCCGACATATGCAAGCCCAAAATATTGTAAGCTGCTTCTTGGGCTGATATCTCTGTAGCGTTAATAAACTTCTTTCCTAGATGCTTCAATTTTCTTTTAATAGAAATATTCCCATGGCTTATTTCAGCCATGGCTTCACGGAGCAACTGCGACACGCCTCTATTTGATTTGTTGATAAAGTTAATAATGTAACTACTGCAGGCGAATGCATCTAGGATAAATGGAATATCTATATTTGCTCTATGTAAGCCAAGAATATCTCTATTATAAGCGTTGAGCAATCGGTCGGTAAATTGTCTGCGAAGAAAAATGTGCGGCTTTTTTAAGCTAGAACGTATGGCAAATTTATATTCTTCAAAATTAGTTTGTAAGTGGGAAAGAAAATAATCAAAATTATTAAAAATAGCTGAGTCATCATTGGAAGTAGTCCTTAAAGCATCCTTGATTTTTTTGAACAAACTTCTATGCTCTTCAACATTTACTTCGCTTTCTTCTAAAGAATGCAAAATAAAGGTTTCGGGCATCGGAGGATATGGCATATTAAATCGCCAAAACTCCTGTCCACGTAATTCTCTTAAACAGGAGGCACTATGCTTGTGGCGTTAATACTGAATTACTTCTTGTAGTTCAGGATCATCTCCGTTTGTTGTAATAAATCTATCAACGAAATTTATTACTTGCTCGGTGTTTTCTGCGCCGTCGAGCTTTGGAGCACCAGAAAGCCAGTACATTCCATGAGAATGTGGAGATCCTCTGTGCTCAAATTCGATTCTCCAATAAAAATGGGAAAGATAAAATTCCCCAAAAATATCGGTTTTAAACAATTTCATCAATTGTTGCAACCTCTAATCGAAGTATCGAGAGCACGTCACGGGATCGGATCGGATTAGCCGAGCCTTTTCGGAGCTCGAAAGCGCTGCCGCTTCTTCCTCGCTTATAGACCTATTATCCAATAGAAGAGAAAGGATAAGTAAAAGTTTATCCCACTTTGTTTTAGCAGCGTAAAGAGTTATAAGGAACGTGGGCAACCCAAATTGTGGGTACTTTCTTTTTTTTCAGACTCCCAATGAGCTTGTGCAGAGCGTTATCCTTTATAGATGTGGTAGCCATCATCGTGTTGTACAAGTCTGCCAACAAATGACTCATTCCTCAGATTTCCAGCAGTAATGGGTCCTGATTTTTGCGTAAAGCAATAGAAATTGAATTTTGTATTCGCTGCATTTCGTAAAATTTATACATATATAAAACTTTAGGAACTACAGTGCAACGACGGTCATAAAAACGGATTTGGGCTCTTGCTTTTTTTGCGTATGTCGTCTTTCCTTTAAATATTTCTCCGCAAGAAATAGTTGGAAATGTCAATTCCTCTGCAGCTTCGTCAAGCTTTAAGCTTGTTGCACGTCGCCCTTCTCCTGGTACTAATGCCATTCGCTGAATAGCGGAATTATTATTTTCTAATAATGTCTTATGACCAGCGGGGTTTTCTTCAAGTTCTGCACCTAGATGAGAGTCTGATTGTTGGCGAAGAAGTTGCTCAACAGTTTCTCGGTCAGATTCTTCTGCAATAAATGGAATTTCGTTAACTTCTTGCAGTTGGTTCAGCCAATCTTCTTTCAGTGAAATGTTGTGTTTTCTGTAGAGTTCACTAAGTACCGTACAGCTTCCAGGACCCGAACAGTTCGAACGGCTTCTATCATAAAATTGTGCGAGTAGTCAAGGCATCTTTTCAAATTGACTTGGATGACGTGGGAGGAGTCGAAAGGCCGCGGAAGTTACAATATCGGGAACTGATATTGGGACGTTACCCACTGCAATTCTAATGCCACATTGCCGTTTATAACCGAGGGAAATAATCCTAATGAATTTGATCCTCGGGGAAATTATTCGTTCTTCGAGGCAAGTGAGGCCATTAGGGCACTCGGTTATTTGTGGAAAGTGGAATCCATTGGAAAGGCAGAGGGTTGGTATTTTGCCAGAAGATATGTCAAGACGACAGGTGTTGCTGAAGTTAACATATATCTGCCGGATGGACTTGGAAATTCTTTTGACAAATTAAACGCGTTCCTAACGTTCAGGTTAAGATATATAGAAGAGATAGCCAAGATGTGTAAACCACTTACCTGTGCTCGGAGCCATGTTCCTCCACAGCAAATACATATTTCCGTTGGTCCATCCTTGATGCTTCTTTAATAAGATTCCCTCGCTGATGCGCGATTCCTCCATAAGTTCAGCTCTGGCAATATTCCGTTGCAACTCTCTTTGAGAAGCTTCCACTCGATTTTGGGTGTCCGTTCTGAAGATAAAAAGTCTATTTTCTGCCATCTGCCGAATTTTTTCTTCCCGTAGTCTTCGTTGCTGGCGCGTTTCCCGGCGCTGTGTTATATTCATTCATTACTGTCTCCTCGCTATGGGGTTATTTCTGGTTATTTTCCTGTTAGTTGCGTCCCATTCCCTCTCTCGCTGCCTGTTTTCATGATTTCTCCTACGTAGTCTGCGCTCCTGAGTGTTTCTCTCCTGTTCCCTCGCGCGATCCCCTGTGTCCTCTCGATGAGCAGCGTGCGCCTCGGCGTTCCGAAGCCGCTCAGAGATTTGAAACTCCGGATTAGTCCTTCGATTCGCGTGGTCAGCAGTATTTTGAACCTGCTCTCGTCGTCGCTCCCCGGGATCCTGACGTCTGTTGGCGCGCGATCTCGCATCCTCAATTCGTTCTGAAATTCTCAACTCTGGATTGGCCCTCCGATTTGCATGGTCAGCAGTATGTGCTCCTCTATGTCCTCTCGCCGGGTTGAATGGGCTTCCGAGTCGCGAGCCCGCTCTGAGACACGGTACTAGGTGAAAATGAGCTACTGCGTCTCGCACCCGCTCAAGATTACAAATCCTTTTGCTACGTTTCCTCTGGGCGCGTTCTGCGGCATCCTGTGCACGACTTTCCTCACGAAGATCGGGGTTGTTAGCGTGTTAGAACGTCGGCGATATGTTGGGAATTTCGAACTCTTATTTGGGACGCATTTTGTTCGTACCTGGCTCTGCTGCGCTTTAATGCAGCTTGGCGGCGCTGCTTCTGGGGTAAACGTGATACACGTGGCATTGTTTTAGAGGGCTGTTTGAAAAAAATAATAAATTTATGGTGTGTCAATGAGATGAACTTGAACTTAATTCACAGATATTAAAAAAATGAATAAATTGGATTCAATTGGAAATGATTAAAAAAAAAAAATAAGATTATAAGTAGGGTCAAACGATTTCTCAGAGCTTTGCCTATTTTTAAAACAATTGAAAATATTTAAAGAAAGACATAATAAAAGAAAATTTTTACAAAAACAGTCGAATTGAAAATTATTTTTAAACAAATTAAAAATGCATTGAAAGGTTGAGTTATAAAAAAAAAGCAAAAGTTACTGGAAGTTAAATGATGTGGAATTCGGAGATAATTTAAATAGAAATCTTTGGTAATTGAACAGGGAGGCAGGCAATTGTAATAAATGGAATATTTAAATTTAAAGACTTACCCAGTTGGTGTTTGAAGTGTAATTTAAAACAATTTAGTGTTCACTCGTTTTAATCGCGCACTACTTTTTACACTGTTAAAAAAATACTTTGTTTAAAAAATATTTTGTGGCACTTGTATACTTTTCACTGTTTAAAGAATATGTTTTTGCACTGGCAGAGTAACGACCTTACTCGATAAAATTTTTTACTTGACTGGATTGAAAGTTATTAGGATTTAAAGGCTCTACCAATATATAGGTCTAAAAACCTTTAACTTATCCATTAAAATAGGGTCATAAAAATACATGTTTATTAATTACATGTTCTACCTGTTGTGCAATCTCGGTCATTGACCATTTTAGGATAATAGACAATTAATCAAACTAATCAGCGCCAAGATTACCTGTTAGTGTAATGCTGGAAAGTCGAGGTATTACTTATTGCATAATTTACGCCCCTTGAACCCATTTTAGGGATTATTTGGAAATAACGCAAGTGGTGGTAGTACCTGTTTAGCAGACGCTTATGAAACACAATATCTTCAGAAGATCGCAGGATTTTATTCTTATAATAATACCTGGTTCAGGTTTGCAAATTTAAGAATTGAAAATCTACATTTACGGTCATCATTCTTAAATAGACAAATCAAAGGTAAATCTATGTAGTCTCTAGTCTAAATTAGCAACAACCAAGTTGTAGGACCTTAAAGAATTATATTGGTTCTAATAGAATCTGCAAGGGTATATAAACTTCGGCTCCGTCTGAAGTTAGCTTTCCATTCTCGTTAAATATGTATTCTCCTGCCTAGTCCGAGCTACACCTGCAATTCCTTAAGGAAGCCATCTCGGGCCTTTACTTTTCAAATTTTATAAATGACTTGTCTTTGCTTTATCGAACTCTCGTGTAATTATAAACGCAGATGACGTTAAGCTATGCTTTCAATATAAATCTTCCTTTGCCCAATACAAACTTCAATCCCGATCTGGACAAGTTCCAAAATTGGTGTTCAGAAAATAAGCACTATATCATTAACTTTCCCACCATAAGATAATTATTTGTCTTGGCAAAGAAAGCTTGTTTAAACCAAGGAAACTTCCCAGTAACTTCAGCTTGCAAAATGTAGAGTCTGTCAAACTCCTCGGAATTACGACAACTAAGAACCATAGATCGAAAACTCACATTAAAAACATTATTATGCAACTCTCTAAAATACTTGAAATAATTTTTGGCGTTGCTGTGTAGAACTGCAACTGCAACAAATTGGTATCTCCATACATCGGACTACATCTTATGTAAGCGAATTTTCCCAGATGCAAGCGATACATCCAAATTTTCTTAATATTCAGAGCTACCTTTTAACATAAAATAAATAAAATCGTCAGAGCCAATTTAAAAAAATAGCAACTCTCTAAAATACTTGAAATAATTTTTGGCGTTGCTGTGTAGAACTGCAACTGCAACAAATTGGTATCTCCATACATCGGACTACATCTTATGTAAGCGAATTTTCCCAGATGCAAGCGATACATCCAAATTTTCTTAATATTCAGAGCTACCTTTTAACATAAAATAAATAAAATCGTCAGAGCCAATTTAAAAAAAATAGCAACTCTCTAAAATACTTGAAATAATTTTTGGCGTTGCTGTGTAGAACTGCAACTGCAACAAATTGGTATCTCCATACATCGGACTACATCTTATGTAAGCGAATTTTCCCAGATGCAAGCGATACATCCAAATTTTCTTAATATTCAGAGCTACCTTTTAATAAAAAATAAATAAAATCGTCAGAGCCAATTTAAAAAAAATAGTTTTCTGTTAGAAAGAAAAATTGTTGTTAGTGAATTATTTTGGATTTAACTTTTAAGAAGTGTGGTCTTCAAGAACGTCGCTCAAAAATAATAATGAAAAACATTTTAAGTGAGTCTTAAAAGGTTCATTAAAAATTAACAATAATTATTATTTTTAAGCGAAAAAATTGAAGTTTTTCGACATCTGCTTTGAATTTGCTTCTGTGCTTGCTTTCCTATAAATTTGATCCATAATTTCCCGAGAAAATCGCCTTGCATATATTGCCCTCGCAAAAATTATTCTCCAAAAAATTATATTGCGACCCATTTAACGCGGAACTGGAATAATTTAACGAGTTCAATTTGTGCGAGTGACAGCGTAAGAAATAACCCTCACGTATTCCTCGCTTAGAATCCGACCGAATTGGATTAAGAAGCCAACAGAGTGCTTATGGATTACCGAATGCAGCGATAGTAAGCGAAGTAAAAACTTTTTTTAAGTCTTTATTTTTAAAACGTTTAAATAACGTTTGAGATCGTTATTAACCTATAATATAACTAAAACAGTTGTGTTTTATGTAAATTAAACCAAGATGTACAAAAAATTTAATAATTAATATTAATATGTTTATTTTTATGTTTATTTTTTTGCTCCCCTCCCGTCCGTTCGAATGGATTCGAACTCAATTTTTTACATTAATAACAATAACAATTACAGTAATCAAACAAAAAAAAAACATTTTTTTTTCGTTTGATTTTTGTTACTTAATAACGAGAATGGAAAGCTAACTTCGGACGGTGCCGAAACTTATATACCCTTGCAGTTAAATAGCGGCTTCTATTGATTAAAGATACTATAAGGGTAACTATATCCGATATTTACTGTATCTTTAATCAATAGAAGCCGCTATTTAACTGCAAGGGTATATAAGCTTCGGCACCGTCCGAAGTTAGCTTTCCATTCTCGTTTCTTCATTTTTTTTTGTATCCACAGTTGTTAGAAAATTTTTATATTTTTGATGTTATAACATAGCTTAATTAAAAATAAGCTATGTTTCAAAAGTTAGCAGAGCAAAGCTCTGAGAAATCTATTGAACCCACTTATATTCTCATTTGATTTTTGAAGTATTTGCAATTGAATCCAATTTATTCAGGTTTTTTAATTTCTTTGATTAAATTTAAGTTAATTTCATTGACACGTTTATTATTTTCTATTTTTAAACAGCCCCGTAAAACAATGCCACGTGTATCACGTTTATTCCAGGAGCAGCCCGCCAAGCTGCATTAAACAGCAGCAGGGCCAGGTACAAGCAAAATGCGTCCCAAATAATAGTTCGAAATTCCCAACATATCGCCGACGTTCGCGCCAACAACGCCGACCTGCGTGAGGAAAGTCGTGCACAGGACTCCACAGCACGCGCCCAGAGGAGAAGAAGCGAAAGGATTCATAACCTTGGGCGAATTCGGGATGCCAGATCGCGCGCCACTAGACGCCAGGAACCCGAGGAGCGGCGACGAGAGCCGGTGGAAAATACTGCTGACTACGCAAATCGGAGGACTCTTCCGGAGTTCCCCGAGCGGATTCGGGACGCGGAGGCGCACGAGTTAACATGCCCTTTTACACAGCCACAGGGAGAGAACTCAGACCCGGCAACTACAAGACTAGCGCCGATGGACAACAAAAAAAAATCGCCAATGCAGGAACTCTGACGAACACACATGTAGCTGGTTCACTCACTCACTCATACTTCTTTTTAATAAAATTCATTCTTATTTTGGACTCCAAGCAACACAGCCACTTTTTTTGCAAGTCTACCTTCCAGCATTTTAAAAGGCGATAATCGGATAGGAGATCTCCTCTACTCAATCGGTCACGAGACTGTAACTCACGCTCCTCATCGAGAGGACACAGAGAAACGCGCGAGGGCACAGAAAAGGAACACTCAGGAGCGCAGACTACGTAGGAGAAATCATGAAGACAGGCAGCGAGAAAGGGACGCCAATAACAGCAAGCAAGGACCATAGCAAGGATGCAGGAGAACCGAATCAATACAACACAGCGTCAGGAAGACTACGGGAGGAAAAAATTCGGCAGATGGCAGAAAATAGACTTTTTATCTTCAGAACGGACACCCAAAATCGAGTGGAAGCTTCTCAAAGAGATTTGCAACGGAATATTGCGAGAGCTGAACTTTTGGAGGAATCGCGCATCAGCGAGGGAATCTTATCAAAGGCGCATCAAGGATGGACCAACGGAAATATGTATTTGCTGTTGAGGAACATGGTTCCGAGCACAGGTAAGTGGTTTACACATCTTGGCTATCTCTTCTGAATACCCTAACCTGAACGTTAGCAACCCCTTTTTATTTGTCAAGAAAATATCCAAGTCCGTCCGGCAGATATATGTTAACTTCTGCAAAACCTGTCGTCTTGCCATATCTTCTGGCAAAATACCAACCCTCTGCCTTTCCAATAGATTCGACTTCCCAGCTATAACAGGCAATGTGGCATTAGATTACAGTACAATGTGGTACAGATTTGTCAAACGGAATGCACGATCTGCCGCTAATCATAATGAAGATTATGACGAAACAAATAATTTGGAGGTAGACGAAGAAGAGGAAATGTCTGAGCAAAGTTATCCCCTGAATGATGGGTCTCGTTGCGTTAAGAAACGCAAACATCCTCTGATTCTCAGATGGGTTCACTTTTGCAAAAATTCTTCACCTTCCGATTATTATCGAGAGCATTTAATCCTTTTCTATCCTTGGCGAAATGAAGAAGCTAAACTTCATTCTAACGACATTGAAAACACTTTTAGAGTTCATTATGAAGATATAAAAAGAATGAAGAGAAACTTTGACGTGTTTGATGATATGGAGTTAGAAAGAGTTCTTGAAGAGTTGCAAGAAAATAGAGGAGAAAGAGCTGCTGGTGCGGAAGATGCTGCCTCCCAATTTCTAGACGAAGAGTTTAGAGCTTTGGCGGTACCGAATATAGGCCAGGACGTAAATGTTCTTCAAGACGATAATCGAGGAAAGAAGATGGCGAACTTCAATTTATTAGACTTCCCCCCTTAATTTCCAATGATGAAATCTCCCACAAAGTGGCAAGCGTCGAATCCACAAGCCGTACCCCGGAGGTGTCGTCGGCGACCCCGGGTGGAGGATGAGGAGTTGGCGAAGGGCAGTATGGAGAGCAGCGACGTCAGATGGAAGCGGCAGGAGATGGATCCCGGCAGGGGAAGCGGACGTCGGACCGTCGCCGGAGGAAAAGATGGCAAGAAAGAAGAAGGAGTTGGAGGTCCCGGCGATGAGGATGATGCGGAGGACGCATGTGGACGTCGCGGAGCAGCGAGTGCAGGAGAGGCGGGCAAGGAGGGCTCTGGCAAGGGCAGAGCTACAGCAAGCCCGAGCCCGTCTGGCCCTGATGGTGGCGAGGCAGGCTGCGAGAGAGGCCGTGGAAATGGCCAGAAGACGACGGAAAGTAATGGTGGAGAAGGCAAAAGCCCGAATGGAGGAGCGGCGATGGACAAAGCGCCGTTGCGAACGCGCCAGGCGGTTGAGGACGACGGCCAGAAAGGCGCGGGCGAGGCGGACCGGGAGACAGGCCACGCCGGAGAAAGCAAAGGAGCGGCGAGAGGAGAAGGCGGTCGGCCCGGAGCTGGAGTGGGAGCGGGACTGGAACGTTCCGGATGCGCAGGTGGAGCAGGTCCTGCGGGCGTTCCGGTGGAACGGGCAGTTGTTCCACCAACAGGTGGTAACAACGACGTAGCCCGTTCCAGAGGAAAAGGAGACATCAAGAGAGGAGGAGCCATCGGTGAAGCCGAAGAAAAAGTAGCCGGCTCAGCAGCGTCGAGAGCAGCCAGAAGAGGGCCCTGGGGAAACGTGGACGAGAGGGCTATGGAAGTGGCCGGAGCCGGTGAAGAAGCAGGTACGCGGCAGATGTCAGAGCCGCCGCCACCAGGTAGCAGGCCGGTGCTGCTGAGGTTGGAGTCGGCGCCGGAAGAAGCCGCGACGACGACGGACCTAGCCCGGGCGGAGTGGCCACCGGAAAGCACACCCCGGCCGTTGGTGCCACCTGGTTCAGGTGGGCCCGAAGGTGTTCAGGGAAAAATAGGAAAAATATTGTGAAAAAAAAAAAAAAAAATTTTTAAAACAAACTAACAGTAATAATAACGAGAATGGAAAGCTAACTTCGGACGGAGCCGAAGCTTATATACCCTTGCAGTTAAATAGCGGCTTCTATTGACTTAAGATATAGTAAATATCGGATATAGTTGGCCGATCTTTACAAAAACATTCAAAACAACCTTAGATTCGTATAAAATGGATTTTAAAAGAAGTCCGACGCTTCTACACCCAAAAACACGAAAGTTGTGGCATTTCCGATCGTTCAGTTATATAGAAGCTATAGGATATAGTCGGCCGATCCGTATGAAATTTTTTAGATCGGCTTAAATTCCCATAAAAGGGGATTTGTGCAAATTTCAAGTTTCTATCTTCAATAACATGGAAGTTATAGCATTTCCGATCAATCAGTTATATAGGAGCTATAAGATATAGTCGGCCGATCCGTATGAAATTTTTCAAATCGGCCTAAATTCACCTTATAGTAAACCTGTGCAAATTTCAATCTTCTATCTTCAATAACATGGAAGTTATAGCATTTCCGATCAATCAGTTATATAGAAGCTATAGGATATAGTCGACCGATCCGTATGATATTTTCCAGATCGGCTTAAATTCCCATAAAAAGGAATCTGTGCAAATTTCAAGTTTCTATCTTCAAAAACGTGGAAGTTATAGCATTTCCGATCAATCATATAGCAGCTATAGGATATAGTCGGCCGATCCGTATTAAATTTTCCAGATCGGCCTAAATTCCCCTTATAGTCAATCTGTGCAAATTTCAAGTTTCTATCTTCAAAAACGTGGAAGTTACAGCATTTCCGATCAATCAGATATATGGCAGCTATAGGATATAGTCGGCCGATCCCGGCCGTTCCGACTTATATACTGCGTGCAAAGGAAAGAAGGGTGTGTGCAAAGTTTCAAGACGATAGCTCAAAAACTGAGAGACTAGTTTGCGTAGAAACAGACAGACGGACAGACGGACAGACGGACATGCTTATATCGACTCAGGAGGTGATCCTGATCCAGAATATATATACTTTATGGAGTCCTGGATGTCTCCTTCACTGCGTTGCACACTTCTGACCAAAATTATAATACCCTCTGCAAGGGTATAAAAATAGATACACTTGGAAACATAAAAAAAAAAAAAAACGGAAATCTACATATATATTTTCGTGTATTCAAAGAAAAAATGGGAAAGTAAATAGAGTAACACAAACTAAGTGTTACAATCGGCCAGCAGGCGACCAATGAGCTCACACTTTGGTGAAGAGGGGGGGAAGTGGATGGTACACATCCACACAGCGTAACCAAAACATAAGGAAAAAAAAAGAGCGATAAGGCCGAACAGCACCGGCAGAAGGAACAGGAGAAAAAGGGTCTACGGCCACCAGGAACCCCGGCCCTCCAGCGAGGTCGAGGGAAGTGTGAGGAGATGAAATCTCCCACGTCCAAGACAACGAAATCGATAAAGGAGTTCGGCGTACGCCTGAACTGGTTCCCCAATCGCAACGAACAGGCGTGAGCCGACGCGCTACCCTCGTGAACTCAGACCCACACAGAGAACCGAGAAGGTGACCACACGCGATCCGTCACGGCATCCGGGGAGCGACCGCACCAAGGTTTGCCAGTGAGAAGCGATCGACCCGCCGAATCCTCGTCAAACAAGACTCCGGCCAAGCGATAGCGGCCGGCCCGAGCAAGACCAAGGGGAGGAGGAGGCCAAGCGTGAGGCATTCCATCCGGCAGAGCCCACCACGGCAAACGCTCGGCTGCCAGGCGCCGAAACCATCCGGCTATCTCGGCGTAAGCTCGGAGAGATCGGACGGTCGAGGCGACCAACCCGAGCAGCGGCCAGGCCAGACGAAAGGGCACCAGCATCCAACATCGAAGAAATCGGAGAGCCGCCGACCCTAACGCGGTGAGCCCCAGTTACCAAGCCGGCTGCCAGGCACCAGACCAACACTTCCCCACGGCGTACGCCTCGCGGGGGTGGGAAGTCCGGCGACCAACACGGGGCGGTGACCGGCGAACCCGGAAGGTAGAGCACGAGCGAGAGCGGAGGAGCCAGGCTACGCCAGGAGACAACAGCGCAGCAAGTAATCCCGTTTTATAAAACACAACATTGTCATAATAAAGGGAATAGTACCGACTAATCCACTCTGTGTTATTTCTGGGCTCGGGCAATCACGTCGAATATATAAATTCGGTGGAACGTTCCCACAAACTCTGTGAGCTAGCCGCGGCATTTGTCGCGAACAGACAGTAAGAGAACAGTTCTTTACAACCTTTGCTCGCTTACTCGGTCCCTCAACTTTAAGCAACGACAATATTATGCCCACGTGCATAATGTTGTTTGTAAAAATATTTTTTACGAATATGTTGGTGGAGGCGCCGGTGTTGGCAAAAACAGACTGATTTCAACCATATATCAGTCTGTTACTTGGCGAGGCAATAAGCTTCCCGGGGCTACAGATTCTGCAAAGGTTTTATGATGTGCTCCCACTGCCTTTGGAATTGGAGGATATACCCTTTATTCAGTGTTTTCTCTTCCAATAAATCAGGCAACAGGTCCTTAAAGACCGCTAAGCAATGACTCTTTGAATACATTTCATTGCAAGTTGATTGATCTCCAATTAATTATTATTAATGAACCATTGAAATGGTTGGTTCAAAAATGCTTTCATTTCTGGAAGAACGACTTCGACAAATTTTCCGAAGTCCAGACTCTTGCTTCGGAGGAAAATCAAGTATAGTTTTTGGAGACCTAAAGCAGCTTTCACCAGTGGGAGACAGTTGGATATTTTCGGAAAGGACTATTAATCCTTATAGTGTTTTAGCAGAAAACAGCCTATGGAGCAACTTTAAGTATTTTGATCTTACAGAAATAATGCGCCAGCGAGGCGATCATGCATTTGTACAAGCCCTGAATAATTTATCGGAGGCTAATATGACAGATGCAGATATAGAGGTCCTTAAACAAAGAGTTGTTTCACAAACTTGTTTTCTTTTAACGATACAGTAAACAGCCAACAACAGCCAAGTATATGGTAACCATCAATATAAATGGAGCAACTGGTCAGCTAAAACAAATTGCCAATGCATTGTGAACGGTTCAGTCCTAGTTACGTGACTATGTATTACATTTTTCGAACCAACGGTTGGTGCTATAGCCACCTGAAAAGTCCAAAACAGTCCAGATCCCGAATGGACTCCAATAATAAAAGCCTCCCGAGTTTTTCAATGTGGAAGATCAGAGCACGCTCCAATTGACCGAAAACAATTTCGAATAGTTCCTGCTGAGGCTATTACCATCCACAAAAGCCAGCAAAGTCGCCGTGCATCTTAAAAGAGGCATCAAGCGAGCTTCACCATATGTTGGGTGCAGCAGAGCAACTAGCGCATCAGGACCCTTCCTAATAGGTGACTTTGTTCCTCCAACAAGATTTTGAGCTCCAAATGTCCAAGCCGAGCTTCAAAATTTAAGAGAGGAAAAGTTCTTGACTACGCACTATGATTTTGTGGTTATGAATTTGTGGAATAATTATTTATGCCAAATCAAATATTTCCAAAAATGTAGTTTTCTTGTTTGAGTCGAATAAGTCTTTGAACTCGAGATCCATCTGTCAATCAATTGCTTTTAAATATTTTGATACATCCTTTATAGTAGTTTATAGGAATCCCGCTTTTCCTAGAACACAATTTCGAAACGAAATTAATTCGGATGTGGAAAGAATACGGAGATTGGAAAATAATACTAAATTGGTAATATTAGGAGATTTTAATATATGCAGATCTACACGCACAGATCAAATCGAAGAAGCTTTTAATAGACATAACATAATTTCAATCAATAACTCTTTAACTAAAAAAAATTTGACGCAAATTGATTGGATATTTGCTGATAGCACGCTTATGAATGCTGTATCCCTTACATACAAAACAAGCTATATTCATCATGATGGCATTTTCCTAAAATACAATTATT
Organism: Drosophila varians; assembly: GCA_018150405.1. Lineage (NCBI taxonomy): Eukaryota > Metazoa > Arthropoda > Insecta > Diptera > Drosophilidae > Drosophila > Drosophila varians. The sequence goes on from JAECWK010000126.1 coordinate 14,081,189, forward strand.
ATAATTATTTTATTTAGAATTATCTATTTACTATTTTTTTTATTAAAAGGACCTAATTTGTTATGTATAAAATATTTGTTTTATTTTATTTGTAAATATTTGATTATTTAATTAATTGGTTTGTAAATAAAAATTAATTGTAGATATAAATCAATTGCTTGTATATAAAGTGCAATATAGATTAAATTATACAAAAAAAAAACCCTCTCGTGGATTGAAACCTTGTCGTGGTGAGGGGGCTAAGTATGTGAATTATAATGATAAATATCACGGAAACCTTTATTTTTATAAAACCCTTAAATATACCATAATTTACCATTTAACAAAATATGTAATTACATAATATACGTACAAGTGTTAGTAAATTTTAGAAAGGTTAAATTTGTCATAAAATATAACACTTTCCATCGTTCAGGTTTATGAAACCTTTAGGATATAGTCGGCCGATCAGTATGGAAATTCCCAGACCGGCTTAGTAGTAAGTGGTTTACAGAGTCAAATTCTTAACTAGTCAGTGTAAATATGGTTAGCTAAAGGCCGTTTTGGATGCCATCAATCACAAGTGAAGTCAGCTCCAACAAGTTGGTGGTAATAATTTTTTCAAATAGCTTTGAATTTGCTGACAATTTAGAGATGCCTCTATAATTGGTAGCAACAGATTGTGGAAACACATGGGAAAATATCGACGTTTCCTGAGATAAAGTGAAAAGCTTTAAAAGAGGTTTGCACAATGACTCGTCGCAATTCCTTAGCACACATCCTGGTAAGGGTGAAAACCGATAAAAAAAAGGGGGAATTACAAAGCAGCTTATCGTGCTGTGAATTGTTTCGATTTATATATTTAATATTTTTTTGTTCTTTTCCAGTTTCATTTTTTACGTTGAATTTTTTTTCTTTTCTCAAACATTAGCATTTGTTCTTAAAAGATTTTTCTAATTATTTTTTTTTTTTAATTGGTGTGTGCTAAACTATAATAAATAAAAAAGGTCAATTTACAGCAAGTAAAAGGAAAGGGGAGTTTGACCAAGTGGTCACCAAAGTTGCTTCTCCCTGTTTTGTGTATTAACTTTTCGGACACTCTCGAGGGATAGCTCGACTTCATTTGGATTGTGCAGGTGCGCATATGCGTTCGATCGAACTATCATTTCGGGTATCGACATGTCGAGAGTCTCGGACCGTTGCAGATCAAACTCACACACGGTGCAAGCTCTGTAGGATCTCAAACACAAGTTGCAAATGTCCATTAAAACTCGAATGCTACTCGATAGGTTATATGTGTAATAAACAGTAGGCAGTTTTTTTCCAAAAACCATTTATTACCATCAACCATTATGTGTTGCATAAATATACAGTCTTGTCAAAGTACATTTTCAAGTTAATTTTTTCCCTTTTTTTTATAAACATGCATATGTATATATGTGTCGAATCATGTTCGTTGTTGTTGTTGTCTTCCATTGTGACGCAACGAGTTTCGGCCTTGTACACACTTCAAGTTCTGGTACGCAACTGCCTGCGTCTAATTCTCTACCTACCGTGCATACTACCGAACCACGATCGGCGACAGCGACACAACGCTGTCGCCTCGCCACAATGGTACTTCTTAAAGCGACAACATCCAAGCAACGGTCGCCTGACAACGGTTGCCTGGCAACCACACACTCACAGCGTAAGAGGCTGATGCAATATTATCTTTCTGATGAAATACCCGAAAATGTGTATTCGCACACACACACACATACATTCGCAACCACGCAGTTTTAATGCGCCGACACGGCCATCCTGACCCTAACACGACCTCGTGTAGAAAATAGCAACATTCGAATTTTCTTTTTTTCTTTTAATTATTAAACTGAACATTAAATAGTTTCATAACAAAATCCAATTTTCTTATCTTAATTCATAACAAATTATCATATTAACAGTTTTACAAAACAGTATTCAGTTCCATAACCATAATTTTTTTTTCATCAATTCAATTCAATTTTTCTTTCTTTTCATTTGTTTGTTTTTCTTCTTCTTTTATATAATCCATTCTTCTTCATTTTTCACTCTTATAGTCGCATAATCAAATACCCCACACGCCATGATCAAAACAAACAATATGTTTTGCACTTGTGCTTGCATTATATTTTATGGACCCAGTACTCTGCCATTTTCATTGGCCAGCAGTACAACTTTGTCACCCTTATTGGTGTACTTCATTTTCTTCTTCAATACTCTCAGTATTTTCATTTTCACTCTTTTCTTCAATACTCTCAGTATTTTCATTTTCACTCTTTTCTTCAATACTCTCAATATTTTCATTTTCACTCTCTTCTGTAGCGGTTACGTTTCTTTCATCTAAATTATTATAATCATCGTACACATTTAGCTCTTCGGGCAATTGCCCCTCTGGTAATTTTCTTAAATCCCCATGTGCATATTTATAATTTCTTTTATTAGTTAAAGACTTTAAAATGTACCTGTCACCTTCTAGAACTTTTACTATTTCAAAGGCCCCCTAAATTTTGGACTTAGCTTGGTCTGGTGTCTTTTGTAACGAACTGTTGTTTTCCTGTCTGTTCGCGACAAATGCCGCGGCTAGCTTACAGAGTTTGTGGGAACGTTCCACCGAATTTATATATTCGACGTGATTGCCCGAGCCCAGAAATAACACAGAGTGAATTAGTCGGTACTATTCCCTTTATTATGACAATGTTGTGTTTTACAAAACGGGATTACTTGTTGCGCTGTTGTCTCCTGGCGTAGCCTGGCTCCTCCGCTCTCGCTCGTCCTCTCCCTTCCGGGTTCGCCGGTCACCGCCGGACTTCCCACCCCGCGAGGCGTATGCCGTGGTCTGGTGCCTGGCAGCCGACTTGGTAACTGGGGCTCACCGCGTTAGGGTCGGCGGCTCTCCTATGTCTTTTATGCTGGATGCTGGTGCCCTTTCGTCTGGCCTGGCCGCTGCTCGGGTTGGTCGCCTCGACCGTCCGATCTCTCCGAGCTTACGCCGAGATAGCCGGATGGTTTCGGCGCCTGGCAGCCGAGCGTTTGCCGTGGTGGCCTCTGCCGGATGGAATGCCTCACGCTTGGCCTCCTCCTCCCCTTGGTCTTGCTCGCGCCGGCCCGCTATCGCTTGACCGGAGTCGTGCTTGACGAGGATTCGGCGGGTCGATCGCTTGTCACTGGCCAACCTTGGTACGGTAGCTCCCCGGATGCCGTGACGGATCGCGTGTGGTCACCCTCTCGGTTCTCTCTGTGGGTCTGAGTTCACGAGGGTAGCGCGTCGGCTCACGCCTGTTCGTTGCGATTGGGGAACCAGTTCAGGCGTACCGACTTCCAAACGCTACGCTCGACTCCTTTACCCTGGGCTTCTTCGTGTGCTGCTCGCTGTGATCTCCTCCGTGATTCCCGTCTCCTCGATGTCTCCGTGATTCCCGTCTCCTTGCTAGTGGTAGCAACTCGCTGCACGAGTGTCTTGACCGATTTCACTCTTCCCGACTTTACGTTGCCTCGCACTCGATCTGACTCGCGCACATTCCCGGACTTGCTCCGTATCGGTCTCCGGACTCTCTAAAGGCGGTCCTCGGACTTCACACTGTCAGACTCTCTGCTGACTAACCGTCCCGATCCCACGCCGGCAGTACCTTATATAGGCGCCGGCGCGGCCGTTAATCCTTCCTGGATCGCTCCTTCCGTTAGTTGCGTCCATCCTCCAGTGCCGCAACTTTCCTCGTCCGACTTCATCCCTCGCTGTTGCTAGGCGGGCTCCCTGTCCCGCTACTTTCCCCGTCGTCCCCTGCTTTCTCCTGCTCCATCGCCGCTCCGCTGCTCGTCCCGTTACTTTCTCCGTTCCTCCTGCTTTCTCCGCGTCTGCGCTGTTGCTATGCGGGGTCTCTGTCCCGTTACGTTCCACGTCGTTCCTTTACTTTCTCCCTTCCGTCGCTGGTCCGGATGGCTTTCTTTGGTCTCCTGACCTCCTGTTCTCCCTCCGTGAGGAAGACCCGTACCCGACCCCTCCCTCCTCCTTTGCTGTCTTGGGTATGGGAGATTTAATCTCCTCACACTTTCTTCGCTCTTAAGTAATACGAAATCTTTAATATTGTGCCTTTTTACTTTTGCCTTATTTCTATCAAATCGTTCTCTATCATAATCTGCACTGGCCAATACATTCTTTGCAGCTTGCGCTCTTACGTTTGGCAAATCAATAATATTTTCTATATCACTAGGTGGAAGTAATCCCAATGGGCGTGCTACCTTTCCCAATAACATTTCTAAAGGACTTGCTTTCGTAGTGCGATTGGTTGTACAATTGATTGCCAACTGCACCTCTCCCAACACATCCTGCCAAGACTGTGTTCCCGTTTCAACCGCCGTTAAAATATTCTTCAACGTGGTCATAGTTCGCTCCACTTGACCATTAGCTCGATTGGCACCAGTGGCTATCAAATGGAAGTTTATTTTTTGATCTGAACAAAATTGACTGAACTTTGCGCCTGTAAAACACCTTCCCTGGTCAGCTATTATTCGGTTTGGTACTCCAAACAATGAAACGGCAGATTGAACGGCCCTTATACAACTCTCACTGTCTAATTTAAGACTATGACTAAGATAGATATATTTGGTAAACGCGTCTATCTGAACAATAACATACTCCTTCTAATCACTCTTGCCACTTAATTTTCTTGTGAGATCGATGTAGATAGTGTGCCAAGGAATAGTGACTTTTGGTATTGGATGCAACTCCGCCTGTATTTTTCCTGAAGTGGATTTTGACATTTTACAAGTGATGCAGTTGTCGACATATTGTCAAACCAGTAAAAATCGTAAGTTTTGTCTAATGTCTTTTCAAAACCTAAATGCATTATGGACTCATGCACTTGATTTTTGACAGACTATCTGAAAGCTCGTGGCACCACTGGTAAGCAACGTGTTCTCCCATTTCTTTGTATCTTTCGATGAAGAACTTCTGCCCTTAATTCATAGGTTTTCGCAATATCTTCAGGCAGAGAAAAGTTTTTAAAATGTTTAACAATTTCGATTATGTCCAAATCTCGATGTTGTTCAGCAATAAGCCAGCTGCTTGAAATTTCAGCTAAATTTACTCTTTTCTCTTCGACTATTTTTGCGGTTGTAGTAGACTTTTTTGAAAGGGGATTTCTCGATAAAAATTCAACGTGTGCCATCATGAATGAATATCGAATGTGAATGACTGCAAATAAGCCCACCAACGCTGTGCTTTGGGGGTTAAATCTTGTTTATGTCTCGACGCCTTAAGCGAGTTGCAGTCAGTATAAACTACAAAGTTCCTGCCCAGCAAATAATGTCGAAAATGCTTAATGGCGTTCACGACAGCTAAGGTTTCCAACTCGTACCAGTGATATCTTGATTCTGCCGATGAAGTAGTTTTGCTATAGTATTCTATTACCTGGGGTTTGTTATTAATTTTGTGTAATAAAATTGCACCGTAGCCACTGCAACTGGCGTCTGTGTGCAATTCGATTGGATAATAAGGGTCAAAAATAACAAGGACTGGTTTGTCGGTAAGAGTGGCAATGACCTTTTTCCGTATTTGTTCATGCTTCCAAATAAATTTGTTTTTATCTGCAGTTAAGAAATATAACGGTTTCATTAATTGTGAAAATCCCTTAATAAACTGTCGGAAATACGATGCTAGCCCAATGAAATGTCTAAGTGAAGTGACTGACTGTGGAGGCGGAAGAGCAGTCAACGCTACAACTTTCTGTGGGTTTGGACGAATCTCACCCGCACTTATATTGTAACCCAAATATTGAACCGATGTTTTCATGAATGAGCACTTTGTAAGATTGAATGAAAACCCAGCCTTTGTCAAAACATCTAGAACGATCTGTAATCTTTTTAGCGCCTCGCATTTTGTTGGGGCGGCTATCATGATATCATCCATATAGACGATGACAAAGTAATTTGCTAGATCCCCTAGCGCCTGTATTACTAATCGTTGAAAACAGAAGGTGCGTTTTTGAGCCCAAATGGCATGGACAGGAACTCGTATTGATCATCCGGAGTCTCAAACGCCGTGTACTCAATAAAATCTGAATGTAAAGGAATTTGGTAATATCCGCTGGCCATGTCTAGACATGTAAAGTAATTAACTCCCCCAAGCCTATTGATTTGATCTTGTATAAGTGGTAAAGGGTATTTATCAGCGACCGTATTTGAATTCAGCTCTCTAAAGTCAACACAGTCTGTCCGTACCATTTTTTTTCTTCACTAATAGTATAGGGCTTGCATAAGGTGAGCAGCTTGGCCTAATTATATTGCATTTTTGTCCCTAACCAAATCTCGCTCGCATGGACTTCAACGATATGGCCTATTCTGTACGGTTTTTGTTGGATCAATCAACCTAATTTTTATTTCACCAATTCTGACTTTAGTACTTGGGATCCCAGTTATAAATGAATTTGAGTACTTTGCCAGTGAATGTAGTTTTATTTTATCTTGTCCCTCAAGCTCAGTATCAATATCGGCTGGCTCATTGCCGGTACACAAATTAACTACTTTGGTCTTTGAGATCCTAAATTGGTTTGATGAAATGACAATATCAAGACCCTGATTTAATATCTCACGGCCAATTACAATGTCGTTTTGCATATCATCATCGCCTATTACGTGAAACAAGATTTCAATACAATAATCGTCAATTTTTACATTGCTTAATATTTGTACAGTACTACATATTCCACTGCTGATACCTTTTAACATAACAATATTATTGAATCTTTTACCAGAAAATTTGGTACTTATCTTTTCTTTTATCAACGAGCATTCCGACCCCAAATCGAAGGTGATTTCAAAAATTTGGCCTCTATGGTTTAGGCATCCCTTTGGTACTGCAACGCGGCACTGTTCCACTTGCTTCTCCCGGTTGAATGCCGTGTTCTTATCAGCTTCCTTCTTTGTACATTGGGTGGATATGTGACCCAATTCTCCGCACTTGTAGTAAGTAAAATTTGATTTTTCACGGTGATGAACATCATGCCTGCCATGTTGGGTTCTATCAGTCGCGAATTGATTCTGTTGTTTCCTGAATCTGCATTCAGACATTTTATGGCCCACTTTTCCGCATAAATGGCACTCTATCGGTGATTGTTTTTGCCGTTTAGAATCAGTTTGAGACTGATGCTCCATAGCGCCGCTTTTCCTTTTAATAAAAGTGAATGCTTTTAATTCGGACTGTAGATCGCCTCTGGTTCGAACATTTGATGTGAAACTTAAACGCTGCAATCGGTGATCGAAACTTGCCAGCAGCGCAAGGGTCACAGACACAGCAATCTCTTCGTTATCCATTTGGCGCCATTTCGTCGTTAGTTCGGTAACCATGCGACTTGCATGAACAGCCAGACTCTCGCCATCAGTCGGTCGATTTGATAGCATATTAAGAAACATAGCAGCTGGTGTTTCTATAGTGTCGAAGCGTTGTATAAACAATTCTTTAAACTCAGACCAAGTAATTTCAGCATAGCACACTTGCGAAAGCCATTGCGAAGCACTTCCTTCTAAAGCCCAACAAGCCATAACCAACGCTCTGCTTTTTAATGTGTTTTCTTGTAAAATTATTTCCACAGTTGTGCACCATGATGGTGCGTTGACGCCTGGTTTGTCTGGGTTGAATTTGGGTAGTTGCACAGTTTTGTTCTGCCCTGCATCAGGTACAGTTGTTTTTATGGCTCTCACTAGTTCAATTCAATTTTTATTTTGCAATTCCATCAGGGTACGCCATGGTCCATCTAGTGTTGAAGGCTGGTGGCCAGATCCCACTTCTGATGTCGAATCATGTTCATTGTTGTTGTTGTCTTCCATTGTGGCGCAACGAGTTTCAGCCTTGTACACACTTCAAGTTCTGGTACGCAACTGCCTGCGTCTAATTCTCTACCTACCGTGCATACTACCAAAGATTATACAGTACATAGATGGGACATCAGGGCCTAAAACTGACACATTTTTTCTTTGAGCTTGTAGATAAGGGGGGAACTTACACGCATTAGATTCTATTTTTAGAATCGTTGATTAGTGTGCGTAAACAAAAAAGATTGTGCATGTGTAAGTGTGTCGCCGCTCGTGCGATTCGTCAAAACGATTTGTCTCCTAAATTTCAAATTGTGACGATTTTACAACCTGCCGATGTGGTAGCCGAACGAATGATCAATGCATTTTGCTCAGCCGCAGCGACCAAGTAAGGTAGCCTGGTGTATAGAGTGTCTGCTTTCGGCGAATGAAATGCAGCAATTCTTATTTTTTTACAAAAATCATGGTTGGAAAATGGTGAAGAAAAAATGGTGTATAAGTATTTATTTGTTCCCTTAAAAGACCTAATAAATAACTGAGATACTAAACACACCAGTGAAAAGGGCAATCGGAAAAATGGTGTTAAAAAACCTGGTAATATTAAGTTGGGCTATATAAGGAAAGTCGCTGACCGGCGAAATTTTCAATCGGTCAGTGACATCAGGAACGACAAGATGAGTTCAACAACCACTAAGAATTCAGCAAAATTAATGCTAAGAAATAGGGCGCTAAGGGTTAAAAAATTTGGCAATTCAAAACATAGTATAATTCATGAGATAGATTCCCTAAAAAGTATAAGCGAAGTATCAAAAACATTTTGTAAACTGTTGGTAAGCAGGCGACCCAAGGAGTACACCAAGGAGGCAATATATTTAGCCCAAAACATTTTTTATATGTCCCACTCCACCTATTATTTTTTAAGGGACAAATTTAATTTGAACATGCCCCACGTAAAGACCCTTTACCGGTGGGCTCCTTTAAAATCATTGCAACCAGGTTTAAAAAATAATTCTTTTCCCAATTTGGAAAAAATTAGTGAGGAGCTAAAAAGAAACAATGATTTCCAAGTCGTCCTAATAATGGACGAAATGGCGCTCCGGAAGGAATTAAGGTGCAATTCTAATTTAGCCCTAATTGATGGCTTCGAATGCACGGGTCTTCAACGGAGTAATAAAATTGCCAACGAAACATGCGTATTTTTAATGAAGTCCATCTATTCTAATTGGAGCATGATATTAAATTATTTTGTTTCAGAAAATGGTCTATCTGCAACCGACCTTTCTGAAATTGTTAGGAAAAACAATATGCATCTTGTGTAATTTGGGCATTGAGGTTAGAGCTTTAGTCTGCGACCAAGCTTCGGCTAATAGAAGCTGTTTCCTTCAGCTTGGCGCAACAAAATCAAATCCGTTTTTATTTGCAACAAATTAAAAATATTTTGTTTTTATGATTTTCCTCACTTAATTAAGTCCCTACGAAACGGTCTCCAAACGTGTAATTTAATCACACCTGATGGCCAAGTAAGCTATCAGGGGCTCAAGGAGTTGTGGGAAAAAGAGGAGAATGAAAAGACAAAAATGTGTCCTAAGCTGACGAGAAAACATATTTTTCCCAACTCCTTTGAGAAAATGAGAGTAAAATACGCAACTCCGTTGTTTAGTAAAACAGTGCAGGCGGCAATTAAAACCATATGCGACACCGTAAAATTTAAGTCGGTCACAAATGAAGAAGTCATGTCCACGGCATCTTTTATAGAAAAGGTAGACAACATTTTTGATTGCATGAATAGTGGAAGTTTATATGGGCAGAATAAATACAGGTCGGCGCTACAACTTAATAGTGATTCTTTAGAGTTTATAAAATATTTCCAAGGGTATATAAAGGATGTTTATTTTCAAAATAAAAAAAAAAAGTGTTTTTTTAGATGGCATTGAGATGAGCCTCAATTCAATGGTAATGGTCTCCAATGAACTTTTCCAAAATAAAACAAAATTTTTTATCATGACAAAGTCATTCAACCAAGATAGCTTGGAAAATACTTTTGCGGTGCTCAGACAGAAGGGTGGTAATAATCACAACCCTTCTGTTGCGGAACTAAATGCGACAATCGCAAGAATAATGTCCTTCAAAATCATAAGGTACAGCTGTTCCGCAAATTGTGAATCAAGCGAGCCTCTCGATCCCGCCTGTCACCAAATGTCACCCAGTTAAGGATGTACTGGTATGCACGATATGAGCTATTTAACCATTCAAGAATGCGCCACACAACCATATGATGACACTATAGAAAGTGATAAGGATTTTGAAACTGACTATTTTGGTTCAGCCAATTTTAATTTAAAACTCGTATCAGAAAGATACTTTATTGGTTATGTAGCCTCAAAGATGCTTCCTAAGTTGAAATGCGAAGAGTGTGAAAAAGAATTAAGGAAAGAGGATGAAACCCTATCAGCTCCAAGTGAAATATTTTTATTTCATAAAAATTATTTTAGTGACACTGATTTTGGAAGTCTGGTAGCTCCATCGCAATATTTCATGAGTGCATCGTCAACTCACATCACTGTTTTTCCTAAGATTTTTAAGAATAATCCGGAAGCTACTGGCTTAAAATCAAAAATTTCTGAAGCTTGCGTAAAGTTCACTCCTCTTTATTTTGACGGCCATTTTAGGGAACACAAAATTAAAATATTAGATTTTTTGCTTCTCGTCTTAATTCGGAAACATTGCGCTTGGGGATTGGAAAATGCAAGTGTTAAGGAAAAAAAGTTAAGAATTATGTCCGGCAAATAAATGACAAGATAATTTCAATAATTTAATAAGAATGGCAATAGTGATAAAATTTATATTTAGAATAATGACAACAATAATTTCTGTAATAATTAAAATAATAATAATATTAATAATGACAATAATAATAATAAAAAATAACGGTATGATACTACAAAAAAAAAATTTAATTGTGACAAAATAAGGATCGGGGCTGGCACTTGAACTCAGGTCGACCACCATGTTATTCCTCCGCTTACCAAGTAAGCTACTGCCTACGTATTCTCATCAGTGACAATATTTCATAAAGTTCCTTGGCGCTTGATACTACCGAACCACGATCGGCGACAGCGACACAACGCTGTCGCCTCGCTACAACGGTACTTCTTAAAGCGAAAACATCCAAGCAACGGTCGCCTGACAACGGTTGCCTGGCAACCACACACTCACAGCGTAAGAGGCTGATGCAATATTATCACTCTGGTGAAATACCCGAAAATGTGTATTCGCACACACACACACACACACACATTTACATTCGCAACCACGCAGTTTCAATGCGCCGACATATGTATGTTCTTTTTTGTCAAAAGAGTCAACTCACTCTTATTGCTCACTTGCTCATTGCTCAGATGTTCAGTTGCTCATTGGTTGTTCAGTGCATTCCACGCCAATGAGCACTGAATCTCAGCGACTTTTCAAAAGTAGATTACAGTGGTTATTTTGACCCACTCGTCCTGGAGCGTCTCTCTAAGCATATCAGCATTCGATATTTGATGTTTTCTAATTTTTCTCTCTAAAATTTCCCAAAACATTTTGTGGGGCTGAAAATAATTGCCGGGGAGCATAATAAAGCAGCCAATCCTTTACGATCTTAGCCGTACGTTTAGGGTCATTATCCTGTTGAAAGACCCAGCTCGTTCCAAGGCATAATTTGGTCACGGATTTTCTAATATGGTCTTATATTGAAAGCGGTCCATATTTCCTTCAACAAATACCAAATTTCCGACACCCGAGGCTGCAACTGCACCCCACACCACAACGCTCTCCCACCACCGTGCTTACGGTCGGGACAATAAGTTTGGGATCCATTGCAGTTTTTGGTTTCCGCCAAACTTTTGCTCTTCCATCGTATCCAAATATGTTGTATTTCGATTCATCCGTAAATAAAACCGTTTTCCAAAACTCTATGTCCTTATTAAAATACTTTTTAGTGAACTCTAATCGTTTTAATCCATTTTTATCGCTTATGAGAAGTTTCTTTCGAGGAATTCTGCTTCGGTAACCTTGTAATTGTCCGTGAGAGTCCTTGTAATTGTCCGTGGGTGGACAATAATTTTCGACCTTTCGGCTATCTCTTGTGCCAAGTCAGTAGCTTGTACCTTGGGGTTTTGGTTCACTTCATTACGGATAAAGGATATGTCCCTAAGGGCAAGCTTCTTTGGACGGCCACTGCGCAGCTTGCTCTCGCATGTGCTGGTTTCTTTAAAGTTTTTAATAATTGTTTGAACAGTAGCTTTGCTTAAATATTATAATTTAGCAATTTCGCCAAAAGATTTTTTTTCTTGTCGATGTCTAACTACTAATCTACGCAGAGAAAGCGAAATTTCTCTTCGAGGAGACATTTTCACGATTGTATTGTTTTTTGAATTATGAAATGCAATGAAATAATAATAATAAGTAAAACATAAAACAAAAATTAACGGTAATTTGGCATTTGATTTTACTTGGAAAGAATAGAGGAAACATCTTTGCAACAAATCGTATGTTCACTTTTGTCAGTGCCTTTTTATGATTTTTGTTAATAATTAATTAAGTTTAAGCTCAATAAAACTAATTTTTTGGTTTTTATATGCTCACAACATTTAAATTTTTAGTTTTTTGATATAAGTTCTGAAAGTGTCTAAAATTAAGAAAATGGGGTCGTATGTAGACTTTTGTCCGCCACTGTATATGTTACATATTTAATTTTCAAACTTACCGATTTTTCTACATTTTTTTTTTTGTGGCAAGACTTTAGCTCCCTTCATTGGGCATTTAAAAATAGTTGAATAAAATCCTTCATGGATGATTGAATTTAAAAAAAATTTAATATGCTACAAGCAATGAAATCATTATTATTATTACTTACAGATATCTCTGCATTTTAATTTGTGGCAGCACTTTTGCTTCCTTCATTGCGCATTTAAAAATAGTTAAATAAATTCCTTTCTGGATGAATGAGTTGGCGCTATAATGAGAAGAACGTTTATCAATATGCACTTTTCGGAAACTTAATCATACATACCTTATTGTTTACAAATTGGTGTGCAAAAACATACGATTTTCCACATTAGATGATTTAAGCAGTGAACGTCTATTTCGAACTGTTTCGCCTGAACCTGAAAATATTCGCTTACATGACACAGATGTGGCCACTCTTCAAAGCCGCTTAAGCATAAATGTGTATAACAGCGAATATTGGGATTTCCGCCGATCCCACCAGACCAATGGGTCATCTGTTCCTCGGCTAGATATTCATCTAGTTCCCTAATAGCTGCTGCCGTACTGTTGGAGGGCTTACTGACTTTTTGGAAAGCGTTGTCATAATCCTTCCAAATGTCGTTGTTATTTTCATTTGGTTTTACTTGACATACACTATCCACCCGAATCTAATATGCTTCTAATTTTTTTTTGCAAAATTCCAGATAGCACAATTATCCTTGACAGTGTCACATTTTTCTCTGCTGAGATTTCCATAGTTATTTGGCTAAATGGTTGCAGTACTGGAATCACTCCTTCAAAAACCTCCCAATCCTCAGCTGATAACATTAAGTCGATCCGCAGGTTCGATAACGTAGCCATAGCTGCCTCTTTTAAAAGTAGGAAACGCTCGAACATTTTGAGTGTTGAATTCCATCTTGTTGGAACGTCTTGCTTAATTTTAAGCTCCGACCATTTCAACAATATTGGCATATCTTTCAATCTCTTAAGATTTTCAGAAGTGTGCCTGATCGGAAATGATCGGCAAGCTAACATAAACGAAGTGAAGCATGTAGACTCCTTGTCAATAAAATGAATGGTGACGGCCTTATAGCTCTCATTTGTTAAAGATGTCCATCCATCTGTGGTCAAACAAACCGCTTGTGCTTCTCGAAGCTTCGCAGTTTTCGTTCCTTTAAGTTCATCTCGGGGTTTTGGAATTAAAGCATTTTTTAAAGTTTTTCTCGTTGGCAGCTTGTAACCAGTGCAGTTCGACACGTCAGAAATCAGCTTTTCGAACTCCGGCTCATCTACCAATCGCAAAGCGTGTTGACCTTCATTGTTGGCAATCATCGAACCACTTGCTTGTCAAGGCATTGCAATTTATTTTGCGAAACAGGCCTGTGCACAAATGTGAAGATCTTTGGCTGGGCATTTTGGACATCAAAATTGGCGTGCAACGGGCTCAAGGGCTGCTGGATGCTTGCTCTTCAAATGTTGTCTTCAACAAATTGCTGAGATTTGGAGCTTAAAATGGACTTGCAAAATTCGCACTTGGCCTGCTGGTTTCCCAAATCATTGAAATGGTTCCAAATGTCACTTAACTTTCTTATAAACGACACATAGTTTTTTCTAAATTATTAACAGTTTTGGCGCCAATAGAAACGTTGAAGTAAAGAAAGGGCCAAAAAAAGTACAAAACAGAATTAAAAAATGAGCAAGTGAACAATAAAGAACAAAAAGGAAGGAACATATTTGCTCGATTAGTTGAGTGAACCACTCTTTTTTGTTCACTCACTCATGAGCAACCCAACACTAATTGGAGGCAAAGGTTGATAAAATATGTGAATAAGAATATATAACCTTTTTTTAAATTTCCAAATTGATAAAACACTTTATAGTTTGGAATAATTCTTTGTAAAAAAATAACGTTTTTTTTAATATCCATAGTTTTCGGTTTTATTTTTTGTAAAACTACATATGCCTTCAACACAAATTTTAAATTAAATCATTAAATAAAAACGAAAATAATCAACGCCGAATTCTTCTAAAAAAAAAAAAACGGCATTACTTGAAATTTTTTCCCTTTAAAAATAAAACCATCATATTGATATTTTTGTTTTAGCGGACTACGCTACTTTAGTTTTTGAACAATTTGATAAGTAAATTGTCTCAAAATAAATTTCTCTTACAGATTTCTCTTCCATACCAAATTGGAGATATTTTTTTTATGAGTGATCCAATTACATTATATTTTTTTTTCATTCTCGACGATGCTGCTGTTGCTCTTTTACCATGGAAGTGGAGCTTGAGGCGTCACACCGAGCTGTGACCGAGTTTGAATGGATTTGCTTTCGTTTGATGATTGCTGGATATGGTTGGCCGATTCGATTGGTTGGAAATTCGTTTTACTGGCTGTATTAGGTTTCTGAAGCAGTTCTATACTGTAGCCCGCTTAACCAAGAGTAGTCATCTGGGCTAGGTTATTGGCCAACTGTTCCTGAGTGGACTTGGCAGCATCTCGACAATGCTAATACATTAGGATCGATTAGGAATTTTATGGCTAATACATACATTTTTCTAAACTTTGAGCATGCATCTACAATTTAGTCTTAAAGGCAATTTTCCAGTAAAGTGACTAGATCTTTCAATTCTATTAGGTATATATATTTATTGGAATTCAGAGCATGCACCAATTCAAATAGGGATAAAATAAGATAATAATTTACGCTTCCATTTAAGAATTTTCCCAAATTAAAATTGGACAAAACTCTTTTAAATTTCTATTCCATACCAAGTTGAAGATATCTTTTGCTATATAAGTAATCAAATTTTTTTTTTTGCGGCTCTCACTGCATACGTACAGCCCACCTCCCGCCCAACCGACCGAGGGGCGCTGCCGTTTTTCGTACGGCTCGAATCGCGGGGATAGATCCGATACGAGGAATAAGTATTTTAAAAAGGTTACGAGGAAGAGTAACATTGTTGCTCTCTTAAGTAGGAAAGAATAGAGGATTTCATGCAAGAGTTGTGTGAAATGATTTGATAGAGGTTATTGTAGTCAGAACATAATACCCTAAATAGGGTCATGCTGGGCATATGTTGACATACAAAAGTTAAGAAATAAGGGGAGGAAAGTTCGAGAGGCCCTAAAAGGAACTTTAAATTTTAACAGACTTAGAAGGTTCTGGCTGTCGATTTCACCATTAATAAGGTTATTGATGAAAACTACACCCAGCATAGTCCTACGGTTTAGTAGGGATGGTAAGTTTATTAAAAGTAGTCTGCTATGATAAGACGGGAGTTGAATACTTGCATTCCAGTTTAGACCCCTAAGAGCAAAAATGAGAAAGTTCTTCTGTACTGATTCAATACGGTCTGGATGAACCCCATATTGGGGACTCCAGACACATGAACCGTATTCAAGAATCGGACGAACTAAAGATATGTAAAGAGTTTTGGTTATATAAGGGTCATTAAATTCCTTTGACCATCTTTTAATAAAACCAAGCACACCCTTGGCTTTATTAACCATTGTCGATATATGGTCGGTAAATTTAAGCTTGAATTCTAATAGGACACCAGGTCGTTAACCTGAGTTAATCTTTCTAGGGCGCTCCCATAGAGAAAATAAGTGGCCTGGATGGGGCTTAATCGATAGAATTACATTAGTTTCCATTTTGACCCATTAAGTTTTAGGTCATTAGCAGAACACCAATTTTGGAACTTTTCCAGATCGGACTGAAGTTTTTATTGGGCAGAGAAAGATTTTACTGAACCACAGCTTAACGTCATCTGCGTACATAAGTACTCGAGAGTTCGGTAAAGCAAAAGGCAGGTCATTTATAAAAATGGTAAAAAGTAGAGGCCCGAGATGACTTCCTTGAGGGACTCCAGATGTAGCTCGGACTAGGCAGGAGAATACATCATTAACGATAATGGAAAGCTAACTTCGGACGGAGCCGAAGCTTATATACCCTTGCAGTTAAATAGCGGCTTCTATTGATTAAAGATATAGTAAATATCGGATATAGTTGGCCGATCCCTCACGTCCAGCGAGAGTCCGGCCAAGCGATGGCGGGTATTCCATCCGGCAGGGGCCACCACGGTAACACACTCGGCCGCCAGGCACCGAAACCATCCGTCTATCTTGGCGTAAGCCCGGAGGGATCGGACGGTCTAGGCGACCAACCCGAGCAGCTACCAGGCAAAACGAAAGGGCACCAGCATCCAGCAGTAGAGGACACCGGAGAGCCGCCGGGTACGTCTGACCCTATCGCGGTGAGCTTCAGTTACCAAACAGGCTGCCAGGCACCAGACCAGCACTCCTATACGGTGTACGCCTCGCGGGGGTGGGAAGTCCGTCGACCAAGAAGGGGCATTTGGCGTGAACAAACGGGCAAAAAATGAATTTCTAGGTGTACAAGAAAAGTGGATGCAACCAGCGACCGCAATCATTATAAGTTTTATTTTAAAAATCAGTAGATAATTATAAATAATAGATTTTTACGACATTCCTCACTGATAATTATTATTTTTTTGCTCAAAATTAAACTCATTTAAGGATTACAGGCTTCGTAGAAGGATTTTGACCATTTTTTTGTATTTCCTTGAAGAGTATCACGCCCCTCCCGCCCTCTTACTATAAGAAAAATTTAGATATAACGAGTTTTTAGGCAAATCTTCATTAGCAATGGACTAACAGTATCAGCTTTCTAGTACTAATGATACATTTTATGTATATATCCACCATCCCCTCCTCCCCCTCAATAAAAAAAGTTTATATATAGTAAGTAGACGTTGTTAGTTTTAATATTTATTCAGTTCAAGAAAAAGTAATTTTGATGAGGAGTCGCTTGAAAGGTTGCATCTTTGGCCTCTTAAGAGCAATTAAAATACAAATACAAACTTAAACTCAAACGCAAGAAAAATGTGCATAGAGGCATAATGCGTTCCCCCAGAGCAAAGCTACCAAAGCTAACGGCTCACATAAGAAACGCATTGCGCTATGCAGGCTCGGCTGTGGCTTATCTTCTATGTTTTGTTTGTTTACATTTCTATATACATATATGTTTATCTCAATTATTGGAGGCTTGCACGGAGCCTAACGTTTATTAGTGCGTTTATTAGTGAATGAAAGTTTGAATGTGTGAAGTGTGAAAATGATTTTGCTACTAAATTTCAATTTCTGTCGATTTTACGACGTGCCGATATGGTAGCCGACCACATAGCAATTATGCGCAGGCGCAACGGAAAACCGTTGTGTGTGTGTAGAGTGCAGGCTTTCAGCCAATAAAATAATGGTTCTAATCTGCTATAAGACAGACACTTTGAAAAATAAATATTTTTTAATTTAGTGTTTATTTCAGCGAAATTTATTTTTATTTTATTATTGTGCCTGACTTGCACTCACAGAGTCTGCCATTTAGGCGTAGCCATCTCTGGCGCCCTAGATGACAAGGTTGAGGTCATATACAAGGCCGGCCAGAACAACTCCATACGAGTCACGACCCCGAATAAGGATGCCTTTACCAAACTAAAAGCGTTCCTAAGTGTAAACCAAAAGAGGTTCCACACATTCCAACCCAGAGACGAACGCGCCTACCGGGTGGTCATCAAGGGGGTACCAAATAAAACGTTTGTGCAGCTCGGTGGTCACGGTTGAGCCACCACTCAAATTCAATGATGTCCCGCAATGCTACCGCTGCCAGGCATTCGGTCATACACAGAGGTACTGCCAACTAGAGCACCGATGCGTCAAGTGTGGAGGGACGCATCCAACTGCCTATTGCAAAAAGCACGCCAGCGAACCAGCTCACTGTCTGCACTGCAATGGCCCCCATGCGGCCTCTTACAAAGGTTGCGCAGACTACAAGAGGGCGAAAAATCGTCTCGCCCCCAAGCAGGCAGCTGTCCCACGATATCAGCCGCCCCACTTCAGCCGGACTGACCCCAACTTAAGCAGGACTGATCCCAATGTCAGCTATGCCAGTGCAGCAAGGAATGCTGCCACACAACAGGAGACCAGCTCCAACGCCAACCTAATCCCGTCAGGCAATCCACTGGATGTAATTATGGCCAGGATGGAGGAAAGTCATGGGTCAAATGACCCAAATGATAGCCACTGTGTGCAAATCACTATGCAAACGGGACTAGACGTGACAATTTGGAACGCCAACGGCCTGGTAAAAAGCAGGCCAGAAGTCGAGCTGTACTGCAAGAAACGCACTTCATCACCATTAGAGGATACGACCTCATCGCTGCTAACCACCCGAACGGTAGAGGTCGCGGGGGTGCGGCCATCCTCATCCGCAGCAGCATCAGATACGAGACATTGCCAGACATCAGAGAAGACTGGGTGCAATGCGCCCAAATCCAGGTCGCCACCACCTATGGAGAAATCATTGTCGCTGCCGCCTACTCCCCCCCCCAGACACAACGTCAGGGATGTAGATTTCGGGTTGCTCCTGGACTCCCTCGGGCCCAAGTTCCTCATTGGCGGGGACTTTAATGCCAAGCACCCCTGGTGGGGCTCCAACGGAGGAACCCAAAAGGCGTGGCCCTACTTAGGCAAATCCGGGCTCGTAACCTCGGCTGCCATGCTACAGGCGCTCCGACTTACTGGCCAACAGATCCGTCAAAGATCACAGATGTCCTGGACTTCGCCATCTCAGGAGGACTGGACTCCGCCGGAATCCAGGCACGAGAAGTCGCGGACCTTATATCCGACCACAGCGCACTTGCCGTCTCCTTGTATACACCAGCCATCTTAAGGTCGGCTCGGAGGAAGCTTATTTACAGAACGACGGACATCGGGAAGTTTCAGTCCTGGAGGTGCGCTTCTGCGAATGCGGACATAACACTAGAGTCCCCCGACCAGATTGAGGCGGCTGTCGAGGAATTGACTGCACAAATTCAGGCTGCGGCAGCTGAGGCAGCTCCAAGACTCTCCAACCGCCCGAGAGCCACCGACAGGGATATCCACTTCTGGAACCCTGTCGTCACAACTCTCAAGCTGGAAAAGAGGCGACTCAGGCGAGTTTGGATGTCGTCCAGAAACCCGAGAGACAAGACCAGCCTAAATAGAGCCTCCAAACGGCTCTCCGAACTATTGGCGAATTTGAGGAAGGAAGCACTCGACGGGTTGGTCGAACAGTTGGAACCGGGTGACCCAAAGAACAACCTGTGGCGCGTCACGAAAGCCATTCGACGTCCCCTTAAGAGGATCCCACCTGTACAGCGAGCTGATAGCAGCTGGTGCAGGTCAGAGACTGACCGGGCCAACGCGTTCGCCGAACACCTGGAGAGCGTGTTCACCCCATTTGACCGATGCTCGCCTGAAGATGCAGAAGAAACTGAACGACTCTTGTCAGAGCCCTCACGAGACGACGTCCGGATTCCACCTGTGACGGAAGAAGAGACAGCTGCCCAGATATAAGGCCCCGGGCGATGATGGCATCAGTGCAACTCCATTAAAGTTACTGCCACCTCCAAGCATCAAGCTATTGACAAAAATTTATAACAGATCCTTGGAGATTGGGTACTTTCCGACCACCTAGAAACGTGCCCAGGTAGCTATGATACCTAAGCCCGGAAAACCTGAAGCCAATCTTGCCTCTTATCGTCCGATAAGTTTACTGCCAATGCTCTCCAAAATACTCGAAAGAGTATTTTTTTGTAGAGCATTGCCAGTACTGGACGAGGCTGGTCTGATCCCCGATCACCAGTTTGGCTTCAGGCGGTCCCACGGAACTCCGGAACAATGCCACCGAGTGGTGCAGTACATCCTGGACGCCTTCGAAAAAAAAAGTACTGCCTGGCGGTAATGTTAGACGTGAAGCAAGCCTTTGACCGGGTTTGGCACACCGGTCTCCTGCTTAAACTGAAAGCAAACCTGCCCAGACCATACTACCTATTCCTAGAGTCGTTTCTGAAGGACCGCAAGTTTGCGGTCAGATGCGGAGAGGCCACATCCGGACTCAAGGAGGTCCGCGCCGGTGTCCCCCAAGGCAGCGTGCTGGGCCCATTACTATACAACGTCTACACGGCCGACCTCCCAGTCTTACGGAACACCAAAATAATGACAGCCACCTACGCAGACGATACCGCATTTCTGACCGCTGATGACAGCGCTATCGAAGCAGCTGCTGTAATGCAGGAACAGCTCAATCTGCTCGGCAATTGACAGAGAAGGTGGAATATCCAAGAAAACAATGACAAATCCACCGCCACCATTTTCTCCCTCCGCCCAGGGAATTGCCCTCCGGTCCGCCTCAACGGCTCACCCATCCCGCAGGTCGGCAATCCCAAATACCTGGGCTTCACGCTCGACAGGAGGCTAACCTGGAAGCCTCACCTCATAAAAAAACGCAAGCAGTGTGAGGAGAGACTTAAAGCCAATTACTGGCTGATAGGTAGAAAATCAAAGCTGCGGACGTCTTCAAAAGTCCTTATTTACAAGGCTATTATTCGGCCAATTTGGACATACG
Source organism: Drosophila varians (assembly GCA_018150405.1). Taxonomy (NCBI): domain Eukaryota; kingdom Metazoa; phylum Arthropoda; class Insecta; order Diptera; family Drosophilidae; genus Drosophila; species Drosophila varians. The sequence goes on from JAECWK010000126.1 coordinate 14,102,212, forward strand.
GCATCCAACTCTGGGGCACAGCCAGCAAGTCTAATGTAAGGATAATCCAAGCATTTGAAAACAGAGCGCTCCGTGTAGCCACTGGGGCCCACATCTACCACGATAACCATACAATCCACGAGGTGCTTGGCTTCCCTTGGGTTAATGCAGAAATTGAGCGATTCAGCAGCAAATACATCCAGAGGCTACACAACCACCCCAACGTGCTGGCGATCACCCACCCACCTCACAACAGCGAACAGATGCGGAGGATGCACAGAACTCACCCACTAGACATCCCCTAGATTAATTCTTAGACATATAGCTTAGTCATTACATTCCAAACTCATACAAATTATTTTTTCTTTTTTCTTCTCTCTTATCTACCCCTAACATTAAGTTACATATAAGTCAAGTTAACTATCACAAAATTTAATGGTTGTCCAACAGGGACAGTTTTAAATATATTCACCCCTGTCATAATAAAAAAAAAAAAAAAAAAAAAAAAAAACGGAGCCTAACTGCTTCTCCCAACCTGATTGATAAACGAATAACCCCTTTAAAAGTTGTTAAGCTTCCGGAGTTGATGCAAATCAATAGTGTTTTGCCTTTCAATTTATACCAGTCGCACTTTAAAATGGGTCGCAAGCTAATTTCTAACGTGCTTATATTTTGTACTTCGCCGGGGAAAGTATTATATCCGTGTCCTATATATGCAAGGCGAATTTCTCTGGAAATGATGCATCAAATTTTAGGCGGCATCTGGAAGCCAAACACAAAAGCGAATTTAAATGCGAATGCTTGCATAGATTTGGGGACAAGTGAAAAGCTTCCCTATCCATACTGGATTCCAAGGGTTTTAAAACTTTGACAATGCAAATATTCAGCGGATTAGAAATACCGGCTATAACTTCTCGTAATATAATGAGCTTCGTTGATGAGAAATATGATTTCTTTAAATCAAAAATACCGACAGCTCTGGAGAATCGCATAATATCACTGAAAATGGACACAGCTACAATGCGCAGAAAATTTGCAACCAAATTAAAAGCATTCTCAGTGATTTTAATATATGCAAGGAGCAGAAGGATATTGAATAACAGACAACGGACGAAATATGATAAAAGCGGTGCATATGCTGAGTAATTCCGAAGAGGATGAATGCGGCGAACTAGAAGATGATTGTGGTTTTGAGATAGACACAAATTTGAAAATATTCTCACTAAGTTCCATTAAATGGGCTGCCCTTGGAGTGTGTAGAATTTATCGAAAGGGCTCGTGAAATCGTTAAGGTATTACGAAAGCCATCATATCGGTAAGAATTCAAACATTTTTAAATATTCAAAAATAAACATTAAATATAAATTATGTTTAACTTAGATATTCGATAGCTGAGGAATGCCTGCCACAGCCAGTGCTCAATGTGGCTACACGTTGGCGCTCAACATACCAAATATTGAACAAGCTTCAAGTCTTTGAAACATTTTGTGAGAAAGAACTCAAATCTACTTTAAAACTTTCACAAAGTGAATGGAATGAATTTCCGAAAACTCACAGCTACTTTAAAGCCAGCTTTTATAGCAACTGAAAAACTGTAAATGAGTTTTTGAACAGCATTGAGGTTGCATCAGATGAAGAAGTCGGGGATGATGCGTATATAATACTTTTGCGAAAAGGGTATTCGGAAATTGACAACTATAGCCCAAACCAGTTAGTCTGGAAAAAAATTTAATGGAATATTGGAAGGAAAAGCGATTGAATATTCCCAATCCAATTGTTTCAGCTAGCAAAGGTTGTGCACTGTGTACCTGCAACGCAAGTAAGAGTTGAAAGGTCATTTTAGGTACTAAAATTGCTCTTAATAGACCAAAGATGCCACCTTTCAAGCTTTCAACCTTTCACCTTTCCTTATCAAAACTACTTTTTGTTAAACTGAATAAATCTTAAAACAAACAACGTCTACTTACATTATATAAACTTTATTATTGAGGGGGAGGAGGGGATGGTGGATATATACATAAAATGTATCATTATACAGTTGGACCTTTGGCGATCGGGGTGAGCTTGGCTGTCGCCGGGCAAGAGCCAATGTCTGCATCTGTTCACCTACCGAGAGCTGAGCGGAGAAACTATTTCCCTTTTCTTAGCGATTGCTGCTAAATTTCTAAGTCCAAGAGGCGAGAGCGAAAGTCTGCTTGCTTACACCCACCCCGGCGTCAGCCAAAGGGAATTTATACAAAAAGTCCCAGAGGCTGGATCCGAGGATCCTGCTTGTGTTCAAGTTAAATAAAAATAAAAAGTTCTTAAATAAATGGTTGTCTCAAGAAATGTAACACACATATTTCATTACATTGAATGAAAAGTCATTTAATGAACTTTTTACGTTTATTTAAATTTAAATTTAAATTGCTTTTATATTTCTTTATTTATAATTTTAAATACCTATAAAAGGTTATACTAATTTTAAACAATATAAATCAAATATAATATTAAATAAAAGGGTTGATAGTGCATGGCCCACGAAATCGTCAGTGTGGCTTATTGTCAGCTGACACTCTTCTTTTGCCACCCTTTACATTGAAGTTATTGTTACGACGTTCGGTGCAAATTTACTAAAAATTGTAAGTATATATTTTTGTATCAGTTTTATTGTATCTCCTATAGTAGTAATACTAACATTTGTTGTTGCCGACAACTAATATAGAATAGCTGGAATATAGAATCTTCTAATTGTTTAGTATCCTCATATATATGTAAATCGTTTAATTCTTTGGCTATTTCTTATTATTGTTATTGTTTTAAGTGAAGTAGGGAAATTGAAACAGTTTCATTGTCATTATCAGGTAATTGAAGCAATATTTGAAGCAAATATCAGAAACTGCATATGTTGCAACAGTGGGGTCAACAGCTGATTCGGCCAAAATTGCCATTGGTCATTGGTACTGCAAAAAAAATTTGGTTTATTCTTAAATTGTTGGGCCTTTATATAGCAACTTCCGTTTTTTATTTGGAAATCAACAATTTGTAATGGTATTACGGATTTTAGGCAGCACACGTTATCAGGCGTTTTTGTCGTTAGTGTGAAATCTGGGAAATTGAATTTGATTACATTTCCAAATCTATCAAATTGAGCTCCTAGTTCTCTATTGTCCACTGCTGGAATTGGGCCTGAGCATTTTTTAGCTACCTGTTCTAATATTTTATTTGGCCCCGTTTGACCTGTTGCAAGAAATTTTCAAATTTATACGCAGTAAAATCAGTTAAATGGGCCTGAGATTTTATGCAATTCACTAAAGGCAGAACATTATGAACATTATAAGTTAAAGAGTCTGCTGGATAAACATTTGTGAAATATTTAACAAAATGGTCTAATATTTCCCAGCTAGGTCCAATTGAGAGGCGTATTTTTTATACCCTTGCAGAGGGTATTATAATTTTGGTCAGAAGTGTGCAACGCAGTGAAGGAGACATCCAGGACCCCATAAAGTATATATATTCTGGATCAGGATCACCTCCTGAGTCGATATAAGCATGTCCGTCTGTCCGTCGGTCCGTCTGTCTGTTTCTACGCAAACTAGTCTCTCAGTTTTTGAGCTATCGTCTTGAAACTTTGCACACACCCTTCTTTCCTTTGCACGCAGTATATAAGTCGGAACGGCCGGGATCGGCCGACTATATCCTATAGCTGCCATATATCTGATTGATCGGAAATGCTGTAACTTCCACGTTTTTGAAGATAGAAACTTGAAATTTGCACAAATTTCCTTTTATGGGAATTTAAGCCGATTTGGAAAATATCATACGGATCGGCCGACTATATCCTATAGCTGCTATATGATTGATCGGAAATGCTATAACTTCCACGTTTTTGAAGATAGAAACTTGAAATTTGCACAAATTCCCTTTTGTGGGAATTTAGGCCGATTTAGAAAATTTCATACGGATCGGCCGACTATATCCTATAGCTTCTATATAACTGATTGATCGGAAATGCTATAACTTCCATGTTATTGATGATAGAAGATTGAAATTTGCACAGATTGACTATAACGGGAATTTAGGCCGATGTGGAAAATTTCATACGGATCGGCCGACTATATCCTATAGCTGCTATATGATTGATCGGAAATGCTATAACTTCCACGTTTTTGAAGATAGAAACTTGAAATTTGCACAAATTCCCTTTTGTGGGAATTTAGGCCGATTTAGAAAATTTCATACGGATCGGCCGACTATATCCTATAGCTTCTATATAACTGATTGATCGGAAATGCTATAACTTCCATGTTATTGAATATAGAAACTTGAAATTTGCACAGATTTTCTTTTGTAGAAATCTAAGCCGATCTAAAAAATTTCATACGGATCGGCCGACTATATCGTATAGCTTCTATATAACTGAACGATCGGAAATGCCACAACTTTCCTGTTTTTGGGCGTAGAAGCGTCGGACTTCTTTTAAAATCCATTTTATACGAATCTAAGGTTGTTATGAATGTTTTTGTAAAGATCGGCCAATTATATCCGATATTTACTATATCTTAAGTCAATAGAAGCCGCTATTTAACTGCAAGGGTATATAAGCTTCGGCTCCGTCCGAAGTTAACTTTCCATTCTCGTTTTTAATAATAATCTATAAGCCCAGGAAAATGTTAAGAAGTGCTTGTAACACTCTTCAGAAATACAATTTTTAAGGATTATCATCCCTGTGTACACCGTAAATTGCCTTAATTCTGTGGCTTTCCATCGCGGAAATTCATCCAGTGATCAGTGATCGAATAGAAATGCTCTTATCAAGTCTATGTCCAAACGCATAGATTCAAACGCATTGGTCCCAAGTGTTCCACACATAAAGGAACGAGCGGGGCATCACATTTAAATGAATTTATTTTGATCTTTACCTGGTACCTATTTGAAGTGGGTTTACTTCTAGATCCTTACGTTACAAAGTCGTGGAGGTACTGGTTAACATTAGAAGGCTTTGAATTCCCTGAATATGATCCCATCATAAATACTTGTGAATCTTTAAGATTTTTGAAGAATCCCAAAACGGGCCAAACACAAGTTTGCGAACTTTTAAATAGACCATCGACATTTATATCCAAAACCAAGTCGTTTTCATTAGCTACATTTTCTTGAATAGATTCATAGATGCGGGTATAATTTCCCGGAGTAACTGTTCGAATTATTGCCTTTCTATTGCTATTCTGAAGTAGGCACTTATATATCTTCAGATCTTAATATTTTTAGTAGCTCTTCTAACTGATGCCAAGTGACGTTGCACAACATCGGCGTTTAATCGATCAATTATGTAACGACTATTTTAATTTTTAAGTTGTCTTTCCATTTCTGACTTCTGTTTTAAATTTCAGATTCATTTGTTTAAACGGTTGCTCAATCCGGGGGCTTAGTTAAATGCATAGAAAAACTTTTTGCACGTTCGTTACTAATAAAAATTAACTGCAGCGGGGAGTACGGGAAAGTAGCCTTACAGGATTGTCCAATATAGGGCTATAAAGAAATCGAAAAATCTCAACTACAAGGCATCAGTGAGGCTAAACAAACCCAAGAAAGCCACACTGATACATAGCTCGAGTGAATCATTATTAGATGTTACTGTTTTATAGTTTTATTTTAACTTTGTTTAATGTTTTAAATTTTGTTTTTAATATTAGTTTTATTTAAATTTTAATTTTTTTAACTTTTAACTACCTTAATAAACAATACAATTAACAAACAACGAGTTTCTTATTAACATTCATAATAATATAAGGCTAAAAAGCAAAAGCAATAGCCAAGCAAACAAAACGGCCAATCAAAGGCGAAGGAAATTTTTTGGATTTTTGTTGTGGATCCTAATTTTCCTAGGTGAGCTCTGGGTGAACTCTCGTACCCTTTTTCACCCAGCCGCTGGGTGAAACCTACAGTGGCGAGCAAAATTTAATGCATGTTCACAACTTTGACTTTGGCCATCAATACACCCAGAACCACACAAGCAATTCCCATAATTTTTTTTTATTTTTATCCTTAATTAATTAATAAAAATATTGAAGGACTCAAATGCTCGATTAATGATGTCCGAAATGCGGAAAAACAAGCTGTTGCGACTTGTGACTGCAGCAGACTCTTCCCATTATTTGGATTATTGTAATTGTTAATAATAGCCGCGGTGGCCGTCAATAGGTGCGCATAGGCGATAAGCGCCCTCCTTATCTAATCTTCCTATCCTGTTCTGGTTATCACCGCTAAAGCTCAGCTATTTCTGTTCAAGAGAGGTCTAGTGTGCGTGGACGGCTTTGGCTCTCCGGGCGCCGCTGACAGGACTGACAGGACTGACAGCTTTGTATCGTTGGTTGCTAATATATATATATATATATATATATTGGTGTGATATATATGGATGGGAAGCTTGAAGTTGAGAGAATTGCATCGCGCCGAGCAGACCTCTTGTCATTGACTCTCCGCCGCTGTAACCTGAATGTAAGTGTAACCGCTGAATAAAGTGCTAACGTGAAATTGACGAATTGTTTTGTTGGAATCTGGGAAACTGCCTGCTATTACAACGCTGGTAGTTTTGGTGACCCCGATCAATTCCAAATTCGCCTCCGCTTTGTTCGGGTTTCCGTTACTCGCTTATATTTATCGCGATTCTTTGGTGTACTTGTTCGTCGCTTTGGACACCGCGAGAAACGAATGCTGCAGCTGCAGGAAATTATTCAGCTAAATAAAATTTTATATATCATATATGATGTTGCATATCATTTTAAAGGATTTTTTACTCTTAATCCAAGTATAATATTTAAAAAATATTTTAGTTTAAAATATAAAAATTCTATTACAATCTTAAAATCAATTATTTCAACCCCTAATGCATTTCAAAAGAAAGCGAAATCTCTTTCTCAACCCCCTAAGGGTAAAATATCGTTGCAGGTACCGATCCCTTTTTTATCACTTCTGTATAGTGTGGGTAAAATGTGGGTATTGCTATTTTATTACATTGCTATATTTATTACAGCATTCTTTTTAGGCTGACACAGGTTGACTTGACCAGGAAACCGATTGAAAACGATCCCACACATACACATACATGATCATGATGCAAGAATTCAGTTACATTCCTATATAGTAGCTACTTTCAGCTCTAGGCGTTATCTTGTGGGTAGAGTCTTTTGATTGGTTTTCCAAACTCTGTGCATGGGAAAACATACCGAATGTTAGAGTGGTTTTCGTGCATCAGCTCTATGTATTAGTGTAACCAATACATCCAAACACAAGTACCTGTATTCGGTTTTCGAGGATAAATAGGTTTATGCTAAGAATCAAATCTTTAGTAATATTCTTTACGCGTTGACGGAATCATTTGTAAACAAAAAATTTGCTTAAATTTGTTTCAATAAAAAATCTATCAAAAAATGGAATCAAAAGTGCTGTGTGACTTGTGTTCGAAAACTGTATCGATTAATGAGTTCATTGATCATTACGGAAACTGTGAAGGCCCCAAAAATGCCTTTAATTTATTAATGAATAAAAACTGTAAAAAGACACCACCAATACAAAGTTAAATAGTGCAAGAACTGATCCAGGAGTTATTGGAGAAACTAATAAACAAAACTATGAATCATCGAACCCAAAACGAGGAAAACGTCAGAGGGAGAATGATGATGAGCATCCGACATCATCAAAAAAGACTAAAAATGCAATTAAAGGAGAAAAACGTCACCAAGAGAGTGATGAGGATGAACATCCTACAACATCAAAAAAGGTAAAAAGACAATGCCTCGAGAAATAAATAATGTTCCAATTAATAATTTTTATGCGGACTTTTATTCACATTTTCTAAATGATCATATATTTTCTGATATCATAAAAGAGAAATTATTATATTTAATAAGTACAACCAAGATTGTATTTCCAACCCACATATAAAAAACCCACAACATATAAAATTCTTGCAGAAAAATCAATAGTTTTAAAAGAATTTTATATTAAATGCAAAAAAATCTCATTACCATTATTCAATATAAATTTATTGAAACAACAAAATATTTTGGTAATCCTTATTTATCTATTTATGAGGACCAATATAATGACATAGAAACCCTCTTGAATGAATCAATAGAACAATTGATTACTCAAGCTGGAGATTTTCAAGAAAACGAATCTGGTTGGTAAATTACAAGTTTTGATTACTTTTAAATGCAACTAATAAAGCTTGAACATCTTCCTGGATCAGGATTTGTGGAAGCACCTAAAAAAATTAAATCTAGAAATGCATTAATTAATATTAAAAAAAATTATGCTTTCTGCTTTAAGTGGTGTGTTTTAGCTCATATTTCTTACATGAAACATAATGAAACCAATTCCATGTCGAGAGCTGAAAAGAAATATGCCAGAGAAAAGCTAAATAAAACACAATCCTATAGAGTTGTTGATATAAGTCAAGAGCGAATTTTCCATGACACATTTCAACTTGACTTTTCAGGAATCGATTTTCCGATTGAAAAGAAAGGAATACAACGCTCTGAAAGAAATAATGAAGATTTCAGCGTTAACGTGTATGAACGTGTATTAAAAGGTCGAATAAAAGGACCAACAATTAGAACAAAAGAAGTCAAAAGACATCATATAGATATTTTAAGAATTCAAAATCCTAAGGAAAATAAGTATCATTATGCATACATTACAAGCATAAAAACTTTATGCAAATCACAAATCAACAAATCAAACGCTTAGAGATACTTTTGCAGAAATTGTCTACAATTTTATTGTGCAACTAATACAACGCACAACATGAAAGAGTGCGGACTAGTTGCATCTTTATACCCAGAGCCGAACACAAAAACCAAATTTACAAATTTTTCAAAAGAAATATCGCCTCCGGTCGTTATTTATGCGAATATTGAATCCGTTTTGGAAAAATATAACACAACATCTAATGATCCAAATGTGTCATCCACTACAAAGGTTCAAAAGCATACTGCATGTGCAGCATCGTATTATGTTGTACATAGGTATAACTTTCAGTTAAATGAGCTTTGGACTTATAAAGGTAAATAAATTATAACTTATTTTAAAACTATTAAAATCTTATTATATTTTTCTGTCATATTAATAGGTCCTGACTGCATGCAAAAATTCTGTGAATCGATCAATGCAAAAACTGTGGTTTTGTATGATAGATACTGGAAAAATCCGAAAAAAACCCATACATAACTATGAAATAGATGACGAGGACCATCAGGAACATTCGAATTGTATTGTATTGCGAGGAAAGTATTAACCACGATGATCGAGAAAAATCGGTAATCGTAGCGCCTCAGCATAGTCAGTTCCCGTCTTTGTTGATCTCCCAACGTGCGTAAAGAATGCTGCTCCTATCGTTGCTCCAGGCCCTGCTGCTGATGCTGTAACCGTTTCTGATGTAGCGGTTGCTGCTGACTTAAGCCCCAATCGGGCTGCTGGACCTGTGGCTGTGGTTGGTTCAGATGTCCCGATCGAGGGGATTGTTTCGGAATCCGTATGTGATCCTGAGCTTTCCGCTAACCTTGTTCCTGTTGTTGCTGCAGCTATTTTGAAGCCCGTTTCCGCCTCTGACTTGGCGCCTGCCGTAGTTCCAGCTATCCAGGCTCCGGCTGTTGCTCCTGCCATCGCTACCGGTCCAATTGCGAACGTCTGGCCGATAAGTTTGCTACTGTGAGCGCCATTGCACCAGCTGTGTCTGCCGGACCCGGTCTTGTTCCTGCCGTTGATGATGAAGCGCCAGGTTCCACCCATGCTGCCACCAAGCTTGCCTTGGCTGACGATGCCTGCCCGCCAGAAGCCGATTGCCACTGCTGCTGCTCCCGAGAGCTCTGACAAGTTTTCGACTGTTCCGGCCAGATGTACATATGCGCCGGTCCGAATCGCTAATCGTGCAAGAAGGAGGAAGAGTAAGGGGATGACTGAGCTGTGGCTATGGTTCTTCTCGATCTCCTTTCTGCGGGCCTTCAGTCTGATGTCGGAGAGATACGAACCCAACATGCGCGACCAGGAAAGATGGACCCTGGCAGTCATCACTTGCTCGTGGTTCAAGATCCTGATGACCAATTCTTGCCAACACCTCCTCAGAGGATCCCTACATGGTCACCCCAGATCCGGCGAATCGTATTTCTGGATAGATTGGACCGCCCTTGTCTCTAAACATAGACCCTGGAATGACTAATGGAATACTGCTGCTCCCCAATCCGACTAGTTGTTGTTGAAAGCTGGACTTCCAACGGGGGGAGTAGGTTGGGACTTGTGACTGCAGCAGACTTTCAATATTATAACATTGGAAACGAGTTATCTGGTTTGATGAGTCAAAACTTAACCGTTTTCAGAGTGATGGAAAACAATATTGCTGGATCTAACCCGGAGATAGGGTTTAAAGACACCATGTAAAGCAAGCCGTCAAACATGGCGGTGGAAACATAATGGTTTGGGGATGCTTTACATGGGAGCAAATTGGACCTCTACCATTGGTTGAAGTAATTGTGAAAAAAGTGGACAACCTTCAAATCCTTCAAACAAATCTTCCAAACTATTTTGAAAAATGTGCTTACCCTGAGAAGAATAACGTCTTCCAAGAAGATGGGGACCCAAAGCACACAGCCAAAATAGTTAAGGGCCATGTATAAATACTCAAAATAGTAATGGCCTGCTCAAAGTCCCGACCTCAATCCAACTGAAAGTCTTTGGTCAATTCTGAAAAGACGGCTTGGGCAATACGAATCTACACCTAAAAACTTGAGTGACCTTTGGGAGAGTCTTGCGGTGGAATGGAGTCGAATTCCGCAGGAAATTCTTTTTGCTCGCCACTAGGTGACTTTTACGCAAGAAAGGGTACGTAGAAAACCGCAGCCACGAATGTGAAAAAGTAATACACAGAGTTCACCCATTTTACCTCGCAAGGCGATCGGCAAGTCCGACTGGGATGTATTTTACCAACCCTTCACTTCCGTCCATCGCGGTAAGACATCAGATTCAAAGTGATCTAGTGATCAATGCCTAGTGTGAGGACACTTCGAGTGAAGCGGGCTCTACAACGTGTTCGATTCGATCGAAACACCCGAGACAGCTTAGGTTTGATACACGAGTGCCTGCACACACGCTCGATTACAACATAAAAACGGAAGAATCCGACTGCACATATAAGAACGCAAGCATGCATATGTATATTTATACACAGTGGGGATAAATAAAATTAATTTGAAAACTAACTACAACAAGAATTAATATATACAATACACAGTGGGGATAAATAAAATTAATTTGAAAACTAACTACAACAAGAATTAATATATACAAGCAACAGAAGGGTTGAAAAATGGTTTTTTGAAGAAACAGCTTCATATCACCAACCATGCAACATATAGACATCTCATTTCAAGCAATAAAAATGGACCGAACCATTTTTTGCAACAACTCCCACATCAACTTCCAGCACAGTTCGATAGTGTTCGAGTTGTTTGTCAAACGTTTTTACGCACATTGCAGAGTCGCTGAGGCATCTCGAAATAAGTTGCCCTGCGCTGGATGTGATCTTTGTATGATGTTCATGTATATCCGTGTATGTGACGCGTCATGTGTGCGAGTTTACTTCTTTTTACTTCTTTTTGGTGCAAGGCAGAACATTTTTACTTGGTACCCTCACAATATGGTAGTATTCATGTTCGGGTAATGATTAAAAAAAATAATATTTCCGCATACATACGTATTTTAAAAACACGAATCGGGGGTAGCATTGAAATGTTTAAGGAACATATATGCACGTATACGAATGATTAAAAATGAACAAACTAAGAAAGGAACAGGCAGAAACAATAAACAAAGCCGATTAAATATACCTTGTACCCTGTAGATGGATTTTTCTCTTATTTTCTCTTATTTTATGTATATATACACAAATCCTAAACAGTTTACTGCTACCCTTCATTCATATGATTAAAAAATTATAAAAAACAAAAATAATGTTTTTTTTTTATAATTAATAATTAACCAAATAGTGAATATGCCCAAGTTAGGGCACCAGTATAAACAGTTGAAAGACAAAATGTTCTGGCTGACTTCGAAAACAAGTAAACTTGCACTCATGAACGCAAAAAATTGTGCCCATTTTCGTTGTATGAAATGAGAAGTCTTTATGTGTATGGTATGCATATCACTATGTAATGCGGTGTCTTCGAAAAAACATTTCTTTACCCTTCTGTTGCATCTATACATATATATATAATTTTGTAGAAGTCTGTTATCAAATTATTTTTGTATTATTTCTTATCCCTTCGTATATAAACATACATACGGATGCTTATATGTGCAGTCGGATTCTTCAGTTTTATGTTGGACTCGAGCTTGTGTGCAGACACTCCGAGTATCGATCTTTCTCGGGTGTTTCAGTCCAATCGAGCAAAACGTCTCGAGCCCGCTTGATCGAACTCGAAGTGTATGTGCACTTCGCATTGATCACTAGATCAATTCGGATCTGACTCTTGCCGTGATTGGAGGGTCGTGTTGATAAAATTGTAACTTATAAAAGGGGAATTTCTTAAATTTTCTTTGTGAAAAAATTGCGCTTTAAATCATAAGTCATGTGAAAACGAAAATAAAACACAACGATTTACTAAAACAAAATTAGGCATAACTAAAATTTAGATATCCACTAATGTTTGTTCAGAAATAAAATCATGTTGACATTTTTTGGTTTTAGCAATTCTTTGCTTTGGCTTCTCCATGAGTCTTTTTATACAATTTAATAGGACGGATGAGGCGAAGAAGGCACTGATAAAGGATCTGCTTCGCACTCACCAAATTTGGGACAACGAAATCCGTCGATGCGCAATGGCTCCTAAACGAAACTTTGAAAGAATTTTTGGAATTTTCTCGGAATCCCAATATTTCTGCAACCTTGAAACTAAAAATTAATATAAAAGGGCAAGTTTTTGTGTTAAACTTTATTTAAATGAGGCCTGCCTGGTCCGGCGACGGTTGCGGCCCGATGTCACAGGAGCCTCTCTCTCTGCTAGCAAAATTGTTCACTTTTATCGCGGTAGTCACAGTAAGGGTTCACATCGAGCTTCTGAATAACCAAATCAAAATTATTAAAATATACAACTAATAACAATATACAATGAAATGACTAATAACTTCCGCAGTGGCTTAACTCCCAGCGACCCGTCATTTAAATTTTTTTTTCAATAGATTAAGTTTGGGGGGAAATCGCGCGTTATCTGGGTTGGGCAACGATCAACATACGTGGTGGATTTAAATGAGGCTGTTATGCGAGTGGCTGAATGAATTTCAGGCTGATAAGAAATAGATCAAGATTAATATGTTGAAATAATTTTGCGAATAGCTTCTTTTCTCTGGCCAGAAGTCAGGCGAACAAACTGTCTAAAACATCGGCAAAGACAGATATATCTTGAAGGATGTGTGGGGCTGCGCTGTCATTGGACGTGATGACATAGAGGACAAATTGGACAATTGCCAAAGATAGCGTCAGTTATCTGGGTCCGAATTCTTATTTGTATATTATAATCCTGGCTCTTGAAGTGGTAAAGGTGATCATGAAATAAGTGATGCGCAGCAGTTCTGGCAGAGAAATTGCTGGGGTACACGGCTTCGGAGACTCAATTAGTGGCTGTAGGCTTTTAATTCATTAAATCCTCCGTTCCTTGTGTGCCGCAAGAACGTTCTCATCTCGCTCTGCACGGCACAACAATAGTGTACGCCAGAGCTCCGGGACACTCCGTCCGACACTGAGACTGTACAACTGGCACATTTGGCATGTACCATGTTGTCACACAGCCAACAGGGGAGGCTTGGCTGGGATGAAGTTATTGTCTTATTGCAAGAATTAATTGCGCAGACTACTTTAAATTTCATTTTTTTATTAAATATATTTATTTTTTTTTTCAATTATGTTATACCTTGAACCACTGTACCAAAAGAAAAATTAGAACAAGAGAACAGTTTGTATGTTAGTATAAGAGTTAGAGGTTAGGCTTAGAGGTAGAGATAAGCAACTCAAACGGGAATAGTGAAAAGAGCAACAACAAATAGTACAGCAAACCAGAGCTATGCTTGGATTAAAATTAATAAATATTAATTTTGCACACGCGTAAGCGAGACGAAAATTATAAAAGTAATTTAAAATTGTTAAGAAAATTTTAAATATATTTAAATCAAACGCCGGTTTGATCGCAAGGTAGGCAAAATAAAGATATAAACGCAGAGCGCACAAAAAAAAACACGTCCGTTCGCTTTGAAAGGAAAAGAAAGTAACTTAGCGCAGACTACTTTAAATTCCATTTTATTGTTTTATTTTTTTTTTTTATTTATTTTTATTTCAATTTTTTAATAGCTTCAACCACTGTACCAAAGAAAAATAAGAACTAGATAACAGTTTGTAGGTTTAGTATAAGAGTTTGACTCGGGTTAGGCTTAGAGATAAGGAACTCTAAAATGAAATTAAGAAAAAGAGCAACAACAAATAGTAAAGCAAAGCAAAAGCTATGCGTGGAAAAAATTAATTAATATTAATTTACCACCAAATATATCGCTGCACACTACACAATTGTAAGAATGTGTTAAATAGTTTATAAATTTAAAATTTTTATATATATGGGCAAAGCACTAAGAAAAAAGCAGAGCGCACAAAAAAAAACGCGTCCGTTCGCTTTGAAAGGCAGAAAGATTTAGTGACCTATTCTTTTATTCAAATTTATATACGCTCTATCAAAAGAATTAATTTTATCCTGATTTATAAATTTAAAATTAGATAAGGGCAATTGTTGACTCATTCCGCATCCATATAAATCATAGGCATCTGCATAAATATTTTTTTGGTTGGGTTGGATTATATTGATCATGTATTCGTTATTAGCGTTGTCTCTGCTTTAAGACACTAGGTTTTAGACGGCTTTAATACCCTCGTACACCTCTTTTTCGTAACTCAAGATTCACTTTGGTAAATTTCAGCATTGCATCCTATGAAATAGATGCGGCTGAAACATAGTATGCCTGGTCAAATTTTTAAATTCCAGAACAAATAAATTAAATTCTGAAGCACATCTGCCAGAATTATCTGCTAAGTATAATTGAAGATAGTCCCATATAGTTCTATAGATAAAAGTTTGCCATAGGGTTTGAGTGAAATTATAATCGCCAATGCTACATTCTTCATCCCTTAAAGAATCACAAAAACAGTCATGGGGGCACTTCAGTTTCACTAATTTATTAAAATTATCTAAATATTCATAGAGGAATAGAGGAATATTTTTGTGAATTTCTGGTTGATACATTTAGTTTTTAAAATTTTAAAGTCATTATCATCCATATTAGAAGAAAAGGTATCTGTAACGTGCAACGAAAGTAATTAAGGGACTAGCGAGGGTCTGAGCTTGCGGGGCACGCTTTAGGTTCCGGCTCTAGCTCGTCGGCTTTGGGGGTGGTGGTCTTGCTGACTCAGACTTCGCCTTTCGCTGCTCATAACAATGATCAAGTTCAGAATTGAGCGTGCTGCGACAAAAAAAATTTTTTTGCTAGAACTACTACCGGGAGAGATAATTTAAAGTAAGCATCAGTTTGCTATCTCCGTAGAAGCGTCCACCCAGGTACGCCGCCAGACACCAGAAAAATGATCCGGCCGGAAACGGAAAGCCTAAGTTGGCTGCGCTTAAGCCGGACCAGCTGACTCATACGTCAACTCCGACTCCACAGGGTTGCCGAGGTGCGCCAATTCGAAGGCGGGCTCTTTAGGGCGCGTTCGATTTGAAACTTTTTAGCGCTTCAGGCGCCGCTACAAAACCCCCCCGCTGAAGTCAGGCTAGGGTATGTACTTGCCAAAGGTACCCTAGACTGACTCCGCCTGAAGCGAGTTTACTGGCGATTGTGTTTCGCGTGATAATTCCCTACGGGTCGCCCCTGCAAATCTTCCAATTCATAACACGAATTTCCTACCTTCCGGCGAACTCGAGCTTTGATAAAGGCAGGACCCTTTGTTAGGTGAACGAGCTACACTCATCTTAAATCTTTAAGGCAGACGGGCAAACTATACAGAAACTTGACCCTGATGCTGGGCCTTCCTAACGCACCCCTCACACCAAATCAAATAAAATTAAAAGAAAAGATACCAATAAAAAAATAAAAACTTAAAATTAGAACCACGAAATCAACGATTTGCTCAATCTATGAATTGAAATAAATGATTATGAAATAAAGACGATGAAATCTCGAATTTATGAATATAAAACTTCTATCAGAGATGTTTACCAAATTAATTAGCCGATTCAAAGCCTGACCTTACCCACGTCGTAGGATTTCTAGCTTCTTTTCCAAATTTCTCAATTGAAAGAATAGATAGATATAGTAAGTATACTTGTATCTCTTCACCAAGGGCATACTTCTTAGCGGAACTTTCGACTTGACTTACGGACAACGAACCAATCTGAATTGAGTTCTTTGTATTCCAGTTAAATCAGCAACTTGAGTTCCTGAAGTGCCTGAATTGGGCCGTTCGTGGATGTAATGCTTTCTTAAAAGCAATTTGTCTCCATGTTCCAACTCGGCTTTGGCTACGGCAATTCCATTTACTTGGGCCAAAATAACAAACAATATTTGAGTTATCTTGTTACTCCACAAATAAAATTGGAATGCCGCATTATTGGCGAATACAATACAAACAAAGAAAAAGGGTAAATTCAACCATAGCTTTCGTTCTGGGTGCTCTTGCTTTTAACTCCCAGAAGCTCGGTGAGACTTCGGTTGAATTTACATTAAAACCAAGAAAAACAAAGGATCGTGATATAACTATAATGGCAAACTTTTACTTTACTTATCGGGGATTCTTAATGGATGAATGCTTATTCCATTCGGGCCTTCCATCAGGGCCCCACGTTGGGCGCCACTTTTCTTTATCATTATTATTATATTACTACTGTAACGTGCAACGAAAGTAATTAAGGGACTAGCGAGGGTCTGAGCTTGCGGGGCACGCTTTAGGTTCCGGCTCTAGCTCGTCGGCTTTGGGGGTGGTGGTCTTGCTGACTCAGACTTCGCCTTTCGCTGCTCATAACAATGATCAAGATCAGAATTGAGCGTGCTGCGACAAAAAAAATTTTTTTGCTAGAACTACTACCGGGAGAGATAATTTAAAGTAAGCATCAGTTTGCTATTTTTGGGTAAAGAAGAAGGGAAAAGTTGAAAGACAAAAAAAAGAGAGAGAAGTAAATGACGAGGTTTCAATTGGAAAAGATACCACAGGTGTTGTGTGTGGCGAATGCCCCTCCCTACCGTTGATCACTGCTGCAGAGTTCATCTCTGGTGATCCCTATCAACCCCCTTCGTCGGCGAGGTCATCGGCTTTGATCGACTTGTACTAACTTATTTCATTTTTGTAAATTCTTTAATAACTAACAAAATTTCAAATAGAGACATTTTACTTATAGCTAACGGTGAGAACGATATGCAACACCTCTGTGATTAAGCTTATACATCTACAGTTTTACCTTACATGACATAGGCTTAACTTAGAACTAAAAGCTAGCAGGAGTAAATCTTAATCAATATTTTTTTTTTTTTTCTACTTTGGTTGGAAACTAAATGAACGCAGGTTAATTCTTTATAATTCTTCGAGACCTTATTTATCTAGTTTTGTTTTGGGTTCACATACTCACAGGGCTCCTGCGGCGGGGATCGATCTCCGGCGAAGCGCTGGAACGTTGGTTTGATGAGCTAGACAGTTGGAAGGGTTTACTGAATTATTCCTGCATCCTTTACTTATCTCCTTCTATCTCCTTTTTTTTTTTTTTTTTTTTTTTAACTATACTATACGATAAACCCTTATTTTTTTTTTTTTTTTTTTACATCTTGGATTCTTTTAATATACTACTTTTACTTCATTATTGTTCTCTTATATTCTCTTATATATATCTAGTTTTTTTTCTTTTTCCCCCCTTTTTTTTTTTTTTGTTTTTGTTTTACAATTTCTTTGTTCTAACCAACATCTTTGTTTTTTTTTTTTCTTCACATTACTCTGTCACCCGACTTTATTCTTATCAATCCTCTGTTAACCATTTCTTTTTTTTTTTCAGCAAACTATTTCATTTTATTTTTTTTTTGTTTCCTTTTTTTTTCCCCACAATCTTTAGTTAACTTTTATTGTGTATCTTTCACTCTTATTCCTTATCACTATTTTCATGCATTTCGGTTGTTACTTATTTTCTGGACGCTTTGGGACTCAGCTGCGCCTAAGCTGCACTTTAAACTTTTCTTTTTCTCTTCTTTTCTTCGGATTACACAAAAAAAAAAAATAATCCAACTTCCTGTAGGTTAGTCGCCTCGAAGGGGTGCTGATGGATCCAGGAGGTTCTCCGCGGCGTGGTGTTGTGTCCCAGCTACCCGATCGGTCGGGTGGGCGTGCTCCGCCGACCGCAACCGATACGTTGGGCGTTTCACTGGCTGACAGTGCGGGTGCTTCCCTATTCCCTCGCCTTGTGAAGCAAGCAAAAGCAATCAGGAGGCCAAGTCTCCGACCTTCCGAAGCGGAATAAACACCAAAAGAATATCACCTTATGAACGTTTTGCCAACAGAAAGTCTGACTCGACTTTCACTAAGGTTTAGCTTACCGCTGGTCACTCGTTCAAATCAAAAATCCTGAGTCTCTCAGTCGATGCTTAAAAGTTTTTATCTCCGTAGAAGCGTCCACCCAGGTACGCCGCCAGACACCAGAAAAATGATCCGGCCGGAAACGGAAAGCCTAAGTTGGCTGCGCTTAAGCCGGACCAGCTGACTCATACGTCAACTCCGACTCCACAGGGTTGCCGAGGTGCGCCAATTCGAAGGCGGGCTCTTTAGGGCGCGTTCGATTTGAAACTTTTTAGCGCTTCAGGCGCCGCTACATATCTAAACTAGAATCTAAAAATCTATTTGAATCTACATATATATTTAATATTATATAATTTATAATACCCTATAACTTTTTGTATTAATGCCATATATAACTCTTTGTTACATGGTATGGGTTTTTATTTACCCCCTTAATGGTTTATAAATAAATGAATATCATATCTTGATAGATTTTGAAAAACTGCAGAAAAATATAGATATCTTTATCTATAATTAGTTATAAAATCTCTATGTATGGTTCCTTCGTATTTGCCAGTAAATTGATTAAAAGAGTTTTCGCGATCATCATGGTTAATGCATTCCTCACATGCGAATTCGAATGCTCCTTGTAGTCCTCGTCATCGATTTCGAAGTTATGTAGGGGTTATTTTTTTAGATTTCCAGGATCTGTCATAAAAAACCAGAGTCTGCATTGATAGTGTCGCGATCAAGCGAGAATCAAAATCAATAATTAGTTTCAAGTTTTTATTAGTTATAAAAGTTCACAAATTTCTCATCAGAAAATCAACGGAAAGGGTCCAACGACCGCAGCGACTCTCAGCCAAAACCAACCACCGAAAGTGCATAGAAGCACAATGCGTTCCACAGAGCTAACGGCTCAAACAACAAACGCATTGCGCTATGCAAACTCGGCTGTGCTTATACCCTACACTTGGTTTGTTTACATTTCCTATCTTCAATATTGCGGGGATTGCACGGAGCCGAGCTGCTGATCCCAACATTTTCCCCCCGTTTAAAGTCCAGCTTTCAACAACAATTAGTGGGATGGGATCAGCAGCAATATTCCATGGTCATTCCAGGGTCTATGTTTAGCGACAAGGGCGGTCCAATCCATCCAGAAATGGAATTCTCCTGATCTGGGGTGACCATGATCTTGAACCACGAGCAAGTGATGACCGCCAGGGTCCATCTTTCCTAGTCGCGCATGTTATGTTCGTATCTCTCCGACATCAGACTGAAGGACAGCTCATTCATCCCCTTACTCCTTCTTGCACGATTAGCGACTTGGACCGCCGCAGACATCTTGGCCGGAACAGTTGAAAGCTTGGCAGAGCTCTCGGGAGCAGCAGCAGTGGCAATCGGCTTCTGGTGGGCATCCTCAGCGAAGTCGGGCTTTATGGCAGCATGGGCGGAACCTGGCGCTTCATCAGCAGCGGCAGGAACAAGACCGGGTCCGGCAAACAGAGCTGGTGCAGTGGCGCTCACAGTAGCAAACTTATCGGCCGGATCGTACCTTGTGTCCGAAGCAGCTGGAACGACGTTCGCAATTGGACCGGTAGCGATGGCAGGAGCAACAGCCGGAGCCTGGATAGCTGGAACTACGGCAGGCGCCAAGTCAGAGGCGGAAACGGGCTTCAAAATAGCTGCAGCAACAACAGGAACAAGGTTAGCGGAAAGCTCAGGATCACATACGGATTCCGAAACAATCCCCTCGATCGGGACATCTGAACCAACCACAGCCACAGGTCCAGCAGCCCGATTGGGGCTTAAGTCAGCAGCAACCGCTACATGAGAAACGGTTACAGCATCAGCAGCAGGGCCTGGAGCAACCGTACCATCATCAGCAACTGGGATTGAACATTCGTTGACGATAGGAGCAGCATTCTTTACGCACGTTGGGAGATCAACAAAGACAGGAACTGACTATGCTGAGGCGCTACGATTAACGATTTTTCTTGATCATCGTGGTTAATACTTTCCTCGCAGGCAATACAATTCGAATGTTCCTGATGGTCCTCGTCATCTATTTCATAGTTATGTATGGGTTTTTTTTAGATTTTTCCAGTTCTATCATACAAAACCAGAGTTTTTGCATTGATCGATTCACAGAATTTTTGCATGCAGTCGAACCTATTAATATGACAGAAAAATATAATAAGATTTTAATAGTTTTAAAATAAGTTATAATTTATTTACCTTTATAAGTCCAAAGCTCATTTAACTGAGAGTTATACCTATGTACAACATAATACGATGCTGCACATGCAGTATGCTTTTGAACCTTTGTAGTGGATGACACATTTGGATCATTAGATGTTGTGTTATATTTTTCCAAAACGGATTCAATATTCGCATAAATAACGGCCGGAGGCGATATTTTCTTTGAAAAGTTTGTAAATTTGGTTTTTGTGTTCGGCTCTGGGTATAAAGATGCAACTAGTCCGCACTCTTTCATGTTGTGCGTTGTATTAGTTGCACAATAAAATTGTAGACAATTTCTGCAAAAGTATCTCTAAGCGTTTGATTTGTTGATTTGTGATTTGCATAGTTTTTATGCTTGTAATGTATGCATGATGATACTTATTTTCCTTAGGATTTTGAATTCTTAAAATATCTATATGATGAGTTTTGACTTCTTTTGTTCTAATTGTTGGTCATTTTATTCGACCTTTTAATACACGTTAACGCTAAAATCTTCATTATTTCTTTCAGAGCGTTGTATTCCTTTCTTTTCAATCGGAAAATCGATTCCTAAAAAGTCAAGTTGAAATCTGTCATGGAAAATTCGCTCTTGACTTATATCAACAGCTCTATAGGATTGTGTTTTATTTAGCTTTTCTTTGGCATATTTCTTTTCAGCTCTTGACATGAAATTGGTTTCATTATGTTTCATGTAAGAAATATGAGCTAAAACACACCACTTAAAGCAGAAAGCATAATTTTTTTTAATATTAATTAATGCATTTCTAGCTTTAATTTTTTTAGGTGCTTCCACAAATCCTGATCCAGGAAGATGTTCAAGCTTTATTAGTTGCATTTGAAAGTAATCAAAACTTGTAATTTACCAACCAGATTCGTTTTCTTAAAAATCTCCAGCTTGAGTAATCAATTGTTCTATTGATTCATTCAAGAGGGTTTCTATGTCATTATATTGGTCCTCATAAATAGATAAATAAGGATTACCAAAATATTTTGTTGTTTCAATAAATTTATATTGAATAATGGTAATGAGATTTTTTTGCATATAATATAAAATTCTTTTAATACTATTGATTTTTCTGCAAGAATTTTATATGTTTGGGTTGGAAATACAGTCTTGGTTGTACTTAATAATATGTTGTCATTTTCACGCACTAATTTTTTAATTTCTCTTTTATGATATCAGAAAATAAATGATCATTTTGAAAATGTGAATAAAAATACGCATAAAAATGATTAATTGGAACATTATTTATTTCTCGAGGCATTGTCTTTTTTACCTTTTTTGATGTTGTAGGATGTTCATCCTCATCACTCTCTTGGTGACGTTTTTCTCCTTTAATTGCATTTGTAGTCTTTTTTGATGATGTCGGATGCTCATCATCATTCTCCCTCTGACGTTTTCCTCGTTTTGGGTTCGATGATTCATAGTTTTGTTTATTAGTTTCTCCAATAACTCCTGGATCAGTTCTTGCACTATTTAACTTTGTATTGGTGGTGTCTTTTTACAGTTTTTATTCATTAATAAATTAAAGGCATTTTTGGGGCCTTCACAGTTTCCGTAATGATCAATGAACTCATTAATCGATACAGTTTTCGAACACAAGTCACACAGCACTTTTGATTCCATTTTTTGATCGATTTTTTATTGAAACAAATTTAAGCAAATTTTTTGTTTACAAATGATTCCGTCAACGCGTAAAGAATATTACTAAAGATTTGATTCTTAGCATAAACCTATTTATCCTCGAAAACCGAATACAGGTACTTGTGTTTGGATGTATTGGTTACACTAATACATAGAGCTGATGCACGAAAACCACCCTAACATTCGGTATGTTTTCCCATGCACAGAGTTTGGAAAACCAATCAAAAGACTCTACCCACAAGATAACGCCTAGAGCTGAAAGTAGCTACTATATAGGAATGTAACTGAATTCTTGCATCATGATCATGTGTGTGTATGTGTGGGATCGTTTTCAATCGGTTTCCTGGTCAAGTCAACCTGTGTCAGCCTAAAAAGAATGCTGTAATAAATATAGCAATGTAATAAAATAGCAATACCCACATTTTACCCACACTATACAGAAGTGATAAAAAAGGGATCGGTACCTGCAACGATATTTTACCCTTAGGGGTTGAGAAAGAGATTTCGCTTTCTTTTGAAATGCATTAGGGGTTGAAATAATTGATTTTAAGATTGTAATAGAATTTTTATATTTTAAACTAAAATATTTTTTAAATATTATACTTGGATTAAGAGTAAAAAATCCTTTAAAATTATA
The DNA here is from genome assembly GCA_018150405.1 of Drosophila varians. Classification (NCBI taxonomy): domain Eukaryota; kingdom Metazoa; phylum Arthropoda; class Insecta; order Diptera; family Drosophilidae; genus Drosophila; species Drosophila varians. The sequence goes on from JAECWK010000126.1 coordinate 14,125,318, forward strand.
TGCAACATCATATATGATATATAAAATTTTATTTAGCTGAATAATTTCCTGCAGCTGCAGCATTCGTTTCTCGCGGTGTCCAAAGCGACGAACAAGTGGACCAAAGAATCGCGATAAATATAAGCGAGTAGCGGAAACCCAAACAAAGCGGAGGCGAATTTGGAATTGATCGGGGTCACCAAAACTACCAGCGTTGTAATAGCAGGCAGTTTCCCAGATTCCAACAAAACAATTCGTCAATTTCACGTTAGCACTTTATTCAGCGGTTACACTTACATTCAGGTTACAGCGGCGGAGAGTCAATGACAAGAGGTCTGCTCGGCGCGATGCAAATCTCTCAACTCCAAGCTTCCCATCCATATATATCACACCAATAAATATATATATATATATATATCAGCAACCAACGATCCAAAGCTGTCAGGCCTTTCCTAGCGGCGCCCGGAGATCCAAAGCCGGCCACGCACACAAGACCTCTCTTGAACAGCAATAGCTGAGCTTTAGCGGTGGTAACCAGAACAGGATAGGAAGATTAGATAAAGAGGGCGCTTATCGCCTAGTGATGCGCACCTATTGACGGCCACCGCGGCTATTATTAACAATTACAATAATCCAAATAATGGGGAAAGTCTGCTGCAGTCACAAGTCGCAACAGCTTGTTATGGGAAAAAATTATGGGAATTGCTTGTGTGGTTCTGGGTGTATTGATGGCCAAAGTCAAAGTTGTGAACATGCATTAAATTTTGCTCGCCACTGTAGGTTTCACCCAGCGGCTGGGTGAAAAAGGGTACGAGAGTTCACCCAGAGTTCACCTAGGAAAATTAGGATCCACAACAAAAATCCAAAAAATTTCCTTCGCCTTTGATTCGCCGTTTCGTTTGCTTGGCTATTGCTTTTGCTTTTTAGCCTTATATTATTATGAATGTTAATAAGAAACTCGTTGTTTGTTAATTGTATTGTTTATTAAGGTAGTTAAAAGTTAAAAAAAATTAAAATTTAAATAAAACTAATATTAAAAACAAAATTTAAAAAATGAAACAAAGTTAAAATAAAACTATAAAACAGTAACATCTAATAATGATTCACTCGAGCTATGTATCAGTGTGGCTTTCTTGGGTTTGTTTAGCCTCACTGATGCCTTGTAGTTGAGATTTTTCGATTTCTTTATAGCCCTATATTGGACAATCCTGTAAGGCTACTTTCCCGTACTCCCCGCTGCAGTTAATTTTTATTAGTAACGAACGTGCAAAAAGTTTTTCTATGCATTTAACTAAGCCCCCGGATTGAGCAACCGTTTAAACAAATGAATCTGAAATTTAAAACAGAAGTCAGAAATGGAAAGACAACTTAAAAATTAAAATAGTCGTTACATAATTGATCGATTAAACGCCGATGTTGTGCAACGTCACTTGGCATCAGTTAGAAGAGCTACTAAAAATATTAAGATCTGAAGATATATAAGTGCCTACTTCAGGATAGCAATAGAAAGGCAATAATTCGAACAGTTACTCCGGGAAATTATACCCGAATCTATGAATCTATTCAAGAAAATGTAGCTAATGAAAACGACTTGGTTTTGGATATAAATGTCGATGGATTAAAAGTTCGCAAACTTATGTTTGGCCCGTTTTGGGATTCTTCAAAAATCTTAAAGATTCACAAGTATTTATGATGGGATCATATTCAGGGAATTCAAAGCCTTCTAATGTTAACCAGTACCTCCACGACTTCGTAACGTAAGGATCTAGAAGTAAACCCACTTCAAATAGGTACCAGGTAAAGATAAAAATAAATTCATTTAAATGTGATGCCCCGCTCGTTCCTTTATGTGTGGAACACTTGGGACCAATGCGTTTGAATCTATGAGTTTGGAAATAGACTTGATAGAAGCATTTCTATTCGATCACTGATCACTGGATGAATTTCCGCGATGGAAAGCCACAGAATTAAGGCAATTCACGGGGTACACAGGGATGATAATCCTTAAAAATTTTATTTCTGAAGAGTGTTACAAGCCCTTAACATTTTCCTGGGCTTAAAGACTGTAACGAACTGTTTTGTTAGCTGTCTGTTCGCGACAAGTGCCGCGGCTAGCTCACAGAGTCTGTGGGAACGTTCCACCGAATTTATAGATTCCTCTTCCCGACTTATACGTTGCTTTGCACTCGACTTGACTCGCGCATTTTCCCGGCCTGGCTCCGTATCAGTCTGTGGACTCTCCAAAGGCGGTCCTCGGACTTCACACTGTCAGACTCTCTGCTGACCAACCGTCCTGATCCCACGCCGGCAGTACCTTATATAGGCCCCGGCGCGGACGTTAATCCTTCCTGGATCGCTCCTTCCGTTATCTTGGTTGCGTCCATCGTCCAGTGCCGCAACTTTCTTCGTCCGACTTCATCCCTCGCTGTTGCTAGGCGGGCTCCCTGTCCCGCTACTTTCCCCGTCAACCCCTGCTTTCTCTTGCTCCATCGCTGCTCCGTTGCTCGTCCTTTTACTTTCCACGTTCCTACTTCTTTTTTTTTTCGCGGCTCCCACTGCATACGTACAGCCCACCTCCCGCCCAACCGTACGGCTCGAATCGCGGGGAAAGATCCGAGACGAGAAATAAGTATTTTAAAAAGGTTACGAGGAAGAGTTACATTCTTGATGAACCCCATATTGGGGACTCCAGACACATGAACCGTATTCAAGAATCGGACGAACTAAAGATATGTAAAGAGTTTTAGGTAAATTTAAGCTTGAAGTCTAATAGGACGCCTAAGTTGCTAACCTGAGTTAATCTTTCTAGGGCTGTCCCATAGAGAAAATAAGTGGCCTGGATGGGGCTTAAGCGATAGAATTACATTAGTTTGTATTTGGACCCTTTGAGTTTTAAGTCATTAGCAGAACACCAATTTTAGAACTTGTCCAGATCGGACTGAAGTTTGTATTGGGCAGAGGGAGATTTATACTGAAGACACAGCTTAACGTCATCTGCGTACACGAGAGTTCGGTAAAGCAAAAGGCAAGTCATTTATGAAAATGGTAAAAAGTAAAGGCCCGAGATAACTTCCTTGAGGGACTCCAGATGTAGCTCGGACTAGGCAGGAGAATACATCATTAAAAAGGACGCGTTGGGTTCTTCCAGAAAGATAACTAGAAATCCACGTGAGAAGGTTAGTAGGAAATCCCAAAAGACCGAGTTTTCTCAAAAGAAGTGAGTGGTTTACAGAGTCAAATGCTTTACTAAAGTCAGTGTAGATGACATCTGTTTGAAGGCCATTTTGAGAGCCATAAATTACAAATGATGTCAGCTCCAACAAGTTGGTGGTGGTGGAGCGACGTCTAATAAAACCATGCTGGCATGGAGAAATGATTGAAATAGAGAGGTGCTGCAGATGAGGAGTAATAATTTTTTCAAATAGCTTTGGAAATGCTGACAATTTAGAGATGCCTCTATAATTGGTAGCATCAGATTTTTTCCCTTTTTTATGCAGGGGAATTATAAAGGATTCCTTCCACATAAGGGGAAATATCGACGTTTCCAGAGATAAGGCGAAAAGCTTTGAAAGAGGTTTGCACAATGACTCGGCGCAATTCTTGAGGACACAGCCTGGTACTCCATCGGGACCTTTTGAAAGTACTCGTTTAGTCTTTAAAAGATCCGATAACAATCTACGCTCGGAGAGAGATGGACCAAAAATAAGATTGGCTGAAAGAATTTCATATGTGTAGGGCTGATCACAAATAGTACAAGGTGAATACGTTGTTTAAAAATATTTTGCGAATAGATCTGTAATGGCCTGATCCGTATTCGCAGAAGAATTTTCAAACGAAAGCAAGGAAGGAGAAGATACATGTTTCCGCTTTGTGTTTACGAAATTATAAAACTGCTTCAAGTCCTGCGTGAACTGAAACCGACAACGGCGATTATAACCCATATAACATTCAGCGTTATGCACGGTGAAGTTCGACCGAGCTACTAAGTACCTTGAAAAAGTTAGGTTGCAGTCCGGATCTTTTATATTTGTTTAAAAGTGTATTTTTGATATGTTTAAGATTATTTAGGCTCCTTGTAAACCAAGGGGGTTGTCTTTAACGGACGGATACTTCCATGGCACACAAGAGTCAAAACAACTATTCAAACTTCTATAAAAATATTCAAAGGCGATATTTATATTATTGCATGCCAAAAGATCAGACCAATCAAAGGAAAGAATTAAGTTATTGAGCTTTTTAAAATCAGCCTAACTAAAGCAGCGAATTCTATTACCTACACTATGAGATTTAACTAAGGCAATGGTTTCGATTGAAACCTCAAGGGTAGGATGATATGGATCTTCTGGGGTCACCAAAGGCAGGGCTCTGGAAAGGGTGATTCCATCTGGATCAGACACAAAACATAAGTCTAGAAGCCGACCTAAAGAATTTCTGACGTCGTTAATTTGACCTAAAGACATGTCAAACATGCCCGGAGGAAAATCATGGTGTGACGAAAGTGATAGGGCTGTAAGGTTATCGATATTTGACCAAGTGAGTTCTGGTATATTAAAGTCACCCAGAACCACCAGCTGGTCGCTATCGGACATAAGATTAAAAACCGACTGGATAGCAGACAAATGATGCCAAAAAGTAGGCGGTTCGGATTAAGGCGGTATATATGAACAGGTAATAAACAGCGATTGATCGGACAAAGTGATCTTAACGCAAAGAAATTCTAAATTACCAAACTCTTGCAACTTGACCTCTTTAGGATGGAAAGAAGAGTCTACTGAGATCAGTACTCCTCCGCCTCTTTGGAAAGGTCGGTCGCGTCTAAAAGTGTTGTACCTGTCTGGGAAAACTTCGGATCTCCGGCTTTAACCAGGTTTCACTAAAGACAATAACCTGAGATGCAAAGGAAAACCTATCAGAGTATAGCCTAGGGAGCTTACTGCGTAGGTATTTTGAGTTTTAAGAGTAATGGAGTTTGTTAGTTTTTATACCCTTGCAGAGGGTATTATAATTTTGGTCAGAAGTGTGCATCGCAGTAAAGGAGACATCCAGGACCCCATAAAGTATATATATTCTGGATCAGGATCACCTCCTGAGTCGATATAAGCATGCCCGTCTGTCCGTCTGTCTGTTTCTACGCAAACTAGTCTCTCAGTTTTTGAGCTATCGTCTTGAAACTTTGCACACACCTTTCTTTCCTTTGCACGCAGTATATAAGTCGGAACGGCCGGGATCGGCCGACTATATCCTGCTGCCATATAACTGATTCATCGAAAATGCTATAACTTCCATGTTATTGAAGATAGAAGATTAAAATTTGCACAGGTTTACTATAAGGGGAATCTATAAGGGGAAGCCGATCTGAAAAATTTCATACGGATCGGCCGATTATATCCCATAGCTGCCATATAACTAAACGATCGGAAGTGAATTTTTTTATGAAAATGTAAGCCCATCTGGAAAATTTTTATTCGTATTGGGCTACTATAACTTCACTATATTTAGTGATAGAATCTTGAAGCCTCTTTTTTAAGAATCTGAGGTTTTATTCGGATTGTCGACCAATAACCAGTAACCATTATCTTAAAAATTAATTTAATGCAGACACACATTCACACAAATAAATCATTTTGCTAATCTAGGTAAAAATAGGTCAATTAAAACAAAGGATTGATGCTGGTTTCCGTGATATTTATTTTAAATTCTCACATACTTAGCCCTCTCACCACGACAAGGTCTCAATCCATGAGAGTGGGAAAAAAAACTTAATCTATATTGCACCTTATAAATATACAATTTATTTATATTTTATATTTACAATTAATTAAGGCATATATACAACTTTAAAAAAATAATTAACATAAAAAGTTTATAAATAATAATATACAAATTCTATAAATTATATTTTCGGAAAATTCCATCATGATGACTATAGCTATATGTTTTATATGTTAGGGCTACAGCATTCGACAGTTGATTATCACAAAAAATCCAGTCGATTTGCGTTAAATGTTTTGTAGTGGCAGAATTATTAAGTGGAACTAAATTATATTCACTTAAAGCCTGTTCGAGTTGATCAGTGCTGGTGGATCTGCACATATTAAAATCTCCTAATGTTACTAATTTTGTATTATTTTCTAATCTGCGTAATCTTTCTACATCCGCTAAAACTTCATTTCGAAATTGCGTTATAGGAAAAGCAGGATTCCTATAAACAACTATAAAGGATGTATCAAGATATTTGAGAGCAATTGATTGATAGATAGTTCTTGGGTTCAACGACCTATTTGACTCAAACAAAAAACTACATTTTCGGATACATTTGACATGGCATAAATAATTATTCCATTTTTGCCAAGACCGTTCAATCGGTTGCTATCGATTCTCCTTACAATGTCAAAATTTTGTATGTGCAAATCTTCACTGGGAAGACTCTAAGTTTCTACAAAACAAAGAAAATTCGCATAACAAATAATATGGTCGTTTAAAATATCTTCTCGATGACATCAAAGAGACTCAACGTTGTGGTAATATAAGTAGATACCTTCGTTACTGTTTACCGAAAAATCATAATGCGTAGTCAAAAACTTTTCCTGCCTTAAATTTTGAAGTTCAGCTTGGACATTTGGAGCTCCAAATCTTGTTGGAGGAACAAAGTCACCTATTAGGAAAAGTCCTGATGCGCTAGTTGCTCTGCTCCACCCAACATATAGTGAAGCTCGCTTGATGCCTCTTTTAAGATGCACAGCGACTTTGCTGTATGTTGCTCCTTGGCTTTTGTGGATGGTAATAGCCTCAGCAGGAACTATTGGAAATTGTTTTCGGTCAACTGAAGCGTGCTCTGATCTTCCACATTGGAAAACTCGGGAGGCTTTTAATATTGGAGTCCATTCGGGATCTGGACTTATTTGAACTTTTGATCTAGCTATAGCTCCAACCGTGGGTTAAAAAAATTTAATCCATAGTCACGTAACTAGGACTGAACCGTTCACAATGCAATGGGCAATTTGTTTTAGCTGACTAGTTGCTCCATTTACAAGTCCGTCACTGGTGTCTATATTGACGGTTACCATATACTTGGCTGTTGTTTTTAGGTGAAGAACATATGGTAAACCCTGGGTTTCAGAGGTTTTCATATTTTGGGCATATCTAAACGTATTTTCTCTGTTTCGTGTAGGCTGTTTTTACTGTATCCACAGCAGTTGAAACCAATTCTTCTGTCCCAATTTAGTCAAGTTTAATGGCATTGTAATTGTTTACTTCATCGTTTGAAGAAAACAAGTGAATGGTATCCTCCGGAATTTCGCTTTGTGAAGCAAATCTTTGTTTAAGGAGCTCTATATCTGCATCTGTCATATTAGCCTCCGATAAATTATTCAGGGCTTGTGCAAATGCATGATCGCCTCGCTGGCGCATTATTTCTATAAGATCAAAATACTTAAAGTTTCTCCATAGGCTGTTTCCTGCTAAAACGCTATAAGGATTAATAGTCCTTTCCGAAAATATCCAACTGTCTCCCACTGGTGAAAGCTGCTTTAGGTCTCCAAAAACTATAATTGATTTTCCTCCGAAGCAAGAGTCTGGACTTCGGAAAATTTGTCGAAGTCGTTGATCCAGAAATTAAAGCATTTTTGAACCAACCATTTCAATGGTTCATTAATAATAATTAATTGGAGATCAATCAACTTGCAATGAAATGTATTCAAAGAGTCATTGCTTAGCGGTCTTAAAGGCCTGATTTATTGGAAGAGAAAACACTGAATAAAGGGTAAGTCCTCCAATTCCAAAGGCAGCTTTTCCAGTGGGAGCACATAATAAAACCTTTGCAGAATCTGTAGCCCCGGGAAGCTTATTGCCTCGCCAAGTAACAGACTGATATATGGTTGAAATCAGTCTGTTTTTGCCAACACCGGCGCCTCCACCAACATATTCGTAAAAATATTTTTATAAACAACATTATGCACGTGCATTATGCATAATATTGTCGTTGCTTAAAGTTGAGGGACCGAGTAAGCGAGCAAAGGTTGTAAAGAACTGTTCTCATACTGTCTGTTCGCGACAAATGCCGCGGCTAGCTCACAGAGTTTGTGGGAACGTTCCACCAAATTTATATATTCGACGTGATTGCCCGAGCCCAGAAATAACACAGAGTGGATTAGTCGGTACTATTCCCTTTATTATGACAATGTTGTGTTTTATAAAACGGGATTACTTGCTGCGCTGTTGTCCCTTCCGGGTTCGCCGGTCACCGCCCCGTGTTGGTCGCCGGACTTCCCACCCCCGCGAGGCGTACGCCGTGGGGAAGTGTTGGTCTGGTGCCTGGCAGCCGGCTTGGTAACTGGGGCTCACCGCGTTAGGGTCGGCGGCTCTCCGATGTCTTCGATGCTGGATGCTGGTGCCTTTTCGTCTGGCCTGGCCGCTGCTCGGGTTGGTCGCCTCGACCGTCCGATCTCTCCGAGCTTACGCCGAGATAGACGGATGGTTTCGGTGCCTGGCAGCCGAGTGTGTTGCCGTGGTGGCCTCTGCCGGATGGAATGCCTCACGCTTGGCGCCCTCCTCCCCTTGGTCTTGCTCGCGCCGGCCCGCTATCGCTTGGCCGGAGTCTTGCTTGACGAGAATTCGGCGGGTCGATCGCTTGTCACTGGCAAACCTTGGTGCGGTCGCTCTCCGGATGCCTTGACGGATTACGTGTGGTCACCTTCTCGGTTCTCTCCGTGGGTCTGAGTTCACGAGGGTAGCGCGCCGGCTCTAGCCTGTTCGTTGCGATTGGGAAACTAGTTCAGGCGTACGCCGAACTTGTCCTTTATCGTTTTCGTTACAAGGCTACCGACTTCTAAACGCTACGCTCGACTCCTTTACCCTGGGGTTCTTCTTGTTCTGCTCGCTGTGATCACCTCTGTGATTCCCGTCTCCTTGATGTCTCCGTGATTCACGTCTCCTTGATGTCTCCGTGATTCCCGTCCGCTGCACGAGTGTCTTGACCGGTTCACTCTTCCCGACTTATACGTTGCTTCGCACTCGATCTGACTCGCGCACTTTCCCGGACTTGCTCCGTATCGGTCTCCGGACTCTCCAAAGGCGGTCCTCGGACTTCACACTGTCAGACTCTCTGCTGACTAACCGTCCCGATCCCACGCCGGCAGTACCTTATATAGGCGCCGGCGCGGCCGTTAATCCTTCCTGGGTCGCTCCGTCCGTTAGTTGGGTCCATCCTCCAGTGCCGCAACTTTCTTCGTCCGACTTCATCCCTCGCTGTTGCTAGGCGGGCTCCCTGTCCCGCTACTTTCCCCGTCGTCCCCTGCTTTCTCCTGCTCCATCGCCTCTCCGCTGCTCGTTCCGTTACTTTCTCCGTTCCTCCTGCTTTCTCCGATCCTTCGCTGTTGCTATATGGGCTCTCTGTCCCGTTACGTTCCACGTCGTCTTTCTTTACTTTCTCCCTTCCGTCGCTGGTCCGGACGGCTTTCTTTGGTCTCCTGACCTCCTGTTCTCCCTCTGTGAGGAAGACCCGTACCCGACCCCTCCCTCCTCCTTTGCTGTCTTGGGTGTGGGAGATTTCATCTCCTCACACTTCCCCCCTTCTTCGGGAACGACAGCGAGGTGGAGGGCCGGGGTTCCTGGTGGCCGTAGACCCTTTTTCTCCTGTTCCTTCTGCCGGTGCTGTTCGGCCTTATCGCTCTTTTTTTTTTCCTTATGTTTTGGTTACGCTGTGTGGATGTGTACCATCCACTTCCTCCCCTCTTCACCAAAGTGTGAGCTCATTGGTCGCCTGCTGGCCGATTGTAACACTTAGTTTGTGTTACTCTGTTTACTTTCCCATTTTTTCTTTGAATACACGAAAATATATATGTAGACTTCCGTTTTTTTTTTTTTTTTTATGTTTCCAAGTGTATCTATTTTTATTATTACTGTTAGTTTGTTGTTATTTTAATTTTTTTTTTTTTGTTTCCCCACGCCATTTTTCCTATTTCAACTATTATATTTTTTCCAAACCTCTTTTCCTTCGATTATTCCCATATATATTCCCAACTATATTTCGTTGGACATACGTGTTATTTTTTTTTTTATTTCATTCTTTTTTCTTTTATACTCTCTCCCACACCTTCACCCCCCGTGCGCTCGACCGCATCCTGAACACCTTCGTGCCCACCTGAACCAGGTGGCACCAACGGCCGGGGTGTGCTTTCCTCAGCCGCTCCACCATCTCCTCCAGCTCCGGTGGCCACTCCGCTCGGGCTAGGGGCGTCCTGGTCGCCGCTCCTTCCGGCGCCGACTCCAGCCTCAGCAGCACCGGCCTGCTACCTGGTGGCGGCGGCTCTGACATCTGCCGCGTCACCTGCTTCTTCACCGGCTCCGGCCACTTCCATGGCCCTCTCGTCCACGTCTCCTCAGGGCCCTCTTCTGGCTGCTCTCGACGCTGCTGAGCCGGCTCCTTTTTCTTCGGCTTCACCGATGGCTCCTCCTCTCTTGCCGTCTCCTTTTCCTCTGGAACGGGCCACGTCGTTGTTACCACCTGTTGGTGGAACAACTGCCCGTTCCACCGGAACGCCCGCAGGACCTGCTCCACCTGCGCATCCGGAACGTTCCAGTGCCGCTCCCACTCCAGCTCCGGCCCGACCGCCTTCTCCTCTCGCCGCTCCTTTGCTTTCTCCGGCGTGGCCTGTCTCCCGGTCCGCCTCGTCCGCGCCTTTCTGGCCGTCCTCCTCAACCGCCTGGCTCGTTCGCAACGGCGCTTTTTCCATCGCCGCTCCTTCATTCGGGCTTTTGCCTTCTCCACCATTACTTTCCGTCGTCTTCTGGCCACTTCCACGGCCTCTCTCGCAGCCTGCCTCGCCACCATCAGGGCCAGACGGGCTCGGGCTTGCTGTAGCTCTGCCCTTGCCAGGGTCCTCCTTGCCCGCCTCTCCTGCACTCGCTGCTCCGCGACGTCCACATGCGTCCTCCGCATCATCCTTATCGCCGGGACCTCCAACTCCTTCTTCTCTCTTGCCTTCTTTTCCTCCGGCGACGGTCCGACGTCCGCTTCCCCTGCCGGGATCCATCTCCTGCCGCTTCCATCTTCCATACTTCCATCTTCCATCGTCCATACAGCCCTTCGCCAACGTCGGCTGTCGCCGACGATCTCTACGTCGCTCTCATCCGACGACATCTCCGGGGTACGGCTTGTGGATTCGACGCTTGCCCCCTTGTGGGAGATTTCATCTCCTCACAAGGTCATCATTGGAGATTAAGGGGGGAAGTCTAATAAATTGAAGTTCGCCATCTTCTTTCCTCGATTATCGTCTTGAAGAACATTTACGTCCTGGCCTATATTCGGTACCGCCACAGCTCTAAACTCTTCGTCTAGAAATTGGGAGGCAGCATCTTCCGCACCAGCAGCTCTTTCTCCTCTATTTTCTTGCAACTCTTCAAGAACTCTTTCTAACTCCATATTATCAAACACGTCAAAGTTTCTCTTCATTCTTTTTATATCTTCATAATGAACTCTAAAAGTGTTTTCAATGTCGTTAGAATGGAGTTTAGCTTCTTCATTTCGCCAAGGATAGAAAAGGATTAAATGCTCTCGATAATAATCGGAAGGTGAAGAATTTTTGCAAAAGTGAACCCATCTGAGAATCAGAGGATGTTTGCGTTTCTTAACGCAACGAGACCCATCATTCAGTGGATGACTTTGCTCAGATATTTCCTCTTCTTCGTCTACCTCCAAATTATTTGCATAGTCATAATCTTCATTATGATTAGGGGCAGATCGTGCATTCCGTTTGACAAATCTGTACCAAGCTGCAAACTCTGCTAGACAAATTACTTCCAGCTGCTCATGCCTTTGCTCATATCGGTCAAGAATATTCCGCTTGAAGATATCCACCGAGTTGTTTGGAAGTCGCTCTAATTCTTCATTTGAGCGAGCCAGTCTTACTCGTTTGTCTGGATGGCAAGTGTTTACAAAAATAGTACCTTTACTTGCCTCCGACATATGCAAGTCCAAAATATTGTAAGCTGCTTCTTGGGCTGATATCTCTGTAGCGTGAATAAACTTCTTCCCTAGAAGCTGCAATTTTCTTTTAATAGAAATATTCCCATGGCTTATTTCAGCCATGGCTTCACGGAGCAACTGCGACACGCCTCTATTTGATTTTTTTTTTTTTTTTCGCGGCTCCCACTGCATACGTACAGCCCACCTTCCGCCCAACCGACCGAGGGGCGCTGCCGTTTATCGTACGGCTCGAATCGCGGGGATAGATCCGAGACGAGGAATAAGTATTTTTTTAAAAAGGTTACGAGGAAGAGTTACATTGTTGCTCTCTTAAGTGGGAAAGAATCGAGGATTTCATGCAAGAGTTTTGTGAAATGATTTGATAGAGGTTATTGTAGTCAGAACATAGTACCCTGAAAGGGTCATGCTGGGCATATGTTGACCTACAAAAGTTAAGAAATAAGGGCAGGAAAGTTCGAGAGTTTGTTGATAAAGTTAATAATGTAACTACAGCAGGCGTATGCATCTAGGATAAATGGAATATCTATATTTGCTCTATGTAAGCCAAGAATATCTCTATTATAAGCGTTGAGGAGTCGGTCGGTAAATTGTCTGCGAAGAAAAATGTGCGGCTTTTTCAAGCTAGAACGTATGGCAAATTTATATTCTTCAAAATTAGTTTGTAACTTTCTTTCTTTCTTTTGCCTTTCAAAGCGAACGGACGTGTTTTTTTGTGCGCTCTGCGTTAATATCTTTATTTTGCCTACCTTGCGATCAAACCGGCGTTTGATATAAATATATTTAAAATTTTATTAACAATTTTAAATCACTTTCATAACTTCCATCTAGCTTACGCGTGTGCAGTGATATATTTGGTGAGAATTAATATTTATTAATTTAAATCCAAGCATAGCTCTGCTTTGCTTTACTATTTGTTGTTGCTCTTTTCGCTATTCCCCTTTGAGTTGCTTATCTCTACCTCTAAGCCTAACCTCTAACTCTTATATTAACTTACAAACTGTTCTCTTGTTCTAATTTTGTTTTGGTACAGTGGTTTAAGGTATAACATAATTGAAATAAAAAATAAATATAATATTTAATAAAAATGGAATTTAAAGTAGTCTGCGCAATTAAGTCTTGCAATAAGACAATAACTTCATCCCAGCCAAGCCTCCCCTGTTGGCTGTGTGACAACATGGTACATGCCAAATGTGCCGGTTTCACAGCCTCAGTGTCGGACGGAGTGTCCCGGAGCTCTGGCTTGCACTTTTGTTGCAGCGACTGTCGTGCCGTGCAGAGCGAGATGAGAGCGTTCATGCGGCACACAAGGAATGGATTTAGCGAATTGAAAGCTGGTTTTCGCAAAATCAGCGATCAATTCAATGCGCTTGATTCTCAATTTAGTAACCTTCAGCTACTAATAGAGTCTCCGAAGCGCAATAAATCCACCCTAGTGGAGCCGTGTGCACCAGCTAATCCTCTGCCCGCACTGCCGACTATCACTCAACTCCTGATCACCCTGAAAACTCCAAGAGTCAGGACTGATAAAAATTCGGATACCGAATGCGTCAGTGATCGTGTGCAACTTTCTGATTTGTCCCCTATGGAATCACTACCAGTGACGCCACAGCCCCAATTAATGCATACCCCTGTAAAACCCACTGGGAACATTGGGTCCGGACCCCCGGCACCGACTGGTATCGCAGTCCTACAAGCTGCGAGACCAAAGCCCCTAAAGGTTGTTCCTCTAACGAAACAAATATTTGTTTCACGGCTTGCCCCTGATACTTCAGAGATTGATATCTCGGCTTATATCAAAGCCAAAACAAAAGCCGAAATTAAGGTGGAGGACATCTCCAAATTTAAATTTGCACTCTCGAGGCGCACATCATCCTTTAAGATATGTGTGCATTTGTCGATATTTGAGACGGTGTTCGCCTGGCTTCTGGCCAGACTACATATTCGTTCAAGAGCATCAGCCGAAAATGTAAAAAAAAAAAAATACCAGGCCTGCGGGAGTCAAACTCCCCAAAGCCACACCAACTGACCAGCTAACTTCTATTTTAAAAAACTAACAACCTTCATTACTCTTACCTATCAGAATACTAGGGGCCTTCGTAGTAAGCTCCCCAGGCTATACTCTGATAACTTTTCCTTTGCATCTCAGGTTATTGTCTTTAGTGAAACCTGGTTAAAGCCGGAGATCCTTAGCTCCGAAGTTTTCCCAGACAGATACACCACTTTCAGACGCGACCGACCTCTCCAAAGAGGCGGAGGAGTACTAATCTCAGTAGACTCCTCTTTCCATTCTGAAGAGGTAAAGTTGCAAGAGTTTGGTAATTTAGAATTTCTTTGCGTTAAGATCACTTTGTCCGATCAACTAGCAAGGAGACAGGAATCACGGAAACATCAAGGAGACGGGAATCACGGAGGCACTAGGAGACAACAGAGACGCAACGAGACGAGGAGATCACAGTGAGCAGCACGAGAAGAATCCCAGGGTAAAGGAGTCGAGCGTAGCGTTTGGCAGTCAAACTAATCCACTCTGTGCTATTTCTGGGCTCGGGCAATCACGTCGAATCTATAAATTCGGTGGAACGTTCCCACAGACTCTGTGAGCTAGCCGCGGCACTTGTCGCGAACAGACAGCTAACAAAACAGTTCGTTACAGTCTTTAAGCCCAGGAAAATGTTAAGAAGGGCTTGTAACACTCTTCAGAAATAAAATTTTTAAGGATTATCATCCCTGTGTACCCCGTGAATTGCCTTAATTCTGTGGCTTTCCATCGCGGAAATTCATCCAGTGATCAGTGATCGAATGGAAATGCTCTTATCAAGTCTATGTCCAAACGCATAGATTCAAACGCATTGGTCCCAAGTGTTCCACACATAAAGGAACGAGCGGGGCATCACATTTAAATAAATTTATTTTTATCTTTACCTGGTACCTATTTGAAGTGGGTTTACTTCTAGATCCTTACGTTACGAAGTCGTGGAGGTACTGGTTAACATTAGAAGGCTTTGAATTCCCTGAATATGATCCCATCATAAATACTTGTGAATCTTTAAGATTTTTGAAGAATCCCAAAACGGGCCAAACACAAGTTTGCGAACTTTTAAATAGACCATCGACATTTATATCCAAAACCAAGTCGTTTTCATTAGCTACATTTTCTTGAATAGATTCATAGATTCGGGTATAATTTCCTGGAGTAACTGTTCGAATTATTGCCTTTCTATTGCTATTCTGAAGTAGGCACTTATATATCTTCAGATCTTAATATTTTTAGTAGCTCTTCTAACTGATGCCAAGTGACGTTGCACAACATTGGCGTTTAATCGATCAATTATGTAACGACTATTTTAATTTTTAAGTTGTCTTTCCATTTCTGACTTCTGTTTTAAATTTCAGATTCATTTGTTTAAACGGTTGCTCAATCCGGGGGCTTAGTTAAATGCATAGAAAAACTTTTTGCACGTTCGTTACTAATAAAAATTAACTGCAGCGGGGAGTACGGGAAAGTAGCCTTACAGGATTGTCCAATATAGGGCTATAAAGAAATCGAAAAATCTCAACTACAAGGCATCAGTGAGGCTAAACAAAACCAAGAAAGCCACGCTGATACATAGCTCGAGTGAATCATTATTAGATGTTACTGTTTTATAGTTTTATTTTAACTTTGTTTAATTTTTTAAATTTTGTTTTTAATATTAGTTTTATTTAAATTTTAATTTTTTTAACTTTTAACTACCTTAATAAACAATACAATTAACAAACAACGAGTTTCTTATTAACATTCATAATAATATAAAGCTAAAAAGCAAAAGCAATAGCCAAGCAAACAAAACGGCCAATCAAAGGCGAAGGAAATTTTTTGGATTTTTGTTGTGGATCCTAATTTTCCTGGGTGAACTCTCGTACCCTTTTTTCACCCAGCCGCTGGGTGAAACCTACAGTGGCGAGCAAAATTTAATGCATGTTCACAACTTTGACTTTGGCCATCAATACACCCAGAACCACACAAGCAATTCCCATAATTTTTTTTATTTTTATCCTTAATTAATTAATAAAAATATTGAAGGACTCAAATGCTCGATTAATGATGTCCGAAATGCGGAAAAACAAGCTGTTGCGACTTGTGACTGCAGCAGACTCTTCCCATTATTTGGATTATTGTAATTGTTAATAATAGCCGCGGTGGCCGTCAATAGGTGCGCATAGGCGATAAGCGCCCTCCTTATCTAATCTTCCTATCCTGTTCTGGTTATCACCGCTAAAGCTCAGCTATTTCTGTTCAAGAGAGGTCTAGTGTGCGTGGACGGCTTTGGCTCTCCGGGCGCCGCTGACAGGACTGACAGCTTTGGATCGTTGGTTGCTAATATATATATATATATATATATATTGGTGTGATATATATGGATGGGAAGCTTGAAGTTGAGAGAATTGCATCGCGCCGAGCAGACCTCTTGTCATTGACTCTCCGCCGCTGTAACCTGAATGTAAGTGTAACCGCTGAATAAAGTGCTAACGTGAAATTGACGAATTGTTTTGTTGGAATCTGGGAAACTGCCTGCTATTACAACGCTGGTAGTTTTGGTGACCCCGATCAATTCCAAATTCGCCTCCGCTTTGTTCGGGTTTCCGTTACTCGCTTATATTTATCGCGATTCTTTGGTCCACTTGTTCGTCGCTTTGGACACCGCGAGAAACGAATGCTGCAGCTGCAGGAAATTATTCAGCTAAATAAAATTTTATATATCATATATGATGTTGCATATCATTTTAAAGGATTTTTTACTCTTAATCCAAGTATAATATTTAAAAAATATTTTAGTTTAAAATATAAAAATTCTATTACAATCTTAAAATCAATTTTTTCAACCCCTAATGCATTTCAAAAGAAAGCGAAATCTCTTTCTCAACCCCCTAAGGGTAAAATATCGTTGCAGGTACCGATCCCTTTTTTATCACTTCTGTATAGTGTGGGTAAAATGTGGGTATTGCTATTTTATTACATTGCTATATTTATTACAGCATTCTCTTTAGGCTGACACAGGTTGACTTGACCAGAAAACCGATTGAAAACGATCCCACACATACACACACATGATCATGATGCAAGAATTCAGTTACATTCCTATATAGTAGCTACTTTCAGCTCTAGGCGTTATCTTGTGGGTAGAGTCTTTTGATTGGTTTCCCAAACTCTGTGCATGGGAAAACATACCGAATGTTAGGGTGGTTTTCGTGCATCAGCTCTATGTATTAGTGTAACCAATACATCCAAACACAAGTACCTGTATTCGGTTTTCGAGGATAAATAGGTTTATGCTAAGAATCAAATCTTTAGTAATATTCTTTACGCGTTGACGGAATCATTTGTAAACAAAAAATTTGCTTAAATTTGTTTCAATAAAAAATCTATCTAAAAATGGAATCAAAAGTGCTGTGTGACTTGTGTTCGAAAACTGTATCGATTAATGAGTTCATTGATCATTACGGAAACTGTGAAGGCCCCAAAAATGCCTTTAATTTATTAATGAATAAAAACTGTAAAAAGACACCACCAATACAAAGTTAAATAGTGCAAGAACTGATCCAGGAGTTATTGGAGAAACTAATAAACAAAACTATGAATCATCGAACCCAAAACGAGGAAAACGTCAGAGGGAGAATGATGATGAGCATCCGACATCATCAAAAAAGACTAAAAATGCAATTAAAGGAGAAAAACGACACCAAGAGAGTGATGAGGATGAACATCCTACAACATCAAAAAAGGTAAAAAAAGACAATGCCTCGAGAAATAAATAATGTTCCAATTAATAATTTTTATGCGGACTTTTATTCACATTTTCTAAATGATCATATATTTTCTGATATCATAAAAGAGAAATTAAAAAATTAGTGCGTGAAAATGACAACATATTATTAAGTACAACCAAGACTGTATTTCCAACCCAAACATATAAAATTCTTGCAGAAAAATCAATAGTATTAAAAGAATTTTATATTAAATGCAAAAAAATCTCATTACCATTATTCAATATAAATTTATTGAAACAACAAAATATTTTGGTAATCCTTATTTATCTATTTATGAGGACCAATATAATGACATAGAAACCCTCTTGAATGAATCAATAGAACAATTGATTACTCAAGCTGGAGATTTTCAAGAAAACGAATCTGGTTGGTAAATTACAAGTTTTGATTACTTTCAAATGCAACTAATAAAGCTTGAACATCTTCCTGGATCAGGATTTGTGGAAGCACCTAAAAAAATTAAAGCTAGAAATGCATTAATTAATATTAAAAAAAAATATGCTTTCTGCTTTAAGTGGTGTGTTTTAGCTCATATTTCTTACATGAAACATAATGAAACCAATTTCATGTCAAGAGCTGAAAAGAAATATGCCAGAGAAAAGCTAAATAAAACACAATCCTATAGAGTTGTTGATATAAGTCAAGAGCGAATTTTCCATGACACATTTCAACTTGACTTTTCAGGAATCGATTTTCCGATTGAAAAGAAAGGAATACAACGCTCTGAAAGAAATAATGAAGATTTCAGCGTTAACGTGTATGAAAGTGTATTAAAAGGTCGAATAAAAGGACCAACAATTAGAACAAAAGAAGTCAAAAGACATCATATAGATATTTTAAGAATTCAAAATCCTAAGGAAAATAAGTATCATTATGCATACATTACAAGCATAAAAACTTTATGCAAATCACAAATCAACAAATCAAACGCTTAGAGATACTTTTGCAGAAATTGTCTACAATTTTATTGTGCAACTAATACAACGCACAACATGAAAGAGTGCGGACTAGTTGCATCTTTATACCCAGAGCCGAACACAAAAACCAAATTTACAAATTTTTTCAAAAGAAATATCGCCTCCGGTCGTTATTTATGCGAATATTGAATCCGTTTTGGAAAAATATAACACAACATCTAATGATCCAAATGTGTCATCCACTACAAAGGTTCAAAAGCATACTGCATGTGCAGCATCGTATTATGTTGTACATAGGTATAACTCTCAGTTAAATGAGCTTTGGACTTATAAAGGTAAATAAATTATAACTTATTTTAAAACTATTAAAATCTTATTATATTTTTCTGTCATATTAATAGGTCCTGACTGCATGCAACAATTCTGTGAATCGATCAATGCAAAAACTGTGGTTTTGTATGATAGATACTGGAAAAATCCGAAAAAAACCCATACATAACTATGAAATAGATGACGAGGACCATCAGGAACATTCGAATTGTATTGCCTGCGAGGAAAGTATTAACCACGATGATCGAGAAAAATCGGTAATCGTAGCGCCTCAGCATAGTCAGTTCCCGTCTTTGTTGATCTCCCAACGTGCGTAAAGAATGCTGCTCCTATCGTTGCTCCAGGCCCTGCTGCTGATGCTGTAACCGTTTCTCATGTAGCGGTTGCTGCTGACTTAAGCCCCAATCGGGCTGCTGGACCTGTGGCTGTGGTTGGTTCAGATGTCCCGATCGAGGGGATTGTTTCGGAATCCGTATGTGATCCTGAGCTTTCCGCTAACCTTGTTCCTGTTGTTGCTGCAGCTATTTTGAAGCCCGTTTCCGCCTCTGACTTGGCGCCTGCCGTAGTTCCAGCTATCCAGGCTCCGGCTGTTGCTCCTGCCATCGCTACCGGTCCAATTGCGAACGTCTGGCCGATAAGTTTGCTACTGTGAGCGCCATTGCACCAGCTGTGTCTGCCGGACCCGGTCTTGTTCCTGCCGTTGATGATGAAGCGCCAGGTTCCACCCATGCTGCCACCAAGCTTGCCTTGGCTGACGATGCCCGCCAGAAGCCGATTGCCACTGCTGCTGCTCCCGAGAGCTCTGACAAGCTTTCGACTGTTCCGGCCAGATGTACATATGCGCCGGTCCGAATCGCTAATCGTGCAAGAAGGAGGAAGAGTAAGGGGATGACTGAGCTGTGGCTATGGTTCTTCTCGATCTCCTTTCTGCGGGCCTTCAGTCTGATGTCGGAGAGATACGAACCCAACATGCGCGACCAGGAAAGATGGACCCTGGCAGTCATCACTTGCTCGTGGTTCAAGATCCTGGTGACCAATTCTTGCCAACACCTCCTTAGAGGATCCCTACATGGTCACCCCAGATCCGGCGAATCGTATTTCTGGATAGATTGGACCGCCCTTGTCTCTAAACATAGACCCTGGAATGACTAATGGAATACTGCTGCTCCCCAATCCGACTAGTTGTTGTTGAAAGCTGGACTTCCAACGGGGGGAGTAGGTTGGGACTTGTGACTGCAGCAGACTTTCAATATTATAACATTGGAAACGAGTTATCTGGTTTGATGAGTCAAAACTTAACCGTTTTCAGAGTGATGGAAAACAATATTGCTGGATCTAACCCGGAGATAGGGTTTAAAGACACCAAGTAAAGCAAGCCGTCAAACATGGCGGTGGAAACATAATGGTTTGGGGATGCTTTACATGGGAGCAAATTGGACCTCTACAATTGGTTGAAGGAATTGTGAAAAAAGTGGACAACCTTCAAATCCTTCAAACAAATCTTCCAAACTATTTTGAAAAATGTGCTTACCCTGAGAAGAATAACGTCTTCCAAGAAGATGGGGACCCAAAGCACACAGCCAAAATAGTTAAGGGCCATGTATAAATACTCAAAATAGTAATGGCCTGCTCAAAGTCCCGACCTCAATCCAACTGAAAGTCTTTGGTCAATTCTGAAAAGACGGCTTGGGCAATACGAATCTACACCTAAAAACTTGAGTGACCTTTGGGAGAGTCTTGCGGTGGAATGGAGTCGAATTCCGCAGGAAATTCTTTTTGCTCGCCACTAGGTGACTTTTACGCAAGAAAGGGTACGTAGAAAACCGCAGCCACGAATGTGAAAAAGTAATACACAGAGTTCACCCATTTTACCTCGCAAAGCGATCGGCAAGTCCGACTGGGATGTATTTTACCAACCATTCACTTCCGTCCATCGCGGTAAGACATCAGATTCAAAGTGATCTAGTGATCAATGCCTAGTGTGAGGACACTTCGAGTGAAGCGGGCTCTACAACGTGTTCGATTCGATCGAAACACCCGAGACAGCTTAGGTTTGATACACGAGTGCCTGCACACACGCTCGATTACAACATAAAAACGGAAGAATCCGACTGCACATATAAGAACGCAAGCATGCATATGTATATTTATACACAGTGGGGATAAATAAAATTAATTTGAAAACTAACTACAACAAGAATTAATATATACAATACACAGTGGGGATAAATAAAATTAATTTGAAAACTAACTACAACAAGAATGAATATATACAAGCAACAGAAGGGTTAAAAAATGGTTTTTTGAAGAAACAGCTTCATATCACCAACCATGCAACATATAGACATCTCATTTCAAGCAATAAAAATGGACCGAACAATTTTTTGCAACAACTCCCACATCAACTTCCAGCACAGTTCGATAGTGTTCGAGTTGTTTGTCAAACGTTTTTACGCACATTGCAGAGTCGCTGAGGCATCTCGAAATAAGTTGCCCTGCGCTGGATGTGATCTTTGTATGATGTTCATGTATATCCGTGTATGGGACGCGTCATGTGTGCGAGTTTACTTCTTTTTACTTCTTTTTGGTGCAAGGCAGAACATTTTTACTTGGTACCCTCACAATATGGTAGTATTCATGTTCGGGTAATGATTAAAAAAAATAATATTTCCGCATACATACGTATTTTAAAAACACGAATCGGGGGTAGCATTGAAATGTTTAAGGAACATATATGCACGTATACGAATGATTAAAAATGAACAAACTAAGAAAGGAACAGGCAGAAACAATAAACAAAGCCGATTAAATATACCTTGTACCCTGTAGATGGATTTTTCTCTTATTTTCTCTTATTTTATGTATATATACACAAATCCTAAACAGTTTACTGCTACCCTTCATTCATATGATTAAAAAATTATAAAAAACAAAAATAATGTTTTTTTTTTATAATTAATAATTAACCAAATAGTGAATATGCCCAAGTTAGGGCACCAGTATAAACAGTTGAAAGACAAAATGTTCTGGCTGACTTCGAAAACAAGTAAACTTGCACTCATGAACGCAAAAAATTGTGCCCATTTTCGTTGTATGAAATGAGAAGTCTTTATGTGTATGGTATGCATATCACTATGTAATGCGGTGTCTTCGAAAAAACATTTCTTTACCCTTCTGTTGCATCTATACATATATATATAATTTTGTAGAAGTCTGTTATCAAATTATTTTTGTATTATTTCTTATCCCTTCGTATATAAACATACATACGGATGCTTATATGTGCAGTCGGATTCTTCAGTTTTATGTTGGACTCGAGCTTGTGTGCAGACACTCCGAGTATCGATCTTTCTCGGGTGTTTCAGTCCAATCGAGCAAAACGTCTCGAGCCCGCTTGATCGAACTCGAAGTGTATGTGCACTTCGCATTGATCACTAGATCAATTCGGATCTGACTCTTGCCGTGATTGGAGGGTCGTGTTGATAAAATTGTAACTTATAAAAGGGGAATTTCTTAAATTTTCTTTGTGAAAAAATTGCGCTTTAAATCATAAGTCATGTGAAAACGAAAATAAAACACAACGATTTACTAAAACAAAATTAGGCATAACTAAAATTTAGATATCCACTAATGTTTGTTCAGAAATAAAATCATGTTGACATTTTCTGGTTTTAGCAATTCTTTGCTTTGGCTTCTCCATGAGTCTTTTTATACAATTTAATAGGACGGATGAGGCGAAGAAGGCACTGAGGGATCATGAAATAAGTGATGCGCAGCAGTTCTGGCAGAGAAATTGCTGGGGTACACGGCTTCGGAGACTCAATTAGTGGCTGTAGGCTTTTAATTCATTAAATCCTCCGTTCCTTGTGTGCCGCAAGAACGTTCTCATCTCGCTTTGCACGGCACAACAATAGTGTACGCCAGAGCTCCGGGACACTCCGTCCGACACTGAGACTGTACAACCGGCACACTTGGCATGTACCATGTTGTCACACAGCCAACAGGGGAGACTTGGCTGGGATGAAGTTATTGTCTTATTGCAAGAATTAATTGCGCAGACTACTTTAAATTTCATTTTTTTATTAAATATATTTATTTTTTTTTTCAATTATGTTATACCTTGAACCACTGAACCAAAAGAAAAATAAGAACTAGATAACAGTTTGTAGGTTTAGTATAAGAGTTTGACTCGGGTTAGGGTTAGAGATAAGGAACTCTAAAATGAAATTAAGAAAAAGAGCAACAACAAATAGTAAAGCAAAGCAAAAGCTATGCGTGGAAAAAATTAATAAATATGAATTTACCACCAAATATATCGCTGCACACTACACAATTTTAAGAATGTGTTAAATAGTTTATAAATTTAAAATTTTTATATATATGGGCAAAGCACTAAGAAAAAAGCAGAGCGCACAAAAAAAACGCGTCCGTTCGCTTTGAAAGGCAGAAAGATTTAGTGACCTATTCTTTTATTCAAATTTATATACGCTCTATCAAAAGAATTAATTTTATCCTGATTTATAAATTTAAAATTAGATAAGGGCAATTGTTGACTCATTCCCCATCCATATAAATCATAGGCATCTGCATAAATATTTTTTTGGTTGGGTTGGATTATATTGATCATGTATTCGTTATTAGCGTTGTCTCTGCTTTAAGACACTAGGTTTTAGACGGCTTTAATACCCTCGTACACCTCTTTTTCGTAACTCAAGATTCACTTTGGTAAATTTCAGCATTGCATCCTATGAAATAGATGCGGCTGAAACATAGTATGCCTGGTCAAATTTTTAAATTCCAGAACAAATAAATTAAATTCTGAAGCACATCTGCCAGAATTATCTGCTAAGTATAATTGAAGATAGTCCCATATAGTTCTATAGATAAAAGTTTGCCATAGGGTTTGAGTGAAATTATAATCGCCAATGCTACATTCTTCATCCCTTAAAGAATCACAAAAACAGTCATGGGGGCACTTCAGTTTCACTAATTTATTAAAATTATCTAAATATTCATAGAGGAATAGAGGAATATTTTTGTGAATTTCTGGTTGATACATTTAGTTTTTAAAATTTTAAAGTCATTATCATCCATATTAGAAGAAAAGGTATCTAAACTAGAATCTAAAAATCTATTTGAATCTACATATATATTTAATATTATATAATTTATGATACCCTATAACTTTTTGTATTAATGCCATATATAAGTCTTTGTTACATGGTATGGGTTTTTATTTACCCCCTTAATGGTTTATAAATAAATGAATATCATATCTTGATAGATTTTGAAAAACTGCAGAAAAATATAGATATCTTTATCTATAATTAGTTATAAAATCTCTATGTATGGTTCCTTCGTATTTGCCAGTAAATTGATTAAAAGAGTTTTCGCGATCATCATGGTTAATGCATTCCTCACATGCGAATTCGAATGCTCCTTGTAGTCCTCGTCATCGATTTCGAAGTTATGTAGGGGTTATTTTTTTAGATTTCCAGGATCTGTCATAAAAAACCAGAGTCTGCATTGATAGTGTCGCGATCAAGCGAGAATCAAAATCAATAATTAGTTTCAAGTTTTTATTAGTTATAAAAGTTCACAAATTTCTCATCAGAAAATCAACGGAAAGGGTCCAACGACCGCAGCGACTCTCAGCCAAAACCAACCACCGAAAGTGCATAGAAGCACAATGCGTTCCACAGAGCTAACGGCTCAAACAACAAACGCATTGCGCTATGCAAACTCGGCTGTGCTTATACCCTACACTTGGTTTGTTTACATTTCCTATCTTCAATATTGCGGGGATTGCACGGAGCCGAGCTGCTGATCCCAACATTTTCCCCCCGTTTAAAGTCCAGCTTTCAACAACAATTAGTGGGATGGGATCAGCAGCAATATTCCATGGTCATTCCAGGGTCTATGTTTAGCGACAAGGGCGGTCCAATCCATCCAGAAATGGAATTCTCCTGATCTGGGGTGACCATGATCTTGAACCACGAGCAAGTGATGACCGCCAGGGTCCATCTTTCCTAGTCGCGCATGTTATGTTCGTATCTCTCCGACATCAGACTGAAGGACAGCTCATTCATCCCCTTACTCCTTCTTGCACGATTAGCGACTTGGACCGCCGCAGACATCTTGGCCGGAACAGTCGAAAGCTTGGCAGAGCTCTCGGGAGCAGCAGCAGTGGCAATCGGCTTCTGGTGGGCATCCTCAGCGAAGTCGGGCTTTATGGCAGCATGGGCGGAACCTGGCGCTTCATCAGCAGCGGCAGGAACAAGACCGGGTCCGGCAAACAGAGCTGGTGCAGTGGCGCTCACAGTAGCAAACTTATCGGCCGGATCGTACCTTGTGTCCGAAGCAGCTGGAACGATGTTCGCAATTGGACCGGTAGCGATGGCAGGAGCAACAGTCGGAGCCTGGATAGCTGGAACTACGGCAGGCGCCAAGCCAGAGGCGGAAACGGGCTTCAAAATAGCTGCAGCAACAACAGGAACAAGGTTAGCGGAAAGCTCAGGATCACATACGGATTCCGAAACAATCCCCTCGATCGGGACATCTGAACCAACCACAGCCACAGGTCCAGCAGCCCGATTGGGGCTTAAGTCAGCAGCAACCGCTACATGAGAAACGGTTACAGCATCAGCAGCAGGGCCTGGAGCAACCGTACTTTACGATAGGAGCAGCATTCTTTACGCACGTTGGGAGATCAACAAAGACGGGAACTGACTATGCTGAGGCGCTACGATTACCGATTTTTCTCGATCATCGTGGTTAATACTTTCCTCGCAGGCAATACAATTCGAATGTTCCTGATGGTCCTCGTCATCTATTTCATAGTTATGTATGGGTTTTTTTTAGATTTTTCCAGTATCTATCATATAAAACCAGAGTTTTTGCATTGATCGATTCACAGAATTGTTGCATGCAGTCAGGACCTATTAATATGACAGAAAAATATAATAAGATTTTAATAGTTTTAAAATAAGTTATAATTTATTTACCTTTATAAGTCCAAAGCTCATTTAACTGAGAGTTATACCTATGTACAACATAATACGATGCTGCACATGCAGTATGCTTTTGAACCTTTGTAGTGGATGACACATTTGGATCATTAGATGTTGTGTTATATTTTTCCAAAACGGATTCAATATTCGCATAAATAACGACCGGAGGCGATATTTCTTTTGAAAAATTTGTAAATTTGGTTTTTGTGTTCGGCTCTGGGTATAAAGATGCAACTAGTCCGCACTCTTTCATGTTGTGCGTTGTATTAGTTGCACAATAAAATTGTAGACAATTTCTGCAAAAGTATCTCTAAGCGTTTGATTTGTTGATTTGTGATTTGCATAAAGTTTTTATGCTTGTAATGTATGCATAATGATACTTATTTTCCTTAGGATTTTGAATTCTTAAAATATCTATATGATGTCTTTTGACTTCTTTTGTTCTAATTGTTGGTCCTTTTATTCGACCTTTTAATACACTTTCATACACGTTAACGCTGAAATCTTCATTATTTCTTTCAGAGCGTTGTATTCCTTTCTTTTCAATCGGAAAATCGATTCCTGAAAAGTCAAGTTGAAATGTGTCATGGAAAATTCGCTCTTGACTTATATCAACAACTCTATAGGATTGTGTTTTATTTAGCTTTTCTCTGGCATATTTCTTTTCAGCTCTTGACATGAAATTGGTTTCATTATGTTTCATGTAAGAAATATGAGCTAAAACACACCACTTAAAGCAGAAAGCATATTTTTTTTAATATTAATTAATGCATTTCTAGCTTTAATTTTTTTAGGTGCTTCCACAAATCCTGATCCAGGAAGATGTTCAAGCTTTATTAGTTGCATTTGAAAGTAATCAAAACTTGTAATTTACCAACCAGATTCGTTTTCTTAAAAATCTCCAGCTTGAGTAATCAATTGTTCTATTGATTCATTCAAGAGGGTTTCTATGTCACTATATTGGTCCTCATAAATAGATAAATAAGGATTACCAAAATATTTTGTTGTTTCAATAAATTTATATTGAATAATGGTAATGAGATTTTTTTGCATTTAATATAAAATTCTTTTAATACTATTGATTTTTCTGCAAGAATTTTATATGTTTGGGTTGGAAATACAGTCTTGGTTGTACTTAATAATATGTTGTCATTTTCACGCACTAATTTTTTAATTTCTCTTTTATGATATCAGAAAATAAATGATCATTTTGAAAATGTGAATAAAAATACGCATAAAAATGATTAATTGGAACATTATTTATTTCTCGAGGCATTGTCTTTTTTACCTTTTTTGATGTTGTAGGATGTTCATCCTCATCACTCTCTTGGTGTCGTTTTTCTCCTTTAATTGCATTTTTAGTCTTTTTTGATGATGTCGGATGCTCATCATCATTCTCCCTCTGACGTTTTCCTCGTTTTGGGTTCGATGATTCATAGTTTTGTTTATTAGTTTCTCCAATAACTCCTGGATCAGTTCTTGCACTATTTAACTTTGTATTGGTGGTGTCTTTTTACAGTTTTTATTCATTAATAAATTAAAGGCATTTTTGGGGCCTTCACAGTTTCCGTAATGATCAATGAACTCATTAATCGATACAGTTTTCGAACACAAGTCACACAGCACTTTTGATTCCATTTTTTGATCGATTTTTTATTGAAACAAATTTAAGCAAATTTTTTGTTTACAAATGATTCCGTCAACGCGTAAAGAATATTACTAAAGATTTGATTCTTAGCATAAACCTATTTATCCTCGAAAACCGAATACAGGTACTTGTGTTTGGATGTATTGGTTACACTAATACATAGAGCTGATGCACGAAAACCACCCTAACATTCGGTATGTTTTCCCATGCACAGAGTTTGGAAAACCAATCAAAAGACTCTACCCACAAGATAACGCCTAGAGCTGAAAGTAGCTACTATATAGGAATGTAACTGAATTCTTGCATCATGATCATGTGTGTGTATGTGTGGGATCGTTTTCAATCGGTTTCCTGGTCAAGTCAACCTGTGTCAGCCTAAAAAGAATGCTGTAATAAATATAGCAATGTAATAAAATAGCAATACTCACATTTTACCCACACTTCACAGAAGTGATAAAAAAGGGATCGGTACCTGCAACGATATTTTACCCTTAGGGGGTTGAGAAAGAGATTTCGCTTTCTTTTGAAATGCATTAGGGGTTGAAATAATTGATTTTAAGATTGTAATAGAATTTTTATATTTTAAACTAAAATATTTTTTAAATTTTATACTTGGATTAAGAGTAAAAAATCCTTTAAAATGATATGCAACATCATATATGATATATAAAATTTTATTTAGCTGAATAATTTCCTGCAGCTGCAGCATTCGTTTCTCGCGGTGTCCAAAGCGACGAACAAGTGGACCAAAGAATCGCGATAAATATAAGCGAGTAACGGAAACCCGAACAAAGCGAAGGCGAATTTGGAATTGATCGGGGTCACCAAAACTACCAGCGTTGTAATAGCAGGCAGTTTCCCAGATTCCAACAAAACAATTCGTCAATTTCACGTTAGCACTTTATTCAGCGGTTACACTTACATTCAGGTTACAGCGGCGGAGAGTCAATGACAAGAGGTCTGCTCGGCGCGATGCAATTCTCTCAACTTCAAGCTTCCCATCCATATATATCACACCAATATATATATATATATATATATATATATATTAGCAACCAACGATCCAAAGCTGTCAGTCCTGTCAGCGGCGCCCGGAGAACCAAAGCCGTCCACGCACACTAGACCTCTCTTGAACAGAAATAGCTCAGCTTTAGCGGTGATAACCAGAACAGGATAGGAAGATTAGATAAAGAGGGCGCTTATCGCCTATGCGCACCTATTGACGGCCACCGCGGCTATTATTAACAATTACAATAATCCAAATAATGGGGAAAGTCTGCTGCAGTCACAAGTCGCAACAGCTTGTTTTTCCGCATTTCGGACATCATTAATCGAGCATTTGAGTCCTTCAATATTTTTATTAATTAATTAAGGATAAAAATAAAAAAAAATTATGGGAATTGCTTGTGTGGTTCTGGGTGTATTGATGGCCAAAGTCAAAGTTGTGAACATGCATTAAATTTTGCTCGCCACTGTAGGTTTCACCCAGCGGCTGGGTGAAAAAGGGTACGAGAGTTCACCCAGAGCTCACCTAGGAAAATTAGGATCCACAACAAAAATCCAAAAAATTTCCTTCGCCTTTGATTGGCCGTTTTGTATGCTTGGCTATTGCTTTTGCTTTTTAGCCTTATATTATTATGAATGTTAATAAGAAACTCGTTGTTTGTTAATTGTATTCTTTATTAAGGTAGTTAAAAGTTAAAAAAATTAAAATTTAAATAAAACTAATATTAAAAACAAAATTTAAAAAATTAAACAAAGTTAAAATAAAACTATAAAACAGTAACATCTAATAATGATTCACTCGAGCTATGTATCAGCGTGGCTTTCTTGGTTTTGTTTAGCCTCACTGATGCCTTGTAGTTGAGATTTTTCGATTTCTTTATAGCCCTATATTGGACAATCCTGTAAGGCTACTTTCCCGTACTCCCCGCTGCAGTTAATTTTTATTAGTAACGAACGTGCAAAAAGTTTTTCTATGCATTTAACTAAGCCCCCGGATTGAGCAACCGTTTAAACAAATGAATCTGAAATTTAAAACAGAAGTCAGAAATGGAAAGACAACTTAAAAATTAAAATAGTCGTTACATAATTGATCGATTAAACGCCGATGTTGTGCAACGTCACTTGGCATCAGTTAGAAGAGCTACTAAAAATATTAAGATCTGAAGATATATAAGTGCCTACTTCAGAAAAGGGATTGTTGTCAAGAGGCAATAAAAAGGCAATAATTCGAACAGTTACTCCGGGAAATTATACCCGAATCTATGAATCTAATCAAGAAAATGTAGCTAATGAAAACGACTTGGTTTCGGATATAAATGTCGATGGTCTGCCCCTATTTAAAAGTTCGCAAACTTGTGTTTGGCCCGTTTTGGGAATCTTCAAAAATTTTAAAGATTCACAAGTATTTATGATGGGATCATATTCAGGGAATTCAAAGCCTTCTAATGTTAACCAGTACCTCCACGACTTCGTAACGTAAGGATCTAGAAGTAAACCCACTTCAAATAGGTACCAGGTAAAGATAAAAATAAATTTATTTAAATGTGATGCCCCGCTCGTTCCTTTATGTGTGGAACACTTGGGACCAATGCGTTTGAATCTATGAGTTTGGACATAGACTTGATAGAAGCATTTCCATTCGATCACTGATCACTGGATGAATTTCCGCGATGGAAAGCCACAGAATTAATGCAATTCACGGGGTACACAGGGATGATAATCCTTACAAATTTTATTTCTGAAAGGTGTTACAAGCCCTGCTTAACATTTTCCTGGGCTTAAAGACTGTAACGAACTGTTTTGTTAGCTGTCTGTTCGCGACAAGTGCCGCGGCTAGCTCACAGAGTCTGTGGGAACGTTCCACCGAATTTATAGATTCCTCTTCCAGACTTATACGTTGCTTCGCACTCGACTCGACTCGCGCATTTTCCCGGCCTGGCTCCGTATCAGTCTGCGGACTCTCCAAAGGCGGTCCTCGGACTTCACACTGTCAGACTCTCTGCTGACTAACCGTCCTGATCCCACGCCGGCAGTACCTTATATAGGCCCCGGCGCGGACGTTAATCCTTCCTGGATCGCTCCTTCCGTTATCTTGGTTGCGTCCATCGTCCAGTGCCGCAACTTTCTTCGTCCGACTTCATCCCTCGCTGTTGCTAGGCGGGCTCCCTGTCCCGCTACTTTCCCCGTCGACCCCTGCTTTCTCTTGCTCCATCGCTGCTCCGTTGCTCGTCCTTTTACTTTCCACGTTCCTACTTCTTTTTTTTTCGCGGCTCCCACTGCATACGTACAGCCCACCTCCCGCCCAACCGCCCAACCGTACGGCTCGAATCGCGGGGAAAGATCCGAGACGAGAAATAAGTATTTTAAAAAGGTTACGAGGAAGAGTTACATTCTTGATGAACCCCATATTGGGGACTCCAGACACATGAACCGTATTCAAGAATCGGACGAACTAAAGATATGTAAAGAGTTTTAGGTAAATTTAAGCTTGAAGTCTAATAGGACGCCTAAGTTGCTAACCTGAGTTAATCTTTCTAGGGCTGTCCCATAGAGAAAATAAGTGGCCTGGATGGGGCTTAAGCGATAGAATTACATTAGTTTGCATTTGGACCCTTTGAGTTTTAAGTCATTAGCAGAACACCAATTTTAGAACTTGTCCAGATCGGACTGAAGTTTGTATTGGGCAGAGGGAGATTTATACTGAAGACACAGCTTAACGTCATCTGCGTACACGAGAGTTCGGTAAAGCAAAAGGCAAGTCATTTATGAAAATGGTAAAAAGTCTTTACTTTAGGGCCTTTGCCCGAGATAACTTCCTTGAGGGACTCCAGATGTAGCTCGGACTAGGCAGGAGAATACATCATTAAAAAGGACGCGTTGGGTTCTTCCAGAAAGATAACTGGAAATCCACGTAAGAAGGTTAGTAGGAAATCCCAAAAGATCGAGTTTTCTTAAAACGAGTGAGTGGTTTACAGAGTCAAATGCTTTACTAAAGTCAGTGTAGATGACATCTGTTTGAAGGCCATTTTGGGAGCCATCAATTACAAATGATGTCAGCTCCAACAAGTTGGTGGTGGAGCGACGTCTAATAAAACCATGCTGGCATGGAGAAATGATTGAAATAGAGAGGTGCTGCAGATGAGGAGTAATAATTTTTTCAAATAGCTTTGGAAATGCTGACAATTTAGAGATGCCTCTATAATTGGTAGCATCAGATTTTTTCCCTTTTTTATGCAGGGGAATTATAAAGGATTCCTTCCACATAAGGGGAAATATCGACGTTTCCAGAGATAAGGCGAAAAGCTTTGAAAGAGGTTTGCACAATGACTCGGCGCAATTCTTGAGGACACAGCCTGGTACTCCATCGGGACCTTTTGAATGTACTCGTTTAGTCTTTAAAAGATCCGATAACAAACTGCGCTGGGAGAGAGATGGACCAAAATAAGATTGGCTGAATGAATTTCATATATGTGGGGCTGATCAGAAATAGTACAAGGTGAATACGTTGTTTAAAAATATTTTGCGAATAGATCTGCAATGGCCTGATCCGTATTCGCAGAAGAATTTTCAAACGAAAGCATGGAAGGAGAAGATACATGTTTCCGCTTTGTGTTTACGAAATTATAAAACTGCTTCAAGTCCTGCGTGAACTGAACCCGACAACGGCGATTATAACCCATATAACATTCAGCGTTATGCACGGTGAAGTTCGACCGAGCTACTAAGTACCTTGAAAAAGTTAGGTAGCAGCCGGTTCTTTTATATTTGTTTAAAAGTGTATTTTTGATATGTTTAAGATTATTTAGGCTCCTTGTAAACCAAGGGGGGTTGTCTTTAACGGACGGATACTTCCATGGTACACAAGAGTCAAAACAACTATTCAAACTTTTATAAAAATATTCAAAGGCGATATTTATATTATTGCATGCCAAAAGATCAGACCAATCAAAGGAAAGAATTAAGTTATTGAGCTTTTTAAAATCAGCCTAACTAAAGCAGCGAATTCTATTACCTACGCTATGAGGTTTAACTAAGGCAATGGTTTCGATTGAAACCTCAAGCGTAGGATGATATGGATCTTCTGGGGTCACCAAAGGCAGGGCTCTGGAAAGGGTGATTCCATATGGATCAGACACAAAACATAAGCCTAGAAGCCGACCTAAAGAATTTCTGACGTCGTTAATTTGACCTAAAGACATGTCAAACATGCCCGCAGGAAAATCATGGTGTGAAGAAAGTGATAAAGCTGTAACGTTATCGATATTTGACCAAGTGAGTTCTGGTATATTAAAGTCACCCAGAACCACCAGCTGGTCGCTATCGGACATAAGAAAACCGACTGGATAGCAGACAAATGATGCCAGTAAGTAGGCGGTTCGGATGAAGGCGGTATATATGAACAGGTAATAAACAGCGATTGATCGGACAAAGTGATCTTAACGCAAAGAAATTCTAAATTACCAAACTCTTGCAACTTGACCTCTTCAGAATGAAAAGAGGAGTCTACTGAGATTAGTACTCCTCCGCCTCTTTAGAGAGGTCGGTCGCGTCTGAAAGTTGTGTACCTGTCTGGGAAAACTTCGGAGCTAAGGATCTCCGGCTTTAACCAGGTTTCACTGAAGACAATAACCTGAGATGCAAAAGAAAAGCTATGAGAGTATAGCCTAGGGAGCTTACTACGAAGGCCCCTAGTATTCTGATAGGTAAGAGTAATGAAGGTTGTTAGTTTTTTAAAATAGAAGTTGGCTGGTCAGTTGGTGTGGCTTTGGGGAGTTTGACTCCCGCAGGCCTGGTATTTTTTTTTTTTACATTTTCGGCTGATGCTCTTGAACGAATATGTAGTCTGGCCAGAAGCCAGGCGAACACCGTCTCAAACATCGACAAAGGCACACATATCTTAAAGGATGATGTGCGCCTCGAGAGTGCAAATTTAAATTTGGAGATGTCCTCCACCTTAATTTCGGCTTTTGTTTTGGCTTTGATATAAGCCGAGATATTAATCTCTGAAGTATCAGGGGCAAGCCGTGAAACAAATATTTGTTTCGTTGGAGGAACAACCTTTAGGGGCTTTGGTCTCGCAGCTTGTAGGACTGCGATACCAGTCGGTGCCGGGGGTCCGGACCCAATGTTCCCAGTGGGTTTTACAGGGGTATGCATTAATTGGGGCTGTGGCGTCACTGGTAGTGATTCCATAGGGGACAAATCAGAAAGTTGCACACGATCACTGACGCATTCGGTATCCGAATTTTTATCAGTCCTGACTCTTGGAGTTTTCAGGGTGATCAGGAGTTGAGTGATAGTCGGCAGTGCGGGCAGAGGATTAGCTGGTGCACACGGCTCCACTAGGGTGGATTTATTGCGCTTCGGAGACTCTATTAGTAGCTGAAGGTTACTAAATTGAGAATCAAGCGCATTGAATTGATCGCTGATTTTGCGAAAACCAGCTTTCAATTCGCTAAATCCATTCCTTGTGTGCCGCATGAACGCTCTCATCTCGCTCTGCACGGCACGACAGTCGCTGCAACAAAAGTGCAAGCCAGAGCTCCGGGACACTCCGTCCGACACTGAGGCTGTGAAACCGGCACATTTGGCATGTACCATGTTGTCACACAGCCAACAGGGGAGGCTTGGCTGGGATGAAGTTATTGTCTTATTGCAAGACTTAATTGCGCAGACTACTTTAAATTCCATTTTTATTAAATATTATATTTATTTTTTATTTCAATTATGTTATACCTTAAACCACTGTACCAAAAGAAAATTAGAACAAGAGAACAGTTTGTAAGTTAGTATAAGAGTTAGAGGTTAGGCTTAGAGGTAGAGATAAGCAGCTCAAAGGGGAATAGCGAAAAGAGCAACAACAAATAGTAAAGCAAAGCAGAGCTATGCTTGGATTTAAATTAATAAATATTAATTCTCACCAAATATATCACTGCACACGCGTAAGCTAGATGGAAGTTATGAAAGTGATTTAAAATTGTTAATAAAATTTTAAATATATTTATATCAAACGCCGGTTTGATCGCAAGGTAGGCAAAATAAAGATATAAACGCAGAGCGCACAAAAAAACACGTCCGTTCGCTTTGAAAGGCAAAAGAAAGAAAGAAAGTTACAAACTAATTTTGAAGAATATAAATTTGCCATACGTTCTAGCTTGAAAAAGCCGCACATTTTTCTTCGCAGACAATTTACCGACCGACTGCTCAACGCTTATAATAGAGATATTCTTGGCTTACATAGAGCAAATATAGATATTCCATTTATCCTAGATGCATACGCCTGCTGTAATTACATTATTAACTTTATCAACAAATCAAATAGAGGCGTGTCGCAGTTGCTCCGTGAAGCCATGGCTGAAATAAGCTATGGGAATATTTCTATTAAAAGAAAATTGCAGCATCTAGGGAAGAAGTTTATTAACGCTACAGAGATATCAGCCCAAGAAGCAGCTTACAATATTTTGGGCTTGCATATGTCGGAGGCAAGTAAAGGTACTATTTTTGTAAACACTTGCCATCCAGACAAACGAGTAAGACTGGCTCGCTCAAATGAAGAATTAGAGCGACTTCCAAACAACTCGGTGGATATCTTCGAGCGGAATATTCTTGACCGATATGAGCAAAGGCATGAGCAGCTGGAAGGAATTTGTCTAGCAGAGTTTGCAGCTTGGTACAGATTTGTCAAACGGAATGCACGATCTGCCGCTAATCATAATGAAGATTATGACGAAACAAATAATTTGGAGGTAGACGAAGAAGAGGAAATGTCTGAGCAAAGTTATCCCCCGAATGATGGGTCTGGTTGCGTTAAGAAACGCAAACATCCTCTGATTCTCAGATGGGTTCACTTTTGCAAAAATTCTTCACCTTCCGATTATTATCGAGAGCATTTAATGCTTTTCTATCCTTGGCGAAATGAAGAAGCTGAACTTCTTTCTAACGACGTTGAAAACACTTTTAGAGTTCATTGTGAATGTATAAAAAGAATGAAGAGGAACTTTGACGTGTTTGATGATATGGAGTTAGAAAGAGTTCTTGAAGAGTTGCAAGAAAATAGAGGAGAAAGAGCTGCTGGTGCGGAAGATGCTGCCTCCCAATTTCTAGACGAAGAGTTTAGAGCTTTGGCGGTACCGAATATGGGCCAGGACGTAAATGTTCTTCAAGACGATAATCTAGGAAAGAAGATGGCGAACTTCAATTTATTAGACTTCCCCCCTTAATCTCCAATGATGACCTTGTGAGGAGATGAAATCTCCCACAAGGGGGCAAGCGTCGAATCCACAAGCCGTACCCCGGAGATGTTGTCGGATGAGAGCGACGTAGAGATCGTCGGCGACAGCCGACGTTGGCGAAGGGCTGTATGGACGATGGAAGATGGAAGTATGGAAGATGGAAGCGGCAGGAGATGGATCCCGGCAGGGGAAGCGGACGTCGGACCGTCGCCGGAGGAAAAGAAGGCAAGAGAGAAGAAGGAGTTGGAGGTCGCGGCGATAAGGATGATGCGGAGGACGCATGTGGACGTCGCGGAGCAGCGAGTGCAGGAGAGGCGGGCAAGGAGGACCCTGGCAAGGGCAGAGCTACAGCAAGCCCGAGCCCGTCTGGCCCTGATGGTGGCGAGGCAGGCTGCGAGAGAGGCCGTGGAAGTGGCCAGAAGACGACGGAAAGTAATGGTGGAGAAGGCAAAAGCCCGAATGAAGGAGCGGCGATGGAAAAAGCGCCGTTGCGAACGAGCCAGGCGGTTGAGGAGGACGGCCAGAAAGGCGCGGACGAGGCGGACCGGGAGACAGGCCACGCCGGAGAAAGCAAAGGAGCGGCGAGAGGAGAAGGCGGTCGGCCCGGAGCTGGAGTGAGAGCGGCACTGGAACGTTCCGGATGCGCAGGTGGAGCAGGTCCTGCGGGCGTTCCGGTGGAACGGGCAGTTGTTCCACCAACAGGTGGTAACAACGACGTGGCCCGTTCCAGAGGAAAAGGAGACGGCAAGAGAGGAGGAGCCATCGGTGAAGCCGAAGAAAAAGGAGCCGGCTCAGCAGCGTCGAGAGCAGCCAGAAGAGGGCCCTGAGGAGACGTGGACGAGAGGGCCATGGAAGTGGCCGGAGCCGGTGAAGAAGCAGGTGACGCGGCAGATGTCAGAGCCGCCGCCACCAGGTAGCAGGCCGGTGGAGATGAAATCTCCCACACCCAAGACAGCAAAGGAGGAGGGAGGGGTCGGGTACGGGTCTTCCTCACAGAGGGAGAACAGGAGGTCAGGAGACCAAAGAAAGCCGTCCGGACCAGCGACGGAAGGGAGAAAGTAAAGAAAGACGACGTGGAACGTAACGGGACAGAGAGCCCATATAGCAACAGCGAAGGATCGGAGAAAGCAGGAGGAACGGAGAAAGTAACGGAACGAGCAGCGGAGAGGCGATGGAGCAGGAGAAAGCAGGGGACGACGGGGAAAGTAGCGGGACAGGGAGCCCGCCTAGCAACAGCGAGGGATGAAGTCGGACGAAGAAAGTTGCGGCACTGGAGGATGGACGCAACTAACGGACGGAGCGACCCAGGAAGGATTAACGGCCGCGCCGGCGCCTATATAAGGTACTGCCGGCGTGGGATCGGGACGGTTAGTCAGCAGAGAGTCTGACAGTGTGAAGTCCGAGGACCGCCTTTGGAGAGTCCGGAGACCGATACGGAGCAAGTCCGGGAAAGTGCGCGAGTCAGATCGAGTGCGAAGCAACGTATAAGTCGGGAAGAGTGAACCGGTCAAGACACTATATATGCAGCGGACGGGAATCACGGAGACATCAAGGAGACGTGAATCACGGAGACATCAAGGAGACGGGAATCGCAGAGGTGATCACAGCGAGCAGAACAAGAAGAACCCCAGGGTAAAGGAGTCGAGCGTAGCGTTTAGAAGTCGGTAGCCTTGTAACGAAAACGATAAAGGACAAGTTCGGCGTACGCCTGAACTAGTTTCCCAATCGCAACGAACAGGCTAGAGCCGGCGCGCTACCCTCGTGAACTCAGACCCACGGAGAGAACCGAGAAGGTGACCACACGCAATCCGTCAAGGCATCCGGGGAGCGACCGCACCAAGGTTTGCCAGTGACAAGCGATCGACCCGCCGAATTCTCGTCAAGCAAGACTCCGGCCAAGCGATAGCGGGCCGGCGCGAGCAAGACCAAGGGGAGGAGGGCGCCAAGCGTGAGGCATTCCATCCGGCAGAGGCCACCACGGCAACACACTCGGCTGCCAGGCACCGAAACCATCCGTCTATCTCGGCGTAAGCTCGGAGAGATCGGACGGTCGAGGCGACCAACCCGAGCAGCGGCCAGGCCAGACGAAAGGGCACCAGCATCCAGCATCGAAGACATCGGAGAGCCGCCGACCCTAACGCGGTGAGCCCCAGTTACCAAGCCGGCTGCCAGGCACCAGACCAACACTTCCCCACGGCGTACGCCTCGCGGGGGTGGGAAGTCCGGCGACCAACACGGGGCGGTGACCGGCGAACCCGGATAGGACAACAGCGCAGCAAGTAATCCCGTTTTGTAAAACACAACATTGTCATAATAAAGGGAATAGTACCGACTAATCCACTCTGTGTTATTTCTGGGCTCGGGCAATCACGTCGAATATATAAATTTGGTGGAACGTTCCCACAAACTCTGTGAGCTAGCCGCGGCATTTGTCGCGAACAGACAGTATGAGAACAGTTCTTTACAACCTTTGCTCGCTTACTCGGTCCCTCAACTTTAAGCAACGACAATATTATGCCCACGTGCATAATGTTGTTTGTAAAAATATTTTTACGAATATGTTGGTGGAGGCGCCGGTGTTGGCAAAAACACACTGATTTCAACCATATATCAGTCTGTTACTTGGCGAGGCAATAAGCTTCCCGGGGCTACAGATTCTGCAAAGGTTTTATTATGTGCTCCCACTGGAAAAGCTGCCTTTGGAATTGGAGGACTTACCCTTCATTCTGTGTTTTCCCTTCCAATAAATCAGGCAACAGGTCCTTTAAGACCGCTAAGCAATGACTCTTTGAATACATTTCATTGCAAGTTGATTGATCTCCAATTAATTATTATTGATGAACCATTGAAATGGTTGGTTCAAAAATGCTTTCATTTCTGGATGAACGACTTCGACAAATTTTCCGAAGTCCAGACTCTTGCTTCGGAGAAAAATCAATTATAGTTTTTGGAGACCTAAAGCAGCTTTCACCAGTGGGAGACAGTTGGATATTTTCGGAAAGGACTATTAATCCTTATAGCGTTTTAGCAGGAAACAGCCTATGGAGAAACTTTAAGTATTTTGATCTTACAGAAATAATGCGCCAGCGAGGCGATCATGCATTTGCACAAGCCCTGAATAATTTATCGGAGGCTAATATGACAGATGCAGATATAGAGCTCCTTGAACAAAGATTTGCTTCACAAAGCGAAATTCCGGAGGATACCATTCACTTGTTTTCTTCAAACGATGAAGTAAACAATTACAATGCCATTAAACTTGCACAAATTGGGACAGAAGAATTGGTTTCAACTGCTGTGGATACAGTAAAAACAGCCTACACGAAACAGAGAAAATACGTTTAGATATGCCCAAAATATGAAAACCTCTGAAACCCAGGGTTTACCATATGTTCTTCACCTAAAAACAACAGCCAAGTATATGGTAACCGTCAATATAGACACCAGTGACGGACTTGTAAATGGAGCAACTAGTCAGCTAAAACAAATTGCCCATTGCATTGTGAACGGTTCAGTCCTAGTTACGCGATTATGGATTAAATTTTTTGAACCAACGGTTGGAGCTATAGCTAGATCAAAAGTTCAAATAAGTCCAGATCCCGAATGGACTCCAATATTAAAAGCCTCCCGAGTTTTCCAATGTGGAAGATCAGAGCACGCTTCAGTTGACCGAAAACAATTTCCAATAGTTCCTGCTGAGGCTATTACCATCATCAAAAGCCAAGGAGCAACATACAGCAAAGTCGCTGTGCATCTTAAAAGAGGCATCAAGCGAGCTTCACTATATGTTGAGTGCAGCAGAGCAACTAGCGCATCAGGACTTTTCCTAATAGGTGACTTTGTTCCTCCAACAAGATTTGGAGCTCCAAATGTCCAAGCTGAACTTCAAAATTTAAGACAGGAAAAGTTTTTGACTACGCATTATGATTTTTCGGTAAACAGTAACGAAGGTATCTACTTATATTACCACAACGTTGAGTCTCTTTGATGTCATCGAGAAGATAATTTAAACGACCATATTATTTGTTCTGCGAATTTTCTTTGTTTTGTAGAAACTTAGAGTCTTCCCAGTGAAGATTTGCACATACAAAATTTTGACATTGTAAGGAGAATCGATAGCAACCGATTGAACGGTCTTGGCAAAAATGGAATAATTATTTATGCCATGTCAAATGTATCCGAAAATGTAGTTTTTTGTTTGAGTCAAATAGGTCGTTGAACCCAAGAACTATCTATCAATCAATTGCTCTCAAATATCTTGATACATCCTTTATAGTTGTTTATAGGAATCCTGCTTTTCCTATAACGCAATTTCGAAATGAAGTTTTAGCGGATGTAGAAAGATTACGCAGATTAGAAAATAATACAAAATTAGTAACATTAGGAGATTTTAATATGTGCAGATCCACCAGCACTGATCAACTCGAACAGGCTTTAAGTGAATATAATTTAGTTCCACTTAATAATTCTGCCACTACAAAACATTTAACGCAAATCGACTGGATTTTTTGTGATAATCAACTGTCGAATGCTGTAGCCCTAACATATAAAACTAGCTATAGTCATCATGATGGAATTTTCCGAAAATATAATTTATAGAATTTGTATATTATTATTTATAAACTTTTTATGTTAATTATTTTTTAAAGTTGTATATATGCCTTAATTAATTGTAAATATAAAATATAAATAAATTGTATATTTATAAGGTGCAATATAGATTAAGTTTTTTTTCCCACTCTCATGGATTGAGACCTTGTGTGGTGAGAGGGCTAAGTATGTGAGAATTTAAAATAAATATCACGGAAACCAGCATCAATCCTTTGTTTTAATTGACATATTTTTACCTAGATTAGCAAAATGATTTATTTGTGTGAATGTGTGTCTGCATTAAATTAATTTTTAAGATAATGGTTACTGGTTATTGGTCGACAATCCGAATAAAACCTCAGATTCTTAAAAAAGAGGCTTCAAGATTCTATCACTAAATATAGTGAAGTTATAGTAGCCCAATACGAATAAAAATTTCCAGATGGGCTTACATTTTCATAAAAAAATTCACTTCCGATCGTTTAGTTATATGGCAGCTATGGGATATAATCGGCCGATCCGTATGAAATTTTTCAGATCGGCTTCCCCTTATAGATTCCCCTTATAGTAAACCTGTGCAAATTTTAATCTTCTATCTTCAATAACATGGAAGTTATAGCATTTTCGATGAATCAGTTATATGGCAGCAGGATATAGTCGGCCGATCCCGGCCGTTCCGACTTATATACTGCGTGCAAAGGAAAGAAAGGTGTGTGCAAAGTTTCAAGACGATAGCTCAAAAACTGAGAGACTAGTTTGCGTAGAAACAGACAGACGGACAGACGGGCATGCTTATATCGACTCAGGAGGTGATCTTGATCCAGAATATATATACTTTATGGGGTCCTGGATGTCTCCTTCACTGCGATGCACACTTCTGACCAAAATTATAATACCCTCTGCAAGGGTATAAAAACTAACAAACTCCATTACTCGTACCTATCAGAATCAGTGGCCGTCGTAGTAAGCTCCTTAAGCTATACTCTGATAGCTTTTCCTTTGCATCTCAGGTTATTGTCTTTAGTGAAACCTGGTTAAAGCCGGAGATCCTTAGCTCCGAAGTTTTCCCAGACAGGTACACCACTTTTAGACGCGACCGACCTTTCTCAAGGGGCGGAGGAGTAGTGATCTCAGTAGACTCCTCTTTCCATTCTGAAGAGGTCAAGTTGCAAGAGTTTGGTAATTTAGAATTTCTTTGCGTTAAGATCACTTTGTCCGATCAATCGCTGTTTATTACCTGTTCATATATACCGCCTTCATCCGAACCGCCTACTTACTGGCATCATTTGTCTGCTATCCAGTCGGTTTTCAATCTTATGTCCGATAGCGACCAGCTGGTGGTTCTGGGTGACTTTAATATACCAGAACTCACTTGGTAAAATATCGATAACGTTACAGCTTTATCACTTTCTTCACATCATGATTTTCCTCCCGGCATGTTTGACATGTCTTTAGGTCAAATTAACGACGTCAGAAATTCTTTAGGTCGGCTTCTAGACTTATGTTTTGTATCTGATCCAGATGGAATCACCCTTTCCAGAGCCCTGCCTTTGGTGACCCCAGAAGATCCATATCATCCTATCCTTGAGGTTTCAATCGAAACCATTGCCTTAGTTAAATCTCATAGTGTAGGTAATAGAATTTACCTGGTACCTATTTGAAGTGGGTTTACTTCTAGATCCTTACGTTACGAAGTCGTGGAGGTACTGGTTAACATTAGAAGGCTTTGAATTCCCTGAATATGATCCCATCATAAATACTTGTGAATCTTTAAGATTTTTGAAGAATCCCAAAACGGGCCAAACACAAGTTTGCGAACTTTTAAATAGACCATCGACATTTATATCCAAAACCAAGTCGTTTTCATTAGCTACATTTTCTTGAATAGATTCATAGATTCGGGTATAATTTCCCGGAGTAACTGTTCGAATTATTGCCTTTCTATTGCTATTCTGAAGTAGGCACTTATATATCTTCAGATCTTAATATTTTTAGTAGCTCTTCTAACTGATGCCAAGTGACGTTGCACAACATCGGCGTTTAATCGATCAATTATGTAACGACTATTTTAATTTTTAAGTTGTCTTTCCATTTCTGACTTCTGTTTTAAATTTCAGATTCATTTGTTTAAACGGTTGCTCAATCCGGGGGCTTAGTTAAATGCATAGAAAAACTTTTTGCACGTTCGTTACTAATAAAAATTAACTGCAGCGGGGAGTACGGGAAAGTAGCCTTACAGGATTGTCCAATATAGGGCTATAAAGAAATCGAAAAATCTCAACTACAAGGCATCAGTGAGGCTAAACAAAACCAAGAAAGCCACGCTGATACATAGCTCGAGTGAATCATTATTAGATGTTACTGTTTTATAGTTTTATTTTAACTTTGTTTAATTTTTTAAATTTTGTTTTTAATATTAGTTTTATTTAAATTTTAATTTTTTTAACTTTTAACTACCTTAATAAACAATACAATTAACAAACAACGAGTTTCTTATTAACATTCATAATAATATAAAGCTAAAAAGCAAAAGCAATAGCCAAGCAAACAAAACGGCCAATCAAAGGCGAAGGAAATTTTTTGGATTTTTGTTGTGGATCCTAATTTTCCTGGGTGAACTCTCGTACCCTTTTTCACCCAGCCGCTGGGTGAAACCTACAGTGGCGAGCAAAATTTAATGCATGTTCACAACTTTGACTTTGGCCATCAATACACCCAGAACCACACAAGCAATTCCCATAATTTTTTTTTATTTTTATCCTTAATTAATTAATAAAAATATTGAAGGACTCAAATGCTCGATTAATGATGTCCGAAATGCGGAAAAACAAGCTGTTGCGACTTGTGACTGCAGCAGACTCTTCCCATTATTTGGATTATT
The DNA here is from genome assembly GCA_018150405.1 of Drosophila varians. NCBI lineage: Eukaryota > Metazoa > Arthropoda > Insecta > Diptera > Drosophilidae > Drosophila > Drosophila varians. The sequence goes on from JAECWK010000126.1 coordinate 14,168,701, forward strand.
GTAATTGTTAATAATAGCCGCGGTGGCCGTCAATAGGTGCGCATAGGCGATAAGCGCCCTCCTTATCTAATCTTCCTATCCTGTTCTGGTTATCACCGCTAAAGCTCAGCTATTTCTGTTCAAGAGAGGTCTAGTGTGCGTGGACGGCTTTGGCTCTCCGGGCGCCGCTGACAGGACTGACAGCTTTGGATCGTTGGTTGCTAATATATATATATATATATATATTGGTGTGATATATATGGATGGGAAGCTTGAAGTTGAGAGAATTGCATCGCGCCGAGCAGACCTCTTGTCATTGACTCTCCGCCGCTGTAACCTGAATGTAAGTGTAACCGCTGAATAAAGTGCTAACGTGAAATTGACGAATTGTTTTGTTGGAATCTGGGAAACTGCCTGCTATTACAACGCTGGTAGTTTTGGTGACCCCGATCAATTCCAAATTCGCCTCCGCTTTGTTCGGGTTTCCGTTACTCGCTTATATTTATCGCGATTCTTTGGTCCACTTGTTCGTCGCTTTGGACACCGCGAGAAACGAATGCTGCAGCTGCAGGAAATTATTCAGCTAAATAAAATTTTATATATCATATATGATGTTGCATATCATTTTAAAGGATTTTTTACTCTTAATCCAAGTATAATATTTAAAAAATATTTTAGTTTAAAATATAAAAATTCTATTACAATCTTAAAATCAATTTTTCAACCCCTAATGCATTTCAAAAGAAAGCGAAATCTCTTTCTCAACCCCCTAAGGGTAAAATATCGTTGCAGGTACCGATCCCTTTTTTATCACTTCTGTATAGTGTGGGTAAAATGTGGGTATTGCTATTTTATTACATTGCTATATTTATTACAGCATTCTTTTTAGGCTGACACAGGTTGACTTGACCAGAAAACCGATTGAAAACGATCCCACACATACACACATGATCATGATGCAAGAATTCAGTTACATTCCTATATAGTAGCTACTTTCAGCTCTAGGCGTTATCTTGTGGGTAGAGTCTTTTGATTGGTTTCCCAAACTCTGTGCATGGGAAAACATACCGAATGTTAGGGTGGTTTTCGTGCATCAGCTCTATGTATTAGTGTAACCAATACATCCAAACACAAGTACCTGTATTCGGTTTTCGAGGATAAATAGGTTTATGCTAAGAATCAAATCTTTAGTAATATTCTTTACGCGTTGACGGAATCATTTGTAAACAAAAAATTTGCTTAAATTTGTTTCAATAAAAAATCTATCTAAAAATGGAATCAAAAGTGCTGTGTGACTTGTGTTCGAAAACTGTATCGATTAATGAGTTCATTGATCATTACGGAAACTGTGAAGGCCCCAAAAATGCCTTTAATTTATTAATGAATAAAAACTGTAAAAAGACACCACCAATACAAAGTTAAATAGTGCAAGAACTGATCCAGGAGTTATTGGAGAAACTAATAAACAAAACTATGAATCATCGAACCCAAAACGAGGAAAACGTCAGAGGGAGAATGATGATGAGCATCCGACATCATCAAAAAAGACTAAAAATGCAATTAAAGGAGAAAAACGACACCAAGAGAGTGATGAGGATGAACATCCTACAACATCAAAAAAGGTAAAAAAGACAATGCCTCGAGAAATAAATAATGTTCTAATTAATAATTTTTATGCGGACTTTTATTCACATTTTCTAAATGATCATATATTTTCTGATATCATAAAAGAGAAATTAAAAAATTAGTGCGTGAAAATGACAACATATTATTAAGTACAACCAAGACTGTATTTCCAACCCAAACATATAAAATTCTTGCAGAAAAATCAATAGTATTAAAAGAATTTTATATTAAATGCAAAAAAATCTCATTACCATTATTCAATATAAATTTATTGAAACAACAAAATATTTTGGTAATCCTTATTTATCTATTTATGAGGACCAATATAATGACATAGAAACCCTCTTGAATGAATCAATAGAACAATTGATTACTCAAGCTGGAGATTTTCAAGAAAACGAATCTGGTTGGTAAATTACAAGTTTTGATTACTTTCAAATGCAACTAATAAAGCTTGAACATCTTCCTGGATCAGGATTTGTGGAAGCACCTAAAAAAATTAAAGCTAGAAATGCATTAATTAATATTAAAAAAAATATGCTTTCTGCTTTAAGTGGTGTGTTTTAGCTCATATTTCTTACATGAAACATAATGAAACCAATTTCATGTCGAGAGCTGAAAAGAAATATGCCAGAGAAAAGCTAAATAAAACACAATCCTATAGAGTTGTTGATATAAGTCAAGAGCGAATTTTCCATGACACATTTCAACTTGACTTTTCAGGAATCGATTTTCCGATTGAAAAGAAAGGAATACAACGCTCTGAAAGAAATAATGAAGATTTCAGCGTTAACGTGTATGAACGTGTATTAAAAGGTCGAATAAAAGGACCAACAATTAGAACAAAAGAAGTCAAAAGACATCATATAGATATTTTAAGAATTCAAAATCCTAAGGAAAATAAGTATCATTATGCATACATTACAAGCATAAAAACTTTATGCAAATCACAAATCAACAAATCAAACGCTTAGAGATACTTTTGCAGAAATTGTCTACAATTTTATTGTGCAACTAATACAACGCACAACATGAAAGAGTGCGGACTAGTTGCATCTTTATACCCAGAGCCGAACACAAAAACCAAATTTACAAATTTTTTCAAAAGAAATATCGCCTCCGGTCGTTATTTATGCGAATATTGAATCCGTTTTGGAAAAATATAACACAACATCTAATGATCCAAATGTGTCATCCACTACAAAGGTTCAGAAGCATACTGCATGTGCAGCATCGTATTATGTTGTACATAGGTATAACTCTCAGTTAAATGAGCTTTGGACTTATAAAGGTAAATAAATTATAACTTATTTTAAAACTATTAAAATCTTATTATATTTTTCTGTCATATTAATAGGTCCTGACTGCATGCAACAATTCTGTGAATCGATCAATGCAAAAACTCTGGTTTTGTATGATAGATACTGGAAAAATCTAAAAAAAACCCATACATAACTATGAAATAGATGACGAGGACCATCAGGAACATTCGAATTGTATTGCCTGCGAGGAAAGTATTAACCACGATGATCGAGAAAAATCGGTAATCGTAGCGCCTCAGCATAGTCAGTTCCCGTCTTTGTTGATCTCCCAACGTGCGTAAAGAATGCTGCTCCTATCGTTGCTCCAGGCCCTGCTGCTGATGCTGTAACCGTTTCTCATGTAGCGGTTGCTGCTGACTTAAGCCCCAATCGGGCTGCTGGACCTGTGGCTGTGGTTGGTTCAGATGTCCCGATCGAGGGGATTGTTTCGGAATCCGTATGTGATCCTGAGCTTTCCGCTAACCTTGTTCCTGTTGTTGCTGCAGCTATTTTGAAGCCCGTTTCCGCCTCTGACTTGGCGCCTGCCGTAGTTCCAGCTATCCAGGCTCCGGCTGTTGCTCCTGCCATCGCTACCGGTCCAATTGCGAACGTCTGGCCGATAAGTTTGCTACTGTGAGCGCCATTGCACCAGCTGTGTCTGCCGGACCCGGTCTTGTTCCTGCCGTTGATGATGAAGCGCCAGGTTCCACCCATGCTGCCACCAAGCTTGCCTTGGCTGACGATGCCCGCCAGAAGCCGATTGCCACTGCTGCTGCTCCCCGAGAGCTCTGACAAGCTTTCGACTGTTCCGGCCAGATGTACATATGCGCCGGTCCGAATCGCTAATCGTGCAAGAAGGAGGAAGAGTAAGGGGATGACTGAGCTGTGGCTATGGTTCTTCTCGATCTCCTTTCTGCGGGCCTTCAGTCTGATGTCGGAGAGATACGAACCCAACATGCGCGACCAGGAAAGATGGACCCTGGCAGTCATCACTTGCTCGTGGTTCAAGATCCTGGTGACCAATTCTTGCCAACACCTCCTTAGAGGATCCCTACATGGTCACCCCAGATCCGGCGAATCGTATTTCTGGATAGATTGGACCGCCCTTGTCTCTAAACATAGACCCTGGAATGACTAATGGAATACTGCTGCTCCCCAATCCGACTAGTTGTTGTTGAAAGCTGG